>JASAUF010000113.1:0-1294279 GCA_030180095.1 Magnolia changhungtana
TAACAAATGATCGAGGCGAATGGTCAACAGGATGTGACTAGATAGTTGTGATCGCCTAATGTAATCGAATAGGTGTGGTCGCCTAAGCAAGAACTCTATTGATCCGGATCCAACAACTTAGGGTTTTAGACATTTAATATAATCATACGGTACTGTAGCAGTAGGCACTAGACAGTAGCGACAGTAAAGATCTATGCTAAAGCTAGGTTAGGTTATGCAAAAATAAAAGATGGTAAATGGAAGATAAGTAAAAAAGTAGATAGATGCATTTAGAGTGTGGCCTCGAGCTCTTCATCATGTACTCCTTTTATAGCTTTTCGAGGCAAATAAACTCTCGTTGAGTTTCATCGTTGATTCTAAATCTTTCATGTATTCGGCATGCATTCCAAATAGAAAGATCACTAGATATATCCAAAATTATTAGCTTCTCGGATATTCTTATCATAGCTAATTCCTTGATAGAAGATGTTTATGGCCCACTAATCAGATTCAGGATCAATCAGGAGAACCTCTATCACTGATCATGTACCTCAAATTGATCATGGTCATGTATTTGGATGTTCGATCAAATCACCTCTTGCATTTTACTGAGACTTTCGTTCTTTGATGGTTTGGAGTACTAAAGAGATTAGAAGGACTAGATCCACTTGATATTGATCTAATATCAAACGAGTTGGATCCTTCATCAAGCTCTCTCATTCTTTTAATTCCAATTAATGTACGGAATTGGATCCGATCTGTCTAATGCTCACTCACTCCTGAGTTGGGTTTGGACCATAATCAGATTTGCTTGGACATGGATTTGATCTTCGGATATTTATAATTAACATTTTCAAATGTTAGAAACTCTAAGAATGTTTTTAGGCAGATCTCCCATTTTGAAAAGACTGTTGGAGACGGTCTCATTGAGTGTATTATAGTTAGATCTATGTTAGGATTCTTGCCTCATTGGGTCTTTTATAGACATTGTAGGCATCGTACCGTATTAATTGGTTCCGCTTAATTGTGGCCACATGGTATGTAAAGGTTCACTTCCTGAAAGTCATGTGTACATGTCTATGCCTCTGCATTAATTATGGAATGTGTATCATGTAAGGAAGATCAATCCAAGATATATATCTTGGGTGCGGATAAAATTTATGTGAATACCAAATTTGTAGTGTCAATACGTGTTAGCTTTTCATTAGTCCACGTCAAGGTGCTGAAAATGGGTGTAAATAAGTTGTGTATAATGTAATAGATCATTTCATCAAAAACTAATGATGGTCGTTTATTAATACACTAGACGGTCTAAAAAAAACTGCAGAGTACTTGATAGATCGTAGCACATCTAATAGTTTATCCATCTACATGGTGTGTCCCACCTGACACAGGCTCGGATGTCATACACGTGTTAGGTTCGCACATGTATTAGTATAGAGCTTCAGGTGGGGCCAGCCATGTTGTGGGCTACTTCTTGTGATTCCATCTAAAGCATTATACACCATCGGACCTAAAACTATGTGCACCAAAAGCACATCTACATGCTCTCCATCACCTCATGTACATGTATTTTGTTAGTAGACAAGGTACTGCGGTGGGCCCCACTATCAAATAAATTAATTGAATCGTGTTGTATAGATAATCCAACGGTCAGATTTGTATATTTAGCCAAACGTGGGTGGTTAAAAGTATTAACGAGCACAATGCATCATGGGGTGGGCCTGATCCTTGGTGGTGGGAGGAGCCTTTGTCTCCAAGAGTCTCATTGTTGTCTCCCATTTAAAACAGATATGCTCAAGTCCAATCGGTTGGACCCCTGCAGGTTTAGGGTCCAACCAATGAATAATTTCCAACCTGTCATGTGTGAGAAACATCAAACCCATCCAAGCAGTTTTAACCGCTACACGGATCACCTTATCCAAAAAGCAGCAAGATCCAGCCGTCAGGTGGACCACACCTGTCTTCTTATTATATCAATGCCACCCATTGTGTTCCATTTTCATGCCCATTAGATGAGTGGATCGACCTGATTATTTATATCTGGTAATCCCCATGATGGCCCCAATCCATTGGACGTGTCGGATGCATGACAGCTTGGAGTTGGACAGTAACTTATGGTCCAACCGATTGGACATAAGCACTTCTCCATTTAAAAGTTCTACTTCTCATACATGCAATCAAATCTTCCTTCACCCACAAAACAAAGATAATACCAATCCTAAGAGATGCCATTACGAAGTGCACTTCATTGTTTTATGCTCATCAGGACCCTTGATCTGCTGGACCACCAAATGGATGGACTATATGCCCAAAACAAAGTTACTTATTGAACAAATCCAACTGTCCAATCATTGCATTTGGAGCTAGCCATCGACATTTCATGCCACTGATCGGTTAGTTACCACCCTGTAATCTCCTTGAATTTTCAGATATGGTCCATTCATGTGGTCAGTAACCAAATCAATGGTCTGGATGAGTGTACAAGTTTCACAGGTACCAAAATAGACATTTTTGGTGCACCATTTCATATGATTAGATTTGCCTACACATAGTCTAGTTTATGAATTTGACTTCACCTCAAAGGCATTACACATATTGAAAATCTTATTTCTACCTTTCTTTGGATCCTAAAAAGATTTCCCCCTATAGTTTATAAACATGCTTGATGTCCTGGAACAACCTGCCTGAGATTGAACCTTCCTCAGATACCCATTGTAGGATCATTTTTTGGATGGCGATTGGCGGGCCATTCGCCCATCATGGACACTTTTAATTCATGGGATTATTGCTAAGCTGCAGCCATTAAAAAATTTCAATTGGATCATGCGCTAAGCGGATTTTTTGAAAAAAAAAGTTATATAAGGAAGATTTCTTGAGGGTGATGCTTAAAGATATGATTAAAATAGTTTTTAAGATTAAAAAGGGAATTAAAATTATAATATTAGTTACTATTTCATGGTAGTATGGTTTTTATTTTTATTTTTAACTATGGACCAACTTGTTCAGTCTAGAGTCGAGTCGTGACTCATCCGAGTCATGGGGTGACTCGTCTAGTTGGGTGTGGTTAGTGGGCCATTCACCGAACATCAAAACTTTTAACTCGCGGCATTATATCCAAGTAACGGTCATTAAAGACATTCGATCGGATCATGCGCTGCGACGAGTTTTAAATTCAAAACTTGTACTAGGAAGATTTCTTGAGCAGGACGCTTACGGATACGATTAAAATAGTTTTTAAAGATTAAAATGATAATATTAGATAGTATTTCATGGTGGCTTTTTGAACTATACACCAAGTGTTACGAGTCGAGTCGTGACTCACCCAAGTTAACTGGTGAGTCATTCGAGTCAAAGAGTGACTCATCCAAGTTAGGCCTATTTGCACTATAGACTTATGGTGTCAAACCATATTTGACTGGACTGAGTCTGAATTGAATTGAGTCTCGACTAAGCTTTTTCACGCTTAACTCCTAAAAACGGATGAAGTAAGTTATAAACAAACTAAGATCTGAAGCTCGCTTACCCCAAAATCAATATTTTTCGCCTTCGCCTAACTCATTCTGGATTGCGAGATACTTGTCAAACTTGACTCATGCAAGGTAGAGTCAAACTTGACTCGGACGAGTTATCAATCCATGCAAGGTAGGTAATATTGGCATTGTAATAGTGAAGTCAATGCCTTCCCGCGCATTTTTAGGACGCGGCTTGGGTACTAACCCTGCGCTCTAGCTAGGAATGGACAAGGGCTTTGAGGGGCAAAACGATGGTTTTATCCATACTGTCCATCTACTTTTTCATATCATTTTAGGTTTCACTCCAAAAATGAGACTGATCTGAAGCTCAAGTAAACCACACGTTGAAGATTAAACATGCACCGTTGAAAAAATTATGGGCTACAGAAGTTTTTTATCAAGTTGGGATTTGTTTTTTCCCTTCATCTAGGTCTATGTGACCTTTTGAACAGGTTGGATGGAAATTAACCATTACGGTGAGCCCTAATAGGGTTTCAACTGTGGATGTCAATATCACCACTGCTTCCTGTGGTGTAGCCCACTCAAGCAATGGATCTGTCTCATTTTTGGTCTTGTATCCTAAAATGATATGAAAAAATAGATGAATGGTGTGGATAAAATCTTTACATCACGGTCGCCCCTCAAAATCCTTTTAGTGCAAGTAGCATGAATTTATGGAGAAGCCCACACGCATGTACAAATCAGCTAATGCACACGCCAGGACATATGCCTGATCAAGAGATTTCTGTGTAAATACCGCTGCCAAAAAAGTAAAGGTGGTCCGCTCAGTAGGTGTGCCAAGATATTAGAAATAAGATGATAGGTCAAAAGGCTTCAAGAACAACCGTACATTTGTTCAGTGAATTGTGGCCCATCTGAGTAGTGCACTAACCTGATCATGAGGACGAAGAATCTAAATAGCATTACTCTTCTGGTGGATGGCTTGGATATTTCACGTTTACACCATGCTAGCTTAAGCTGATTGTACATGCGTCCGGGTTTAGCGAAGCTCGAATTCAAAATGTCACCTTTCACTCACACGAGAAGATGGTTAATTGTTTGGCAATGTGGATTTGAGGCTATTTGAGACTGTTTCAAATCCCATGAAAGAGAGGGTTTCAAATATAAGGTGAAAGATATGATTACATCTAAAATCCTTCTAAGAGTCACATGTGTAACATGTATATCATTAATTAGGCTACTAATTCATGGGCACATAACTCACTAGTGATATCTCAAAACAATTAGATTATCAACTACATCATTAAAATTACTTTGATCGGATGATGTGTTGTACAAACATTGTCCATGTAAATTAACGGTTAAAAATCAGTAGCTAGTCATTGGGGTACGTTCTGTGCTTGTAGCCCATCCAAGACTTGGAGTTTCATCATTTTAGGTCAAAATACATATTTTAATGGGCTTATTACAACCATTGTATCTAATATTACATACGTACGTACGAATTTAGGATATTAAAGTTGAATTACTAATTAAATTTAAACTCCTGTAAATGTACTCTACATAGTTACTCTTGGATTACACTGGATTCTGAATCCAATGTGCCAAAACACAACATGAAGATAAATGTGCCATTGGATCCAAAACGGTTGGATCCAAACGGATTGAAGAGGCGACTTTCACTACAAATGTGCCAACGTTTGTAAGTTCCATGCCATTCATTAGTTAGAAAGGTCAACTCATTAGGTCGGCCATGGATGTATGTTAAATATAGGCCATCAATTACTTTCTAGCCTTCCAATTAATCCCATGTATATTCCAACTTTTTTTAAAACGCACCCTCACACTCACATTATAGTGATTTTTCACCATGGTGGGCACTCAAACGTATAACCTTGTGTTGAAACTCTTGTTAGTTGACCATTGAGGCATGAATAAGGACCCAAACATATGCATACAATTCCTAACCAAAATTTCCTAATCACGGCATGGGTCACATGTGCATTTTGTTGTTTTCAAATGGTGTACATTTTTTGTTATGGTGTGACTCGCCTTATGTTTAAATTGGCTAGATTTTTTGTTCTCCTTAACATCATTATAGATTGCATCTATTGGATAGGATAGAGTTCATAAAAATGCAACGTGGCCCTACAACTCTCTACTTTACCACTGCCTAAAGAACATTTCAATTCATAGAAGCTTAAAATGCTAAATCTTATTTTGCGAGGAATTTTGCATTAAGTCTCTCATTTTAATTAGAAGATTCTAAGTCCAACCTGTTCAACTATAATTAGAGGTTCAGTCAGTAGATAATCACAAGAAAGTGTGATCCAATAAAGAGGGAGGCCATTGTCTTCCTCAATTAGTTAAGACCTGAACCCATAAGCTAAATTCTTAAGTCTACGATAATGTAAAAGAAAACGTAAATATTTTATTGAATAATAAGCTTAAGATTTCTAGATTATATATATAAATGACTAAAATTCTAATTCGATTAAAAATTAGCTGAACATTAATTAATAAGAATTTACTAGCTAGAACAATTTATTACAAGCAAATTCTAAAAAGAAAAAAAAATAAAATCTAAAACTCCAAAATTATAAAGATATAACAATAATGAAAATTATCAAAAATAATAAAGTGTTTCTAAAACCTAAATTTTAACCTCAAAAAAATACATTTTCTCACAAAATGGATACCTGCGGCCCGTGTAGCAAGTAAATTAACCCCGAATGCACCGCTACATAAGATTGCGAAGTCATACATTTTGTGAGGATGCCTGATCAAAAGTTACAGGCCTTTTATTATTAAAATTTCAAACAATAATTCCTCTATATTTGGAATGAATTTCTTTAAACCCAACATATGTGGGACCCAATTATATCATGCCTCACATAGGACTCTTCCAATTCCAATTCCGTCGGGACTTCTTTTGGTCTAACCATGCTAAGAATCTAAAACATCAAATAACTTCCAAACTTGTGTAAACAACATCCAACCCTAGGTCACATCCAGATCCTTAGTTCAATTGATGGACTGAGTGAAAGATACCTTGTTTCAACGGTGAGGCCTTGGTATTGATTCCCTGGTGGGGGTGGCTAACAGTAAAGTGTGAACTGACAGTGGGTGTACTAACAAGCTAACATAAAAACATAATAATAAAAAAATTATATAATAATAAAAAAAATTAAAAAAAATAAATCCAACCCTAGGTTGGCCCATCATGGAAATCGCCTTTTGAAAAACTCAGTAGCAGCCATCCATTGAGTGGACCACACTTGTATTTTACGATTTATCATCGATGGTTGAAATTTTTTTTATATTGTGGGCCCCACTTGATATATAGATAGGGCTGACCTTTGCACTAGGATATCTTCATGGTGCAGCGAGCCTATATCTTGGAAAGTTATCACCTCGTTAGACTATAACATGTGGTTCGATTGGTTAGAGCCTGTCACGTGCATCTCGCGGGTCTAGTACTGTATATGCATGAAAACTCCTCTCTCTCACGTGCATCACGTAAAGTTGAGATCTCCTCACGTGCGCGTCTAAGCTAATGCAGTTGCGTTTAATGGCTTGAGCTTTGCTACAATACATCCAACGTATAGAATAGTTGGAGATTATAGATATTGAATCTGGATTCCCTTTTCAATTATCCAAACCGTTCCTATGATGGGCCACATCATGGATGGAGGATACCCCCCAAAAAAAACTCAGATTGGATTATTTTAATCCTTTGACCATTAGCATATTTTGTTTTGAATGTAGACCGTATTGGTGACTGTTGTTTTGTGGGCCGTTAATCTAGTTTAGGATATGATCTTTAGCATTTTTCGTTTTATGAATCCACCATCAGCTTTGATCTCAATAGATCAACGGTTTGGATCACCGATTATGGTTCCACATTTAACGACTATGGTTAATGTAGCAAATCTCTTTCCTTTTGGTCGTCGAGGAGAAATGTCGGAGCACACGTGCCAATGTGACACGTGTTTGGGGGATAAGTACGATTTATCAGAGGAGCACTGTCCTTTTATCTCCCCTGGCTCGGATTTTTCACATGTGTGACACATGGGCCCGTGTGCCGCGAATCACCCTTTCCATGTCTTCTTGGTGTCTCAGCTTGTATAAATATGACCCATAGTTCAGTGATCCAAACCGTTGATATTATTGGGCCCAATTTGGATGGGCCATGCACAAAAACCCCTTAATGAAAAGATCTTAAGTCGAGTACATTCCACATTCGATCATAAGATATCCAAAAATCCGAATACTTATTGATGATTATGGTGCAGTGAATCAGGATCGTTCACGTAGTGGGCTCTACCTTGGATGGATCCTGGTTCGAAAATCTCACTAGAAAGAAAATCCTATCCATTAACTTCTCTCACCTTGTCCACATGACATCCATTTGAGGGCTACCATTCGGATGCCGTGGATCATCTGTTTTGGCTGAATTTTGAGTAATGGCCCATCCATGGTAGGATGGACAAGATGAACGGTCCTTGTCACTCTATAATCTTCCAAATGTGCAGTGGAAGCGGACTATCATATTATGATGGAAAATGATCCACTGAGAGACAATAAGCGGACTATCATATCATTAAGTCATAATGTACTCCTACTTGCATCACAACAGTTGAACAGTCCGATGGATCAATCAGGACCGTTCAATCGGTCTAGCACAGATTTCATGGGCCAAGATGCAAAAACGAGAGGAGACGGCCGATTCTCTGATTCATTTACAGTTGGCCTTCTTTTGTAGATATTTGGATGGTCATGTAGAAGTGGTTTTTAAGACCATGAGTAATACAATGCCAGCCCTAACAATTCAACCATTTTTCTCTGGGAAATTTTACTACAAAATTCAATATTTTACCAAATAATGCCTCTAACTAACTAAGATTCTAAGGAAAATACTTTGTAAGCAGTGAAATTATCATATGCCCATTGAACACCTTTCCCTTTAGATAAATGGTTAAAAGAAAATTATGGGCCCATATGATATTTACATGACATTTAACTGGTCTAATGAATGTAATCCATCATGATATTTAGAAGAACGAAAATTTTAATCAATCTAAACATAAAGTGGGCCACACCATGAAAAATTATATACATGCTTAAAAATATCAAAATGTATGCACATCTCATCTGATGAGCCAATCAAGAGGCTTTTAGTTAGTGCAATTATCTTGCTTAGATGCATATATTTGACAAATTGGTTGTCATACAAAAACTATGTGGGCCAGCAAAAATTTTGAGTTGATTATTTAAAAATAAAATAAAATAATAATAATAAAATAACACATGAAGGTACTTTCATAACATACCTTCTCAAAAGTGTTATTTGATAAAATTGGAATTTATGATGAATTTTTCAGTAAAATTTTCAAAATAAATTGACGTTGTATTATTTTTATAAATGAATCAACCATCCATTTTATTTATGTGCCAGATTCTACGGTTAGAATTACTTGATGACTGTGATTTTTGCATGACACCCTAAGAAATGTGACTGTACAAGACAATCTAAATCGATGGACTAGACGGTCCAAATGTCTCAATCCATCAAATAGCATTATATCATTATATGACTTACAGTCTGATAGGGATGGCTCTGCCGAATCGTTTCCCTTGTGTGCACTGTAAGTTACCGTGCTCTCAGTTGCACTGGGACACTTGCACAAGTGAGCAATCTGAACGGTCCATTAGATCCAACACCCCATTCAAAAAGCAATACCTACACAACAATTCTAACCGTCCAATCAGTGACCCATCAAATGGACACCCAAAAACCATTTACACAAAAAATTGTCTAATCAACAATTCCAGCCATTGGATCCCATCATGGATTGGTTGCATCTGATGTGTCACTTCTATTAGCCAATCTTAACCGTCCAATGTAATTCTCAAATTCCAAATGGAACAGATCACGCGATTCGTGCGGATTCCTTCATGGTAGCCCTAAAAATGTGTGATAGACCTAAGGAACCGTCCAGATGAGTTGATTTGACTGTCCAATGACCTCTTTTTGCTAACTTCCTTCCAAAGCATGTGGGAGGCACGTGCAATTTACTAGTATTATAGTACTCTGTTGGAGACAAAAGGAGGACACATAAACTGTAAGACCATCATACCCTAACCATATATTAATCTTCCCAACAACTGCGAGTGTACTTCCAACAGAAGCTCCCTCAAAATTCCCCAACTTTAGGTACGGATTTTCATAAACAAGTGGCCAATATAATTACTTATTCAGCATCGAAACATTCTTCTATCTTGTTTATTAAAAAAAATTGATACATGTTGCTTGAGAAATTCTTTGCAAATCCGCTCTCTCGCATGCGCACGCAGCACCCGTGTGTAAGATCCTATCCGTTCATCAGGCATGTCCCTCCATGTGAACTCATTGTCTTGAAAACTTGGGATGATCTAGTTAGTAGATGGGCCACACAGGCAATTTATTTCTATTAACCGTGGAATCTTTTGTACACCTCATGGTACGGCTGATGATCCGTTCCGTTGGAAATTTTTTACGATAAGGGATTTCCACGGTGGGATCTGCTTGCTGAACGGATTGGATCTTGATGGAGGAGAGTGGTGGGTGTGGGAGTTAAAAATGTGCACTCATCATTACTAATGCAGCTTTCTTGTATATTAAGTAAGAATTTCGAGGGTTTTATCTGAGTATGTCTTCTTGTAATCAAGATCAACAGGAATCCCAGATCAAGTGGGCCTCTGTTGGGATTGCCGGCGTCAAGGAGGGGTGTGCCACGTGGCGCGCACTGTAAGACTGCAGCGTGCACATGTCGTGACCATCGAGGTCTATGGGGTTATGACACATGGCACTCTCTCTAATTATCAATTTTTTATTATTTATCTATTATTAAAGCATACTTAATTAAGTTCATTACATGAAAGTAAGTAATACACAGTACTGGACTGAGAATGTGTACGGATTTCCCACTTTTTCATTTTATGCAAATGGTGATATTATTCAATGATCCAAACCGTTGATGTGATGAGGCCCATTGTGGATGCCAAACCCAATGAAAATATCCCAGAAAGGAGGATCCTAGCAATCAAATCTTGGACCTTTATCTTTCAGTCCTTGTTCATCATGTGTTATTGCATGCTAGTCCAAAAGTCAAGACTTCCAATCGACAGTGGGCCTCATGATATCAATGGTTTGGATCACGAAACTCTAATATAGTGTACACATTCTTGAGTGGACCATTGTTGTGATGTGGTATGTAGAGAAATTGGGGTCTTCCATAATTAGGAAGAAAAATCTTACATCGAAGAAAGAAATGAAGGCATGTAATGATGGTTATTCCCTTTTCATTGCCCTACATGTCTAAGCTTCTGTTGATCTTTTTTTTTAAAATTGTTATTTTTCCAGTTGCACGGCCAAAAAATGGCTATTTTTTCAGTTGCACAGCCGAATATATCCACCCCACATTCGCTAATGTGGCACACGTGTCTTAGATCCGACACATTGATCTAATCCTTCCCTTGAGAAACGTGTCCCAGCCTAAAAATCAGGCTGGTTTACTGATTAAATGGGCCACACTTGGAAGTCAAATATGAACAATCATTTACCGCCCGTGTTTTAGTTCATGTTTGGCCCAGCTTGGAAAATGGGCTGGACAGATTTTTCTGCTGAGGAATATTAACCATGAGAGATAAAAAATGGACGGCTTGGATCTCATATACATGGGCCACATTTGCATGTGTGGGGCACTTGTATGTGGTGCATAGAGATGCATGGCTACAAATAGAAACCCTGTTGTATGGCAACATTCCCTCCTTCCTAAGCATGAGCGAAAATTATATTGTTGAGTCTGTATGGAGAATTGTGACATTTGAAACAAAGGCATGAGAAAGTGCAATAAAAAAATAAAAAATAAAAAAAAATGGAATTTGTATACATGTGATTGCAGGTATAAAAAATTACAACTTTCCATCTATTCTCAGCTTTCCAACTGAATTTTTTACGAGGAAATTAGAGAATGAGAGTTGTTATATGGTGTGATTTTTCAATGGAGAAGTTTCCATTTCATGTCTAAGTAATCTTTTTACGGAGTTGGACAGTCCATCTAGAACATAAATGTGCATGTGACAGTCCATCTATAGAACATAAATGTGCATGTGTCACATTTGTTCGACATCCAACCGGTCTGAAAGGTTAGCTCCACCATGAAGAATATGGGATGCGAAAATTAGAACGAGCCATTCATCATGTGGCCCACATGTAGAAGGTCATGGGAAGTGATGGGTGTGATTCAAAGCAATACACGTGGTCCAGATGGTAAGTACTAGAGTTGTGGTAGATGCTTTTTATGGTGGCCAACCTTTTGAACGGGTTGGATGTCATGCAAACATGACACGAAGCGGTTATGTGGGTTAGGGGTGCACATCGAACCGTCGGAACCATGGAACCGGACCAGAACCGTTGGATTGTGATGTAGAGCGGGTCGCGGACAATTACATGGAGATGGATTAGAATCTCCCGGTTGGCGGATGATGATCTCGTGATCTGGACCCGAGACCTTCAATCGGCGTATCTCACAAATTCCGGGATGAGTTAGCCATCGAACGTAAAATATATGATTTTGGGGTAGAACGAGCTACTTTAGCCAACCAACCCTGACTATGCAGGGTTTCGACTTCGAATTGTGAAAAACCCCTGATTCGATGGTCGTTTACACCATTAATAAAAAAAAAAAACTGTTTCAATTTCAAAATTTTTACTATAAATAGTAAGTTTTAGTTTGACTATAACAAATCTTCAAGGAAAATTGAGAACGTGAATAGAGCTTAGAATGGATTAGGGGATCGGTTTGGTGAAGCCAAATAGGACACTTCTATAGACCGAAAACCCGCCTAGTAGATCGAACCGAACTATAAATAGTAAGTTTACGAATTCTAGGAGTTTTAGTTGTAGTTTGATTATGATTTCTTTCCATTGCTTAGTACCTTATTTAAAGGGTTGTGAACTTGTTTTTATGCATTCATTAATCTATTTCGAATTTATTAAATTTATTTCTATTTTTCTGCTCTCCTTTCTCGTGGATTAGAAAGTCTCTATGAGAGTCCTGAGAAGTTCCGTGGATTTGGAATAGTTATCCTCTTGAGGAAGATGGTGCTCGACCTCGTCCTCCTCCGGCCGCGCCCGTCGATATTGGTCCGGTTTTGCCAGGTTCTAGACAAACCGGATCCGGTTCCAAAATTCGGTTCAAAAATTCGAGAATCTGTTGGATACGGATGGGGTTCGGTTTAAGGCCACTCAGAAGAACCTGCCGAACCGAAGTTGACTGACCAAACCGTAGATCCGAACCTTTACTTTTTTAAAAAAAAAGCCCCTAAATATCTAATCACTCTACTCTCTTCATCAAAGATGCGCCAAAACGCCCTTTCTTCATCAAAGATCAAAAAAGGTAAGCTTGAAGAATTGGATTTGTACTATTCCATTTAATAGAGCCAAAATGACTCGAAAGGGCCCTGATACTTTTGCAACATTGGAAGATCCCCTGATTTGTGATTTTCATTGTTTAAAGTCCTACATGAAATGTACAGGATTGCAGTCTAGGGCTTGGTTGTTGTAGCAAATAGATAAGAATCATCTCTATTTTGGTCATTTATTCTCCTTGGTTTATACCATACATGTGGCATGTGTATGATGATCTGTACTGATCATTCATCAGAGATAACCATGAAGGTGTAATAGAAGACCAATATCACAGTGATGGGACAATCATATCCTTGTGTTGCAAGAAAATTCTTCCGCGAGTGTTTACGCTGACATCAGAATTGTGGAACCGATCCGGAACCGAACCGTTTTTCACGGTCCAATTTTGGTTCGATTCTATGGTGCTAACGGTCCGGTTCCGGTTCCATAATTTGTAGAACCGTTAGGAATGGTTCGGTTCCGGTTTCACCCCGAAACCGGACCGAACCGACCTGTGTGCACCCCTAATGTGGGTGTTGGACCGTTGCTTAGCAGTCCAACTAATTGCATTGCATGATGCTCGATCGAAATAAACTGTCATCATCAACCCAACAACTCTATAGACTGGACATCTGCACGGTGGGGTTCATCTGATGGACGGCTTGGATCTTGCACGTGGGTTACCTTGTAGAGGGTCTCCCTTTCTTTTTCTAAAAAATGTCCACATGCTATTTATTTCGCAACCGGAAATACGATAATACGATAGATTTTTATTTTTTCATAATACGATAGAGCCGTCCTTCCACCATCTCATGGTAGTTAAATGGTGTGTCAGGACCGTACATCTAGTCGATCCATTCTCCAGTGGACCATGCTAAAAAAGTTCAATCAAAATAGTGGATCCTATGCATCCAATCAGTGGGCTGCCGATCGGATGGTGAAAGGTGAAGATATTCAAAAGGGGAAGGGGGATGATGAGAGAATGGTGATGGCTAGGAAAAGGTGGTGTGGTCTTTTATTAATGGGCCCTCAAAGATAAACCCACCTGGACCCGCCACGTGTACAGTAGAAGTTGCACTACCATCCTATGATAGAGATGACTCTATCCTATCATTTCTCAGACTAAGAAAGAGATATGATCTCAACCCATAACATTTTATTTCTGTGGTTGAGATTGTTTTGATTGGATTAGGGGAACGAATGTATGATAAATAAAGATAACTTGGAACTGTATGGGACCCACGATGGTATGTAAGTGCCATCCAACCCGTCCATTAGATGGGTCCCCCTTCGTTAGTTTTAGATCCCAAAATCTAGTCTGATTTATAACTCAAGTGGACCACAGAAAAAGGAAATATTGGATAGGGAAGCCCACAATGGAAATTTTTGGATGGAATGTGGGGTCCACCATGTTGTGTATATGCCATCCAACCCATTCCCCAATCGCAGCCCACCGAGATGAAGGGACAAATCCAAACGTAGGCCATTCCAAAAACTCATGTGGGCAACAAGAAGTGAATATATAGGATTTAGGGGTGATTGTCCATTGATCCATGTAGTGGGTCCCACCTGAGTTTTGGATCGGGATGATTCTTGGAGTGGACGCACCAGATGCACGGTTTAGATTCCACATTCATATCACAGGTGGGCCCCAAACAGCTCGTTCGTACGTATGTGATAATGAGATTGTGAGGAGCTATGCTAAGCAAGCCCACACGCGTGTACAACGAGCCACCCCAAGCTCCAAAGCAGCACACGCGTGAGAGATCCAAGCCATCTATGAAATCGGACCCGCCCAAGGATCTAAGAAATTCTCACCCGTTTGATGAGCAGACTAACCTGATCTTTGAGTGGTAGCATCCATGATTTTAGATTTCAGGGACCGAAAGCACCACAAATCCAACTGTCCCGTTAATCTCAGCCTGTAACTTATTTCATCACCCACTGAAACCAAGTTGCTAGTAAATGTCAGGGCCCACCCAATGGAGGGCTTGGATCTCACATAGGTGCCACTTTGTCACATGGGGCAATGTGTAGACGGGCTCTCTTAAACCTAGGACTAAGTAGCATGCATTTTAAAACTTCAAAGCTCCTTGAATAAAAGGGATTTATGTGTGCATGTGTGATTTATATTCTTCCTCTTTCCATGGATATTGTCTACCCAATGCATAGCATTTTTGAGAAGTACAATGCATACAAACCATTTAACAAAAGATCCCAAAACCCTAGATAGCTAAAGTAAGTAATAAAGATTATTAAAGTAGCTAATTAAGCAAAAGATATAGATTTAGATAACAAAAGTAGATTAAAGTAGCTTAATTAAGTAAAATATGGTTGATGAAGGGCATGACTAGAGAGGAAAGGCATGGACAAACGTGTGCATGTGTGGTCCACACTATGGTGTGGTCCATGACTATGTGCGGTCCCGCAAACCGTTAGTGGAAGACAAATTGCAGATCCAACACATGCGGCGGGGCACAGAAGAGAATGTACGGCAGGCCGGCACATCATGTGGCTGTTAATTGAGTATGGAGGGCATGTGTGTGGCCGTCATCATCGCTGAGTTTGTAACTATAAGGAAGTTGGAGAAGGTAGTACTTGAGAACGCTTAGAAAATTGATTAAAAAGTATGAAAACAATGGCTCTAATCGCCACGAAAAAATAGTACACATGCCATCGGTGACAAGTGCGATAATTGTACAAAACTTTTTAATTAGAAAATTAAATTGAAGAAGAAAATAATCAACAAAAAACCGTTACAACATCATTGGAAAACATAGTCAGAGAATGTCGTAACGAGATCTCGGTGGATGGCATGTGGACTTTACCGAAGGAATCAGCGACATTGTTACATTTGATTGAGGCCACATTATGGAAATTAAACATCCTCACAATTAATGCAAATTGAATCGATGCAAAATGGCCGGAAGATCCAACTGTCCGATCAGCAAGCATCACTAAACGAGACTTTTCTTAAGAATAATAGATGGTAATGATATCAGCAATGGTTAGCTGTAAATCAACACAACTTGCATCAAAAGTGATACATCAATGAGTGGACAGGTCCTTATGATGTGGACAGCCTATCGAACCAGTTGGATACCATACTCACACGAAAGGTTGAATATTATCTATTTGGCGGTAATTCATGGTCGGGCCAAACTTAGAGACCTCACACATATAATGTATGAAATTGATTCAATGATAATATTGTTGGAGCACGTGCTTTAAAAACTTAATATGAGCCCTAATTCATTAGCCATGCATGTGGATAAGATAAGGTTGATCTCAGTCATATATAGATCATTATAACCATGAGTTCCTTGTTGATACCTTGATGTACCTTAGCATGTAGTGTTAGTGTGTTACCCTAAATTCTTCCATTTATATGAGTTGGTTGAGGATCAAATCATCTGTGGTCTTTGGGAATTAGATATTGGTCATGGTCATTGATTAGAGATAAATGTAGACTATGGATCTCAGGGCCCAAGGGTGGACCTTTAGGACACTTACATTGGTTGGATTGAGATCGAGTTACTGATTTGAGGGCCTATTAGGTTGGATAAGATGATCGCCATGATCATGACTAATAGGCTTGGGCTCTTTCTACAAGGCTGCTTACAGGCCACAGTTGGTAGCTAGATATGTTTGATAAAAAATTGTTGACACTACAAGACAACTAACTTTTACCGGCGGCCAAAACCGCCGCTAAAACCACTATAAACGCCGCCATAAATATTTAACGGCGCTAGACAAGCGTCGGAGGGGTATGTCGCTAAAAGCTTTTGAGTCGCAAAATAATTTCAGCGGCGCTTCTCAAAGCGACGCTATTAGTAGAATCTATTGCGGCGGTCCCTATGGTGTCAGCGGCGCTTTTGCTGGTGCCGCTGCTTTTGACAGAAACGCCGCTATAATTCCAAAAGCGCCGCCAAAAGTATTTTTAAGCGCCGCGTCAAATGGCTTCCTAGGCACCAACAAAGATCTGGAGCCCAGCGTAGGCCAGTAAATTTTTTTATTATTGTTGTATAATTCAATTGAAACCTGTATTTTTTTAAAAAAATATTTGAAACATAAAAAATGTTGCAATACAATTTAAACTAAATATTAAATAAAATCTATATTACTTCACAATAAAAAAATATATAATATTTATTACAATAAATTGAAAGTGGTCTTTAATAATTTTTAAAAAAAAATCCTCTATATGGTACTCCCAGCATGAGTAGCGTCAAAAGGTTGAAGTGCTAGTTTATAGGCCTTAAAATCCTGCGCACAAGGAAAAAAAAATAATCAAAAAGTAGATAGATAAAATGGTTGGCAAGAGCATGGGGGAGATGGTCCTATTTCATTGATTCACTACTACAACAATGGTAATGGATATAGGACATGAGGAAGCTTGAAACCTCTCTCGAACCAAATAGGTTTCAGAAGAGCTCTAGATTTGCTTACATGCTCTTATATTTTTCATACTCACCAATAAATCCACATCTAACTTTCAAGAAACACTTAGTAATCCATGATTTTCGTTGGAAATTCTAATATGAGAAATGCCGTTTGTTTCGAGAATCTATACAATCTCAATATCAAACAAAAGCTTACCTTGAAAGGTCTGAGGTAATTTCTAGGAACGTGATAGAGGCTTGCAACTGTTCTTTGATAAATTTTTTAAGATCATTACAAAAAGCAGTTAGTTTAAGACACTTCTAAAATCTTGTGCTTTACTCTATGTTTGTAGGACCTTTTAAAATTAAACGATGTAAAAGATTTTTAGCAAATCCACTTTGAAAAGCAAAAATAAAGCCACATAAACATACTATTGGGAACTTAAAGCTAATGAATGAATTTGCTAAAATGTCCTGGGTTGTTCTCAAGCTCTTCAAGGTACCTACCATAGCGAGATAAAATCGTTTCTAAAAAATTTGGTGTAGTGATTCTTGTAATGAGAAAACTAAAACGCATTAGTTTGATGCATATGCAAAGGCCAAAATTGTAGCCATACTACAATGTTCAACCGTAGGAAATGTGACCTGATCATTTTAGAAACATTACATACATGAGAAGAACTCACTTTCTTGTTACTTTTTGCATCTTCGCTTTTTAAAATAAAAGTAACATTTTGCATCACAAAGCAATTTTAACCATAGAAGGCAAGATAAACATAAAGCATAGCTATGTTCTATTTATAAAACCAAAGTGCAACTTTAGAAGGAAATGCACCCCACCTGCTTAAATATTTGAGAAACGGGATCTAAGCCTTTGGTTATTCTACAAAATAGCCTATACATCCTTGAGAGATCATCCACCTGTATCAGTGTCAATGTTTGTTATGAGAAGTTGGAAATTTTTGAAATGGCTCCATAGACGACCACATGATCAGTTGTCAAATGTGATAGCTGTATCAACGATATTTTTGCCCTTTTTCTCTGGCACAACCCTCTATCTTAACGGGGTGGCTTATGACATGGCCAAACCAATTTTCAAAACCACGAGCAACTTACCTATGAAAAGGGGAAATGAAGTCAAGCAGCTGCATGTTAACATTTTAGAACATAAACACTAAAACCTTAAAATCAGGATAGACATAACTCTTGTCATTGGCATACACCACTTATTTGGTTCAACCTCGAATTTTCATGAAATTATCTGAAAACATTGTTACCTACAAACACACACACACACCATCTAGCAAGAAGGTCAATGTTTTAGGAAATCTTAGCAAAGAATTTGCAAATGAAACAGCTTCCTTGCTTACCATTGTGTTCAAAACAATTTTAGCCTTCGTCAAATCAGTGGTTGTGCATTCAATGAACACGTTCTTTGTCTTTAGAGCGATTGCTGAATGTGCACCATTAATAATCGGGGTAAAGACAAAACGATTCTGCAAAAAAAAAAAACCTAATGTGGAGCATTTTGTTGGACTTCAAAAGGCCAAGAGATTGTGCTACCAGTCGGTTCAACTTTCCTGTTGAACTATATACAAAATTCACTTCACGTAAGAGCAAACCATAAATGATGCAAATTCTACTTGTTTCCTAACAACATAAAAATACAAGGAAAAGTCAACGGGTTCTTATCGACATTGATGGACATTTGAAGTTTGATCTTGATCCCAATCAATGGGTTACCAGTTTGCATTTTCGACTTGAGGAGCTTTCTCTGTGGAAATGGATCTCGACCACATGGCTTTTGACTTGGACCAACCAATACTTCCACTCTTGGGTTCTTCCGTGAAATCCTTCACCAATATGAATGGACAATGGCATGCGAAAGCAATAAATACATGATTAATGGAAATACACGTCTCGACCTTACGGTTGTTGACGTGTGTAGTATTTTCTTTTCATAATACGATTGATGTTCCTTTCTTTGTCATCTTTGCTAGAACCTCCAAATCTCGAGTAGTTAAATGTAATCCATGGTAGTCTTGTAGAACATGACACTAATTAGTCGATCCATTCTCCAGATGAAGCATGTGCACAACTTAAAAAGTATTGAACTAAAATAGTGGACCTCCTATGCATCCAATCAGTGGGCCCCATTTTAATTAGATGGTGAAAGGTGCAAAGATATTCGGCTTTTGTTGTAGTGTTCTCTATCAATTGATGAGAGAATGCAACCAAAGTACTTATTTATATTTAAAATGAAGCATGTGAGTCCACATGTATTTATTAATTAATGGTGTGGTCTTTATTAATGCTAGGCCCTCGGAACCAAGTGATAAACCCACCAATGGCACCCTTGCCACCAATGTCAAACTTTTTAAGAGCATGAGAGAGTTTGGTGCAGCCATACTACAAGGTTGTCCTAGATAGAAAGAGGATTAGTGATCTGTAATCTCACCGTCAAACACGGGTTTTATTCATCAACCCTAGCTTGCCATTTATCATTATTAAGGCCCATTAAATCCCTGCAAACAATTAGATGAAACGTTTCCAATTCATGTGTTTGGTATGAGAAATCACAAGAAATCATTTATCTTGGATGAATGCCGATTATGGGGACAACCACCGCATAACTGTATTGGGAAGACAAACCATGCATGGCATGTGAAGGAAAGTGTAAATGAGATCCATATCTTTCAAGTTTCAATTGATGGGTCCCCTTTCAAATTAGTTGCCTTTTTAGACCTAAAATCCAATAGTCACTAAACCTAAAACTTGAAAAATGAGAAAAAAACTTCTCTTGGTGAGAAGTTATCCACATGAAAAGGGTTATTCTCAATTAGAAATTCTTAGCCCCTGTTTGGAAATTTTTAAAAATGAGTTCATCCATTTTATTTAATGGTAACATTAATTCATTATGCACTAGAGATCAAGATCTTTAATACATAACTATTGTTAAATAAAGCGAGAAGAACTCTATTTTAGGTGTCCACCAATCGCAGCCCATCCCATTAGGGAAATGAATGGGAACACAATCATTCGAGGGTTTAACGTATTGGTTTCATTGTCAAAGATTCATGTGGGCAAAAGATAGTGAGAAATATATGATTTTAGGGATTTTTTTTTTTTTTTTTTTTTTTAATATGTCCATTGATCCAGTTTCTTTGTAGATGTGGTCCCACAATGAGTTTTGGGCAAAGGAGAGGATGATTCTTTGATTTTTAGACGCACCAGAAATGGAGCGGTTTAGATTCCACAATTCATATCACAGGAGGACAAAATAACAACACCAATGTTTCATATCATGCAAAATGTGAGCAATGAGATTCCATTGATTGGCATTCTATACAAACACATAGATTCCCTAAAAAGAATGTTCCAAGTAACAACGATCGTGACCTCTTCATCCAAATAAAATCCCACATTCAACATGCAAGTGATTGAGAAAAATCCAAGCCATCTTTGAAATAAGATGTTCTTCATGCCTTAAAAGGTGGATGATAAAGAAATTCTCACCTTCGTTTGATGAGCCTTTTACAGACTAACCGATGATCTTTAATAATAATAATATTTAATAATTTCAAAAGACCCATTTTTGAAAGTGACCACAAAGTACAACCCCATACTGTCCCGTTAATCTCAGCCATTTCAAATCGGGTTTGAGAAGTTTGACAATGTCTTATCCAAGACACACGTTTGCTAAACTACTGAAACCAAGTTGCTATTAGACAAAGGAATGACTTCAGGAGACCAACCCAATGGAGGGCTTGGATCTCACATAGGTAACTCACTTTGTCATATGGGGCTTATAAAATATGATAGAAATGGAAGTTGTTGTTGGTCTAATAAACATCTAGGATTCTAGTTTTTAGCATGCAAGCAAGTGAAGTAAAGCGCAAAAACTTCAAAGCTCCTTGAATCAAAAAGGGATGTGAACAATAAAATTTCCAACATTTAGTGTGATTTATCTTCTTCTCTCTTTATGTATGGATATTGTTACACCAAATGCATTTAAGCATTATTTAATGAATTACAATGCATACAAACTTTGAAATAAATATTTAAAAAGGAGAACAAAAATACTAGCTTACTTGTAGATAGCTTAAAGAAATACTAAAGATTATTGAAAGTTTTAGCTATATTATGACACAAAAAGATATATGATTTATGTCCAAATTTAAAAACAAAAGCCTCACAAGCCAATAGATTAATCACCTTCTAGCTTTACATTCCATGTAAAATATAATGTTGATGAAGATGCATGCATCTGGAGCAGAGAATGGTGAAATTGTAGGCAAATGGACAAACGTGATGAAAACATTCAACCTATATGGTGGACCACACGATCAATGGTGTGGACGGATACAAGGAGGTGACCAATCATATTACAATCATATTGCAAAAACCGTTACCAAACAGCACAAAGTGGAAGACGTAAATTGACATGTCAATGTATCTAGAAACCAAGGTGTACCAATCAAGCCCTTCTCCCTCCTCCTTTACCTAGGCTTGGGACCCAATGCAATAGTTGCCATTTTTAAGTTTTTTCGACTTAGTAAATCATGATAATTTGTTAACATTTCACGACTATGGAGGGATTTTTACAAAGAAAAGATTCCTCGACAAGTTTGATTTTTACCAAACAATCGTAATTGAAAAACAAAGTGAATTTTTGTGGGTGAAAATGACCAAAATGCCCTAATCTATCTCTTAATTTATTTATTTTTCTAAGAAAGTTGAAATCAAGCAGCACATATCATGTGTGTATGATATCCAATGATTAGAGGCTTTTCGAACTCATATATATAGAAATTGTACTCATAAAAGCGACAACAAAGATCCAAACAAACAAAGGACCCCATTTCAATAGAATAGTCACAAGCCTAACGCATAACAAAATCAGATTTTAAAAAATAATAATAATAAAAATCAGCAATTTCCATTGTCCTCTTCTACAGCTAAACCTTCCCTTTGATAAGAAAAGAAAAACCAAAACAAGAAGCCTATTCTACATATGAAAAAATAAAAATAAAAACTAAAAGTAGATGCAAATTTAACAAAATCTGATTAACATATTGGAAAACATTCTTCAAAATTTTAAACTAATAAAAGTCAAATTAAAAGATCTGTTGAATATTTTGGATGATCAAACATGTGGACTTTAAGAAGAGAATCAGCAACATTGTTTAGCAATCATAAGTAATAAGATCTTTTGATTGAGGCCTTTTACAATTAATAATGAATGTTAACCATAAGGGCATAAAATGAGGTGAACAATTCATATAATCCAAGGCACCTATTATGCAATATATGCAATATATGCAAGCAGGAAGATCCAACATCGTCGATGGGTCCAGCAATGAAGGGGATCACAAAAGTATCCAACTGGAAGACTATACTCTTCCAATCAATAGCCCACAAATAGATAGTTAAGGAAAAAAATGATATCTAGAAAAAGGCCAATGATTGAAGGGTAGGGGTTTGCCCCGATCGGGGAATACTCTTGGTGCATCCCTATCCATGGTGGGGCACATTAGATCAACGATCTGATCATGAACATGAGTCTCACCTGAATGGATGAATGATGTAATACATGTTAGAACACAAAATCTCTTCTTCCTTTACTTTTTGTTTTTACATATAATGAATTTTATGCAGTTGGCAAGAAGTCATCTGCAGAGATAATTTGAAGGAAGAATTCCCAGATTTCATGAGAAAGAAATTGAATAGGAGAATATTTGAAAGCTAAGAGAATATAACGAAACTCAAAATAGTCAAAAATACAGGTATCGTTTAACACAAGCCAATCAGCTCTAACCACCAAAGATGAAAGGAACCTCTTTTCAACCAATATGGCAATCGACCCAAGAAAAGATATTCAATTAGAGCCACTGGGATCAATGGGACTTTAAAACACCGGAATAATATATACATAATTCATTCACGGACACACGCATTGCATTGAGTGGCCCTACCAAACCATTAATAATTATAATAATGAGAAGGTTGACTAGACCTACCAAACCATTAAGAAAAACGAACATAAAATTACACACATTGTTTCAGAACCGTCAAACATGTGACATGCTTTGCTCAAATTCTATACAAGCATGCTTTGTTGATGTATCCCAAATCCAGTGAAGCATTAGTGATTAAAAGAGAGTGAAAAAAACCACCTAGCTAGTTCTTCCATGCAGAGTTGGAATGTGAATAAGGTTTTAGAAGATTTAGAGAAATCAACTAAAATCTGTGGTTTTGGGAGAATTTGGAGAAATTGGGAGATGCATGAGAGGAATGAGGTGCGAGAGAGAGAGAGAGGAGAGAGAGAGAGAGAGAGAGAGAGATGGATCGAGTCAGCGGACATAGCACGCGTTCGGGTGCGGTGGATCGAGCCGTTTTAGGGAGCACTTACATTGGTTGGAATTGAGATCGAGTTAGAGAGAGAGGAGAGAGAGAGAGAGAGAGAAGATGAGGGATCGGCCGGAAGGATCATGGGATCAAGGATCTAGAATACGATAGATTAGGGATGGGCTCATTGCATCTAAAGAGAGAGAGAGAGAGAGAGAGAGAGAGGAGAGAGAGCGTCGGGAGCGGTGAGAGGGAGAGAGCCGTGAAGGGCAGGGTGGGGCTTTTTACGGTATATATACCGATCGCTAATCGACGCCCGTTTTAATTAGCGCCGGTAAATTAGTGACATAAATCGACGGCTAATCCAGTTTTTGTTGTAGTGTGATTCTTGTATAAGCCAACGATGTACCCATTGGGTCTTACTTAGGGTATGCTTAATGGTTAAATTTATTAGATCGGGGTCTCATCAAACAGTTTTTTCTACTAGGCTAAGCACTTGAAAATTTTTAATCAGATTTTCAAAAAAAAACTTATCAATGAAGTTTTGTTTTGACCGTTAAAACTGTGTTGCCCACACTTGATAATCCAATGGCCTAGATCAAATGATTTACTATCTAATCAGCATGAGATACATATATTTGGTAGGCAACCATGGTAATAAAAGGATTATATCACATATACTTTTTGGCCTACCATATGAGGTCTGATCAAAGGTATAAACTGCTCTTCTTAAAGTACCTATCAAGCTTCAAACTTCAAAATGGGTGATCATTTGCTCTGAAAAAATATCAGAGCACTGAGACTTTGAACGTTATCTAGACCATTGACTTTGTGACCTAATTTTTGAGATGTTTATAATCTACTTTCAAAATTTTGAGACGTCCATAAAGTTTAACAGTTTAAGATCTTCAAGATTAATGGGTCTCCCAGTCACATTGGACCAACAAAAACAAACATTCAAGATGGTCCGTTCCTTTAATGGACCATAGTTCCTCATCTACTTATTGGATTTGGATGAAATTTGGTTTGAGTGGGTTTATTAATGGTCTAGTCAGTTTGGAGTATGCATGTCCAAATCTAAACATATGAGATCATGGCCATTCGATCTTGCTTTTGACGGATCTGATTCATTTCAAGTCAAATTAGACTGAAAATCACTCTTTAGCCCTCTAAATACCTGCAAAACTTATTGATGTAGAGCGGGTCGAGGACAGTTTCATGGCCAAGATGGATCAGAAAAGGCCCGGTCGACGACAGAAGTGATCCGGACCGTCGGACCTTAGATCGGGCGTATCTCACAATCCGGAATGAGTTGTTAGGCCTAAAATATATGATTTTGGGGTAGAACGAGCTACTTTAGCCAACCAACCCTACTATGCCGGGTTGCGAAATACCCTAGATTGACGGTCGTTTCCCTATTTTAATTTCATTTTTACTATAAATAGTAAGTTTTAGTTTGATTATAACTCTTCATCCGTCGGGCTTTAGGAGTTGCGCCCAATGTGAAAAGAACTTAGAATAATTAGGAGAACGGTTTGGTGAAGCCAAATAGGACACTTACTAATTTTGGCCGAAAACCTTGCGCACTGTAGAGATCACGACTGTCTATAAATAGTAAGTTTACGATTTATAGTAAGCCACGGATTCTAGGAGTTTTAGTTGTAGTTTGATTCTGATTTCTTTTCCATTGCTTGGTACCCCTATTTAAAGGGTTGTGAACTCATTTTTAATCATCAATTAATCAATTTCGAATTTATTAGAATTTATTTCTATTTTCTGCTTTCTTTCCTCGTGGATTCGAGAAGTCTCTGTGAGGAGTCCAGAGAAGCTCCGAGGATTTGGAGTAGTTATCCTCATCATGTTCATCCCTGCGTCACTTATCTTATGGTTTATAGTCACCAAATGGTAGCCCAATCCAAGAGATTTAAGATGTGAACGTATATACCTATTGCATGGGGAGATTCCAGCTGCCCTTCTTGCATTGTATGTGGACGTGTGTTTATTGTGCATCTTGCATCTCTTGGTCTTTCATGATGGTTAAGTATCTTTAATTGGATGTCCACACTTGTAGGATGTGTGGGCCCACCCACTCACTCTGAGTGGGTGGTGGGGCCACACGTGTTATGTATGGTCCTCACTATAGAACATTATGCACATATTCATCTAGATTGTTGAGATTAGATTCTCCGGTGGTGGACTCTTGGGAGTTTCAACACCTGGTTGAGGGTTCAAGTACCCATAGGTGGCGAAATCCTACCATGGCGTGAGTGTGTGGTGGTGTGTGCGTGTGTAAAGAAAAAAAAGATTCCATGTTGATCATATTTCCAAATTCTTACATCCTCATGTGTGATCCACTTTTGTGGACTATGTATGTCTTCCTCGACATTTAACAGAGGGTCGGATGTTGGGTTATCTCGACTCTCTGATACTAAAACATACTAAAACAGATTAAGGATATATTTCTTAGGTTGGAGGACCTGCATTGTTTCTAGAACATTATGCACCATCGAATCATGGATGGGTTTTTATTTATAAAAAATTGAGAAAATTTTTATTCTCTTGAAATCTCCATGAAAACCCACTAAATATTACCATATATTTAGGGCTAATTTGGCGGCATAAATTTGAACTTTAATTGAATTGAATGGATTTTAGTTACTATAGAATCAAGTGGATTTAAAATTTAAAATTAGAGTTCAAAAATAGCTCTTTCGGAATATTTAGATTCCTCACAAATCCAAATTTCTCCTAATTAATGAATGCACAAAAAAAATAGTAAATCCCTCCCTAGAAATTTAGGGCAATCCAAAACTCAAATCGGCCACACCCACAATTACATTTCAGAGAGGATGCCCACAATTCATTCATGTGTGGGTGTAGATACTCCACCTAGGCTAGCAATCTGATGAAGCATGGATGATCCTTAAGAACTAAACCTAAACCTTAAGCCATACTTAAAACCTCAGTCATTTTCGAGCCTAAGTCAAACCCTAGTTGAACTTAATCTATCATCTAAGCTAAGTATTACCTAAGCTGAGTCATACCCAAGTCATTACCAAAGTCGAGCCATACCTAAGTTGTTTTCAAGCCAAAGCCTTAAAATCAAACCTTAAGTTGCTCTCCAGGCAATTACAAGCTAACTGGCTAAATTGCAAAGATGAATAGTTAACGAAGGCAATCCAATTACTGCCTCCTTTCGAAATATGTGCCCCAAGCTACAGATGTTGCTCCCTTAAAAGTCAACTATGCTGGGACTTGCTTAACTCTAGAGTTCTTATTATTTATCATTTTACTAAACCTTTTAACTCATAAGAAAGTCTCTAGAAGGGGCTCATGTCTCTAAGGAAGAACATTTTTCTTATAAAGGTGATTCTGAGCTCTTTCCTATTCAATGTGTAACAAACATAAGAGCTTAAAAAAAATAAAAATAATAAAATAATAAAAAAAAACCCACATTTTTATTTTGAAAATACTATGATGTAGGACATATGATTTAATGCTAACATGCGATGTGGAGATTAATTATGAAAGAGTCCATAAAGTAATTCAATTATAGAATCATATTATCTCTTCTTAAATCCCATTTCTAGACATTCTCTAGATGTGAACTCTGTGATTTGCCGGAATTTCGGACCCTGCCACATAAAAAATCCAAGCCTGCATAGTATTATTTAATAATTTACATCGTATCATTTTTATCCCCTAAAATCATTTTATCACATGAAGTAGAGACGGTACACATGTACAAAGAGGGTACCTAACACATTCCCTCTCTGTAATTGAGGTCCCTTGCTTGGAATCTTAAATCGCAGATTAGGTATCAATTTAAAGCAAGAGAGTACTCTCCAAATTATCTAATTTTATAGATTCTGCAGGTTCCTGCCGACTACAGAATTTTAAGCTAATTGGCTAGTGGCGATTCCAAGTCTACTATATTATTAATCCAAATCACCCCCATACACCTCAAAAACAAATATAAGAGTGCAGGGGCCAATTTTTAACATTCACACTAGGGTCTCCATTTTTGTGCATACATCATCCAATCTATTCATCTTATGATCTATCTCAAATGAAGAGACACCTAAAAAATCAAGTCATTTTGAAACAAGTAGGACCGGCATGAATTGTATGCCCCCTCTGAATTGTTGCCGCTGTTGTGGCCCACTTGAGTTTTGGATCAGCTTGACTTCTAGACCCTTAGCCAAACGCAAGGGGGCGCATATGATGCATGGGTCCACGCTTGCTTCTAAATTTCAGTCCCACATGTCATACCTGGGCTTAAATTTCAGGCCCACATTTTAAAATATGCAGGGGTCATCTGACCAAATTTTAAGTTGCATGATCAGGATTAGATGAGTTAGCTATCTCAAGTAGAAATGTTTGCACAAGATTTTTGAACAAACAAAAGGTGACCTACTAATGATCGGAATCATTCATTCATTCATGCTACTTGAAACAAGTCATGGTATAAGAAACACTCTGAGTGCGTGATCTTAACTCTTTGAATGGGCCCATTTGTTTCAACCATCCGTAGTTAGAATTATCAAATCAAAATGTTATTTTAAAATCATAAGAAATATAAAGTAGGATTATCTATAAGATGTTTCAAGATGATGATTGCACCTATTTTATTTATCCAATGAATCTTGACTCTCCATTTTCATGCTATTGATCACATGATTAGAATAGCTCGATTGGAATGATTTTGCCATCATGGCTTGCTCCTAGTTGCATGAATCAATGAATGGTTTAGATCAACAATAGGTCGCCCTATGTACTACCTAAAAGGTTAGAAAACGATGCAAAACCATATTTATATATTTACAATTTTAACACTGTTTATTAATTTTTTAAATAACTAAGTTTTAGCTTTTCATTATCAGCGAGATTCTCCCTATAAAGTCCCGAGGAAAACATCAAAATTGCAAAGAAATTCTTGAAAAAGAGATCTATCACCACCATAGTTGTATAAATGTTTGGTATTGCTGGGTCCAATTTCAATATCCATTGACATGTCAATACATTAGTAGACCCAAGTGCCGCAGGGGAGGACATGAGGTCGAGCACCGTCTTCCTCAAGAGGATAACTATTCCGAATCCACGGAACTTCTCTGGACTCCTCACAGAGACTTCTCAAATTAATCCAGAGAAAAGAAAGCAGGAAATAGAAATAAATTCTAATAAATTCGAATTTAATTAATCAATAAATAAAAACGAGTTCACAACCCTTTAAATAGGGTACCAAGCAATGAGAAAGAAATCAGAATCAAACTACAACTAAAACTCCTAAAATTCCACTAGCCATCAACCAGCGGCCAATCTTTATTGGGGCCTAACAAGACAGTGAAGGTCACCTGATGAAGATTTTGGGCATCTCCCTACACCACACGAACAATTAGGACCACCAAAATGTGGGCCTCAAATCTACAATTTCATTAGGCTGAGCGAATTCTCGTTTGAGCGTTAGATATTTCGTACCGTAGGTTCTTGCAACCTGGCAATCAGATGTGCGTGGCGGATCCAACAATGGTGGGCTAGATCTGGAGCAATGGCGGATTCAAGCACACATTTCCACCATTAGATCTAGTGAGTGGCCCATTTGTTGGGCCACGTATGTTGGCGGCTAGGCCGCCAGATGAACGGCCTAGATTCTGCATGTACACTGCTTGTGCATGCAAGCAACAAGGATCAATGGCTAGTTTATTTTCGACAAGTCTGATCTTGTTTCTTTATCACCTATATTTGGACCAGAAAGTAACTTTTTAAAAGAAAATATCAAATCTGTATGTGATAAGTAACGCATTATTCTCAGTCACTTCCAATTCCAAACAGACCACTGATTGAAAATATCAATGGCTAGTTTCATGTCTATATCATCATAAATCAAATCTCAGCCATTGAAATCATCCATGCCCCACAAGTTGGTGTGAGATGTTGAACACAGAATGGGTATGAGATCTGGGCCTTTCATCAGGTGGGACATTATTATATGAATGGCTAAAAATGCCCTATACCACAAATAATGGTACAAGCACCTGTAGGCGATCAGTTCTTAAAATAAAAATGGTTTATTTGTGCAGTTCATCATTGTTAGGACCTTTCAGAACAATTTTCTGGATCATTGAACTGTGGGGCCCATTTTCTGGATCATTTGGGCCGTTGGTTATACTAAAGGTCAGATATGGGAGGCGTCAGGTGATGAAGAACGTGGATAGGAGAAATTAGCTAAGGGATTTAGGCAACCGTCCGATCCGTTGACAGCAAAAGGAAAGATGGAGCAACCATTCCATATTCAGCCATAAAATTTACAATAAATGGATGGTCAGAGTTGCCCGCGATTTTATGGGCCATAGCCCATCCAAGCGGTCCACAACAGCCCTGATCAGCTATCAGCCGTACAATGCTTGACCATGTGAAAGCTCCGTATAGTTGATCTATAGGACGAAAAAAATGGACCATTGGGGACTTGACTGATGGCGAGCATAAATGAACGGTCAAGATATGCCCATTGACAATCGTTGGGTTGAACGGATGTGCCTTTTGGTTCCACCATGCTTTATAAAATACGTGGAATATGGGTATTTAAGATCGGTCCATAAACCTTGGATAAGACCAGCAGAAGAAAATAAGGTTCTAGTAGAATGGAAGGGTAGTGATGCATGATAGGGCATACATAATGGACGGTCTGGTTCTTGCAAGAAAGAGGTGGATGGACTCTGTTTTGGCCTGTTATGAATCTCATTATACCTGGCTAGGCTTTGAGCCTATTGTTTTACTTTTCAGGCTGAGAGATTGTACAGACCTTTAGCCTGGCCAGGGTTCCGCCCGTAAAAACCAAGCCCATCTTTGGATCGAGACTGGACTTATTAGATTGGCTCGTGGGCCAGGCTTCATTTTTTATGGGCTTTTTTGACCCGTCGTCGACTGGTCGTAAGCCCTGCTCGACCGGGTCGAGAGTCTAGTCTGACCGTGACACGTCAAGGAGTCGAAGCCGTGGACTATTTTTCAAAGTCCGGGGTGCTCGACTATTTTTCTCCGGGGTGCTCGATCAGTTGACCGAGGTGCTCGACCGGTCGTGGACTCGGCTCGACCAGTCGAGGTTACACAGATTCGTTCCGCGATTTTACGCGGATTTTGTGTCGCAAGTCCTTTCGCAACTGGGATGCGGAAAGGAGTTTCCTAAAACTTTAAATAGGAGTTCCTAGGGCTTTCTAGGGACGACAAGAAGGTTTCCTAAAGCTTTACAAGGGATTTGCTAAAGGGTTTAGGGCTATCAAAGGTGAGAGAGAGAGGAAAAGAGAGAGGAAGCTTATAAAAGGGAGATTATGCTCGTGGACGTTATCTACTGTGCAACCTATATCTCAGCGCTTCTATGTCCTCGTAATCGGTCAGATCTCTTCATTTTTCTTTGTTTTTTTCATTGTTTATCCACTCCTACATGAGTGAAGAAATTCGTAATGTTTTACTTCATAGTGGATTGTTGATCTGGACAAGGTCCCGTGGTTTTACCTCTTTGAGGGTTTTTCACGTAAAAATCTCTTGTGTGGTGTGTGATTGATGCATTGATTGTTTTCATTGCTTTATTATCCATAATTCTAGTTTGTTCTAGAGGGCTAGATCCTAAGGTTTTGTGCAAGGCCCCCAACAATTTTAGCCCTATGCATCTTGCAAGTAGTACCTTGATGTGGATCATCCATCACGTGGGACTCACCATTATTAATCGGCCATTGTGTGGAGCCCACATTTGATTGTATTGTCCATCATGTGGGCCCCACCTTCAATGTGGGTTGCCCCATCATGCAGGGCTAGCCTTAGATGTGGGTCATTCATCATAGGGGCCAAACTTGGATGTGGACCGTCCATCATCCAGGGCCACCTCAATATGGGCCATCCATCTTGTGGGGCCAGCCTCAATGCCCACTGCCCGTCATGCGGAGCCCAGCTTTGATGTGGACCGTCCATCATGTAGGCCCCACCTTTGAAGTGGGCCGTCCATCATACCAGCCCACTTCGGATGTGGGCTTGTTATCATTATGGGCCGATTTTGATGTGGACCATCTATATGTGGGCCCACATTAATATGGGATCATCCATCATGTGGGACCCACCTTTTATGTAGACCGTCAACCATGTGAGCCCCAGCTTCAATGTGGACAGTCCACCATGTTGGGCCTCCTTTGACATAGACTGTGAGAGAGAAGTAGAAAAGTAGAAGAGTTAAAAAGCTTTAAAAAAAAAAAAAAAAAAAAAAAAAAAAACTTATTAAGATAAGTAGCCTTTAGCACATAAGTTACTTTTACAATCACACTTGCTAAACAAACTTAAGTGAAAAAAATAACTTAATTACTTAATATAAGTTAAAAAGTAACTTACTTGGGCCCTAAGTGACTTTGGTAAGAATCAACAAAACCAAGCTTCGAGTCAGCTTGGAGAGTTTTAGAACCATGTTCCAAACCTGTCTAGTTATTAATGCTCACACCGTGCAGGGCCAACACCATGCAGGGCCAACGTGACTCAGTTCGGGTCAAGGCGGGCCATGTCAAGTTAATAGAGTACTTGGGTTTGACTCGATAAGTCATCACAAATCACAAAGGAATCAAACCCAGGACCCAGTGACTCGGCACAAAATCTCAATGAGTCAACTGAACACGACCGCATTTGAGTCAACTTTGGAGATTTCTCGATCCATTGGTCCAAACCAGTCTGATTGTCCAGTCCAGGTTATAAAACATCAGTTCTCACAGCCGCCGTGACTGTCACAGCAACAAAGGCAACGAATCATAATTTCCAATAGGCCCAGTTCCACCAGTTTGAATCTGGACCCGGAAAAACCCAGGCCTATCATCCCATTGATTGTCCTGGAACTATTGAATAAAGAAGTTTTAGAAGAAATTGGAAGGGGATCAGATGGAACATAAAGATTCCTTAAAAAAAAAAAAAAAACTCTTTAGATATGATTAATGTATGTTTGGCAAACCAAACTACAGCTAACAATGCACAGAGCACATGGCCATTTTAACTGACCTGGCAAACTAGATCTCCCCAATGACATTGAGCCAGAGAAACTACCCTTCTCTTTCGTCATGCTGCACTTACTGGTCCTGTATAATTAGATCCTGTCCATCTCTCAGTTGGGTTTTACCTAAAAAAGCAATTACATGGATAAGATGGATTTTCTGGAGATGTGATATCTAATATGATAGCAGAAAGCACGATAAAAATCCAAACATGGAATGAACAGGTAATATCTAATCAGCTGTCTCCTGAACAGGAAATCTAATATGATATCCTGGGGCCCCATGCTTATGATTGATGTGATGGTTTGTCAGGGAATTTCAGAACGAACATAATATCTAATCAGCTGTCCCCTGAATTTTACTTACCAAAAAAAAAAAAGTGGTTTCAAATCACTTCCATGCACTGAGGAATATGTGGTTCTCTGGCAAGGGTAACAACTCTGTAATTAAGTTGTCATCTAGCAGTGCCCCTCTCATTTCGGATTTGATCAGGTTCCTGTCTCGTTTGGGTTTTGCAACAGCAGCGCTCCTAGTTGAAACCACAATTTGGAGTTGTAATCAGACAAGTCCACATGTTTTCTGAAACAAAACAAGAGGACAAACATTCCCCACCCTAAACATAGCACAAACAGAGTACATGGTAACCTGGGCTAAAATATACTTGTTAGATTGCTGAAATTACTACCAAAACAGAAACAACAATTGAAGACAAACGGAAAAAAAATCAATAGGCTAAAAAAATAACGCCTTCAACTTATTAAGAACAAAAGAAAAACAACCATCAACAAATAAACTAACTAATTTTAATACTATGAAATATTTTTTGCAGTTATTGATACGCTACGAAACTTAGACATGGCCATAAATGTCGTGTTAAAAACAGATAAGGTATCGAATTCGACAATGGCCAAAATAACAAAGTCTTTATTCATACCATTAGAAAGTAATACAGATTGGACTCACCAATATAAACACATCAGTCCGTATAAAGTTAATTTTTTAACTTACAAACTTGAGCAGGAAACATGCTTCCCATATAAAAAATAAAAGGCCCCATTAAACTAGTAAAATACTGATTTATTTATTTATTTTTACATGGCAGTCCTACATTTAAAAGTGAATAGTTGCATCTGGAGCTATTGTGCTGGTCTATGAGACTCCAAATGCTGCCATTATCAAAGCAAAGAAAACCTGCAGTTGAAAGCCATCACACAACCACAAATGAAAATCGGAGTAAGAACAAGAAGAATGAGAATGAGAAGAATGCAGAGATTCTCTACTTACCCTGAAAACTTTGGAAAATGTTGTCTTCCCATCTTGTACAAGATGAGCACCGGCATAGAAAATGAGGGTGTTGGTGCAGAAGACCACGAAGAAGGAGAAGCCGAAGCCTACGCCACTTACAATTCCTTGTCGGACTCCATGCTTCATTGGGACCTCGCATTTCTCTTGGTAAAGATCCATTACCTTCTATTCTCCACAAAAAGATGCAATTGTCCGAATACCACCAACTGCATCATTTGCCACTTGACTGGCTTCCTCATACATCTCCTGCAACCAACCTCACAATCTCTTAATACTTATATGCATAATGAGAAAAATTGAATGGCAGTGCCACTTCAAATAAGCTAGACTAAGCAGTTACACACAAGGGCTACTTTCAAAATGTCTGTCAGTAAACATTGGTATGTAACTGATCAAAAATTACAATAGAACGGTTGCCAATTAATAGTCTCGGCAAGTAAATGTTATGCAGCAGATAGCATACTAATTAATCTTTTGGTTTTTCTTTTACACACTATGATGATCAAATCTATTTCTGACCGAAATTTCTAATGATGGGAAGCTTTTGTGCAACATTTTCCTTGATATTTAGTCATCAACATACAACGCAATGAGCAAGCATTCTTATAGAAATTCAATGTTCAAGGTCAGTCACGAACCATTTGGTGCTGATCCCTCTACTGTCCAAATTTACCTTTAAACTTTGGAAGAGCCCCGCAAGCTCTTCTTCGGTGACCTAAATACACAAAGAAATGCATATTGAATGTCAGCACTTTTCAGTTATAAGTTCTAAATCAAACATACCCAAATTACAAAAAGAAAAAAAAAGAAAAAAAAAACATGAACAAAAAATAAAATTAGACAAAGGTAGAATGCAACAAATATATGTGTACATGTGGTAAGGTACAGTTAAAATATGTTTTTAACTGTATGTGTGGTACATGTGTACAGTGATCAGGACAATTGCTTTGTGGTCACTAGGTTGACTGCCAATACCCAAAAGGCAAGGCAATCCAACTGGGTAGCCATCCCGTCAGTGGCTGAAAAGGTACAGTTAACTCAAAATACAAACATCCATCCACATTCAACAGGCGAAACTTGCCATAAATGGGTGATTAGAGCAGTCCAATCTCTGTCATTTTTGGCTCATTGCTCACCAATGTAGTAACAACCAGCGAACAGTCCCAATCACCATATATACTTGCCATGTGCAGGATATACTTCATATAACTTCTATGAAACAGGTAACCTGATAGCATTACCTAACGGAACAAAAATTCTTTATGCACGGTAATCATATGTAAGCATTTGTGCCATGAAAAACATATTTTAAATCTAGTTCAAAGGTCGCATTGGGTTGCTCATTTCAAATGAACTGCAATAATCTAACTCAATATGGAAGAAATGACCAACACATGAGTGGTGCCATTTTTAGTTCATAATTTCATAATGACAGCTAGTTGTGAGTCCATGCATTTGAAGCTGAACAGGAAACTACTATAATCTCAATTTGGGCCTAGACATATATCAATAATGGAATGGAACTATCCTCACTTTGGTCCAAATCCACTTTGGACCACATTTGGGAGTTCTAAAATAGCAGCTGGGCAGAACGGATTGCTGCAAAAAGACCACATAAAACTGACTGACAACTTGATTTGACTGGAATCTATATGTCATGCCAGCATGACAGAAAACGTACAAGCCGCCCAGCTTGACAGAAAACACAATGAAGGCAGAACTCAAGCTAAGTCAACATCTTACTCAAAAATTCAACTCATGCCTAGTACACATTAGGATTTTTGAATTCATGTTTCAAGACTATTTCATGTTTGTATTGGAAAGAAAGAGTGCTACTGTATTTAAATGGTTTTAGAATTCACCTTGATTTTGGCACTCAAAGCATCGATCTTCTGAAAAATAAGGGGGTTCTGCTTCTAATCTAAAAAGGGTATATTTCTAGGTTAGGCCTGAAAGATTTTTTATTTTTTTCCTTTTAAAATTTTTTTTTTTTTAAGACAATGGAAGAAGAAAAATATAAAATTACAGGTTGCGGTAGCTTTTGATACCATGATTTAAGTTGTTGTTACTTGTTGCTAATAGGGTTTCTTCAGTTTGATCTGAAGCAAAACCCCAATGAATCAGATCAACCATTCACCTAAAAAGGAAAATGCAACCCACATTGATTATTGGATAAGACAAAATTTACATGATTCATCGTAAGGTCGGCCAGACAATAAAATGGCAATGTACATCACTCAAAATACTGGTAGTCATGTATATGTGTTGTAAGGTTGAAAAACCTTTTTTTTTTTTTTTATTTAAGTGAAGATATATTCATTTCAGAAATGAACTATACAATACACCCACACTTCAGGCCCGCTTGGAAAAAAAAGGACCCAAGGACAACGGCCTATCGTAATACTTACAAAAAACCACCTACCCTCCACGCCCACGTGAATGGGCCTGCCTAAAATCTCTCAACCCAACCTTATCCAAGAACAAAAGACCCATAATCTCTAAGGGGAGGTCGCCAGAAGAGGACAAGAAGAAGAAATCTCGAACTTTCGAACATCTTTGGGCCATCCTATCCGCCAGTCTGTGTCCTTCCCTGAGAATGTGAGCAATGGACACAACAGCCCTCATACATAACCTATGAATCCTCTGTAACCAGTATTTCCAATGCCAGTTCAGTTGGAACTACTGTTCAAAATTGACACCACCAATGTGGAGTCTGACTCGATCTCAATATGATGGAAGCCCATTTGCAAACAAAGGCTCATGCCATTGTAAACAGCCCGAAGCTCAGCCCTGGAGTTCAACCCCACCTTGCACCCCAAAGAGAAAGCAAAGATGAAGAAACCATTATCCCTTCTACAAATACCTCCACCCCTGGAATTACCTGGGTTGCCTAAAGCAGAGCCATCGACATTTAGAAAACAACAAAGACAAAGGAAATTAGAAAAGAATATTCACACAATTCAAATAAAAATAAATTAGTAATCTAAACTAACAAATAATTAGCTAATGAAACATTAAAATCATGCATGATCATTTCAAGAACTAGCAGACTATCTGAACATTGCCCATTCTCTTAAAAAATCAGAACAACAAAAGAACAAAAGAGTAAAAAGGACAACAAAGCTTATGCTCTTTTGTCACATGGATCATTGTAGCTATAAAAGAAAATGAACTAAAACTTAGAGTGAGAGTAAGTCCTTGCAAGAAATTTCTTCACAACAAGAGAATTGAGGCAAGCTTGAGGCCTAAGAATCTTTGGTTTGACAGAGGAAATTGTATAAGAAAAGAACTACGTATGATGAAACAACGAAGTTTGTAGAGAATTTTCACGCTTCAATTAAACTGTTCCATAAGCAACATTTTTTATGACAATGCTAAGACTCTTTGTCCACGTAGATTTTGAAGTGGCACGTGTCTAGGACTGTCCAAGTGTCTCAAAATGTCAACTTGGCAGACCTCAGATAGTAAGTGTCCAAGTAATAACTCTGGCGAATGCCTAGAATATGAACTGACATAATATCCAGAAAGGGGTTGTTTGTTTGTAATATATATAACTGCAAATTTCTAATTCCTGCATGGTAATGACATATAACTATCGTCTCCACTTTACGCATTCAAGATACTTCGATCATGGATGTCTTAGATGAGATCAAATCAACATGCAAGCTCACCTCCATAACAGAGTGGCAACTTACAGCAAAATCAAAGACTGCATCAAGTCCTCCAAGTTCTTGTAATCTTTCCTTAAAATTTCCCCCGACCCTTCTCATAATACCAGATGTATCTGAAAATTACAGGGCAATGGTTATTAGCAAAGGCAAAGAAACATGATCTATTACAAAATAGTGAATCATTTGTGTCTTACAACCACATATGCCGGGTTAAGGACCTCTCCTCACCATACCCCCAATTGCCTTCTTTCCACCCTTCTTCTCAGCATAGTACCCTTCGTTCCACCCTTCTCCCAGCTTTATCTGTTAAATTTAAGCTTGAATGAGCACATAATTATGAACACCAGGAATTGGGTATCATGATCTTAAATGACATGACAAACCTTATCAACTATTGCCTCTCTGGATTCTGAACCATTTGAAACCATATGATGAAATCCATTCATTGAGCTCCATAACTCCTTCACCTTGATGGGTTTTTTTTGACCCGTCGTCCTTTCGCAACCGGGATGCGCAAGTCCTTTCGCAACTATGATGCGGAAAGGAGTTTCCTAAAACTATAAAAAAGGGTCCCTAAGGTTTTCTAGGGAGGATGAGAATGCAAGAGGGTTTCCTAAAGCTTTACAAGGGATTTGCTAAAGGGTTTAGAGCTATCAAAAGGTGAGAGAGAGAGAGGAAGCTTATAGAGGTTTTGCTCGTGGAGGTTATCTACTGTGCAATCTATATCTTAGCGCTTCTATGTCCTCGTAATCGGTTAGATCTCTCCATTTTCTCTATTTCTCTTATTGTTTATCCACTCCTGCGTGAGTGAAGAAGGTTGTAACATTCTACTTCATAGTGGATTGCTGATCTAGACGAGGTCTCGTGGTTTTTACCTCTTTGAGGGTTTTCCACGTAAAAATCTCTTGGGTGGTGTGTGATTGATGCATTGATTGTTTTCATTGCTTTATTATCCATAATTCTGGTTTATTCTGGAGGGCTAGATCCTAACGTTTTGTGCAAGGCCCCCAACAAAGTGGTATCAGAGCTAAGTTCATTGAACGGGTAGGATCGGTTTGGAATTATGGAAGGTGGCTCATCAAGGATGATCAGCCTCAATGGTTCTAACTGGACCATATGGAAGGCTAAGATGGAAGACTTGCTTTATTGCAAGGACTTATATTCTCCAATTTTAGGCATATCAGCAAAATCCAAGGATATGACTGATGATGATTGAAAGAAGATGGACCGAAAGGTGGTGAGGTTTGTTAGACAATGGTTGGATGATTTAATGTTCGATCATGTGTCCACGGAAACCTCAGCTGCTAGCCTATGGCTAAAATTACAAGAGCTATATGAGAGGAAGACAGCCGGTAATAAAATTTTTCTGATAAAGCGACTTGTGAATCTCAAATTCAAAGATGGTGGTTCTGTGGCCGAGCACATGAATGAGGTCAGCAATATAGTGAACCAACTCACCTCTATGAAGATGGTCCTGGATGATGAACTGCAGGCTTTACTATTGCTTAGTTCATTGCCTGACAGTTGGGAGACATTGGTGGTGTCTCTAAGTAACTCTGCGCCAGACGGAAAGATATCCATGGAACAGGTGACTAGCTGTCTCTTCAATGAAGAGACAAGGAGGAAGTCTCAGGGGTCTACTCAACAAGAGGCTCTTATGACATTGGAACGAGGGAGAGGAAAGAACAGGAAGGGCGGGAAGGCCCGAGATAAATCAAGAGGCAAGTCGAGTAACAGAAAAGATGTTGATTGCTGGAATTGTGGCAAGAAAGGCCACTACAAGCATGAATGCCGTGGTAAGAAGAACGACAAGAAAAGAAAAGGGAAGGAAGATGAATCAGATTCCACTGCAGTCGCTTCAGATGGCAACGTTGTAGTTATTCTTTCTGCAAATCATGACGTATATCTCACGGCTACGAGTCATGACACCGACTGGGTGGTTGACTCGGGAGCTTCTTTTCATGCGACTCCACACAGGGACTCCTTCACAAGCTACAAGTTAGGTGACTATGGGACTGTGAAGATGGAAAATTCTGGCGTATCAAAAATCGTGGGAGTCGGTGATATTTGTGTGAAAACTGATGTAAGCTGCACATTGGTTCTCAGGGATGTGAGGCATATCCCAGACCTTCGCCTCAACTTGATGTCGACGGGAAGGCTGGATGATGATGGCTATGAAAGCCGGTTTGCTGGTGGGCGATAGAAGCTCATCAAGGGTTCGTTGATCGTGGCCAGAGGAAAGAAGTGTTGCACCCTATACAAGGTAAGTGTCAGTATGTGCAAGGGTGGGTTGAACGCAACGGAAGATTCAGCTATTAACATGTGGCACAGGCATCTAGGCCACATAAGTGAAAAAGAGCTTCAGGTACTAGCAAAGAAGCGACTCCTTCCAGACGTGACAGGACGCCTCTCAAAACCTGTCTTGATTGTTTATCAGAGAAACAACATAGAGTTTCATTTGTTAAAACTGCTTCTCATATTAATAAAGTGCATGCATTAGATTTGGTTTATTCTTATGTTTGTGGTCCTACGAGGACAAAAACCTTAGGTGGGGCATTGTATTTTGTTACTTTTATAGATGATGCATCTAAGAGGGTTTGAGTTTATGCTTTAAAATCCAAGGACGAGGTCTTTGGTGTGTTTAAATTGTTTCATGCTATGGTCGAGAGAGAGACAGGTAAATCATTGAAGTACATTCGCACTGACAATGGTGGTGAATACATTGGTGACTTTCACAAGAACTGCAAGTCTCTGGGTATACGGCATGAACAGACTGTTCCCAAGACCTCCCAACATAATAGTGTAGCTGAGCGAATGAATCGCACCATTGTTGAGAGAATTAGATGCATGTTATCCCATGCGAAATTGCCCAAGACATTCTGGAGAGAAACAATGCACACGGCGGTGTATTTAATAAACAGGTCTCCATCAGCCCCATTGAATGGAGAAGTACCTGAGAAGGTGTAGACTGGACAGGATCCATCGTACAGTCATCTCAGGGTATTTGGATGCAGGGCATCGTTCACGTACCAAAGTACGAGAGGTCCAAGCTCGATATGAAGAGCAGACAGTGTGTTCTTAGGGTACGGTGATGAAAAATTCGGTTACAGGTTGTGAGATCCGACCGAGAGGAAGTTCGTCAGGAGCAGAGATGTGATTTTCTTTGAAAATCAGTGTATAGAAGACATTGGTAAGTCAGAGAAGAACCAACCTAGTTAAGGTGAGCTAGAGGACATGGATCCGGTTACTCCTCCCATGGTGCGATGTGAGGGAGTATGTGAAAGTGCGAGAGGGACGAGAGAGTTCCTTCGGAGAATATGGACCGGGGAGCGGCCCTCACTTAATCCACTGTTGAGCCACGGGTGAGGAGGTCATCTGGGATTGACATCGTCAAGAGGTACTCGCCACATGAGTACATTATGCTGACTGATGGGGGAGAGCCAAAAGATTATTCTAAGGGCCTAGCCGACGAGCATAAGGGAGAGTGGTTGAAAGCTATGCAAAAGGAGATGGAATCCTTGCATAAGAACCACACCTATGACATGGTGAAATTGCCTAAGAGCAAGAAAGCTTTGAGAAACAAGTGGGTGTTCAGAAAGAAGATTGAGCAGAAGAATTCACAAACGAGGTTCAAGGCCAGACTTGTAGTGAAAGGGTTTGGTCAGAGAAAATGCATAGACTTCGAGGAGATATTCTCACCAGTGGTGAAGATGACATCCATACGGGCGTTGCTTGGGTTGGCGGCTAGCATGGATCTGGAGATAGAGCAGTTAAATGTTAAAACTAACTTTCTCTATGATGACCTGGAAGAAGAGATCTACATGCACCAACCAGAGGGGTTCGAAGTCAAGGGCATGGAGCATATGGTGTGTAGGCTGAGGAAGAGCTTGTATGGGCTGAAACAAGCTCCACGGCAATGGTATAAGAAGTTTGACTCATTTATGTTGAAATATGGGTATGACAGAACGGAGTCAGACCACTGTGTGTTCACGCGCAAGTTCTCAGATGGTGATTTCCTAATACTGCTCTTATACGTTGATAACATGCTCATCATAGGAAAAGACATCAAGAAGATCGACAGGCTGAAACAGGAGTTGGGCAAGTCTTTTGCGATGAAAGACTTGGGCCCGACTAGACAGATCCTAGGAATGGAGATAACTCGTGATGAAGCGATGGGAAGCTCTCATTTGTCACAAGAGCGGTATATTGAGAAAGTCCTAGAGCGGTTCAATATGAATGCAGCAAAGCCGGTCAATACTCCACTAGATGGTCACTTCAGATTGAGTGACAGACAGTGTCTGTAAGACCCGTATCCTAGACCGTACCGTTCCGTAGGTTCCCGCGGTCTTTCCGGTCGAAATCATGCAACCTTCGATCCTTAACCGACCTTGCACACGACCCTGATTTACACGCCGTCAACCCGTGTCGACTCAAACCAAGACTTGTACCAATGCGACCGCACCGTCGCCGCGGTTCCAATGCCGCGACTCGCGCGCCGAGGCGATACCCTGGCCAGGAGATGTGGGCCAGCGTTCGGTGCGAGGAAAATGCCGCGCGTTGCAAAACCCAAGAGAACATCACATCAAATCCCATCAATCTCATCAATCAAGTACACATCACCTCACATGTCAAAGTACAACCCCATCCCCAAGCAACCCCAAAGTCAAACTCTCTCTTACACAAAGTACACCCACCACATCACTCCTCTCCCATCATCTCTCTCTCTCTCTCTCTCTCTCTCATCTCTCTCTCATTTTTTTTCCTCCCAAGCAACTCCAACGTCCAAGCCTCCCATGGAGAGGCTAGTGTGGCCCACCTTCCTACCTCCCATCTCTACCGTCAAAGCCTCATCTCAACCGTTGGATCACGTTCTTTGGAGCTATAGAATAAGTTGATGGAAGAAGGACAAAGAGAGCTTGAGGTGGGTGATTTTTATTATTATTATTTTGTTTTCAACCGTTGATTAAGGGCCCACTTGTGGGGCCCATCTTGATGTATGCATTAGGGAGGGCCCGTAGTGGCGGGGCTCCTCCCATTTCCACCAATTTCTCACTTTTTCCCTATTTCTCTCTCTTTCTCTCTCTTGTGATGGGTGTGGCCCACTTGATCCATGCCATACATATGGTGGGACCTACCCTGATGTATGTATTCACGCCGTCCCCTGGTTGGAACGGTGGACCCCACCATGAGGTATGCTTCCATCCAAACAGCTCATCCGCTGCTGCCCAACAACTGGAGCTGCCATTGACGGCAGCAAACTCTGTAGGTCCTTCACGAGGTATGTGTTTTATATCCATACTGCCCATCTCTGATGTGCACCGTCCATCTGGACGGTGCTGGACACTGTACTGGACGGTGCCGTGGCCCCCGCCAACTGTGATGTACGTGTATATCCACACCTTCCGTTCATTTTCCGTGGACGTTGGCCACCTCACACGTGTGGCTTGTGTGAGGGTGGGGCCCACCTACAAGTAAGAATTTCATCCAGCCGTCCATCAATGGACGCTGGACGCTATTGCCCTTCTGACAAAAAAAAATATATATATAAATAAATATTATAATATATTATTATATTACATATATACAATGTATATGTACGTATGACAGGTCCCACGTGGGACTTACCTTGATGCATTGTTTTATCCTGACCGTCCATCTGTTTTAATAATTGAGGGGCCCATGATGTCACCGTCCAGTCCTTTCATCAGCAGTTCCGTGGGCCACCACGTTGATGTGCATCATCCAGCCGTCCGTATGGACCCCACCATACTGTGTACATCTGCACCGTCCAGCTGGGGCGGTGCTGCTCGTGTTGAGCACTCTGCACGAGACACGTGGGACCCACATGGGGCTGCGTTTATCCCAGCAGTTCAGTGGGGCCTGACCGTGATGTATGTGCTTTCATCCACACCGTCCAGACTTCTGGATGGTGCTGGACAGATTCGGACAGTGCTGTGGATCGTCATGATGTCTGTGTTGATCCAAACCGTCCCTCTTTGTGGACCCCACTGATATTTGTATTTCGTCCAAGCCGTCCATCACATGGACCATCTACACGTGTGGCATCCGTGGCCACTTGATGCATGCATCCAGCCGTCCATCACTGGACGTTGGACCTACTGACCTGCATAACAAATGATAATAATAATAAGTATTATAATAATATAATACATTATATATGTGGTGGCCCTACGTGGGACCCACCAGTCGTGGAAGCAGATTGGTTGACGTGCCTCACATCAGCTATATAGCTGGTGTAATGACATCACCTAGTTCCGTGGGTCGCACGGTATATGTGTATCATTCATGCCGTCCATCTCTTGAGAGGGTAGACCCACCCCACACGTGTGACACGTGTGGCAGGTGGGACCCACCTTGATTTATGTTTCATGTATTCACGCCGCACTGGTGAGGGATGTCGATACCCACCGTGATGTATTTATGTCATCCACACCATCCAGATTGCACTGGATGGTGCTGGACTGTGTTTGGATGGTGGCGGATCATGTTTGGGTGGTGTTGTGGACCCCACCTTGATGTATGTTTCATATCCACACCATCCACAATGTTTGGACGGTGCCGATTTGCATAGACCATGTTTCGATGGTGTTGATTTGCGTGAGAAGTGTTTAAATGGTGCTGATTTACATAGACCACGTTTGGATGGTGCTGATTTACCTGGACAATGTTGAGACAGTGCCGATCATCATTAGTGGGCCATGTGCTCTATGGAACGACAGTGTACAGTGATACACATGTCACCCCTATAACTAGTAAAATGATTTTTGGTGTGGTCCAAGCCCATTTGAGGCCCATTGACACGACTCATCTATGTGGCCCACCTATGATGTATATTTGAGGCCCACCTATGATGTGTAGGGCCCACCTGCCATGTAGTTAAGGCCCATGTGATAGGGCCCACCATTGTAATGTGTTGTTCACACCGTCCATTCACGTGACCCCCACATGATGTATGTGTTTTATCTAAGTTGTCCATTGATGGGCCCATTTGGAATGAGCAGGGCCTAACCCATTGTGATGTACTCAAGGCCTGTGGACCAGGCCCATTGTGATGTGTTTGTGGCCTATGAGCAAGGCCCATTGTGATACGTGTTGGGCCCATAACGCGTGACCCATTTGATGCATTTTCAACCCATAAGATGCGGCCCATTGGGATGTATATAGGCCCAGGTATGTGGCCCATTGTAATGTATTTGTGACCCATTTGGCGAGACCCGATGTGGTGTACATGTGGCCTTTGAGTGAGGCTCATAGTGATGTTTATTAGGCCCTTGTGTGAGGCCATGGGCCCATTATATGTTTAGCCCTGTGTGGGCCACTCCTTGGGAGCAAGGTTGGTTAGATGTCCACATTGATGGGCAATGATGGTTAGATGTCCTCATTGTGACCTTCCCTTAGGTCTTGTTAGGTCCATTCTTATCGATTCCGATTGTCACGGCCGATTGTCGATTCCGATCAACGTGACCGATTGTCGACTCTGATTATCGATCGATTCCGATTGTCGTGACCGATTGCTGATTTCGATTGACGTAACCGATTTGCCGACTCTGATTATCGATCGATTCCGATTGTCATAACCGATTACCGACTTCGATCGACGTGACCGATTGTCGATTCCGATTGACGTGACCGATTTACCGATTCTGATTATCGATCGATTTTGATTGCCTTAACCAATTGCCGATTTCGATTGATGTAACCGATTTACCAATTCCGACTATCGATCGGTGCGATTGTCGTGACCGATTTTCTAATTCTGATTACCTTGACCGATTGCCGATTCCGATTGACGTGACCGATTTGCCGATTCCGACTATCGATCGGCACGATTGTCGTGACCAATTTGTTGATTTTGATTATCTTGACCGCTTGCCGATTCCAATTGACGTGACCGAATTGCCGATTCTGACTGTCGATAGGTGCGATTGTCGTGACCGATTGTCGATTCCGATTGACATGACCAATTTGCCGATTCCGATTATCGATCGATTTCGAGTATCAAGGCCCATGCCGATGATTTCGATTTGTCGAGGCCGATTGTATATGCCGATTCTAATTGTTGAGGCTAAGTATCGAGGCTGATTCTGATTGTCGAGGCCGCGTATCGAGAGGTTGAGGCCGATTCTGAGTGTCAATTCGATTGTTGAGGCCGAGGCCGATTGTCGAGACCTATATGATGTATATGCGACCCGTAGTTGGGGCCCACTGTGATGTATTTGTGGCCTATGGGCAAGGCCCATTGTGATATGTATTAGGCCCATGATGCATGACCCATTTGATGTATTCGAGACCCATGTGTAGGGTCCACATGTCATGTATTTAAAGCCCATGAGCAGGGCCCACGCGTTGTGTATATATGGCCCTTAAGTAAGGCCCATTGTGTTGTATATTAGGCCTTTGTGTGAGGCCGTGGGTCCATTATATGTTTGGCTTGTGTGAGTCATTCCTTGGGGGCAATGTTGGTTAAATGTCCACATTGTCGAGGCCGATTGTTGATACCGATTATGAATATGTGATTGCATAGCATCATGATACATGCCCATACGCATCATCTGCATGTTCGTTATGAGATGTGATTGACCATTGCATATGTCATAGGACGGGTTGTTCATAAGGCTCCCTGATAGGCGGGGTTGCCCCATATGAGAGCATGGCATGCACAGGATTGATGCATGACTGAATTGTATGACTCATGCATATTGCATTATGATTACTTGTACGCCCAGCAGCGACATCGTGGTCGTAGCCTCCACGGAGCATATCGTGGATGGGAGACGGGACACCGAAACTGGTTCTACATGGGGTGCCATAGATATCCCTGGGTGAAAGTCCCTAAACCCTCTTGGTTCCAGAGGTTGCTCCAACGTCTAGACCGAGTGGATGCATGAGCGCATGAGGGCCGTATACCGTTAGGCCGCGTCTCCCACTGTGTCGTGGTCGGTTGGAAGGGGGTGCGGCCTTACCTGCCCGAGAGGAGGGGGCAATGCTAGGCTGAGTCTGACCAGCTCGAGGAATGGGTCCGCTATCGACGAGTCGTGCCTGATATTGGCAGGCAGATAGTGAGGTCTCTTCCACTCACCTTGTTGCGCGCGATGGGGCGGCGATCTGGTTTGGAGTGTAATAGACCCCGGTGGTTTCCTAGAGAGGAACCGTACTGATATGTGGATGTATCGAGCAGGATTTGCATACTCATTCATTCATTCATTCACTATCCACTCGGGATGGTGGTGCTCAACTGTTTGTTACGTGTACCTTCGCATGGCCAGGATTTCGGTTGGGCGCGCGACTAACCTGAGATCAGGAGTTTACCACATTAAGTCTGACTATCCAAATTTAGGTATGGGACTGGTTTGGATAGAAGTCCTTGTGATGGACCCCATAGCCTGCGATACTACGTACTATCATCTTGACTTCACACTCCGGCATGGTCATTCCATTCGCACTGCATATGGCATTACATCCACGGCATATGATATTTTGGGTTACTGTGTTTATGTATTTATATTGTCTAGATACGATTGACGCTAGTCGTGGACTCATCAGGAATTACATACTGCATCTCATCCTCGGCATTTGATAATTAGTTCTTTATGACTCATCATCTGCATAGCTGTTCTATATTGCGTATTCTGATATTGATTGATTCATGGACTTGTCCATATTTCCGCTTACTCTGTTATCGTATAATTTATGATCTTGCCAGTATTTATGTTTACTATGATAATTCCTGCTCTTGTCAGTATTTCTGCTTACTCTGGTAATTCATGATCTTGTTAGTGATTCTGTTTATTTCGATATTGTACCATTTATGGATTATCAGTATTTTCGGTCCTGTACAATGATGGCATTGTGTTGAATACTTGACACTTACCATGTGCACACACTTACACCACCCTCTAAGCTGCATCGGATTCGGTGATCAGGATTCTTGTGAATCCGATCTCCGGGTTTGGGGCGTGACAGTGTCCCAAGACGAAGGTAGAGGTGGAAGAGATGCAGAAGATATCCTACGCGTCAGCGGTAGGAAGTTTGATGTATGCTATGGTGTGTACACACCCAGACATAGCATATGCGGTTAGTGTTGTCAGCCGGTATCTTGCCAATCTCAGCAAAGAGCATTGAGCAGCGGTGAAATGGATACTACGATATCTAAGAGGTTCATCCAGGTTAAGCCTATGCTATGGTGACGGTAAACTTGTGTTAGAGGGCTACACAGATGCAGATATGACAGGCAACATAGACTCCAGGAAGTCTACATCAGGGTTCATGTTCACGTTTGCAGGGGGAGCGGTTTCTTGGCAGAGCAAGCTACAGAAGGTCGTAGCATTGTCAACTACAGAAGCCGAGTACATTGCACTCACAGAGGCATGTAAAGAGATGCTTTGGATGAAGAGGTTCCTATAGGAACTTAGCCTTAAGCAGGAGGAGCACGTGGTCTATTGCGATAGTCAGAGTGCTATACACTTGAGCAAGAATCCAAGTTAACATTCCAAGTCAAAGCACATAGAGATTCGGTATCACTGGATCAGGGATACTTTGGAACAGAAGGTGTTACAGCTTGAGAAGGTCCACACGGACAATAATGGGTCAGATATGATGACCAAGGCCTTGCTCAAGGGCAAGTTTGAGGTTTGTAGAAACCTGACTGGCTTAAAGAAGGTGAATCCCTCCTGTATCAAAAAGGAGGAGATTTGATGGGGTTTTTTTGACCCGTCATCCTTTCACAACCTGGATGCGCAAGTCCTTTCGCAACTGGGATGCGCAAGTCCTTTCGCAACTAGGATGCGGAAAGGAGTTTCCTAAAACTATAAAAAAGGGTCCCTAGGGTTTTCTAGGGAGGATGAGAATGCAAGAGGGTTTCCTAAAGCTTTACAATGGATTTGCTAAAGGGTTTAGGGCTTTCAAAAGGTGAGAGAGAGAGAGGAAGCTTATAGAAGGGAGGTTCTGCTCGTGGAGGTTATCTACTGTACAATCTATATCTTAACGCTTCTATGTCCTCGTAATCTGTTAGATCTCTCCACTTTCTCTATTTCTCTTATAGTTTATCCACTCCTGCGTGAGTGAAGAAGGTTGTAACGTTCTACTTCATAGTGGATTGTTGATCTGGACGAGGTCCCGTGGTTTTTACCTCTTTGAGGGTTTTCCACGTAAAAATCTATTGTGTGGTGTGTGATTGATGCATTGATTGTTTTCATTGCTTTATTATCCATAATTCTTGTTTGTTCTGGAGGGCTAGATCCTAAGGTTTTGTACAAGGCCCCCAACACACCTCAAGTTGTATCTTTAATAAAATGCCATGAGTATGAAGAATACTGAATGCATGTTTGTGCACCGCTCACAATTTCTTCTGATGGATCACAAATAAGAGCTTGTAATTTAATATTGAATACTCACACTTTGTGAGGCCTGAAAAATTTGTGTTCTCGTGTGCTTAACAAATTACCAGAAATCCTTCGATGCCTTCCTTTGCTCAACATGTTGTTGCAATGATGAGCCACCATTGTTGCCATGCCTGATATTCAAAGAATTCTGAAAGCATATCTCCTTTTTCTTCTATAATTGGAAAAAAAAAAAAAAAAAAATCAAACTATTGCCCAACTTAGTAACCAAACCAGGTGATTAAACAGCTAGATGAAAAGGATACCTATCAACAATAAAATAGAATAGAAATATGCATTCTCCTTCATGTTTGCCACAAAAAAATAAATAAATAAATAAATAAACAAATAAAAAAAAAGATAAAGAAAGAAAGAAAGAAAGAATAAGCAACCTCAATTAGCAATATGTGCACGAAGCATACCAATAAGATGAGTTTTTTTAACAATTAGCTTCTAGGTGAAAATTACAAATCTAATTTAACATTATCCTCCCTCCTGATTTGAGACCTTGTAAGGACTGATCAGTTTCTAAATGTAGTACATGATTTACATAGAGAATTACAGCCACTTGATTATTTTTTCCCTCAAGTTCCTGTAAGAAATTCTACCAATTAAAGAGATTGCAATAGTAAATGCATATGTTAGCAGAAAGCAATGTTGATTTCTATTTTAGAGTGAAGTGACACACAATGTTTGAAAGTCTCAAGAATAGGTAGTATCAAGTGGTAGAACCTGGCTACGTCTCCTAAAGAAGGCATTTTCATAAGTATGTGCCTTATATCTACACAGTCCATCCATTTCGATAGATCGTTTTAGGATATGAGCCTAAAAATGCAACAGGTCCAAATCTCATGTGGACTATACTATATGTAAAAGTTGTGATTGATCATTAAAAGCTTCTCGAGGGCTAGAAAAGTTTTGAACCAAGCTGATATTTATGTGGTCTTTCATTCAGGTATTTGTGACCTCATCAACAGGTTGGATGGAGAATAAACATTTCAATGGCCCTCAAGAAGTTTCTAATGATGGGAATTCAATTACCACTATTTTTATTTGTGGTATAGTCCTAACTCCTAACAAAGCTTAACAAGAAATTAATTTTTATCTGCAACTAGCCAACTACACATTAAAAATTACGTATTAAGAAAAGTGATTTCATTCATACCTTCCAATCAAATAAAATTAATTATAAATAGATTTGTCCTCTAACAACTTCTATAACTTTATTTAAAGTAATATTGATCTATATGAGACTTATTGATGTAGGGAAGCATGTGATGAGGTCGATCACCGTCTTCCTTAAGGATAATTACTCTGAATCCACGGAGCTTCTCTATACTCCTCACAGAGATTCCTCAAATCCACGAGGGATAAAATAGAAATAATTCTAATAATTGAAATAAATTGATTTATGATATAAAAAACAAAACCACAATCCTTTAAATAGTAAACTCAAACCTAGGAAGAAGTTTTAAACTCAAACTCCTTAAAAACATGACTTACTATAAATAGTAAACTTACTATTTACAAACAGTCATGATTCCTAATAGACTTCAAGGTTTTTGGCCAATGTCCAATTTGGCCTAACCATGTTATTCTCCTAATTTTTCAGAGACTTCTTCCTAGGATTCATATTGCCATTTAAGGGGTCGTAAACTCGTTTTTATCATCAATCAATTTATTTCGAATTTTTAGAAAAATATTTCTATTTTCTTATTTGAGGTATCTTTGTGAGGAGTCCAGAGAAGCTTCATGGATTCGGAGTGGTTATCCTCTTGAGGAAGACAGTACTAGACCTCAACACGTCCTTCCCTGCTTCAAAGCATTATATTTATTTTGAAACTACTATAAACACAATAAATAGTAGAGGCAATTTTTTTAATAAAAGTAGTTTTTTGGTCCACTAATCTTGATATTGCTATGGTATTTACCTGATGTGCAGGTAAGATGCTAGCATGTGTGGCCATATTTTGTGGTGTAGATAGAGAGGCTTTGTCTGAGCTTCACTAATTACACATTGACAAACATACACATAGGAAAGTGTTTTTCATGCCCACATAATGGGAAGTTTCACATTTTTGTGTGCCCCACACACAACTAATGGTGGGCACCCACATTCGAATCCTTCCCTATGGTGTGGCATACCTAAGCTTTGGGCCAGCCTAATTTTTGAGTTCTGAGGCAGTGTGGATCTCATTCATATTATCTGATGAGAGAGAGAGAGTACCTGGTTGGCCGTGATATTCTTTGAACCTTGTCTACCTGATGGATCTTCTCATCTTCAAAGCCTCATTTGATTTTTTCCAAATCAATCGAACCTGATGTTTGGGATGTGTGATATGTTGCTCCAATCCTCCCCTCTGCATCTCTTCCCCAGCATATAACTGTTGACTCTGAGATGGGTAAGGTCCCGCAACCCTTGAGGCAATGACCGCAGCTCGGGGCAGAACTCGATCTCGAGACTCCTAAGCGACTTGAGCTGTCCCAATTCATCAGGAAGAGACCTCACTTGATAGCAATAAAGAGTCTTCAGTGACTCCAAATGTTTCCATCCGTAGGGGAGACACGTCATGTGATAGATGTGGAGGGACGTTAGACTTTTCGGGGGGTGTGTTGGCAGTGCCTTCAATTTCCGGCAGTCGTAGATTGTTAATGAGTGTAGAGACGGCATTATCTCTCTATCTTCTAATCTCAACTCCCACTCCTCCAATTCATACATGTTACTGAACTCGAGCTTTTCCAGCTTCGGGAATGCCACCCCGTTTATGCCCCCACCACTGCTATTCCCGTAAAACTCACTTCCCACCCGTTTTACAAGACCTCCCTCTATTTCAAGGTATTTAAGCGAAGGTAGTCTCCCTAGCCCAGGCAACTGTGTACACTTATAGCAATCGATTAATCTCAAGTCGACTAAATTTGAGAAAGGCAAATCTTCCATCCAAGTTGGGAATTTTGAACCAATGCATCTCCCAATTACTAGCTTTTCTAGATTTGTATGGGGCGGCTGGAGGGCTTCAAGTACATCGTTCATCCTTTCCACCTCATCGTCTGCTGACACCTCATCGTCTAGTAACACTTCAACCCTTTCACGTTTTTCAAGATCATTGTCTAATAACTCTTCATCACTTTCGGACATTTCAAGAGCATCATCTCGTGACATTTCACTTTCGGACATTTTAGGAGCATCATCTCGTGACATTTCAAGAATCAACACGTGAATATGTAACTTGTTCTCCAGTTGTGCTTCCTTAGCCTCATCCACGCTCCCCACTCTCTCCAAGTGTTCTATTATTAGCATTCCTTGGAGAGAGTAAAGTCGCTTCAGCTCTCCAATCTTACATCCTCCATCGCCTCCCACGATAAACCTACTCAACGTTCGAAGGGAACTTATTCTCCCCAACCCTTCTGGTAAGTACTTTAGTTCCCCTGTCGCTTTCATTTCCAGATGTCTCAAGCTAACCAGTTTGCCCATCCCTCTTGGTAATCTACGGAGCTCCCGACAACGATTCAACTTCAAGGTCTGCAAATTGCGGAGATGAGTCACTGATTCAGGCAGCTCAAAAATACTAGAATCAGAAAAGTCAAGATATCGTAAATGCTTCAGCAACCCAATTGAGCTTGGCACTTCTTTAAAAATGCCAATACCTCTGAAATCCAATGCCCTAAGGGACCTAGCGCAGTGGAATAATTTATCAGAGATGGTACCAAACATTGTCGAACATCCAAATTGGAGGAGTGTTCGCAATTTTTTTCCGTGACATAGAGGGGCAGGAATGTGTGTGGCAATAAGTGATGAATGACGGACTGTAACGGAGCTGGTGTCCGTCTTTCCATTCTCAAAGATGCAACATTCATTCTTTGTAATGAATTGGATGAGATCGTGAAGCAGATCGTGCATTTTACACTTTACTCCGTAATCATCTACATACGCATCTTGGAGCAAAGACCGCCTCAGGAGATCATCAAAGTACTCTCCCCCAATTGCTTCCATCTCTCTTCTTCCCTGCGGCTTGATGAAACCCTGAGCTAACCACAACTGGACCAATCTATCCTTCTCCATCTCATGATCTTTCGGAAATATTGAACAATATGCAAAACACGGCTTCAAATGGAGAGGCAGATTATAATAGCTCAGCAACAAAGCTGGTAAGATACCATTCGCGATGTCTGGTATATCCCATGTTCGGCTTTCCAAGATATTCTGCCAATCTTGTGTTGACGTCTTCGAACGCATCGCACTTCCCATCACCTTTGCTGAAAGCGGAACTCCTTTACACTTCTTCACTATCTCTCTTCCGATCTTTTCCAACTCCAGGCAATCTTCCGTTTTCCTCCTAGCGAAAGCTCTGCTACTGAACAGTAACCAGCAATCATCATCAGATAAACCTTCCAATTTATGCATGTAGGCGGATTCACTGCATGTAATTGCAACCTTCTCACTGCGAGTGGTGACCAAAATCTTACTTCCGGGAGCACCTGTTTGCAAGGAAAGCCATAGTCTCTCCCACCTTTCACTATCATCGTTCCACACATCATCAAGTACAAGCAAGAATAGCTTGTCCTGTAATGTATCCATAAGCTGCTTTTGCAATAAGTCTAGCTGAGAATCTGGCGGACTTGTCCCTCCGGCTGCTTTTATAATTACTTTTGTAAGATTTATGACATTAAAATCATCAGATACACAAACCCATAGAACCTGCTTATGGAAATGGCTCGTCACCCTTTCATCATTGCAGATCAATTGAGCAAGAGTCGTCTTGCCCAACCCACCAACACCAATGATCGAAATGACATGAATCCGTCCTTCCTCACAACTGCTCCCGCTTATCAACTTGCTTATTAAGATGTTTATGTCTTCTTCCCTCCCAAACATCTTCGATTTGTCTACGAGCGAACTTGTCTGAGAGACGGCCTTCTCACGCTCACTATCTCCACGGGAACTGGTCTCCCTAAAACTGTGCTTTTCTTTGTCAACTGCAATCCGATCTAACCTCTCCTTTATTTCTTTTATCTGATGAGCTAAATCACGCTGTGATTCGACTTTACTGAGAAATGTCGGCACGAAATCAAGCGCACTACCTCTGATGCCACCATCATCAGTTTGGTCGCCATTTGTCCATGATTCATGGGCCAACCTTATCAGTTCTTCTAAACCACAGCAGGAAAAGAGTGAAAATAAGCACGCCCACACCATCTGGTTTCCAAAACGCGGATGGTTGCCGACGTCGGTCTCTGGTTCGGTTTCTTCTGCTGATAGAATCAACTCGTCTAGCACGTCTTCCATATCGTAGGCCACATCTTTGAGCTTCTCTATCCAATCTCGCACGCTTTCGTCAGTAATTTGCTTTCTCTCTGCATCATTAAGAATTGCTTGAATGGATTTGAACGTTGAAGATAGCTTTGTAAGTTCTACTTTGGCGCCAACAATTAAATTCACCTCTTCTTCAAGTTTCTTCATAGCCATTGAAACAAGTGGCTTTCCAAGTTTCTCCATAACGATTGAAACAAGCGCATTTTCCATTGTTCCAGGAGAGAGAGAGAGAGAGAGAGAGAGAGAGAGAGAGAGAGAGAGAGAGAGAGAGAGAGAGAGAGAGAGAGATCAGACTATAGGAAATTGAGAGTGAGAGAGCGATCAGATCTCAGGAATTTAGATTGGGAGAGTGCGGTGATCAGATCTCAAGAAATGGTGAGAGAGAGAGAGAGAGAGAGAGAGAGAGAGAGAGAGAGAGATCAGACTATAGGAAATTGAGAGTGAGAGAGCGATCAGATCTCAGGAATTTAGAGGGAGAGTGCGATGATCGAAGAAATGGTGAGAGAGAGAGAGAGAGAGAGAGAGAGAGAGAGAGAGAGAGAGGTCTGATTGCAGGAAATTGAGAGGGACAGAGCGATGATAGAAGAATGAGAGAGATAGAGATGAGGAAGATGAGATGACAGAGAGATGAGATGCCAGGAAATTGAGAGAGAGAGAGAGAGAGAGAGAGAGAGAGAGAGAGAGATGAGAGAGAGAGATTGAGGAAGATGAGATGAGGCAAGATGAGATGAGAGATAAGATGGCAGGAAATTCAGAGAGAGAGAGAGAGATGAGAGATGAGATTCCAGGAAATTGAGAGAGAGAGAGAGAGAGAGAGAGAGAGAGAGAGAGATTGCAGGGAGAGCGATGATCGTCGAAGAAACGAGGAGACGATGATCGTCGAAGAAACAAGCGCATTTTCCCTTAAGTCAAAGATTCTTTGAATGGTTAAGAGAGGCTAGATGTCCGTGGGACCCGCATAAATCTACACCGTCCAACAAAGCCCTGTGGGACCCGCATAAATGTCCGTGTAAAATCCACTCTGTCCATCAGTTTCTCCACATCATGTTACAACTATAGTACAAAAATCAACCAAATCCAAGATTCAAGTGAGCCGCAACATAAGCAACAGTAGTCGTTGTGCTGCCATGGTTGGAACCTTATATAGTGGGGGCCACATAAGATTTTGAACCTCGTCTTCTTTCTAGTGGGAGTCACCTTTTGAACGGGTTGGATTGTACATAGTGAGCCCAGAAAAATTCAATGGTGGACGTTGCCATCCCCACTGTTTCCTGTGAACGTGGCCGGCCCACTTGGGTCCTGGATCTACCTCATTTCTGGGCTCTCGGTACATGTAATGAAACTGATAGAGGGAATGGATTTTACACAGACATTGATGTGACGTGGGCCCACAGAGCTTGGTGTTTCATGGGAGCGGATTAGGTGAGGGATTTTTACCTTTTACCACCGAATTACTCTTGTTCGGATTTTATCAAATAATGCCTCTAAGAACCTACTGTCAGTTCACACTTCACCTAATTGGTGTATGACATCTCAGGTATGTGCATGACATCTCACCCATCCAACACATGGAAGCGGATTAGCTGATGTACCACACACCAGCTATATAGCTACTGTAGATACGTGTCGTCTTCTTCAGAGCCGACGCTCCTCGAGCTCCAAGTTGTACGAACCGTTCAAAGGAGATCAAAGTTACATGGGTCCCACGGTGATGTATTTATTATATCCACACCGTTCATCTATTTTTCTAGATCATTTTAGAGCATTATCCAAAAATGAACCATATCTAAAGATCAACTGGACCACACCCAGATCCATAGATCAACTGGCAGACTGGGTGGAGATACCTCGTTTCAACACTTGAGGTCTTGGTATGGATCCCTAGCGGGGGTGGCTAACATGGAGTGTTTGTACTGACATGGGTGTGTACTAACAAGCTAACTCAAAAGATAAAAAAAAAAAACTAAAACTGGACTACACCAAAAATAACAGTGGGGATAATGATTTTCACCATTAAAAAATTCTTAGGGCCCACCATAACATTTATGTTCCATCCAATCTGTTCATAAAGTCACAAAAACCTGGATGAAGAGGAAAAACAAATTTCATATTGATCCAATACTTTTGGGACCTCTAAAAGGGTTTCAATGGTAGATGTTCAATCCCCCACCTCCTTTTTCAGTGTGGTCCACTTGATAGTTAGATCTGCAATCCCCCATCGCCTTTTTTAGTGTGGTCCACTTGATAGTTAGATCTGTCTTATTTTTTGTCTCAACCCTTGAGACGAGCTCTCCAAATGGATGGACGGTTCAGATATAACACATACCTCATGATTAGACCCACAAAACTTGCTGACATCAATACACCAGCTATATAGCTGGCGTGTGGTACACCAGCCAATCCGCTTCCCCAACACATGCACCCCATGAGCACTTGAATAAAAGACCTGATTAATCAAATTATCGTATGCACCGTACATAAATTTGGATGTTCCTGGACATGTCATGTTATTTTCAGCAGTGTGGCCCACCTTCGGCTTGGATTTGTCAGAATTTCATTCCTTCCATCTCTATGATAGGATTCAACAGGTTGAATATTATACATGTACAACTTGACCCATAATAAATTATCAACTTCCTCAAATTTTTAAATAAATAAAAAAAGAAGATCATTTTGTAATTTTAATCTTGAAAAGCATTATTTAATGAAGTTTAAATATGAAAGGTATCTTAGTAATTTTACAAAAAAGTAAGACATATATGTTGGGGGACGGGCGAAGAGAATCTGAATCAAACAATATTAAGAGATCAAAGCACATAGAGAACATAAGCTTTTATGTGAAAAAATCCTCGCAGAAAAAACCACGATACAAAGTGACAGCAAATTCACCATGACAAACAATATTACAAGAGGTAAATGGACTTACCGATCCAAAGAACCCTAAAACCCTTTACAAAATCCTAGCTTTTTTAATCCCAGCCCACCTAATCCTTCCCAATACCATGTGCCAAACACGCATCACATCTGTGTGATCATATAGGATGTGCAGGCCCTATAGGCCATGGATTTTTGCTTGTGCTATATCAACGCTTGTGAGACAATCGTACATACAGCTGCAAATAGTCTTTTCCTGGTGGGCAAAAGCTTCTGTCCGTAGGGGTGTACACGAACCGAGCTAGCTCGGTTAGCTCGCTTGACTCGACTAAAAACAATTCAATTCGACTCGGTTCGAAGTTGAGTTTGAGCCGAGTTGAGCTGATTTTTTGAGCTCAAAAATGAGTTCGAGCCAAGTTCGATTAGGCCCTTGGATCGAACCAGTTCGGTGATTCGATTACTTTGCCGTTGATGTTGCTCACCAACTATTTGATAAAATGATTCAACGAAATGTGGCTGATGGCAAAGAAGGTTTGGCCGGTGGCAAGCAAGATATGTACATTACACAATATATATATATATATATATATATATATATATATATATATATATATATATATATATATATATTTTCTTTTTAGTTTTTATGTTACTTAGAAAGTGTTTGGCAAAACACCTGTAAAACCATTGCATCTGTTTGTAAAACAGTGAGTTTTTGAAGTTGCAGTTCAGGTGTTCGTGGAAATGCCTCAATGGCGAACTTAGCTCGGTCCTGGCTTGAACTCAACCCGAGCTGCTAACCGAACCAAGCCGAGCTGGCCAATCAGGCTCAAGGACCGAGTCGAGCTAAGTTCGAGCCGAAGCCAGCCACTGTTAGAGACGAGACGAGCTGAGGCCAGCTCGACTCGGTTCAACTCGATATACACCCCTATCTGTCCATGCAACCGCGAGGCGGTTAGATACTGACAAGGTCAAGTGACGTCACCAAGCTCTGTGGACCCCACCATTATGCCTGTGTTGTATCCATACCGTCCATCCATTTGTAAAGATGATTTTATGGCATGAGAAAAAAAAAGAGATAAATCTAAAGTTCAAGTAGACCCACCACAGAAAATCGTGGGATTAGTCACACCCACCGTTGAAACATTTATAGGGCCCACCACGATGTATTTTTTAGATCCAACCTATTCATAAGTTAACATAAAGATAAAGATAGATGAGGTGAAAACAAAAATATAAGCTTGATTAGAAACTTCTGTGGCCCTAAGAAATGAGGCAGATCCAACTCTTATATAGACCACACAGGGATATTAATCTCTCACTGTTCTTGGGATCTGGATCAAGCTGAAATTTGTACGTCGCCTGTTATTATCAGGGGCGGCTCAACATTCTTGGGGGCCTTAGGCAAGTCACAAAGATGAGGCTTTTTAGGTTTTTTTTTTTTTTTTTTTTTTTTTTTTTTTAACTAATAATAATAAAAAATTTAAAATTAAACCATAAATTTGCTTCTTGACTTTTTAGATGCAAAATTACTAATTAAACTTTCATATTCAAGTTTACCCAATAAATCAATTTCGATGGATAAAATTGCTAAACCGTTCATAAGGTGAATCCTAGATGGATGAAAGGAAAACATAAATATCAGCTTATCCAAAATTTCTGCTGCCTGCAGAAAAGTTTTTAATGGTGAGCATTCAATATCCACTTTTCTTCCGCGTCGCTGGTCTACTTGAGCTTTGGTTCTGCTTTATGTTTTTTCTAATATTCTAAAATGGGATGAAGAAATGGATCAATGGAATAGATATAACACATATAATAATGTGGACCCCACATAGCTCAGGGCTACAGGAATCCCTAAAGTGGCCTGCCCGAATCCGGGTAGGGTAATTTTTTACTATAGGCACGACTTTTCACCTATTCAACCCAACGCGACCAACCACAAACTTAGATAACCAAAGTAGACCACCGACCGTACGGAGAACCTATTTCGGACGAAAATAACCCTCCTTTTTCACTTGCTTCTTAGCTTAACCGTGGGTATTTTGGTCCGTCCGTACCCTAAAAATCGCCTTCCGTCGTCTAAGTTTTCGCCAGCGAAAAAACTAATGAATTTAATATCGATAATTAGGGGGCCTTAGGCGATTGCCTCACCTGCCTACCCCTTAGAGCCTCCCCTGGTTATTATCACTATTGCTTTGTCGGCGTGGTTCAATTTGAACCTTTGATCCGCTTTATTTTTGGCTAATATTCTAGAAGATATATAAAATGGATGGATGGCTTGCACAAACCCTGCGTCAGTGCCCTGCCTGTCGGGAGCTTTGGTCAATCTACGCCCCTTTGAAAGGGAAGCGGATTGGCTGGTGTACAGCACACCAGCGATATAACTGGTGTGGGTACGTGTCGTGCTAAGATCAGTACTGACGCTCCTCGAGCTCCAAGTTGTACCAACGGTTCAAAGGAGATCAAAGTTTAATAGCCCCAAAATGATGTGTATATTATATCCAAATGGTTAATACATTTTTAGGTATTATTTTAGATCATGATCAAAAAATGATTCATATTCAAAGATCCAATGGATCACACTAGAAATAGAAGTGGGATAATGATATTCACCGTTAAAACATTAGTAGGGACCACTATAATGTTTATTTTGCATCCAATCTATTCATAAGGTCAAAACGACCTAGATGATGAGTAAAAACAAATATCATATTGATCCAAAACTTTTGTGACACCCAAAAGGGTTTCAATGGTAGACATTCAATCTTCCACTACTTTTTTCATTGTGGCCCACTTGATCTTTATATTTGTGTTGGTTTTTAACTCAAGCCGTATGACAAGCTAGTCAAATGAATGGACGGTTTGGATATAACACATACCTCATGATGGGACTCACAGAACTTACTTACGTCAATACACCAGCTAGATATTTGGTGTGTGGTACACCAACCAATCTGCTTCCCTTTTAAAAAGTTGCAGCGACACGGATGGAGTACTGGCCCATCCGTTCCCACGGACCCCACCCGGCACGTGCGGAGATCTGAAGGCCACCTTTATGTACGGGTTTAAACCACACCGTCCATTCATTTTTAAATATCCTTTTAGACTTCTAGTTCTAGTGTATCATTCATAAAATAATATGGATCCAAGGCTCAAGTGGACTACACATGGGTTATTAAACACCTACAGTTGAAAACTTATTAAGGCTAAGGAAGTTTGGTATGTGTGTTTCTGTTTTCCCTTCATCCGCTTTTTTTTAATTTTTTTTTATTTTACACACGCACACACACCCCACACACGCACACCGTGGGATTGCACCACCGTGGGTACACGAACCCTTGACCCGGTGTTGAAACTCCATGGAATCTACCACCCGGGTAAGAGTAAGGACCCTACAGGCCTTTATGACGCTATGAATAGGTTAGATGGCAAATAAAATTCACGGTGAGCCTTAGGAAAATTTCAGCAATGGACATAATTATCCCACAGCTTCCTGTGGTGTGTTCCGCTTGCTTTTTTCAATCTATCTCATTTTTGAGCTTATCTCTAAACTGATACGGTAAGATAAATAGACGGTGGGGATGAAACCCATACATCATTGTACCCACTCAGAGGTGCCGAGCTAGGGAGAGGCCTTACCCAATCTGTATCCCAGTGGAAGTCCAGCGAGGATGGCCCTACTGAGGATATGAAAAATCTGTAACATGTACCGAAGTGGATTGCGTATTGAGTTACTAAGTACACCAAGCCTACTGAGTAAACTCTGTGGGGGCCACTGTCATTCATATATTTTATCCTGAACAAAAAAAATCAAGTATATTCAAATCTTAATTACACTTCATTCAAGGAAATAATATGAATGAAATTTCTACTGTTGAAAACTAACCGGGGGCTATAGAAGTTTTAGATCAAGGTGATATTTGTTTTTTTCCTTTATCCATGACATTTGTGTTCTCATGAACATGTTGGATGACAAATAAACATTGTTGTGGGCCTTAGGAAGATTTCAATGGATATCAATATTCCCATTGTTTCCTGTGGTGTGGACCACTTTAGCTTATAGTTAAAATTTAGGATCAACAGTTAAAATGATCTGAAAATCGGATGGACCAAGTAGATAAATCACATACATTCATGGTGAAGCCCAACGGAATTTACTTACTTAGTACCCAATTCGATTTCAACATAACAAGGTGGGTTTAGATTGGGTAAATTTGTTATTAAAATTTTTTTTTTTTAAAAGGAAAAGAAAAAATTTATATGAAATCATTGAGATTATGCCGCAAAAAGAATGGCTTGGATTAAACTACATTCCAGGCGCTTCTTTTAATGCACCAACTCTACTTTTATGCAGTCAGCTTCAAAGCATTGTGCATTGGGGATTAGACACCTAAAGTTGAAAACTTCCTGTGGCCAAGGAAGTTTCATATCAAGTTCATATTTGCGTTTCCAAGTCTCCAATGATTATATGAATAGGTTAGATATCAAATAAAATTCTCTGCGGGCCCTAAGAAGGTTTGAGCAGTGGACATAATTATCCCACATTTTCCTGTGGTGTGGCCAACTTGATTCTTGGATCTATCTCATTTTTGAGCTTATACCCTAAGTTAATATAGAAAAATAAATAGATGGTGTGGATGAAACCCATATATCACTGTGTCCCCTCAAAGGCCCAGTCGGTGCCGAGCCAGGGACAGAGGCACCCAATCCGCGTCCCAGTGGAAGTCCAGCGAGGATGGCCCCACTGTCGATATGAAAAATCTATAGCATATATAAGCAACGAGTGGCTTTGAAAACTTTTCCTCTTGCAGTTATCAATAACAGGGTGGGTTAAGATGGGGCATATCTGTCGTTTAAAAATAATAAAAAAAAAACTTCTTATTTGGCATAGTTGAGATTCTGCCTAAAAACAGAACTGCTTGGATTGAACTCCATTCCAGGCGCTTCTTTTAATACACCAATTCCACTTTTATGATGGCAGCATCAATGCATTATGCATGCACCACTGAAGCTCCGTGGGGTCCACCACACTGTTAATGTCCAAAAGGGACACGGATTTCTGCTAAAGGATTTTTCAAAAAGTTTACCTGGGTGGAGCCCACCACATTCATTTATTTATGAGCTAGTTTTAAGATATGCTAACTTGGGTGGGGTCTTAAGTTAGCAAATCTTAAAACTAATAAAAAAAGGGACGCGGATTTCCTGCCAAAGCATTTCGCAAGAAGTTCCACGCTCGGACACAGTTGGGGCCCACTGTAATGATTTTGAGAAATCCTATCTGTCTATCTGTTTTGAGAGTTTATTTTAGGTCATGAGGCCAAAAATGAACCGTACCCAATTCTCAAGTGAGCCGAAAATGTGAGAATTAAATTTCAACAGTTGAAATATTCACGGGCCATAGAAGTTTTGAATCATTCTAATATTTTTTTTTTTTCAGTTCATCCCAGTAGGAATGACGTTATTAACGGTATGGATGCGTTGTAAACATCACTGTAGAACCCAGGGAAGTTTCAATGGTAGGAATTCCTTAACCACTTTTTCCTTTGGTACGGCCCACTTGAGTCGTCGATCCTGCTCAATTTTGCTTTTATAGCCTAAAATGAGCTCACAAAACGGATGGAAAGGGTGGATTCTATACGAACATCACAGTGGGCCCTACCTAGGATCCCAGCGCATGAACTTAGTGCCAAAGGCTTCCGCAGGAAATCCGTCGTCCCTAGAAAAATCTCGCTGCTGCGTAAACGGATTGGCTACTCACCCTCAACCAGCCAATGGCGGGTGGTAGGTGCTCCGTGGACCCTACCATGATGTATGTGTTTCATCCACGCCGTCCATCTATTTTCCTAGTTCATTTTATATCGAAATTTCTAGTACACCACGTTACCAGAGACAGTGTTGAATGAACGTCGACCATTAAAAACTTTTTGGAGGCCATAAAAGTTTTAGATCAAGATGATCTTTGTTTTTTTCCTTCATATAGGTATGTATAACCTAATCAATAGATTGGATTTCAAATAAACAGTACAGTGGGCCTTAGGAGGACTTTAATGGTGGATATCCAATCTCTATTGTTTTCCTGTAGTGTGGTCCACCTGAGATATATATTTGGGATCAAGTCATAAAATGATCTGTAAAAATGTATAAACGGCTTGGATGAAACACATACATCATGGTGGTGCTCACATACCACCGACCACCACCAACCGGGCTAGTGGCAGGGGGAGTAGCCAATCCGTTCCCCCCGGGTGCAGGGTGATGTTTCTATGCCATCTATAGTGTTCGTAATGTCATTTCTAATGGTTTGAACTGAAAATAAAAATATCATCCTGATTCAAAACTTCCTTGGCCCTATGAATATTTCAACAGTGGACGTTCAATCCTCACGTCTTTGGCCCACTTGAGCAAGGTTTTAATGGTGAGTGTTATTATCAGCATTCTTCGTTGCTGTGTTACATTTTGGCTAATATCCCAAAAATATGTAAAATGGATGGATGGCATGCATAAGCCCGTACATCACAGTGGGTCAGATCCCTGCTTGTCCGGACCTCTGGTCAATCCGACTCCCTTGGAAAGGTGCAGCGTGCTGACACCGATTGGGTACTATCCCATCCGTTCCCACCTGTCACATGTGGGAGATCTGAGGGCCACCGTGACGTATGGGTTTTATCCACACCGTTCATACACGAGGATTAAACACTTACTGTTGAAAAATTCTTAGGGTCACGTAAGTTCCGTTTCGAGCTAAAATTTGTGTTTTTCCTTAGTTCAAGTATATATAACCCTATGAATAAGTTAGATGGCAGATAAACTTTCACAGCAGGCCCTAAGAAGGTTTCAACAGTGGACATAATTATCTCACTACTTTCTACAGTGTGGTCAACTTAATTCTTGGATCTACTTCAATTTTTTGACTCATATCCTATATATATATATATATATATATATATATATATAATGAATAGACGGTGTGGATGCCCAACAATACGAAAAATCTGTAGCATATACAGCACTGAGTGGCTTTGAAAATTTTTGTTCCTGAAATCATCCTCAACAAGGTGGGTTAAGATTGGATTGAGATTCTGCCCAAAAATGGACGACTTGGATTGAACTCCATTCCAAGCGCTTCTTTTAATACACCAACTCCACTTTTATACGGTCAGCATCAAAGTATTGTGCATGAACCACGGAAGGTCCTTGGGGTCCACCACGTTGTATATGTCCAAAAAGGGACGTGGATTTCTTGAAAAACCTTAGCAGGAAGTTACTGCACTGGTAACATAAGTGGGCCCATCATAATGTTTGTGATAAATCCACCTGTCCATCCATCCATCCAATTTTTAAGCTCTCTTTAGGACGTGCTTCACTAAAGGAAGAGGTGAGTAGAGAAATTCTACCATTTAAACCTTCTTGTAGTAATAGTGATGTTTATATGCCAACCATGTTGTTCATTACCTCATTTCTATTGGATCCTTAACTCTTGCTCGGGGGGAGTGACGCGGGGAAGGGCGTGAGGTCGAGCACCATTTTCCTTAAGAGGATAACTATTCCGAATTCATGGAACTTCTCTGGACTCTTCACAGAGACTTTTCAAATCCACGAGAAAAGAAAGCAGAAAATAAAAATAAATTCTAATAAATTCGAAATAAATTAATGAATGAATAAAAACGAGTTCACAACCCTTTAAATAAGGGTACCAAGCAATGAGAAAGAAATCAGGATCAAACTACAACTAAAACTACTACAATTCGCGACTTACTATAAATAGTAAACTTACTATTTATAGTCGGTCGTGATGTCTACTAGTGCGCAAGGTTTTCGGTCAAAATTAGTAAGTGTCCTATTTAGCTTCACTAAACCGTTCTCGTAATTATTCTAAGTTCTTTTCACGTTGGACACAACTCCTAAAGCCTGATGGATGAAGAGTTATAATCAAATTAAAACTTACTATTTATAGTAAAAATGAAATTAATGAAGAGTTATAATCAAACTAAAACTTACTATTTATAGTGAAAACGAAATTAAAACAAGGAAACGACCGTCGATCTAGGAGTATTTCGCAATTCCGGGCTATGCGACCCGGCGTAGCGGGGTTGGTTGGCTAAAGTACCTCGTTCTATCTCAAAATCATATATTTTACGTCAGATAACTCATTCCGGATTGCGAGATACATCCAATTTAAGGTCCAATGGTTTGGATCACTTTTGTCGTTGAGTTCTAATCCATCTTGGCCATGTAACTGTCCGCGACCCGCTCTACATCAGGTAGACTCTCAGGAGTTTCAACACCCCGTCAAGGGTTCGAGTATCCATAGGTGGTGAAATTCTACTAGCGTAAGTGTGTGGGGTGTGTAAATAAAGGGAAAAAAAAAAAAAAAAAACACCTCATTTCTACTAAGGTGAACTGAAAACGATAAATATCATTCTGATTGAAAACTTCCGTGGCCGTGTGTATATTTCAACCATGGATGTTTTCAGCCCGTTAGAGTCTTGGATTCGGTTCTTTTTTGGTCTTATGTTTTAAAATGAGTTTGCATTCCCAGCGTAGGAAGCTCGTGACAAAGGCTTTTGCAGGAAATCCGCCTCCCAAAATATAAGCTCACATGTACCGCGTGAACAGAGAATGTACAATTGCACCCAGCATTGCTAACTTCACACGGTGTGGTCCAACCGAGTTTCCTACCAGGGTTTGACGAAAGAACACATCATGGTGCCACGGAGAAACCCTCCATTAACATCTATTCCCACTTTCACATTTGGTGAGGCCTACGTTGGCTGTGGATCACTCGTTTTTTTTTTATCAACGGTATTAAAATCCAGTATGGAACCTGCTGGATGGAGAGGATATCATGGTTACAATATGATGGCCTCATATAATTGGGCGTTCTATGCTTATGTGTTAAAAACGTGTGGAGGGTTCCGACTTCCCGTACCGAAACAGATCGGCCAGTGCAGTGACCCTGCCTATAGCCAAATGACTAGTGGTTGGTGCTCCGTGGGCCCCACCATGATGTATGTGTTTCATCCAAGCTGTCCAACCATTTTTTCATATTATTTTATGGCATGAACCTAAACATAAGGTAGATCAAAATCTCAAGTGGACCACACAGTGTTGATTGAACTCTCACCATTAAAAACTTCTTACATACCACAAAAGTTTTTAATCAAGTTGATACCTTTTTTTTCCCTTCATTCAGGTCTGTATGAACTAATCAACAGGTTAGATGTCAAATAAACACACAATCTTCCTAGGAGGTTTTAAATGGTGGGCATTCAATGGCTATGTTTTCCAGTGGTGCAGTCTACATGAGATTTATATCGGCCTCATTTTTGGGATCAAGACCTAAAATGATCTTTAAAAATGGATAAACCGCGTGAATAAAACACATAAATCAAAGTGGACCTAGAGAGACGACTAGCCACCTGGCTAATGGCAGCCTCACTAGCCAAACCGTGTCCACCCGTACCTCTCTCTCTCTCTCTCTCTCTCTCTCTCACACACACACACACACCCCTTATCTAACTGTCCATTTGATGGCCATCGCCAATCAGATAGTTAGGATTATTTAACTTGTGTGATTTTTGCGAAAAATTTCATATCTAGGTCGGTCCCACTATTTGTAGGGCCTGGGTTCGTTTGGACACAGTTTGGCTACTGACCTCAACACCATGATGTATATTTTTATTCCATTTTGCTGGCACATCTTAGGGTGCGATTCAAAAAATGAGGAAGATCCAAATCTCAATAAGACCACACCACATGAATATATTCTTGATTGAACGTTCACCATTAAAACTTCTCAAGGCACACTATAACATTGATTGGCCATATAACCTATTGATAAGGTTACATATATAAACATAAATATTAACTTGATCCAAAACCTCTACTGGCCCCCACAAAGTTTACAACGGTCCAATCCCCACTGTTTCCTCTGGTGGGTCCACTAGAGATTTGAATCTGACTTACTTTTAGGCTCATGCCCTATCCGGAAAACTATATAAACGGTGTAGATTAAATGTATACATCATGTTCATGCTCACAAAGTTTTGATACGAGTTAGCCAAACTGCGTCTGATTAGTAAGCATGGATGCTAATAAGTCAACCCTAATAAATGCCTATGGCCCACCGTTCAATCATGCAACACGGCTCAAATAGTTTCTCCGTGTGCTGTTACCCACAAATGGCCCACATTAAAGCAGAAATCAATACATTTGAAATGATGGCAGGCATTGCTGGAGATGAGTGGATTAGGTGAGACTGTGACTTCACCCAAGACTGTTCGTCCCTTACCATGTGGCCCACCTTCATCTATATATTCTGCATCCACGCAGTCTAACATTTTCTTCCAAATTAATCTATTGCATGATTCTACATTTGAAATGATGGCAGGCATTGCTGGAGACGAGTGGATTAGGTGAGACTGTCACTTCACCCAAGACCGTCCGTCCCTTACCATGTGGCCCACCTTCATCTATATATTCTGTATCCACGCAGTCTAACATTTTCTTCCAAATTAATCTACTGCATGATTCTACATTTGAAATGATGGTAGGCATTGCTGGAGACGAGTGGATTAGGTGAGACTGGGACTTCATCCAAGACCGTTCGTCCCTTACCATGTGGCCCACCTTCATCTTTATATTCTGTATTCACACAGTCTAACATTTTCTTTCAAATTAATCTACTGCATGATTCCACATTTGAAATGATGGCAGGCATTGCTGGGGATGAGTGGATTAGGTAAGACTGGGACTTCACCCAAGACCGTTCGTCCCTTACCATGTGGCCCACCTTCATCTTTATATTATGTATCCACACAGTCTAACATTTTCTTCCAAATTAATCTACTGCATGATTCTACATTTGAAATGATTGTAGGCATTGCTGGAGACGAGTGGATTAGGTGAGACGGGGACTGCACCCAAGACCGTTCGTCCCTTACCATGTGGCCCACCTTCATCTTTATATTTTGTATCCACGCGGTCTAACATTTTCTTCCAAATTAATCTACTGCATGATTCCAAAATTGAGAAATAGATCAAATTATTAGGTGGACCTTATCATTGGAAACAGTGGTGCTTGTCTGTTAATGGGTCACAAAAGTTTTGGATAAAGCAGATGTTTGTTCTTTCTCTTCATTAAGGCTTATGTGACCTTATCAACGGATTGGATGGCAAATAAATACTATGAAAAAATTAACATGTAACCTACGAAGTTTTTAATGGCAGGGCGTTTAATCACCTTTCATAGAGTATGGTCCACCTGAGATTTAGATCTTTTATTTTTTGGTTCATGTGCTAAAATGATATGGAAAAACATGTAGCCCGCAAAGATACATAGATACGTAAAGGCAGCCCCAACGTAAGGGACGCGCACCATCTCTGGCCGGCGTCTCGGCTAATCCTCTCATGGATTGGAGAGCGGATTGCATGCCGCCGGGGAGGTGTGGAGCTCACAGAGATGTCCCTCACAAATCCACTCCGTCCATATGTTTTAAAGATCACATTAAGATTGGAATCTAAAATTCAGGTAGATCTAAAACTCATGTGGTGCATACCACATGAACTGTGGGGATTGCATGCCTGGGTGATAGAAGTTTTGTATCAGGATGATATCTATTCCCACATTTTATCTTAGTTAAGAACACATGCATGATTGATTTGGTTGCCATATAAACATCATGGTTAGCTTTAAGATGGTTCCGGTGTTTCTGTTCTCATTATTTTGTTCCTGGTGGCCCACTTAAGTTTTGGATCTGATTTTTAGAATCCTATCATACTGTGGTCTTTAAAAACTGATGGCATGACACAAGTATATTTTTGTGCCCGGGCCACATGTAACTCTTGGATGGATGATGGATGGCTTGGAGACTATAATGATTTGATGGCAGTTGGTTGGGTATGGCTCTTACCATGGGGCCCACCCTGAGGTATTTATTCTGGATCAATGTTATTTATTTATTTTTATTATTTATTTATTATTATTATTTTTTTTAATGAAAGGGTGGGAGCACACCACTTGAATTTATTGATAATATTCTGGATCAATGTTGTCCATTCATTTTTTTAGGTTATTTTAGGTCATGAGCTCAAAAATGAAGAGATCTAAATTGTTCACCCAATGCAATCTAACACATGAGCATATGTGTGAGCGAGGGCTTGTATTCAATTTTCATATGTTGTTACGAAGTGTAGGCGTGCCAGAGTTGTACTCGACTCAATGTTTGATTGAACACCAATGCCCCCGCATTAAGTTAAACTAATTAGAGACAGTACGCATGATCCACTTATCCTCTCAACCGTAAGTTGTGATTAGTAATAAGGTAATTTATGAAAAAAAAAAGGTAGAGTTAGTCTTTTTAAATGGAATTTTTTTTCCTTATGTTTTAGGGAATTATTTTTTTAATATGATAGTGATAGTTGCTTAATAATAAAAATAATAGAACAACAAGATAAATGTGGAAAGTGTTCTTCTATTAATGATTTATACAATAATGGCACTTACAATTGGCTTGAGGAATGATAATCGGTTCATTGCCCAGTTGTAGACTGAGCTTCGTAATGAGACAGTCATAGTGTGTGGGATGATTGTTTATTCATTGCTCGATTGAAAATCAGCCCTTATGGTGAGATGACTGATGGAGTGAGGATCTTCAATATATAATATGTTCATTGCTCGATCCGAACCGAGCTCCATGGCGAGATAGGCGACAAGGTGACAGTCCATTCATGAACTTGGTAGGAACCAAGTATGTGGCAACGTGGTCGTGATTCGACTATCTCTTCGATTTGAACCTCGATCACGATTTGTCATTCTCCCACTTATACGCTCTTCACCTAGCAACATATGTGCCTGTAGATGTGCCTTCCCTGCCGTTTTTCTTTCTCAATTGTTCAATTAAAGCAATGAGATAACAATGTCTAGGTCTAAGATATCTCTACGATTGCACAAAGTATCAACCAAAATTTCATAAGAATTTAGAAAGGACGTCAACAAAATCATGGCTTAACCTTATTCGTCAAATTTCACCTCCACGTTCATCAGTTTACAAATTAATTGGTTGGAGATGCTAATGTGTTCATTGAGATCTGACCATTCTGTCATCTTTAGGGTATACATAAATTTTTTCAAATATATGTGATTAGATAGTGATTTCATCATGTAGATGCTTTCCAACTTTGCCCATAAACCTGAGTCAGTCATCTCATTCATCACATTGTATATGATATTATTAACTAAGTACAATTGAATTGCGCTCATCTCATTTTGTTCTAAGTCTTCCCAATCCTTCTCCTTCATAATTTCAGGACATCTTGTTTTGTCAAGGAATGCATGTTGCAGCCCTTACTGAAGCAGGAGAGATTTCATCTTTAACCTCTATAATTCAAAGTATTTCTTGTATATATATTTTTTTCTCATATTTAACATTTGATCTTTTAGAAGCTGGGTCTAAGATTTGATATAAAATCCCAACTTAATAGCATATGTTTTGATATCACTTGTTGCGTGCAACCACCTCACATTAGGCACGAAAGCAACATTAGATCAAATTCAAACACATAATAGGGAAACAAATTACAAAAAAAAAATAAAAATAAAATAAAAAAAATCAATGATTTATATGGAAAAATCCGCTACACAAAGCAAGAGAATCCACTTTGAAAAATAAAAGTACAAGAGATAGAATCAACTTACAATCAAGCCCTCGTCTCTCAAGACGAATTTCTAAAGTAAAAAACACTCTAGCTCTCTCTTCTCTAAAACCTTGGAAGCATTTTTATCTCTATGAACACTACTCTAATTTGTGATTAAAAGCTACTTATATAGTTATTCACAAAATTAGAAACAAAACCCGCACTTCCTCAAAATCGGGCAATTCTGTCGATGGGATCAATTCCAATCCACGGCCTGTGCCTGTTGATAGGATCAAAGCCATCCTTAATGGGATCGAAGATTCTCCAAAATTGTCCAGTAAACCAGAAAATTCGAGATTTTCTCGATCATATCTACCAGACTGTTGATCCTATTGAAGATTCTTGTCCATCACAGATTAAAGGCACCTGTTTTCAACAGCCCGCCATGATGATTATGTGAAATCCACTACCATAAAAACATTTAGACCTAGGGCTCAAAATTTAGGACAATCCGTGATTTAGGTGGGCCACATCAAAGGAAACAATTTGAAGGGTGGGCATCACTTATACACTATTTCTGCATCCTTCAGGCTGATTTCAATAGTATGGTCCACTTGAATTACCAATTTTTTAAGACCTACACCTAAGATTGGGGTCAGTACATGGTGATCGGGTTGGATTATGAAACACATCAAGTTAAGACCTTTTTTTTTTTTCTTTTTTTTTTTTTTTTTTTTGAAATCTGTAACCATTTCATTGATCAATCACTCCTGTACATTCGGGCACCTCGAGGTTTAAACAGGGGCCTATCGTGAAATACAAACCAAAAGCTACATAGGAAAACAAAACCTTCACAATGACTTAATTGAACCAAGCCCTACCTTATCAAGAAAGATGCAAACTCTGACCTGGGGGGGGGGGGGGGTTGAGAGAGAGAATCGAACGAAGAATAGGATTGAGAGCCACTTCCCTGCCGGGCCATGAAGTCAGCCGGTGAGTTTCCCTCCTGCAGAATGTGCACAAAGTTAATCCGACCCCGCTGTCTCAACTGGTTGATTCTGAGAATCCAGGCTTTCCATTTCCATCCCGGCTTTGTGACCCCATTTAGCATATCTATCACCTGCCTAGAATCCGATTCCGTGATGATGTGAGACATACCCCTTTGGAGAGCATGGGATAATCCATCATGCACCGCCCGTAGCTCAGCGATTGTGTTCGTTCCCACACCATATCCAAGAGAAAACGCGAAAATGAAACCGCCCTTTTCACCTCGACCAATTCCACCTCCACCAGCTCTGCCCGGATTTCCTCGAGCTGACCCATCAACATTAATTTTAAACCAACCTGGAGGCCTCTGCCACTTGACAACCAAGGCTTGGCCATCAAGTTAAGACCTGTCCTGATTTTGTAGTCCTGGATGTTTTAGGTTCTGCCTAAATCATTTTAAGGGTAAATCATATATAGTTGTGCCATATTTCATGATAGTCACTTGTCGAGATCTTTGAAATGATTAATCACTTGTCCATGTGAGAGTTCAGGTTGCGAAGTTTTTGGATATACAAGATTAATCATATATTGGGTGTGCCATGTTTCATGATTATTTAGAATGAGGTAAAATTTGGTGGGAGTGATCTTCTCGACGTGCTCCTCGAGATGGTCCGGTCAGATTGGAAAGATATATATTTTCCATATATGGTTAGATTAATCGAGGATGTTTAGGGATTTTTTTATTTTATTTATTTTATTTTACATATCTAATCTTAGATCCAAGAACTGATCACTAACTAGCCCAATTCTCACACTTTGAAAACATTTGTTAACTTTGATTGACCAATGGATCGCTCTATCCTGGAGATCTGATCAAATAGTCCATGGACAACACACCGGATTCGTACCACACATTTGGTGATGATTTTGTTATGTTTTATCATGGTTTTGATTGAACGTCTACTCTTGTGGCATGTGTGGAGCTCATCTACCTTAGTGAATGGTGGCACTACATGTCTAGCCGATGATGATTATGCAGGACCTTTCAATGAGCATGTGATCTTGCTATCCAGACAGATCAAGTTAGATTTCCCTTTGATTGCACAATCACAGGCTTCGCCACGCTGTGTGAGCCAGATAATTATCTAACTAATCTCGACAGTGCATGGTGTGGACACCCAATCACTTAACGTCCAGGAAAACATTAGGTGGGCATGTTGTTGGGGCCGCTATGTTGTGAGCAGCCACGAAACCATGCATACAAAGTGAGCTCCACATGATTATGAGAAGCCCTGACAATCTAGCCTATCCATTAATCATTCGATGGGCCACACCATAAAAAACAATCCACTACTCCAAAACCTCCAAATTCACACACGGTGGCCCATAGGATGGTAGGATTGGGTCGATTTTTGAAGTGTCCTACTTTCACCGTGGGGCAACCCTTCAGGACACTTTGAAGGTCATAAACCCAATGGGCCCTTTAGCCCATTCCATTATAGGAATGAAGAAAGATGCAAAGTTCATGGATCGCCTAATGGTGATCAAGCACAACGCTTAATTAACAACTCACTTGAATTGAATTTCTATACGGTGCGTATACAGACAACTACAGAAATCAAGTAGCTAAGAAAATGCAGAAGGCCAATGCAGCCCAGTTATCAGTTCAAAAGATGGTAAGCCGGCAAATCCTTAATACTGGAGACGTCTTCCAATGCTAGCTCATGCTCCAGCTGCGTTCGTGTCGATTTCAAAACCTCCTAGAAAGATGAGGAAGACAAACAATCAAAGAGAAAAAAAATAATCAGATAAACAGATTTTCAACGGAACCCAATTCCTCTAGGTTAGGTTACTGAGGTACACTTTCTGCCGTCTCTAAAATGGGGTGATGGCTCATCTACCATTCATGTGGGCACTGATCCAAACAGTCCAAATTGTGGACCATCCAATGGAGGCCATAGAGTGGAGATGATCATCGGTACGGATTCAATGATCGATATAAGATGGTTATGATTCATCCTATCGATGTGATTTCCAGGATATGCTCCATCTACAATAGTACCCACGATTTGGACATCTATAGACACAGATGTATGCCATTTGTATGCCTGACAAGAAGACACTGTCAAAGAAATGGAGTGTCATGGTGCTTACATTGAATTCCATATAAGAAGCACGCTTCACAAGCCACTGAGCATCCATCATCTGAAATGCCACACAGTAGAGGTTATTGAATGCCATTTCATCCACTCCAAGCAGATCTAGAAAGCGAACCCCTGCCAATGAAGTTGACCTGCCTGCAAGAAAGTTCCAATCATACGTTTTTTTTTCGTTTTCAATGAACATAAGTCACAAGAACACTAAGGGCCTGTTTGTAGGGCTGTCAATGGTACCAGGAACTGTGGGTACCCGACCCAATTTTAATGGGTCCCGATCCAATTTGTTGGAGCCATTAAGGAATCAGGCCAGGTTTGGGTCTCAACTTTTTGGATCCATTTAAAAATCGGTCTACTCAGGTTTTGGGTTGGGTTCAGGCAGTTTTAAAACTACATATTTTTACACATTTGATCTGATGGGCCTCACTTTGGATGAGTTACACCCCAAAAATCTACCATCTTATGCTCTTTTGATCTTTGGCCTTTCCTCGTTGAATGCATACTGTTACTGTATTTTTCTTTTCTTTTCTTAATTTCTACTTGTAAGCCACCAATCATAGAGATAGGATCTTCCAATTGAAAGATTTTTGGACCATCCCTTATCCATAGTGACCCCCAAAATCCAGATTCACTGCACCGTGGGGCCCACGAACTGGGAGCCTCATCAAATACTGTACATATGTTGAGACAAATAGTAAGTGTCCAGTTTGGCTTAACCATGTTATTTTCCTAACTTTTCTAAGCTATTTTCATGTTGGCACAACTGCTACAACTCAATGGATAAAAATTTATACTTGAACTAAAACTAGTAAAAATGAAAATAAACAGGACTTTTGACCGTCAATCTATGGAATCTCGCATATCCGAGATGGGCAAACCGATATAGCGGGGTTGGTTGTCTTAAGTAGGTTCTCATACCCAAAATCATATCTAATATATTGAAAAACTTTTCTCATTTGCGAGATACAGATGATTTAAGGTTCTGACAATCCAGATCGTTTCTGCCTCCTATCAGGCCTTCTCTGGTAAAGTGTCTGCGACCCGTTCTACATCAGGTCAATCATAAGGGTGGTAATGAGCTGGGCGACCTTCCCAGCCTGACAAGTTTGAGCCAGTTTGGAAGTGGGCTTGGACCTGTTAGCATGGCCTATGGGCAAGGCTTGGGCCTGCCATGCATGGCTCGATCAAATTTTTGGACCAGCCTTGGGCTCAAGTCATTTTAGCCTCACCTATCTTCACATGTATAATTTTTATCCTACAGATACTCTATTCCAATCCTTGATTAGGCAACTTACGAATACTGAATGTAGACAGTTGATTTTGTTCTTCTAAGTGAGGCCCATTTGATCAATGGACATATTAAAAACAAGAAGGTGGGAAAAAAGAATTTTATCAATTTCAGGCTGGGTTGGTGGGGTTGGGTTGGGCTGTGGTGGGCCCAGCAAACTTTCTCGAGTCGGGTTTGGTCCGGGCTGAGTCCTTGACCCTTAAGTTTCACATTGCGTAGTGCCTAGCTTGACCTGGGCGAATTGCTTTAGCCGGAACACGGAACACGGGAGGGGTTCCAACAGCCCTAAACTTTGTGGGGCCCACTGTGAAATATTTGTTATATCCACTCCGTCCATTTATTCAGGCAGATGAGCCCAAACATGAGGCAGATCCAAAGCTCAAGCAGACATGTGGGTGGCACGTAGATGGGGTCCCTTGCACACACGTGAGGCTGGTTTCAGAACCACCTCTACAACTAGATGTGTGTGGGCCCCACTGTCTTATAGGTCACAAGAATCCAAAGGGTTTGGGGCATATGGGTGGATGAAAGCATGAAAATAGCAGCAACTGAATGAACCAATCAACTATATAGCTACTATATATATTCATTTATCTGATGAGAGAATTAAGAGAGAGAGAGAGAGAGAGAGAGAGAGAGAGAGAGAGAGAGAGAGAGAGAGTATCTGGTTGGCTGTGATATTCTTTGAACCTTGTCTACCTGATGGATCTTCTCATCTTCAGCGCCTCATTTGATTATTTGGTAATCAATCTTGATGCTTGGGATGTGTGATATGTTGCTCCAATCCTCCCCTCTGCATCTCTCCGCCAGCATTGGATTGTCCTTGATTTCGAGATAGGTAAGGCCCCGCAACCTAGAGGCAATGACAGCAACTTGGGGCAGTACTCGATCTTGAGGTTCCTAAGCGACTCGAGCTGTACCAATTCATCAGGAAGAGACCTCAATTTATAGCAATCACTGATAGTAAGAGTCTCTAGTGACTTGAGCTGTTCCCATCCGTCGGGGGCAACGTCCTGTTCTTTAAACAACTGATATGAAACGTCTTGAGGCTTTGGAGGTTTGGTAATGTCGTCGACAAAATCCCGCTGCTGTTAAACACTCTAAAATATTCAAGGAGTGGTAGGGAGCAATTCATCCTACTAATTTCAGAACATCCCCAGATATGGAGGGACGTTGGACTTTTCCGGAGGTGTGTCGGCAGTGCCTTCAATTTCGGGCAGTGATGAACTCGTAATGTTTGCAGAGCCGGCATTATTTCTCCATCTTCTAATCTCAATTCCCACTCCGCCAATTGATTCATGTAAAGGAACTCGAGATTTTCGAGCTTGGGGAATGCCACTCCGTTTATGCCCCCACCACAGCTATTCCCATAAAACTCATGTCCCACATGTTTTATAAAACCTCTCTCTATTTGAAGGAATTTGAGCGAAGGTAGTCTCCAAAGTCCGGGCAACTGTGTACGAAAATTGCAATCGATTAATCTCAAGTCGACTAAATTTGAGAAAGGCAAATCTTCCATCCAAGTTGGGAATTTTGAACCAATGCATCTCTCAATTACTAGCTTTTCTAGGTTTGTATGGGGCGGCCGGAGGGCTTCAAGTACATCGTCCATCCTCTCCACCTCATCATCTCCTGACATTTCAAAATCATCATCACGTGACATTTGAAGAAACAATACACGAAGGTGTAACTTATTGTACAGTTCCGCTTCCTTAGCCTCGTCCCCATTACCCACTCTCTCCAAGTTTTCTATTACTAGCTTTCCTCGGAGAGAGTTAAGTCGTTTAAGCTCTCCAATCTTACATCCTCCATCGCCTCCCACCATGAACCTACTCAACGTCCGAAGGGAACTTATTCTCCCCAACCCTTCTGGTAAGTACTTTAGATCCCATGTGCCATGGAATTCCAGATGTCTCAAGCAGACCATTGCACTCATCCCGGTTGGCAGTCTCTGGAGTTCACTACAAAAATTCAACTTCAAGGTCTGCAAATTGCGAAGACTACTCACTGATTCGGGCAGCTCAACTATCTTGGAAGAAGACAAGTCAAGATATCGTAAATGCTTCAGCAACCCAATTGAGCTTGGCAATTCTTTAATTTTGATGCTAGAAGATGTTGGATAAAAGGACAAGCCAGTGCTAATACCACCAAAATCCAATGCCCTAAGGGACCTACCGCATTGGAATAAATTATGAGGGATGGTATCTGTTGGGGACAAAAATACTAAGTCCAAAGACTCGGATCTGGTGCCTCGGCTTAGGGAGCACTACGTCGGATCCAAGGCACGACACCTCGGATCTGAGGCAGGGTCAATAACTCTATGAACCGAGACAAAAAAGTTAACTCGCCTCAGACGAAGAACCAGTAACCCGAGGATGCATCGGGCCGACCCTCTTAACGGAACTAGCCGAAGGACAGCGTAAAACCAGATTTCGTCCCGAACGTTTTGGGATAAGATCCCCGATCCCGAAGCTTGCGGGATCAGACGAAGATCGCGGACGGATGCCACCCGATGTCCGTGATCCTAGGAGGAGAATCCTCTTACGATTACACGAGATCAGGAGAAGAATCCTCCTACGATTAAACGCTCTAGCAGCTATAAAAAGGAAGCTTTCATCATCTAAAAGGTACGCACAAAATTCTCACCCAAGCTTCCTCATTACTGTAAGACCCAGATTCCTAGCCTGACTTTGGCATCGGAGGGTCCCCTGCTCTAGCCAGGGTCTCCTTTGTCTTCTTCTTGTGCAGGTGCTCGAAGGTCTACGGAGGGTGAACCAGATTTTTGCATCAACAGTTTGGCGCCGTCTGTGGGAACCGTACAAGAAAGCCATCCCATATTCCTTTGTTGCATCCCATGGTGATGACTAGAAGGACGGTCCCAGAAGAAGATCTAAATGAGGTCGCAGCTACGGGGCCAGCAGGTCCAGTCGCGATCCCCGCAGTCCAACACCTACCTGCCAACCGCCAACGAGGAGCGACCAGAACAAGCAACAATCAGCGAGGTCGGAACGATGGGCGGTTGGATCAGGAGGTCCAAGAAATCCGATCTGATATGAATATGATGAAGCAGATGTTAGAACGAATGTATCAACGGCAAATGCAGCCACTCCCGCCTCCTCAAGGAGAAACGGCACACGTACCAACTGCAGCGGCTGATCCTCAACTTTCTGCACCACAGTCTTTTCGGCCGAGCCAACACCAAGGCGTCCCTGAACCGGCCGAGCCAACTCCAGTACCTGCGCGATCGGCCAATGCATCTGCCCCCAACCGACCTTCGGCATGAGATAGAGCGAAGAAGGCGCATCCGACCTCCCGAAGAAGGCACGGCAGAAAGTAGTGAACCATGGAAAGCCGATATTCAAAACTTTAAAAAAGAAGTGCGGGAAGAAATGGCGAAAGAAATGGCAGGCATGAAGCATAGTCGAAATATGCATCCAACCAGATACGAGGCAAAGGCGTCCCCCTTTGTGGACTCGGTAATGGCGGCTCGGTTTGAGAGGTTTCGGTTGCCCCAAATCACTCCCTTCACCGGCAAAACCGACCCAACGGAGCATATCGAATGCTTCAGAACATATATGGAGCTCCATGACGCCTCGGATGCGGTGATGTGTCGGGCCTTTTCTCTTACATTGACCGATGTAGCTAGACTGTGGTTCAAACAGTTGAAACCAAAGTCCATTAGCTCATTCGCTGAGCTGAGCGACGCCTTCCTTACTAACTTCATCGGCGGAAAAAAGAAATTGAAGTCTCCCGCACATCTGAACAACATAGTTCAGAAGCAGGGAGAGCTGCTGAAAGATTACATAAAGCGTTTCAATTTCGAGTCCCTTCAGGTTCGGAAACATTCGGAAGAAACGGCTCTCAATGCGCTCATGCAAGGAGTTAAAGATAAGCCATTCCTGACATCTTTAGACAAAACTCCGCCCGATACTCTGGCAGAGTTTATGGCACGGTCGGATAAGTATGCCAACGCCGAAGAAACGCGAATCCTGCGTGAGACTAAAACCTCGGTCAAAGAGTCGGTCAAAAAGGAAGCCGACTCGCACGGAGGAAGGAAACGTAAGGACGATCAAGCGCATAATGAGCGAAGATCAGGAAAACGACCAGATCGCAGCTTTTCCACATATACCCCCCTGAACAAAACTCAGGAGCAGATATTGATGGAAATCAAAAGCGAAGGTTTCGTTCACTGGCCCAATAAGCTCAAAAGCAATCCTAATCGGCGGGACAAGGATAAATACTGTCACTATCATCGTGACCATTGGCATAACACGAGTGATTGCCGTCATCTAAAAGAAGAAATCGAGCGACTCATAAAGGACGGCCGACTCAAAGAGCATGTGGTTAAAGCTGCGGAAACCGAGGTACGCCCGATCGAGAGTCAGCCGATGGAAGAAATCCGGACAATTATCGGTGGTCCGCGAGGTGGGGGCGACTCAAACAACGCCAGAAAGAACCATGCAAGAAAACTTAGTCAGCCAGAGGCCGAGCTTATGATTATAGGGCGGCCACTAAAAGAAAAGAAAAGGGAAAAATATTGTCTTTCGTTCACAGATGAAGACGCCCGAGGTATCTATCACCCCCACGATGACGCTCTGATTATCACTCTGACTATCGCTAACCGGAAAGTGTTCCGGATACTCGTTGATACGGGGTCATCTGCAGATGTGTTATTTACTCAGGCGTTCGATAAAATGGGAATTGAACGATCTACGTTACGTCCAGTTCGGACCCCGCTAATCGGGTTTTCCGGGGGACAAGTATTGCCTGAAGGAATTGTCTCGCTACCACTCACTGCCGGCAGCACCCCACATCAGAAGACGATGATGGTAGATTTCTTGGTCGTCGATCAACCTTCAGTATACAACGCCATACTCGGCCGACCTTCTCTAAGTCTCCTTCAGGCCGTGGTATCCACATACCACCTCTCACTAAAATTTCCGACTGAGTCGGGAGTAGGAGTTGTCAAAGGAGATCAGCAAGATGCGAGGCGTTGTTACATGATAGCCGTGAAAGGATCAGCCGACAAAAATCCAATCGACGTCTCAACGATCGAATCGTTGGACCCTCGGGGCGAGAGTCATGAACGAGGACAGCCGGTTGAAGACCTCATCCCAGTCCCCTTGGTCGAGGCGGATGCATCAAAGACAAGACGAATTGGTGGCTCATCTCTACGGCCCCCTTGAAAGAAAAGCTGATAGCCCTGCTCCGTAGGTACGCCGATGTATTCGCTCGGTGCCATGACGATATGCGGGGATTGATCCATCGGTGATGACCCACCGACTCAACGCCGACCCGTCATTTCGGACCGATCCGACGAAGCGACGACCGCTCGGCCCCGAACGATATGCCGTCATTGAAGAAGAAGTCGACAAACTCCTTCGGAGTGCCAATTTCATAGAAGAAATACACCATCCGTAGAATGGGTCGCGAATGTCGTCTTTGGTAAAAAGTCCAACGGGAAGTGGCGAGTCCAGTATCGACTATCCGACCTAAATAAAGCCTGCCCAAAGGATAGCTTTCCGCTCCGAGGATAGATCACTAGTAGATAGTACGGTGGGACATGAGCTTGAGCTTCATGGATGCGTATTCGGGATATAATCAAATTGTAATGCATCAAAATGATAAATCAAAACTACCTTTGTCACCGACAAAGGTCTTTATTGTTACCGAGTGATGCCATTTGGTTTGAAGAATGCCGGTGCAACTTATCAAAGATTAGTTAACAAAATCTTTGCTCGGCTTATAGGTCAAACCATGGAAGTATACATCGACGACATGCTTGTCAAGAGTATACACGCGGCGGATCATGTAAATGATCTGGAAGAAATGTTTCTCATCCTACGGAAGTTTCGGATGAAGTTAAATCCGAATAAATGTGCTTTCGGGGTGAGCTCCGGAAAGTTCCTCGGTTTCTTGGTTAGTCAGTGAGGAATAGAAGCAAACCCTGAGAAGATAAAAGCTTTGGTCGAAATGGAATCCCCTAAAACCATTAAGGACATCCAAAGGCTGACAGGAAGGGTCGCAAGCACTTAATCGGTTCCTGTCGAGCCACGGATAAGTGTCTCCCTTTCTTCAAGCAGTTGAAAGGACAACAAACAATGAGATGGACGGAAGAATGCGAAGCGGCATTTCAACAATTAAAATCATATCTCGGTTCTCCGCCTCTCTTATCAAAGCCGGAGTCAGGCGAATCCTTGCTGCTGTATCTAGCAGTATCCGAGGCAGCAGTTAGCTCGGCTTTGATACGAGAATCCGAAGGAAAGCAGCTGCCGGTATATTACGTTAGCAAAGCATTGTTGCCAGCAGAAACAAGATACCCAAACTTGGAAAAAGTAGCCTTGGCACTAATAACTTCCTCTCGCCGACTCAGGCCGTATTTCCATGCCCATACTATAATCGTGATGACCGATCTACCTCTTCGCCAAGTTTTGCAGAAACCAGAAGCTTCCGGCCGACTCACGAAATGGGCCATCGAACTGAGTGAGTTTGACATTCAATACAGACCAAAGGCAGCAATCAAAGGGCAAGCCGTGGCTGATTTTATTGCCGAGGGAACACCACAACTGAAATCCCCGTCAACGACATGCCAACAGATGCATGCATTCCAACAACAACCGCTTCACCGGCCCTTCCCTGCCCTATTCCCTGGAAACTATTTGTCGACGGCTCTTCCAACTCGAAGGCAAGTGGAAATTTGGGATCGTACTAGAAACCCCGATCATACTTACATACAATATGCCTTGCGACTTGGATTCCAAGCCTCGAACAATACTGGCGGAATATGAAGTATTGTTGCTCGGTCTCGACTCGCAGCTAGCATGGGAGTCACGCATTTAAGTGTGTTCAGCGATTCTCAGTTGGTCGTTAATCAAGTGACCGGTATATACCAGACACGGAAAGACCAATTGAGAGCGTACATGGAGAAAGCAAAAGAACTTATCAACGGATTTCAACTCTGTCAGGTCACTCGGATCCCTCGTACGGAAAATGGCAAAGCCGACCTATTAGCGAAGCTCGCCTCTGCCAATGAAGATGACATACCCAGGTCCGTCCCCGTCGAATACGTCGATAAACCAAGCATAAATGAATCAATTACTATGACCGTCCATGCTATCGACTCGGAACCCTCCTGGATGGATCCAATCCGCCAATACCTTGACAAGGGGGAACTGCCTGAAGATCGAGCCGAGGCCCGACGACTCAAGTTCCGAGCCTCCCGTTACACCATACTCAACGATACCCTCTATAAGAAAGGTTACTACGCTCCGTTGCTTCGGTGCCTCACACCCGGCGAGGCGAATTACGTATTACGTGAAGTCCATGAAGGAATCTGCGGAAACCACTCGGAGGAAGGTCTCTCGCCCACAAGGTTTTACGACGGGGATACTGCGGCCCACTATTCAACACGACGCTCGCCGCACGCTCGTCCAAAAATGCGACAAATGTCAACGATTCGCAAAGCAATCCCGAGACGAGCCCCGAAGCGCTAACACCAATGACCGGTCCCTCGGCCCTTTGCACAATGGGGTATCGACATCATAGGTCCACTCCCTATGGGAAAAGGTCAAACCAAGTTCGCCGTGGTAGCAGTGGATTATTTCACGAAATGGGCCGAGGCCGAGCCATTAGCCAAAATAACCGAGCAGAAGATCACCGAGTTCGTCTGGAAAAACATTATCTGTTGGTTCGGAGTACCCCATACCATTATTATGGATAATGGAAGACAATTCGACAACAGGAGTTTTCGCGATATGTGCAACAACCTCAGAATCAGAAACGTCTATTCTTCACCTCATCACCCTCAAACTAATGGGCAAGTCGAGGCGGTTAATAAGATTGTCAAGCAACATCTTCGGACCAAGCTCGACCGAGCCAAAGGAGCATGGGCGGAAGAGCTCCCGAAAATTCTTTGGGCATACCGAACCACAGCCCGAACCGCCACAGGAGAAACTCCCTTTTCACTCGCTTACGGCTCGGAAGCCGTCACTCCCGTCGAAATCGGATTACCTTCGGCTCGGGTCACGACATTCAATACGGAAGAAAATGAAGAACTCCTCACACTCGGACTCGACCTCTTGGACGAACAAAGGAAGCGGCTGGTGCGACAGAGCGCCAACAACGGCAAGTGACTCGGTTTTATAATTCCCGAGTCAAAATCAGGAGATTTCGAATGGGTGATATGGTTCTCCGAAAAGTGTTTTCCAATACCAAGGAACTTGGGTCGGGCACATTAGGACCAAACTGGGAAGGACCCTACATTGTCTCGGGTACCATCCGGCCAGGAACATACCAATTGGAAGATCTAAACGGGCAATCGCTGCCTCATCCGTGGAACGCTGAACATCTCAAGACTTACTATCCATAGCTCAATGCTCAATGTAAAGACGCTGGACTAGGCAAGATCAAAGCCGAGTCAAATAAAACTAAGTGTTTTCTTTCATTCATCAACCACATCCGAGTACAATATGTAAAAAAAAAAAAAAAAAAAAAAAAAAAAAAACACATATAAGGGGCCCTGACTCCACCTTGGTCGGAACGGTCCCCGAAGCATTCTCACAAATGCCGACTTCTTCCCCACCAGTGATTTCAGCAGCAGTATCCGGATTCTCAGATTCTAAGGCTCCACCCTCGATTTCCGAGAGATCGAGGTCGGGAAAAGATTTCTTTATGTCCTTAATACATTCAAGAAATCCGCTTTGAAACAAGCGATCCCTCTCATCCTCGAACTCCTCGGATTCAAGAAATGCTTGGACGGCTTGATCCCTAGCTTTCTCGGCCTCCTGAGTCTTGTCGTTGGCCTGCTGGATAAGTTCCGCCGCCTCAAGCTTAGCCCGAGCCAAGTCACTCGCACAGGAAGCGTGGGCTGCAAGGATTCGCCTGTTCTCCTCTTCAGTCCTAGAAAGGAGAGCTGACACTCGAGCAACTTCGGCCCTCGCTTCATCAAGGCTATCTTGGAAGAAGTCGCCTCAGCTTTCGCGTCTTCGGCAGCTTTCCGGGCAAGGCCCGCCTCGCCCATCAGGACGCCAACTCGTATCTCGGCGTTCTCGCGTCGCCCTTCAGCTTCCGAGAGAAGGGCCTGCAGCCGATGGGCCGAGGACAACTCTTTACAGGCCTTAACCAGACAGGGAGCAAGTTCAAAAAGCACCCTGGCAGCATGGCCAACAGTTTGAGACGAGGGAGCGTTATAGAGGCTGACGAACTCCTTTTCGCTCCCATGGGCTAAGGCCCAGGGAACCATCCCCGACACCATCTTCTGCAAAATGGACGGCCCCTCCTGGCTCATCTCTTCCCCTCTGGAGGATGCGGTCCTCGTCTCTTCTTCCCCTCTGGAAGACGCGGCCCTTGTCTCTTCCTCCTGCCGCGGGACTTCCGTCGCAACATGTCCCAAGTCAGGTGCCGCCTGAGGTTCCAAGGTAGCGGCCTCTGTCGCTTCCGCCCTCTCTTCCGAATCGGGGTCCGGAATTACGACGACAGGAGGAGCAGAAGACCTCGCAGGCTCCTTCTCCTTTTGCGCTACCCTCTGTCTCTTCGGCGGCCGAGGTTCCGACAGAAGGACTGACCGCGGAGGAGCCTTCAATTTTGAAACCATCCTAAGAGGAGGCCGAGCCCCGGTCATCTTTGAAGGGACTGGTTCGGAGGGGGTTGGCTCGGCAGGGGCTGCCTCAGAGGGGGCTGGCTCGGGAACAATCCGCAAATGAGGACGAGCTTCAGGCAAATCTGAAATAAAAGAAAAGAAAGAACTTCAAGTCAGGGAAAATTCAGAAGATACACAAAGGTACATTCTCAGTTACCTGTGACAGCCGAGTCTAGACCTGCGAGATGAAGACGCTCCGGCTGTAAAAGCACTTTCCAGGACCTATCCGCCGGATCCAGCGTCCTCAACTCCTTGATCCGGGCCGAAGCACTGGAACCGAGCTTTTGCCGCTTCTTGGGGATGTCTGTCAGACACAAGCTCGTCAGAGTCAGCATATTACAAAAAATAAAGAAAGGCAAGAGAGGAGAGCCAGGTCACCTGCTCTTTGAAACGACCGAGGGACACGAGCCTCGTAGGACCCGGGTTCAGCCGACTCCCAACGGCCACAGGCCCAAAACCAACGCTCCCTCCAATGCTTGTTAGAAGTGGGAGGGTCAGTTATTAGGGAGCCGCCTCCGCCCCGCCAAGCAGCGAAGACGTAAAAGCCGGGGTAGTTCGGATTCACGCGCACTTGATATAAATGAAGGAATTCGTCGACTGTTAACGGCGGCTGTTCCATCTCAGCCCACAGTACCGCACACCCGAGTAAGTTCCTCCACCCATTCGGAACTATTTGCCCCGGTGCAATCCGAATTCGGGACAAAACTCCCTGGACAATGGGTTGAAGGGGCAGACGCAAGCCACATTGCATCGAGACTTGGTAAATCGCGACTGCCCCAGGAGGAGGATGATCCGGCAGCTGACTCGGACGAGGGAGATAAGTGATAACTGATTCGGGGATATGATACCCGATTCGGATTCTGTCTAAATCCGCCTCAGTTAGAACCGAAGGAACCGGTCCGCTCAGGTCATCCCCCGATCCTTCTCCCTCAGACTCGGCACGCGCCGACTTATCAGCAGGAACCGACTTAGAGGTTCTCTCGGCAATCACTACCTCTTCTTCTTCCTCCTCTTCTTCCTCTTCTTCCTCCATGCCCCTTGGACAATTGGGCCTTCCCGGACGGGTTATCAAAGAGGATCCACCCCGAGAAGGGTTAACAGGAGCAGGGCGCTCTGCCGGAGCTTCGGTAACCCTCTCAGAGAGAAAAGCAGCGTTAGCATCAACTGCCATCTCCGTTAATAAAAAAGGCGATTCCGCAACATTCCAAAAATGTTGCGCTTCGCCTTCATCTCCGGAAACTCCTTCCTGGGGACTTTGAGAACCCCTAGTCGCCATTATCACTAAGTAAAGAGGAAGGAGAGACTCACCGGAAGGAGGGAGAAAAACGGAAATGGCGAAGAGTGCCGCTGACAGTCAGCAAAGAGGAAGGGAAGGAAAGGAAAGACCGAAGACCGAAAAAGCTCCAAAAGAAATGAAAAGCGGGAACGGCAATAGTAGTTTGAAATGCGGGGCCCTTACCCTTTTATAAGATTGCCGTACGCCGGAAGTAATTAATGAGGAAATGATTCGACGCCTGCATCGACTCCCTGGCTCGACACGTGGCGCACGTCGACTGACGACAATAACGCCCTAGCTACGTGTCCAACCCTTATTGGCAGGATGAGCGACTTGACGGTTGCCGGCGCATGCGTTGTCAGAAACTGAATCGTCTCCTATCAAAGACAGCACAGGATGCATTAAATGTACTTATTGCCTCGGACCAGGTCATGAACCGACTCACAACTCGTTACTCCTGAGTGTCACGTGAGACACACGGAGTAAGGGGGCTTACTGTTGGGGACAAAAATACTAAGTCCAAAGACTCGGATCTGGTGCCTCGGCTTAGGGAGCACTACATCGAATCCGAGGCACGGCACGTCGGATCCGAGGCAGGGTCAATAACTCTATGAACCGAGACAAAAAAGTTAACTCGCCTCCGACGAAGAACCAGTAACCTGAGGATGCATCGGGCCGACCCTCTTAACGGAACTAGCCGAAGGACCGCGTGAAATCGGATTTCGTCCCGAACGTTTTGGGATAAGATCCCCGATCCCGAAGCTTGCGGGATCAGACGAAGATCGCGGACGGATGCCACCCGATGTCCGTGATCCTAGGAGGAGAATCCTCTTACGATTAAACGAGATCAGGAGAAGAATCCTCCTACGATTAAACGCTCTAGCAGCTATAAAAAGGAAGCTTTCATCATCTAAAAGGTACGCAAAAAATTCTCACCCAAGCTTCCTCAATACTGTAAGACCCAGATTCCTTGCCTGACTTTGGCATCGGAGGGTCCCCTGCTCTAGCCAGGGTCTCCTTTGTCTTCTTCTTGTGCAGGTGCTCGAAGGTCTACGGAGGGTGAACCAGATTTTTGCATCAACAGTATCAATATCTAAATCTCCAATTTGGAGGAGTGTTCGCAATTTTTTTGCATCACATAGAAGGGCAGGAATTTGTGAAGTAGTCACAATAAAAGATGAATGACGAGCCGTAACAGAGCTGGAGTCCGACTTTCCATTCTCCAAGATGCAACATTCATTCTTTGTAATGAATTGGGCAAGATCATGAAGTAGATCATGCATTTTACATCTGACTTGTTCTTCTTTAAGCACCACATCTTGAAACAAAGACTGTGCCAGTAGATCATCAAAGTACTCTCCCCCAATTGCTTCCATCTCTCGTTTTCCCTCGGGCTTTATGAAACCTTGAGCTAACCACAACTTGACCAATTTATCCTTCTCCATTTCATGATCTTTCGGAAATACGGAGCAATATGCAAAACACTGCTTCAAATGGACAGGCAAATTATAATAGCTCAGCAACAAAGTCGGTAAGATACCTTTCACAATCTCCAGTATTTCCCATGTTTCACTTTCTAAGATGTCATGCCAATCTTCTGCCTGTTGGGGCCTTGCACAAAACCTTAGGATCTAGCCCTCCAGAACAAACCAAAATTATGGATAATAAAGCAATGAAAATAATCAATGCATCAATCACACACCACACGAGATTTTTACGTGGAAAACCCTCAAAGAGGTAAAAACCACAGGACCTCGTCCAGATCAACAATCACTATGAAGTAGAACGTTACAATCTTCTTCACTCACGCAGGAGTGGATAAATAATAAGAGAAATAGAGAAAACAGTGAGATCTAACAGATTACGAGGACAGAGAAGCGCTGAGATATAAATTGCACAGTAGAAAACCTCCACGAGCAAAACCTCCCTTCTATAAGCTTCCTCTCTCTTTCTCCTTCTCTCTCACCTTTGATAGCCCTAAACCCTTTAGCAAATCCCTTGTAAAGCTTTAGAAAACCCTCTCGCTGTACCTAGAAAAGCCCTAGGAACTCCTATTTAAAGTTTTAGGAAACTCTTTTCCGCATCCCAGTTGCGAAAGGACTTGCGACACGAAATCCGCGCAAAATCGCAGAACGAATCTGCGTAACCTCGACTGGTCGTGGAGAGTCCACGACCGGTCGAGAGCCACTTACGACTGGTCGAGGACCTCTGATGACCGGTCGAACACCCCAAAATAAAATAGTCTGAACTCGCTGGACTTTGAGTCGTGCTACGACTGGTCGGACACCAGCCCACAACCAGTAGTACAGCACGACTGGTCGAAGATGGGTAAAAAAACCCATCAAATCTCCTCCTTTTTGACCCAGGAGGGATCCACATTCTTTAAGCCAGTCAGGTTTCTACAAACCTCAAACTTGCCCTTGAGCAAAGCCTTGGTCATCATTTTTGACCCATTATCGTCCGTGTGGACCTTCTCAAGTTGTAACACCTTCTGTTCCAAAGTATCCCTAATCTAGTGATACCGTATCTCAATGTGTTTCGACTTGGAATGCTGACTTGGATTCTTGCTTAAGTGTATAGCTAGGGGTGTACACGGGTCAGGCTGAGTCGAATTGGCCTCAGTCCGTTCAGGCCCGTTCAACAGCCGCACCAGGCCCGAACCCGATCGGGCCTGGTCATCGGGCCAACATCTCCAGTCCGAATCGGGCTCGGGCTGCAATCGTGCAAGTTTGAGCCAAGTTTCGGGCCAGTTTCGAACCTTCGATTTCGGGCCAGTTTCGAACCTTACAGCAAATTCATGGGAAAGGCTTTGACAGGTAATCCGCGTCCCATTACAAGGCCCTCGATCAATGGTACCATACTTATCAGAAGACCATAGCCATCTCTTATCTTTACTCTCCTGCACAACATATTCCCTGTCAGCTGTTTTCTTTTCCCTGTCAGCTGTTTTCTTTTCCTACCGCTGATTTGGAGGCCACTATTTAGATGGCTAGGATCGTCCCAACTATGTATATCTAGAATCAATTTCCATCGTCAGTGGATCCTACTAAACAGGCCGTTCCGATTGAAAGATGACCCCAGCACATGTAAAGTGGCAATATGGCTCTACCATTTTCTAGTTCTTCTCTACATACGGTACCATCCTATTATGGAATAATAAAGAATCTGGAGAAATAATTTCGTTGTCTAAAATTCCATTGCAGCCTACCTACCCACACACTTAGTTACATTTGGACCTGTGGCATCATATAAACATTATTTTTTGGTGCAATCCATCAAAAGCAGATTCGGTACTGTCCTTGCCTGTGACAACATACTACCCTTATCTTAAATGATGTACTAACCCATTCATACAGTGGACTGTACGTGCCGAGTCGGGACGGGCCGGGGTGAGTCGGGTTTCGGACCGAGACGGGCCGAACTGGGCCGTATCCGAACTCAGCCCAGACTCATTTTCGGGCCTAGAAAATTGACCCGTCCGAACTCGAACTCAGTTCCGGGTCAGGCCGAGTCGGGCTTTTTCGGGCTGGGTTGAGCGAGCTTACCGGGCTAGCCCGGTTTGTGTACACCCCTATGTATAGCACTTTGACTATCGCAATAGACCACGTGCTCCTCCTGCTTCAGGCTAAGTTCCTGTAGGAACCTCTTCATCCAAAGCATCTCTTTACATGCCTTAGTGACTGCAATGTACTCGGCCTCTGTCGTCGACAATGCTACGATCTTCTGTAGCTTGCTCTACTAAGAAACCGCTCCCCCTGCAAACGTGAACATGAACCCCGATGTGGACTTCCTAGAGTCTATGCCGCCTGCCATATCTGCATCTGTGTAGCCCTCTAACATAGGTTTACCGTTACTATAGCATAGGCTCAACCTGGATGAGCCTCTTAGATACCGCAGTATCCACTTCACCGCTGCCCAATGTTCTTTGCCAGGATTGACAAGATACCGGCTAACAACACCAACCGCATATGCTATGTTTGGGCGTGTACACACCATAGCATACATCAAACTTCCTACTGCTGACGCGTAGTGTATCTTCTGCATCTCTTTCACCTCTGCCTTCGTCTTCGGACACTGTCTGTCACTCGATCTGAAGTGACCATCCAGTGGAGTACTGACCGGCTTCGTTGCATTCATATTGAACCGCTTTAGGACTTTCTCAATACACCGCTCTTGTGACAGCCAAAGCTTCCTGCTGCTTCTGTCACGGGTTATCTCCATTCCTAGGATTTGTCTAGTCGGGCCCAAGTTTTTCATCGCAAAAGACTTGCCTGTAACACCCTAGATCTCAAAACATGAGGATAGCCGTTCCTCATTGAGAACCCGAGTATTATGTTATAAAATGGACTAACATGCATCTAAATAACGGCAAATTTCATGACATGGAGTAAGGCAACATTACATTAATTAAGGATATCAAGAGTAACAATAAGGGAGTTCAATACAAGAGAAGGAAAGAAGAATGAAATCTTATAGTAGGGAATTATTATTACAATTCAAGTAAAATACAAAATCTAAGTACAAAGCAAGTAAATCCTAGAGCTCCAATGGCTCAATAACATTCACATAGAACTCTCCTTTTGCCAATATCCACCTCAGCCGTCCCTAGAATCTCATTCTAGGGGTCTCCACCTGTTATCAATCCTGCATCTATTTGGTGTAACCGCACTATTGGGTGAGTGAAAACTCAGTGGGAATTTCGCTCATAGATTCAACCATAACATATCATTCCAAAATAGATTAACAATTCATTTATAATTCACAGGGCAATACAAAAACATATACAACATATTCAAATTACAAGGAGACTGGTCATGAAATTATAAATGAATGTATGTGTGTATGAATGTATGCTCAAGTCACAGATCTGGGTATGCAATCCAGCTATCAAAATAAAAGACCACCCGAGGTAGATAAACTACCTGAAAAAGGCCATGAAGGTGAGTGCGCCCAAGGACGACCTCCTGGAAAAATATTCAGGGTACGCCCGAGGAGGTATAAAATCCCGGAAAAGCCTCATGTAAAGAAAGAGCTGCCTAAAGTGTACATGTGCACAAACCTGATGGTTGGACTTAGGTAATAGGACCTTGCACAACCCAACAAGATGTGACTTACGATGAATACTCGGAAAAGCTCATGTCTTGCGTGGATGTTATGCACCATGACACATTTATACATTACTTTGATAGAATAGTAATAACCTTCAACTTCCAAATAGGGAATATCCAACCATGCATTCCCCATGAATTCTTTACATTCAAAGGAGGGCTCACCAAGAGTCATGTGAATTTTCAAGTGAGGTCATATCATTTGAGTTATCTAAGAGTCCTTCTAAGTCCCTTAAGGACTCTTCCCATAATCATTCTTCATACTACTCACAAGGTATAATGAGTAAGAGTTTGTGAAGCTCAAGTCAAGCACTTTAGAGTTATATTCATGATATAATGATAACAAGAAGAATTTTGTCTCACGGCTACAGTAATAATGATGGAAGATGAAATCACAATCATCCCTTTGTACACTATATGTAAACACCTTCATATTTGCCCCATCTTAAGAACTATCCACAAGATAGGGTCACTAAATTAGAGATCAGAGAATATAGAAAGTTATGACGATAATGTTTCACTACACAATTCACAGCAAATATTGTGTGGAATCTTTCTTTTATTAACATGTCTAACAAAGATATATTCATAGGCAAGTGATTATAAATGTAACATGGAGTTTATAAGGTAATACATCACATACATAATTATAAGGAAATGTGACATTAAAGCAATTTCTTCATGAAAATCAAGGTAACTAGGAATTAATAATCCTCTAAAATTCTCTAAATTAGAGATGTAATCTACATGGAAATCAGTAAATGAAAGAAGCTATAGGGGATGCTCCTCACCTTGATTGGATGAGGTGAGCCTAAGAACTCTTGGTTTGAGGTTGCTTGAAAGAGAATGCCACTTCAAGAATATCTGTTGCAAATAATCCTTGATCAAATGTTACAGAGTCACCATGAGTCAGTACTCAGTTGACTCGGTTGGGGTTTTCAACTGATGATCATTTGAGCTTGCTTCAATGGTAATGTTAATTACGAGGTTAGATCATGGGTCTATTGGACCAGATGCTTCCCCCAATCCTCTACTGTTGAGGGTCAAATATTGTATATCAGACCCCAGTTATTACCTGGATTTATGAGCATGACACTGTTTAATGGCCCGTTTAATCGTAATTGTGATGCAGATTACATTTGTGAGCGTGGATCGAAATAAAACACCAAGAGCATGGAATTGACGCTCTAGAATCACCAAGGCAATGGACGGACTCTAGGGGACCGAGATTGATGAAAGTGCACGCCAGATATCCAGAAAAATCGAGAAACTAAAGTCCAAGTGGCCCAAAATTAGTCCAGAATACAAGATCACATGGTTCCCACCATCCGATTGACACAAGACTTCATACATGTGATGAGGGTCATAAATCAACCGTACATATTAAATTTCAGTGATTGAAGATCTCTAAAAATGGCCCAACTGACATATTAGCCCATAAATCATTGAATTGGGGCCCACTTGTTATTTGGATGTGCTTCAATTTTGGTCTCAACGGTTTACATGAGATGAAAAAGTGGATGGACGGATTGGATTTTTGATATACATCAAGCCGGGGCCCACTTTATGAAAAGAGGAGTGCTGAGAAGCCGCATACTCGCAGTGCATTGAATGAACCAGGTCGGTCAGCAGGCGCTGACCCGACCTCTCATGTGAAAACGGAAACAGGGAGATGCGTCTTCCATTTGTGGGCCACCATCGTAATCCGATAGTCTGATCCGGACCATCCATTGGACTCTCGCAAGTCCAATGATCAAGGTTTAGGTGCAAAGAGTCCAAGAAACAACGAGGAACATATTTCATCCATTCGAATACAGGATAGATGGCAGCGAAAGAGTTTCTATGGGCCAAACCATGTTTGATTCAAAATCAGCCATGTCCGACTAATTTTTCGAGTAAAGTACGATGGACGGTGTGGATTTCTGAACCACTGCTGATCGTAGGCCTCACCACTGGCACAACATGAGAAGTTTCCGCATGCTCTGTCACAGCGTCCGAACGCTGTCCGGCGCTAATTTTGCTAGTGGGCCCCACTCGTTGCCCGTTCCGATGATCCGAACCGTTCACTTGTTCCAGGAGGTGGCCAAAACTTTCGCCTAGGTGTCGAAATTCCTGATCACAACACAGATCGGTTTTCAACGGCTCAAACGCAGGTTGGACGGCAAAATGGAAAAGAAATTTGGCCACGTCAGAAGCACTCCAAAACCTATCATCTTACAACAGTTTTTCAAGCTGAATTTACTGGACGGTGTGGATTCTCAAAATAAAAGTGAAGTGGGCCCCACCGAATCACGTCAGCGAAGCATCGTGCGGAAGCCTTCGCACGCCCGTGAAAACCAGAATTTCTGGGCGGTTGTGGCCCGTTATCTTTAATCAGATGGATGATCCAAACCGTCCATCGTGTAGCTAGTTCAGAAATTACCCAAGTGATGTTAAGCTTTTGAAAAAAAAGAATGAAAGTGGCGCTCTTCAGAATAGTCTTTCTGGCTGCGTAAACTCCCTTACGCAAAGGATTTCCGACTCTATTACTGAGATGACTTCCTTGTGCACTGACGGAGGCTAGCAGCTATAAAGGAGAGGAAGAACGGGGATTGAAAAAAAAAAAGAGCCAGGACGTGGGAGCAGCACCAGACGTGGAGCAACGACAGATAGAGTTTCTAATTTTCTTTATAAATTTATTTTATTTTGTTTTGGTTTCTTCTTATGTGTTCTAGCCTCATCATGAGCGGCTAAACCTCTTAGCTAGGGCTAAGAGGTGAAGCTTGTAGTGGGATGGGATATTCAATTTTATGCTTTTAATTTGGTTTTAATTATGAATTAAATTTGATTTTTGTTTCATTAAGGGAATACTTTTAGTTTTCAATGGTTTGTTGTGACTGAAATTACAATAGATCTGCGGTGGCTTTGAGTATTTCTTTCCTCTTTATGTTTATGACGTCAGGAAGTCCTGTTGTTCACCATCGTCTCCTGGGCATGGTTGGATGACGGTAACCCTTCCTGATTTTCATGGCATGTTGATTAGTTGGTAATTAGTTTAATTCTGTTGTTTACTTTGTCTCCTGGGCATGGTTTGGTGATGGAATCCATTCTAATTCATACACCTTTCATCTTTTTAAACACTATATCAAATAAGTTCAGTTTAAATTCCATGATTCTTCAAGCAAGCATAAGATCTCCCTGATCTCTACAAGTGGATCCTCTGAATCCCTAGTGTTTTTCCTTTAAATTTTCTTCTCAGTTTAGATTAATATTTCATCATTATTCTTCAAATTACACTCAATTTAGATTTCATCTCATTCTAGTTTTAGTCCTAGTTAGTTTCAGATAACGTACAGGTTTCAGTCCATGTGGATTCGACCTCGGTTTCACCGAGTTTATTACTACATCACAACCTTGCACTTGGGGAGTGAACAAGTTTTTGGCGCCGTTGCCGGGGACTGACGGCTACGATTTTCTAAAATTAATTGGTTTTAGAGTTAGTTTAAGATTAAGATTTTACTAATTTTAATTTTGTTTCCTATTTGATTCATAGAACTAACCTATTTCCTATTCTGTAGGTCGTTAAGATAGAACTTCTAATTTGGTAAACTCTTTCTGATTTTCTAGATTTCTAACTCTTTAGATTTGGTTTGCTTTAGAAACTTCTTCTATTTAGAAACTAACTTATTTTGTTTTATTTTGCAGGTATTTAGCTTAGGGACTCCAATTTGGTAACTTCCTTCCAACCCTCTCTTGCTTTCTAGATTTTCATTTTCTTTCTTAGGAATAGGTTTAGAGTTTGATTAAGGGCTACGAGTGTTTCATGCCCAAGTGGGCCCGTGACGACACTCGACTGAAGAAAGATTAGTTGAGGGGTTGACTGTCCATCGCAGGATTAGACACTGCTCGAATTCCCCTGAGTTAATTGAGGTTATGGCAAATCAACCTCAAGCACTACCTCAACATATGGATGAGGAAGTACATGATGAAAATGAGGTGCATCAAGCACCCCCGCCTCGTACTTTACGGGATTATTTACAACCGGCGGGGGTGAGCATGCCCTCATGCATGATTTTTCCTGAAAACACAGGACAGATGGACATCAAGCCAGGAGTTATCCAACTCCTTCCTAAATTCCATGGGCTTGAATCAGAAAGTCCATACTTACATTTGAAAGAGTTCGATGAGATTATAGCCACCTTATACTTTCCCAATGTATTCGAGGATACAATCAGGCTGAAACTCTTTCCTTTTTCCTTGAAAGAGAAGGCTAAGACGTGGTTACATTCACTGCGTCCTAGATCCATTGGCACATGGAATGATATACAGAGGGAATTCATAAAGAAAATTTTCCCACACCATAAAACAATTACCCTCAGAAAAGCAATCATGAACTTCGCCTAAAAGGAAGATGAAACATTCTACCAATGTTGGGAAAGGTTCAAGGATCTTGTCAGTTCATGCCCACAACACGGTTTTGAAATGTGGCGCATTTTAAATTTCTTCTATGATGGACTGACATCTTCCATGCGCCAACTGGTCGAGACAATGTGTAATGAAGAATTCATGAATAAAGAGGTCGATGAGGTATGGGATTATTTCGATAGACTTGCCGAAAATGCACAATCTTGGGACCATTACCCAAAATCAAACACCACGTCTAGGCCAACTCAATCTAAGGAGAAAGGTGGAGTGTATCTCCTGAAAGAAGAGGATGATGTAAATTTTAAAGTGACTAATCTCATACGAAGAGTCGAGGCTATGGAAGGAAAGAAGGATAAGGTTAATAAAATTGTTTGCGGCATCTGTGATTGCAACATTCACACAATTGAAAATTGTCCTACAATATCTACTTTTCGAGGAGTGTTGAATGAACAAGCCAATGCCGTAAACAACTATCAAAGACCTTTTACTGGACCTAACTCCAATACATACAATCCTGGTTGGAAAAATCATCCAAACTTTAGTTGGAGAAATGGACAAACGGCTACCCCCAAGGTTTTTTCAATCAAAATCTAAATCAGGAGAAACCTCAAGAAGAACCGGTTCAAAATTCCATACAAGAGCTGGCTCAGGCAATGTGAGGATTTACAGATTTTATGCAAAAGATAGATTCTCGTATGACGGTTATAGAAAAGGGGATGCTTCCTGCACAACCGCTCCCCAATCCTAAACCGCAGTACGAGATAAGTGATCCCAGCTCTTCAAATCAAATGGGGCACGCTAAATCCATCACCACTCTTAGGAGTGGGAAGATCATTGATAAAACTCTTTCGGTTAGGCCTGAAAAGCCTCAAGAACCAGAAGAGGACAATAATGATGGATCTAGTGATACCCCACAAAATTAGAACTAGAACTTCTAGAGAAGCCAGTTGCTCCGTTCCCCCAACGGTTGGTTGCACCAAAACGTCTTTCTAACTCTCAAGATATTCTGGAAGTGTTGAAACAAGTAAAAGTCAACATTCCTCTACTTGATGTCGTAAAATAGGTTCCTTCATATGCAAAATTTCTGAAAGACCTATGCACGACCAAAAGATGACAGAGTATTCAAAAGAAGATTTTCTTAACTGAGAAAGTGAGTGCCATCCTGAAGCAAGACGTGCCGCAAAAATTTAAGGATCCCGGTAGCCCAACTATATCATGTGTAATCGGGAACCATCGAATTGATCACGCACTTCTTGACTTAGGAGCGAGTGTCAATCTGATTCCCTACTCGGTATACAAACAGTTAGGGTTGGGTGAGTTAAAACCCACCCTAACCACACTACAACTTGCCGATCGAACTATTCGTGTACCAAGAGAGATTATTGAGGATGTGTTAGTCCAAATCGATAGATTTTACTACCCTGTAGATTTTATCATCCTGGACACCGAGCCCATCAATAACATGAGCACTCAGATTCCCGTCATTCTTGGTCGCCCATTCCTTGCCACGTCAAATGCAATCATTAATTGTAGGAATGGTGTCATGACTATGTCGTTTGGAAATTTACATTGGAGTCAAACATTTTTTTTAATAACGGCAGCAACTCAGAGGATGATGACGATGTCCACGACATTAACATGATCGATACTTTCGTGGAAGATAGGACACCCCTTACCTTATTCTCTGATCCTCTAGAGATGTGCTTGGCCCTCTCCCATGAGTTTGATGGTGATATGATTAGGGAGACGGGTGCCTTGCTTGATACTGCACCGGTACTTGAAGTTAACCGGTGGAGGCCACAATTTGAAGAATTGCCATAAACTGATGTAGTGCCTCTGCCGTCTAACCTCAAGGCACTGAAGCTTGACCTAAAACCTTTGCCCTCTGATTTGAAATATGCCTATTTAGGTCAAGCTGAGACATACCCGGTGGTGATATCTGCCCACCTGGAGAAAGAACAGGAGAGTATGCTCATATCTACTCTCATTGAGCATAAAGGAGCCTTAGGATGGACGATAGCAGACCTCAAGGGAATCGACCCCTCGATCTGTACTCACCACATATATCTTGAGGATAATACGAAGACCGCTCGGCAACCACAACGTAGACTAAATTCAAATATGAAGGAAGTGGTTAAGGCCGAGGTTCTCAAACTATTGGATGTGGGTATCATTTACCCTATATCTGACAGTCAATGGGTGAGTTAAACTCAGGTGGTTCCTAAGAAGTCCGGAATCACCATCGTAGCCAATGCTAATAATGAACTCGTGCCAACTAAAGTCACTACTGGTTGGAGAATGTGCATTGACTACAGAAAGTTGAATACCGTCACAAGAAAGGATCACTTTCCTTTGCCCTTCATTGATCAAATCTTGGAAAGGCTAACTGGTCATTCCTATTACTATTTTCTTGACGGGTATTCGGGCTAAAATTAGATTGAAATCGCCCCTGAGGACCAGGAAAAGACTACATTTACATGTCCCTATGACACCTTTGCTTACCGAAGGATGCCATTTGGACTATGTAATACCCCTGCCACCTTTTAGCGATGTATGCTGATTATCTTTTCTGATATGGTGGGGCAATATCTAGAGGTGTTCATGGACGATTTCTCTGTCTATGGTTCATCTTTCAGCGAGTGCTTGGAAAGTCTTAAATGTGTGCTGAAAAGATGTGAAGAAAAGAATCTGGTACTTAATTGGGAGAAGTCCCATTTCATGGTTCATAAGGGGATTGTCCTTGGACATATCATCTCATCCAAGGGAATTGAGGTAGATAAGGCAAAAATCGATCTTATCTCTAACCTGCCTCCACCCAAGAACATCAGGGATGTGCGGTCATTCTTAGGACACGCAGGATTTTACAGGCGATTCATAAAGGATTTTAGTCTCCTCTCTCGTCCTTTATGTAATCTTCTTCAAAAGGATGCTCCATACGAGTGGACTGAGTAATGTCAGGAAGCTTTCACCAAGCTTAAAGGCATGTTGACCACTGCACCCATCATGCAGCCACCCGACTGGAACCTTCCTTTTGAGCTTATGTGCGACGCTTCTGATTATGCTCTTGGAGCGGTTCTAGGCCAGAGAAAAGATAAGAGGCCCTACGTCATCTATTATGCGAGTAGGACTTTAAATCCTGCCCAAGTGAACTACTCGACTATGGAAAAAGAATTCTTAGCTGTAGTGTTCGCCTTGGACAAATTTAGGTCCTACCTGATCGGATCCAAGATCATTATCTATACAGATCATGCGACACTGAAGTATCTTCTTTCTAAGAATGATTCTAAGCCCCGCCTGATACGATGGATCCTTCTACTCCAAGAATTTGATTTGAAAATTAAAGATAAAAAGGGAGTAGAGAACGTAGTGACCGATCACCTTTCTCACCTTAATACCTCTGATTCCCTTGAGGCGACCCATATCAATGACATGTTCCCTGATGAACAAATGTTCAGAGTCTCCCATTCACCTTGGTTTGCTGATATTGCTAATTATCTTGCTACAGGTTCTATACTGACACATTGGACTGTACAAGATAAGAAGAAATTTTTTACCGAGGTACGCAATTTTTTCTGGGACGATCCATATCTGTTTAAATATTGCCCAGACCAAATCTTAAGGAGATGTGTGCCAGACGATGAGCATCAGAGTGTCATCTTCTTTTGCCACTCACAGGCCTGTGGTGGTCACTTTTTTGCTAAAAAGACCACGGCCAAGATTCTGCAGTGTGGCTTCTATTGGCCCACTATGTTTAGGGACACTCATGAGTTTTACAAAACTTGTGAGCGTTGTCAGAAATTGGGAGCATTGTCCCATCGAAATATGATGCCCTTGAATCCCATTCTTATCATAGAGGCATTTGATTGTTGGGGCATCGATTTCATGGGACCGTTCCCCCAATCTTTTGAAAATTTATATATTTTGCTCGCCGTAAACTATGTCACTAAAAGGGTCGAAGCGATTCCGTGTCGAACTAATGACCATCGCACAGTCATTAAATTCCTAAAAGAAAACATCCTTTCCTGATTTGGAACGCCTTGAGCCATCATTAGTGATGGGGGTTCACATTTTTGTAATAGGCCATTCGAGACTTTAATGAAGAAATACGATATCTCTCATAAGGTGACCACCCCATACCACCCACAGACAAGTGGGAAAGCTGAGATTTCTAATAGGGAGATCAAACACATTTTGGAGAAAACGGTTAACCCTGACTGTAAGGACTGGTCAATTCAATTGACCGATGCCTTATGGGCATACCGTACTGCTTTAAAAACCCCTATTGGAATGTTTCCCTTTAGACTCGTCTATGGGAAGGCTTGCCACTTTCCTGTGGAGTTGGAACATAAAGCCTACTGGGCGATCAAAAATCTGAATTTCAATCTGAACAACGCTGGCTCGCTACGCAAACTTCAATTAAATGAACTTGAAGAAATCCGGAACGACGCATACGAGAACTCGAGAATTTACAAGGACAGGATGAAGGCGTTTCATGACCAACATATTCTACGAAAATCATTCATGCCAGATCAGAAAGTCCTTTTATATAATTCTCGATTACATTTCTTTCTGGGTAAGCTTCGATCTCGTTGGACCGGCCCCTTACATTGTTGTTACTGCATATCCTCATGGGGCCATCGAGATAAGAGACCCCGACAATGGCAAGGAGTTTAAAGTAAATGGACATCGCTTAAAGCCATTTGTCGAGAAATTTGATTCAGAGGACATGTCCATGCCTTTGACTGATCCTGTTTACCAGGAATGATCTCCTAGTCTGATGGAGGTATAGGTAGGTTTCCTGTTTACATAGGACTAGAGTAGTTGCTTTAGTCTGGCTGAAGACGTTAAACTTAGCGCTCCTGGGAGGCAACCCAGCTTTTCAATTTATTTCATTTTCCTAGTTAGTTTAATGTTTGTGGGTAACATTACTGCAAACCCTCACGAGACTACAACTCGTCCACTAGGGGCAACCTAGGGGTTTAAAGGCTTGTTGTATACGCTAAATGCAATCGAGAGCACCTGCGAAAGTGGTATAGGTAGGATTTTATCTTTTGTTATTTTTGTTTTACTTTCTCTCTCGTGCTAACCAGCTTCCATGCTGCGATCTCTTGGATAGTCTCTCTCAATTCATCATTCAGGTACTATCTTTCCATCACTTCACATTTACTTTCGTTGTCTCATGTGCAATGCATGCTTATATCTTTTACATTGAGGACATTGTAGATTTTAGGTTGGGGTTGGGAGATTAGGTTTCCTAATCAGTATTTTCTTTTTCTTGACCAAAAATTGTGAAAATTTTAAAAATTGTGAAAATTTTTAAATTGAAAAATTTTAAAATTTTTTGGCCTTTCTTGTGAATTCGAAGTGATTTTGACAGCCATCTAGGGTACTTAGAATTTCAAGATACATGATGTTGGTAATCTATGACTCTCGGATTCAATTATCTATTAGATTTCACAGTTGAGTTCGACTTATCAATCCATGATTAGAAGTTTTAAACATTGATTGAATCATGATTTCACATATCACATCTCGCTTACACATTAAGGTTTCAGTTCCATATTGAAGGATTAACTTGGTAATCACTGAGCATGAAAGGAACCGGCCTGAAATATTTTGTCATCAGGGTATTAAAAAAAAAAAGAATTGAAAAGGTTGGGCAATTAATCTTCACCATACGTTTGCTCCCTATAGGTGTAGATTTGATTTCCCATGGTTAACAGTTGAAACGAGTTGGGCGACTAATTTCACCATAGGTTTGCTCCCTATAAGTGATAATTTGATTCCCCTCTTGACATTCTTTTAATAATACTAATAAATAATAATAATAATAATAATAATAATAAAATAAAATTAAAAAAGAAGAAGAAGAAGAATATCAAAATCAAATCAAAGTTGGTAGGATGATTTATGAGGCATGTTTTGTTTTGTTATCACGATTTCTCTTGTTGGTTACCAATGATATCCTGAAATGAAGAATTGAATCCTAATGTTGTAAGTCGAGACTACACTATACACCCATGGAACTCGATGTTTAGAATTTTTCTAATTGATGGATCAATACTTTAAACTTGTTGTGAAGTTTTCCGTACGCTTGAGTTCAAGAGAAAGTAATACCCAACATTCATGAATCTTAAATTTCTCGTACCTAAATCATTTTTCAAAATATCACTCGGTTCCATAGAAACTGCCCTATAATTCTTAATTTATTTTTCGCATATTTTGCTCGAGACTAGCAAAATGCTGGTTGGGGGTTGTGTTGAGGGTCAAATATTGTATATCAAACCCCAGTTATTACCTGGATTTATAAGCATGACACTATTTAATGGCCCGTTTAATCGTAATTGTGATGCAGATTACATTTGTGAGCGTGGATCGAAATAAAACACCAAGAGCATGGAATTGACGCTCTAGAATCACCAAGGCAAGGGACGGACTTTAGGGGACCAAGATTGATGGAAGTGCACGCCAGATATCCAGAAAAATCGAGAAACTAAAGTCCAAGTGGCCCGAAATTAGTCCAGAATGCAAGATCACATGGTTCCCACCATCCGATTGACACAAGACTTCATACATGTGATGGGGGTCATAAATCAACCGTACATATTAAATTTCAGCGATTAAAGATCTCTAAAAGTGGCCCAACTGACATATCAGCCCATAAATCATTGAATTGGGGCCCACTTGTTATTTGGATGTGCTTCAATTTTAGTCTCAACGGTTTACATGAGATGAAAAAGTGGATGGACGGATTGGATTTTTGATATATATCAAGCCTGGGCCCACTTTATGAAAAGAGGAGTGCGCAGAAGCCGCATACTCGCAGTGCATTGAATGAACCAGGTCGGTCAGCAGGCGCTGACCCGACCTCTCATGTGAAAACGGAAACAGGGAGATGCGTCTTCCATTTGTGGGCCACCATCGTAATCCGATAGTCTGATCCGGACCATCCATTGGACTCTCGCAAGTCCAATGATCAAGGTTTAGGTGCAAAGAGTCCAAGAAACAACGAGGAACATATTTCATCCATTCGAATACAGGATAGATGGCAGCGAAAGAGTTTCTATGGGCCAAACCATGTTTGATTCAAAATCAGCCATCTTCGACTAATTTTTCGAGTAAAGTACGATGGACGGTGTGGATTTCTGAACCACTGCTGATCGTAGGCCTCACCACTGGCATAGCGTGAGAAGTTTCTGCATGCTCTGTCACAGCGTCCGAACGCTGTCCGGCGCTAATTTTGCTAGTGGGCCCCACTTATTGCCCGTTCCGATGATCCGAACCGTTCACTTGTTCCAGGAGGTGGCCAAGACCTTCGCCTAGGTGTCGAAATTCCTGATCACAACACAGATCGGTTTTCAACGGCTCAAACGCAGGTTGGACGGCAAAATGAAAAAGAAATTTGGCCACGTCAGAAGCACTCCAAAACCTATCATCTTAAAACGGTTTTTTAAGCTGAATTTACTGGACGGTGTGGATTCTCAAAATAAAAGTGAAGTGGGCCCCACCGAATCACGTCAGCGAAGCATCGTGCGGAAGCCTTCGCACGCCCGTGAAAATCGGAATTTCTGGGCGGTTGTGGCCCATTATCTTTGATCAAATGGATGATCCAAACCGTCCATCGTGTAGCTAGTTCAGAAATTACCCAAGTGATGTTAAGCTTTTGAAAAAAAAAGAATGAAAGTGGCGCTCTTCAGAATAGTCTTTCTGGTTGCGTAAACTCCCTTACGCAGAGGATTTCTGACTCTATTACCGAGACGACTTCCTTGTGCACTGACGGAGGCTGGCAGCTATAAAGGAGAGGAAGAACGGGGATTGAAAAAAAAAAAGAGCCAGGACGTGGGAGCAGCACCAGACGTGGAGCAACGACAGATAGAGTTTCTAATTTTCTTTATAAATTTATTTTATTTTGTTTTGGTTTCTTCTTATGTGTTCTAGCCTCATCATGAGCGGCTAAACCTCTTAGCTAGGGCTAAGAGGTGAAGCTTGTAGTGGGATGGAATATTCAATTTTATGCTTTTAATTTGGTTTTAATTATGAATTAAATTTGATTTTTGTTTCATTAAGGGAATACTTTTAGTTTTCAATGGTTTGTTGTGACTGAAATTACAATAGATCTGCGGTGGCTTTGAGTATTTCTTTCTTCTTTATGTTTATGATGTCAGGAAGTCCTGTTGTTCACCATCGTCTCCTGGGCATGGTTGGATGACGGTAACCCTTCCTGATTTTCATGGCATGTTGATTGGTTGGTAATTAGTTTAATTCTGTTGTTTACTTTGTCTCCTGGGCATGGTTTGGTGATGGAATCCATTCTAATTCATACACCTTTCATCTTTTTAAACACTATATCAAATAAGTTCAGTTTAAATTCCATGATTCTTCAAGCAGGCATAAGATCTCCCTGATCTCTACAAGTGGATCCTCTGAATCCCTAGTGTTTTTCCTCTGAATTTTCTTCTCAGTTTAGATTAATATTTCATCATTATTCTTCAAATTACACTCAATTTATATTTCATCTCATTCTAGTTTTAGTCCTAGTTAGTTTCAGATAACGTACAGGTTTCAGTCCATGTGGATTCGACCTCGGTTTCACCGAGTTTATTACTACATCACAACCCTGCACTTGGGGAGTGAACATCTACAACTGGTTGGAGTCAACTTAACTCGGCTGGAAAACTGACTGGGTCAGCCCGGTAAGGAGTATTGAGTCGGCCAGTTGTGAAAGATGATTGGTCAGTCCCCAAATCAGATGAGTCATGATTTCTCCTGACTGGTTTCTAACCAAGCTATCAGCTCCCCAGGTCCACCGAGTTGGGATTGACTCACCAGCGTTGTACCCGAGTCGTTAACTCGGTAGCGACTCAAGTGCAAATGGTGTTACCACCCCCTGATAATGGCGGACCAGGGCATTGCTTGCAGCACCGGTCCCAGCACCAGAGAAAACCGATCCCAACCATGAAGGTAGATTGGGATTTTTGCACTGAGATGGTGTTGAGTCACTTAACTCGTAATTGAGTTGAGTCAACTATGAAATCGACAGGTCAGTGGGTGGAAGCTGTCCATGACAGAGGAAAAACGGATGGATTTACCTGACCAGGGATGGTGCTTGGATGCTGGAAGGATCTGGATGCGGGGAGCTTAGCTCCGGTTTCGTCGAGACTTGAATCCATAACTCCAGACTTGGTTTCAAATGTTGTTTCGAGGTGGGATGGTCTGCACTGGGGCTGGGGACGAGTAGCTCTTGCTGTGAGATGGGCCAGCCACAGATGGATGGTTGGAGACTCACACGGCCGCACCTCATCACCCTTTCTCTCTTCTCCTTTCTCTCTCACTGTTTTCTTCCTCCCTCTCGATCTTACTTCTCTTTTCTTCCTTCTTCTCCTTAACACAGAAAATGAGTCGGATCTGAGGCCGACCGAGTTGCTACAGAGGCCTGCAACTCGCCCAGTGGCCGACTCTCCTTCTATCTCTCTCTCTTACTATTTTCTTTATCTTTCCTCCGGAGTCTCCCTAAAAACCGGCTTCTTATAGCCTTTCCTTTCCCAGATATTTTCATGACTAATTACTGGGATTAGCGTATCTTAATGTAACAGTATCAAGAAAACCCATCAACAGAGTTCTCTCATTCGTCTGGTTGTGTGTATGGACCCTTGAACTTGTTTTAGATGGGCCTTAGATGAGGTGGGCCACACAATGAACAGATTGGATGTGTGAAGGGGTTGGTCTCATAGAAGGTGGATGTTCAGGTCAGGTTGGAGAAGATGATTGGTTGATAATGGTGTTTTTGCAAGGGACGGTTAATTCAATGATCTAGGCCATTTGGATGGTCCGGATGGTACCCGACAGGCTTGTGGGGTCCACTTAACTGGTAATGAATGGTTTGCTAATGAGGGTTCTCTTTAAAACGGAAGCAGTTCGAGGGGTGGCTGCGTCTCGCCGATATCTCAGCTTCCTTACGAGATTTCCTGGACCGCCCTAAAATGAAGGGTTTGGATGTTGTCCATCTAACGGTCGAGGTTGCAAGAGGCTAGGGTTGCCAGCCTGGCAACAGGAGAAGAAACGGAGTTTTCCGTTTTTGGAAAAGTAACTGCACCTACCTAATTTGAGCAAGAGATCGTGCACGTGTACCCGTGCATCCACATGTGGGAGGAACTGGATTTTGGTTAAACCCACCATGACAACATAATGGACGGTTCAGATCATTGAAATGTCTCATGATGGTGGGCCCTATGCAACGCACACGGATGGTGATTTTCAAACGCCGTTACTGGAGGGAGAAAGAAAGAGGAAAATCCTCTTTTCTTTTGGATTTTTGGGGTCAGCACGGTCAAACCGTGCTAACGGTTTTGGTGGACTGCAGGTAAGAATGGGCTGTGCACACGCACACCACAAGTGGGGTCCACATAGATGTATTTGACAAATCTACTTCGTCCATTTCATTTAGAGGCCCCACATCAGGTCCTCTGACCAATGGTCAGGCATATCTAAACCCAGGTGGACCATATTTCTAATTTATTTCGTTCTAATTGTAGATTTATATTGATTTGATGGTTTGATTATTTCATAATTGTACCTCAATGGTAGAAATGGTCCAAGGGACCACCTATCTAAAATTCAATGGCTAGAATATAGATTAGATGGCCTAATACATAGTCATAATATTTAATATCATTTTTACGTTGTTTTAAATATCCTTATTATTCTTGAATTTATTATTATATTTTTAAATCATTAGTTACTTATATTTAATCTGATGGTTCTCTCCTTCGGGGATGTCTTACAGGTTTTTCAAAACTAAATTACTTATTTGTATTTAAATGTTTATATAATCATTATTTTTATTATAAATTTTCTCTAGATTATTTTCGTGGGTTACACTCTGATTAATGTCATTTATTCATTCATTCGGCCCTTATGGGGCTTTAATTAGAAGGATTGGATCATTTTATTTTTGTAAGTGGGCCATGATACATGGGTCTTAACCTTTAGTTATCGATTTATTAAAATTAACGGTTGGATAGAAACTGATTTATGAGTGGAGATTACTCCCGACGGCCACACTGAGGTTTGATTAGAGGTAAATGTTAACATAAGCTAGGTTGGTACTTATACTATGTTTGGTTACATAGTAACACCTAAGTACTCAAAAGCACGGGGCGTTACATTGCCCAACTCCTGTTTCAGCTTGTCGATCTTCTTGATGTCTTTTCTCATGATGAGCATGTCATCAACATATAACAACAGAACTAAGAAATCACCATCTGAGAACTTGCGCGTGAACACACAGTGGTCCGACTCCATTCTGTCATACCCATGTTTCAACATAAACGAGTCTAACTTATTGTACCATTGTCGTAGAGCTTGTTTTAACCCAGACAAGCTCTTCCTCAGCCTACACACCATATGCTCCTTGCCCTTGACTTCGAACCCCTCTGGTTGGTGCATGTAGATCTCTTCTTCCAGGTCACCATGGAGAAAGGCAGTTTTAACATCCAACTGCTCTATCTCCAGATCCATGCTAGCCGCCAACCCAAGCAACACCCGTATAGATGTCATCTTCACCACTGGTGAGAATATCTTCTCGAAGTCTATGCCTTTCCTCTGACCAAACCCTTTCACCACAAGTCTGACCTTGAACCTCGTTTGTGAATTCTTCTGCTCAATCTTCTTTTTGAACACCCACTTGTTGCTCAAAGTTTTCTTGCCCTTAGGTAATTTCACCATATCATAGGTATGGTTCTTATGCAAGGATTTCATCTCCTCTTACATAGCTTTCAACCACTCCCCCTTATGCTCGTCGGCTAGGGCCTCAGAATAATCTTCTGGCTCTCTCCCATCAGTCAGCATAATATACTCATGTGGCGAGTACCTCTTGGACGGTTGTCTGTCCCTAGATGACCTCCTCACCTGTGGCTCAACAAGTGGATCAAGTGGGAGCTGCTCCCCTGGTCCATCTTCTGAAGGAACTCTCTCGTCCTCTGCACCTTGCTGTACTCCCCCGTCATCAGACACCACGGGAGGAATAATCAGATTCGTGTCCTCTAGCTCACCTGAAATAGACTGATTTTTCTCTGGCTTACCAATGTATTCTATACACTGATCTTTAAAGAAAACCACATCTCTGCTCCTGACAAGCTTCCTCTCGGTCGGATCCCACAATCTGTAACCAAACTTTTCATCACCGTACCCTAAGAACACACACTGCCTGATCTTCATATCGAGTTTGGACCTCTCGTCCTTTAGTACGTGAGTGGATGCCCTACACCCAAACACCCTGAAATGACTGTACGATGGATCATGTCCAGTCCACACCTTCTCAGGTACTTCTCCATTCAACAAGGCTGATGGAGACCTGTTTATCAGATACACCGCTGTGTGCATTGCTTCTCCCTAGAACGTCTTGGGCAATTTCGCATGGGATAACATGCATCTGATTCTCTCAACAATGGTGCAATTCATTCGCTCAGCTACACCATTATGCTGGGGGGTCTTGGGAACCGTCTGTTCATGCCGTATACCTAGGGACTTGCAGTACTCATGAAAGTCGCCAATGTATTCACCACCATTGTCAGTGCGGATGCACTTCAATGGTCTACCTGTTTCTCTCTTGACCATAGCATGAAACAATTTAAACACACCAAAGACCTCGTCCTTGGATTTCAAAGCATAAACCCAAACCCTCCTAGTTGCATCATCTATAAAAGTGACAAAATATAATGCCCCATCCAAGGTTTTTGTCCTCATAGGACCACAAACATCAGAATAAAACAAATCTAATGCATACACTTTATTAACATGAGAAGCAGTTTTAATAAATGAAACTCTATGTTGTTTTCCTGATAAACAATCAAGACAGGTTTTGAGAGGTGTACCTGTCACGTCTGGAAGGAGCCGCTTCCTTGCTAGTAGCTGAAGCCCTTTTTCACTCATGTGGCCTAAACGCGTGTGCCACATGTCAATAGCTGAATCTTCCGCTGCATTCAACCCGCCCTTGCATATACTGACACTTGCCTTGTAAAGGGTGCAATACTTCTTTTCTCTGACCACGATCAACGAACCCTTGATGAGCTTTCAACGCCCACCCGCAAACCGGCTTTCATATCCATCATCATCCAGCCTTCCCGTCGACATCAAGTTGAGGCGAAGGTCTGGGATATGTCTCACATCCCTGAGAACTAACGTGCAGCCCACATCAGTCTTCCACCGACTCCCACAATCTTTGATACGCCAGAATTTTACATCTTCACAGTCTCATAGTCACCTGACTTGTAGCTTGTGAAGAAGTCCCTACATGGAGTCACATGAAAAGAAGCTCCCGAGTCAATCACCCAATCGGTGTCCTGGCTCGTAGCCGTGAGACATATATCGTGATCTGCTGAAAGAATAACTACAACGTCGCCATCTGAAGCGACCGCAGTAGAATCTGATTCATCTTCCTTCCCTTTTCCTTTCTTGTCGTTCTTCTTACCACGACATTCATGCTTGTAGTGGCCCTTCTTGCCACAATTCCAGCAATTAACATCCTTTCTGTTACTCGACTTGCCTCTTGATTTATCTTGGGCCTTCCCGCCCTTCCTGTTCTTTCCTCTCCTTCGTTCTTGTGTCACAAGGGCCTCTTGCTGAGTAGACCCTTGAGATTTCCTCTATCTCCTCATTGAAGAGATAACTGGTTACCTGTTCCATGGATACCTTTCTGTCTGGCGTGGAGTTACTTAAAGACACCACCAATGTCTCCTAACTGTCAGGCAATGAACTAAGCAATAGTAAAGCCTGCAATTCATCATCTAGGACCATCTTCACAGAGGTGAGTTGGTTCACTATATTGCTGACCTCATTCATGTGCTTGGCCACAGAACCACCATCCTTGAATTTGAGATTCACAAGTCACCTTATCAGAAAAATCTTATTACCAGCTGTCTTCCTCTCATACAGCCCTTGTAATTTTAGCCATAGGCTAGCGGTTGAGGTTTCTGTAGACACATGGTGGAACACAAAATCATCCAACTATTGTCTAATAAACCCCACCGCCTTTTGGTCCGTCTTCTTCCAATCATCGTCAGTCATATCCTTGGATTTTGCTGATATGCCTAAGATTGGAGAATATAGGTCCTTGCAATAAAGCAAGTCCTCCATCTTAGCCTTCCATATGGTCCAGTTAGAACCATTGAGGCTGATCATCCTTGATGAGCCACCTTCCATAATTCAAAACTGATCCTACCCGTTTAATGAACTTAGCTCTGATACCACTTTGTTGGGATGCCTTGCACAAACCTTAGGATCTAGCCTCCCGAAACAAACCAGAATTATGGATAATAAAGCAATGAAATAAATCAAAGCATCAATCACACATCACACAAGAGATTTTTACGTGGAAAACCCTCAAAGAGGTAAAAACTACGGGACCTCGTCCAGATCAACAATCCACTATGAAGTAGAACGTTACAATCTTCTTCACTCACGCAAGAGTGGATAAACAATAAGAGAAATAGAGAAAATGGAGAGATCTAACCGATTATGAGGACATAGAAGCACTGAGATATAAATTGCACAGTAGAAAACCTCCACGAGCAAAACCTTCCTTCTATAAGCTTCTTCTCTCTCTTTCTCCCCTCTCTCTCTCTTTCTCCTTCTCTCTCACCTTTGATAGCTCTAAACCCTTTAGCAAATCCCTTATAAAGCTTTAGGAAACCCTCTTGTTGTACCTAGAAAAGCCCTAGGAACTCCTATTTAAAGTTTTAGGAAACTCCTTTCCGCATCCCAGTTGCGAAAGGACTTGCCACACGAAATCCGGGCAAAATCGCGGAACGAATCTACGTAACATCGATTGATCATGGAGAGTCTACGACCGGTCGAGAGCCACCTATGACTGGTCGAGGACCTCCTATGACCGGTCGAGCACCTCGGAATAAAATAGTCCGAACTCGCTGGACTTTGAGTCATGTCACGACTCGACTCCCACGACTGGTCAAATACCAACCCATGACCGGTCGTACAGGGCTTTCGACTGGTCAAAGATGGGTCAAAAAACCCATCATCATTTTGATGCGCTGGCATGTGGACTCAATTTGGGTACCGAGTTCTTGTGAGTAAATTTGGTGAGACTACCGTTTATTCCCTTGAGAAAGACGGTGATCGACCTCATCATCCCTTGAGAGATGGGGGCCCCAGCTGAACGGCCCCCATCTCTCAGAAATCGGATTACGTGCTGAGTAACTCAGTAAGCTATTATCGTACTGAGTAAACTCTGTTGGGACCACCGTAAATGTATGTGGTTTATCCATGCTGTCCATCCATTTTTACAACTTATTTTAAGGATTAAGCCAAATTTTGAAGCATATCTAAAGCTCCAGTGGATCACACGGGAAACATTCGGAATAATGATTTCCAACAGTGATGTTTATTTTTCATCCAACTTGTTTGTAAGATTACAAAGACACGAATTAAAGAAAAACACAAATATCGGCTTGATCCAAGACTTCTTTGGTCCCTGAGAAGTTTTCAACAGTGAACAGTCAATTTACACCGTTTTTTAGTATGCTTCATTTTCGGGATCCAGCCCTAAAATTATCTCACAAAGTAGATAAAATGAAATCAGATTGCATACTAAGTTACATAGTACACTTTTATTGAGTAAAATTAGATGAGCTTATTGTAAATGTATGTGGATTATTCACTCAATCCATCCATTTTTTTAGCTCATTTTATTGGTTGGGTTGAAAATTGAATCATGGCCAAAGCTTAAGTTGACCATACCACGTAAAGAGTGAGAATAATAACTTTCACAGTTGAAACCTTGCTAGGGCCTACGGTGAAATTTATTTGTCTTCTAACCTGTTCATAGGATCAGACAGCAATGGATGAAAGGAAAACACAAATAATATCTTCATAGAAAACTTATGTAGCCCCTGCGAAATTTTCTGGGATAAGCATAATTATCACACAATGACAGCATAAATAAAAATATCATAGTATTTTGATCATCCAATCCCGCGGTTAGGATCAAACCTTTCCTTTGAGAAACGCACTATATCAAGTGAAACCTGGTGCACATGGAATTGTAATCAAATGACCAAATATACAGCTGATATTGGTTACCTACATGCATATGCAACAGGAATGTTCCATGTAGAGGGTACATATAGATAGATGGTGTGGATAAAACACATGCATCAATGTAGGGCCACAAATGTAATGGATTCTGAAATCCTGTGGTATCTACTTTGGGACTGAATAATACGATACCTAGATGAAGTCAATCCTTTCATCTTTTCTATAAGCCGGATGAAATTTGCATGGGACCAAATGTAATTCCATACAATCTAATCCAGGTTCCAAACAGACCTTATAATAAGTGACTTTGTGCCTGAAAAGGGATTGCATTGCTCTTTCAGTGTAGATAGCTTGCAGGTGATCAGTTCTTACATTATTTTTTACAGTGTGGCCCTTCATTTATCTAATCTTTACAATAAGATCATCCACTGGATAGACTGGGTGTCCTATTCATAAAATCAGTCCGCACAATTATCAATTTAATCAATCTCTTAGGAAAAAAGGAAAGGCAATTTTTGTTTCTCTTGGGACAACACTTTCTAAATTCAAATTTTCAACTACTTGTAAACATCCTCAAAAAGAAAAAGGGAGAGAAACTCTGGAACTCTCCGCAAGCAATATGGATGATACATGCATTTAGAAATTACTCAAGGATTGTATAAACACTATACTCTTAACTCAAATTAAAGCATCCAAATCTTGTGTACCAGTTTAGTTCTATCATTAACAAAAAATTAATCTTATTTGATCACTAGACATTCACATCTGTGGATAGATATTGGACGATTGAAAAGGAAAAATATCCAATCTTATTTCAAGAAATAAGCGTTCATTGGTTAATGGCTAGGATTCTTCAACCAATGTGTGATTTTTGGCTGTAACTTAGCCACTATAGCTTTCACAATGTATCACTTACAGGTGTCTGAGTATAAAGCGCAGTGGTTAGTGAGAGTACCAAATAACTCTCCAAATAAAATTTTGAGAGCAGGTGGGACAAAAAATGCTGTTTGCTCACGAGTCCATACATGTTTATGCTAAACACAAGTGTCTAACATGTATTGATATATCACGTGCATAATATCTAGGCCGTTCATCACACTACGCCAAAATAGTGAATTTGCGAGCTTGGTTTAAAGACGGATTTAATCCGTCGCTAACAAAAAAAGTCCGTCGCCAAGCTCGTCTTTCTCAAAAATCCGTGGTCCGAATGTCGCGAAATTTTGCGACGGACCAAAATCCGTCGCTAAAATCTGATTTACGAAGTATGGACGACGGATCTTGGTCCGTCGTAAATTAGCGACGGACTAAATTCGTCGTAAATTTTGATTTTACGATGAATTTCATGAACATGAAATTCCCTCCCAAAATACCAAAAGGCGACGCTTTTCAATTGCTTTTGCGATGGATCATGGTCCGTCATAAAAGGACTTTCGCCACTAAACATTAATTTTTTTTTCTTTTTTTTTTTTTTAAAGAATATGATCAAAAATTAAGTTTTTTTAGCCTAATAATTGTTTTTTAATAGCATTTTGGTGGTTTAATTATACATATTTGTATCTAAGATTATTTTTTAACAATCGATTGAATGCAAAAAAAAAAAAAAAATTATTTTGCTTTTATACCGAATGAGTGGAATTTTTTTTCTTTTTTTAATTTAAAAGTAATATTTAAATGATTTGTAATATCACATGAAAAAGAATGTTGAGAAGTTTAAAAAATTTAACAATGTTTGAGAAAAAATTTAGATCTTGAAAAAATAAAAATTGTGATTTAATAAAAATCTTTTTTGTTGGAAAAAAAAAAGAATATTGAATAAAGTTGATAATGTTGAAAAAAAAAGAATTTGATTTCAAGAAAAAAATAATATCCGGAAAAAAAAATTAAAAAGATTTTAAAAAATGTGAAAATTTTCACAATGTTGAAAAGTGAAAATATTTTGAAAAAGAAAATGAGTGTATTTTGAAAAATAAAATAAAATTGAGAAGTTCGATAAAAATTTACCAGTTCGAAAAAAATGCTTTTAAAAAAATTTGGAGAAGTTAGAATTGAAAATTTTAAAATAAAACAATATTAAAAAATCAATACTTTAACAAAAAAACAAACATTTTGAAACGAAAAATAAAGAAGTTGAAAAAACTTATGATTTTGAAAAATAATTGAGAATGTTCAAAATTTTAAATTAAATGAAAAAGTTATTTATAAAAGCACTGAGATTTAGAAAAAAAAAATATCATTTTAAAAAAGAAAATTGAAAAGTCGAAAACAAAATGATGCTTTTGAAGAAAAAAAATTGGCATTTTGGAATTTTTGGGACAAAAAATTAAAATTTAAGAAATTTTTTGAGATTTTGAAAATAAAATTAAGAATTTGTATTTTATTTTTTTTTGAAATATTTTATAATAAAAATGATATTTTGTTAAAAGTTTTCAAAGAAAAATTAAGAGTAGAAAAATATACATTTTGAAAAGAAAATATTATTTTTAAATGGAAATTGAAATTTATCTGTGAAAAAAATAATATTTTTTAATAAATTATTTGGCACATCCACTAATTGAACCTTTAACCATTTTTGGATAATCTAATTAGTCCATATTGAAGAGTAAATAACTTCATATGTTTAAATCAAACTTTACTCAAATTGTTGATCAATCTTGTATGCCCAATATCTTTCTCATATGTAGCCTTATCGGGGCGCGTAACTAGTCAAATTGAGGGTATTGATTAGTAAAATAGAGTGAATGGACCAGACATATAAAATGGCCCAAATATTCTAGTCAAAATTGTGACCCAACTTATTGACCTCACGAGAACCTAAGAATTGATGTTAGTAAGTTTTGTGGGCCCCATCATAATGTGTATCGAACATCAACACCGTGCATTTGATGTGTCCCCTTTAAGTTATGAAATATCTCAAAAATAATCCATACACAAAACTCATGTGGGCCATACCATCTAAAACCATGTGAAGACATCTTAAAAAATATAAAAGCACTTGGTGGGGCCCACATGAGTTTTGGATGCGGTTGAAACTTGGTCTGATCCCTCATCCAAGTGGGACACACATAATGAGTGGGTTGGATATGTGAATCACATTTAGGCAGACTCAATATATGATTATGAATATTTTAAGGAAACCCCTCTCCACTACATGTAAGTTACTCATTACCCTTAGCATACTGAGTAAACTCTGTGGGGTCCACCGTTATTTATTTATTTTATCCACTTCGTTCATCCATGTTAATAGATAATTTGAGGTCTAAAGAACAAAAATGAAGCATATCCAAAAATCAAGTGGACCACACCACAAGAAATAGTGTAATTGAACCTCTACCATTGAAAAATTCTTAAAGGCCATAAAAGTTTTGAATCAAGCTGATGTTTGTGTTTTATCTTCAATCATATCTTTTTGATATTATGAACAGGTTGAATGGCAAATAAGCATTAGTGTGGGCCTAAGGAAGGTATCAACGGTGAAAATTCTTATTCCACGTTGTGTCGTGTGGCATGGTCCACTTCAGCTTTGGATTTATCAAAATTTTGGGATCAACCCACACTGTTCATCCATTTTTCAAGATCATTTTAGCAAATTATTCAAAAAATAATCATATCCAAAGATTAAATGGACCACACATAAATACCACAAGGGGTGATGATTTTCACCGTTAAAAAATTCGTAGGGCCCACCATACCGTTTATTTTCCATCCATTTTTTCCATAAGGTCATAAAGACCTGGATGAAGAGGAAAAACAAATTTCTTATCCATCCAAAACTTCTATTACCCCCAAAAAGGTTTCAATGGTAGACATTCAATCCCCCATTACTTTTAATGGTGTGGTCTACTTGATAGTTAAATGTGTCTTATTTTTTGTCTCAAGCCTTACGACGAGCTCGCCATATGGATGGACGGTTTGGATATAACATATACCTTATGATGGGACCCACAGAACTTGCTGACGTCACCCCGCCCATTCCTGGACGCAGATGGGCTACTGACGTACTAAAGTGACGTCACCAAGTTCTGTGGGCCGTACCATGATGTATTTTTTGTATCCATACTGTCCATCCATCTGGAGAGATCATTTTAGGGTAAGATCCAAAGAATGAGTCACATCCAAATCTCCAGTGGACCCCACCATAGAAAATAGTGGGGAGAGTGACGCCACTGTTAAAAACTTCTAAAGGCCACTAAAGTTTTCGATCAGGTTGATATTCGTGTTTTCCCTTCTTTAATGTCTTTTTAAACTTTTGAACAGGTTGGATTTCCAAAAAAACATCATGGTGGGCCTTAGGAAGGTTTCAACGGTGGGCATCAATTTTTCTGCTGTTTTCTGTGGTGTGGTCCACCAAAGCTTTGGATCTGCCTCATTATTTGGGTCATGTATTAAAATAATATCTACAAATGGATGGATGTTGTGGATATAACACATACATCATAATGGGGTCCACAGAACTTGGTGACGTCACTTCAGTAGCATGTCCGGCTACTCAACCGTCAGTATCTAATCCGCGTCCGCCATTCCATCCAGGTATCTGGTTAGGGCGCCGGCCCTAACCAGTTCTCTCCCTCTCTCTCAGTCTCTCTCTCTCTCTCTCTGCTTCTTCTTGCAGCTCTTTCTATCTTTGCAAAGATGATAACATCTCTTCCTATTCCTTCATCTTCTTCATCACTTCGTCTAGAAGCTACCCAAATCTCTTGATCGAGAGCTGCTTCTACGATCTGAAATGCCCATAGAAGTAACGCCTATATTCCAAATCTCAGCCTTTCAGCAGGAGCAAGAGCATCAAGGAGTCAAAGAGCCTTCCTCCAGAAATCAGAGAATGAGCTTGCTATTATGATTTCCTTTTCCAGATTTCTTTTGTAATTTTTTAAACATTTTTTAAACTTAAATCGCCGAAGATCTGCCATTCACAGAGGTTCGATCTCTTGAAATCAAAGGAATCCGAGGCTCCTCTCTAAAATTCAATATGTTCCTCTCTCTATCTCTCTACGTCGCTCTTTTTCTCCAAGGGCCTCGTTTTCTCTGTTCTTCGTTGAGATTTGGGTTTTCTCTGTAACTTCTCTCCCTCTCTCTCAGATTTTGTTTTGCCATTCAGATTTTTGGTGCATTGACCATAATATCATCACTTTAGGTCACTGAATAATGGCCCCACTTGTAAAAACTAAAAAACCCCATTGTGTAATACCTTTTATATTTCATCCATGCTAACTGTTTGATGAAATGGCTCAACAAGGAATGATTTGTGTTGTGGTAGCTGAACAGAGGGTTGTTCTGCTTTGATTCAGTGGATTAGAGTTTGGGCTGTAGTAGGGTTTCTATTGCTAAACAGTAACAATAAAATTAGTTTTAGTGCATCTATTAACTAAGCTGCAGGAAGTAATTTTATTATTTTGATTGCTTGTCAATGCTTTAAATTGCTGGCTTCTTTGATTTGATGGTCTTCAATTGTTAGAAATTAAATACTTACATAATGATGCTTATTAGTTAGAATAATCGTAACTTTCTGCAGTTCCATAGAATATTGCAGGGCACATTGAAAGAGGGGGGATTATTCCTTGGACTTTTCATATAACACCAAGGTTCGGTGTCTCCAATCAACTGAGAGCATTTTTTATTTTTATTTTTTTATAATGGTGATGTGGGATGTTTGTTTGTCATCCATAATAGATGGCTAATGTGGGGTGTCTGTTTTTTAATTATAGAATGATCAACACAAATATTTCTTCTTTCTCAATTAAGCAATGTCTGCCTGTTAGAATAGTTGTATTCTTTAAAAAAAAATAATAAAAAAAAATTGATCTTTGGTAAGTACATTTCTTTGACAAAGCGTCCTAGAAACTATACTAATGATAATTGCCAACTTCATGCATATGCTTCTTTTGGGATTTGAAAGTTTAATAACTGGGGAACTCATTGTGGAGCCCCACAGTGTTTCTTCTCTTCTTTCCAAGTCATCAATATTCTTCTGTCGGGCAAGATACAGTTAATGACATCAAAAACCTGGATGCTACCTATCATCATCTTTCCAAAAAAATGTTTGTAGTTGGCTTTGTATGCTACCTAAAATAACAGTATTGTAGGCAATTTTATACAACCATATGGACTATATAGGTTGTACAGTTATATATGTACTAGCAAGTGGTTGATGTAGAGCCATATATATGAGTAAAATTCTGAATTTACGCTCTTATCTTGCGCATTGGGTGTTTATACAATTGTATGGTTATTCAAGGCTCTATGATTGATATACAAAACATAATAATTCAATTGCATGACATAAATGATGTATGATTCAGTTTCGGTTGGACCTGTGGGTCTCAGAATCAGTAAACTAGCTATCCAGGCCATCCATTTGACTGGGTTTGTAGGTCTACAGTCCAATTGGATGTTAATGTAGGCCACATCCAACAATTGGATGGCACATGGTCTACTTGTACAAGTTTAATTTGTATGCAACTCAATTCTCTTGGGATGGTTGTTTTGCTACAACTATGACTCACTTATTCTTACATTTCTCTGTAGGAGGATCTCTTTCTGTGCCATTGGGTTACTTCACTTCTGTTAGGTTGAATTATCCATGCAAGTGTGGTGGATGCTGATGTACATGTTGAGTATATTCATGCTTCTTTGGCCTTACCATATCTTTTTCTATGAAAAATCAATTACCCTCATAGCATCTAGCATATTTTATTTAGATGTCCTTATGCAAGATAGGTGACCTATGCTTGTACTATCTCTGTCGCTGATGTAGAGTGATGTAAGGATAAATGGCTCTTTTGATTCTATTCTTCAATCTCATCAATATTAAACTGGCCCACGATAAACTTTAACCACTAATATAGGTGATAACAGGGTTTGATTGTAGTACTAAGCATCATAGAAATACAAAACTTGTTGGAGAAATAAATTTCCAGCTGCTAAGAACTAAATTCCAGCCGCTATAACACTTTCCCATTTAGTAGAAGTTTTCTAGTGATTGGAAACCGTTTTCGACAATTTGAAGTTGTTTTCTAGCCATCAAATTTTAGATGAAATTCCTGAAAAAGTGTCAACTTCTTTTATTTTTCATTTTCCTATTTTTGTAATTATTACATGCTTTTATAATTTAGTGGTAGACACTCTCTGGCACATATAATCACAAGACTAAGTTGAAGAATATATCTTTTAGGTTTTGGCACTATTTGCAGGAGCACTATTGGAAAAACAAGTTGTAGTCATATCCCCAAATTTGGTGAGTTGATACTTGTTTGGATGCTTTCCAATTCAATTTTTTATGAGCAACTTTCTTTAAAATATGTCGAATTTAGGAGCGGTGCAATTCAAAAGTGAGTCTAATGAACAACCTGCTTAAATATATATAAAAACCTCAAATAGAAAAAAAGTTCATGCCTCTTTTGGAAATGTGTGGCAAGAGCCCTACTAAGTTTTTGTTAAGAAACACTACGACAAAACAGGGTCTGTTAAAAAAGAAGATAGCTGAACTTTATAATGCCCAATTCAATTTCAATCTTGTTGAGAAAAGAAGGTAGCTGAGCTTTATAGTCTGTTAAAAAAATGTGCTTGGACAATCTATGATAACTAGACATTTCATTTCAACAAAGATGCAGGATCCAAGACCACTATTGTATTCACATGTTGCATTACAACATGAAACACCCTGGCCATTATCATCTGCACATTGTAGATATTGATGAAAACTATAGTTCCGACAATGACCAGAGATGTATCTATTTTATCAATGGTAGGAAAGATTGAAAGAAACAAACACACACAAACACAAAGCTCTGCCATATCTAGTTCAGTTGTGCTAAAGGGAGCCCCATGGGAAGTCAAATCGCTTGTTAAGGAAACGAACTCCAAAAAGGTTCCTCTGTTACTTTCTGAAGATCTGCATTCTCCCGTCTTCAGAAATGATGATTGTATTCTCGTTTACCAAGTCTGGAAATCTTGGTTTGGGCCGGGTCATAGGATCTCTCCGTTAATTCAAGTATGAAGCTGCATGCATTAGTAAATTTTGAGAAGTTCGAACCTATATTTAATCATGATTAAATTTTAATAACACATCTAGTGGCTAATTGTAGAATGATTTCTAGCAGTAAAGATTGTTCCATCCAAGCCCACCTCGCCAGTGTGTTTATTTGCACTAACTATCATGAAATTTACACCATATTAGATTTCTTAATCATTAAATATCATGAGCTTTTGTTTGGTTTGCATTCTATAATCTATAATCTATATCTGTACCAATAATTTATCTAAAAATCTCGTGATTTTAGAACTTGATGCAAGTTGAATTTCAATCCTATTATGAAGCTTCAATTAAACTAAATATGATTATTTTAAAACTAACTTGAAGCCAATTTTGTAGCTATAATCTAAGAAGCATTCTTATAGCTTGATTTAAACGATCTGTTATGTTTAAGAACATGAAGTGAATTTTGCAGTTTTTCGTTTTGCTGGAGTATGTGCTAGTTTAATTCTTAAAATTGATTTGAAGCCAATTTCGCACTCAGTAATCCTCTTCTTTACAGATATACTGGCAGGAAGATGCTCATGAATTCTTCCAATGCATGCTGGACAGGCTTCACAGTTTCTACGTGGGCTTGAAACTGCAAGATGAGCCCTCATCTTCACATGTAAGCAACTTCATAAACCAGATTTTTGGAGGCTGTCTTAGAAGCCAGGTATAAGCTATAACAGATAATACTTCTTTAGCCATTTTTATTTCTATACAAATCAGATATGACCATTATTCAATGCGTGAGATTGCAAACTAATTATTTTTTTTCTTTGTAATTTTCTTTTGAATATCATCTTTAATTTTACAATTGTGGCCATTATTCAAACTCCTCTGAGCCTCTAATTGATCTCAGTCGTAGACTATAGATCCTCAAGATTTTTCTTACACCCATTAACTTGGGGAGCTTTTCTTCATTCACGGGAGTATTTTGGACAATCCTAAATTTACCTAGGATTCAAAATTTTTTTCTAATGATTGATATTCGGTATACTCTGGGTAACCATGACAGGAAGTGAGAGATTGTAGCTAATGAATGAGCTTAGAGGCTGAGTCCAAACCACTTTGGACAGGGTATAGGCTGAGCTTAGAAGCCCATGGATTGAACCCGGTCTTGAGGTTCACACCCAATAGCTAATTCTTATGTAAGATGGACATTAGATAAACAATATTGTTAGCCAAAATCAAGCCATTGATTCCTCAATAACTGCTTCCATGTAATGTAATTGCATCCATTGCATACATTGGATGTTTTGTTTCTTCATCCAGTGGTATCATGTCATCCAATATAACACTATTCCGTTAGGAACAACTTGAAACATGTGAGGCCTTTCCTGCATAACAAATGGTAAACAATGTTGAAACTAGACCAAGGAAAACTAAAAGGAGCTAACAAGATGAAAACTACAAGCAAAACAACAATGAAACTTGGCATTTTTAATCATCGAACTAGCATTTCTTTTGACTTCCACACTTGTGCTGTCCACATGCTTGGTTGGTAATGCGTGATTTTTATAACCATGCAGGGACTTCCTTTCTCTTTAATGACACTTAAATATTCTGATTTGGCTGGATCCTTTCTTATTGTTTTTAGTTTGTCTAGTGACTCTTATCAGCTTACCTATGGGCAATGACAGTAATCTTTGTTTGGAATTCAATTCACTTGTGCATCCAAAAGTGGCCTAAATCAGCTTAATTCAGTTAGGAAATAGACACGGATACTCTCATTTCTTATTTTCATCTTTCTGATAACATCTTCGATGTAGGTTGATTTGGGGTTGCCATTGACATCGGCGAATGTGACTGTTCTCCAGCTCAAGTCAAGTGAGGAAGACATTTTATACAAATGTTCCTGATGAATATATGCAAGCTGTTGAAGATCTAGTTGTCCCAAGGACTGAATTTGGTAATGCATCAGAGAAGGAGCATTACCATGTGAACGTATTATTTTAGCCTCTGTGACTACTTTGTTACTAGTTTCCATTGAATAGATGTTGTAATGTAAGGTTTTTTTTTTTTTTTTTTTTGTTATTTAATGTAGGTGCTTCACAAACATGGAGTGACTCTTTCATGCAAATGTTCTACAACAGAAAATGGTGGAAAACTTGAGCTTCATAGGCAAGTATTACGCCTTCCTCTAGTCATTATTCATAACTAGATGCTATTAGTAAAATGCATCTGCATTGCATTTAGGAAATAATTCAAAGTATGCAAAAGAACAATAAAATCATGGATCGCTCCATGATTTATATGATCGAGGTTAATCTGTGTATGTTGATTGCTCTCTGGGGACCAAAATGTGTCCATAAATGGATCCATCCACACATGAGTGAACCATTGTTCTGTCCATTGGATGGTATACATGTCAAAAATCCAGCTCATTCATCAGGTAGTGTACACTTTGCACATGCCCTGGGCCAAAAACTGATGTTGGTCTGCTAATCAAGGAAAATTACGCATCTATGTGAAAAATCCTAGTACACCGCACATATACTCAAGCCAAAGATCTTCTTGCTCCTTTGTGATAAATGGGTTGGGAATCTTAGAATCGGATTTTTGTGAAGGTTTTAGCATTCTCAACCCCAAGGATTGTGTATGGAATCCGTAAGCACTTAGTTCTCTACTGGTAATCCTAGTTGGGAGGTTGGGAAATACAGACCGTTGATTCGATGGGCCCTGCAGAAATGCAGGTAAGATTCTCACGTGCTTGTGTAATTAGTGAATGTAAGGGCGTTTACAATTAGCATGAAACAGAATTTCTAGATGAAACAGATCTCTTCCATAAAGAGGAGTTAGATACAAAACTTTGGATTCTTAGATCGATAATCAGTTTGGTACATGTTATAGGTTGAATTAATCACAAAGCGGCATTTCATTGCAGATACATTATGCCTCAATAAGGATTTCAACCTGAAGCTGACGCCGTTTACTAGGGAGACTTTTGGACAACTGTTGGCCTCCAGGAAAGGATTATATTGGAGACAGGTTCTCCATTGGTGCAGTTTGGCCTAACAGATTTAAGGTTTTCAAAGGTAAAATGTTTTCAAAAATTGTTACTTATTAGTTATATGGTTTTACCTGTTTGGCTATATCAGGCTATGTGGCTGCGTGGAAAGTTGTATTGCTATAAACATTTGTAGCATGGAAACTGGACATGTGCATTTATAGTCTGAAAACATTAAATAAACCGTTAACTATTTTATTGGTAGTGCTGATTATTGTCTTGATGAATGTTAAATGGATGAAACATGCACGCACATGTTTAATCATTGATTGATTATAATATTATTAAACAATTGTGTGAATTATTTTTTGAATGACTATCAGGTGTAAGATTCAAAAAAAAAAAAAAAATACAAATCTGGCAATTTTTTTAAAATTCGCAGCTATTTTAGCGACGGACCAAATCCGTCGCTAATTTTTGAACAAGTACCGGTCGACGGATATGAGGTCCGTCGCTCTCCTCCTATTAGCGACGGACCTTATCCGTCGCTAATATTTTTAATGATGAAAAATTCGTGGGTTTTTTCAAATTTCAGCGACGGATTTTTATTTTTTACGACGGATCTTATCCGTCGGTAGGCTACGACGGACCTTATCCGTTGTAGATTGAACGACGGATTTTATCCATCGGAAAAAGAAAAATGACCCAGTAAACAGCAACGGACCAAGCGACGGACGAAATCCATCGTTTATGTGGTTTTACGACGGATTTGGTCCGTCGTAAATCCGCGATTTTAGCGTAGTGTCAGACAATCCCTATTACGAATGTTTCTTACAAAAAAAAAAAAAAAAACCATTCACATTCAATTATCTAGTGGTCCACACACGTATGAGAAAAGGGTTTGTTGATGCAAATTTATGGTGCACCTTCCCCTTAAGCTCGTGAGCTGCATAAGAGAGAAACTGAACGAAGACCCTGGCTCTAACCTGAGGAACCTCCGATGCTTAAGTCAGTTTTACCGATTAAGGAGAAGGTGTTTTGAGGGTTTTGAGTTTTGTACCTTTCAGTGAAATAGAGGTCCTTTATTTATAGATGTGGGAGAATCCTGCAGTGCAAGGATTCTCTTCCTGATATCACGGAGATTTGATTTTGACCCGTGTTTGGTCTCCATCCGATCCTGAGACCATCAGGTCGGGGATCCTTTCGTGAGATATCTAGGACTGTTTTTATTTACATCATCTTTCCTTCATTCGGCTTGGCCGATTCCGACTCAATCAGATGAGTCTCGGTTGGCTTTACGAAGATAAGCTTTTAGGCCTCAGTCGGCGCATGCTAACGTTGGTAGCTCGTTAACCGAGCTAACTTAACTCGTCTTATTCTCTCCACTTTATAACCTTGTCTCGGACCTAACGATTGCCTCGGAAATCCCGGGCAGCATCAATGAAGTTGGTCCGCTCCATATCCGAGTTTTCGGACTTAGCATATTTTCTCCCAAATAGTAAGCCCCCTTATTTCGTGTGTCTCTTACGGCACTACGGAGTAATAGTTTTTAAGTCAGTTCATAACTAAGTCCGAGGTAATAATTAGGCATTTAATGCCTTCTGTGTCGTCCCCAATGGAAAACGGTTCGTTGCCCGAGGCCGCATGTGCGAACAACCGTCAGGTCATTTCTTCCGCCTACGAGTGTCGGACGCATGGCGAGGGCGTTACCTTCATTAGTCGGCGTGCGCCACGTGTCTAGCGGGGGAGTCGATGCAGGTGTCGATTTGTCTCCCCATTAATTGTCTTTGCCACATGGCAAGGCTATAAAAGGCGGGGAGAGGCACGCGTTTCACATTTTCACTGCCATTTCTCCCGCTCTTCATTCCCTCTTCGTTTTCCTTCTATTATTCTTTCTCCTTTCTGCTGTCACCGTTACATTTCACCATTTTCGTCTTCACCTCTGTCATTTTCTTTCTCATTGTCTTCCTTACTTTCTCCGGTGAGTTCTTCCCTCCCTTTTAGTTAACAGTAATGGCAATGCATGGCTCTCAGAGCCCCCGGGAGGGAACTTCTGGTGACGAAGGCGAAGCGCAGTATTTTTGGAACGTTGCAGAATCGCCTTCTTTATTGGCGGAGATTGCTGTTGATGCCAACGCTGCTCTCCAACTGTCTGAGAGAGCCACCGGAGCTCCGGTGGAGCGCCCCGCTTCAGTTAGTCCTTCGCGTGGAGGGTCGTCTCTGATAACCCGCCCAGGGAGGCCCAATCCTTCAATGGATTTGTTAGAAGAGGAAGAGGAAGAGTAAGAGGAAGAATAAACTGGGGTTGTTGAGGGAATCTCTGGGTTGGCTCTTGTTGGTAAGTCGGTGCAGGCCTCTCATTCAGCTACCGAAGGAGAGGAGTCAGAGGATGAATTGAGCGGTCCAGTTCCTTCCGTTTTAATTGAGGTGGATTTGGATAGAATCTGAATCAGGTATCATGTCCCGCACTCGATCATTATTCACCTTCCTCGTCCGAATGATTTACCCGACTGTCCTCCTGCTGAGGCGGTCACGATTTTTCAAGTCTCGATGCAATGTGGCTTACTCTTGCCCCTTCAGCCCATCGTTCGGGACTTTCTATCTCGCATCCGAATTGCTCTCGGACAAGTAGTTCCGAACGGGTAGAGGAACTTATTCAGATGTGCGGTGTTGTGGGCTGAGTTAGAACAGCCTCCACTAACAGTTGATGAATTTCTCCACTTGCATCAAGTGCGGGTAAATCCGAACTATCCCGGCTTTTACATCTTAAGCGCTTGGCGGGGCAAAGGCAGCTCTTTAATAACCAGCCCTCCCACTTCCAACAAACATTGGAGAGAACGCTGGTTCTGGGCATGTGGTCGGTGGGAGACGACCCAATCTAGGCCCTACGAGGCTCGTATCCCTTGGGCATTTTGCAAAGCAGGTGACTCGGAATACCCTTTTCTATATATATATTTTTGTCATAATGCTTTGAGTTTGATGGACTTGTGTTCAGCAGATATTCCGAAGAAGAGGCAAAAGCTTGGATCCAACGCCTTAGCTCGGGTCAAGGACTTGAAAGCATTGAGTCCGGAAGATTGGTCCTAGAAGGAACTTCTACAGCTGGAACACCTTCATCTAGCAGGGTTAGACTCGGCTGTCACAGGTAACCCCTTATTGCGTCTTCATATCTTCCTTGGACTTTGTCTGACTTGTTTTGCTCTTCTTTTAGATCTAGCTGAAGCTCGGCCTTTTCTTAAGCCGGTTCCTTCAGATATGGCTGGAACTCGGCCTCCCCTTAAGCCAACTTCTAAAATAAAGGCTCCCCCGCGATCAGTTCTTCTGTCGGAGCCCCGGCCTTCCAAGAAACAGAAGGTGGCGTCGAAGGAGAAGGAACTTGTAAGTTCCTCCACTCCCACTGTGGTCGTGTTCTCCGATCCGGACGAGAGGGCAGAAGCGGGGGACGCGGTAGCCGTTGAACCTCGGACAGCTTCCGAGGCAGAACCTGTTCCAGAGGAGGTCCCGAGGCAGACAGAGGAGACAAGAGCCGAGTCTTCAAGAGGGGAGATGACTCAACAAGAGCCGTCGCCCTTCCAATCAGTTGTGTCGGGGATGGTTCCCTGGGCCATAACTCATGGGAGCGAGAAAGACTTTGCCAGCCTCTACAATGCCCCCATGACACAAACCGTTGGTCATGCAACGAAGGTGCTCTTTGAGGTAAGAGTCTTCTATCCCTTCCTTTCATTTCTTTTGTTACTTCTTGTCTCTATCGCTTATAGTGACTTCGCATTTACCTTTTGCAGCTTACCCCTTGCTTGGTCAAGGCTTGCTCGGAGTTAACCGTGGCTCAGAGACTTCAGAATCTTGTGGCCGAGGCAGAAGGAGAATTGATGTCCTGACTGGTGAGGCGGCTCTAACCAGGAAAGCTGCTGAAGACGCCAAAGCCGAGGCAACTTTCGTCAAGAAAGCTGCTAAAGACGCACAAGCTGAAGTCACTCGAGTGTTGTCACTGCTGTCCGCAGCCGAGGAAGATAATCGACGAATTCTCAAAATTCAAGCTTCTTGCGAAGGCACACTGGCTCGAGCCAAACTCGAGGCGGCAGGGCTCATCCAGCGAGCTCAAGAGGATATCCGAAAGGCCGAGAAGGCTAGGGATTGGGCTGTACAGGCCTTTCTCGAGTTTAAAGAGTTCGAGGATGAGAGGGATCACCTGTTCCAAGGTGGATACATAACATGTATCAAAGAAATGAAGGGTACTTTCCCCGATCTTGATCTCTCGGGATTTGATGGAGAAGCATCGGGTTTCGAAGATCCAGATGTTGGTCCTGCCGATGTCACTGCTGACACTACTGCTGAAGGCGAGGCTGATGTCTCTGGGACTGCTTTGGGAGTAGTGGCTAATGCTTCTGGGACTGCTTTGGGAGTTACTCCGGCCGAGGGGTAGTAGTCGAGCTTCATTTTTTTCACTCACACTAGCATAGTGACGAGCTCTAGGACTTCTTCATTTTTGGCACTCACACCAGCATAGTGTCGAGCTCCAAGGTTTTGCACTTACATTGGCGTAATGTCGGGCTTAGTGGTTGGCTCGAGAGTGTCCTTTGCTGTACTGAGCGACTATCTCTGCTTTAATTTTGTCTTTCTTATTTTCTGAGGCAACCGTTGTGATGGATTTTGATAATGTAACCCGATATAAAAATACTTATACTGATGAAGGAATGCACTTAGTTTTATTCATATGACTTAGCTTATTTATGTTTTTTTTTTTTACTTTAGAAACCCTTATGCTTTGAATACCGAGCTAAGGGAAGTAGATCTTGAGATGTTCGACATTCCAAGGGTGAGGCAATAACCGTCTGTTCAGGTCTTCTAACTGATACGTTCCTGGTCGAATAGTACTCAAGACGATATAGGGTCCTTCCCAGTTTGGTCCCAGTGTACCCGAGCCCACTTCCTTTGTATTGAGAAACGTCTTTCGGAGAACCATGTCTCTAACTCGGAAACGTCTGACCTTGACTCGACTGTTATAGAACCGAGCTACCTGCCGTTACCGAGCCTCTACACGCAATCAAGTCATTTCTCTTTGTTCATCCACAAGATCGAGTCTGAGTGCTAAGAGCTCTTCATTATCCTCTGCATTGAACGAACTGATTCGGGCTGAAGGCAACCCGATCTCGACGGGAGTGACGACTTCCGAGCCATAAGCAAGGGAGAAAGGAGTTTTTCCTGTGGCGGTTCGAGTTGTAGTTTGATATGATCATAATATTTTCAGAAGTTCTTTAGCTCATGCATCTTTGGCTCGGTCAAGCTTGGTCCGGAGATGCTGCTTGATGATCTTGTTGACCACCTCAACCTGTCCATTTGTTTGAGGATGGTGGAGCGATGAATACACGTTTCTGATCCCGAGATTGTCACACATTTTGTGAAAGCTCCTATTGTCAAACTGCTTTCCATTATCGGTAACAATGGTACGGGGTACCCCGAACCGATAGACGATATTCTTCCATACAAAATCAGTAATCTTCTGTTCGGTTATTTTTGCGTGTGGCTCGGCCTCGGCCCACTTCGTGAAATAGTCCACGGCTACAACAACAAACTTGGTCTGGCCTTTTCCCATAGGGAGTGGCCCTATGATGTCGATTCCCCACTGTGCGAAGGGCCAAGGACCAGTCATGGGCATCAGGGCTTCGAGAGCTTGTCTCGGGATAACCGCGAATCTCTGACACTTGTCGCATCTCTGAACGAGCTTACGAGCGTCGTGTTGGATACTCGGCTAGTAGTAGCCTTGGCATAAGACCTTATGTGCGAGTGATCGTCCTCCGGAATGGTTTCTGCAGATCCCTTCATGAATCTCTCGTAGTACGTAGTCAGCTTCACTGGGGTTTAGGCATCGCAGCAATGGAGCATAATAACCTTTCTTGTATAAGGTTCCTATAAGTGTGGTATAACGGGAGGCTCAGATCTTCAATCGTCAGGTAACTCACCCTTGTCGAGATATCGGATGATCGGATCAAGCCAGGAAGGTTTCGAGTCTATCGTATGGATGGCCGAGCTAACTGGTTCGTTAATACTCGGTTTAGCAGCATACTCAATCGGCATAGACCTGGGTATATCGTCTTCATCGGCGGAGGCGAGTTTCACTAATAAGTCGGCTTTGGCATTCTTTGTCCGAGGGATCCGAATTACGACACAAAATTGAAAGCCACTGATCAGCTCTTTGGCTTTTTTCATGTATGCTTTTAATTGCTTTTTTCGTGTTTGATATACACTCGTAACTTGGTTGACAACTAGCTGAGAGTCGCTGAAGACATTTAGATGCGTAACGCCCATGTTGGCCGCAAGTCGGAGGCCGAGTAATAATGCTTCATATTCGACTATATTGTTCGAAGCTTGAAATCCAAATCTTAAGGCATACTGTATGTAGGTGTGATCAGGAGTTTTCAGAACTACTCCTGCCCCGTTTGCCTTAGAGTTGAAGGAGCCGTCGACATACAGCTTCCAGGGAATGGGGTCGGGCGATGACGCGGGAGAAGCAATAGTCGATTCTTCAACACGCTCGGTTACATGTTCAACCAACGGGTTGGTTTGTGGTATCACTTCAGCAATGAAGTCGACCACGACTTGCCCTTTGATTGCTGTTTTTGATTTATACTGAATGTCGAATTCGCTGAGTTCGATCGCCCATTTCGTGAGTGGGCCGGATGCCTCCGGTTTCTGTAGAATTTGACGCAGCGGGAGATCGGTCATAACGACGATGGTATGGGCTTAGAAATATGGTTGAAGTCGGCGCGAGGAGACTATTAGAACTAGGGTCACTTTTTCCAAGAGTGGGTATCTCGTTTCCGCTGGTAATAATGCTTTATTAATATAGTAGACCGGCAGTTATTTTCCTTCGTGCTCTCGTATCAGGGCCAAGCTAACTGCTACTTCGGACACCGCTAGATACAACAGCAAAGCTTCGCCTGGCTTGGGCTTCGATAAGAGAGGTAGAGATCCGAGATAAGACTTTAATTGCTGGAATGCCGCTTCGCACTCTTCCGTCCAATCCACCGTTTGTCATCCCTTCAATTGTTTGAAGAACTGGAGACATTTATCCGTGGCTCTGGATAGGAAACAATTAAGTGTCGCTACTCGTCCAGTCAGCCTTTGAATGTCTTTAATCGTTTTCGAAGATTCCATGTCCAGCAGGACTTTTATCTTTCCTGGGTTTGCTTCTATTCCTCACTGACTAACCAAGAAATCGAGGAACTTTCCCGAGCTTACCCCAAAGGCGCATTTACTCGGATTCAGCTTCATTCGGAATTTGCGCAAGATAAAGAACATTTCTTCTAAGTTGGCTATATGGTCGGCTGCGTGTATACTTTTGGCAAGCATGTCATCAATGTACACTTTCATGGTTCCATCGATCAGCCGAGCAAAGATTTTATTCATTAATCTTTGATAAGTCGCACCAGCATTTTTCAAACCAAATGGCATCACTCGATAACAATAAAGGCCTTTGTCAGTGACAAAGGTAGTTTTAGATTTATTGGATTGATGCATTACAATTTGATTATACCTTGAATATGCATCCATAAAGCTAAGAAGTTCATGCCTCGCAGTACTGTCTACCAACTGGTCTATCCTTGGAAGAGGAAAGCTATCCTTTGGGCAGGCTTTATTTAAGTTGGTATATTCAATACAGACTCGCCACTTCCCATTGGCTTTCTTCACAAGTACGACATTAGCTACCCATTCTGGATAGTATATCTTTTCTATGAATTTTGCCTTGAGGAGCTTGTTGACCTCTTTTTCAATGACAGCGGACCTTTCAGGGTGGAGTGGTCGCCGCTTCTGTCAGATTGGTCAATAGGTCGGATCGATATTAAGTCGGTGAGTGATTACTGACGGGTCGATCCCGGGCATATCTTCATGACTCCATGCAAACACATTAGCGTATCGTTGGAGTAATGCTATCAACCTATCTTTCAAAGGTGATCATAAAGACGAGCCAATTTGCACTATTTTGGATCCGTCTGTCTTAACCAAGGGCACTGAGATAAGATCTTCAACTGGCCGCCCTCATTCATGAGTCTCAGTCCAGGGGTCTAATGACTCAATCATCGATATTCCAGTTGGAGCTCTCTCGGCGGGACCGTTTACAGTTGTCACATAACAACGTCTTGCGTCTTGCTGGTCTCCTTTGACGACTCTTACTCTCGACTCAGTCAAAAATTTCATGGAGAGGTGGTATGTAGATACCACGGCCTGGAGGAGACTTAAGGAGGGTCGACCGAGTATGGCGTTGTAAACTAATGATTGGTCGACGACCAGGAAGTCGACCATTATTATTGTCTGATGCGGGAAATTTCCAGCAATTATCGGCAGTGATGCGATCCCTCAGGGAGTACCTGTCCACCAGAAAACCCGATCAATGGAGTCCGAACTGGATGTAACGCCGACCGTTCAACTCCCATTTTGTCGAATGCTTGAGCGAATAATACATCCGCAAATGAACCTGTATTGACGAGTATACGGAATACTCTTCGATTGGCGATGGTGAGGGTGACAACTTGTTGAGGGTCAAATATTGCATATTAGACCCCAGTTACGGCCTGGATTTACGTACATAATTCTGTTAACGATCCATTTTTATTGTGGTTGTGATACAAGGTTTATTTACAAGCTGGATTGAAAAAGTATGCTAAATGCGTAGAGTTAACGCTCTGAAATTACCAAGGCAAGGGATGGACTCCAGGGGACCAAGATAAACAAATTTACACACCAGAGATTCGAGAAAATCCAAAAACTGAAGCTCAAGTAGCCTAAAAAGGGTCCGAAATGCAAAGATCACAAGGTTTCCACCATCCGTTCAGGACAAGACTCCATACAAGACCTGAGGACCACATACTAATCGTACATGGCAAAATTCATCCGTTGGATCTTTGTGGAAACATCCCAATGGACAGATCGGCCCATAAAACTCTGATTTGAGGCCCACTCGATATCTGGATTTACTTCAAATTTGGTATCAACCCCTTAAATGAGATGGAAAAATAGATGGATGGAGTGGATTTTGGATGAACATCATGATGGGCCCCACCTTAGGTTGCATGTGTACACAGTACATGGGAGTGCGATGTGCACCGAACCCATGAAATCGGTCAACAACATGCTGACCGATCCTTTCTTGAAAAGGAAGTCTCCCACCTGCGAAAGCTCAAACAGAGCTTGCGGACGTGTTTTTTGTGGGCCACCATCATGATGTGATGGTCCGATCCGGACCGTCCATTGGAATTCCACGGGCCCACTGGTCAAAACCTAGGTGGAAGTTTGGCCCCAGGAAAACACCGTACGTACATGAAGACTCGAGCGCAGGATGGACGGTAGAAGCACACGTCCAGGTGGACCACACCAAATCCGAGCCGAACTGCACCATTTCTGACTGTTTTCACGAGCTGAATCCAATGACCGGAATGGATTTCCTTTTCGACGTTGATCTTGAACCCTGCCATTCATCAGCACAATCAGAGGTTACGCAGACTCTGTTTTGCGTACAGATCTGACGCTTCAAGTGGGCCAGCATCATCACACATATTGATGATCCACACCATTCAGTGTAATCAGCAGGTCAAACCGACCGTACCTTGATCCATTTCCTGCCTTTCTTAGAAGCTATATGAAGACGAAGGCATAGACGCAGGTTGGACGGCGGAAGAAAAGCATTAGCGGGCCACACCAAAATCAGTCCAAAACCAACCATATCTGAACAGTTTTTGGAGAGGAGACTAATTTACGGTGTGGATTTTCTAACCACCAATGACCATGGGCTTCACCAACCTCACAGCGGACTGTCTGTGCGATCTCTGTTCCGCAGCAGAAGCTGCGGCCGATCCAGGTGGGCCATCATCGCTGATCAGATGGCTAATCCAGGCCATCCATCGTCTAGTTCATTCAAAAACGTCCCAGGGGACGTCATCCTTTTGAAAGAAAAGAAGGAAGATGAACCAGAAACTTCGGTTCAGATATGTACGTGGCTGTTGCTGCGTATAGAGTTAACGCACTCCATCTCCGACTCTGTTACAAAAACTCCCACCGTGGCAGGCTCTATAAAAGGAGAGAGAGAGAGTCGTGAATGAAAAGGAATCGGAGGCATCCATGGACGAGAGAGAGAGAGAGAGAGAGAGAGAGAGAGAGAGAGAGAAGTTTTGAAAGTTTTAGTTTTTCTTTTCTTTATTTTTTTCTGTTTTTCCTGTGAACTATGTTGGGCTAAACCCCTTAACTAGGGCTAAGGGGTGAAGCTTGTGGGGGTGATGGGAAATTCTACATGCTGATTTATTCTTGAATTGATGTGATCTTAGTTTTATTTAAGAAATTATTTTAGTTATTAATGGTTTATTGTGACTGAAATTATAGTAGATCTGTGATGGCTCGAGTATTTTCTCTCCTTTTAAATTTTATGACGTCAGGAAGCCCTGTTGTTCACCATCGTCTCCTGGGCATGGTTGGATGTCGGTACCCTTACTAACATTCATAGCATGTTGATTGGTTGGTAATTAATTTAATTCTATTGTTTACCTTGTCTCATGGGCATGGTTTGGTGATGGAATCCATTCTAATTCATATACCTTTCATCTCTTAAACTAGATCAAGTAAGTTCAGTTTGATTTCCATGGTTACATTCTTTAACTGATGCAGATGGGACTCTAAGTCCAGTTGAGTTCTTGATGCAGGCATAAAATCTCCCTGATCTCTACAAGTGGATCCTCTGAATCCCTAGTTTCCTACCTTTAAATTTCACAAGTTTTAGATACAAATGTTACCATTATTCCTCAAATTCACTTGATTTAGAGTGCATCTTATTCTAGTTCTAGTTCTGGTTAGTTTCAAATTACGTACAGGTTTCAGTCCCTGTGGATTTGACCTCGGTCTTACCGAGTTTATTACTACATCACAACCCTATACTTAGGGAGTGAACAAGTTTTTGGCGCCATTGCCGGGGACTGACGGTTACGTTTTCTGAGATTAACTACTTTTAGGATTAGTTTAAGATTAGGTTTTTTCTAATTTTATGTTAGAATTTTTTCTGTTTGATTTTTTGAAACTAACCTGTCTTCCTGTTTTGTAGGTTTTCTTTAGAAATTTTTAATTCGGTTTTAACATAGGCACTCCAACTTGGTAACTTCCTTCTAACTTCTCCTCCTTTTACTCTCCATATTGCTGTAGGATCCTTTCTTTTATTTTTCTTAGGAGTAGATTTAGAGTTAGGGTCTCATCATGTATATGCACGAGTGGGAACATCAGTATGCTGAGAAGAATAATCTATATTGGGATGATGACTATGGTATAAATCAACCTATGTCTCAAAAATTTTCTGAAACTATCATCGAGAACCAACCGAAATATAATGCTCTACCGGTTGAGAAGTCCTTATGTGATCATATGCGGGAGAGTAATTATACCCCACAGATTAACAAAACAGTACGTGAGTGTTAGGGCTATCATAATTATGGGTGTAAGGACTATTATCACCCATCAGATGAGAAGAAAACAATGCGTGATTATATTATGAGTGATAATATGTACTACTAACCATTATCTTCTCCCACCTATGATCTGTATGACTATAATCAGTGGAAACATCCAAATTGGGGAAATGAACCAACAACAAGTTATAAAGATTATTCTCTTAGATCCCCTACCTTTGAGAGCCCGCAGGATTCAATTCAACATAGCATAGCCTGTCTCGTGGAAATTCAAAAATCGTTGGAAGCGCTTAATTCGCGCCTTGATAAGGTAGAGGAGGCTCGGTCATCTCAGCCACAATTCATTCCAGAAATACAACGCGAGGAAAGTGATCCCAACTCGCTTGTGAAGAACTCTGAAATTACAAATGAGGAGTTGGATCCCATTAATGAGCATACGGTTCAATTTTCCGATGAGTTGATCTCGATGACTGTTCAAAAGAATGGTCAAGATACATGGTTGTCTTTCAAATACTATGATGATGACACACTTTCCTTACATGATACACATGATCTTAATGATGAGGTAGAGGTTAGTTTAATTGAACCTCAACCAAATTTAGAATGTGAGGAAAGCGATCCCATCCCAAGTGTGCACTGCAGTGAATTAAACGATGATGCGTATTGGGATGATGATCATGAATGTTCAGTCCTAGTTCCCCTGGAATTAATCTCAAGTTTGGTCCAGGTCAATGATCAAGAAGTGCACGAAGTGAGCGGTCATAATGAGCTACTCCACTCACCTGACATATCTGATTTAAAAGTGGATGAGCTCCTTACAACCAATCCGTCTATCTCTTGTGAGACATATTTGAACCACTCCCTTAAATTGAATGATGACATAATTCGGGAGATGAACGAGTTACTTGATACGACTCTGGAATTTGAAACCACCCAGTTAAGGCCACCATCTGAACTGTTGAATTTTGATGAGTCCAGGCCTCTTATGAGTAGTATCAATGAACAGAGTCCGCACATCAATACTTTGTCTACTGACCCTCTATCTGTCTATGCAGGGCTGATATTGAGGGTCAAAAATAGTATATTAGACCCCATTTATTGCCTGGATTTATGAGCATGATATTAACTGTTTAATGATTCGATTTAATCGCGTTTGTGATACAGGGTGTAATTACGAGCTGTGACTGAGAAAGGGTGCTTAAAGCGGGGATTTAATGCTCTGATGACACCAAGGTAAGGGACGAACTCTAGGGGATCAAGATTACACGCCAGAAATCCGAGAAAATCGGGAAACTGAAGCTCAAGTGGCTCGAAAATCATCCAGAATGAAAGATCACGGGATTTTCATCATCTGTTCGGCCCGAAACTTCATACATGGGATGTGAGCCATAAATTAACCGTACATATTGAATTTCAGCCATTGGATCTCTGTAGAAGTGGCTCAACAAATAGATCAGCCCCTTAAATCCTTAAGTGGAGCCCACCTGCTATCTAGATATGCTTCAAAATTGGTATCAACGTGTTAAATGAGATGACAATATAGATGGTCGGATTGGATTCTCCATATTCATCACAGTGGACCCCACAGGAGACCAGCGTGTACACAGTGCAGTGCACGGCTGCAACCTACCGCATTAAGAGCTCCGGTCAAACGGCTGTTGACCGACTTCTCCTTCACAGAAACGGCAAGAGCCATTTTTTTTCGGTATGAGAGACTTGCGGGCAATTTTCGTGGGCCACCATGATGGTCCGGAAGACTAATTTGGACCGGTCATCAGAATCTCAAGGTCCGTATTCCCAAGACCTAGGTGACGAAATGAGATGGAACAGCGAGGATGAGTTCTTGTTTGTTCAACGCAGGAATGGACAGTGAAACAGAAAATCTGGTGGGCTACACCGAAATCAACCTGGTCTTGGCCGACCCAAATGGTTTTTCGTTCCGCATCCAATGAACGGATTGGATTTCTTAACAATTTTCAAAAGTGGGCCCCACCGGCAGCCAGCGCAAGGTCTGTGCGAGCTCTGTTTCGCAACAGGAGCCGCGGTTTGTTCTTGTGGGCTTCCATGGACCATGATCCAGATAATAGGAACCATCCATCAGGCTTTAAAAAGGCCTATAAACATGTCCTAGGTGTCCGAATTTTAGAAGACAGTGGGGATCAGTTTTTATTCTTCCAAACGGAAGATGAACGGTGAACTGTACCGGCAAGAGGGCCACGTCAGTAGCAGTCCAAAACCAGCCATATCTGAGTGATTTTTTCTTGTAATTCTAACGGATGGCGTGGATTTCTCATGAAGATCCGATCATGGGTCCCACCAAGGTTCAACGTAAGAACGTGCTGCGTACTTCTCCAGCAACCGACTTAAGAAGCAAACGACCTCCCTACAACTACTTATAAAAGGATTGGGAGAGGGAGAGAGAGGGGATCTTTGGGGAGTTCGGCTGGAATGTGGATTGGCAAAGAGAGAGACAGGGAGTTTTATTTTTATGTTTTATTTTGTTTCTAAGATGTATAGCCTATCCATGTTAGGCTAAACCTCTTAGCTAGGACTAAGAGGTGAAGCTTGTAGTGGGATGGGAGATTCAATTTTATGCTTTTAATTTGATTTTAATTTATGAATTGAATTTGATATTCGTTTTATTATGGGAATATTTTTTTTTGTCTTAAATGGTCTGTTGTGACTAAAATTACAATGGGTCTGCAATGGCTTTGAGTATTTCCATTCTTTTTCATGTTTATGACATCAGGAAGCCCTGTTGTTCACCATCGTCTCCTGGGCATGGTTGGATGTCGGTACCCTTCTTGACTTTCATGGCATGTTGAGTGGTTGGTAATTAGTTTAATTCTATTGTTATCTTTGTCTCCTGGGCATGGTTTGGTGATGGAATCCATTCTAATTCATACACCTTTCATCTCTTGAAAACTATATCAATGGCAGTTCAGTAAATTTCCATAATTCGTGATACTGGCATAAGATCTCCTTGATCTCTGCAAGTGGATCCTCTGAATCCCTAGTGTCCCTTCTCTGAATTTCTTAAGTTTTAGATTATTATTTCACCATTATTCTTCAAAATTATTTGATTTAGATTTCATCTTATTCTAGTTCTAGTTCTAGTTACTTTCAGAATACGTACGAATTTCAGTCCCTGTGGATTCGACCTCGGTCTTACCGAGTTTTATTACTACATCACAACCCTGCACTTGGGGAGTGAACAAGTTTTTGGCACCGTTGCCAGGAACTGATGGCTACGATTTTCTGAAATTAATTGGTTTTAGAGTTAGTTTAAGATTAGGATTTTACTAATTTTAATTTTGTTTTCTATTTGATCCATAAAACTAACCTATTTCCTATTCTGTAGGCTATTAAGATAGAACTTCTAATTTGGTAAACTCTTTCTGATTTTCTAGATTTTCTAACTCTTTAGATTTGGTTTGCTTTAGGAACTTCTTCTATTTAGAAACTAACTTATTTTATTTGGTTTTGCAGGTCTTTAGCTTAGAGACTCCAATTTGGTAATTTCTTTCCAAACCTCTCTTTCTTTCTAGATTCTTATTTTCTTTCTTAGGACTAGGTTTAGGACTTGATTGAGGGCTGCGAGTGTTTCATGCCCAAGTGGGCCCGTGACGACACTCGACGTCTCTTGACTGAAGGAGGATTAGTTGAGGGGTTGATCGTCCATCACAGGATTAGACACCGCTCAAATTTCCCTGAGTTAATTGAGGTTATGGCTGCAAATCAACCTCAAGCACTACCTCAACATATGGATGAGGAAGTACATGATGAGAATGAGGTGCATCAAGCACCCCCCCCCCTCGTACTTTATGAGATTATTTACAACCGGCGGGGGTGAGTACGCCCTCATGCATGATTTTTCCTGAAAATACAAGACAGATGGACATCAAGCCAGGAGTTATCCAACTCCTTCCTAAATTCCATGGGCTTGAATCAGAAAGTCCATACTTACATTTGAAAGAGTTCGATGAGATTATAGCCAACTTATACTTTCCCAATGTATCCGAGGATACAATCAGGCTGAAACTTTCCTTTTTCCTTAAAAGAGAAGGCTAAGACATGGTTACATTCACTACGTCCTAGATCCATTGGCACATGGAATGATATGCAGAGGAAATTCATAAAGAAAAATTTCCCACACCATAAAACGATTACCCTAAGAAAAGCAATCATGAACTTCGCCCAAAAGGAAGATGAAACATTCTACCAATGTTGGGAAAGGTTTAAAGATCTTGTCAGTTCATGCCCACAACACGGTTTTGAAATGTGGCGCATTACAAATTTTTTCTATGATGAACTGACATCTTCTATGCGCCAACTGGTCGAGATAATGTGTAATGGAGAATTCATGAATAAAGAGGTCGATGAGGTATGGGATTATCTCGATAGACTTGCCGAAAAAGCACAATCATGGGACCATTACCCAAAATCAAACACCACATCTAGGCCAACTCAATCTAAGGAGAAAGGTGGAGTATATCTCCTGAAAGAAGAGGATGATGTAAATTTTAAAGTGACTAATCTCATATGAAGAGTCGAGGCCATGGAAGGGAAGAAGGATAAGGTTAATGAAATTGTTTGCGGCATCTGTGATTGCAACATTCACACAACTAAAAATTGTCCTACAATATCTGCTTTTCGAGGAGTGTTGAATGAGCAAGCTAATGCCGTAAATAACTATCAAAGACCTTTCAATGGATCTACCTCTAATACATACAATCCTGGTTGGAGAAATCATCCAAATTTTAGTTGGAGGAATGGACAAACTGTTACCCCTCAAAGTTCCTTCAATCAAAATCCAAATCAGGGGAAACCTCAAGAAGAACCAGTTCAAAATTCCATACAAGAGCTAGCTCAGGCAATGCATGGACTTACAGACTTTATGCCAAAAATGGATTCACGTATGACAGTTATAGAAAAGGGGATGCTTCCCGCACAACCTCTCCCCAACCCTAAACCGCAGTACGAGATAAATGATCCCAGCTCTTCAAATCAAATGGGGCACGCTAAATCCATCACCACTCTTAGGAGTGGGAAAATCATTGATAAAACCCTTCCGGTTAGGCCTGAAAAGCCTCAAGAACCAGAAGAGGACAACAATGATGGATCTGGTGATGCCCCACAAAAATTAGAACCGAAACTTTTAGAAAAGCCAGTTGCTCCATTTCCCCAACGGTTGGTTGCACCAAAACGTCTTTCTAACTCTCAGGATATTCTGGAGGTGTTGAAACAAGTGAAAGTCAACATTCCTCTACTTGATGTCGTAAAACAAATTCCTTCATATGTAAAATTTCTGAAAGACCTATGCACGACCAAAAGACGGCAGAGTATTTAAAAGAAGATTTTCTTGACTAAGAAAGTGAGTGCCATCCTGAAGCAAGACTTGCCGCAGAAATTCAAGGATCCCGGTAGCCCAACCATATCATGTGTAATCGGGAACCATCGAATTGATCACACACTTCTTGACTTAGGAGCGAGCGTCAATCTGATTCCCTACTCGGTATACAAACAGTTAGGTTTGGGTGAGTTAAAACCCACCCTAACCACACTATAACTTGCCGATCGCTCTGTTTGTGTACCAAAAGGGATTATTGAGGATGTGTTAGTCCAAGTCGATAGATTTTACTACCCTGTAGATTTTATCATCCTGGACACCGAACCCATCAATAACATGAGCACTCAGATTCCCGTCATTCTTGGTCGCCCATTCCTAGCCACGTCAAATGCAATCATCAATTGCAGGAATGGTGTCATGACTGTCTTTTGAAAATTTAACATTGGAGTCAAACATCTTTTTCAATAACGGCAGCAACTCAGAGGATGATGATGATGTCCATGACATTAACATGATCGATACTTTCGTGGAAGATAGGACACCCCTTACCTTATCCTCTGATCCTCTAGAGACGTACCTGGCCCACTCCCATGAGTTTGATGATGATATGATTAGGGAGACGTGTGCCTTGCTGGATACTGCACCGGTACTTGAAGTTAACCAGTGGAGGCCACAATTTGAGAAATTGCCACAAACTGATGTAGTGCCTCTACCAACCTCAAGGCACCGAAGCTTGACCTAAAACCTTTGCCCTCTGATTTGAAATATGCATATTTAGGTCAAGATGAGACATACCCGGTGGTGATCTCTGCCCACCTGGAGAAAGAACAGGAAAGTATGCTCATAGCTACTCTCATTAAGCATAAGGGAGCCCTTGGATGGACGATCGCAAACCTCAAGGGAATCGACCCCTCGATTTGTACTCACCACATATATCTTGAGGATAATGCGAAGACCGCTTGACAACCACAACGTAGACTAAATCCAAACATGAATGAAGTGGTTAAGGCCGAGGTTCTTAAACTATTGGATGTGGGTATCATATACCCTATATCTGATAGTCAATGGGTGAGTCCAACTCAGGTGGTTCCTAAGAAGTCCGTAATCACCATCGTAGCCAATGCTAATAATGAACTCGTGCCAACTAGAGTCACTACTGGTTGGAGAATGTGCATTGACTACAGAAAGTTGAATACCGTCACAAGGAAGGATCACTTTCCTTTGCCCTTCATTGATCAAATCTTGGAAAGGCTAGCTGGTCATTCCTATTACTGTTTCCTTGATAGGTATTTAACAATCAGCATTGAAATCGCCCCTGAGGACCAGGAAAAGACCACCTTTACATGTCCCTACGGCACCTTTGCTTACCGAAGGATGCCATTTGGACTATGTAATGCCCCTGCCACCTTTCAGCGATGTATGCTGAGTATCTTTTCTGATATAGTGGAGCAATATCTAGAGGTCTTCATGGATGATTTCTCTGTCTATGGTTCATCTTTCAGCGAGTGCTTGGAAAGTCTTAAATGTGTGCTAAAAAGATGTGAAGAAAAGAACTTGGTACTTAATTGGGAGAAGTGTCATTTCATGGTTCATAAGGGAATTGTCCTTGGACATATCAACTCGTCCAAGGGAATTGAGGTAGATAAGGCAAAAATCGATCTTATCTCTAACCTACCTCTACCCAAGAACATCAGGGACGTGCAATCTTTTTTAGGACACGCAGGATTTTACAGGCGATTCATAAAGGACTTTAGTCTCCTCTCTCGTCCTTTATGTAATCTTCTTCAAAAGGATGCTCCATACAAGTGGACTGAGCAATGCCAGGAAGCTTTCACCAAGCTTAAAGGCATGTTGACCACTACACCCATCATGCAGCCACCCGACTGGAGCCTTCCTTTTGAGCTTATGTGCGACGCTTCTGATTATGCTCTTGGAGCGATTCTAGGCCAGAGAAAAGATAAGAGGCCCTACGTCATCCATTACGCGAGTAGGACTTTAAATCCTACCCAAGTGAACTACTCGACTACGGAAAAGGAACTCTTAGCCGTAGTGTTCGCTTTGGATAAATTTAGGTCCTACTTGATCGGATCCAAGGTCATTATCTATACAGATCATGCGGCACTGAAGTATCTTCTTTCCAAGAATGATTTTAAGCCCCGCCTGATACGATGGATCTTTCTACTCCAAGAATTTGATTTGGAAATTAAAGATAAAAAGGGAGTAGAGAACGTAGTGGTCGATCACCTTTCTCGCCTTAATACCTCTGATTCTCTTGAGGTGACCCATATCAATGACATGTTCCCTTATGAACAACTGTTCAGAGTCTCTCATTCACCTTGGTTCGCTGATATTGCTAATTATCTTGCTACAGGTTCCATACCGACACATTGGACTGCGCAAGATAAGAAGAAATTTTTCACCGAGTTGCGCAAATTCTTCTAGGATGATCCATACTTATTTAAATATTGCCCAGACCAAATCTTGAGGAGATGTGTGCCAGACGATGAGCATCAGAGTGTCATCTCCTTCTGTCACTCACAGGCCTGTGGTGGTCACTTTTCTGCAAAAAAAGACCACGGCCAAGATTCTGTAGTGTGGCTTCTATTGGCCCACTATGTTCAGGAACACTCATGAGTTTTGCAAATCTTGTAAGCGTTATCTGAAATTGGGAGCATTGTCCCGTCGAAATATGATACCCTTGAATCATGTTCTTATCATAGAGGCGTTTGATTGCTGGGGCATCGATTTCATGGGGCCATTCCCCCAATCTTTTGGAAATTTATATATTTTGCTTGTCGTGGACTGTCACTAAATGGGTTGAAGCGATTCCGTGTCGAACTAATGACCATCGCACGGTCATTAAATTCTTAAAAGAACACATCATTTTCCGATTCGGAACGCCTCGAGCCATCATTAGTGATGGGGGCTCACACTTTTCTAATTGGCCATTCGAGAGTTTAATGAAGAAATACGGTATCTCTCATAAGGTGAGCACCCCATACCACCCACAGACAAGTGGGCAAGCTGAGATTTTCAATAAGGAGATCAAACACATTTTGGAGAAAATGGTTAACCCTGACCGTAAGGATTGGTCAATCCGATTGACCGATGCCTTATGGGCGTACCGTACTGCTTTTAAAACCCCTATTGGAATGTCTCCCTTTAGACTTGTCTATGGGAAAGCTTGTCACTTGCCTGTGGAGTTGGAACATAAAGCGTACTGGGCAATCAAAAATCTGAATTTCAATTTGGACAACGCTGGCTCGCTACGCAAACTTCAGTTGAATGAACTTGAAGAAATCCGGAACGACGCGTACGAGAACTCGAGAATTTACAAGGACAGGATGAAGGCGTTTCATGACCAACATATTCTACGAAAATCATTCACGCCAGGTCAGAAAGTCCTTTTGTATAATTCTCGATTACATCTCTTTCCGGGTAAGCTTCGATCTCGTTGGACCGGCCCTTACATTGTTGTTACTGCATATCCTCATGAGGCCGTCGAGATAAGAGACCCCGACAATGGCAAGGAGTTTAAAGTAAATGGACATCGCTTAAAGCCATTTGTCGAGAAATTTGATTCAGAGGACATGTCCATGCCTCTGACTGATCTTGTTTACCAGGAATGATCTCCTAGTCTGATGGAGGTATAGGTAGGTTTCCTGTTTGCATAGGACTAGGGTAGTTGCTTTGGTCTGGCTGAAGACGTTAAACTTAGCGATCCTGGGAGGCAACCCAGCTTTTCAACTTATTTCATTTTCCTAGCTAATTCAATGTTTGTGGGTAACATTACTGCAAACCCTCACGAGACTACAACTCGTCCACTAGGGGCAAATTAGGGGTTTAAAGGCTTGTTGCATACGCTAAATGCAATCGAGAGCACCTGCGAAAGTGGTATAGGTAGGAGTTTATTTCTGTTATTTATGTTTTACTTTCGATTGGTTTCACTCTTGTGCTGACCCGCTCTCATGTTGAGATCTCTATGGAAAAGTCTCTCTCGACTCGTTATCCAGGTATTATCTTCCCATCACTTCTCACTTACTTTCGTTGTCCCATGTGCATTGCATGCTTACATCTTTTACATTGAGGACAATGTGGATTTTTGGTTAGGGGTGGGGATTAGGTAACCTAATCATTGTTCTTCTTAGTCTTGAGCAAAAATTGTGAAAATTTTTAAAATTTTTCTGGAAATTCTTGTGAATTCGTAGTGATTTTTGACGGTCATGTAGAGCACTGGAATTTCAAGTTACGTAATGTTGGTAAATTATGACTCTTGGATTCAGTGTCTGTTACATTTCACGGTTAAGTTTGAATTGTTAATCCATGATTAGAAGTTGTAAACATTGATAGAGTCGTGATTTCACAAGACACATCTCGCTCACACATTAGGGTTTCAGTTAGATATTGAACGATTAAAATGGTAATCACTAAGCATGAAAGGAACCAGCCTGAAAAATTTCAGCATCGTTATAAAGAAGAATTGAAAGGGTTGGGCGAATAATCTTCACCATAGGTTTGCTCCCTGTAGGTGTAAGTTTAATTCTCCATGAATGATATGTGAAAAGGTTTAGGTGTACGGTCTTCGCCATAGGTTTGCTCCCTATAGGTGAGGATTGTATTCCCCTTCTTGGCATTACCTTTAATGGAAAAATCAAAAGCTGGTATTATGAAAAGTTGATCTGTGAGACATGTTTAGTTTTGGGTATCCTGAATACTCTTGTTGGTTACCAATGATATCATTCAATAATGATTTTAATCGTAATGTCGATAAGCCAAGATTTCACTAAACACTTATGAAACTCAATGTTTAGAATTTTTTCTAATTAATGGATTAATACTTTGAACTTGATTATGAAGTTTACTATGTGCTTGAGTCTAGGAGAGAGTAATGCCCAACATTTGTGAATCTTAAAATTCTAGCATTTGGTTTATTTTGCAAAAATCACTCGAGTTCATGGAAATTGTCTTGTAGTTCTCAACTTATTTTTCGCATACTTTGCTCGGGACTAGCAAAATGCTGGTTGGGGGTTATGTTGAGGGTCAAAAATAGCATATTAGACCCCATTTATTGCCTGGATTTACGAGCATGATACTGTTTAATGGTCCGATGTTTGTGATGCATGGTGTAATTACGAGCTGTGACTGAGAAAGGGTGCTTAAAGTGGGGATTTAATGCTCTGATGATACCAAGGTAAGGGACGGACTCCAGGGGATCAAGATTACACGCCAGAAATTCGAGAAAATCGGGAAACTGAAGCTCAAGTGGCTCGAAAATCATCCAGAGTGAAAGAATACGGGATTTTCATTATCTGTTCGGCCCGAAACTTCATACATGGGATGTGAGCCATAAATTAACCGTACATATTGAATTTCAGCCATTGGATCTCTGTAAAAGTGGCTCAACAAATAGATCAGCCCCTTAAATTCTTAAGTGGGGCCCACCTGTTATCTGGATATGCTTCAAAATTGGTATCAACGTGGTAAATGAGATGACAATACAGATGGTCGGATTGGATTCTCCATATTCATCACAGTGGACCCCACAGGAGACCAGCGTGTACACAGTGCTGCACGGCTGCAACCTACCGCATCAAGAGCTCCGGTCAAACGGCTGTTGACCGACTTCTCCTTCACAGAAACGGCAAGAGCCGTTTTCGGCCGCAACAGAGACTTGCGGGCAATTTTTGTGGGCCACCATGATGGTCCAGAAGACTAATCTGGACCGGTCATCAGAATCTCAAGGTCCGTATTCCCAAGACCTAGGTGACGAAATGAGATGGAACAACGAGGATGAGTTCTTGTTTGTTCAACGCAGGAATGGACAGTGAAACAAAAAATCTGGTGGGCCACACCGAAATCAACCTGGTCTTGGCCGGCCCAAACCGTTTTTCGTTCCGCATCCAATGGACGGATTGGATTTCTCAACAATTTCCAAAAGTGGGCCCCACCGGCAGCCAGTGCAAGGTCTGTGCGAGCTCTGTTTCGCAACAGGAGCCGCGGTTCGTTCTTGTGGGCCTCCATGGACCATGATCCAGATAATCGGAACCGTCCATCAGGCTTTAAAAAGGCCTATAAACATGTCCTAGGTGTCCGAATTTTAGAAGACAGTGGGGATCAGTTTTTATTCTTCCAAATGGAAGATGAACGGTGAACTGTACCGACAAGAGGGCCACGTCAGTAGCAGTCCAAAACCAGCCATATCTGAGTGATTTTTTCTTGTAATTCTAACGGACGGCGTGGATTTCTCATGTAGATCCGATCATGGGTCCCACCAAGGTTCAACGTAAGAACGTGCTGCGTACTTCTCCAGCAACCAACTTAAGAAGCAAACGACCTCCCTACAGTTGCTTATAAAAGGATTGGCAGAGGGAGAGAGAGGGGATCTTTGGGGAGTTCGGCTGGAATGTGGATTGGCAAAGAGAGAGACAAGGAGTTTTATTTTTATTGTTATTTTTACGTTTTATTTTGTTTCTAAGATGTATAGCCTATCCATGCTAGGCTAAACCTGTAACACCCTGAAAATCGGGGGTCGAGCATAAACTCAACTCCCGAGTTCCAGAACATCACTTATGCAACAAAATGAATGATGATTGAATGTTGACTGTATTTGTGCATTGAACATGAGTGAGATTAAGCCAAAACGTAATATCATACTCAGAGACAGTAAATTAGCAAGCGGAAGACTGTGATAGATATATAAAATATAGAAAATCTGTGGTGAGTCTCCAGAGCGTGATAACATTACCAGGTTAATAAATTACAAGTACAGTTTAAATTTTACCAATGTGTAAGTGTAATGTCTTCTATCCCATGTACCATAGCCCCGTTAATACATCATGCCGATTTGGTCTTCGAGACCGTCGAGAGTTACATGTAGGAGAACTCCTCCTCGACGTCATAGTAGTAGTCCGGCTCTGCTTCAGAAGTAGCGTAGCCATCTGCAATCAGACAATGTCTGGTGAGTGTTCGAAACACCGTCCCGTAACGTGGGAGTGAGTGATCAACTCAGTGGAACAATAAAGCATAGGTTAACATGTTATCAATTCAATCAAGCAGTAATGATAAAGCAGTACAAATCAAACAATTCTAACTACTCTTATTAAATGCAAGTATGAAATGACATGATGTATGCCCTTGCCAAACCACCCTCAGCGACATCATCTTACGTTCGCGAATGCTTAACTCCCTCAGTGCGCCACATCTACTAAGCACATGCGGTGCGATGATGATCATGATTACCGAGTTGTTATTAGTCCATTTCAAACAGCAGTATTAGGAAACTAAGGTACCTCCCTTGTATCATTCCCAAACATGATCCATTCTAGGGTCGTCAATCCTAGTTAATCTCATATGATATTATGGTTTGAGAAGCATAGTGAAGGCATCGCAAAGGGCTCGTCACCCGTCAGCGTGGATACAGATCTCACCGTATGCAGCTCAATTGCTGGCCATCAGCTCGAGTACAGGTCTCACCGTACTCGGCTCAATCACTAGCCGTCAGCTCGAATACGGGTCTCACTGTACTCGGCTCAACTCATACTCCGTTCCTGTGAAAGACTCGTCGCCAATCACAGACTTAGAATATACTCGAAGATACTACGGAGGACTCGTCGCCGTCGGCACGAGACGGGTCTCACCGTACTCGGCTCTCACCGTAAGTATCGACAAAGCTCGAATATAGTGTCCCATACCACCATAATCGGCTCACGAGTTTGGTTGCGCAATGGTCACCACGGGAGGCACATGGCCCCGGCGTAGGCCGAAACGACTCGACCACGGTGTCCCATACCACCATGCCCGGCTCATGCGTCTTAGCGGATCGAGGTACCATGGTTAACGGGATCGCCACTGGTAAGTTTGGTACCCTAGGTTCAAGCAGTAGCGACCAAACCTGGTGAACATACATAAGACAGATCGGGTTACTTGACGAGCTCGACTAGCTCGAGCGCACAACAAGTTGAACGACATGAAATGCATAAGCACTTCGCGTGGCCAACCACTATCGCCAACCGAAGTACGGCTCGGGTTCGTCGAACACATCTCACGTGGTGACATAAAACTCAACCACGATCTCCAATCTAGATCGATTGTCTGGACTATAAACATAGCCCCAAGCACAATCAATTGTCATCCATAGCATGTGGAGTAAAGCATGATAAACAAAGTAATTCAAACATGATAAATAAAGTAATTCAAACATGCTAGTAGGCATGTTATAAGCATATTATAAAGCATGATATAAAGCATGTTGTAAGCATGTTATGAAACACTATAAAACCAAGAATACAAACACATGTATTACAAGTACGCGGTTTAAGTGGACAACCTCATGGAGGTAATCATACATGTATCTAGGTTAGTTGAGAATTCCATCTCAGCACCGACCTAAGGTTCTAACACTTAAGCACTTACACTCACAAGCAATTTCACCAACACTTGGAATGCACTATTTCAACATACATGACGTATGTTAGAGGAAAGTGCACTAGGGTTGTCCCTTTACCAAACTAGTATTTTATACATATACATCATATTCATACAGCAAATAATCATGACAATTACATCAGCAAATTTTATACGTATAGGGTATTTTCTAGGATACCCAATTTTAACATACATAGTGTTTACAAGGGAACTTGTAATACGGCAATTCTTTTCGCCAAGCAATTAATTTATATACACATAATATATTTATACAACAATTAATCATGACAAACACATCGCTAAAATATACACGTATATGGTACTTCTTACAATACCGTATTTCTACATACATGGTGTATATTAATAAACATGTATTTAGGCGAATCCTTTCACCAAATAAGTATTTTATCCATACGTCATATATCCATACGACAAATAAACATGTCAAACACATTTCCATAAAAAATACGTATACGGTATTTTATACGAATACCTAGAGTATGTGAAATTCCAAATTCTACAATTCTAATCGAAACAGAAAACGGAAAGCACTTTGTACATGTAATTGCATGCAGATCATGAATCTACCATTATCGACATTGAAAGCATTGAAAACCATAACCTATACACCTAAAGTCCGCACCTTGTGTCGTAGAATCGTAACGGAGTCGATAGGTTCGCTAAGCTTCCGTATACCTGAGTTTGGCAACCTAGAGAATGAAATAGGTTAGCTATTTCCTAACCTACAACTGTCTAATCTCCCAAACAGGTTAGGGTTAAGGTTTATTACCTAGAAATGACGCCGGAATCGCCGGAAAGCTTGCAAGAAAGAGGCGGTGCGGCCGTGGAGCGCAGCAGGAAGTACTGGCAGGAGTAGCTCCCACTTCTCCCTCACTTTCTCTCTCTTTTTCTCTCTCAAATCCAAATTCGTATGGCTGGAATGGGAGAGCGTTTAAGGTCCTTTATAGCCTAAAACCTTCCCAAAATAGACTCAGGTTCAAGGGTTACTGCTAATATAGGTATTTTGTCACTTTTCCCGCTTTAAAAAGAGGGTTTCGGTGGCCCTCCTTGAGCCAAATGTCGACTTAAGCTCACCACCTATGGATCTATGTGGGATTACGTTTCTGACTCGATCGGATTCCCGGATCGCACGTGGCGGACCACTTTCAATTCGACGGTCAGTGGGGTTGACGATCAGAAATTTCAAGTACATGTAAATGTTCCTGAAATTTTTCTTAATCCGAGGGTGTAATTTGGTCTAATTCTGACGGTCAGGTTGCTTAATACTGACGCGTCAACGAATGGTGCCAGATCACTATTCCTGATATTTATTTTGAAATGGGAATAGTGTTTTTCACACACCCTCGCTCCGAATCGAAACGAATGGCCGTGGGACATCGGATGGACCTGATTTTTGAGATGATTGTCAAGTATAGTGAGGCGGTCCTAGTTCCTTAACTTCGTGTTAATCGGATTTCTGATGTGCGGTCTAGACTTAATACGAAGTTTCGAGATGCTCCCGTGAGCAGTCGGGTAATGAGATTGATCCTAAGTTTTAGGGTAACCTAGCGTCAATGATTCTACAAGTTTTGAGTCTTGCAGATTGTATTTAAAGCGATTCAAATGGATTTCATGGCTAATCTAGTTTAGCACTTAGTTAACTTTGTCAAATTTCTAAAGGATTTAATCCTAAGTGATTTCCGTCTGAGGTGGTACTTAGTCCTTTGTAGTTTGTATATAAAGTGATCCAAGTAATACTACTTAGCTAGTTTAAGATAGTGTCTAGGGCGAAAGTGCTTTGAAAATTTGGAAGATCAAGGTGGTGAAGGGTTGGATTTGTGAAGGAAATGGGTTAAGGAGCGATTTTAGACTGTGGGATTCAGTTCTGACAAGTTACTAAGGTGTTAGGATCGACCCATTGCCTAAGGACGTCTAATCCCAGGTTGGCAAAAATCTGGGGCGTTACAAAACCTCTTAGCTAGGGCTAAGAGGTGAAGCTTGTAGTGGGATGGGAGATTCAATTTTATGCTTTTAATTTGATTTTAATTTATGAATTGAATTTGATATTCGTTTTATTATGAGAATATTTTTTAGTCTTAAATGGTTTGTTGTGACTAAAATTACAATGGGTCTGCAATGGCTTTGAGTATTTCCGTTCTTTTTCATGTTTATGACGTCAGGAAGCCCTGTTGTTCACCATCGTCTCCTGGGCATGGTTGGATGTCGGTACCCTTCTTGACTTTCATGGCATGTTGAGTGGTTGGTAATTAGTTTAATTTTGTTGTTAGCTTTGTCTCCTGGGCATGGTTTGATGATGGAATCCATTCTAATTCATACACCTTTCATCTCTTGAAATCTATATCAATGGCAGTTCAGTAAATTTCCATAATTCGTGATACTGGCATAAGATCTCCCTGATCTCTATAAGTGGATCCTCTGAATCCCTAGTGTCCCTTCTCTGAATTTCTTAAGTTTTAGATTATTATTTCACCATTATTCTTCAAAATTATTTGATTTAGATTTCATCTTATTCTAGTTCTAGTTCTAGTTACTTTCAGAATACGTACGAATTTCAGTCCCTGTGGATTTGACCTCGGTCTTACCGAGTTTTATTACTACATCACAACCCTGCACTTAGGGAGTGAGCAGCTGAAGCAAGAGAGCATACCTACGGTTACTTTCAAAGACGATGGATTCCTTGGGCAGATCATCACACATTTCGATGTGGAAAATGAGTCACTCTCAGCTGAATGTCCCAACTCTTTGGATGATTGCTTGGCACACTTTGCAGATTCAAATGATCCCATGATAAGAGACATAGTGAATACCTTGTAAGGCGATGTCTCAGTAGTCATCATTAACATAGAGAACCCTTACTCTAAAGACCCTCCTTCCACAGATCCTGAATGTTTACCATTAGGGGAGGAGGATCTAAAAACTGAACTGAAGTCTAGAACTTCAGAATGCATTGAGACTACATTACTTCCTGAAAATTTTTCTGAATTTTATCTACCTGTAGTCTCTGATTCACCATGGGATACTAACTTTGAGACTTTTTCTGACACAGGTGAATCATATATACTTTTGATACCTCAGGCGAATCAACAAAAAATTTCTTATGAGGTACATAAGTTTCTCTGGAAAGTCATGCTCCAAGGCGTCCAAGCCTATTGCAAAAATGGTTTTTAGATGATCTTGTTAAGGAACTTACTGAGAAACTTATCAAGATATTGGCCGGAAGAGGAACCTTGCGCATAACTTAGTAGTTTTTCTCTGCTTTATTAGGACTAAGGTAGTTTCCTTTATGCTATTTTAGGATAGACGGTAAACTTAGCGCTCCTAGGAGGCAACCCAGCTTTTTCATGCCATTCCATTTTCTTAATTAGTTAGTTCAATGTTTGTGGGTATCATTACTACAAACCCTCACGAGACTACAACTCGTCCACTAGGGGCAACCTAGGGGTTTAAAGGCTTGTTGTATACACTAAATGCAATCGAGAGCACCTGCGAAAGTGGTATAGGTAGGAGTTTATTTTTGTTATTTGTGTTTTACTTGTGTTGGTTTCTCTCTTGTGCTGACTTACTCTCTCGCTGATATTTTTGGAAAAGTCTCTCGATTCGTTATCCAGGTACTATCTTCTCATCACTTCTCTTTTACTTTTATTGTCCCATGTGCATGGCATGCTTATATCTTTTACATTGAGGACAATGTAGATTTTAGGTTGGGGGTAAGAGATTAGGTAACCTAATCAGTGTTTTTCTTAGTCTTGAGCAAAAATTGTGAAAATTTGTAAATTTTTTCTGGAAATTCTTGTGAATTCGAAGTGATTTTGATGGCCATCTTGGATTTAGAATTACAAGATAAGTGATGTTGGCAATTTATGACTCTTGGATTCCATATTTGTTAGATTTCACAGTTAAGTTCGAACTGTTAATCCTTGATTAGAGGTTTTAAACATTGATTGAGTCATGATTGCACAAGATGCATCTCGCTTGCACATTACGGTTTCAGCTCGATATTGAATTATAATTTGGTGATCATTAAGTATGGAAAGAACCAACCTGGAAAATTTGGCCATCATGTTCAATAAGAAGAATGAAAATATATATATATATATATATATATATATATATATATATATATATATATATATATATATATACCTAGTTACAAGATAGTACTGCATGGAAAGGGTTGGGCGAATAATCTTCACCGTAGGTTTGCTCCCTATAGGTGGGGATTCGATTCCCCATGGACGATATGTGAAAAGGGTTAGGTGTATGGTCTTCACCTTAGGTTTGCTCCCTATAGGTGAGGATGTGATTCCCCTCCATGGCGTTACTTTTAATAAAATAAAAAATAAAAAAATATGAAAGAATGAAAGAATGAGCTGTGAGGCAAGTTTTGGTTGTCCTGAATGTTCTTGTTAAGTGCCAAGGACATCATGTCATAGAGAAGTGAACCATGGTGATAAGACAAGATTTCACTATACACTCATGGTACTTAATGTTTAGAATTTTTCTAATTAATGGATTAATACTTTGAGCCTGACTATGAAATTTACCATGTGCTCGAGTCCCAGGTGAAAATACTGCCCAATATTCATGAATCTTAGAATTCTCGTATCTGAATTATTTTTCAAGAATCACTCGAGTTCATAATCATCTTATACTTCTCAATTTATTTTTCGCATACTTTGCTCGGGACTAGCAAAATGCTAGTTGGGAGTTGTGTTGTGGGTCAAATATTGCATATTAGACCCCAGTTATGGCCTGGATTTACATACATAATTCTGTTAACGATCCATTTTTATTGTGGTTGTGATATAAGGTTTATTTACAAGCTGAATTGAAAAAGGATGCTAAATGCGTAGAGTTAACGCTCTGAAATTACCAAGGCAAGGGATGGATTCCAGGGGACCAAGATCAACAGATTTACACACCAGAGATCCGAGAAAATCCAGAAACTGAAGCTCAAGTAGCCTAAAAAGGGTCCGAAATGCAAAGATCACAAGGTTTCCACCATCCGTTCAAGACAAGACTCCATTCAAGACTTGAGGACCACATACTAACCGTACATGGCGAAATTCATCCGTTGGATCTTTGTGGAAACATCTCAATGGATAAATCAGCCCATAAAACTCTGATTTGAGGCTTACTCGATATCTGGATTTACTTCAAATTTGGTATCAACCCCTTAAATGAGATGAAAAACGGATGGATGGAGTGGATTGTGGATGAACATCACGATGGGCCCCACCTTAGGTTGCATGTGTACACAGTACATGGGAGTGCGATGTGCACCGAACCCATGAAATCGGTCAACAACACGCTGACCGATCCTTTCTTGAAAAGGAAGTCTCCCACCTGCGAAAGCTCAAACAGAGCTTGCGGACGTGTTTTTTGTGGGCCATCATCATGATGTGACGGTCCGATCCGGACCGTCCATTGGAATTCCATGGGCCCACTGGTCAAAACCTAGGTGGCAGTTTGGCCCCAGGAAAACACCGTACGTACATGAAGACTCGAGTGCAGGATGGACGGTAGAAGCACAAGTCCACCTAAACCACACCAAATCTGAGCCGAACTGCACCATTTCCGACTGTTTCGCGAGCTGAATCCAATGACCGGAATGGATTTCCTTTTCGGCGTTGATCTTGAACCCTGCCATTCATCAGCACAATCAGAGGTTACACAGACTCTGTTTTGCGTACAAATCTGACGCTTCAGGTGGGCCAGCATCATCACACATATTGATGATCTACACCATTCAGTGTAATCAGCAGGTCAAACCGACCGTACCTTGATCCATTTCCTGCCTTTCTTAGAAGCTACCTGAAGACGAAGGTGTAGATGCAAGTTGGACGGCGGAAGAAAAGCATTAGCGGGCCACACCAAAATCAATCCAAAACCAACCATATCTAAACAGTTTTTGGAGAGGAGACTAATTTACGGTGTGGATTTTTTAACCACCAATGACCATGGGCTTCACCAACCTCACAGCGGACTGTCTGTGCGATCTCTGTTCCGCAGCAGAAGCTGCGGCTGATCCAAGTGGGCCACCATCGCTGATCAGATGGCTAATCCAGGCCATCCATCGTCTAGTTCATTCAAAAACGTCCCAGGGGACGTCATCCTTTTAAAAGAAAAGAAGGAAGATGAACCAGAAACTTCGGTTCAGATATGTACGTGGCTGTTGCTGCGTATAGAGTTAACGCACTCCATCTCCGACTCTGTTACAGAAACTCCCACCGCATGCAGGCTCTATAAAAGGAGAGAGAGAGAGAGCCGTGAATGAAAAAGGAATCGAAGGCATCCGTGGATGAGAGAGAGAGAAGTTTTGGAAGTTTTAGTTTTTCTTTTCTTTATTTTTTTCTGTTTTTCCTGTGAACTATGTTGGGCTAAACCCCTTAGCTAGGGCTAAGGGGTGAAGCTTGTGGGGGTGATGGGAAATTCTACATGCTGATTTATTCTTGAATTGATGTGATCTTAGTTTTTATTTAAGAAATTATTTTAGTTATTAATGGTTTATTGTGATTGAAATTACAGTAGATCTGTGATGGCTTGAGTATTTTCTCTCCTTTTATGTTTTATGACATCAGGAAGCCCTGTTGTTCACCATCGTCTCCTGGGCATGGTTAGATGTCGGTACCCTTACTAACATTCATAGCATGTTGATTGGTTGGTAATTAGTTTAATTCTATTGTTTACCTTGTCTCATGGGCATGGTTTGGTGATGGAATCCATTCTAATTCATATACCTTTCATCTCTTAAACTAGATCAAGTAAGTTCAGTTTGATTTCCATGGTTACATTCTTTAACTGGATGCAGATGAGACTCTAAGTCCAGTTGAGTTCTTGATGCAGGCATAAAATCTCCCTGATCTCTACAAGTGGATCCTTTGAATCCCTAGTTTCCTACCTTTAAATTTCACAAGTTTTAGATACAAATTTTACCATTATTCCTCAAATTCACTTAATTAGAGTGCATATTATTCTAGTTCTAGTTCTGGTTAGTTTCAGATTACGTACAGGTTTCATTCCTTGTGGATTCGACCTCAGTCTTACCGAGTTTATTACTACATCACAACCCTATACTTGGGGAGTGAACACAACTAGTGCGTCGTCATGGGGGTGATAGATGCCCCGGGCATCCTCCTCAGTGAATGAGATACAGTATTTCTCTCTTTTCGTTTCCTTCGAAGGTCGAGCTATAATCATGAGCTCGGACTCGGGTCGGCTGAGGCTTCTCGCATAGTTCTTCCGAGCGTTATTTGAGTCGCCTCCGCCTCGGGGACCACCGATGATAGTCCAAATTTCTTCTATAGGTTGATTTTCGCTCGGACATATTTCAGCAGTTCCGGCTCTCACCACATATTCTTTGAGTCGGCCCTCTTTTATGAGTCGTTCGATTTCTTCCTTTAGGTGATAACAATTACTTGTGTTGTGTCCATGATCACGATGATAATGACAATACTTGTCTTTATTCCGCCTATTGGGATTGCTCCGGAGCTTGCTGGGCCAATTGACGAAGCCTTCAGTTTTGATTTCCATCAGCACCTGCTCTTAAGTTTTATTCAGGGGGTATATGTCGAAAACCTTCGGTCGGGTCGCTTGCCCTACCTTCGTTCATCGCGAGCTTGATCATCCTTATGCTTCTTCCCTCCAGTTAAGTCGACTTCTTTTTTAGCCAACTCTTTGGCTGAGGATTTTGCGTTCTGAGCTGTCTCACGCATGATTTGCGTTTCTTCGGTATCCACATATTTGTCCGACCGAACCATAAACTCCGATAGAGTCTCTGGCGGGTTCTTATCCAGATATGTCAGGAATGGTTTGTCTTTGACTCCTTTCATAAGAGCATTGAGTGCCATTTTTTTTGAATGTTTTCTAACCTGAAGAGACTCGAAATTGAAACGCTTGATGTAATCTTTCAACAGCTCTCCCTGCTTCTGAACTATATTGTTCAGGTGTGCAGGGGGCTTCAGTTTCTTTTTTCCACCGATGAAGTTGGTGAGGAAGGTATCGCTAAGCTCGACGAATGAACTAATGGATCTCGGTTTCAACTGTTTGAACCAAAGTCGAGCTACGTCGGTCAACGTAAGAGAGAAGGGTCGACACATCACGGCATCCGAGGCATCGTGCAGTTCCATGTAGGTTCTGAAGCACTCGATACACTCAGTTGGGTCGGTCTTCCCAGTGAAAGGAGTGATTTGAGGTAGTCAAAACTTTTCTGGTAACCGAGCCTACATTATCTCGTCCACAAAAGGGGATGCTTTTGCCTCGGATTTGGTCAAATGTATATTCCGACCCTGTTTCATGTCTGCCATCTCCTTCGTCATTTCTTTCCATACTTTCCTTTTGAAGTCCTAAATGTCAGCTTTCCAAGGTTCGCTGTTGTCCGCCGTACCTTCAATGGGAGGTTGGCTGCGCCTCCTTCGATCTATCTCGTGTCAGAGATCAGTAGGGGGCAAAATGGCTGTGGCCGAGTGAGCCGGCGCTGGCTCGAGAGAACTCTGGGGCTGACTTGGTTGATGGAATGATCGCGGAACAGAAGGCTGAGGATCGACTTCTGGTGTAGGGACATGTGTTGTCTGCCCTTGCGGAGGCGGCTACATTTGTTGATGATACATCTGTTCCAACATCTGCTTCATCACATTCACATCGGACAGGATCTCTTGAACCTCCCGATCCAACCGCCCATTATTGCGGTTCCTCTGGTTATTAGTTGCAACAGATGTTGCTCGTTGTATCACGGAACCCTGACGGTTATTGGGTAGGTTTTGGACTACCGGGACTACACTTGCGCCCACTGGCCCTGTGACCGCGACTTCATTCAATTCTTCTTCTTGAACCGTCCTTCTAGTCATCACCATAAGAACACATTTCTAATTTGTAGATTGGAATATGAGAGAATGACTTTTCGTACAGCCTCTCGAACGGCGCCAACCGGAACATTTGGTTCATTTGTCCATTTGACATGATGAGTGGACATCACATTCATCAAGAAGGATCATAAGATATGAAGGTCTTAGATGTTCCACATGTGTGTTACATCGACATTAGTGGGATCACAGGGGCATATAGGGATGTACGGCTGCAAATAACACTTAGGCCGGGCATTTGTTTAATCACAGTGGGAAAAGTGTCGGTGGCTGTTACAAAGAGCTGACGTTCGAGTCCAACCAAGATGTGTAATATATAATGCCGGCACATTGACCTCAGAAGGTGGATTAGGTGCGACCCGAGATAGAGTCAAGTCGGCATGGCCCTGCTCTTGGGGCCACCTGTAAGTATGTGCTATATATCCCTCCTGTCCATCACTTTCGCCAGCTCATTTTATGGAACGACCTCAGAGATACCGTAAAACGAAGCAGGTGCGAATCTCAACTGAACTACACTGCATTAACCATTGGTCATTGAAAGCCCACCATTAATGAAACTTTCTAAGGTCGAGCACTAATGTTTATTTCCTTTCAACCCGGTGACAAAGTCATACTTACCGGGATGCAGGGAAAAACATAAATAACAAGTTGATCAAAGACTTTTGTGGCACCCAAGTAGTTTTCAACGGTGATAATTTAATCCCTATGGTGTGGTCCACCTAAGACTCGCATTTGCCTCACTTTTGGGTCCATGCCTTAAAATAAGTTGGCAAAACTGATATACAACAAATACATCAGGATTAGTCCTAGAGTGAGGGTTGCACCCACTTAGTTGGATCTGCACCTAATGGGCGATCATTAATCGCCATGAGTCTTCACAAGAGTGGTTATGGGAGGGTAAAATTGTCATAATACTTTCAATTTTTTAGGTAGGAAATGGCGGAGAAAACAACTGATGCTCTTAGTAAAGTAGACTATACTGGAGCATTTAGAAATTACTTGAATATTGTATACATAGCATATTATAATTCGAATTAAATGGTCCAAATTATGTGTATTAGCTTAATCTTATTAGAAACTAAAAATTACTCTTATTTGATTTTCTGACTATCAGATTAATGGATAATTATTAGACCACTGAAAATGAAAAATATTATACCTTATTTAAGGAAACAAGTGTCCATAGACCAGATGTTAGGATTCTGCAACCAAAGTAACCTTAGCTTTCATAATTTAGTCAGTTTAACTTAGGTTAACGCATGCCACATGTATCATTTTCAAGTGAGTGAGTATAAAGTGTCTTATGCAGTTCGTGTACTAAATGAGTCTCAATAAGAAATTTCAAGCCATCTGATTTGACGTCCACATTCGGTCATTGAAATCATAAATTGAAATGGGCAGGAATTAGGACAGAAAAATGTTATTTGCCCCGAGTACACACTTGTTAAACTAAACATAAGTGTCCCACAATATAAGAGGCTTGCTAATCCTGCACATACGCTCCACACGTGCCAACATGGCACACCTAGAGATCATTTTATCTCTTCATCAACCAAGACATTTGCTCAAAACTCAGGTACGACCATTCATTATGTGGCCCCAACCCAATTATTTCTGTAGAGCTGATCACCTTTGGGCAAAGACAGATTGGCTAGTGACCCTACCATTGGTTAATGATCAGTGCTATGTGAATCCCACCATATTGTATGTGTTTCATATATGTGGACCATCCATTCTTTTTTTCAATTCATTTTATAGTATAAGCTCAAAAATGAGATAAATCTTAATCTCAGGTGGACCATATCATAAGAAACAGTATTGATTGAATGCCCACCATTAATATTTTCTTGGGAGCCGCAAAAGTTTTGGATAAAGCTGATATTTGATTTTTCCATTGGTTGGGATCTTTATGACCTAAATAATAGGTTGGATGTCAAATAAATATTCCAGTGGAGTCCAAGAGGTTTTTAATGGTGGACATTCAATTACTATTGTTTTCTAGTCCACTTGAGATTTAGATCTACCTCATTTGTGGAATAAAGCTGTAAAATGATCTGGAAAAATAGATAGACGGTGTGGATAAAACACATATATCATGGTGGGGCCACATACTACCAACCACCAACCACCTAGCTAGTGGCAACCACCTAGGGCATATTTGGTTTTTATTGATTTAAATGGTATGGAATTTATTAGAGTTTATTTCATTTTCCCTTTGATTGGATTGAGAAGTCTTCGTGACATTAATTTGATGGATTCGGAGTATTATCCTCAAAATGCACGCGTACCATTAATGAATTGCATTTGGTGCGATCACTTTTGGGCAAATAATCAATTAATCAATTTTACAACTAATATCGTTATGTGAATCCCACCATATTGTATGTGTTTCTATATTGTCATGTGTCCAAGAGTGTGTATATAGATAAGCTCAAAAATCAGATAAATGTAAAAAGGTTGCATATAGATGAAACAATATTGATAAATGCACACATTCAAAATTTCTTGGGAGTCCACAAAAAAAGTGAGATTTTAAATCTATTAGTTGGGACTTTAAGACCTAATGATAATAGATACCTAGATTAATTCAATTCTTCAATTGTTCCAAAAGCCAGATGGAATTTCTACATACGAGACCAAGTGCAATTTCATACCTAATCCCATGCCACTTAATCTACCTCATTTGTAGGATAAAGTTGTAAAATGATTTGATCAATTCTTATGTTAATCATTTATGGTATGGCTCTTTCATTCAACCAATCCACCATAAGATCATCAGTAGGGCAGATTAGGTGTCTTATTAGTAAATGTGGAATTAGCATCAATTATCAATTTAATGGATGATTGCGTCCTACCTCGGAATGACATTAATTTGATGGATCAAATTCTTCTCTAGAAATGCCATGTGATGTAAGTATTTTATCCACACTGTTAATTTTATATTATTATTGTAAGATATGAATCAATTTTGACTAGTTTAAGTTACCTAATTGGACCACAACTTGATTGTCATGTGTAAAGAGTGATTAGACTTTCACCATAAAAACTTAGATGAGCTGGAGAAGTGTCGGATCAAATGTAAATTTTGTTTTAACATTTCTACCAAGTCTGAATGATATGACCTTATTAATCAAGGTTGGGTCGTTAAAAAAACTACGATGCCCTTAGAATTTTTACATACGTGGTGGGTGCATTTCATTATCCCATGCCACCTTCCTTTGATGTGGTCATGATGAGTGATTTTGTATCTATAACTGGAATGCACTTTTTATATAATGCTTAAAATGATTTGAGAAAAGCGATTAACGGTATGGATAATATGGTATGGCTCATTACGGTGGGCCCCATCAGATCTTTACCGGATGGATTACCATCCGACGGATATAGGTGTCTTATAAGTAAATGTGGTCCCCACAATTCCCAATTTAATCAGTCTTAGAGAATAAAGAAAGAATTTTTTTGTTTTACTCTTGGGACATCATTTTCTAAATTCGAAATTTCAAGGAGTTGTCGGGTGAGAATCCTCAAAAATAAAATGGGCGAGGAACTCTAGTACTCTTCAAAGACAATGACCGATTATACACACGCATTTAGAAATTACTCAAGAATTATATAAACACCATACTCTAATTCAAATTAAAGTGTCCAAATCTTGTGTACCAGTTTAGTGCTATCATTTACAAAAAATTAGTCTTATTTGATCACCCGACTCTCAGATTGGTGGACAGATATTGGACGGTTGAAAATGAAAAATATCCCATCTTATTTTAAGAAATAAGTGTTCGTGGGTTAATGGCCAGGACTCAACCAATGTGATTTTTGGCTATAATTCACAATCTATCACTTCCAAGTGTGTGAGCATAAAGTGCGGTGGTCAGTGAGAATACCAAATTACTCTCCAAATAAAATTTGAAACCATGTGACCTAACCCTTGACACCGGCAGCCGGCAGATGGGACAGAAAAATGCTGTTTGCCCACGACTCCACACGTGTTTAAGCTAAACACAAGCATCTCACATGTACTGATATATCACGTGCATAAGATCTAGGCCATTCATCAGACAATCCCCACCGTGAATGTTTCTTATAAAAAAAACATTTCACATTCAATTATCAAGTGATCCACACATGTATGAGAAAAGGGATCATAAGAGAACATTCAGTTCATTTGTCCATTTGACATGATGAGTGGACCTCACATTCATCAATAAGGATCCTGAGATATAAAGGTCTCGTATATTCCACGTGTGTGCTACAACAGCATTAGTAGGATCACGGTGGTATATATGGATGTACGTCTGCAAATAGCACTCTAGGCCAGGCATTTGTTTAAGGGTTCTTGAGGCGTATAGACTGCAGGTTTCAGCCAGCACTTGCTGCAACGAAACCTTAATTTGCAAACTAGACTTAAGGTTGTACGGATAAATTTAAAAAGATTAAAATATCCCTCCTACAACTACTTACCCTAACCGTCTAATAGTACTTTCATTAAAACAGCTGTTACTTAACCCTAAAAAGTCGCTTTTCCAGTACTAACCTTCCAATAGCGAAAATCCTAAAGGCATCGTACGGACTCATCCGTTCGCCCTGTTATTTCTTTGTTTAATCGCAGTGGGAAAAGTGTCGGTGTCTGTTACAAAGGGCTGGCATCCACGTCCAGCCATGATGTGAAATATAAAATGCTGGCACATTGACCCCAAAAGGCAGATTAGATGTGACCCGAGTTCAAGTCAAGTTCGCATGGCCTTGCTCTTGGGCCTACTTATAAGTATGTGTTGTATATCTCCACCGTTCATCAGTTTTGCTGACTCATTTTAGGAAACGGCCCCAAAAATACTCTAAAATGAAGCAGATATGAATCTCAACTAAAGTACATCACAGTAAACAGTGGTCATTGAATGTCCACCATTAAAACTTTCTAAGGTTGAACAATAATATTTATTTTCGGGACAAAGTCATAAGAACCTAGATAAAGGGAAAACACAAATAACAGATTTTTCAAGACTTCTGTGACACCTAAGCAGTTTTCAACCGTGGGAATTTAATCCCTATGGTGTGGTCCACCAGATATCTGTATTTGCCTCACTTTTGGGTCCATGCCTTAAAATAAAGGGACAAAACTGATATACAACACATACATCAGGATTAGTCCCACAGTGAGGGCTGCACCCACCTAGATGGATCTGCACCTAATGGGGATCATTAGTCGGAATGAGTCTTCACAAGAGTGGTTAAGGGAGGGTAAAATTGTCATAATACTTTTAATTTTTTAAAGTAGAAAATGGCTGGAGAAAACAACTTTGATGCTCTTGGTAGAGTAAGGTAGACAATACTCACACATTTAGAAATTACTTGAATATTGTATACATAGCATATTATAATTTCAATTAAACTGTCCAAATTATGTATATTAGCTTAATCTTATTATGAATTCAAAATTACTCTTATTTGATTATCTGACTATTAAATTAATGGATAATAATTAGACCATAGAAAATGAAAATTATTATACCTTATTTCAAAAAACAAGTATCCATAAACTAGAGGTTAGGATTATGCAACCATTGTAACCTTAACTGGCTTTCACAATTTAGTCAGTTTAACTTAGGTTACCACATGCCATATGTACCATTTTCAAGTGAGGGAGGATAAGTGTCTTAGGGAGTCCAAGTACCAAATGAGTCTCCAAAAGAAATTTCAAGCCATCAGATTTGACCTCCCACATTTCGGTCGTTGAAATTATAAATTGAGATGGGCAGGAATTAATTAGGACAGAAAAATGTTATCTGCCCATGGGTTATGTAGAGCAGGTCGCTACAATTTCGTGTCTAAGATGGTCCAAAGAAAGCTCAATCAGAGGCGAAAGTGGTCCAAACCGTCAGAACCTTAAAATAGGCGTACCTCGCAAATTGAAATGAGCTATTGGACGTACCAAATATCATCTTGATCCAAAACTTCTATGGTCCCTAAGAAATTTTCAATGGTAAGAATTTAATTCACACCGTGTGGTCCATTTAAGCCTTGTATCTTAGCTATTTTTGGTATCAGAATCTAAAATAATATGGAAAAATGGATGCCAATGTTCGTGTGGCCCCTGGGTAGCTCTCGGAGCCTCTGCCTGTCCCAAGCCCCGAATAGGCAGGAGTTAACACCTAATCCGCACGCACTTTGAAGTGCTTGTGTCATTAGTGCCAACCACTTAGACGTGAGGAGATGCATGCCCGGTACTTTTATTAATTGAAGCCAACTTACCGGCCCATGCAATTTAAAGATGATTTTGGACCATTCATCTGCTGGGCCTCACTTTAATTAGTCTAGCCTAAAATGTTTGACCAATCCATCAAGGGCCCACTCTATGAATATTCAGATTATGTTGTGGTCTATGGGTGGGCCTAAGCACTTGGGTTAACAACAGGATGAGCTAGCCTGTCGTGAGTCAAATGCTGGCCTGATATATCACTACACCAAAATCGTCATTTAGGAACGATTTTAAACCGTTCCTAAATGCTTCAGGAACGGTTTAAAGCCGTTCCTAAATGAGGCGTCGCAAAAATTCTGGAACGGTTCAGAACCGTTTTGGGTACCGTTTCGAAATTTAGATACAAAATTTTAGGAACGGTTTTAACCGTTCTAGTGCCAACTGTCATATTTCAGAACAATATTTTTTCTTATTTCGGAACGATTTTAAACCAAAAAACCTACTGTAAAAAATAAAATAAAATAAGAAACAAATATATTTAAGCCATATTCATTTAACAATCAAAAGATAGTAAAAACAACCATGATAGTAATTTGAAACATTATTTATCTGACTAGCAAATTTGACAGTAAAAACTAAAATCTACAATGGAAGACTTCAAAATAAAAAGACAACTCAATGAAAGTCCGTCAAAGCAGATGAAGAGCTCCATAATGTGATGGCCTTTTATGTACCTAACAAGCAACAAGTAAAAAATAAGAACAAAAACATGTGAATAGATTGAAAGAACAATCAACTAACAAAACAGTGAAAAAAAATTGTGACAATTGAACATACATATGGGGGACTATTGTTAGTTGACTCACTTGGTTTTTGGATATGCTCGATACACTCCTGATCCGAGGGGAGCTCGTTCTAGACCAAGCGGGGCTACGAATGGTAAGAGAGACGTAATTAGCTCAATCTAAAGAGATTTTGAGGTTAAGATGGTTTGCCATATTTATTGCGAAAACCAAACCCAATTGTTGAGCCTATAATACAAAAAACAAACAAAATAAAGCAATGTCTAGCTGAATCATGTGAAGAGGCAATCCAAGGCAAACATGCCAGCATGGCATGCTCGAAAAAAGATTTGAGTTTGCATAAAATTAGTAATAAATCAACAATGCAAAAATCTGACAGCAAAGTCAGCTTAAAATAAAATAACATTATGACAAAAGTAACATGCTAGTGAGAAATCAATTACAAAGACAACGGAACAAATCTGGTCTGGCTTACCGGTTAAGTCCTGGCAAAAAATAATAGATTCTCAAGTGAGATGTACCCACAACCCCTGAGAAAAGGAAAATCCTATTAATGTTGCATAATTTTTCTGTGAAAGGACACATGAGTTGTCCAAACAAATAAGGTATAAATGCATGGGAGAAAGAGAAGAGTAGGGCTTGGTCCATCAGATTGGGTCATCAAAATCGAGATTAGAGCTTAATCCTAATTCTGCAAGATCCCTATCTAGAAGGACTTTCAATTTCATGTGGAAAAAAAATTCAGTTCAGGTTAGAGCAAACCATATATGATACAAAATCTACTTGCAAAAATAGGGAAGACTAAATTCTGCTCTTAGCATATATTGCTAATTGATTAGTTTAAAACATGTCAAGAGACCATCCTTAAACACTAACAGCCAGCAGTTGGAAAAAGGGGAGTTTAGCATTAAACCTTGCCACCAGGAAAAGATTTTATTTTCCAGAGCAACGCATCATTTTCAGGTGCGTATGCTGCAGAACCCATGGAAGTCCTTATATTGGGGGTTGTTGCATCTGCAGGTACAGGCAGCTCAATCTCCACATTTGTAGTTGTGTTGTATAATGAAGCAGAGCAAAATCAGGAGAGTAACAAATCAAATTTCCCCTATTAACACTAAGAAGAAAGTGTCCAGCAGCAAAACCATTGGCCAGTGACTATAAATGCACTTGCGCTCCTTGAACTGACTCCTCGCCTTTACCATGATCTCTATACGACTTCTCGAATGCCTTTCAACTTGAGCTTCCACCCAGATCAAAGGTTTGACCTGAAACCGAAGATGGAATTAGCCTCAATAAACATTGTAAGTTGTGAAACTGGGTTGGCGGTAGTAGCAGCATTAGCCAATATACATTGCAGAAGCAAAACATAAACCTGAGTACTGAGTCTGTAGGTCATCAAATCAAAGGATCCATCGGGCGGAATGAAGGATATTGTCCTGTCATTTTCAAAACGATGTGATAAAAAGTTCATTGATGCATCTCAACATGGAACTCGGACAGTTCACATGGAACTCATCTGAGTTTGAAACCTTGAATACAAGGTTTGATATTTATTTAACCACAACTCTGCATTTCTATGGCAATAGTTTCCATAATATCCTCTAGATAACCTTGTGCTAGCACAATACCACATGATGGAGAGAGAGAGAGAGAGAGAGAGAGAGAGAGAGAGAGAGAGAGAGCATAGAGGCCAATATGTGCAAGCTGGCAATCCATGCCCTCCACTAGAACTTGATAGCTTATGAGATTTGGCGAGCAGCTGCCACCAACATAAATAGCAAGAAAAGAAATGCATATATAGAAGGGAAGAAAAAAGGACCTCATTCACAATGCAAGGCAGATGGCAACAAGATATAGCTAACGAAGTAGCTCCAACTCACCTATGATTGATAAACCGTGAAACATTCCCATATCTTGTTGCATCAATCACATATGGCACCATTCCCTCATTCAATCCACTCATATCATCAACAGGAGCATCCATGTGAAACAAATAGCTGCAGCCTTTGTTTTCATACCTGAGTTTCAAAATAATCAAGTCCAAGGATGAAGATAAACCATAGGTCAAAAGGTCAACAAGGAAAAAACACAACAGTGAGCGGGATCGTGAAACCTCTCCCCTTCTGTTTGCCTCCTGATCACTCAAAAGCTCCCCAATGTACTCACATACAAAGGTCCCACGTGAAATGGGTTCACCTGCTCTGACTGCCTAACCCTGTTTAAGTCAGAAGGGAGAGTTAGTTCGGTCTCCCAACTACTATGAAAAGCTGAAAATCTCTCACCATTGGAGTTTGAAAATGGTGCTTGCTTATGTTGCCTATGGTTATCCATTCAACTGTACATTTAAAGCCATAAATAATGGAGTATACATTCAACAACCCCAAAAATGTTCATAGTTGTGGGCAGTGAAAAAGAAATCCATTGACTAAGCAATAAGCTATGAATGGCATGTCAATATGTTTTTTTTTTTTTTTTTTTTTAAATAAAAATTACCGTGGATTATTCACCAACAAACGCTTGTCTCCACAGATTTAATGTATTCGGACAAGAGAAATTTTCAAAGTCACCTACCCAGATCCTCAACATGAATGTTGACAAGAGAAACTCTAATTTGGTTATCTCAATTTATCAAACTAAAATTGAAATCCAATTCCATAGCACATCCAAACATGCCTGAAAGCGGAAGAGGGCAGAATCAACAGATATTATAACACTCAAAATATATAAACAATAGAAAATCGCTCACTCTGGGCTATGGATGGAGTGGCCCAGCTTGAAAAACTTGAATCTACACAAACCTAATTCAGAAAAGAATGACTTCGCATAACTGATTCCCTGCAAGAAAGAAAAAGAAACCCAATTAAGATCACCAAGAAACAGTTCTATTTCCAAATGCGTTTCAATAAAATCCAAATCAGATGACCCAAAGAAGAGGAGAAAACAAGAAAAGAAAAAGAAAAAATAACTGTTTTTTGGCAATTGATTTTGTGGGAAACAGAATTCAAAAACAAAACAGTTCTATTTTCATTTCATTTCAAAAACCCACATGAAATCATACAAATAAGATCAATCCCAAATAGTTATATTTCCAAATCTGTTTCTAATTCAAATCTCATACCATTGGGTGGGGTTTGTCTTCCACTAGCGATCATGTTATCAAAATCCGCCATTAGAGGATCCACAACGCTGAAATCCGAAAAGAAAGAAAAAAAAGTATATAAAAGAAGATATAACTGCGCCAACTGGAGGATTCTTTGGAACAAAACATGTATAATCAAGAGAACTTTGGTCGACCTGTTTCTTGACCCATATGTACCTTCCTCAGCTCCTCTAAATGAAGGGTTAGGACCGTCCAACCAGCATGAATTCCAGGCTCCAGCCAATCTTAAGGTGTGCTCCATCAGGTGATAAGCTCAGATCTGGCACACATGCCACCTGTACAAAATTCAATCTGATAAATAACCTTAATAGATGCCTAGAACACCATAATCTTGCCTCCTAGATTGTTCATGCAGAATACGGATGAAACCACAACATCCAACCATACATCAATATCTTTTCATTTTTAAACTACTTCCCTATGAACATTTGGAATTTTAAGGAAGCTCAAATCTTATGAAATTTGAGATTCAACTGGTCTATAATCGAGGATCTCTGCAATCTATCTGTCAAGGGATGGAATTGACATCCATAATGTCCAGATGCGACTGTCTGTACAAGTTGGATCCATGTTTCTGTGATCCAGACCACTGACTTGATGGGTTGTACAGTGCAAGGAAGAGGCCTCAAAATCTTCACATCAGAAGATCCTAGCCTTCCAATCTTTAGCCTTTTATAGCCTTTTTTCCCAAACAGTTGTTGCATTTCTTCCAATCTGTAAGAACTTAGGGCATCCCCATCCACAATGGAGCCCACCATATCAAAAGTTGTTACATTTTGGTGTAGTGCATGTAAGTGCAAAGGTAACTGAGGAGCCTATTAATAAAGTAAATAAAGAATTACTGCACTAAATATGTGATAGTTAACAAGAGAAACAGACACTAAGACCTTAGACAATGACATGTGAAGATAGAATCACCAAAAAACTTTGACATGGTCGCTGGTCAAAAGCATTCGAGAAGGAATAAATTGACTGAAAAATGACTGCTGCTCGTACATGTAAATGTAATGATATGCACCTCCAAACTCTTCACAAAGATAGATTGAAAATTATAGTGAATTCTTGCTCCACCAGAAAGTTCAGATGTTGACATTTCTTCGTTTTTCCCCTCCAATGAAGAAAAAGCTGTAATGAACAGACGATTTATGTATAAATTTCAGCAACATTTTCAAACAAAGGTACACAACACAAATATGAAAAATAGTATGCAAAATTGATTTTTGCACACCACCAATGCCAATTTGCATAAACCCCATTTATACTACCTCAAATCCCAAAATGTAAATGGTTGTATGCAAACCCAATCAGGGTAGTTGCGGAAATCAATGCCAGTAAGACCTGGATTTATAACAGCAGCTTCCAGTTCAAAAATATTACCAGCTTGGCCATTTGTCTCTTTCTTGGGGATCCCCAACTCAGACAAGATCACTTCAAGATCTGCAAGCTCCTTTTTCTTCAATTCCTTCTTTGAAAGCTTCCTTTCTGTATCTTTGGGTACCAGAGAAGCTGATGGAGGCTTCTTTACCACCAGCTCAGTAGTTACAGGAACCTCAGGCTCCGGTTCATGCTCTTCCTCAACATCATCGTCATCTTCATCAAGACCATCCTCTTCGCTTTCACTTTCCTGCACATCACAGAGACAAACAACACTTAAATTTGATTTCAAGACCATCCTCTTCGTTTTGGACTCATTATTTTGAGAACATTTTATGGAATTGTAGAAGGACATGAGAAGATGAAAATGTCTTCTTGCTTGTGCGCCCAGGAATAACAGCACCTATATTAACAACGTTTCTCACTTTGCACAATAGACAGCTAAAATTTTTTATTCAAGCACAGAAGGAAGATATAAAGAGGAGAACATCCATCCAAAAATTCGAGCTAGAGAATCATGCCATAAATCTGTTGAAGTGAATCTCTGGCAGTGACAAATAGCATGCTCCAAGGATTTCATTGTAGCATAAGCACACAAGGAGAGAGCCCATTATGAGAATAACGGGAAGAATATTCTTTCCTAGACAGCTTGCTCTCTAACCCAGCTGGACACGCATATTTACTACCCTATGCATGACCAGCACTACCTGTGAACCCAGCACATGCTACACAATTTTATAAGTAGCTATGCATGACCAGCACTGCCTGTGAACCCAGCACATAGCAAGATTTTCCATAACCAGAACAACGACAGGTGAACAAGTAGCTAAAGAGAAACAGAGCCAGCTGGCAGAATAAAAACAAACAAAATATCAGCTCAACAAATCCATGCATTGCCCATACCATAACACCCACTACTTGAAGCCGATCCTACCCTTGTCACATGCTTGGAAGAGCTCTGCCGTTCTTCCAAGCATGTTATCCCAAATTTTATGTTAAGAACATATCCAAAACCTCCATTACAAATGCACAATTTTATAAGCAAGCGTCCACCATTTCAGCATTTTCATGATGAAATCATTCACTATGATCATACTCATACTTTTTATATGCTCAACTGTAAGAGCTTTGTCTTTGCTACCAGCCAATCAAACACCACCATACTACTAAAGAGGACCTTGGTACTTCCATACTGTTGGAGCCAGGCCTCCACACTCAGTCCCTCACCGCTATCTCTGATAAGTTTTAACATGAAGTCAAAAGATCCAACTGCAATATCTTGGTTACTCCTTGAAATTCCCAAATTCTATAGAGGCTCCTTCAGGTGGATAAACTCATTAATTTCACAAAGTTTCTAAAAAAACAAGGTTCCCTTCAAGTGGATAAATTGGCATTCTCATCACAGATAGAATCACAGAAAAGTGACATATCATCTGGCTCACTGCAGGTGAACCTTAAAACTGACATTCTCAACAGTGACTCACTTATAAGGCCACCTTCTCAAGCATCATGCTTAAAGCTTCAAAAGTGTGCAACCAAACAAGGAAAAAAAAATGGAATTTCATCTTTCCTCTCAGAAAAGAAAAAATCAGGAAAAAAAAAACAGCAAACAATATAAACTATCAAATGCAGTACTCTGAAAAGCAGCAAGGAACTCACGGACAGCTGGAATGCACTGAAAAGCATGCAAACAGAGTCGCATCAGTGACTTCAGGACTTAGGTCGCCAACAAAGATATTGAAGTGGCCTGAAGCACATGAAAACAACAACAAAGAATGATTAGTAGAGAGAAGCACCACAGTGTGCCAACAGAAACAACAAATAAAGAACAGTAAAAGAGAAAGGAAACAAGTATGGAAGCAAATACTAACCTAAAGTATCCTCCCTCTGGCCACTGGCATATGCCCAGTTCACCTTGATTGCCTGACCGTAACTGTGAAAGACAGAAGCCACCATTTGAGAATCAAAATCTAAACTATGTTATGAAGGCAATGAGATTTTAAGGATAAGCTTCCTTGCAGCTGTCGTCCATGCAATGTCATGATTGTAAGAGAAGCTCTCCTCTTCTGCACAATCAGCTTTCGGCCCCATGAGCTGTTCTCCCACTTATTCTTCACATCGGCAGCTTCCATAGCAGCAATCAGAGACTTCATTTTCGGGATTCTAGGAATGTCAATCTTGAGACTGTCTCATTTCTATTTGGATTACATTCTGTATTCTTTTCCACCTCCCCATTCACTATGGCATTTTAACAAGCATCTAGAGTGCACTCTGCCCACGTCATAGTTGAATGGGTTGCATGCCATGCTACCACCCCCCTGCACATTGTAGAAAACAATCGCTAGCTGTGAGCCACCTAAGAAAATCAAGCTTATCAAACCATCACATGGCCTACACCATAGAAATATTTTTAAAAAAATGCAGTCCAAGACACAATGTTCCTCTCAGGCATATTGTCGAATAGCTTATGCGCATGTGCCAAATCCTCACACCTTGCATACATATTTATTAATCCATTCATATATAATAATAATAAAAAAAAAGACATTGAAATTGAACATTCTATAGATGATGTACCGTTCACATGGTTTCAAAGTTCGGCAGCAACCAATGCCCAAGCTTCGATTCTCCGAGCCCACCACGATACCACATCGACTTCATAATGCACAGGACGATCTCATTAGTGCTCGTGATTTTCTCAAGTTTTGCATTGCTGATTTCTAGAAGGATTGATTCTAGGGCTTTGGTCTATTTGATTGGAGGAAGAGAATGCCCTGAATCCAGTGCGTATAGAAGGGAATAGTGGTAAAACCTAGATTTATAGGGTTTCTTCTGCAAGCGGGATGCAGAGAGGGGGCGCTGAAGGAAATATTTGAGGATTCGTGAGAGGAAAATATTTGAGGATTCGTGAGGAGAGGTTTTGGGAGAGGAGAGGGTTCGTGAGAGAGAGAGAGAGAGAGAGAGGAGAGGTCCGTAGGTTATTTATTATTATTATTTTTTTTGTTCCCAACTAATCTACTTGGTGGCCGTACGAATGTTTCAAATGGTGGTCACTCGATCCCCACATTTCCTTCCGTGAGGCCCACTTGAATTTTCGATCCAACTCAATTTTAGCCTAATGTTCTAAAATGATCTCTCAAAACAGATGCACGGTGTGGATCTCTCGTAAACATCTTGATGGGCCTGATCTTAATTAAGTGTTTAGAAACGTACTCGATCTCTGTACTCAGGTACGGTTCAAAACCGTTTTGTATTAAAAAGGGCTTAAAACTGTTTCTGAACCAAAACTATAGCTGCTCCTGAACAGCAATTTTGGTGTAGTGACAGGTGGGCCCAGTATTTTATTAGAGGCCTATGTTCTTGTATGGGCCGGATTTTGAAGCCTGGCCTGTAATAGAGGCCTTGGGTCAGGTATGAGCCTGAATCAATATAGGGCTCGTGACTGGATGCTTGGAAGAATTGTCTTGATGCCCAACCCGAACATCAGCAGGCCTGTTTATCATGGTTTTAAGACCCTTCCTTATAAGCCTGGTGTGACTCAAATCAGACTTGTTTGGACTCGATACAATGAATCTCCCCAACTCAAGTGAGTCAGGCCGGTTCATCCCCCGCTAGGGTGAGTTGGGCTGATTAGTCCCGACTTGGACGAGTCCCAATACGACTCTAAACTGAATGAGTCGGTCCAGTCTTTTAATCGCACCGTTTATGCTTGTAATGGGCAGGTTGAGCATGAGTTCTAGGCGGGACAATGATTTGGGCTGACCATCTCCCGGCCCAGTCTGAGTGGGCCCCTTGCCACCCCTACCAATCACGAGCCTTTAGAAAAGCATTTGGGAAGGGAAATGCTTAGTGCAGTTGCTACATACGTGGAAATTAGGAATGCGTGTTCAAGACCTGAGCCGCTTATTCAACTATCTCCATTGGGTATATATATTCCATATCTGAAAAATAAGCCCAATCTAAATAGTAAACTTACTATTTATACATTATCATGATTCTTACCAGACTTCATAGTTTTTTGTCAAAAATAGTAAGTATCCTAATTAGCTTAACCATGTTATTCTCCTAATTTTTCTAAGCCTTTTTCATGTTGGATGCAACTCTTAAAGCTCTAATTTTTCTAAGCCTTTTTCACGTCGGATGTAACTCTTAAAGCTCTAATTTTTCTAAGCCTTTTTCATGTTGTACACAACTCCTAAAGCTCTGAGGATAAAGAGTTATAATTAAACTAGAACTTATTATAAATGTTTAAATGAAAATAAAATGGATTTTCAAATGTTTGATGGAATCTCGCAAATTTGGCATGGGGAACCCGGCATCGCGGGTTCAGTGGCTAAAGTAGCTTCTTCTAACCCAAAATCATATATGGTATATTGAATGACTCATTCTGATTTGTGAAATATGCTTGTTTAGGGTTCTGACAGTCCCGATCACTACCGCCCTTCGATTGGGCCTCCTCTGTTCAACTTAGACATGAAAGCGTCTGTGACCTGCTCTAGATCACCACCTTGATGTACATGTTATAATCCAAGCGGTCCATCAATTTTGCAAGCTCATTTTTTGGTAAGTCCCTATAGATGAAAAAATATATATACAAATATCAACTGGATTACACAGTAAACAATGGTCATTGAACGCCCACCATTAAAACTTTTAGTATCCACTGCAATGTTTATTTTTCATCTAATCTATTAATATGGTCACACAAACATGGATGAAGGAAGAACACAAATAGATTGATCTAATACTTTTTCGGTCCCTAAGAAGTTTTTATTAGTGGAAATTTAATCTTTATCATGTGGTCCACCTAAGATTTGTATCTGCTTTATTTTTGGGCCAATCTCATAAAATAAGCTGGCAAAACTGATAGACGGCGTGGATTTACAACACATACATTCAATTCGGCTCCAAAGTGAGGGCCACACCCACTTTGTGGATCCGCACATATAGGCATTCATTAACCTCGCCATTAGTCTTCACAAGAGTGCTCAAGGGAGGGTAAATTTGTCATAATATTTTAGTTTTTTTAACAAGCAAATGGTTGAGATCTTACTAGGGCTGTCAATGGGCCCGGCCTGAGTCGGTGTGGCCCGAATTTTGAACTGTTTCAGGCCCGGCTGTGGGGCTGACTCTTTTCAAATTTCTGATTTTACTGGCCCGAGCGATGGCCCATTGACACCCCTGTATCTTACCCGAAAAGATGAGAGGAAAAAAAAAACGCAGGGTGGTGAACGATACTCATGCATTTAGAAATTACTTGAATATTGTGTATATAATATATTATAGTTCGAATTAAACTGTCTAGATTATGTATATTAGCTTAAACTTATTATTATCTAAAAATTACTCTTATTTGGTTATCTGGCTATCAGATTAGTGGAGAGTTATTGGACGGCTGAAAATGAAAAATATCATGCCTTGTTTCAAGAAACTAGGATCCATGAACCAGAGGTTACGTGATTGGAGTTCCTCGGCCATGCGGCCCACCTCCAAATCAAAGTAAGCAATCATACATTTTATAAGGAAGAAAGATGATCGGCTCACAGCATGTCAATGTGCATGCAGAAAATGGCTATTCAAAAATCTGCATTTTGAAGTGCCTCTGAGATTCCCGCCAACCGTTTAGATGATGAGAGATGTGTATCCTCAACTTTCTAGGCGTTCCCTGTGCCAGTACTATTCATCATGCCCACTTAATTGGCAGGCGTATGTAATGTTAAGATGATCTGGACCATTCATCATGCCCACTTAATTGAAGCCTAGCTTTGTAATAGAAGCCTTGGGTCGAGCATAGGCCTGGATGTTCTTAAAAATTGCAAGCCTTTGTAGTATCATTGATGGGAGATACTACAAAATATCACACCCTCTTAACTGTCAGAATGGGCGGTTTATGTACACAATTGTCAGCCAGCGGTCGGATTGGCTACGATAATCTAGGGATCCAAGACATGTACACCTTAGATTGCTAAAAAGCAGACCCCACCTGTATCATTTCGCGCTGAACAAAACCTTTCCACCCTCAATCAATCACAACACTTAATTAACAACACACTTTAATAGTATTTACTCTTCAGACTATTTCTTATACCTGCGAATTGTATTTCTCAGAAATAGAATTTTGAGCACTTGAATTTATATGTTTGGATGGAGAATTTCTATACCGTGCGTGTACAGAGAACTACAGAAATCAAGAAGCTAAGAAAATGCAGAAGACCAATGCGGCCCAGCTATTGGTTCAAAAGATTGTAAGCCGGAAAATCCTTAATGCTGGAGATGTCTTCCAATGCTAGCTCACGCTCCAGCTGCGCTCATGTTGATTTCAAAACCTCGCAGAAAGATGAGGAAGACAGACGATCAAAATTTAAAAAACAGAAAAAAATCAGGTAAACAGAATTTCAAGGGAACCCAATTCCTGTAGTGACGCAGGGATGAACGTGGTGATCTTCCTCAAGGATAACTAATTCAAATCCACAGAGCTTCTTTGGACTCTTACGGAGACTTCTCAAATCCTTAAGGAAAAATCGAGAAAATAGAAATAATATTCTAGAAAATTCGTAAATTGATTGATTCCTAAATAAATGAGTTTACACCCCCTTTAAATAGGGTTACTAAGCCATGGAATAAGTTTGGGAATTAAACTACAAATTAAACTCTTAGAAACCGTGACTTACTATAAATAGTAAACTTACAATTTATAAACGGTCATGATTCCTACTAGTGCTAATGGTTTTCAGCTAACGATAGTAAGTGTTCTATTTGGTCGAACCATGATGTTCCCCTAACTATTCTAACCACTTTTCATGTTGGGCACAACTCCTAAAGCCCAAGGATGAAGAGTTGGACTCAAACTAAAACTTACTATAAATAGTAAAAATCAAATTAAAACAGTAATTTGACTGTTTATCTGATGGTATTTCACAAATTCGGCATGCGCAAATTAAGTAGCTCGTCCTACCCCAAAATCATATATGGTATTTCACAAATTCAGGATGGGAATTCTACCGTTTGAGATACGTCATTTAGGCTAGGTTACTCAGGTACGTTTTCCGATCAGGCCTTTTCTGATCCATCCTGGCTATGAAACTGTCCATGACCCGCTCTACATCATCTAGGCTATGTTACTAATGGACGTTTTCTGCCTTCTCTTAAATGGGGTGATGGCTCATCTACCGTTCATGTGAGTATAGATCCAAACAGTCCAAATTGTGAACCATCCAATGGAGGTCATGGAATGGAGATGATCGGAGGTACAGATTCAACAATCGATGATCGATGTAAGATGGTTAAGATTCATCCTATCAATGTGATTTCCAGGATATGCTCCATCTATAATAGGACCCATGATTTGGACATCAATAGATACAGATGTATGCCATTTGTATGCCTGATAAGAAGCCACTGTCAATGAAATGGAGTGTCACAGTGCTTACATTGAATTCCATATAAGAAGCACGCTTCGCAAGCCATGAGCATCCATCATCTGAAATGACACACAGTAGAGGTTATCGAATGCCATTTCATCCTCTCCACTCAGCTCCAGAAAGCAAACCCCTGACAATGAAGTTGGCCTGCCCGAAAGAAAGTTCCAACCATACGGTATTTTCGTTTTCAATGAACACTGACACAAGAAGACATTTTAAATGTGGGTACCCAATCAACCCGACCCGATTTTAATGGGTCAGGCCAGTTTTGGGTCTCACTTTTTGGATCCGATTAAAAATCGGTCTAGTCAGGTTCTGGGTTGGGTCCAGGCAGTTTTAATAGTAAAACTATTTATTTTTAACATGTATTGATTATTCTAGTAAGAAATGAGGTTCCCTATGCTGCACACGTGTAAGAGAGACTGTTTACACATCATGCATCCACCAAAGCTGCATGCTTGTGTGAGATCTATTCCATCCAGCAAGTAGGCCACCTGCAAAACTTATCTTATGGTTCATGGTCACCAAATGGTAGCCCAATCCAAGAGATTTAAGATGTGAACGTAAATACCTACTGCATGGGGAGATTCAAGTTGCCCTTGTTGCATTGTATGTGGACGTGTGTTTATTGTGCATCTTGCATCTCTTGGTCTTTCATGATGGTTATATATCTTTGATTGGATGTCCACACTTGTATAGGATGTGTGGGCCCACCCACCCACTCTGAGTAGGTGGTGGGGCCACACGTGTTGTGTATCGTCCTCCCTATAGAACATTATGCACATATTCATCTAGATTGTTGAGAATAGATTCCATGATGATCATATTTCCAATTTCTTTTTTCTTACATCCTCATGTGTGATCCACTTTTGTGGACTATGTATGTCTTCCTCGGCATTTAACAGAGGGTCGGATGTTGGGTTATCTCGACTCTCTCATACTAAAACATATTAAAATAGAATAAGGATACATTTCTTAAGTTGGAGGATCTGCATCGACTCTAGAACATTATGCACCATCGAATCATGGATGAGTTTTTATTTATAAAAAGTTGAGAAAATTTTTATTCTCTTGAAATCTCCATGAAAACCCAATCGATCACATTACCATATATTTAGGGCTAATTTGGCAGCATAAATTTGAACTTTAATTGAATTGAATGGATTTTGGTTACTATAGAATCAAGTGGATTTAAAATTTAACATTAGAGTTCAAAAATAGCTCTTTCGAAATATTTAGGTTCCTCATAAATCCAAATTTCTCCTAATTAATGAATGCACAAAATAATAGTAAATCCCTCAGAAATTTAGGGCAATCCAAAACTCAAATCGGCCACACCTGCAATTACATTTCAAAGAGGATGCCCACAATTCATTCATGTGTGGGTGTAGATACCCCACCCAGGCTAGCAACCTGATGAAGCATGGATGACCCTTAAGAACTAAACCTAAACCTTAAACCATACTTAAAATCTCAATCATTTTCAAGCTTAAGCCAAACCCTAGTTGAACCTAATCTATCATCTAAGCTAAGTTATTACCTAAGCTGAGTTATACCCAAGTCATTACCAAAGCCGAGTCATACCTAAGTTGTTTCCAAGCCAAAGCTTTAAAATTAAATCTTAAGTTGCTCTCTAGGCAAGAATGAGCCAATTGGCTAAATTGCAAAGATGAATAGTCAACGAAAGAAATCTGATTACTGCCTCCTCTCGGAATATGTGCCCCAAGCTATAGTTGTTACTCCCTTGAAAGTCAACTATGTTGGGACCTACTTAACCCTAGAGTTCTTATTATTTATCATTTTACCAAGACTTTTAACTCATAAGAAAATATTATATAGCATCTCCCTTACCTCCACCAATCCTATACGGTAACATCATTATTTAACTTTCATAATCTAACAAATTACAAAAAAAAAAAAACATTCCAATGAGCTATAAATACCCCATCCTCTTTTCATTTCAAACCAACCAAACAACTCTCTCTCTCTCTCTCTCTCTCTCTCTCTCTCTCAGAGAGAGAGAGAGAGAGAGAGAGAGAGAGAGAGAGAGAGAGAGAGTGTGTGTGTGTGTGTGTGTGCGCGCACGCTTGAGTTCTCAAGCTTTCATTTTCTTCATCCCCCTTTAGCTTTCTCCAACACTCTCTTAGCCTCTTAGTCTTATTAGGTCAACCCTTTCAAACCATGGTGCACCCAACCTCCAAGTCATTTTAAGTGCAAGTAAAAAATCGTGCCATCATCACTAGCATTCATACTTCGTTAATCGCATAATTACTTCACTTCTCAAGCCTCATTCTTCTCTAGGTTACTATTGAATGTATGTTCTGTGACTTGTTGAAACTTCACATCCTTTCGCATTAGAAACTCATGGTAGCCTAGTCCTTTTACATAACATTATAGAATCATCCCATCTTTTCTTAAATCTCATTTCTAAACATTCTCTGGATATATACTTGTGACTTGTTGAAATTTCGAATCCCGCCGCATAAAAAATCTAAATCTGCTTAGTACTATTTAATACTTTACATCGTATCATTTTTATCCCCTAAAATCATTTTATCACATGAAATAAAGATGGTACACATGTATGGGTAGAGAGGGTACCTAACACCTTCCCTCTTTATAATTGAGGTCTCTTGCTCGAAATCCTAAGTCACAGATTATGAGTCAATTTAAAGTAAGAGAGTCTTCAAATTATCTAGCTTTACAGATTCTGTAGCTTCCAGCCGACTGTGGAATTTTGATCTAATTGCGTGATTCCAAGTCTACCATATTATTAATCCAAATTACCCCATACACATCAAAAACAAATATAAGAGCGTGGGTGCCAATTTCTAACATTCACATTAGGGTCTCCACTTTTGTGCATTCATCATCTAATCTATTCATCTTATGATCTATCTCAAATGAAGAGACACCTTGCTGCTGTTGTGGCCCACTTGAGTTTTGGTTCAGCTTGACTTTTAGACCTTTATTCAAACACAAGGGGGTGCATATGATGCATGGGTCCACACTTGCTTCTAAATTTCAGTCCCACATGTCATGCCTGAGCTTAAATTTCAGGCCCACATTTTAAAATAGGTTGGCTCAGCCCCAGCCCAGCTCATTGACATATGCAGTGGGAATCTGTCCAAATTTTAAGTTGCATGATCAGGATTAGATGAGTTAGCTATCCCAAGTAGAAACGTTTGCACAAGATTTTTAAACTATTGATCCCAATCATTCATTCACTCATGCAACTTGAAGCAAGTCACGGTATAAGAAACACTCTGATTGCATGATCTTAACTCCTTGAAAGGGCCAATTTGTTTCGACCATTCATGGATAGAATTATCAAATCAAAATGTTATTTTAAAATCATAAGAAATATAAAGTAGGATTATCTATAAGATGTTTCAAGATGATGATTGCACCTATTTTATTTATCCAATGAATCTTGACTCTCCATTTTCATGCTATTGATCACATGATTAGAATAACTCGATTGGAATGATTTTGCCATCATGGCTTGCTCCTAGTTGCATGAATCAATGAATGATCAACAATAGGTCACCTTTTTTTTTTTTTTTTTTTTTCTTTTTTCTTTTTTAATTCTCTTTTTGACAACTGGGTCAGTTCAGTGGCCGTCCATTGATTAGGAGGTGTGGCCCACCTTTGCGAAAAAAGACTCCAAATGGTATCACCACTAACGCAAAAGATGCATTATTAATCTAAGCTATTTGCCAGGCCCCACCACGTATGGGCCATTCTTTATATCTCCCCTATCAAATGATCCTAGCCATCAACCAGCGGACCAATCTTTATTGGGGACAGTGAAGGTCACCTGATAGGAGATTTTGGGCATCTCCCTACACCACACGAACAATTAGGACCACCAAAATGTGGGCCTCACATCTACAGTTTCATTAGGCTGAGCGAATTCTCGTTTGAGCGTTAGATATTTCGTAGAGGTGAACATGCACCGTAGGATCTTGCAACCTGGCAATCAGATGTGCGTGGCGGATCCAGCAATGGTGGGAATCTGGAGCATGCTCCCCTCCAACAGATCTAGTGAGTGGCCCATTTGTTAGGCCACGTATGTTGGTAGCTAGGATGCCAGATGAACGGCCTAGATTCTGTATGTACAATATTGCTCGTGCATGCAAGCAGCAAGGATCTGGACCATCAAACAAGTCTGATCTGGTTTCTTTATTACCGATATTTGGACCAGAATCCAACATTGATAAGTAACTTTCTAAAAGAAAATATCAAATCTGTATGTGAGAAGTAACATATTATTCTCAGTCTCACTTCCAATTCCAAACAGACCACTGATTGAAAAGATCAATGGCTAGTTTCATGTCTATATTAATACATATCAAATCTCAGCCATTGAAATCATCCATGACCCACAAGTTGGTGTGAGATGTTGAACACCTGATCCAACGGAATGGGTATGAGATCCGGGCATTTCATCAGGTGGGACATTATTTTATGAATGGCTAAAAATGCCCTATACCACAAATAATGGTACAAGCACCTGTAAGCGATCAGTTTTTAAAATAAAAATGGTTTATTTGTGCAGTTGATCCTTGTTAGGACCTTTTAGAACAATTTTCTGGATCATTGAACTGTGGGGCCCATTTTCTGGATCATTTGGGCCGTTGGTTATAGTAAAGGTCAGATATGGAAGACATTAGATGATGAAGACCGTGGATCAGATCAATTAGCTAAGGGATTTAGGCAACCGTCCGTTCAGTTGACAGCAAAAGGAACAATGAAACAAACGTTCCACATTCAGCCATAAATTTTACAATAAATGGATGGTCAGAGTTGCCCACGAGTTTTTGGCCCATATCCCATCCAAGCTGTCCACAACAGCCCTAATCAGCTATCAGCCGTACAATGCTTGACCATGTGAAAGCTCCATATAGCTGATCTATAGGACGAAAAAATGAATCATTGGGGACTTGACTGATGACAGCCATAAATGAAGGGTCAAGATATACCCATTGATAATGGTTGGGTTGAAAGGATGTGCTGCCTTTTGGTTACATCATGCGTTATAAAATACGTGGAATATGGCCATTTATGATTGGTCGATAAACCTGGGAGAAGGCCAGCAGAAGAAAATAAGGTTCCAGTCGAACAGAATAGTAGTGATGCATGATCATCCATCATGTGGAGCCCACATTTGATGTGTACTGTCCATCATGTGGGCCCTGCTTAGGTGTTACTATCCTTGTGGTGGGGCCTACCTTGACGATGTGTTGTATATTGTAACGCTCTGGAAATCAGGGGTCTTGCATAAACTCGACTCCCAAGTTTCCGGGTGTCACTTATACTAATTTTTACTATTTTACGTTTAATCAGGTTTAAATGCACAGCATGAAATTTCTTAGAACATGAAACATAATCACAACTAATCTACTGAAATAAAAACAATCAATTATATATATATACCAGTCCAAAAGAATGTAAATGGGTCACACCAGATGTTACCCAACAAAATCACAAAAGGAATATCATGTCCAAAAGAATAGGGCTGAGTCCACAACTCGGCGATCCAAATCTCATCTACTAGGCCGACGGGGAACCGTCCATCAGCTGGAAATATGATAGCTCGTCCTCCTTATCCAGGCTCGCGCCGAAAGGCTCATCGTACTCAGTGTCACCTGCAACTACTGAAGAGTCTGGTTGGTGTTTTAAAACACCGTCCCAGAGTGAGAGTGAGTGATCAACTCAGTGGGTGCTATTAGTCTTAAGTTGTAACAGACATCAATTATATTATAAACTTAATGAAAAATAATCATTCACAAACACCTAACTAATCTTATTAATGCATATGCATGATAGATGATATCATGCATGCCCTCGCCACAATACTCCCTCAAGCGACACCATCTCACGCTCGCATATGACAACACTACCTCATTGCGACCTCGACTGCCGAGTCGCTAACCTAACTAGTGCGATGCGATGATAGTGTTAATCGAGTTCTTAGTTAATTTCATTCATCCAGTAGGTTTGAAAATCTAGTACACCCCACGTATCAATGTTTTAAACTGGTTGCGAGGCCAAGGCCCCCTAACGTGTGAGGCCGAGACCCCGCGATCCTTGATCCCATCGGGTTCCCCATCCCCGACTTCAAGCACATGGGGAGTGCCGAGAGAATGGGATCGCTCGCGGTAATTACGAGGAGGCGCGTCACCCCAGCATAGGCCGACCGCTCGGACACAGTATCCCATTCCACCATGCCCGGCTCACGAGACTGTGGACCGATATTCAATTCTTTATCGATGGGCGACAACGGTTGTAGGGTGTGTCAGGTTCCATACATGTGTGAGTAAACAAGGTTAACAAACAAGGTTGGTCAGCCAGTAGACTAGACCGCATGAGTTTAAGCAAGCACGTGGCGGAACGGCATCGGGCACAAGCGACCCATGTAGTCTAACTACTGTCGCATACACGCACTCGCCCAAATTCATGGGTCTAGCCTCAAGACTGTCCTACCAACGGGACCACCTTCACTCTCCTCATATTCCTAACTAACCCAAGGGTTTGTTGGTAATGCATAGCATGCCAACTAACAAGGTTATCAACTAGCATAAGTAATGGCATACGATCACACTTTCCAATATAGAAACTCAGATTTATCTACCAAGCAAAACTAACCATGTTGTGAACTAAAGGTGCATGTGAATCGTGGGGGCTAGTGAGGAGGCTAAGCATTTCATACATCGTAGGAACACATTGCACAAGGGTTAATACATCATACATGCTATAAGGAACATCATACATGGATCATCAAGACATGAACATGCAAACATTAGATTTCTACCTAATCATGTGAGAGGCAACAAATATGCTATAAGGAACATTACACACGAATCAACAAGTCGTGAACATGCAATCATTAAATTTCTACCCAAATATGTAAGCAACAACAACATTCCATAAATACTCCATGTTGATTGGAAGGATCAACGGTAAGGTTCTTCCTAGGTTTTCTCTAGATCCTCCAAATACATCATCCAAGTAATCAAAATCATTAGACTCATAGTAAAATTGGTGCTAAACCACCTAAAAATAATAGTCTGCACCTATGGATTGTTGGAGAGTTGGAAAATGACCTAGGAACGAGGGCTTTGGGGTCGATCGGCCGGAATCTCTAAAACAAGCTCTCGCATGTGAGAAATCCAAGTCAATCTCTTCTCAATACATGGATTTCAAGAGGAAGAGGTGAAGGATCTTACCTAGATGACCTACGGATGATTGTTGAGGTTATGGTGGAGAGTTTCCTTTGGAGGAAGGATAGGAAATTGACAGGGTTGATCCCCGTGGGCCCCACCTCTATCTAAGGTCCCCTTAGCTCTCCTTCACTCTTTCTTTCTTCTCTCCTTTCTCTCTTGTTCTCCCTTTTTCTCTCTTTGGTGGTTGTAGGAAATGAGGGAGATATGAGAGAGCTAAGGTTTATTTCCCAGACTTGGGCCCTTTGGCCTCAAGTTTCAACATCTTTCCAAAATAGCCCTCTAGGACTCCCTATTGGTGTTGGGGCGGCCCTAACACCTCTCTGGCCACCAAACTTGGTGTGTAGGTGTCTTATGGCCCAATGAGAGGTCATGCAAAGTTTGGGAACAAATGGATGATCGAGTATAGGGTTTGAGCATACGGTCCTGATCTTTAAATGGCCCTGAGGGGCCCATTTCGGTGATTGGGGTGACTCTGGTGGCCCTCTGTCTATGAAACTTACAGGATAGGTGATCCATGGCCCGATAAAGGGCCATGAAAAATTTGGGGACGATCGGATATCGGGTTTGGTCACACGAGTCTAATTCGCGATCAACGGTCACTGTGCCACGATCGGGTCCTAGATTTTGTGGACGAGTGTAGAAAAATACATTAGACCTTCACCATAAATTTAGAAGAAATTCGACGGCTAGAAAGCCTGGTATCTCGATTTTATTTGCAAGTGCTAGATTCTAATTCTGGCATCAGTAGGGTGCATTTGGCAAGTGCCAGATTCTAATTCTGGGTGTCCACTGGGTCCGTGATCCGCGATGGACCACAAGCCCAGTGAGATCTTCAGTTCCCTAAATTTTTAGATTTTTTTGACCCTCCTCGGTCGTTGGGTGGCCCACACGGGCTGTTGTTAAGTGTAAACAGGTCTAGCTTGGCGGCTCGCGCTAGGTCCTATCATGACTCGTCTGGTCTACCCAATTAGACTAATCCTAGATTAATTTTACTTACGGTATCTCATCACGAGTAGTTTAAACGAATAGTTCTGCGGAAAATCCTACGTGGACAGCATAGGACACTGTGCTGGTTGGATGGGACGTTACAATCACCCATATATAAACTAGCATTGAGTGCTAATGGTCATTAAGTGATATCATAAGTTAATTAAATAAAAAAAATTTATGGAATTTTGGAAATCCAAAACAGTGAAAATCCAGGATGTTACATATATCCACGCCATCCATCCATTTCTCAACCTATGCATGTGGTCCACCTGATGAGCGGACCAGCCTAGAGTTTGTGACAAATCATGCCAGTATACAGCTCCATCTGATTCATTCATTTGGATGGGTAGATCATGGAATGGGCCCCGCCCCAACATCTCACCCAAAGATGATCCTAGCCATTAGATTGAAGACTTGCAAATGGACAATCACATCCGATGTTTTATATTTGGTGTGGCTGAATGAAATGCATCCAAACAAGGCCTAAGATAGAACACATGTACATGTGAAGTCATACCAAGTCAGGGGTGGGTTGGGCTAAAATAACTTAAGCCCGAGTCCATGAAATTGATCATGCCAAACATGTCAATCCAAGCACAACCCAGCCACTATTAGGCCAGACTAGCCCATTGCCACCAGTAAGCTGACTATCAATAAGGACTTGAAATGACCTGAGCCCAGATGTTGGACCCTCTGACTAAGTTAGATTTCAATTGGTTGAGCCTAATAGATTGATGGTCCTAATGACACTGCTTACAGGCCCACTAGATGGGATTTGCTCAAAGTGCCCATGACTTGGCTCTTTTTGTTTGATGTTTTGCATATGGTATTTACATATCATTCATATCATTAGTGGGTTTATGTTGGCTTATTAGACTCTTCAATTTACATTAGTTTTTCATATTCTAACTATATTAACAACACCCTATTTTAAGACTTATTAATCACTTTCACATCTTCTATTGAGTTTTATGTTTATTTTGATGCAGATTATGCAGGAAATGTTATAGACCAAACCTTTAAAGTGGTTCTTGTATTTTTATCTATGATTTTTTTATATCTTAGAAAAGCAAGAAATATATTATGTTTATCTACTCTAGTGGAAAAGAGAAATATCGTGCTTTTGCATATACTGCCTCTAAAATCATATGGCCTTTATGGTTATTGGAAAGTATGGAGTTCTTATTAATATGCGCGATGAATATGTATTTCATGAAGGGGAAGCACTCTAAGATCGATTGTTTCTTTGTTATACATCATTTTTTTTTCTAGAGAACTGATGTAGAACATGACACAAGTATGCTCTTAGCATGGTTGGGACAAAAGAAGGTTGACCGTAAATTAACCGTAATTTTTTATTCGAATATCGTTATGGGGCGTACAACCTATCAATCTTTACTAAAACGGGTCATCCGAGCTTACAATTCAAAAACAAATTTTTAAGAAAAAAAAAAACCAAAATTTGTAATTTATTTCTAAAAATAGAAAAAAATTAAAAATTTTGGTTTTTTTTAAAATTTTTTTATTAATGGTGTAAGGAGTCTCGAACACGAGACTTCCCACTCCGACACCAATTTAATACAGGACAATTAATTACTTACTCTAAAAGCTCAAACTTCTAGAGTACGGTGAATTAATCCCTTTATCTCATAGCTTAGGCCCCGCATCCCATGGGTTAGGACCTCGGCCAAACCCCCCTTGTGGGCTCATGGGCCCCTAATCACATGGGCTGCCCACCCTAAGTGTGTCCCCGCATCCCATGGGCTACCCCACTTAAGCCCGGTGTGAAAATGACCCTGCATTACCAGTCATACAAACTAACTATGCTTTCTCTTTACATATATCATTCACATGCCGTAATTATACATAGCTATGATCGTCTAGCTCGATACATGTCTCATACATGTGTGTGCGACATAAACCCAAACTTTTTAATTATAATAAGATACATAAAATTTGGTGTTTGTGTGCCCTAAAAATCCCATGTGATGATCTTATCAATCCAATTAAAGACCTTGTTTGTAGATCATAATAATCATAAGTCATATGCAAACATGTTATTATTGTTATAACCAATTGCAAATATAATTATACATGTATATATGTTAAGGGAAAGAGTTTCTCATATCAATTTTGGAAAGTTGTGTTGGAAAACAACAATCGTTGATCTCTATACCTATTATATGGCCACCAATAGTTTTAGGATAAACTGGTGGTTATTCTAATGTAGTCATCCTACTTAAGGGAACCAATGATGAATTGAAGGGAAGGTTTCTACCATTAGGTTTGACGACTCTACATTACATGAGAGTATTAAGTGTCCATGGATGTATGATCTTGTTATTAAAACCATTAGAAACTCAGGTCAAAGGATCATTTGAAGTCGCATTTGATGACTCGAGCCCAATCTAGATTCACTTGTATATGTACTTGCTTTGACTAATCCAAAAACACAATGATATAAGTAGTTCAATTTTATAATTTAATGTGCTTTAACCTGCTTGATTCATGTAGAGAAAAGTCTTAAATCTGGTTTTTTGGGTGTCGTTTGACTGGTCGTGGGTCAGCCACGACTAGTTGTAGGAGCTGGTCGACCGGTCGTAACCCGTTCGACTCAAAGTCCAGCAGCTATGTTTTTCATGTCCGGACCGCCTTTGACCAGTCGTAGGGTTTGTTCGACTAGTCGTAGCTTCGACTAGTCGTAGCTCCCCTTCAACTAGTCGTAGGTTACGCAGATTTGATCAGCGATTTTACGGATTGTGGAAATTTGTGTCCTTTCACAACTGGGATGCAGAAGGGAAGTTACCTAAATTATAAATAGGTGTTCCTAGGGTTTTTCTAGGGTATGGGAAAGTATTCTAAGGGTTTCCAAAAGGGTGTAGCAAGGGTTAGATTCAAGGTTGTTCGAATCGGGTAAGTTTTCTCTCTTTGTAATTTCTATTTTCATAGTGGTGATCTGTTGCTTTGTGCCGTGGTTTTTTTCCGCAAGGGTTTTCCACGTTAAACTGTGTGTTCTCTTGTGTGCTTGGTGCCATTGGATTGCTATCCTAGATCTAGATCTGTGTGATTCCGCAGGCCAAAAATCCCAACAACCAGTATCAGAGCTATCGTTGGGCACAGATCTGAATTTGAGGGATTAGTAATAATGGCGAGCACCAGGTATGAGATTGAGAAGTACTCAGGAAAAAATAATTTTGAGTTATGGAAGATCAAGATGATGAATTCCTTAATCAAGCAAGGCGAAGATGGTGCTCTTGAGGAGAGGAAGTCCACTATGACTGATGATGAGTGGAATCTTCTTGATAAGAAGGCTTTATCATCGATCCGTTTATGTCTCACAGATGAGGTTCTCTACAACGTCATGAGGGAGAAAACTGCGGTTAAGTTATGGGCAAAGTTAGAGGATGTTTATGCGAAAAAATCCTCTGAAAATTGCCTACACTTGAAGCGGCAGTGGTATGACTTCAAGATGACTGAGAGTGGAGATCTGGAGGCTCACATCAGTAACTTTAATAAATTAGTTTGCAAATTGCTGGATATGGAGGAAGTGATGAAAGATGAAGAACAAACATGTATGTTGTTGAAGTCTCTTCCGGCGTCGTATGAGTCATTTAAGGATACTATGTGCAGTACGAATAAAACCCTGAGTGTCGACACCGTTATCTCAGCCCTTTAAGGGAAGGCTATGAGAAAGTTAAACGGCGACATAGGGACATCTTCTGATGCACTGTTTACAATGGATAAGAATTCTGAACAAGGTACGGGTTCTTCAGGTTATAAATCCAAATCCAAGAGCAAGGGCAAAGGAAAAGTAAAGTGCTGGAACTGTGGGAAGGAAGGACATGTGAAGAAGGATTGTGGAAATCCTAAATCGAAGAGAGAAGATTCTGAGTCTTCGTACAGGGAGGTCAATGTTGCCACGTCAGATGGATCGAGTGGATGTGATGGTGATGTTTTGTCTGTGTCTACGATGAAGCGGCCATACGATGATCATAAGGACGAGTGGATGCTAGACACAGGGGCATCTTTTCACATGACTCCTCATCAGAGTTGGTTCACCAGCTACAATGAGTGCGATGGTGGACAGGTGTTTATGGGCAATGACTTTGCATGTAATGTTGTGGCCGTGCGCATCAGGATGTTTGATTGGGTGGAGCACACCCTGACTGATGTCAGGTACGTTCCTGATCTGAAGCAGAATCTGATTTCTCTTGGTATACTTGAGGCAAAAGGATGCAAGTACATAGGTATTGATGGTGCCCTTAAGGTATCTAAGGGGGCATGGGTAATCATGAAAGCGAAACGACTTGGTAACTTGTACAGGTTGATCGGGAGCACTTCAAACAGTGGAGCTGTAGTAGATGTAGCGGATTCCACCTCTGCACATGTGTGATATGCTGAGCATGGCCACATGAACAGGCAGGGTGGGAAGGCTGAGATGCGCGGACAGGGATACAGATCAGGTGGAGCAGCCACCTGTGAGAAGAAACACACGGTATGATCGTAGGATATCGGCGAGGTACATGGACGACTCCAATATCGCAGGGGATTCATCTTCTATTCAGATGGCTCTAGGTGAGCCTGGTGCTGAGAAGTAAAAGGTGACTATGGGCGATGTGATGGATTCGTTGTACCAGACCGACATATAGGAGCGGGTGGAGCTTCCAGTGGGCCGGAGAGCGGTTGGATGCAGGTGGATCTTCAGGAGGATACAACACAGATACAGGGCGAGGTTGGTAGTGAAGGGTTATGCTCAGAGAGAAGGGATCGACTTCTCAGAGATATTTGCACCGACGGTATAGCAGGTCTATTAGATCCGTAATTGGCTCTGGTTGGCCAATGTGATCTTGAACTGGTAGGATGGATGTGGGGTCTGCACTTCTGTAAGGGAAAGTGAAGAGCAGATCTACATGAAGCAACCGAAGTAGTTCGAAGTTAAAGGGGCTGAGAAAAGACTTTGCAGGAGGTCGTGGTTCGACCTGTCACCTAGGCGTGGTTTGATTCCTTCATGATGAGTCAGGAATTGATGACATGTAGATCGCCAATTATGACATGTCTGAAATCAATGTACTGAAGACTCGTTTAAATGGGATATTCAGGATGAAGGATCGGGGGGCTGCAAAGATGGTTCTCGACATTGAGACTGAAGGAAGAGTAGGCTTTGGTAATCACAGGAGGAATACCTTGTGTGTAGGTATTGATCAAGGATGTGATGGGTCAGGTAAAGCCAGAGAGCGTTCCCTACGCATCTCTCCTCAAGTTTTCCATGACATGTCCTAAAACAGATGAGAAAAAGCAGGATATCTCATGAGCCTTATTCGAATGTGGTTGGCAGTGTATGTCATGGTCTGGATTAGACCGGTTATTTCATAGGCTATCAATGTTGTGAGCAAGTACCCCGGCAAGCAATATTGGGTAGCGGTGAGATGGTAAAAAGACTACATTTTTTCTTTTGAGAAGACAAGAGCAAAGATAGTTGGGCACGTGGATTCTGATCCGACGAACATACTCTTATAGATCGTTCCTGTAGAGAAGTTCAAGGTCTGTGAAACTTCTTTGGGCTTGGCGATGGCATAAAAGGAAAATGGAGTGTGCAAGAGAAGCTATGATGTAATACAGAAATAGGAGAAGAGGTCAAGAAACTACACAGTTAAAAATTGAAGATTTGGTGGAGATTGTTGAGAAAAGTCTTAAATTTGGTTTTTTGGGTGTCATTCGACTGGTCGTGGGTCAGCCACGACTGGTCGTAGGAGCTGGTCGACCGGGTCGTAGGAGGCGGTCGATGTTGAGTAAATGCCGTTCGACTCAAAGTCCAGTGGCTATGTTTTTCATGTTCAGATCGCCTTCAACCAGTCGTAGAGTTTGTTCGACTAGTTGTAGCTTCGACTAGTCGTAGCCCCCCTTCGACTAGTCGTAGGTTACGCAGATTCGTTCCATGATTTTGCGGATTGTGAAAATCTGTGTCCTTTCGTAACTGGGATGCAGAAGAGAAGTTGCCTAAACTATAAAGAGGTGTTCCTAGGGTTTTTCTAGGGTATGGAAAAGTATTCTAAGGGTTTCCAAAAGGGTATAGCAAGGGTTAGATTCGAGGTTGTTCAAATCGGGTAAGTTCTCTCTCTTTGTACTTTCTATTTTCATAGTGGTAATTTGTCGCTTTGTGCCATGGTTTTTTCCCATAAGAGTTTTCCACGTTAAACTGTGTGTTCTCTTGTGTGCTTGGTGCCATTGGATTGCTATCCTAGATCTAGATTTGTGTGATTCCGCAGGCCAAAAATCCCAACAATTCATACATGAGTGTTGTTGTGCCTTTGAAGTAAAATATGGTTGAGGTTTATACAATGCAACAAGTAATTTACTTGTTAATTAGGAATATTATTATGAATGACATCCGGTAAATCAGACCAACCATCAAGCAATTTTGCTTGTTAATTAGGAATATTATTATGGATGAGATCTGGTAAATCAAACCACCCATCAAGCAATTTTGCTTGTTAATTAGGATTATTATTATGGATGCGATCCGGTAAATCAAACCATCCATCAAGCAATTTTTCTTGTTAATTAGGATTATTATTATGGATGAGATTCGGTAAATCAGACCATCCATCAAGTAATTTTGCTTGTTAATTAGGAATATTATTATGGATGAGATCCGGTAAATCAGACCATCCATCAAGCAATTTTTCATTGACGCCAACACTTGAAAGGTTTTAAATGCAAACATCTGTTACTGTTGATATTTTATTTTAACCATTAAAAAGTTTTAATCACACTTGATGATAATTTTGATGGTTAAGATCTCATGGTCCACTACTTATGTTTGCATGGGCATTGGATTAAAGGTGGATTACCATAATAAGAAGGGATTAGGAAATTTTGAGTACATAGTTACATAAGATTACAGGCTTTAAATGTAATAAGCTAATACTATAAAATGTTACAGCAACACTGGTATTTCTCCCTAAAATCCTATCTCTTCTTTATAAATAGATACTATACCAAAGCCAAAGGGATAAAGACCGCCTTTTAGAATCAAGTGACAAGTGAGGGCACCGGGTCATCTTATAAAGGGTAACAGACTCGTCGTTCTCCATCTAGGGCTGTCAATGGGTTGGGCCAGCCTAATGGGCTTTGGGCCTGGCCCACCTTGGGATGGGCTTAGACTGGATTATCAAGCCCAAGAGCCAAGTTCGGGCTCATACTTTTAGCCTATTTTCATTCGGGCCAGGCATGGACTTATCCATCCAAAAGCCCAATAGCCCAGCCCAGTGTGATATTTTTTCAACACTAAAAATACCTCATATTTCAAAAGCCTTTCCATGAGTATAAAAAAAAAAAAAAAAAAAAAAAAAAAAAAAAACCCATCCCTGCTTGCTTCGAAAATTGGACCTGAGTTCAATTAATATTCGTATGATAGCATCGGTGTTGACATGACAAAGTTCCTGGGGCTTTATCATGATGCATGTGTTATATCCAGACCATATAATCATTTTACAAGATCATTTTAGAGCACGAACCCAAAAATGAAGTGGATGCAAAGTTCAAGTAGACCACACCTCGGAAATCAATGGGGGAATGAACGCGTACCATTGAAAACTTCTTACGGGCTTTAGGTCCATGTGACCATATGAACATGTTGGATGGTAAATAAATGCCATTGTCTTTGCAGGTTGGATAGTAAATTATATACATGAATGGCTATAGACATTTGAGAGGCTCCAGTTAAAAGCAGTGCAATATGCAATGTAGGCTATATATATATATATATATATATATATATATATATATATATATATATATATATATATAATTCAATCGGTACTGTTTTCTTTTCTTTATTATTATTATTATTATTTGAAACTTAGAAAACATTACAATACAATTAAAACTGAAAATTGAATTAAAATTATATTACATCACAATATATATATATATATATATATATATATATAATAAGTTTAAAATAATTTTGAATACATTAAAAAAAAAATCCTCCATGTAGTCTACTACCTATCACAATTGATCAATATCCTATGCTTTTAGGCCTAAATTTAGACAAAATTGATTAATATCCTGCAAACATAAGTTAAAAAAGTCAAAAGGTGACATTCCATTAGGAAAAAAGTCAAGTGATTGCATGGAGAGGAATTTGTATTTTTAACCTACAATAGCATGTAAGCTTGTATGGAGAAGAATTTGTATTTTTAACATACAATAGCATGCGCCTGCGCTAGTGATGATCTCACTGCCTGGCATCCTCCTGCATCTTAATTCCCCGACTTGAAAAGATGCGAGCCAGAATAACTTTCCAATCTCATGGTTGGATTGCGTAAGGCATGCTAGCAGCATTCAAAATCTGCATCTCCTTTTGTCTATGTGCACAAGTTCCATGTCGATCATCATGTGGCCCTACCACTACAAGAAAGTAGGCCTTTAGCCTCAGTTCAAAAAAATGAGGTGAAATGTGCTTTTTAGCATCGGTTGTAAAGGAATTAAAGTTAAAAGTTCATTTTTTACGTCGGTTGCGAGAAATTGAGGTTAAAAGTCTAATTTTGGCTTTAGTTGCATAGGAATCGAGGTGAAAGGTGTACTTTTTAGCCTCAGTTGCATAGGAACCGACACTACGCCAAAACAGCGAAAAAAGGACGGTCCAAAACCGTCTCAAATGACCAAAAAGGACGGTCATGGACCGTCGCATAGGCTGTCAAATTTTGACGTGTCTTATTTTTTAAGGGACGGTAGAAAACCGTCATTTTTATTGACAAAAAAAAGACGGTCATAGACAGTCCTAAAAAAGGACGGTCATGGACCGTCCTTAAAATGATCCTAAAAAGAACGGCCATAGACCGTCCTTTAAAATGACTGTTATGGACCGTCCTTAAAAAGGACTGTCATGGACCGTCTCTTATGAGCCTTCAAAGGACGGCCATGGACCGATCCTTTAAGCGGACGATCATAGACCGATCCTTGAAAATGATTGTCATAGGACCGTCTCTTATGAGCCTTCAAAGGACGGTCATGGACCAAATCCTTTAAAAAGGACTGTTATTAGCCGTCTTTATGACCCTTAAAAGGACATTTTCAAATTTGACTATACTGTATTCTTCTGATATACACATTATACAAACTACGTAAATCCAAACTGTTTCATCACATTCACATTCACCTGTTTCATCCAAACAAGACTGATATACACCTGTTTCATTCACATTCACCTGTTTCATCCAAATAGGACTAATATACACCTGTTTCATTCACATACGTAAATCCAAACTGTTTCATCACATTCACGTTCACCTGTTTCATCCAAAACAGGTGATATATTACTGTTTCATTCACATTCACTGTTTCATCCAAACAGGACTGATATACACCTGTTTCATTCACATACACCTGTTTCATCCAAACAGGATTGATATACACATGTTTCATTCACATACACCTGTTTCATCCAAATAGGACTGATATACACCTGTTTCATCCAAACAGGACTGACATACACCTGTTTCATCCAAATAGGACTGATATACACCTGTTTTATTCACATTCACCTGTTTCATCCAAACAGGACTGATATACACCTGTTTCATTCACATACGTAAATCCAAACTGTTTCATCACATTCACATTCACATGTTTCATCCAAACAGGACTGATATACACTTGTTTCATTCACATTCACCTGTTTCATCCAAAGCAGATGATATACACTGTTTCATTCACATACACTGTTTCATCCAAACAGGACTGATATACACCTGTTTCATCCAAACAGGACTGACATACACCTGTTTCATCCAAACAGAATTGATATACACCTGTTTCATCCAAACAGGACTGACATACACCTGTTTCATCCAAACAGGACTGACATACACCTGTTTCATTCACATTCACCTGTTTCATCCAAACAGGACTAATATACACCTGTTTCATTCACACCTGTTTCATTCACATTCACCTGTTTCATCACATTCACATTCACATCCATCTAAACACAAACTACGTAAATCCATCCAAACATAAACTACATCCATCCAAACACAAACAATCTTATCCACAATACATTATTCATCCACGCATAATACATATGAAGTTTAACTTCATAAGTAAAAAAAAAAAAAGGAAAAAAAAGGTTCAGGTTTAGGTTAGGGAGTCGAGATTAGGATTAGGTGTAGGTTTAGGTTTAGGGATTTGAAAATAGGTTAAGGTTTAAGTTTAGGAATTCGGGTTCGGGTTCGGGATTGGGTTTAGGTTTGAGTTTTCAAGTTTAGGTTTAGGTTTAGGTTAGGGAGTTTAGATTAGGATTAGGTGTAGGTTTAAGTTTAGGGATTTGAGAATAGGTTAAGGTTTAGGTTTAGGAAATCGGGTTCGAGTTCGGGATCGGGTTTTAGGTTTGGGTTTTCAAGTTTAGGCTTAGGTCTAGGTTAGGGAGTTGAGATTAGGATTAGGTGTAGGTTTAGGTTTAGAGATTTGAGAATACATTTAGGTTTTAGGTCATAAGTTTTGGTTTAGGTTAAGGTTATAAGTTTAGGTTAAGGTTTAGGTTATAAGCTATAGGTTTAGGGAATTGAGAATAGGTTAAGGTTTAGGTTTAGGAAATCGGGTTCGGGTTCCGGATCGGGTTTAGGTTTAGGTTAGGGAGTTGAGATTAGGATTAGGTGTAGGTTTAGGTTTAGGGATTTGAGAATACATTTAGGTTTTAGGTATTGGTTAAGGTTTAGGTTAAAGTTAGGTTATAGGTTATAAGTTTAGGTTTTAGGACATAGGTTTTGGTTTTAAGGTTATAGGTTTAGGTTAAGGTTAAAGTTTTAAGGTCTTATAAGCTATAGGTTTAGGGAATTGAGAATATGTTAAGGTTTAGGTTTAGGAAATCGGGTTCGAGTTCGGGATCGGAGTTTAGGCTTGGGTTTTCAAGTTTAGGTTCGAGTTTAGGTTAGGGAGTCGAGATTAGGATTAGGTGTAGGTTTAGGTTTAGGAATTCGGGTTGGATTGGGTTTAGGTTTGGGTTTTCAAGTTTAGGTTTAGGTTTAGGTTAGGGAGTTTAGATTAGGATTAGTTGTAGGTTTAAGTTTAGGGATTTGAGAATAGGTTAAGGTTTAGGTTTAGGAAATCGGGTTCGAGTTCGGGATCGGGTTTTAGGTTTGGGTTTTCAAGTTTAGGTTTATGTTTAGGTTAGGGAGTTGTAACACCCCGGATTTTCACTGTTTTGGATTTCCAAAAAAAAATCATTGATTATTTTTTTAATTGATTAACTTATAATATTACTTAATGACTATTAACACTCAATGCTAACTTATACACGAGTGGTTCTGCAGTCACGATCGGACCATGTGCGGCCGTCAAGCAGTGTGCAGAGATTACACTTAGTGACACCGTGTGTGGCCGCCAAATGACCGAGGAAGGTCAGAAAAATCTAAAAATTTAGGAAATCTTAGATCTCACTGGGCTTGTGGTCCATCGCGGACTACGGACCCAATGGACACCCAGAAGTACCATCTGGCGCTTGCCTAATGCGCCCCACCAATGCCAGATTAAAATCTGCACCGACAAAAGAAACTGAGACTCCGGGCCTTCCAGCCAGGATTTCTTCCAAATTTACGGTGGTGATTTAATATATTTTTCTACACTGTCCACCAAATCTGGGACCCGATCGTGGCACGGTGATCGTTGATCACAAATCGGACCCGTGCGACCAAACCCCGCATCCGTTCGTTCCCAAATTTTGTAAGGCCCCTCATCGGGCCATGGACCACTTATTCTATAAATTTCATGGCCGAGGGCCATCGAAATGCTCCAATCACGAATGGCCCCTGAGGCCATTTAAGAATGGTCGGAAACGCCTTCTCGGATCATATATCCGTTCATCCGTTCGTCCTCAATTTTTGCAGGGGCCTAATCGGGCCATAAGGCACATACACGCTGAATTTGGTGGCTAGAGGGGTGATAGGGCCCTAGATCCTAGAAAGACCCTCCCATAAGTCTAAGTATAGTAAAAACTTAGCCCTTGGGGCCATTTACACCAAACCGGCATTATAAAAGGCTCCATTTGGGCACCCCTCTTCCCATACGATTTTTCCATTTCAAAAAAGAGAAAGAGAGAAAGAGGAGAGAGTAAAGAGAGAGGAGAGAGAGCTAGGGAGAGTGAAGAAAGAGAGTGAAGGTGAGAGCTAGGTGGACCTTAGATCAAGGTGGGGCCCAAGGAAATCAACCATTTCAACTTCTTACTTCTCCTCAAGGGAGAAGCTCTCCTCCACAACCTCCATAATCATCCGTTGGCCGTCTAGGTAAGATCTTTCACTTCTTCTTCTTGGAATCCATGTATTGAGAAGGGATTGGCATGAAATTTCTCACATGCAAGGTTTGGTTTAGGGATTAGGCCGATCTACCCCGAAATCCATATCTCTAGGTCGTTTCCAAGCCTTCATCAAATCCAAGGTGCGGACTATTGTTCTTAGGTGGCCTAGCACCAATTTTACTATGGGTTTAATGATTTTGATTGTTTGGATGTTATGATTGGAGAAACTAGAGAAACCCTAGGAATTGCATGATTGTTGAAATTCATATGGGATGCATGTTGATCCTCATTTGGTGTTGCTATTGCCTTTCACATGATTGGGTATTTGGATGATTAGGTGCTCATGCCTTGTTAATTTCTCCCTACATTGTTGTTTCATAGAATGTATGATGATCGTGTGCATATGATTTCTTGCAATGGTGGAAGTGCTTAACTTCCTCCCACACACACACACACACACCTCACTTGTACTTGCATTATGATATTGTTGGCCTTGCTTAGTATGAGAATCTGAATTGTATGTTGAGAAGCTTGAGAACATGAATATTGTATATGCTAGATGACGCATTGGTAGGCGGCATGCTAGGAATTGCTACTCATACCCTTGGGTTGGTCAGGAAACATGAGGAGAACGAAGGTGGCTCCATTGGTAGGACCGCCTAGAGGCTAAACCGTGGGTTTTGGGCGGGTGTGTTCGGGTGGCTGTAGTTCGACTACGTGGGGCCCTTGTGCTCGAGGTCACTCGTCTCACACTCGCCTGACTCATGCGGTCTAGGCTACTGACTGATCAACCCTGTTTGTTAACCCTGTGTGCTCACATATGTATGGAATCTGAACCACCCTGCAACCATTGTAGCCCATCGATAATCCACTTGAAACTGGTCCACAGCCTCGTGAGCCGGGCATGGTGGAATGGGACACTATGTCCGAGCTGTCGGCCTACGCTGGGGTACCGCGCCTCCCCGTAGTGACCGCGAGCGATCCCTTCCTTTCGGCACTCCTCATGTGCTTGGAGTCGGGGATGAGGAACCCGACGGGATCACGGACCGCGAGGTCTCGGCCTCACGCGTTGGGGGGTCTTGGCCTCGCAACCAGTTTAGGGCATTGATACGTAGGGTGAATCAGAATCCCCAACCTGCTGGATGAATGAACTTAACTAATAACTTGGCTAACACGATCGCATTGCACGCATTAGTTAGGGTGGCGACTCGGAAGTTGAGGTCGCTCTGAGGGAGTGTTGTCATATGCGATCGTTAGATGGAGTCGCTTGAGGGAGTGTTGTGGCGAGGGCATGCATCATATCATTCCGCATGCATGCATTCTAAATAAGAGTTATTAGGTGTTGATGATTTCTGCTTTTCATTAAGTTCATATTACAATTGATGCCTGTTGTAACTTGAGACCAATAGTTTACACTGAGTTGATCACTCACTCCCACTCTGGGACGGTGTTTTAAAACACCAACCAGACCCATTCATAGATGCAGGTGACTCAGGGCACGAGGAGCCTGGCGAGGCGAGCTTGGACGAAGAGTACGAGCTCTCCTACTTTCAGCTGATGGGCGGCTCACTATCGGCTAGATCAGGCTGGATTTGGATTTGCTGAGCCGTGGGCTCAGTTTTATTCTTTTTGGACCTAGCCCTCTTTTGTTGTTCCGTTGGGCAACGCCTTAGGCAACCCTTTATTATTTTTGGACCTGTATATATGTGTGATTTCCTTCACTTCAGTAGACTGGTGCGATTGTGCTTCATGTTTCAGGTAATTCCAATTTACGCAGTTAAATTTGATTAATCATAAAAACCATAATTGCATGATAAGTGACACTCGGGAACTCGGGAGTCGAGTCTATGCACGACCTCCAATTTTCCGGGGCGTTACAGGAGTTGAGATTAAGATTAGGTGTAGGTTTAGGTTTAGAGATTTGAGAATACATTTAGGTTTTAGGTCATAAGTTTTGGTTTAGGTTAAGGTTATAAGTTTAGGTTAAGGTTTAGGTTTAGGTTATAAGCTATAGGTTTAGGGAATTGAGAATAGGTTAAGGTTTAGGTTTAGGAAATCGGGTTCAGGTTCGAGATCGAGTTTAGGTTTAGGTTAGGGAGTTGAGATTAGGATTAGGTGTAGGTTTAGGTTTAGGGATTTGAAAATACATTTAGGTTTTAGGTTTATTTTAGGTTTTAGGTATTGGTTAAGGTTTAGGTTTTAGGTTTAGGTTAAGGTTAGGTTATAGGTTATAAGTTTAGGTTTTAGGGCATAGGTTTTGGTTTTAAGATTATAGGTTTAGGTTAAGGTTAAGGTTTTAAGGTCTTATAAGTTTAGGTTTAGGTTTAGGTTTTGTTTTAAGTTAAGGTTTAGGTTTAGGTTATAAGCTATAGGTTTAGGGAATTGAGAATAGGTTAAGGTTTAAGTTTAGGAAATCGAGTTCGGGTTCGAGATCGGGTTTAGGTTTAGGTTAGGGAGTTGAGATTAGGATTAGGTGTAGGTTTAGGTTTAGGGATTTGAGAATAAATTTAGGTTTTAGGTTTATTTTTAGGTTTTAGGTATTGGTTAAGGTTTAGGTTTTAGGTTTAGGTTATAGGTTATAAGTTTAGGTTTTAGGACATAGGTTTTGGTTTTAAGGTTATAGGTTTAGGTTAAGGTTAAGGTTTTAAGGTCTTATAAGCTATAGGCTTAGGGAATTGAGAATATGTTAAGGTTTAGGTTTAGGAATTCGGGTTCGGGTTCAGGATTGGGTTTAGGTTTGGGTTTTCAAGTTTAGGTTTAGGTTTAGGTTAGGGAGTTTAGATTAGGATTAGGTGTAGGTTTAAGTTTAGGGATTTGAGAATAGGTTAAGGTTTAGGTTTAGGAAATCGGGTTCGGGTTAGGATCGGGTTTTAGGTTTGGGTTTTCAAGTTTAGGTTTAGGTTTAGGTTAGGGAGTTGAGATTAGGATTAGGTGTAGGTTTAGGTTTAGAGATTTGAGAATACATTTAGGTTTTAGGTCATAAGTTTTGGTTTAGGTTAAGGTTATAAGTTTAGGTTAAGGTTTAAGTTTAGGTTATAAGCTATAGGTTTAGGGAAGTGAGAATAGGTTAAGGTTTAGGTTTAGGAAATCGGGTTCAGTTCGAGATCGGGTTTAGGTTTAGGTTAGGGAGTTGAGATTAGGATTAGGTGTAGGTTTAGGTTTAGGGATTTGAGAATACATTTAGGTTTTGAGTTTATTTTTAGGTTTTAAGTATTGGTTAAGGTTTAGGTTTTAGGTTTAGGTTAAGGTTAGGTTATAGGTTATAAGTTTAGGTTTTAGGGCATAGGTTTTGGTTTTAAGGTTATAGGTTTAGGTTAAGGTTAAGGTTTTAAGGTCTTATAAGCTATAGGTTTAGAAATTGAGAATATGTTAAGGTTTAGGTTTAGGAATTCGGGTTCGGGTTTGGGATTGGGTTTAGGTTTGGGTTTTCAAGTTTAGGTTTAGGTTTAGGTTAGGGAGTTTAGATTTAAGATTAGGTGTAGGTTTAAGTTTAGAGATTTGAGAATAGGTTAAGGTTTAGGTTTAGGAAATCGGGTTCGGGTTCGGGATCGGGTTTAGGTTTGGGTTTTCAAGTTTAGGTTTAGGTTTAGGTTAGGAGTTGAGATTAGGATTAGGTGTAAGTTTAGGTTTAGAGATTTGAGAATACATTTAGGTTTTAGGTCATAGGTTTGGTTTAGGTTAAGGTTATAAGTTTAGGTTAAGGTTTAGGTTAAGGTTATAAGCTATAGGTTTAGGGAATTGAGAATAGGCTAAGGTTTAGGTTTAGAAATCGGGTTCGGGTTCGGGATCGGGTTTAGGTTTAGGTTAGGGAGTTGAGATTAGGATTAGGTGTAGGTTTAGGTTTAGGGATTTGAGAATACATTTAGGTTTTAGGTATTGGTTAAGGTTTAGGTTTTAGGTTTAGGTTAAGGTTAGGTTAAGGTTATAAGTTTAGGTTTTAGGACATAGGTTTTGGTTTTAAGGTTATAGGTTTAGGTTAAGGTTAATGTTTTAAGATCTTATAAGCTATAGGTTTAGGGAATGAGAATATGTTAAGGTTTAGGTTTAGGAAATCGGGTTCGGGTTCGGGATCGGGATCGGGTTTAGGTTTGGGTTTTCAAGTTTAGGTTCAAGTTTAGGTTAGGAGTCGAGATTAGGATTAGGTGTAGGTTTAGGTTTAGGGATTTGAAAATAGGTTAAGGTTTAGGTTTAGTAATTCGGGTTCGGGTTCGGGATTGGGTTTAGGTTTGGGTTTTCAATTTTAGGTTTAGGTTTAGGTTAGGGAGTTTAGATTAGGATTAGGTGTAGGTTTAAGTTTAGGGATTTGAGAATAGGTTAAGGTTTAGGTTTAGGAAATCGGGTTCAGGTTCGGGATCGGGTTTTAGGTTTGGGTTTTCAAGTTTAGGTTTAGGTTTAGGTTAGGGAGTTGAGATTAGGATTAGGTGTAGGTTTAGGTTTAGAGATTTGAGAATACATTTAGGTTTTAAGTCATAAGTTTTGGTTTAGGTTAAGGTTATAGGTTTAGGTTAAGGTTTAGGTTTAGGTTTAAGCTTAGGTTATAAGCTATAGGTTTAGGGAGTGAGAATAGGTTAAGGTTTAGGTTTAGGGAATCGGGTTCGGGTTCGGGTTCGGGATCGGGTTTAGGTTTGGGTTTTCAAGTTTAGGTTTAGGTTTAGGTTAGGGAGTTGAGATTAGGATTAGGTGTAGGTTTAGGTTTAGGGATTTGAGAATAGGTTAAGGTTTAGGTTTAGGAAATCGGGTTCGGGTTGGGATCGGGTTTTAGGTTTAGGTTAGAGAGTTGAGATTAGGATTAGGTGTAGGTTTAGGTTTAAAGATTTGAGAATACATTTAGGTTTTAGGTCATAGGTTTTGGTTTAGGTTAAGGTTATAAGTTTAGGTTAAGGTTTAGGTTTTGGTTTAGGTTACAAGCTATAGGTTTAGGGAATTGAGAATAGGTTAAGGTTCGAGTTTAGGGAATTGGGATCGGGTTTAGGTTTGTGTTTTCAAGTTTAGTTTTAAGTTTAGGTTGGAGTTGAGATTAGGATTAGGTGTAGGTTTAAGTTTAGGGATTTGAGAATACATTTAGGTTTTAGGTTTAGGTTTAGGTTGTAGGTTATTGGTTAAGGTTTAGGTTTAGGTTTAGGTTTAGGTTATAGGTTATGGGATTTGAGAATGGGTTCGGGTTTAGGTTATAGGTTTTGGTTTTGGTTATAGGTTTTAGGTTTAGGTTTAGGTTTAGGTTTAGGTTTAGGTCTACAGTGTTTTGGGATTTGAGAATAGGTTTAGGTTAAGGTCTTAAGTTTAGGTTTAGGAAATCGGGATCGGGTTCGGGTTTGGGTTTAGTTTTGGGTTTTCAAGTTTAGGTTTAGGTTTAGGTTAGGGAGTTGAGATTAGGATTAGGTGTAGGTTTAGGTGTAGGTTTAGGGTTAAGGTTATAAGTTTAAGTTTAGGTTGTAGGTTTAGGTTAAGGTTTAGGGATTTGAGTTTAGGTTTTAGTTATAGGTTTAACTTTAGCTTTAGGTTTTAGGTTTAGGTATAGGCTTAGGTTATAGGTTATATGTTTAGGTTATGGTTTAGGAATTCGGGTTCGGGTTTGGATTCAGGTTTAGGTTATAGGTTTTGAGATTTGAGAATAGTTTTAGGTTATAAGTATAGGTTTAGGTTTGGATTCGGGTTAAGGAGTAGATTAGGATTAGGTGTAGGTTTAGGTTTAGGGATTTTCTAGTATTATCTACTATTGAACCTAGTATTATCTACTACATACTAGTAACATACAACCAATATGGGGCACCATACCATAAGCTACAAGAATTTCATGTCCCCCTAAACAAGGTATCCTCCATTGATAACATATATATATATATATATATTATAAGTTTTTTATTTTCATTTACATTCCCAAATACATTCATCATCCATCCAAGAAAATTGAAACAAGTACTGTCAATCTATGACTAACAATTGAAAAGGAAAATCATGCATCTTATCTTACCGACCGACTTATGTTTCTTTTCACCTTTGTAACTCTCATATTTGTTGCAGCTGCTAGTTCACCATCAGTGGTCTCCCTAACCAAATCTTTGTGCAGTCCCTCCATTTGAAGCAGTGGCTGAAGTTACAAGAAGTAGGACTGATTAGTCTTTCCATGTTTTGAAAAAAATCAAATTCTTTATTTTTGGCTGCAAGTCTACTTATAATTATCATTGGCTCTTAATCTATTTATTATGAAAATCTTAAATATCACCCAATAGTGCTCCTTTGATAAATGTCCTGTTTGGAACAAATAATTTCTGTAAAACTCTTTTATGTTTTTTCAATCCATCTTCCATTTTCTTCTTAATAAGAAAATCCATATTTACTAATATTCCCATTTTTCTATTTTTCAAAAGAACGAGTTCAGTTAAAATTTACTAATAAGAAAATCCAGATTTCCCTTTGTTGAAACCTTCCTAGGGTCTAAAGTAATTTTTATTTGTCATCCAACTTGTTAATATGATCACAAAGACATGGATGAAGAGAAAGCACAAACATCAGCTTGATCCAAAACTTCTTTGGCCTCCAAAAAATTTTCAATGGTAGATGTTCAATCAAACTGTTTCCTGTGCTGTAATACTTTCATATTCTCATACATGCCTAAGTTGGATTGATGTTGTGGAGATGTTTTCCTTGTAATGTTTTCCTAATGGACGGTCCAGATGGGTGATGTGGAGGCCAACTGATCCAAATGCAAGTTGATATGTGGAAAGTTTTCCATGCACTTGTACCATGAGAAAATTTTCCATTTGAGATTGTAAGTCTATATCATGTACATGACTCATTTGAACAGTATGTATTCTTCAAAAGTTAACCAACCAAACATCTTGGATGGAAGTTGAAGTCGGATAAATCCATTGCCCAATAGACAATGTAAACTACCATAATATTTATTTTATAAGTATTCAACAAGAGAAGCAACTATAGGCTTTTGCTGATGTAATGAATAAAGAAAATTTGTGATAGGAAACCTGGTGTTGAATGTTAAAAAGTAAAAAAGTAGGAACTTAACTGTTACAATTTCCATAATTCTTTTTCAAGAAAAGAAACCTAAATGAATACAATTGAATTATGAAGTAAAAAAGTAAAAGGCAAAACCACATGAACTAGCAATCTATTTAGCTAAAGGAGTAAATGGATAATTGCTTGCTGCGTCAATTTCAACAACATATGAAGAACATAGACATGGTATTAGCGTGAATCATTCACAAAGATAACCTGATCAAAGATAATGCTTAGAAAGCATCATGAAACACCAAAAATATTAATGCCATGGAAAACTATAAATTTAAACTGTACGAAACATTCCTTAAAGTGAAGCAAGCAGAGATGTATATTTACAAAAAGTGGTTCACTGTTTCTTCGTTCCGAAAACACAAGAGACACATTTGGGAGAATCATGTGCCTTTTGTGCAAGTTATCCACTGTGAGAACCCTGTTTCTACCCACTAACCATGCTAGGGCAGCCACTTTAGAGGGAGCTCCATAACTCCATAAAAAAGCGGTATGGCAAATCGATGTGTCATATACTGCTCCTGATCTCATGTTGTAAAAAGACTTCACCAGAGAAACAACCAGACTTCTCTGCGGTCCATGCCAAAGAGTTTCTTTCAGAGGGTGAAGGATGGGACTTGCTAAGCAAACTCAGCAAATTCAACAACTCGGATAGTTCCTAGTCATCTAGATTTCTTCGGCATGGAGGGGCCCACACCACCTCTTCTCTAATGACCAATAACAAGTAAGAACTAAGAAGAGCCTAATATAACTGTGAAACAACTAAACATGACTACAGTACATAAAACCGTGTAAGTTAACATCTAGAAGCTTGCAGGGTTTCTATGGCATACTTAACATGGTTGTAATATGGGCAACACGGAAAACAGAACCCACATTAGGCGGGATTACTGTTTTCCCACTTATTCCATCCCCAATCATCAAATGGGCTTCATTTTCACTTTTGAATGGGAAATAGTGCATTCTGTCTGCTTTGCGCACCAGGAACATCCAAACATAACCTTTGTGTCGAGACTCATTCTTAGCAATCTATTCAACAAAAAGAAGCTTAGGTTACATCTGGTGAAGTACCCAAATGCTGTGACTCGATATTTTAGAAACTAAAATGACTTGTGAGACAGTAACTGTATGGGGAAATATGAAGTGAGTGGACAGAAGACAGGAAGAAGAAGAACCAAATAGTTAGACGGAGCAATCCTGGGATTGGCTGACGTAATCCCGGGATTGGCCAGGCGAGCCAAACATACTCGGTGGTGAATTCCCTGGATATAGCAATCCCATGGGATTGCCAACAATCCACTGACACCGACCATCATTACTTGCCATCCACCCTAATGCAATCCAATCCCATGGGATGGGCCCGTCCAAACACGCCCTAAATCCTTAAATCCCCAAATCCCCAAATCCCTAAATCCCTAAATCCCCAAATCCCCAAATCGCTTCAATCGGTATTGAGATTGAGAGAGATTGAGCGAGAAAGAAAGAGAGAGAGAGAGAGAGAGAGAGAGAGAGAGAGAGAGATACCTCGTGTGGATGCGCGAGAGAGAGCACCGAGAGAAAGCAGACGAGAGAGAGAGAGGCGGCGCGGTGAGAGAGGGGAGAGAGAGAGAGGATGCGCGAGAGTGAGAGAGGGTGTGAGGGAGGGGGCGGCGAGGGAGGGGCGGTGGGAGAGAGAGAGAGAGAGAGAGAGAGAGAGAGAGAGAGAGAGGGTAGATGGAGGTGGGTGCCGGGTGGGGATTGGGCGCGCGCGGCTCGGTTTTGGGCGCGCGCCCAATTTTGGGCTTTGGTGGTCGGTTTTCTGTGGGCCCTATCATGATGTATGTGTTTCATCCATTCCGTTCATCCATTTTAAAAAATCATTTTGGATTTTTACGCCAAAAATTAGAGGAATATAAATCTCAGGTGGTCCACACCACATGAGAACAATAGTGATTGGATATCCACCATTAAAATCATCCTAAGGCCTTTGTATTGTTTATTTGACATCCAATCTGTTGATTTGGTCATACAGGACCAGATGAAGGGAAAAACCAAAAATTAGCTTGATTAAAAACTTTTATGGCTACCAAAATGTTTTTAATGGTCGACGCTCATTCAACACTATTTCCTATAATGTGGTCCACTTGAGATTTGGATATATCTCATTTTCGGTCTCATTTCGTAAAATTATCTGTAAAAATATATGGACGGCATGGATGAAACACATATATCATTGTGGGGGCCACAGAGCATCGACCACCAGTGATAGGGATATAAATCCTAGGTGGGCCACACCACGGGACAAAATTAATGAATGGATATTCACAATTAAAATCCTCCTAAGGCCCACCGTACTGTTTATTTGACATCCAATCTGTTGATTTGGTCATAAAGACCCAGATGAAGGGAAAAAAAATATATCAGCTTGATCCAAAACTTTTATGGCCCCCAAAACATTTTTAATGGTCAAAATTCATTTAACACTATTTCCTTATACCCTAAGCGCCCTATGGGCCATACATTATGGTGTAGGGCCATACATTATGGTGGGCCCACAGTAATGTTTGTTATCCAACATGTTCATAATATCAAAAAGATATGAATGAAGGGAAAACACAAACATCAGCTTAATCCAAAACTTCTATTAAATGCACAGTGTTGATGTTCGACACACATCATGATGGGCCCTACAAAACTTACATTAATTCTTAGAGTTTCAGGGTATCAATGAGTTGGGTCACAATTTTGACTAGAATATTTGACCCATTTTACATGTCTGGTCCATTCACTTTATTTTACTGATCATTACCCTCATTTTGACTAGTTACTAACCTCAATCATGTTACATATAAAAAAGATATTGGGCAAACAAGATTGATCAACAATTTGAGTGAATTTTGATTTAAACATCTGAAGTTATTCACTCTTCAATCTGGACTAATTAGATTGTCCAAAAATAGTTAAAGGTTGTTCATAATATTAAAAATATATGAATGAATAGAAAACACAAACATCAGCTTGATCCAAAACTTCTATGACCTCCAAGAAATTTTCAATGGCAGAGGTTCAATCACACTATTTCCTGTGGTGTGGTCCACTTGAGCATTGGATATGCTTCTTTTTTGTTATTTAGACCTCAAATTATCTGTTAACATGGATGAATGGAGTGGATAAAATAAATAAATAACAATGGACCTCAAAATCTAACTTTTGTTATCTAAGTACTTTCCAATTTTTCTTGTCAGAATACAAAATCTAGTTTTCTTTTTTTTTAAATATATTTTTTTACAATTTGACAATTTTTTCACAATTTTGTTTAATTTTTAAAATTTTATTTTTCAAAATATCATTTTTTTAAATCAAAATCTCACTTTTATTATCTAACTTTTCAATTTTTCTTGACAAAATACAAAATCTAGTTTTCTTTTTTAAAAAATATATATTTTTTACAATTTGTCAATTTTTTCACAATTTTTTTAAAACTTTTTAAATTTTCTTTTTCAAAATATCATTTTTTAAAATCTCACTTATGTTATCTAACTTTTCAATTTTTCTTGTCAAAATACAAAATCTAGTTTTCTTTTTTAAAATATATATTTTTTTACAATTTGTCAAAATTTTCACAATTTTTTTAATTTCTTAATATTTCTTTTTTTAAATATCATTTTTAAAATCTCACTTTTGTTATCTATAACTTTTCAAATTTTCTTGTCAAAATACAAAATCTAGTTTTCTTTTTCAAAAAAATATATATTTTTTTCAATTTGTCAAAATTTTCACAATTTTGTTTAATTTTTTAAATTTTCTTTTTCAAAATATCGTTTTTTTTATCAAAATCTTGTAATATAACTTTTTAATTTTTCTTGTCAAAACACAAAATCTAATTTTCTTTTTTAAAATATATATATTTTTTACAATTTATCAAATTGTTCACAATTTTGGTTAATTTTTTATATTTTTTTTCAAAATATTATTATTTTTTTATCAAAATAGATGGACGACATGGATTAAACACATACATCATGGTGGGGCCCATATAGCACCAACCACAAGCCATTGGATTGTGTTAGGGGGAGTAGCCAATTTGTTCCCCTTATTTGTGGTGTGGTTCATTTAATTAATCTTTTGATATGAATCATTTTTTAGATAGTTCTCTAAAATGATCTCGAAAAATGGATGAATAGTGTGGGTTGATCCCGAATTTTCATTATTTTAGGGCTTGTGGGGCTCACCATTGTGTATGTTAATTATCCACTCCGTCCATTAATTTTAACGGCTCATTTTTAGGGTTGATCCAAAAAATGAGTCAAATCGAAGCTGTAGGTGGACCACACCACATACTAATGTTATAAATTTATTTTTCATTATTTCTTATGGTGTGGTCCACTTAGACTTTTAATATTTTCTACTTTTTGAGCTCATGCACTGAAATAATATTTCAAAATTTATGGACGGCTTAGATAAAACAAATATATTGAAATGGGCCCCATGGAGCCCCTTAAGCATCGTCAGTCTCTAATAAGATCCTATGGGGAGGTACGTTTTAGAGCTTAAAAATAAAATTGATCCATGACTTGGGTGGGCCACACCACATACTATAGTTGAGAGGGTTACCCTCCCATTAAAACATTCATAATCATTTATTAGGCCCACTTAGATGTGCTTCATAGATCCAGCCCATTCATTATGTGTGTCCCACTTGGATGAGGAGTTAGACCAAGTTTCATACACATCCAAAACTCATGTGGGCCCCACCAAATGCTTTTATATATTTTAGAGAAGTCTTCACATAGTTTTAGATGCTATGGCCCACCTAAGTTTCGTATACGACTGATTTTTGGACTTAAAGGGGACACATCAAATGCATGGTGTTGATGTTCTACACACATCTTGGTGGGGCACACACAAATTAACCTTATGGGAAGTTCCCATGAGGTGACCTTATAGTACCATTTCACTATTTAGGTAACTCCTTCATGGGTGTTACTCAACCATGTAAGGCCCACCTTAATATATTTTATGTATATCGACACCGTCCATATATTTTTCCATCATATTTTAGGATGTGGTTTCAAATCATAAGAACTCAATAATCTCAGGTGGGCCATACCAATCAAAACAATGATGAATAACTATTAAAAACCTTTTGAAGGCCACAAAAGTTTTGGATCAATTTGATCTTTGTAGTTTACCTTCATCTAGATCTTCTTTACATTATCAACAGGTTGGATTGCAAATAAACATTACTAAAACCTTACGATGGGCTCTTTATAATTTTTAATTGTGAGGTACTATATTATCATTCTTTTCAGTGGTGTGGTCCACTTAAGATTTAAATCTACACAATTTTTTATACCCGCCCTAAAAATGGGTTGGAGAAACATAGGAGCGACAAGGATATACAACACATCATCAAAATCTCACTTTTGTTATCTAATTATTCAATTTTTCTTGTCAAAATACAAAATCTAGCGTTCTTTTTATTTATTTATTTATTTATTTATTTATTTATTTTACAATTTATCAATTTTTTCACAAATTTGTTTCATTTTTTAAATTTTCTTTTTCAAAATATTATTTTTAAAATCTCACTTTTGTTATATAACTTTTCAATTTTTATTGTCAAAATACAAAATCTAGTTTTCTTTTTTTAAAAATATATATATTTTTTTTACAATTTATCAAATTTTTCACAATTTTGTTTAATTTTTTAAATTTTCTTTTTCAAAATATCATTTTTTTATCAAAATCTTGTTATATAACTTTTTAATTTTTCTTGTTAAAATACAAAATCTAGTTTTCTTTTTTTAAAAATATATATTTTTTTACAATTTGTCAATTTTTTCACAATTTTATTTAATTTTATAAATTTTCTTTTTCAAAATATGATTTTTTTATCGAAATCTTCTTCTTCTTTTTTTTCAAAATTATCAACATTATTCAAAGTTCTTAATTATTTTTTTTTCAAAATCTAGTTTTTTATAAAATTACATTTTTTTTTTCAAAATCTAAATTTTTTTCTTAAACATTGTTAATTAATTTTCTAAGCTTTTAAACTTTTTTTTTTCAAAATTCATAATTTTTTTTGTTCTTAATTTTTTACATGAGCATTAGAGACGGTTTAGGACCATCTCTAATAGAGACGGTCTTTGACAGTCTCAAATGACCAGTATAAGACTGACTAAGGACCGTCTCTAATAGAGACGGTCTTTGTGATCTCAAATGGAGACAATGAGGACCGTCTCTAATACATTCTATTTTTTGATCTCGCATTGCAGGAAAAAGGCGCAATGATCGTCTCTAATTGAGATGGTCCTTGTGATCTCAGATTGCTAGTAGAAGACGGCCATGGCAAACCGTCTCTAATTTGTCTTTGTGTCTCAAATGACTACATATAAGACGGTCGAGACCGTCTCTTATTTCAGACGGTTAATGGCCGTCTTTTATCCTCAGTTAACGATGGTTTTTGACCGTCTTAAATGATTTATGGACGTTTAAATTTTTAAGACAATATTAAGGACGGTCAAGAGCCGTCTAAAAGTTTAGAGACGGTTTACGACCGTCTCTAAAGCGTCTTTAAACCAAGCAATTTTAGAGACGGTCCAGAACCGTCTCTAAATCCGTCATTTTTTTCCATTTTTCACAGTGCGAGGTGAAAGGTGTACTTTTTAGCCTCAGTTGCATAGGAACCAAGGCCAAAAGTCTACATGTTAGCCTCAGTTGTATAGGAACCAAGGCGAAATGTCTACTTTTTAGCCTCAGTTGCATAGGAACCGAGGCCAAAAGTCTACATTTTAGCCTCAGTTGCATAGGAACCAAGGCGAAAGATATATTTTTTAGCCTCAGTTGTATAAGAACCGAAGCGAAAAGTCTATATTTTAGCCTCAGTTGCATAGGAACCGAAGCCAAAAGTCTACATTTTAGCTTCGGTTGCATAGGAACCGAGGCCAAAAGTCTACATTTTAGCCTCAGTTGCATAGGAACCGAGGCAAAAGGTCTACTTTTTAGCCACAGTTGCATAGGAACCGAGGCGAAAAGTCTACTTTTTAGCCTCAGTTGCATAGGAACCAAGGCGAAAAGTCTCCATTTTAGCCTCAATTGCTTAGGAACCGAGACGAAAGGCTACTTTTTAGCCTCAGTTGCATAGGAACCAAGGCGAAAAGTTTACCTTTAAGCCTCAGTTGCATGGGAACCGAGGCAAAATGTCTACTTTTTAGCCTCGGTTGTATAGCAACTGAGACTAAAAGTCTACTTTCTAGCCTGAGTTGCATAGGAACTGAGGTTAAAAATTTACTATTTATTTATTAATATGGACTTTCTCTTTTGTTTTACAAATATCTTCTAAAGCATAACAAGATATGAAATATTAGTATTATTATTATGGGGCTCATTGGTTAGTGATCAACTGTGTTGATTTAATGGGACCTAATTTTTGGGCCCCACCTGATGGAACGTCCTTGAGCCTGTTAGTTCAGATACATTGGTGTGATGCATGTCGTGATTTTCTGTTTAAACATTTTTTAGAATCGAAATTACTACGTCTACGGTCACAGGTTTCGGGCCACCATGAAAATGTCAATCTTGATTATGCCTATATTTTGAGTTGGACCAGCGGCTGTTCATTCGTCTTGATGGTATGGGCCACCAATGACTTTTACCTCCACGGTTTATCTTTGATTCTTCCTTTTTGAAGGGGCATCCCCATCCAATTTTAATGGTCGTTGTTCATTCAACACTGTTTCCTGTAATGTGGTCCACTTGAGATTGGGATATACCTAATTTTTGGTCTCATATCATAAAATGATCATTAAAAATAGATGAACGGCATGGATGAAACACATACATCATGGTGGGGCCCACAGAGCACCGACCACCAGAAAATTGGCAGGTGGGAGGCAGGTGGGAGAGGACACGGATTAGCTACTGAGATGTTGAACAGCCAGAGTTGCTACAGAAGTGACATCACCAAGTTCTGTGGGCCCCACCATGATGTACGTATTATATCCACACCGTACATCCATTTGGAGAGATCATTCTAGAGCATGTCCAAAGAATGAGGCAGAACCAAAGCTGGAATGGACCCCACCATAGAAAACAGTGGAGAGTGACGGCTACCGTTGAAACCTTCCTAAGGTCCGCCATGATATTTATTTGAAATCCAACCTATTTATGTGTTAACGCAAACATGAAAGAAGGAAAACACAAATATCAGCTTGATCGAAAGCTTCTGTGACCCTTAGAAGTTTTTAACGGTGGGTGTCACTCTCCCCACTATTTTCTGTGGTGGGGTTTACTCGAGGTTTGGATCTGACTCGTTCTTTGCATCATGCTCTAAAATGATCTCTCCAAATGGATAGATGGTCTGGATATAATACGTACATCACGGTGGGGCTCACAGAAGTTGGTGACGTCGCTACTCGACCTGTTAGTAGCTAATCCGCGGGTACCCCACCCTATATATTTGAAATCCCCAATTTCATTTCTCAGCTTCGATCGAAGTCAACAGCTCTCTTTCTCTCTCTCACTTCGTGAAACTCCATCTCTGCCAACTTTTCTCACTCGACCTCAATCGTCTCTCTTCCTAAGATCTTTACCTTCCGTTCAGAACATCTCTCTCGATCGAGGTAAGTATCGTTAAAATCGGTGATCCGACGCTCCGAATTGAGGATATGGAGAAATCGGAGGCCGAATTGCGGATCTGTGTCGAGAAGCCGCAGCAGAACGTTGAGGAGCGGGATGAGATGATCGGGTTCATGTCGAGGAAGGCGGATGATGAGGAGGATGTGAAGGAAGCAGAGATCCGTGGGCACGGATCGAAGAGCAGGGCCACGTTTGGCAGGAATGTGGAAGAAGGTGGCGATTTAGGGGATTATTGCACGGATTTTTTGAGGATTGGGAGACTTAGGGTTTCGTAGGGGTTGGATCCGGTCCCTGAGGCTTGTTTCAAAGAGAGGATTATGGAAAGGAATGCTGCTGAAGCGGACGGGATGGCAGTTCTTTACGGGCAGAGGAATGACTTTGGGAGGGATTTCTTGCCATCAGCTTCTGTTACTTGGATGGAACGGTCGAGTAAATGGCAGTAGGTTTGTGCTTCTTCTTCTTTCTCTTTCTCAGTTTCAGGAGCGTGTATAACACACACACACACACACACACACACACACAGAGAGAGAGAGAGAGAGAGAGAGATTCAAACTTAAATCAGAGAAGGGAAATCCTGTTGTAGAAACCCTCCTGAAAATTCAGATGATCTTCTGCTCATTATAGAGCTATAATATTTCTTTACAGATTATCAAACTGCTTTTTCTTTTCAAGTATCTATTTGTTGCTTTTCTTTATTTCTTTATTCCCCTTTAAAAAATATATATATTTTTGGGATATCTAGATGGTAGAGTTCCTTAAAGATAAGTAGAAATAATTTTGCCTCTGCTTTTTTTTTTTTTCCTGCAATATCTTCATCCTGTTTATTCCACAACCTCCAAGCCTACTTCCAGCATGGAAAAACAATAGAGAAGAAGAAAACAGATTGTGTGGTCAGTTGAAGTAGCTCAAGATTCCAGATTTTGTTCCTGTTATTTAATAAATCGGCGAGAATCCTGAACGTCATGGAAGACCAGTGTCTAAGTCATCCTCTGAAAAGTGCAAAGCAAATACACTTAGATACATGCACTTAGATACAACAGCTCCACTAGATATTGAAAGCATAACAGTGAACTTGTATGGATGATGATGAACTTTTAGGTTTCTTCGCAGTTCCTAGAAAGGGCCTGATGAAATTTATAATTTACTTCTTCTGTGTGAATGTTGTGAGACTCCATTTGTGAGTGTTTTCCTACATGTATGCATGTGTGTATCTGTGTATTTATGTGTGTGTCTCTTCTCAATGTTCTTTTGTATAGAGTTTTTTGGTGTTTTCAATTGAGATGTTTATTTTGATTTGGCAACACCTCTCTATGTTGTGACGGAATGGGGCCTGTCTCTCATCATTTGGATTTGACTGGACAGTGATAAGATTTACTCTAGTTATTGGTGTTTCATGATCAGTTGCTTTCCATTTGTACAACTGCTCTCAATTTTTCATTCTAATTATCAAAATGAGAAATGTTTGTCGTATATTGAAATAAAAATCTGAGCCTTAATTTGAGGTGTGGAAATAAAAATCTGAGCCTTAATTTGAGGTGTGAGTTTTTAATCTGGGTAGAGCCTCATGGAAATTGCACTATTGCATTTGCTTTAGCATGGTCATCTCCAAAAGTAAAATTTTTGAAGGAAAATGCATACATTTTCTTTTTTATTTCATTTGAGTAAGTTTTGCTTCTTATAATACTTGTACTAAGCTTTTAACTATGATTGTTTCCCTTTGATAAATTAGGTTATTTGCAAATACTGTGCCGAGTGAGAAGGATCCTCTGCGTAGAGAGAATTTGGAGAAAAATGTGGCTTTAAAGCAGGATGCAGCCCACGGTAGCATTTCAAATCCCAACTGTATATTTGGAGTGGATCCACGTCAAGCCTCATTTGTTTCAGAGAAGAAAAAACCCATGTTTCTTTCTAAGAAATTACGAAATCTTCTTTGTAGGTGTGTAATGCTTGCACAAAATTCTATGTCCAAAAGGGCCATTTTTAGGTCTTCCATTTAATTAGCATTGAGAGTTTGCGGAGTTTTAGATCACAAGGATTTGAAATCAGTGTTGATATTACTTCAGATTACAGGTAATGCACTTACATCTTTTTGAAATTTTTGTATCTAGTGCTATTTGTTAGGGTTTTATAGGGGTGGGCGTCATATTAGTAGCTTAGGATGCTTATGAGTGTGAGGGTGTTGAATCTACTGGTTTTGCATTGGTCTGATGTTAGATATTATACGTGGGGGCTTGGCATAGCCCAATGTTTGATAAGCTTGACAGTTGACGACAAGCCAAACCAAACCTACCATTTTATTATTATTATTATTTTTTTTGCAAAGTCTAATCTATACTTCAATCAAAATCTACAAAAGATGTGAATAGATAAAGGTATTTGACCAACATTTCAGCAATAAAATTCCTCTTTTTTCTTTTTTTTTTTCAAAACAGCAGCATGATTTATTTTTTGCGCATATCTTTCAAGATAGCAATGAGAAAATGCAACTTTTGCAACCCAACAACGTAAAACGTGGAATCTGTAAGCAACGAACCTAGGGGTATGGTGGGGATGAGTAGTGGGAGAGGATGCCAAATGATATAACTTTTATCTTGTAGGGTTTATATTGAGAAATAGTAGAGCCTGGTTTAGTAGTCCTCTCAAATGGTAGTCTGAAAGATCCATAGCCCCGCTCGCTGCTGAAATAGGGTACACATTGGATCCCAGCACTTTTCAGAGTCGTGCCTTCCTTCCCACCAATAGGGTGCCTTAGTCCTCTTGGGCTATATGATTTAAGAGGAATATGGTCCTTAATTTGTTCTCTTGTAGAGTAGAATTATGTGTTTAGAACCTTTTTTTTTTTTCAAATCTTCTATGTAGAGATTGTTCAATGCTGATTTCCTATCACTATGTAATATTTCTAGCAAATACAATCTTGTTGATGCCCAGTGCTTTTCATGAATTCATGAGATTTCCCTGTTCACCGTTGTGGTTTTCTGGTTGCCTCCTTGATTATATCCTTTCAGATTGCATTAGGCACATCAGATTGTTTTTTCATTGGCATTTGGTCCATGCAGGAGTCCTTTGACTCATCGAAGCCAGTCACATCTGCAGATGTACAACAGATTTTTGAAAACCTTGCCAAGAAGCGCCAACGGACAGAGTAAGTATTTCCAGGATCTTTTCTTACAAGTCCTATAAATACTTTAAATGTATTTGCTGTTACTGTTTCTTAGATCATATGGGGCTTGAAGACAATTAGAATATATGTGTAACAGTAGACTTAAGCCTAACTAGGATTTGACGTAGTAGATTCACTATTTTGAGTTATGGTATTTCATCCAATGATGTTATTATGAAAAATCTATAAAACGTGCGTGCCTTTTCCTATTTCACTGTTGTGACACCAATGGATGTACAAGACAAGGCTGCTGTTACTGCTCTCAACAGCAGAGTTTTCAGACTGTCTTAAAGCAAAAGAAGCCTGGGCCTAACACCTGATTAGTGTGATGTAGAGAGAACCCTGAAGCCTGGTCTTAAATCCTGACTGGTATGATGTAGAGATAAAAGCCTGATTGGTGTGACATAGAGAGAATGGCTTTATAGCCTTATAAAAGTTCATGAAGTCTCCTTAAAAGCAAAGAAGCCCAATCTTAAGGCCTATGCTCTTACTTAGATATATAATTTCCTAAACTCGCTCAACTTGCAATGAAGAAAGCATCTGAATTAGGCAAAGATTTTCTAGCAGTCACCATGTCATGGGAATATTGTAATACTGGTCTGTTATTAAAAATTTAGTTGCTTGCATTTTTTTTACCACTTGGCCATAAAATGGTAATGGAATAGAAGTTCATGTGCTTAGAATATTATATTCACTGTGCATGATGGTTTTCTGTGCAGATACTGGACACAAATGAACACCAACAGACCAAAGGAAAAAAAAAATGTAGCTCCCATTCAGTGAGAAAATGGTCCATTTTTTAGATGGTTAGGATAGTCCAATCAAAGCAATTTTTGGTTGGCGAAGTTTGTAGGGTGCCTGGTTTGGAGAGTGATGGGCTTGCTTCATAGAGTTCCATGAGTGCCAATCAAAATGATGCAGGACAATTAACCACAAGACCCAATTATGTTTGAAGGGACTGTGCGAAGCAACCTTGACCCTCTTGAAGAGTATACAGATGAACAGATTTGGGAGGTGTGTTTGTTTTACCATCTGCATTGCTAACAATATTTACATTTTCTTTTATCCATGGATTCCAGTACGCAGCGATTTGCTAATGTGCAATTCTTTCCTATTTTAGGCTCTAGATCGGTGCCAACTAGGGGACACAGTTAGGCAGCTGGTATGTCTGGGACGAGTGATATTGAAGAGAAGAAAGGTCTTAGTACTCGATGAAGCAACCGCTTCAGTCAATACTGCAACTGACAGCCTAATTCAGCAAACATTAAGGCAACAGTTTTCGGGCTGTACAGTCATCACAATAGCACATAGGATAACATCCGTTCTCAATAGCGACATGGTCTTGCTTCTTGATAATGGTTAGCAACATAACAATCCAGCTTTCTTCTTCCATCTTTATATCCTTTTCAAAGCACTTGATTTTTTTTCCCCCTTCCTGAACAGGCCTTATTGCAGAATATGACTCTCCAACGAAACTGTTGGAAAACAAATCATCTTCATTCGCCAGACTCGTTGCGGAGTATACTGTAAGGTCAAGCTCAAGTTTTGAAAATTTAACAAATCTATAAATGGCTGGCAATACTCAGGCAGTCAGGCTGGCTTTAGTTGATATACAACCAGATTGATTATGACGATCATGGATGTGAGTCCGTGACATCTTCTCTTTTGCGCTGTAAATACATAAGCAACTTTCTTTGCTATTTAACTGAAGGTTTAGAATACCGTTTTTTGCATCTATGGTTACATTTACTAAATGGTATCAACCTGACAAACCACTGATTTGTCCACTTCAGTGATTGATAAAAATCATCTAGTCGGTCAACCACTTCTTGGATGGCTCTATTAGCAATCATCCGATCCATCACTGATTTTTTTAAGTTATTAAAGTTTGGAGTGGAACTATGGTTCCCAACAGAAATGTCACAGGGTTGGGTAGCAATAGGAAAGAAAAATCAATTCATCTTGTACCATGCAATGATGTGTTCAAAAGTTAAAACTCAAAGTGTGATGTGTACTTCTGCTGCTGCTGGTTCAAACTTCATCATCAGCACCATCATCTTCTCATTTTTCTTCCCCTTCTTTTTTAAGAAGTGAGTAACCTACCATGATGGGAACTGCCCCATCTGTGTTAAGATCTTTACCATTGAAATTTGACTGTGACTATGCCTATGTATGTGAGCATGAAAAATAGCTTCTTGTGGTTTTCAGTTATATTGATGACCTATGTGTAATAAAGAAACACATTCATGCAGGTTCTGGGGCATATCTGCTATCACATTCTAGCAGCCGGTTTGAATGGTTACATGGCAACTGTAACCAACCTGAAAAATCTGTCTCATGTAGTTTTTCTATTTGTATTCTGATTTTAAGAAGTTCTGAGCATGGTCATAACTGCCATTTTTATTTATACTTTAGGTATATCGACATGATGATAATAACATGGAAAACATGGGAATTCATGGATTGTTGGCTCCATTGAAGGCTTTTGGGTAAGTAGTTTCAGACCTTTTCTGTGCTGTTTTCTTGCTCATCTATGAAAAATGAAATAAATAATTGAGTTTCCTTATTCAGATACACTGTAGAAGTCCTGGAGATGCTGTTGTTGCCCATGGCAAAAGATGGTACTGAGGCTCTTGGCTCAATGGGAAATGATCCTCCTTTGGCTGTGATGTCCAACAGAGAGAAACTTACATTTGAGTATTTCAAGCAGATGTTTGCTCAGGTTACAAACCCACCGATTGATCCGATCCGAGAGAAAATAGTCATGTGGAAGGGGACCTTACTGAAACAGTTCATGTGGAAGGCTATGTGGCAGTTTGTTTGTTTTGAAAACTTTAAATAGACCATTAATTGTTTTGTTGGTATTGTGCTGATTGTTGTCTTGATGGATGTTAAATGGGTGAAACATGCACAGGTTCAATCATTGTTTGATTATAATATTGTTAGCTTTTGTTGATAGAAACTAGATTTAGCCTCGGTTATTGATAAATGATGTTAAAAATTGAATTTAGCCTCAGTTGATGCCCAAAGGCTAAATCTATCTTTAGTCTCAGTTTTGCCTCGATTACCTAAGCGAGACTACAACTCCCGTGGCTAAAGGCTTTAGCCTCGGTTATTGAGAACCGAGGTTTAAAATAGATTTACCTTCGGTTGGAGGCAATTGAGGCTAAATTTGGATTTAATATTAGTTGGAAACAATGGAGACTAAAATTTTGATTTAGCCTCATTTTGAGAAAACTGAAGCTAAAAAGGTTCTTTTAGCTTCGCTTGAAGAACTGAGGCTATAAAAGTCATTATAGTCTCGGTTGCTAAAACTGAGGCTAAAAGCCTTTAGACACGGGGGGTTTCAACCTCGGTTTGGATAACTGAGGCTAAAGGTTTTAGCCTCAGTTTTTAACCTTTTTAGCCACGTTTTTGAACCGAGGCTAATGCCCCTTTTCTTGTAGTGTATACTATGCATCTGTTGTAACCCAAAGGAGGAGGCCGTGGGTCATGTGGTGCATCTGATGATCTGACCACCCCCTGAGTTTTGGACTACAACACACACATGGTGTGGCCACTAGATGGACAGTATGGATCTTGCATGCATCCTTGTGGGGGACATGGACATTTCTCAACAAATAACTTTTAACATAAACAGCTATGAAGATTAATGGCTCTTATCATCACCAGTTGTTGTGAATCTTTTTGGTTGAATGTGAACTCCCGCATCTAAGCTTTCCTGTTGCAAGCAACAGATTGGATGACACCACAGTCCAATCCTTTTCCCTTCTAGGTTATTGATGTAGAGCAGATCGCAGACACTTTCATGTTCAAGATGGGCCAGAGAAGGCCCGATCAAAGGCCGAAGTCATCAAGACCATCAGAACCTTAAAACAGGCATATCTTGCAAACCAGAATGAGTTACTCGATGTACCAATATGATTTTGGGGTAGGATGAGCTACTTTAGCCAAGCAACCTAGCAAGGCCGGGTTTCCCATCCTGAATTTATGAGATTTGTTAAGAAAAAAAAAATATTAGTACGTATATTAAATGTTTGATTGATTGACTTACCATCGTAGAACTCAATCTAAGTATTATACTTAAATCAGGAGATCGACGGTCGAATTCCCTTTTTATTTCTGTTTTTACTATTTTTAATAAGTTTCGGTTTGATTTTAACTCTTCATCAGTTGGGCTTTAGGAGTTGTGTCCAACATAGAAAGTGCTTAAAATAATTAGAAGAATAATGTGGTCAAGTCAAATAGGATACTATAAATAGTAAATTTACTATTTATAGTAAGTTATGAATTTTAGGGAGTTTTAGTTGTAGTTTAATTCTAAAACTTCTTCAAGGCTTGGTATCCCTATTTAAATGGTTGTAGAATCGTTTATTTCCAAATTATGAATTTTATAGAATTTATTTTCTATTTTAACTGCTTTTTTCCTCGTGGATTCGAGAAGTCTCTGTGAGGAGTCCAGAAAAGCTTTATGGATTCAAAGTAGTTATCCTTGAGGAAGACAGTGATTGACCTCATTACGTTCATCCCTGTGTCAGCTATGGCCTATCCACATGGTGACCCATCAGATCGACATTCATGATCACCACATGTTTTCCATGTAAACCATGCGGACGGAGCTTCATAGAACTGACTACAAGAGCTGCACACTAGAGAAGACAAGCAATTTCTTAAATGGCATCGGCAGTTATATGGAGTGAACGCTTTCTGCTTAAAGAGGTAGTCCACAGTTGAAATTAAAGACATGTAACCTCGTCAGCCAAAGAAGTTTCAGTTTTAACTACGGAAACAACATTGATAACTTCCACAACAAGTGGTACTACACAATTTATTATTTGCTTTTTTTGGGTCCTTACTCTTTCTCGGGTGGTAGGCTCTAGGAAGCAAAGAATAAATTACAGATCCAGGAGTGGTGAAATCCCATTTCTCATCAGCAAAAAGGAAAAAAAAAAAAAAACTTCCACAACAAGGATGATTCATTACATTGCACGTTTGAGATGCACATTTGGATGAGAGAAAACCCAATTCTGGCAGCAAGTATTTTACTGCATATTTGGATGCCTCTTCTAACATATCGTAGATAATCTAAACATAGCACAAACACAGTACATGGTAACCTGGGCTAAAATATACTTGTTAGATTGCTGAAATTACTACCAAAACAGAAACAAAAATTGAAGACAAACAACAAAAAAATAAAATCAATAGGTTTTAAAAAAAAAACACCATCAACTCATAAAGAAAAACAAAAACAACCATCAACAAATGAACCAATTAGTTTTAATACTATGAAATATTTTTTGTAGTTATTGATATGCTACGAAACTTAGACACGGCCATAAATGTAAAATAACGAAGTCTTTACATTAGAAAGTAATACAGATTGGACTCACCAATATAAACACATCAGTCCATATGAAGTAAATTTTTTAACTTGCAAACTTGAGCAGGAAACATACTTCCCATATAAAAAATAGAAGGCCCCATTAAACTAGTAAAATACTGATTTATTTATTTATTTTTACATGGCAGTGCTACATTTAAAAGTGAATGGTTGCATCGGGAGCTATCGTGCTGGTCTATGAGACTCCAAATGCTGCCATTATCAAAGCAAAGAAAACCTGCAGTTGAAAACCATCACACAACCACAAATGAAAATTGGAGTAAGAACAAGAAGAATGAGAATGAGAAGAACACACAAATTCTCTACTTACCCTGAAAACTTTGGAAAATGTTGTCTTCCCATCTTGTACAAGATGAGCACCGGAATAGAAAATGAGGGCGTTGGTGCAGAAGACCACGAAGAAGGAGAATACAAAGCCCACGCCGCTTACAATTCCTTGTCAGACTCCATGCTCCATTGGGACCTCGCATTTCTCTTGGTAAAGATCCATAACCTTCTGTTCTCCATAGAAAGATGCAATTGTCCGCATACCACCAACTGCACTTGACTGGCTGGGCTCATACATCTCCTGCAACCAACCTCAACACGTCCTTCCCTGCTTCAAAGCATCATATTTATTTTGCAACTACAATAAACACAATAAATAGTAGAGGCAAATTTTTTAACAAATTTTTTAATAAAAGTAATTTTTTGGTCCACTAATCTTGATATTGCTATGGTATTTACCTGATGTGCAGGTAAGATGCTAGTATGTGTGGCCACATTTTGTGGTGTAGATAGAGAGGCTTTGTCTGTACAGAGCTTCACTAATTATACATTGACAAACATACACATAGGAAAGTGTTTTTCATGCCCACATAATGGGAAGTTTCACACAACTAATGGTGGGCATCAAAATCCCAATCCTTCCCTATGGTGTGGCATACCTAAGTTTTGGGCCAGCCTAATTTTTGAGTTCCACGGTGAGCATGAGGCAGTGTACCTGATGGACAGTGTGGATCTCATTCACATTAGTTGGCATGCCTGCATTTTTCCACATGAGAGCTATGCTAGAGCAGTCCTAATAAAATGAGATTGTCATCCAAACTCTTCAATTGTTGGCCATCTACTGTATAGCTATAATCTGTATCTTGAGAGAGAGAGAGAGAGAGAGAGAGAGAGAGAGAGAGAGAGAGTTGTCCACTTGACTTGATTTTTAGAGAGAGAGAGAGAGAAGATAGTCATATACCTTGTCCACTTGATGGATCACTTGTTGTCATCCAAACCCTTCAATTGATTCTCTTGCTGTCAATCCAGATGTTTGGGATGCGTGATGCCTTTCTCCAATACTTCGTTGTGCATTCATCCGCTAGCATTCGATTGCCGGAGATTTTCAAATCTTGGAGACAGGTAAGGCCCCGCAACACACGTGAGGCTGGTTTCAGAACCACCTCTACAACTAGATGTGTGTGGGTCCCACTGTATTATATGAAAGCCATCAAACCTGACCAGCGGATGAAAATTGGATGATGCAATTTCGTGTTTGGGCCATATGGATGGATGAAAGCATGAAAATAGAAGCAACTGAATGAACCAATCAACTATATACCTACTATACTCATTTATCTGATGAGAGAATTAAGAGAGAGAGAGAGAGAGAGAGAGAGAGAGAGAGAGAGAGAGAGAGAGAGAGAGTACCTGGTTGGCCGCGCTATTTATCATCATCCTCATCTTGGGCGCCTCTTTTGATTTCTTTCCCGTCAATCACGATGTTTGGGATGTGTGATATGTTGCTCCAATCCTCCCCTCTGCATCTCTCCGCCAGCATTGGACTGGACCAGATGGAGAGACGGGTAAGGCCTTGCAACCCTTGAGGCAATGACAACAACTCAGCGCAGCTGTTGATCTCCAGACTCCTAAGTGACACGAGCTGTCCCAAATCATCAGGAAGAGACCTCAATTTAGAGCAATCGCTGATAGTAAGACTCTCTAGTGACTTGAGCTGTCCCAAATCATCAGGAAGAGACCTCAATTTAGAGCAATTGCTGATAGCAAGACTCTCTAGTGACTTGAGCTCTCCCAAATAATCAGGAAGAGACCTGAATTTAGAGCAATCTTAGACTCCTAAGCGATTGAGATGTCAATCTAGAGCAATTGCTGACTCCATGACTTGAGATGTCCCAAATCATCAGGAAGAGACCTCAATTTAGAGCAAAACCCGATACTAAGAGTCTCTAGTGACTCCAATTGTTTCCATCCATTGGGGAGACATGTCGTGCTTTCTAAAAAAGAGATCCAAAACGTCTTGAGGCCCCCTACTGTAAAATTTTCGGGAGGTGTGTCCGCACTAATTTCATAACATCCACTGATGGTGAGGAACGTTAGACTTTTCGGGAGGTGTGTCACCAGTGCCTTCAATTTCCGGCAGTTGAAGATTTGTAATGAATGTAGAGACGGCATTATCTCTCTATCTTCTAATCTCAACTCCCACGCCTCCAATTCATACATGTTAATGAGCTTGAGCTCTTCCAGCTTCGGGAATGCCACCCTGTTTATGGCCCCACCACTGCTATTCCCGTAAAACTCACTTCCCACCCGTTTTACAAGACTTGCCTCTATTTCAAGGTATTTGAGCGAAGGTAGTCTCCCCAGCCCAGGCAACTGCGTACACTTATTGCGACCGATCAATCTCAAGTCGACTAAATTTGAGAAAGGCAAATCTTCCATCCAAGTTGGGAATTTTGAACCAATGCATCTCTCAATTACTAGCTTTTCTAGGTTTGTATGGGGCGGCCGGAGGGCTTCAAGTACATCGTCCATCCTGTCCACCTCATCGTCTGGTAACTCTTCATCACTACCGAATATATTAAGAGCATCATCTCGTGACATTTGAAGAAACAATACGCGAAGTTGTAACTTGTTCTCCAGTTGTGCTTCCTTAGCCTCGTCCCCATTACCCACTCTCATCAAGTCTTGTATTGCTAGCTTTCCTTGGAGAGAGTTAAGTCGTTTAAGCTCTCCAATCTTACATCCTCCGTCACCTCCCACGATAAACCTACTCAACGTTCGAAGGGAACTTATTCTCCCCAACCCTTCCGGTAAGTACTCTATTTTCCATGTATTTTTAATTTCCAGATGTCTCAAGCTAACCAGTTTGCCCATCCCTCTTGGTAATCTAGCGAGCTCCAAACAAGAATTCAACTTCAAGGTCTGCAAATTGCGGAGATGAGTCACTGATTCAGGCAGCTCAACAATACCAGAATAAGACAAGTCAAGATATCGTAAATGCTTCAGCAACCCAATTGAGCTTGGCAATTCTTTAATAATGGGAGCGATAACGGGGCCAATACCTCCGAAATCCAATGCCCTAAGGGACCTAGCGCATTGGAATAAATTATCAGGGATGGTACCAAATATTGTCGAACATCCAATTTGGAGGAGTGTTCGCAATTTTTTCGCGTGACATAGAGGGGCAGGAATGTGTGGGGTTTCCCAGTTGGGAATAAATGATGAATGACGGACTGTAACAGAGCTGGAGTCCGTCTTTCCATTCTCAAAGATGCAACATTCATTCTTTGTAATGAATTGGATGAGATCGTGAAGCAGATCGTGCATTTTACACTTAGTTACTCCGTAATAATCTACATACGCATCTTGGAGCAAAGACCGCCTCAGTAGATCATCAAAGTACTCTCCCCCAATTGCTTCCATCTCTCTTCTTCCCTGCGGCTTGATGAAACCCTGAGCTAACCACAACTGGACCAATCTATCCTTCTCCATCTCATGATCTTTCGGAAATATTGAACAATATGCAAAACACGGCTTCAAATGGAGAGGCAGATTATAATAGCTCAGCAACAAAGCTGGAAAGATACCATTAGCGATGACTGGTATTTCCCATGTTCGGCTTTTCAAGATATTCTGCCAATCTTGTGTGGACGTCTTCTCACACATCGCACTTCCCATCACCTTTGCTGAAAGCGGAACTCCTTTACACTTCTTCACTATCTCTCTTCCGATCTTTTCAAACGCCGGGCAATCTTCCGCTTTCCTCCCAGCAAAAGCTCTGCTACTGAACAGTAACCAGCAATCATCATCGGATAAACATTTCAATTTATGCATGTAGGCGGAGTCCCTGCATGTAGTTGCAACCTTCTCGCTGCGAGTGGTGACCAAAATCTTACTTCCGAGAGCACCTGTTTGCAAGGAAAGCCATAGTCTCTCCCACCTTTCACTATCATCGTTCCACACATCATCAAGTACAAGCAAGAATAGCTTGTCCTGTAATGTTTCCATAAGCTGCTTTTGCAATAAGTCTAGGTGAGAATCTGGCGGACTTGTCCCTCCGGCTGCTTTTATAATTGCTTTTGTAAGATTTATGACATTAAAATCATCAGATACACAAACCCATAGAACCTGCTTACGGAAATGTCTCGTCACCCGTTCATCATTACAGATCAATTGAGCAAGAGTCGTCTTGCCCAAACCACCGACGCCTACGATCGAAATGACATGAATCCGTCCCTCCTCACAACTGCTCCCGCTTATCAACTTGCTTATTATGGTATCTCTGTCTCCGTCCCTCCCGTGAATCTGTGATTCATCTACGAGCGAACTGCTTTGAAACGCGGCCTTGTGAAGCTCACTACCACCACCGAAACTGTGAATCTCCTTAAAACTGAAGTTACGTTTGTCAGCTGCAATCTGATCCAGCTTCGCACTAACTTCTTTTATCTGATGCGCAAAATTACGCTGTAACGCAACTTTGTGGAAAAATGCGGGAAAAAAGGTTCGAACCTTATCTGCAATGCTGCCATTATCAGTATCATCACCGTCGTTCCATGATTCATGGACCAACCTTATCCAATCTTCTAGACCGCAACGTGTAAAAAGTGAACATAACCACGTCCATGCCTGGTTTTCCATGCGCTGCTGATTGTCACCATCGTCTGTCCTTGATTCAGGTTCTGGCCATGGAATCATCTCATCTAGCAAGTCCTCCACATTGTAAGCCACGTCTTTGAGCTTTTTCAACCAAAGTTGCATGCTTTTGTCGTGAAATTGGATAATTTCTGCATCATTAAGAAGTGCTTGAAGGGATTCGAACGTAGAAGATATCTTTTTAAGTTCTGCTTGGGCACCACCAACCGAAGAAACCTCTTCTCCGAGTTTCTCCATAACCTTTGAAACAAGTGCCTCTCCAATTTTCTTCACAACCATCGAAAGAAGTGCGTCTGCCATTGTTTCAGAACACACACGCACAGAGAGAGAGAGAGAGAGAGAGAGAGAGAGAGAGAGAGAGAGAGAGATCGAAGAAATGGTGAGAGAGAGAGAGATGCAGGAAATTGAGAGAGGAGAGACCGATGAGAGGGAGAGAGAGAGAGAGAGAGAGAGAGAGAGAGAGAGAGAGAGATTGATTAGATTGCAGGAAATTTTGAGAGTGATGATCGAAGAAACGAGAGTGAGAGATGAGAGATGAGATGGCAGGAAATTTAGAGAAAGAGATATGAGATATGAGATGCCAGGAAAATTGACAGAGAGATAGACATAGATTGCAGGAAACTGAGAGGGAGAGAGGGATCAGATCGCAGGAAAAGATGATCGTCGAAGAAACGAGGAGAGAGATGAGAGGCAGAGAGTTCTCTAAGTCAAAGATTCTTTGAATGCTTAAGAGAGGCTTGATGCATCAATCTACACCATCCAACAAAGCCCTGTGGAATCTGCAGAAATTTCCGTGTAATATCCACTCTGTACATCAGTTTCTCCACATCATGTTACAATTATGACATAAAAATCAACCAAATCCAAGATTCAAGTGAGCCGCAACATAAGAAACAGTAGTGGTTGTGCTGCCATGGTTGGAACCTTAGTGGGGCCCACATAAGATTTTGAACAGTCTGATTTTTGTGCTGTCCCTTCTTTCTAGTGGGAGTCACCTTTTGAACGGGTTGGATTGTACATAAACATCATATTGAGTCCAGAAAAATTCAATGGTGAACGTGGCCCACTTAGGTCATAGATCTACCTCATTTCTGGGCTCTCAGAGGGAGTGATTTTTACACAGAGCTTGGTTTTTCATGGGAGCGGATTCGGTGAGGGATTTTTACCTTTTACCACCGAATTACTCTTGGTCGGATTTTATCAAATAATGCCTCTCCCAGCCTAACTGGGGTATGACGTCTCACTTGTACGTGAAAAGTTGAGAATTAATTGTGGGTCCAAAAGGTACGTGCATGACATCTCACCCATCTAACACATGCACCCCGTGATGTGTCTTATTTTTTCGTCTCAACCCTTGATGGATGGACGGTTTGGAACACATACCGCATGATTAGACGCACATAACTTGCTGACGTCAGTACACAGCTATATAGCTGGTGTGTGGTACACCAGCCAATCCGCTTTCCCAACACATACACCCCATGAGCACTTGAATAAAAGACCTGATTAATCAAATTATCAGATGCACCAAACATAAATTTGGGCGTTTCTGGACATGTCCAGTTTTCTGCAGTGTGGCCCACCTTTGGATTTGTCAGAATTTCATTCCTTCCATCTCTATGATAGGATTCAACAAGTTGAATGTTATATATGTAAAGCTTGACCCACAATTATCAACTTCATCAAAATTTTAAATAAATAAAGATAATTTTGTAATTTTAACCTTGAAAAGCATTATTTGGTGAAATTTAAATATGGAAGGTATTTTAGTAATTTTACAAAAAAGTAAGACATATATGTTGGGGGATGGGCAGAAGCGAATCTGAATCAAACAATAAGAGATCAAAGCACATGGAGAACACAAGATTTTACGTAGAAAAATCCTCATAGAAAAAAACCACGATACAAAGTATTACAAGAGATGAATGGACTTACTGATCCAAAGAACCCTAAAACCCGTTACAAAACCCTAGCTTTTCTTTCCCCTTTGCTCCAAAATAACCTTAGAACATTCTCAATACCCTAATCCCCGATTATAAGCCCTTATATAAAGTCAGAACCAAATTAGAAAATAAAAATTATAATTCTGCAAAATTGCTTAAGTCGGTCGACAGAACCTTCGATAGGATCGAGTGCCATCGATGAATACACTCAAAATTGCTCAGCAAAGCAAATTCATAAAATCAGGAATTACTCTATGGGATCGACAGTCACTTGATAGGATCGTATGGTCTGTCGATCGGATTGAACTGTCTTGTTCCTGATTGATTTAAGACATCTGTCAACAATACATACATTAGGTGTGTCCCTACAAAGTTTACTCAATACACTATATCATGCTAAGTTCCTTATAATTGGTCATTGGTGTCATGTGAAAAGGTATTGCAAGAGGAGTCGTCGTACCGAGTAATGGATAGAGTTGTACACAAGCCGCATTGAAAAGAGTTTGACCCAAGTTTGGTTTGGCTTGTTTATGTGATACTCCCTGATAGAGCTTTACACAAGCTGAGCTCGAGTCCATCTCTAATGTTTGAGTTAGTTTGGTCCAGATTATACGATCATGAGCCTGGTTTAGTTTGGTCAAAATATCAAGTCGAACCAAGCTTCTATCCTCCAACGAATTTAGATCATGTGTTGTGGTCTATTGGAGGTTCGGATCTTTCTTATTTTTTTGTCTCATATTGTAAAATGAGCTAGAAAATTTGATGGATGGCTGGATAAATCACATTTATCAAGGTGGTCCCCACAGATCTTTAATACTAGCTATATGTGGCGGGTGTTGAGGTCACCGGCCAATTCGAAAGCTGCTTTAGGATACCAAGTAAACGCTAGCCATCTATTTTTACATATCATTTTAGGATATGATCTAAAATTGAATAGTATCCAAAGCTCGAGAGGACCAAACCAAAGGAAATGGTGTACATTCATGTATATGTATTATGTATTATCTACGTCGTCATGTATATATATTATCAATGTTGTCCATCCATTTTTACATTTCAATTTAGGACACATGATTCGAAAGTTGAATTATATCCAAGTAGAAACAATGTGCGTACAATCTATGAGCTGAATCAAATCGAGCTTAATCAAGTTGAGCTTTGATCTAAGCCAAACTTGTACTACCCTAGTTTAAGCTTGGTTTGTTTTTTTAAATGAGTTTGACTCTGAGGCTTAGTTTGGTTTGAATTTCTATTTGAATCAATCTATGCTGAGCGTTTTCAAACCAATCCAAGTCAAGCTTTCAAGCTGTCTTGGTTTGTGTCCGGCTCTAGTAATAGGATATTGAGCAAATTTTGTGCGTCCCACCATAATGTATGTATAATTATCCATGCCAACCATTTGTTTGTCTAACTCATTTTAGGGCAAGAGCCCAAAATTGAAGCATATCCATATCTCAAGTGGACCGCATCACAGGAAATAATGGGGATGATGGTGTCCACTGTTGGAGCCTTCCAATGGCACATAGTGATATTTATTTGTCATCCAAGATCTTCATAAGGTCACATGGACATGGATGAAGGGAAACATAATTATCGACTTAATCCAAAACTTCCATCTATTTAAGTTTCAACTTGTGTTTAGTCCCCACACTCCTGTGGTATAGTTTGATTGAGCTTTGAATAATGAATATGCTACGATTTGGGGCTGACCATACTAACCCCATGCACCAGGGCTAGCTAGAGATGAGAGTCCTGGCAGGAGCACTATTGGGCTAGCCTTGATATCTACATAGTCCATCTATTTTGGTAGATCCTTTCAGGGCTTGGGTCCAAAAATGAGGTAGATCAGAAGCTGAAGTATACTACACCACAAGAAATAGTAGATATTGAATGCCTATCATTAAAAGCCTCTTAGGGCCACAAAAGTTTTGGATTAAGTTGATAAATATTATGTTTTCCCTTCATCCAAGCCTGTGTGATCTCGTGAACAGGTTTGGTGGCAAATAAACATCATGGTAGGTCTCCTTACTATTACCAATGCTTCTTGTGGTGTGGTCCACTTAAGCATTCACTCTTCCTCCTTTACGAGCTCATGCCCCTATCTAAAATGATCTGACAACATGGATAAGATACATATATCATGGTGGGCCCACATAAAGCCCCTGTTGGGAAAATTAAGTCTCTAGCTAGCTAGGCCTTACTTTGGATATAACACTACACTAGTTCCGCACCCTACAATTTTGGGGTGTTACCCTAAAATGAGGTGGACAAGCACACGAACAATGCACTAAATTGAACCCAAAACACCTAAACAATTTTAATAAAACACAGGCATCACATTGGGCACCGCGGAATTTACTCAGTTCAGAAACCCTGCCTGTCCAGCTCGTGTCAATCCGCGCCTTTGAAAAGTGCAGCACGCCGACATGGATTGGGTACAACCCGTCCATCTCCACCCGCCGCATACGGGGATCAAAGGGTTACAGTGATGTACTGGTTTTATCCGCACTATCTATCAAACGTTGAACACTTCTCAGGCCCAAGGAAGTTTCGTAACAAGCTGATATTTGTGTTTTACTTCATCCGGTTCTATACGAACCTTTAAATAGATTACATAGTGTGGTGTGGCCAACTTGGTTCTTAGATATACCTCATTTTGGGTTTATACCCTTAGACTAATATGAAAGTATGAATAGACGGTGTGGATGAAACCCATACATCACTGTGCCCCCTCATCAGCCTAGTCGATGCCGAGCTAGGGACAGGCGGTAGCCATGACGCCTGCCAGCGGAAGTCCAGCGAGGATGGGACCACTGGCGATACGAAAAATCGGATTCTACCTACAATTTTCGCAGGTATTTATTAAATAAGTATGCTGAGTGGGCCCATTTCTTTAACATGTTTTTGATAAATCCAACCTGTCCATATGATTTTTCGAGATCTAGTTATTTTAAGATTCCATGAATGTAAAATTAAGTGTATATAGAACTAAAGTAGAGCAATGAGGGACGTAGGAATACTTATCGTTGAAAGTGATCATTTCAGTTGAAACATTCTTATGCCAAAAAAATTCCATGGGAATGTAAAAGTCTATTTAATAGATCACTTTATCCCTAGGATTGACAATGACCTTATGAATGATGGTTTAGTTCGAGAGAGGTCATACCATATAAAATGGATTGAATTAACTTGGGAGGATCATGGTACGGTAGAAATTTAATTATTTCCTAATTCTCCCTGTGTGACTCACTTGAGGCTAATGCAATAGCCAAACAGGCTCATTTTTAAAGTATAATGAGATCTCAAAATAGACGGACGGTATGGATGAAACCCATACATCACTGTGCCCTCATCAGCCTAGTCGGTGCCGAGCTAGGGACGGGCGGTACCATGACGCCTGCCAGCGGAAGTCCAGCGAGGATGCGACTTCTGGCGATATGAAAAATCTGAAGTACATACGGCACTGACTGGCATTGAAAACTTCTGATCTTTGCAAATATATACAGTACTACGAGGTGTACTGTCATGGGAACTTTCCATGAGGTCGAGCAGTGTGGGGCACGTGATGTGTGTCGAAAATCAACACCATCAATAAGATGTAACATTCCATGGTAGTCCAGGGGATGAAAAATAAAGATAATTTATGACTTGGGTAGGCCACACTACCTACAACAGTTGAGAGAGATCATCTCCCATTAAAACTTTCATAATCATTTATTAGGCTCACTTAGATGTGTTTCACAAATCCAGCCCATCCATTGTATGTATCACACTTGGATGAAGGGTTAAAACAAATTTCAACCGCATCCAAAACTCATATGAGCCCCACCAAATGATTTTATATGTTCAAAGCATGTCTTGACAAGTTTTTAGATTGCCTTGTCCTTCTGAGCTACTTATACTCTTTATTTTTGGGATATCCCGTAACCCAAAGGGGATTCATCTGCTAATGGTGTTGATGTTCGACGCACATCAGGTGTGCCACATTACTCGACCTCATGCAAAGTTCCCATAAAGTCGACCGTCCCTATAGTACCATTTATATATGTGTGGGAAAAGGTATCATGCGCATAAAGCGGTCTTACATGAGGTCGAGCTGGGTGGGCCCCACCGTGATGCCTTTCGAACATCAACACCGTCCACCAGATGTACTATTCTATGGTGGGCCTGGACGGCCCAAAATCAGGTCTATCATGATCAGTAGGCCATACCATAAACATAAGTGAATACATCATTAAAACATGTCAAAACACTTGGTGGGGCCCCATCTGAGATTTGATACCACCTCCATCCAAAATGTGTGTCCCAGATTACTTTCAAGTGTTTCACGACACATGATGGACGGTTTTGATCATGAAAAACCTATCAAAAGGCCCCCACAATTGGCTTTTGAATGTTTCAATGGTATGGCCCCTTTTAAATGTACGTGGTGTGGCCCACTGAAGTCACGGATTGAGGTGATTTTGGCTGCCTGGGCCCCACTATGGAATGGTGCATCTGACTGACAGGGTTAGATGTTTCGAACGGCATCACGGTGGGCCCCACAACAACAGACCTCATGGACGACCGTATGCCCAAGCGCATAGTACCTTTTCCATATATATATATATATATATATATATATATATATATATATATATATATATAATGAATAAAGCCGTCATTCTGTCTGAAAAACGGACGGCTTGGATTGAACTCCATTCCAGGCGATTCTTTTAATGCAGCCACCCTACTTTTATGCAGTCAGCGTCAAAGCATTGTGCGTGAACCACCCAAGCTCCGTGGGGTCCACCACGTTGTAAGTGTCCAAAAGGGACGCGGTATTTCTGCCAAAGCCTTTGCCACGAAGTTCACATAGGTGGTCCCATCATTATGTCTGTGATAAATTCACACATCCATCTATTTTTTAAGGTTATCATTGGATATGCAAATAAAAATGAGCCAGCTCCATGGCTCAGGTGGGCTGCACAATAAGAAAAGGTGGACAGGGAAATTACTGCCATGAAATCTCCTTGGGTCACAATGATATTTATATGCCATCACTATCATTGGTAACCTCATTTATGAATGAGTTACTTAGTACGCTTTTATTAAACTCAATTGGGCTACTGTAAATGTAACGTATTTATCCACGCTGTGCATATATTCTTTTCAAGCTCATTTAAGAAGTTAGGACCAAAATTGGGGCATATCCATAGCTCCAACAAATATTTCAATCGTGGACATTCAAACCTTAAATTTTCGGCTCACTTGAGTCTTAGATTTGGCTCGTGTTTGGACTTATGTACTAAATGAGCTCACAAAAAAGATAAATTGAGTGGATTTCTCACAAACATCACCATGACCCCAACTTCCTGCCGAAGGGTTTTGCAGGAAATCGTTATTGTCCATACCATCTATCTATTTTCCGTTACATTTTATAAGATAGGACTAAAATTTTAACCGTACACAAGACAAGCCCGAGGGCAAAAATGGATGGCTACTCCCCTGCCACCGACCAATGGCAGACGGTCGGTGCTGTGTGGACCCTACCATGATATATGTGTTTCAACCATGCCATTAATCTATTTTTCAAGATCATTTTATGGCACGAGACCAAAAAGGAGGTATATCCCAATCTAAAGTGGGCCACACTACAGGAATTAAAAACCTTCTAGGACATAAAAGTTTTGGATAAAGCTGATTTTTGTTTTTTCCATTCAATGTACCTGTATGACCTAAAAAAACGTATTGGATGTCAAATAAATAGTATAGTGAGCCTTACGAGAATTTTATTGGTGGATATCCAATTACTATAGTTTTCCTGTGTTGTGGTCCAGATAAGATTTATATCCCTCTCATTTTTTTACCAAGCCCTAAAATGATCCGTAGAAATGGATTCATGGAATGGATGAAACGCATACATCATGATGGGGCCCACAACACCGACCACAGTCACAGGGCTGGTGGCAGGCGAGTAGCCAATCCGTTTCCCCCTAATGCAACCTCACATGGGCCGTATGGATAGGAACATGTGCAATTGCACCCAGCGTTGCTAAGTTCACATGGCTTGGTCCATTCGAGTATATTACGGTGGTGGGTTTGGTAAAAGACAAAACACATGATGGTGACACAAAAACCCGAGATTAGCATCTCTTCCCACTTTTCCATTTGGTGGGGCCTACGTTGGCTGTGGATCACTGGATTTTTATCAACCAAATTAAAATCCGGTATAAAACCTATGGGTTGGAGAGGATTTTATAATTACAATATGGTGGCCCATATAATTTGGTGTTCCACATGTAAAAAACATGTGATGGAGGGTTCCGTACCTCCTGCTCCTATCTCTCTCTCACCTCATCTAAGCATCCATTTGATGGCCATCGCCAATCAGACAGGATTATTTAATTGGTGTGATTTTCGTGCCAAATTCCATCTCCAGTTCGGTCGCACTATTTGCAGGGTTTGGACATCATTTGGTTAGTGACCTCAACACTAGCCAGCCAGGTAGTGTCAAAGCTTTAGGGACCCCACTATGATGTATATGTTTTATCTGTGTTGTTCATTCATTTTGCTTACACATTTTAGTGTATGATCCAAAAAATGAAGAAGATCCAAACCTCAGGTGAATAACACCATAGGAAAATATTCTTGATTGAACATCCACTGTTAAAACTTCTTGAGGCATACTGTAATCAATCGTGGACATTCAAACCTTAAATTTTCAGTCTTAACGTGTTTGGACTTATGTACTAAATGAGCTCACAAAAAAGATAAATTGAGTGGATTTCTCACAAACATCACCATGACCCCAACTTCCTGCCGAAGGGTTTTGCAGGAAATCGTTATTGTCCATACCATCTATCTATTTTCCGTTACATTTTATAAGATAGGACTAAAATTTTAACCGTACACAAGACAAGCCCGAGGGCAAAAATGGATGGCTACTCCCCTGCCACCGACCAATGGCAGACGGTCGGTGCTGTGTGGACCCTACCATGATATATGTGTTTCAACCATGCCATTAATCTATTTTTCAAGATCATTTTATGGCACGAGACCAAAAAGGAGGTATATCCCAATCTAAAGTGGGCCACACTACAGGAATTAAAAACCTTCTAGGACATAAAAGTTTTGGATAAAGCTGATTTTTGTTTTTTCCATTCAATGTACCTGTATGACCAAAACGTATTGGATGTCAAATAAATAGTATATGATACGAGAATTTAATTTGGATAAAATGATTTTATCCCTTTATTTTTTACCAAGCCCTAAAATGATCCGTAGAAATGGATTCATGGAATGGATGAAACGCATACATCATGATGGGGCCCACAACACCGACCACAGAGGGCTGGTGGCGGCGAGTAGCCAATAGTTCAACTAATGCAACCTGATCATGGGCCGTATGGATAGGAACATGTGCAATTGCACCCAGCGTTGCTAAGTTCACATGGCTTGGTCCATTCGAGTATATTACGGTGGTGGGTTTGGTAAAAGACAAAACACATGATGGTGACACAAAAACCCGAGATTAGCATCTCTTCCCACTTTTCCATTTGGTGGGGCCTACGTTGGCTGTGGATCACTGGATTTTTATTAAAATCCGGTATAAAACCTATGGGTTGGAGAGGATTTTATAATTACAATATGGTGGCCCATATAATTTGGTGTTCCACATGTAAAAAACATGTGATGGAGGGTTCCGTACCTCCTGCTCCTATCTCTCTCTCACCTCATCTAAGCATCCATTTGATGGCCATCGCCAATCAGACAGGATTATTTAATTGGTGTGATTTTCGTGCCAAATTCCATCTCCAGTTCGGTCACACTATTTGCAGGGTTTGGACGCCATTTGGCTAGTGACCTCAACACTAGCCAGCCAGGTAGTGTCAAAGCTTTATGAACCCCACTATGATGTATATGTTTTATCTGTGCCGTTCATTCATTTTGCTTGCACATTTTAGGATATGATCCAAAAAATGAAGAAGATCCAAACCTCAGGTGGATAACACCATAGGAAAATATTCTTGATTGAACATCCACTGTTAAAACTTCTTGAGGCACACTGTAATGCACGGAACTGGATGAAGGGAAAATACAAACACAAATATTATGTATTATCTACCTCGTCTTGCATATGTATTTTCCATGCTATCCATTTATTTTAACTATCATTTTAGGACATGATCCCAAAATTGAATCATATGGAAGGCGCGATTAGATATGACGAAATAATGTGCACACAGTATACGAGTCTAAAAAAATCGTCTTAATCAAGCCAAGCTTCCAGCGAAGCCGACCTTGTACCACCCTATTATGAGGTTACTTTGTTTTTTTTAACCAACTTGACTTTGAGGCTTGGTTTGGTTTGAATTTCTATTTGAATCAATCCAAGGCGGTGTTTTTAAATTAATTCAAGCTGAGGTTTTGAGCTATCTTGGTTTGGGTCCAGCTCTAGTAATGGGTGTACGGAGCAAATTCTATGTGGCCCATCATGATCAATGTATAATTATCCATGCCATCCATTTGTTTGTCCATATCATTTTAGGGCAAGAGCCCAAAATTCAAGCATATCCAAATCTTAAGTGGACCACATCACAGGAAACTATGGGGATGATGGTGTCCATTGTTGGAGCCTTCCAATGACCCATGGTGATGTTTATTTGTCAACCAAAATCTTCATAAGGTTACAAGGACATAGATGAATGGAAAATAAATATAAACTTAATCCAAAATTAACTTCAGTCAATCCAAAACACTATCTCCTATGGTGTGGTCTGATTAAGCTTCGAATATTGAATATGCTACAATTTTGGGGCTGATCCATGCTATCCCCATGCATAGGGGCTAGCTAGAGATGGTGAGTCCTGGCATGAGCTCCGTTGAGCTAACCTTGATATGTGCTATATCTACATTGTCCATCTATTTTAATAGATTATTTTAGGGCATGTTCCTAAAATCGAAGTGGATCAAAGGCTTAAGTGTACAATAGCACAAGAAATAGTAGAGATTGAATGCCTATCAAGTTTTAGATTAAGCTAATATTTATGTTTTCCCTTCATCCAAGTCTGTGTGAACTCATGAACAGGTTTGATGACAAATAAACATCATGATAAGCCTTTAGAAAGGTTTAGAAAGGTTTCAAGGGTGGACGTTACTATTACCAATGCTTCTCGTGGTGTTTCTCATGGCGTGTGGTCCACTCAAGCCTTCACTCTACCTCTTTTATGAGCTCCTACCCCAAAATGATATGTTGAAATAGATGGACGACATGGATCAAACACATATCACCATGGGTTCCGTGGCGCCCCTGTTAGGACCATTAGTCTCTAGCTGGGCCTTGTTGTGGATATAACACTTTACCCAATCCATGCCTTACAATTTTGCAGTGTTGCAATAAAATGAGCAAGACAAGCACACGAAGAATGCCATAAAATGAACTGGAAAAACACACGAACGATGGTGATAAAACATGTATATTACGGTTTGCCCTACAGAATTTACTCAGTTCACCGACCCTTCTTCGCAGGAGAACATTTAAGGCATCTGTGTGATCGTACAGGATGTGCAGACCCATATAGGCCATGGATTTTTCCTTGTGCTACATCAACATTAGTGAGACAATAGTACACGCAGCGGCAAATAGTCTTTTCCTGGTGGGGGAAAAAGCTTCTGTCCCTGCAACCACAGGCTTTCAAAGGGAAGGCGTATCGGTTACCTGCTCGGCTGTCCCAGGCTTGAAACAAGCTGGGGCTATGAGGAGCCCATAGTTATGTATAGGTTTATCTACACCATCCATTCATTTTTTTCATATTCTTTTAGTTTATAAGCCTAAAAATGAGGCAGATCTAACTCTTATATGGACCACACAGTTGGAATTAATCTTCACCGTTAAAAACTTTTGGGATCTGAACCAAGCCGATATTTGTATGTCGCCTATGTGCCCTCGTTAACAGGTTGGATGGAAAATAAACATGAAGATGGGCTTTAGGAAGGTTTCAACGGTGTGTGATATTGTCACCATTGCTTTGTCGGCGTGGTTCAATCTGAACCTTTGATCTGCTTTATTTTTGGCTAATATTCTAAAAGACATGTAAAATGGATGGATGGCATGCACAAACCCTGCGTCAAAGCCCTGTCTGTCCGGAGCTTTGGTCAATCTACGCCCCTTTGAAAGGGAAGCGGATTGGCTGGTGTACCGCACACCACCGATATAACTAACTGGTGTGGGTACCTGGTGCAGACGCTCCTCGAGCTCCAAGTTGTACCAACGGTTCAAAGGAGATCAAAGTTAAATAGGCCCCAAAATGATGTGTATACTGTATCCAAATGGTTAATACATTTTTAGATATTATTTTAGTCATGATCCAAAAAACGAATTATATTCAAAGATTCAATGGACGACACCAGAAATAGCATGGAGATAATGATTTTCACCGTTAAAATATTAGTAGGGACCACTATAATGTATATTCTTCATCCAATATATTCATAAGGTCAAAAAGACATGGATGAAGAGTAAAAACAAATATCATATTGATCCAAAACTTCTGTGACACCTATAGGGGTTTCAATGGTAGACATTCAATCTCCCACTGCTTTTTTTCAGTGTGGCCCACTTGATCTTTATATTTGTGTTGTTTTTTGGCTCAAAAATTATGACAAGCTAGTCAAACAAATGGACGGTTTGGATATAACACATACCTCATGATGGGACCCATATAACTTACTTACGTCAATACACCAGCTATCTGTGGTACACCAGCCAATCCGCTTCCCTCTTAAAAAGGTGCAGCGCGGTGACACGGGTTGAGTATTAACCCGTCCGTCCCCATGGACCCAACCCGGCATGTGACGGGGATATGAAGGCCACCGTTATGTACGGGTTTTAACGACACCGTCCATTCAATTTTAAATATCATTTTAGACTTCTAGTTCTAGTTCTAGTTCTAGTATATCATTCATAAAATAATATGGATCCAAGGGTCGAGTGGACCACACATTGGGTATTAAACACCTACTGTTAGGCCAAGGAAGTTTGGTACGGATGTTTCTGTTTTCCCTTGATCATCCAGTCCTTTATGACACTATGCATAGGTTAGATGGCAAATAAAATTCACGGTGAGACCTAGGATAATTTCAGCAATGGACATAATTACCCCACGGCTTCCTGTGGTGTGGTCAAGTTGATTTTTCAATCTTTCTCATTTTTGACCTTATACTCTAAACTGATACGGTAAGATGAATAGACAGTGGGGATGAAACCCATACATTATTGTACCCCCTCAGAGGTGCCGAGCGAGGGAGAGGCCGTACCCAATCTATATCCCAGTGGAAGTCCAGCGAGGATGGGCCCTACTGAGGATATGAAAAATCTGTAACATGTACCGAAGTGGATTGCATATTGAGTTACTTAGTACACCAAGAGTACTAGGTAAACTCCGTGGGGTCACTGTCATTCATGTATTTTATCTTGAACAAAAAAAAATCTAAGGATATTCAAATCTTAATTACACTTCATTTAAGGAAATAATATGAATGAAATTTCCACTGTTGAGGAAATAATATGAATGAAATTTCTACGTTGAAAACTTTCCGGGGGCTATAGAAGTTTTAGTTCAAGCTAATATTTGTTTTTTATCTTCATCTATGACATTGTGATCTTATGAACATGTTGGATGACAAATAAACATCGCTACGGGCCTTAGGAAGGTTTCACCGGTGGAGATCAATACTCCCATTGTTTCTTGTGGTGTGGACCACTTTAGCATATAGTTAAAATTTGGGCTCAACAGCTAAAATGATCTAAAAATTGGATAGACGAAGTAGATAAATCACATACATTCATAGTGAGCCCAACGGAATTTCCTCAGTACCTAGGGGTGTACATAGGTCGGGCCGAGTCGAACTGGCCTCAGCACGTCCAAGCCCGTTCAACAACCACACAAGACCTGAACGCGACCGGGCCTGGTCACCGGGCCAACATCTCCAGCCCGAACCGGGCCCGGCGCGAGTTCGGGCCAGTCTCGAACCTTCGAGTTCGGGCCAGTTTTGAACCAGAGTTCGGGCCAGTTTCGAACTTTATAACAAGTTCATTTGAAGGGCTTTGGCAGGTAATCCGCGTCCCATTACAAGACCCTCGATCAATGATTTAGATAGTTGAACTATAGACTCTACAAAAAATATAACTAGTCAGGACAGTTACATACATTTGACAAAGCATAAAATAAAACATTTTATACAAATTAAATACAAGTCATACACGGGTCAAGCTGGGCCGGGTCGAATAGGGGATGGTCGATTTGGAGCCGGGCCGAGCTCGAGGAGTATCCGAATCACGAACTCACTTTCGGGCCTAGAAAATTGGTCCGTCCTGACTCGAACTCAGTTTCGGGTCGGGCCGAGTCGGGTTTTTTCGGGCCGGGTCGAGCGAGCTAACCGAGCTAGCCCAATTTGTGTACACCCCTATCAGTACCCAGTCCGATTTCAAGAAATAAGCGTTAATGACACACCATATGGATAGATATTGGACGGTTGACAATGAAAAATATCCCCACCTTATTTCAAGAAATAAGTGTTCATTGGTTAATGGCTACGAGTCTTCAACCAATGTGTGATTTTTGGCTGTAACTTAGCCACCATAGCTTTCACAATGTATCACTTTCAAGTGTCTGAGTATAAAGCGTGGTGGTCAGTGAGAGTACCAAATAACTCTCCAAATAAAATTTTAAACCATGTGACCTCACCCTTGACACCGGCAGCCAGCAGGTGGGACAAAAAATGCTGTTTGCCCACGAGTCCACACGTGTTTAAGCTAAACACAAGTGTCTCACATATACTCACATATCACGTGCATAATATCTAGGCCATTCATCAGACAATTCCCATCACGAATGTTTCTTACATAAAAATAAAAATACATTTCACATTCAATTATCAAGTGGTCCACACATGTATGAGAAAATGGTTCGTAACAGAACATTCAATTCACTTGTCCGTTTGGCATGATGAGCGGACCCCATATTCCTCAAGATGGAACCTATGCTGTGGTCCACCTAAGATCTGTATTTGCCTCAATTTTGGGTCCATTCTTAAAATAAGTTGGCGAAACTGATATACAACACATGCATACATCAGGATTAGTCCCAAAGTGAGGGCTGCACCCACTTAGTTGGATCCACACCTAATGGGCAGTCATTAATAGCCATGAGTCTTTGCAAGAGTTGTTAAGGGAGGGTAAAATTGTCATAATACTTTCAATTTTTTAAGTAAGAAATGGCCGGAGAAAACAACTTTGATACTCTTGGTAGAGTAGGGTGGACAATACTTGAGCATTTAGAAATTACTTGAATATGGTATACATAGCATATTATAATTCGAATTAAATTGTCCAAATTATGTATATTATGAACTAAAAATTACTCTTATTTGATTTTCTGACTATCAAATTACTGGATAATTATTAGACTGCTGAAAATGAAAAATATTATGCCCTTTTATTTTTTACACATGCACACACACTCAGGTAGTGGGATTTCACCACCTAGATACTCGAACCCTTGACAGGGTGTTGAAACTCTCGAGAGTCAACCACCGGAGCAAGAGCAAAGATCTTAAAAATATTATACCTGATTTTAGAAAACAAGTGTACATAAACATAAACCAGAGGCTAGGAATCTGCAACCAATCATAACCGCAGCTTTAATAATTTAGTCAATTTAACTTAGGTTAACACACGCCACGTGTACCATTTTCAAGTGAGTGAGTATAAAGTGTCTTAGGCAGTCCGTGTACCAAATGAATCTCAATAAGAGTCTCAATGAGAAATTTCAAGCCCTCTGATTTGACCTCCACATTCCCTAGTTGAAATCGCCCCCCAATTTTATCTCTTCATCAACTAAGACATTTGCTCAAAACTCAAGTACAACCATTCATTAGGTGGTCCCAACCCAATTATTTATGTAGAATTGAGCGATCAACTCCGGATTGGCTAGTGACCCTACCATTGGTTAGTGGTCAGTGCTATATGAATCCCACTTATGTAGTCCATCCATTTTTTCAGTTCATTTTATAATATGAGCTCAAAAATGCGATAAATCTAAATCTCAGGTGGACCATATCATAAGAAATGGTGTTGATTGAATGCCCACCATTAAAATTTTCTTGGGAGCCACAAAAGTTTTGGATCAAGCTGATATTTGAATTTTCCATTCCTCTGGATCAGTATGACCTAAATAATAGGTTGGATGTCAAATAAACATTACAGTGGATCCAAGAGGTTTTTAGTGGTGGACATTCAGTTGCTATTGTTTTCTTGTCCACTTGAGATTTAGATCTACCTCATTTGTGGGATCAAGCTGTAAAGTGGATAAAATACATACATCATGGTGGGGCCCACATAACACATACCATCAACCACCTAGCAAGTGGCAACATCACTCACCACGTAGGGCATTTTTGGTTCCTAGGATTAAATGGTATGGAATTAGCATCCTTATTTCACAATAATTTCATGTCTCGAAATAGCATGCATTAATTTGATGGATCAAATTCTTCCCATGAGAAATGCACAGTATTAAGTGCATATGGATAGATGGCGTCACGTGTAGAGGGTGCATATGGATGGACAGTGTGGGATAAAGACATACATCAATATGGGTCCACAAAATGTAGTAGATTTTAAATTCAACAGTATCTACTTTAAGACTGAATGATATGATACCTAGATTAATCTAATCCTTCAATTGTTCCAAAAGCCAGATGGAATTTGTACATACGATACCAATTGCAATTTCATACCACCTAATCCCACCTTCCAAACAGGCCCATGATAAGTGATTTTGTGCTTGTATATGGAACGCACTGCTCTTGCAGTGCAGGTTGCTTGTAGGTGATCAGTTCTTATGTTATTCTTTATGGTATGGTTGTCTCATTCGTTCAATCTTTACCATAAGATCATCCAGTGGACAGATTAGGTGTCTTATTAGTAAATGTGGTCCCCACAATTATCAATTTAATCAGTCTTAGAGAAAAAAGAAAGAAAGTTTTTGTTTTACTCTCGGGACATCATTTTCTAAATTCAAAATTTCAAAGAGTTGTCGGGTAAGAATCCTCAAAAATAAAAAGAGTGAGGAAAACTCTAGTACTCTTCACAGACAATGAGTATCAACGCATTTAGAAATTACTCAAGGATTGTATAAACACCATACTCTAATTCAAATTAAAGGGTCCAAATCTCGTGTACTAGTTTAGTGCTATCATCTAAAAAAAATTAATCTTATTTGATCACCTGGCTATCAGATTGGTGGACAGATATTGGACGATTGAAAATGAAAAATGTACCATCTTCTTTCAAGAAATAAGTGTTGTTGGACCACTTGAATCTTTGATCTAACTTATTTTTGTATTCCTATCATAACATGATGTCTCGAAACCGATGGACAGAGTGGATTTTACATGGACGAGGAAATCCCGACAGAGTTTAATGCCCGAGGAAGTCCATGAAACAGATGTTGCAGAAACCGGCGTACCTTCACCGATGATATCGAACCACCAACCGATGATACAATAGCCTTGAGGATAACATTGATGCGCTGGTACGCTGACGCAGATTGGGTACTGAGTTCCTCTGAGCAAATTTTGTGAGGCCGCAGTTGATGTATATTTCATATCCACACCGTCCATTTATTTTTCCAGCTAATTTTAGATTAGGATCTTAAAATCAAAGCATATCCAAAGCTCAAGTAGACTACACCAGACGAAACAGTAGTAAATGATGACATCCACCGTTGAAACCTTCCTAATGCCTACAGTTATATTTATTTATCATCTAATCCTATTCACAAAAACACACCCACATTAATAGAATAAAAATACAAATATTAGCTTAATCAAAAACTTCTCTACCCCTGGGGAAGTTTTCAACTGTAGGTGTAATTCCATGTAACGCAATGCAATGCATCTGTAGATATCATCCGGATACAGTTGATACAAGAACGGTGGGAAATAGAAGTTGAAGAGGGGATTAATGGAAGATCACTTAGTGTGAAAATGTTGAAGATCCATTCATCCATGTTTTGCAATATGGAAAGCTATGGACAGCGCGTGGATAAAACACATACATCATGGTGGGGCCCATGTAGCACCAACCACTAGCTACCTAACTAATGGCAACATCACTAGACACCTAGGGCCAATTTGGTTCCCAAAATTAAATGATGTGGAATTAGTGCAATCCTGAGTACCTGGATTAATCCAATCCTTCTGTAGTTTCTAAAAGTCAAATGAAAATTGGAAGGACCAAATGTAATTCCATACCATCTAATTGATGTAGGGATGAACGTGATGAGGTCGAGCATCGTCTTCCTCGAGGATAACTATTTCGAATTTATGAAGCTTCTCTAGACTCCTCACAAAGACTTCTTAAATCCACGAGAAAATATAAATAAATTTTAATAAATTTGAAATTTGATTAAATTAATGAAATAAACGAGTTCACAACCCTTTATACAGGGGAGAGAAATCAAAAGCAGAAGCAAACTATAACTAAAACTCATAGAATTCGCAACTTACTATAAATCGTGAACTTTTATTTATAGACGGTTGTGATGATCACCAAGCTGTTCTCCTAATTTTTCTAAGCTCTTTTCGCGTTGGGCGCAACTCGAGTTATAATCAAACTAAAACTTACTATTTATAGTAAAAACGGAATTAAAATAATGAAATGACCATCGATCCAGGGGTATTTCGCAAATCCAGCTTGGGAAACCCGGTGTAGCGGGTTTAATTGGCTAAGTAGCTCATTCTACTCGGAAATCATATATTTTGCGCCCGATAACTCATTCTAGATTGTGAGATATGCCCAATCTAAGGTCTGACGGTCCGGATCACTTTTGATGTCGACCGGGCCTTTTCTGATCCATCTTGACCATGAAACTGTCCACGACCCACTTTACATCACTAATCCAACATTCCAAACATTCATTATGACAAGTAACTTTGTGCCTGGAAATGGATTGCATTGCCCTTTCAGTCCAGGGAGCTTGCAGGGGATTATGGTTAGTATATTATTCATTTATGGTGGGGCCTTTTCATTCATTGAATCTTTACGATAAGATCATCCATTGGACAGATTGGGCGTTGTATTTGTTAATTCAGTCCTCACAATTATCAATTTAATCAATCTCTTTGGAAAAAAAGAAAGGCAATTTTTGTTTTACTCTTGGGAGGTCACTTTCTTAGGTCAAATTTTCAGCTACTTGTAAAAATCCTCAAAAGAAAAAGGGAGAGAAAATCTGGTACACTGCGCAGACAACATGAATGATACACATGCATTTAGAAATTACCCGTGGATTATATAAACACTATACTCTAACTCAAGTTAAAGTATCCAAATCTTGTCTACCAGTTTAGTACTATCATTTACAAAAAATTAATCTTATTTGATCACCTGACTATCATATTGGCAGACAAATATTGGACGGTTGAAAATGAAATATATCCCATCTTATTTCAAGAAATAAGCATTTGTGAGTTAATGGCTAGGATTCTTCAACCAATGTGATTTTTTTTGGTTATAACTTAGTGACCTTAGCTTTCACAATCTATCACTACCAAGTGTATGAGTATAAAGTGCCGTGGTTAATGAGAGTACTAAATAACTCTCCGAATAAAAATTTGAACCGTGTGACCTCACGCTTGACGCGGGCAGCCAGCCGGTGAGACCAAAAATGCTGTTTGCCCTAGGGTCCATGGGTGTTTAAGCTAAACACAAGTGTCTCACATGCACTGATATATCACGTGCATAATATCTAGGCCATTCATCAGACAATATCTATTGCGGATGTTGTTTTAAAAGGGAAAAAAAAAAAAAAAAAACATTTCACGTTCAATTATCAAGTAGTCCATACATGTATGAGAAAAGGATTAAGAAGAAAACATTCGGTTCATTTATCCATTTGACGTGATGAGTGGACCTGACATTCATCAAGAAGGATCCTAAGATATGAAGGTCTCAGATGTTCCACATGTGTGTTACATCAACATTAGTGGGATCACAGAGGCATATAGGGATGTACGGCTGCCAATAGCACGGAGGCCGGGCATTTGTTTAATCAGGGTGGGAAAAGTGTCGGTGTCTGTTACACAGAGCTGACGTTCAAGTCCAGCCAAGATGTGCAATATATAATGCCGGCACATTGACCTCAGGAGGTGGATTAGGTGCACCTGAAATGTAATCAAGTCGGCATGGCCCTGCTCTTGGGGCCCACCTATAAGTATATGTGTTGTATATCCCCTCTGTCTATCAGTTTTGCCAACTCATTTTAGGGAACTACCTCAGAAATACCCTAAAACGAAGCAGGTGCGAATCTCAACTGAACTACACTGCATTAACCAGTGGTCATTGAATGTCCACCAATGAAACTTTCCGAGGTGGAGCAATAATGTTTATTTCCTTCCAACCTGATGACAAAGTCATACAGACTGAATGAAGGGAAAAACACAAATAACAGATTGATCAAGGACTTTTGTGGCACCCAAGTAGTTTTCAATGGTAAGAATTTTATCCCCATGGTGTGGTCCACATAAGATCTATGTTTGCCTCATTTTTGGATCCATGCCTTAAAATAAGTTCACAAAACTGATATACAGCACATACATTAGGATTAGTCCCAGAGTGAAGGCCGCACCTACTTAATTAGATCTGCACCTAATGAGCAATCATTAATTGCCATGAGTCTTCACAAGAGTGGTTAAGGGAGGGTAAAATTGTCATAATACTTTCAATTTTTTAAGTAGGAAATGGCTTTAGAAAGCAACTTTGATGCTCTTGATAGAGTAGGGTGGACGATACTTGAGGATTTAGAAATTACTTGAATATTGTATACATAGCATATTATAATTCGAATTAAATTGTCCAAATTATGTACATTAGCTTAATCTTATTATGAACTAAAAATTACTCTTATTTGATTTTCTGACTATCAGATTAATGAATAATTTTTTATTTTTATTTTTATTTAAAAAAAAAAAAAAAAGAGGCCGGAGCCGCATAGCATATTAGATTAATGAATAATTATTAGACCATTGAAAATGAAAAATATTGTAACATATTTCAAGAAACAAGTGTCCATAAACCAGAGGTTAGGATTCTGCAGCCAACTTAACCTAATTAGCTTTCATAATTTAGTCAGTTTAACTTAGGTTAACACATGCCACGTGTACCATTTTCAAGTGAGTGAGTATAAAGTGTCTTAGGCAGTTCGTATACTAAATGAGTCTCAATAAGAAATTTCTAGCCATCTGATTTTACCTACACATTTGGTCATTGAAATTATAAATTGAAATGGGCGGGACTTAGGACAGAAAAATGTTATTTGCCCCCGAGTACACACGTGTTAAACTAAACATAAGTGTCCCCACAATATAAGAGGCTCGCTAATCCTGCACATACGCTCCACATATGCCAACATGGCACACCTAGATATCATTTTATCTCTTCATCAACCAAGACATTTGTTCAAAACTCAGGTACAACTATTCATTTTGTGGCCCCAACGCAATTATTTATGGAGAACTGATCACCTTTAGGCAAATGTGGGTTGGCTAGTAACCCTACCATTGGTTAGTAAGTTTACTATTTATAGTATGTGAATCTAGAGTTTTAATATGTGTTTCATTATATGTGGTCTATCCATTTTTTCAGTTCATTTTATAGTAGGAGCTTATTTAAGGATGGTGATGAACTCATTTTATGCATTCATTAACTCTGAGCTTTCTCGACTCTGAATTTAAGAATTTAATTAGGAAAGAAAGCGAAAAAAATAGAAATCTTTTCTAATAAATTCGAGAAATTGATTAATTGATAAATAAAAATAGTCACAACCTCTTTAAATACGGGTACTAAGCAATGGGAAAGAAATCAGTATCAAACTAGCAACTAAAACTCCTAGGATTGATGACTTACTATAAATAGTAAACGGTCTTACTATTTATAGGCGGTGCTCCAGGAATTTACCTAATGCGCAAGGTTTTCGGCCAAAAATAGTAAGTGTCTTATTTGGCATGCAAGGTCGTTCTCCCCTAGTTTATTGGACCTAAGCTCTCTTGGCGAAACCTTGGGCAACTCCGTGTTCTCGGTGGTAATCCTCCACGGATGAAGACTCATAATAATCGCAAAACTACTATTTATAGTAAAAAGCATCTAAGGGTCATTAAAACGAGGACGGGGGCTCCGGTGAGGAGGAGATCGACGACATAATTTTCAACACCCGGTACATGGCGGCTTAACCGCATAGAGCGGATTGGAATTCTAATGCGGGTTGATAGTTCGTTCTACCCCAAAATCATATAGGATTTACTCCATAACTCATTCGGATTGTGAGATACGCTGATTTTTTGACTACATGAACATCCGAATCAAAGAAGGTCAAGCTTGTGGCCTTTTCGATCCATCTTGGCCATAAACAATCGCAACTCGCGCGAACCATGACAAAGCACCAAACTCAAAAAGCGGAGATAAATCTAAATCTCAATTCCTCCCATATCATAAGAAATGGTGTTTATTGAACGCCCACCATTAAAAATTTAGATAGAGAGCCGAAAAGTTTTGAGATAACTTGTTATTTGATTTTTCCATTCCTCGGCGGATCTTTGTGACCTAAATAATAGGTTGGATGTCAAATAATGGTGGGTTACGTATGGGAGTCCAAGAGGTTTTTAATGGTGGACATCTGGATTACTAATGTTTTCGATCAAGTTCCACTCGGGAGATTTAGATCTACCTCATTAACATTGGGATCTAAGCTATAAAATGATCTAGGCATGATAGACAAAGTGTGGAACTACACATATCATGGGGAAGGAGCCCGTAGGAGCACACCCACCTCCTATGCTTGAGAACCGAGATCACTAATACCTCAAAGGGGCATATTTGGTTCCTGGATTAAATGGTATGGAATTAGCATCATTATTTCAACAATGACTACTATGTCTGAATGGCATTAATTTGATGGATCAAATACTTTCCTCCGTGAAAATGCAACCTCGCATTTGTGTATCATGGATGTAATTTATGAAATCAATTTTACAACTAATATCGTCGACCTATATGTATATATGATTCAATTGGGTTCGTAAAGAGTGTCAAGAGTCGTCATGTGAGGCGCATACTATTATATGCGCATACACAATAAGAAATAGAGATTTAACCAACAAATAAGTGCAAAACACATACATAACATTGGTCCGCAAAAGGTGTAGGTGAATCAAAAGATTTGTGACGAATGATATGATACTTAGATGGAATCCAGATCCTTCATCGCTCCAAAAGTCATGGTGGAAAATTGTACATTGAGACCAAATGCGTCATCCCTCTCCATATCCAATCGGTATGGATCGATTTTGTGCTCAAACAAATGCACTTCTCTGCACCATATCTTTTTTTATGTGAACATTATAAGGTGAATTCTTTATGGTATGGCTCTTTCATTTGTTCAATCTTTACCATAAGTGATGGGGTTTTTTCCCCGTCTTCGACGCCACTCATAAGAGGTGGCGAGATAACATATATATGTTCGTCACGACTCAAAGGAAGACTTATTGGCCCCTATGGATCCAGTAGGACCACCGAAACTTCTAAAGTGGAGGGTCATTTTCTCTTAACCATTCTGGACGGTCGTGGAAGAATTGAAAGAAACAGACAGACTTATGCATTAATTATGAGAGGAAAGAACTCGAAGCGTTGGATTTGAGTCCTACCATCATCGGAAAGGAGTTTCCCAAAAAAGAAAAGGCCCTAGGGTTATTACATGTATCACAAAATAGCAAGAGGGTTTCCCAAAGTTACCCCCTATGCGAGGATATCCAACACCAATCGACCTTGTCCCCCGAGGGCTAATCGTCCTCATTAGAGAATGAGAAGAGAGAGAGCGAGATTTTGTAGGGACAAGTGGAGGTTCTGATCCGTGGAGGGTCTTATTTGCAAGAAATCTGAGCCATGTGTCTTTATGTCCTCGTAACTTCAAAGAAAGATAGAGTTCCGTTTTCATATTTCTCTTATTGAGTTATCAACAAGCGTATAAAATCAGTAACGTTTACTATAGTTGGATGATATGTTGAATATGGGAGAGGTCCAAAAATATTCTCTAAATTGGACTTAAGGGTTTACCATCGTAAAATTCGAATACGTGGTGTGTGACGATGTGGAAAATGCGACCTTTAAGACACAAGGAAGGATTTAGAATGGATAGTCATGCTTTTTCGGTTTTTCTAATGGGCTAGCACATTCATGAGGTTTTGATGAACCAAACGCAAAGTTATCAAGCTAAGTTCGTTGTGGTTTATTTTGATGATATTTTGATATGGAAGGTGAAACCACCCATATGGAGCACCTCAAGAAGGTCCTCTAAGTGCTCAGACCGAAAATAAAGGCTCAATTTAAAAATGGAGGACTTTTTATGACCATAGACCTATATTCTCGGGTTCGTGGTTACATCCAAAATCCGAGGATATGAGTGGATGAAGAAGATGGACCGAAGGCGGTGGGGTTTATTAGACAATGAGAGTTGGATGATTCTAAAAATATTCACGATGTGCGAAAGTTTTCATGGACTAAAATTACATCGGGTGTATGAGGTGAGGAAAATTTCAAGTACCACTGTGTCAAGATCACGATTGCATGAAGAAAAGGCTCAAGTTCAAGGATGGTTGACGTGGCCGACATATGAAGAGCTTTGCCGAAATCAAGCGCTTGATTATCCACGACCCGGATTTTGTACTTCCCAACTTCGACAAACTATTTGAAGTCGAATGTGATGCCTCATATGTTGGGAGACATTGGGAGTTTTGTCTCAAGAAGGTCCGTAGCCTACGAGGGAGAAGATATGATGAACGCAACCATTGTCTCTACATATGAGATCGAGTTGAAGCTCGTGGTCCAAGAAGAGGCCTTTGCGACACGACGACATTATTTGACGGGGAGAGGAAATACTGGACAGGACGGGATTAAGCCCTCAGATAATTCATAGTCAAGCTAAGTCATTAATCATGTGCATGCTAGATGGATCTCGTTTTGTAGGAAGAAGGGCCATTCTACAAGCATGAATGTCGTGGTAAGAAAAATGACAAAGAAAGGAAAAGTCAAGCAACTTTGTTAATCACTATGAGCAATGAAGTTGTCGGGTTCAATCGCCACAAAGTTATTATATATACGATCACGACGTATGTCTCACGGGACGCACCGGTGTTAGATGTGTGAAGGTCACCCGGGTGACTTACATATACATGCGGGTTCTTTTTTGAGGAAAATCGACTATGGATCCCGAAGAGTCGTCGCTATGGGATTTGGAAGATGGGATAATCCAAGAGCTACATGGAGGTGGCCTCGGTGGACACCTTGGGTGATATTTGCGAGCTCTTATGGAAGAACGTTATGTGGCCGTACATTGGTTACGAGATGTGGGCATATCCCGCACCAACGCCGTCAATTGATGTCGACTTTTAAGGGTGGATGATGATAATACGAGCCTCTACACCTGATTCGGTGGGCGATGGAAGCTCATCAAGGGAGGATTTAAGGAAATGGATTTTGTGTTGGTCTCCCGTACAACACAACGTCGGCATGTGAAGGGTGGATTGAACGTAGTAGAAGATCTTTTTTTCAAGATGGCGCACTTTATTCCATGAAAAAGACTTCGATGCGAACACACATGTAATCTATTCTTCGAGAAATTGTGCGGCTACACGGGGTTCCCAAGACTATTACTTGCCGACGTGACACAAAGTTTATCGAGGAAAGCAAGAGTTTATTTATTGGCGGACATGTTAATAAAGTGCTCGATTCGATATTTGGTTTATTCTCGATATTTGTGGTCCCATGAGGACAAAACCGAGGGTGTGAATCGCACATTGGGAAACCTTTTCGATGTATGCATCTAGAGGGTTTGGGTTTATGCTTTGAAATCAAAGACGAGGTCTTTGGTGTGTTTAAACTGTTTCATGCTATTCAAGAACATGGTAGATCATTAAAGTGCATCCGCCGAAATGGTGGTGATTTACATTGGATGACTTTCACACACACTAGACTTCGTAAGTCCAAGGGGCATGAGCATGCAGACAGAACATATAGCCCAAAATCATGGATAATGGTGTAGGAGCGTAATGAATCAACTACATGTCTCGAAGAAAAGTACATGGAGCAAGCGGATAAGCATCGACGACAAAAGTGTTCGAAGTGGGCGACCAAGTAATGGTCCATCTACGCAAAGAAATTCGGGCTGAACGTACAACAAGTTGAAGAATAAAAAGTCTGGATCGGCCGGTTAATGGAGAATCATCCGAAAGATCAATGACAGAACGCTTATGTTGTTGTTTGGATGATGATATCCGTTCTCACGAACTTTCAATGTCGCGGAGGTATCATGAGCTCGATATAATGAGATCGAGGCGAGTGTGTTTTGAAGTGGAGGACGATGATGAAAATTCGGACAATTACATGGCAAAGATGGATCGAGGATCGGTCGGCGAAAGAAGATCGACCATCGGACCTTAGATGTGGTTTTCACAATCCGGGATGAAGTTAGGTGATCAGAAAATATATGATTAAGGAGGATGAGAACGAGCTACTTCGTGGTGCCGATGACGGGGACCCCGCTATGTACGGGACGAGGTGCCTTCGAAATGACAAGAAACCCCTGATTTGATCCGCCCCTGTTTCAATTTCGTTTTCTATAAATAGTAAGTTTTAGTTTGCTTATAACTCTGATCCACGGAAGATCAGGTCCGTCAGGAGCTTTAAGAGTCATACGTCAACGTGAAAAGAGATTAGTACATTATGAGAACGGGTTGGTGAGAGCCAAATAGACTTACTATTTTTGGTCGAGGCCCTAGCCAACGAGCATAAGGAGGAGTGGTTGAAAGCTATAAGAGGAGATGGAATCCTATTTATAGAAGTCCACATTCTATGATATGGTGATTATGATTTCTTTTCTCAAGGGCTTAGAAAGCCTTAGCAACAAGTGGGTGTTCAAAAAGAACTCATTTTTATGAATTCATTAGATGAGGTTCAAGGCCGGAATTAAAGGGTATTTAGAATTAGATTTCGAGGAGATTTTCTCGCTCTCTTTTCTCGTGAAGATGACATCCATACGGAGTGAGAAGTTGGATTGGCGAATAGTTATCCTCTTGAGAAGAGCAGCTAGACCTCACGTCCTCCCCTGCGTCATTTTACCTCCACATTCGGTCATTGAAATTATAAATTGAAATGGGCGGGACTTAGGACAGAAAAATGTTATTTGCCCCCGAGTACACACGTGTTAAACTAAACATAAGTGTCCCCACAATATAAGAGGCCCGCTAAGTCAAGGGCACAGGAGCATCCACATGTGCCAACAAGAGCTTGTATAGATATCATTTTATCTCTTCATCAACCAAGACATTTGTTCAAAACTTTACAACTATTCATTTTATGGCCCCAAACATGGGTATGGAGAACTGATCACCTTTAGGAAAATGTGGGTTCACGCTAAGTTCTCTACCATTGGTTAGTGGATTCATTTGTTATATGTGAATGACACCATCATATATGTGTTTCATCTATATATGTGGTCTATCGAAACAGATTTTTTCAAGTCTTTGCGATGAAAGACTTGAGCTTGCTGCAGGATGAACGTGAATGAGAATAACTACTCGAATCCGGCCGGAAGCTTCTGGACTCCTCACGAGACTTCTGAATCCACGAGAAAGAAAGCGGTAAAATAGAAATGAATTCTAATAAATTGAAATTGATTAATCTGATGATGGTCACTAGGAGGCGGTATAAAATGAGTTCACAACCCTTTAAATGTAGGGGTACGAAGCAGAGGTGGAAGAATCTGAGAAGATATCAAACTACAACTAAAAGTTTGATGTATGACTTATGGTGTGTAAATAATAGACATACATTTATGCGGTTGGTGTGATGTACTAGTGCGGGTGCCAATCCCGGCAAAAGCAGTAAGTGTCTTATTTGGCTTCGGTGAAATGGATTCTCCTAATTATCTAAGAGGCTCATTCCCATTGGGCGAGCCTATGCTATGAAGAGTTATAATCAAACTAAAACTTACTATTTATAGTAAAACGAAATTAAAATATGGAAGTGACATGTCGATCCGGGGAAGTGTACATCGGGGTTCATGTTCACGTTTGCGGGGGAGCGGTTGGTTGCAGCAAAATAGAAGTTTCTACCCCAAAATCACATATTTTACGAGAGGCCGATAACTCATTCCGAAGCATGTGAGATGCTTTGATGAAGAGGTTCCTACAGAACTGGCATCGAGCAGAGGAGCACGTGGATCCATTGCGATAGTAGTCGAGTGCTACATCGAGCTTAAAAATGAGAAAATCTAAATTCCAAGTCGGCATATCATAAGAAATGGATGTTGATAATGGAACATTAAAGGTGTTACTTGAGAAGGTCCACACGGAAGATAATGGATAACTTGATATTTGATTTTTTTGATTCCCTAGATCTTTGTGACCTAAATTTGAGGTTTGGATGTCAAATGAAACAGGTAGAGTCCAAGAGGTTTTTAATGGGGAGATTCATGGGGTTTTTTCCCTGTTTTCTAGTCCACTTGAGATTTGATCTACCTCATTTGTGGGATCGAGCTATAAAATGATCTCAAAGTCCAAAATAGATAGTGTGTGGATAAAACACATATCATGGTAGGAGGCTACATAGCACATAGGTGGTCCACCAGACCTAGTAGAGAGCAACAGACTAATAACCTAGGGCATATTTGGTTCCTAGGATTAAATGGTATGGAATTAGCATCATTTTTCGGGATGCGGAAATGAGTTTGCAAAACTATAAAAGGGGCATTAATTTGATGGATCAAATTTTCTAAGTATCACAAAATAGCAAGAGTGTTTCCTAAAGCAATGAAGGATTTTACAACTAATATTAGGTACCTATCAAACGTGAGATACAACTCAAGAGAGAAAGAGTGTATATGGATGGAGGTGTCACGTGCTCGTGGAGGTTCATATGGATACTTGGCAAACACATCATCAATATGTCCTGGTCCACGGTTAAAATGTTGTAGATTTTTAATGTTTATCCATCTCTTTAAGAGTGAATGAAGATACATAACGATTACTCCAATCCTGGATCGTTGAACCAAATGACGATTTCATACCACCTAATCCTCTTTGAGGATTTTGTTTGTAAATGGAATGCACTTCTGTGGTGTGTGATTGATGCTTTGATTTATTTCAGTTCTTTATGTTATTCTTTATGGTATGGCTCTTTCATTCTTTCAATCTTTTCAACATAAGATCATCCACTGAACAGATTAGGTGTCTTATTAGTAAATGTGGTCCCCACAATTATCAATTTAATCAGTCTTAGAGAATAAAAAGAAAGAAAATTTTTGTTTTACTCTTGGGACATCATTTTCTAAATTCAAAATTTCAAGGAGTCGTCCCTAAGAATCCTCAAAAATAAAAAGAGCGAGTACCTACTCTTCAAAGACAGTGACCGATGATACAAATGCATTTAGAAATTACTCAAGGATTGTATAAACACCATACTCTAATTCAAATTAAAGCGTCGAAATCTCGTGTACTAGTTTAGTGCTATCATTTACAAAAAAAATTAGTCTTATTTGATCACCTGACTCTCAGATTGGTGGACAGATATTGGATGGTTGAAAATGAAAAGTATCCCATTTTATTTTAAGAAATAAGTGTTCGTGGGTTAATGGCTAGGATTCTGCAACCAATGTGATTTTTGGCTGTAACTTAATGACCTTAGCTTTCACAATCTATCACTTTGTATGAGTATAAAGCGCAGTGGTCAATGAGAGTATCAAATTACTCTCCAAATAAAATTTGACACCATGTGACCTAACCCTTGACGCCGGCAGCCGGCAGATGGGACAGAAAATTGCTGTTTGCCCACGACTCCACACGTGTTTGAGCTAAGCACAAGCATCTCACACGCCGGCAGCCGGCTCGTGACTGGATGGGATGCCTTGAGGCCTAACCCGAACATCGGCAGGCCTGTTTATCATGGTTTTAAGACCCTTCCTTATAAGCCTGGTGTGACTCAAATCAGACTTGTTTGGACTCAATACCACGAATCTCCCCAACTCAGGTGAGTCAGGCCAGTTCATCCCCCACTAGGGTGAGTTGGGCTAATTAGCTCCGACTTGGACAAGTCCCAATACGACTCTGAACTGAATGAGTCGGTCCAAGTCGCCAGTCTTTTAATCACACTGTTTATGCTTGTAACGGCCAGGCTGAGCATGAGTTCTAGGCAGGACGTTGAGATGGGCTGACCATCTCCCAGCCCAAACTGTGTGGGCCCATTGCCATCCCTACCAATCACGAGCCTATAGAAAAGCATTTGGGAAGGGAAATGCTTAGTGCAGTTGCTTCACGTGGAAATTAGGAACGCGTGTTCAAGACCTAAGCCGCTTATTTGAATATCTCCATTGGGTATATTCCATATCTGAAAAATAAGCCCAATCTAAATAGTAAACTGGCTATTCATAGATTGTCATGATTCCTACTAGACTTCATAGTTTTTTTGTCAAAAATAGTAAGTATCCTAATTGGCTTAACCATGTTATTCTCCTAATTTTTCTAAGCCTTTTTCATAATGTACGCAGCTCCTAAAGCCTTTTTCATGTTGGTTCATTCATTCATCCTATCCGTATGACAAAATCATCCACTGGAAAGGTTGGGTGTCATACAGGAAAGTGCTGTCCCCACAAATGCCAATTCAATCACTTTCTCAGGGAATAAAAAAAAGGGAAAATTTGTTTTAATAGCCGGCCATCAGTTTTTAAATTCAAATCTCCAAGGAATTATATGGTAAAAGTCCTTCTAAGGAAAAAGGAGAGAAGCTCTAATACTCTCCCCAGACAGCGATGGATTATACACACGCATTTAGAAATGACTTGAAGATTGTATAAACACCATACTCTAACTTAAATTAAAGCGTCCAAATCATGTGTACCAGTTTAGTTCTGTCGTGAACAAAAATAAGTCTCATTTGAAAATGAAAATTGTCCATATTATTTCAAGAAACAAGTGTTCACGGTGCCACACCCAACTTTGGGAATCGATGCTGAGACCTGAGTGTTGAAACAAGGTTATCTTCACTCCGTCTATCGCTTAAGCTATGGATTGGTAAGTGTTAACGGATCGGTGTATAAGTATTCACAGGTTTCTTCCCTTCATCCAGGTCTACAACTTAGAGCCTTAGTTTTCACAATGTATCAATCCAAGGACTTGAGTATAAAGCGCAGTGGTCAGCAAGAGTACCAAATAATTAACTCTCCCAATAAAATTTGTAACCATGCATGTGACCTCACCCGTGACAACCGGCAATAGAAGATGTTTATATATATATATATATATATATATATATATATATATATATATATATATATATATATATATATATATATAAATGGTTCCCATGAGGTGGAGTTGTGTGGACCCCACTGTGATGTATGTCAGACATCAACACCATGCATTTGATGGGTCCCCTTCAGGTTATGGGATATTCCAAAAATGAGTCATATACACTGAACTCAGGTGGGCCATATCATCTAAAAGTATGTGAAGACATACCTAACACATATAAAAGCACTTGGTGGGGCCCACTTGACTTTTGGATGCAACTCAAACTTGGTCTGGCCCCTTGTACAAGTGGGACACACACAATGGATGGTCTGGATTTGTGAACCCCATATCGGTGGACCCAATAAACGATCATGAAGTATTTAATGGGTGGGTAACCCCTCTCAACTGTTGTATTTAGTGTGTCCCACCTAAATCATGAATTGACCTGATTTTTAAGCCCATGGCCCAACATGGAACGGTGCATCTAACTGACGGGATAGATTTTCAACTCACATCGTACAGTAGTGGGTCAAATTCTGCCCTGATTCAGGTGGGCCTAGTTTTCTATAGAGCCCCTAATTTTGAAGCCTGGCTTTGTAATAGAAGCATTGGGTCGAGCATAGGCCTGGATGTTCCGAAAAATTGCAAGCCTTTGTAGTATCATCGCTGGGAGATCTACAAAATATCACACCCTCTTAACTGTCAGAATGGGCCTGTTATGTACACAATTGGCAAGCCAGCATTCGGATTGGCTACGATCATCTAACAGGTGTGATATTATATCATGACGTATTTTATAATCTAGGGACCCAAGATATGTACGCCTTAGATGGCTGAAAAGCAGACCCCACCTGTATCATTTCTGGGCCGAGCAAAACCTTTCCACACTCGATCAATCACAACACTTAATTAACAACACACTTGAATAGTATTTACTCTTCAGACTATTTCCTATATGTGTGAATTGAATTTCCCAGAAATAGAATTTTGAGCACTTGAATTTATATGTTTGGATTGAGAATTTCTATACATTGCGTATACAGAGAACTACAAAATCAAGAAGCTAAGAAAATGCGAACCGATGCGGCCCAGCTATTGGTTCAAAAGATTGTAAGCCGGCAAATCCTTAATGCTGGAGACGTTGGACAAACGATGAAAGAGAAAAAATAAAAATAAATAAATAAATCAGGTAAACAGAAATTCAAGGGAACCCAACTCCTCTAGGCTAGGTTACTCAGGTCCGTTTTCCGCCCTCTTAAATGGGGTGATGGCTCATCTACCGTTCATGTAGGTACTGATCCAAACAGTCCAAATTGTGGACCATCTAATGGAGGTCATGGAGTGGAGATGATCAGTGGTACAGATTCAACGATCGATATAAGATGGTTAAGATTCATCCTATCAATGTGATTTCCAGGATATGCTCCATCTACAATAAGACCTATGATTTGGACATCTATAGAGACAGATGTATACCATTTGTATGCTGGATAAGAAGCTACTGTCAATGAAATGGAGTGTTACAGTGCTTACATTGAATTCCATATGAGAAGCACGCTAGCAAGCCACCGGGCATCCATCATCTGAAATGACACACAGTAGAGGTTATGGAATGCCAGACAGATTGGGTGTCTTATTAGTAAATGTGGTCCCCACAATTATCAATTTAATCAGTCTTAGAGAAAAAAAGAAAGAAAATTTTTGTTTTAATCTCGGGACAGAAAAAAGAAAGAAAATTTTTGTTTTAATCTCGGGACATCATTTTCTAAATTCAAATTTCAAGGAGTCCGATAAGAATCCTCATAAATAAAAAGGCGGAGAAACTCTGGTTCTCTTTACAGACAATGACTGATGATACACACGCATTAGAAATTGCTCAGGGGTTGTATAAACACCGTACTTGAATTCAAATTAAAGTGTCCAAATCTCGTGTACCAGTTTAGTACTATCATTTACAAAAAAATTAGTCTTATTCGATCACCTGACTCTCAGATTGGTGGACAGATATTGGATAGTTGAAAATGAAAAATATCCCATCTTATTTTAAGAATAAGTGTTTGTGGGTTAATCGCCAGGACTTTGCAGCCAATGTGATTTTTGGCGATAACTTAATGACCTTAGCTTTTACAATCTATCACTTCCAAGTGTGTGAGCATAAAGTGCGGTGGTCAGTGAGAATACCAAATTACTCTCCAAATAAAATTTGAAACCTCGTGACCTAACCCTTGACACCGGCAGCCGGCAGATGGGACAGAAAAATGTTGATTGCCCACGACTCCACACGTGTTTAAGCTAAATACAAGCATCTCACATGTACTGATATATCACGTGCATAAGATCTAGGCCATTCATCAGACAATCCCTGATCATGAACGTTTCTTATAAAAAAAAAAAAAAAAAACATTTCACATTCAATTATCAAGTGGTTCACACATGTATGAGAAAAGGGATCATAAGAGAACATTCAGTTCATTTGTCCATTTGACATGATGAGTGGACCTTACATTCATCAAGAAGGATCCTGAGATATAAAAGTCTCGGATACTCCACGTGCGCTACAACGGCATTAGTGGGATCACAGTGGTACATGTGGATGTACGCCTACAAATAGCACTTTAGGCCAGACATTTGTTTAATCACGGTGAGAAAAGTGGTGTATGTTAAAGGGGCTGGCATCCAAGTGCAGCCAAGATGTACAATATATAATGCCCATTGACCTCAAAAGGCAGATTAGTTGCGACCTGAGATCAAGTCAAGTCAAGTATGTGCTTTGTATCCACACTGTTTGTCAGCTCATTTTAGGAAACGGCCCCAAAAATGTCCTAAAATGAATAAGATACGAATCTCAACTGAACTATACTGCAGTAAACAGTGGTCATTGAATGCCCACCATTAAAACTTTGTAAGGTCGAACAATAATATTTATTTTCCATCCAACCTGAAGATAAAGTCGTATGAACCTGGATAAAGGGAAAAAGACAAACAACAGATTGATTCAAGACTTTTGTGACACCCAAGTAGTTTTCAACAGTAGGAATTTAATCCCGTCCACCTAAAATCTGTATTTGCCTCACTTTTGGGTCTATGCCTTGAAATAAACAAGATTAGTCTCACAGTGAGGGCTGCAATGAGTCCTCACAAGAGTGATTAAGGGAGGGTAAAATTGTCATAATACTTTTAATTTTTTAAGTAGGAAATGGCTGGAGAAAACAACTTTGATGTTCTTGGTAGAATAGGGTGGATGATACTCACGCATTAAGAAATTATTTGAATATTGTATACATAGCATATTATAATTTGAATTAAACCGTCCAAATTATGTATATTAGCTTAATCTTATTATCAATTAAAAATTACTCTTATTTGATTATCCGACTATTAAATTAATGAATAATTATTAGACAACTAAAAATGAAAAATATTATACCTTATTATGAGAAACAAGTGTCCATAAACCAGAGGTTGGGATTCTGCAACCAATGTAACCTTAGCTTTCATAATTTAGTCAGTTTAACTTAGGTTACCACATGCCACGTGAGCGAGTGTAAAGTGTCTTAATAGTCCGTGTACCAAATGAGTCTAAAAAGAAAATTCAAGCCATTTGATTTGACCTCCCACATTCGGTAGTTGAAATCATAAATTGAGATGTGCAGGAATTAATTAGGACAGAAAAATGTTATTTGCCCACAGGTGATGTAGAGCAAGTCGCTGATAATTTTGTGTCTAGCTAAGATGATCCACAGAAGGCTCAATCGGAGGCTAAAGTGGTCCAAACTATCGGAACCTTAAAACAGGCATACCTCGCAAATTGAAATGAGCTATTAGGAGTAAATATCATCTCGATCCAAAACTTCTATGGTCCCTGAGAATTTTTCAATGGGAAGAATTTATTCCATACCATGTGGTCCATTTGAGCCGTGTATCTTAGCTATTTTTGGTAACATAATCTAAAATAATATGAAAAAATAGATGAACAATGTGGAAAAAATTCATACATCACGTTGGCCTGTCAGTAGCCCTTAGAGCCTCCTGTCCATAGCTCCGAAAAAGGCGGGAGTAGTACCTAATTCGCGCACTTTGAAGTGCTTGTGCCATTCCTGTCAACCGCTTATATGTTAGGGGATGCATGCCCAGTACTTTTAATTGAAGCCCACTTAAATAGCCGGCCCATGCAATTTAGAAATGATTTTGGACCATTCATCTTTTGGGCCTCACTTTAATTGGTCTAGCCTAAAATGTTTGACCAATCTGTCGAGGGCCCACTGTATGAATGTTCAGATTATGTTGTGGTCTATGGGTGGGCCTAAGCACATGGGTTAACAATAGGATAAGCTAGTCTGTTGTGGATCAAATGCTGGCCTAATACAGGTGGGCCAGTATTCTATTAGAGGCCTGTGTTCTTGTATGGGCCTGATTTTGAATCCTGGCCTGTAATAGAGGCCTTGGGTCAGGTATGAGCCTGAATCAATAAAGGGCTCGTGACTGGATACTTGGAAGAATTGTCTTGAGGCCCAACCTGAACATCGGCAGGCCTGTTTATCATGGTTTTAAGACCCTTCCTTATAAGCCTGGTGTGACTCAAATCAGACTTGTTTGGACTCGATACGATGAATCTCCCCAACTCAGGTGAGTCAGGCCGGTTCATCCCCCACTAGGGTGAGTTGGCTGATTAGCCCTGACTTGGACGAGTCCCAATATGACTCTGAACTGAATGAGTCAGTCCAAGTCACCAGTCTTTTAATCACACCATTTATGCTTGTAACGGGCAGGTTGAGCATGAGTTCTAGGCAGGATGTTGATCTAGGCTGACCATCTCCCGGCCCAGTCTGGTGGGCCCATTGCCACCCCTACCAATCACAAGCCTTTAGAAAAGCATTTGGGAAGCTTAGTGCAGTTGCTTCATACGTAGAAATTAGGAAGGCGTGTTCAAGACCTGAGCCGCTTATTCAACTATCTACATTGGGTATATTCCCTATCTGAAAAATAAGCCCAATCTAAATAGTAAACTTACTATTTATAGATTTTCATGATTCCTACTAGACTTTATAGTTTTTTTTTGTCAAAAATAGTAAGTATCCTAATTGGCTTAACTATGTTATTCTCCTAATTTTTCTAAGCCTTTTTCACGTTGGATGCAACTCCTAAAGCTCTAATTTTTCTAGGCCTTTTTCATGTTGCACGCAAGTCCTAAAGCTCTAAGGATGAAGAGTTATATTCAAACTAGAACTTATTATAAATGGTAAAATGAAAATAAAATGGATTTTCGAATGTCTGATGGAATCTCGCAAATTTGGCATGGGCAACCCGGCATTGCGGGTTCAGTGGCTAAAGTAGCTTCTCCTACCCCAAAATCATATATGGTATATTGAATGACTCATTCTGATTTGTGAGATATGCCTGTTTTAGGGTTCTGACGGTCCCGATCACTTCTGCCTCTCCAATTGGGCCTCCTCTGTTCCATCTTAGACATGAAAGTATTTGCGACCCGCTCTACATCACCACCTTGATGTATGTGTTATAATCCACGCGGTCCATCAATTTTGCAAGCTCAATTTTTGGTAAGACCCTATAATTTTTATTTTGTTTTTATTTAAAAAAAAAAAAAACATAAAATTATCAACTGGATTACAAAGTAAACAATGATCATTGAACACCCACCATTAAAACTTTTAGTGTCCACTGCAATGTTTATTTTCCATCTAATATATTAATATGGTCACACAAACATGGATGAAGGAAGAACACAAATAGTAGATTGATCTAATACTTTTGTGGCCCCTAAGAAGTTTTATTAGTGGAAATTTAATCTTTATCATGTCGTCCACCTAAGATTTGTATCTGCTTTATTTTTGGGCACATCTCATAAAATAAGTTGGCAAAACTGATACACAGCGTGGATTTACAACACATACATCCGATTTAGCTCCAAGGTGAGGGCCACACCCACTTAGTGGATCTGCACATATAGGCGTTCATTAACCTCGCCATTAGTCTTCACAAGAGTGCTCAAGGGAGGGTAAATTTGTCATATTATTTTAGTTTTTTAACTAGCAAATGGTTTGAGATCTTACTAAGGCTGTCAATGGGCCGGGCTTGGGTTGGTGTGGCCCGCATTTTGAACTGTTTTAGGCCCGGCTGCGGGGCTGACTCTTTCAAAAATTCTGATTTTATTGGCCCGAGCGTTGCCCATTGACACCCCTGTATCTTACCCGAAAAGATGAGAGAGAGAGAGAGAGAGAGAGAGAGAGAGAGAGAGAGAGAGAGAGAGAGAGAGAGAGAAATTTCCAACTGTACGACCCACTATATGGCCCACAACCTTTTTAAGCCCATTCCTTTTTAGTTTCCATGAATACTCCCCAGGCGTACAGACACCCTTGCACATGATAAAAATGCCCCTGCTCTAAAAAATGCCCCTTCGAACGCTGCCAGCCCCATCTCCACCGAAAATCTTATTTTTTTTCTTCTTTCATCTCTCTGATCCTTCATCCTAGCCGACCGAATCTGATTATCTAATTACTTCTCCCCCTCTGTGACTAATCACCTTCCAGTAAAACCCTCCCTTTTCTTTATTTTTTATTTCACCTTTGTCCGGTCGAGAATACAGACCCCAAGCACGTCATTTTCGAATTTTGGGAACCAAAGAAATGATGAAAATGGTCCCCCCACGTAAGAAGCATCGAACAGCTAGTATATTCAAATCCCTCGCTTTTTGTGGACACCACTATATTTTATACTATATATATGCACGGTCATATGCTCACGGTCCACAAGATTTTAATGCCGTACATCGAGCCAGGTCCAGTCGATGTGGGCGAAGCTCGGATTGACTCGTCCATGCTGAGTCGAGTTCGTGTCGAGTCAAGTTGGGCTAAGATCGGCTTAACTTGCCCATGTTAAGTCGAGTCGAGTTCGATTCGAGTCGAGTTGCAGTACACCATGGTCGAACTCGGCTTGAACTGAACTTTACTTGACTCGAGTTGGCCTTTCAAGACGAGTCAATCCGAGCTGACTCTGGACGTCTCGAGCAAGCCGTTCAAGCTAGCTTGACTCATGTACAACCCTATTTTATTTTAAACACTGAATGGTATAACATATCTTCATAGATGGGCAAAAGTTAATGCTCAAATGGGCTACAATGAGGGTTTTTGAAACAAAGAACGAAATGAGATGTGACGCTAAATGAAGACTGATGAGCACCGACTGAGTTAATAGACTGAGGACCCATTGACTTATTGATGAGGACCGTGAACTGACCTAAAATGACCGTGAACTGACTCAAAATGACCACAAAATGAATGGAATTGACTTAGCGCTAAGTGAAATTCGACTTACAACTGCAAGAAACATATAACTAACTTCACGGTCAATTCCCTTTAGTTCACGGTCATTTTCATTCATTTCACGGTCAATTCCCTTCACTGCACGGTCAATTCCATGCATTTCAGGGTCATTCCCCTTCACTGCACGGTCAATTCCGTGCATTTCACGGTCAATCCCCTTCACTTCACGGTTAATTCCGTGCATTTCACGGTCATTTCTGGCTACTCCCCTTCACTTTACGGTCAATTCCATGCATTCCATGGCCATTTCCGGCGACTCCCCTGTACTTCACAGTCAATTCTATGCATTTCACGGTCAATCCCCTCTATGCATTTCATGGTAATTTCCGGCGACTTTCCTTCACTTCATGGTCAATTCCATTTCAAGGACACCCCCCCTCATGTCACGATCAATTCTATGTATTGCAGGACAATTCCCTTCAATTGAAGGTCAATTCCATGCATCTCATGGACAATCCCCTTCACGTCACGGTAAATTGCACTCATTTCATGGACCGATAACTTAGTAAAATTGGTCGCATGCTTGTTGAATGTTAAAATGATCGATAACTGCTTGATATTGACATCTTATTGACCAACAACCCTGTATAAATTTACTGACAACTTCATGAAATTGGCTGATATATGAGTGAAACAAGCACAAAACTTATAAAAATTCACCTATAAGTCCTGTACTTTCATTTGAAATTCGTCAATAATTGACCGCCGACTCGGTAAACTCACAACAAGTAAACTTTAACATTATGCTTTGTTAAATATTGAATGCTATCATTGATATAATTTCTCATTCATCCTTGCAGATAATAAACCCTTGCATAAGGGATTTGGCGAGTTGGCCCCCACCATATCATGCCGATGTTCTTTAATATGGTGGTTTGATAGCGTCAAGCCTGGGTTGGAGAAGAATGACAGTAGAATAAATATATTTAGGGAGACCCCATTCTCATTTTTATTACACATTCCATCGTTTAGGTTTATAGGAGCCATTTTTCACTCACTTATTGAGAGATATATAGGCAATCTTGTATTCGAGATACAGGGGAACCGTGTAAAGTTTTCTGAGATGGACTTCACCTTAATAACAGGGCTGAAGTTTGGTGACCTCTCCATACCTAATATCCCTCGTTTGAATAAATCAATAAGAGAAAAATACTTCAATTCAAATCCTATCCTAAAGAAACATGTACTGGAGGTGTTCAATAGGATAGTTGATAGCAAGAAGCACAAAGATGTTGTGAAGGGAGATCGGGACAGGAAGAGGAAGAAGAAGGGAGGGAAGAAGGGGGAGAGGAAGAGAGTGGCGATGAGGGAGTGAAATTGCAACTGACTGCGGAGTCGAGGGATGATAGGGAGGAGCTTGAGGTGGAGAGGGTTCAATTGGAGAGAGATAAAGAAGAGTTGAAGCGGCAGGAATGGACGCTAAAAGAGAGAGAAGAATCGATAGAGAGGGAGAGAGAAGTAGTACGGATGGAGGTGAAACTAATGCTAAAAGTAATGGAAGCCTTGAGGTTACAGAATGAAGAGTTGAATGAGAAGACAGTTTTGAAGATAGAGAGGGACATGTTAATGAGGGAGAAGGAAGAACTGAGGATCAAAAATGAGGTATCGAAGAAGAAGAAAGAAGAGTTGGAGGAGGGTAAGATGGAGTTGAAGAAGCAGATGAAGGCGTTTCTTTTAGAGAAGATGTAGTTTTTGAAGGAGAAGGAGTTAGAGAAAGAGAAGGAAAAGTTTGAGATAGAGGATGAGGAATTGGAATGTAGGGATCAGGAAAACAGAGAGATGGATGTTCAACACTCGGATGCGTTAGACGCTGATATATGTGAGAAATCACTACCTTCCATTGCAATATATAAGAGGAGAACTAAGAGGGTGTTGAAGCCTTCTGTATACAAGCGTTCTCCATTCACTTCATCTCTACCATTCAAACAACTCCAAGTAAGGTCGCCGACATTGAGAAACCGAAAGAATTGTGTAGTTCTCCCATACCCTTCCAGGCCAAGATTGATCCATTTAGGATAATATCGGAGGAGGAACTGCATGAATTGGATAGTTGGGCCAACACAAACAAAGAAACGGCAGATTTTAGTTGGTTCAAGACCATATGGGAGAAAAAAGCATGGGTTGATAGCGTTGTAAGTAATTCACACACATACATCTATGGTTATTCAACAATTATATTAGACTAGAGCTTAATTCGCCATATTTGTTGATTAAGCCATTGACAAGTACGCCGGTTTCCTGGAGAGAAGGCACGGTTCATTTCCTACTATATATACAAAGGACTGAGGTACGTAAGAAATCAGTTCTAACTGCTACTGTTCTCTGATTCTCCGATACCAAAAGCGACTAGAAAGATATGATTGTCGCCATCCAAAGCCATAGCAACGAACAGAATACCCTTATACTTACCTTTTAGATGCGTCCCATCAACAGCCAAGACCCTTCGCAGACATGTTTGAAAACTTCTGACGCACTGTCTGAGCGCAACAAAACACTTCTCAAACCTCCCAGTTTGTTGATCCGCAAGCAAGGCGGTCAGTGTCCCCAGGTTCGCCATCCTCAACTCATGCAAGTACATGCGGAGTTCTTTATAAGAGTCTTCATAAGACCCCATTACGCGATTGATTGCAATTTCTTTTGCGCGCCATGCCTTCTTATAGGTAAAAGAATGTTATACTTTTCTTGCATTGCCAATATAATATCCTTCGACCTTAATCCCAGCCGTTGCTTAATGCGATTGACAGCTAGTTTACTGGCTAGCTTACTGCTTGCTTACCGATGATCACTCTTCATGTATGACATTCCACAAGTATGTGTGGACGTGTAAGTCTTAATCTTGAAAATCCCCGCATCATTCACCCTAGATGTGTGTACCCTCCAATCACACTTATCTCCCATACACGCCACGGTGAATTTCTTGGATGTGGAATACATGACCTTGTATTGAAACTTGTTGCAAATTGCAAATTGGCTCAACACATACTTACACTGGCTCTTATTCTCAAATGTTTGGCCCTTTGCTATATGAATCAGGTCATCAAGTGAATGTGAATACAATGACAGGTCTGCATTGGTGAAACCAGCATCCTCGAAAGGCACAATGGGAAGCCCGATGGTGAAGTCCGATGTTCGAGCCTGCTCGGGCAATGGAATATCGCTTCTACTTACGTTGATGGCGTTAGCTGTTGAGGCCAAATCTACTCTTGTAAATGAAGGTGATGTCGTATATTCACTTATGAGATTCATGTCAACCGACGCCCTCACTTGACTTGTATTGAAGTTTGATGTCTGAGCCGGCTCGGGTACTGGGGTGTTGCTTAGAGAAACATGTGAAGGTGATGCCTTTACTTCAACTTTTAAGATATGTTCCTCACCCAAACTTCCTACTGCTAGGCTGTCATGTTCGAAACCACTGAAAGCTAACGGGTGTTCGAGTATTGACTTGTTAACGCACTCCATTGTCTCGATGAATAAAGGGATGTACTGATCCGAATGCTTCAACTGTGTTGTCGACAACATTCTCACATCTTCATCATCTTCAATTACAATCGGAGGGACTGATTCATTTATGCAGGGAAATAATGCTTTCAACCTAATATCATAATCCTCAAGTCTGCTTTTCATAATCTTGTACATTTTTGATAGAAGCTCATCATATGTAGTGTCAACGCCGACAACAGTAGTTTTCGAGTATCCGCCCTTATAGGTGTATCGATTATTTTCGCTTACTAACTCTCCACCATATGAGCATACGATTATTATCGAAGCCATTTTCTGAAAACAAACACAATAATATAACTCGTTTAGTATTCACATGTATAATGTGGATTTGACCAAGTAGAGAAGCGAATTGACCATGAAGTGCATAAAATTGACCGTGAAATGAATGTCTTATTGACCGTGAATTTTGAATCGTAGTGGTATGAAATTCCCAATTTCAAAGAAAGCAACAAATGTATTCAACATATAACATTTACAGTAGTATTACAAAAAAGGCACTACAAATTTGACGGTCGTATTACTAAACTGCACTATAATTTGAAGGTAAAATGCGTGAACTTGACCAAGTAGTGCATGAAGTTGACCAATCAATTCAGTGAATTGACCAGGAACTAAGGGCTTGTTTGATTTTCCAAGGAGAATGTAAATACCTGTAAATAGCCAATTATTACAATTTCCCCTGTTTGAAAATAGCAGCGTATTCTTGCTTTGAAAAACAAGTCCAAAATGACTGGCATAAATTTGTAGGCCACACCGTCATGTATATGACATTTCCGCATCGTCCATCCGTTTTACCATAGCATTTTGAGGCATGAGCTGAAAAATGAGAAAAATCCAACATTCAAGTGGCCCACAAAAAAAGTAAACAGTGGCTCTAAGAAGTTTTTCACGGTAAGTTTGATTACATTTTTATTGTGGTGTGGTCCACTTTCATGCCCTAAATTCAATTGTCATGATGGATGGACGGTGTGGATAATGCACCTACATCATAGTGAGCCCCACTTATTTTTGGCAGTCTCTTTAAAGGTGGGCACCTACATCATAGTGGGCCCCACCCGAGAAATAATTATTGCCCATTTCCACTGTGTTTATATTTACCTAAGAAAATCAAACATGCGCTAAGTGAAATTGACCCCGAAACTTCGTCAATTTGACTGTGAACTTCTTGAAGTATATTGGATAACCCCCTAAAATTAACTTGCAATGCATGCAATGCATGAAATTGATACGTGAAATTGACCACAAACTTGTAAGTAATTTGTTAAGAAATTTAAATGTCCTTACCTCGTGCCACCGCCGTATCAGTAAAATCCTATTCCAGAAGAATAATAAGAGTACATTGACATGAAACACATTCTTCGGAGACAACTCTTCAATATCTCACATTTATCAATGCATCCACGTCCTCTTAGAAAAAGAAAACCGTTCGCCTTGAGTAATGGATGATGGAAGATGTAATGTGATAGTCGGATGGGGATTCTATGGAGATTCTACGGAGATTCACCAAGAAAATGGGTGAAAAATAAGGACCAAGGATGGCAGGGCGAGTTCGGACGTGTATTGCGTGTAAGGGAGTACATGGGGTGATATTTATAGGGCAGGGGGATTTTCATCATATGCAGAGGTGTCCGTACGGCATAAACTTATTTTTGGAAGCTTAAAAAGGAATGGGCTTAAAAAGGCTGGTGGGGCCTTATATGGGTCGTACAGTTGGAAATTTCTCAAAAAAAAAAAAAGAGCCTTTGATACTCTCGGCAGGGTGGTGGACGATACTCATGCATTTAGAAATTACTTGAATATTGTGTATATAATATATTATAGTTCGAATTAAACTGTCTAGTTTATGTATATTAGCTTAAACTTATTATATCTAAAAATTACTCTTATTTGGTTATCTGGCTATCAGATAAGTGGACAGTTATTGGACGGCTGAAAATGAAAAATACCATGCCTTGTTTCAAGAAACTAGGGTCCATGAACCAGAGGTCACGTGATTGGGGTTCCTCGGCTATGCGGCCCACCTCCAAATCAAGGTAAGCAATCATACATTTTATAAGGAAGAAAGATCATCGGCTCACAGCATGTCAATGTGCATGCAGAAAATGGCTACTCAAAAATCTGCATTTTGAAGTGCCTCTGAGATTCCCGCCAACCGTTTAGATGATGAGAGATGTGTATCCTCAACTTTCTAGGCATTCCCTGTGCCAGTACTATTAATGATGCCCCACTTAATTGGCAGGCGTATGCAATGTTCAGATGATCTGGACCATTCATCTGCTGGACCACACTTTGATTAGCCTAGCCTAAACCGTTTGACAAATAGTGGGTCAAATTCTGGCCTGATTCAGGTGGGCCTACTTTTCTATAGAGGCCCCTGATTTTGAAGCCTGGCTTTGTTGTAGAAGCCTTGGGTCGAAAATAGGCCTGGATGTTCTTAAATATTGCAAGCCTTTGTAGTATCATCGATGTGAGATAGTACAAAATATCACACCCTCTTAACTGTCCGAATGGGCCTGTTATGTACACCATTGACAAGCCAGCAGTCGGATTGGCTTTGATCGTCTAACAGCTGTGATATTATAGCATGACGCATCTTATAATCTAGGGACCCAAGACATGTACGCCTTAGATTGCTGAAAACCAGACCCCACCTGTATCATTTCTGGGCCTAACCAAAACTTTCCACACTCGATCAATCACAACACTTAATTAAAACACACTTGAATGGTATTTACTCTTCAGACTATTTCCTATATGTGTGAATTGAATTTCAAAGTAATAGCATTTTGAGCAATTTCTATACATTGCGTATACAGAGAACTACAAAATCAAGAAGGTAAGAAAATGCAGAAGACCAATGCGGCCCAGCTATTGGTTCAAAAGATTGTAAGCCGGCAAATCCTTAATGCTGGAGACGTTTTCCAATGCTAGCTCACGCTCCAGCTGCGTTCCTGTCGATTTCAAAACCTCCTAGAAAGATGAGGAAGACAAACGATGAAAGAGAAAAAAAAAAATAAATAAATAAATCAGGTAAACAGAAATTCAAGGGAACGCAATTCCTCTAGGCTAGGTTACTCAGGTACGTTTTCCGCCTTCTCTTAAATGGGGTGATGGCTCAGGTATGTTTTCCGCCTTCTCTTAAATGGGGTGATGGCTCATCTACCGTTCATGTAGGTACTGATCCAAACAGTCCAAATTGTGGACCATCCAATGGAGGTCATGGAGTGGAGATGATCAGAGGTACAGATTCAACTATCGATATAAGATGGTTAAGATTCAACCTATCAATGTGATTTCCAGGATATGCTCCATCTACAATTAGACCTACGATTTGGACATCTATAGACACAGATGTATGCCATTTGTATGCCTGATAAGAAGCCACTGTCAATGAAATGGAGTGTCACAGTGCTTACATTGAATTCCATATAAAAAGCACGCTTCGCAAGCCATTGAGCATCCATCATCTGAAATGCCACACAGTAGAGGTTATCGAATGCCATTTCATCCTCTCCAATCAGCTCCAGAAAGCGAACCCCTGACAATAAAGTTGGCCTGCCTGAAAGAAGTTCCAACCAAACGTTATTTTCTTTTTCAATGAACACAATCACAAGAAGACATTTTAAATGTGGGTACCCAATCAACCTGACCCGATTTTAATGGGTCATGCCAGGTTTAGGTCTCACTTTTTGGATCCGATTAAAAATCGGTCTAGTCAGGCACTACCAAAAAAAAGGGCAACGCCGACGGCTAAAAACCGTCGGCAATGACCTTCACCGACGGGTTTTAGACGTCGCAAGGTCCGTCGGCAAAGGGTGTGTCGGCGTTGCTCGCCGACGGATAAAAACCGTCGGTGTTTTCGACGGCTAAAACCCGTCGGCGTTGTCGGCGGGTGAAATCCGTTGGTGTTCTCGGTGGCTAAAACCCGTCGGCGTTATCGGGGGGTGAAATCCGTTGGTGTTCTCGGCGGCTAAAACCCGTCGGCGTTATCGGCGGGTGAAATCCGTCGGTGTTCTCGGCGGCTAAAACCCATCGGCGTTGTCGGCGGCTAAAATCCGCCGGTGTTCTCGGAGGCTAAAAACCGTCGGCGTTTTCGACGGTTAAAAACCGTCGGCGATTCTCATTAATTTAAAAATATAATAATAATAATAATAATTAAGAATTTAGATGATATATTTGATTTTGATTTCTTCCTTTTCTATTGTGTAGACTTTTTCTTCTCAAATAAGTTGGTTCATTAGGACTTTGGAGAAATTGGTATATCTAGTTATGGATGTGCATTAATCAATGCACACATTCGAAACTAGATATACCCATTTCTCAAAAGCTTTGAACGAACCAACCTACTTGAGAAGGTAAGTCTACATAATAGAAAAGGAAGAAATCAAAATCAAATATATCATCGAAATTCCAAATATTTGGATTGGACATATGCCACATCATTTAAGTCTGTTTTTTATGCTGCTTGACCGTGGAGGTTTTCTTGAAGTCCTTGGCTTTAAATCTAGAAATGCAGTCCACATTCAACTATTCAGATCAGAGAATGCATTTGGAAGCCAACACATCAATATCGTCGTGCTATAATTTGAAAATATCATCCACATATCTCACATGCACCATACATAAGGAAGCCAACAAAGAAACCATAAAAGAATAAATTTTCATTCACTGCCATTATCTACGTCATTCCTGCTAGCATGAGTACTTTTACCCAAACTACTCCTGTAAACGCAAGAGCTTATATATTAAAACAATCTCTAATTAAAACATAGCTTTTTCTATAAAAGTAAGAGCTTATTTCTATTTGTTTCCTTGCCATGTGTGCAGTTAATGAGTAGCAGCAGCCTATTAAGGTTTACATCCTGGATTTCAACTTTTCCTATTTAACAAAAAGTTTAACAGCTTACTGGAATGCAGTATAGTTTACAAAAAGTTCACATTCAACTATTCAGATCAGAGAATGCATTTGGAAGCCAACACATCAATATCGTCGTGCTATAGTTTGAAAATATCATCCACATATCTCACATGCACCATACATAAGGAAGCCAACAAAGAAACCATAAAAGAATAAATTTTCATTCACTGCCATTAAATACGTCATTCCTGCTAGCATGAGTACTTTTACCCAAACTACTCCTGTAAACGCAAGAGCTTATATATTAAAACAATCTCTAATTAAAACATAGCTTTTTCTATAAAAGTAAGAGCTTATTTCTATTTGTTTCCTTGCCATGTGTGCAGTTAATGAGTAGTAGCAGCCTATTAAGGTTTACATTCTGGATTTCAACTTTTCCTATTTAACAAAAAAGTTTACCATGGAATGCAAGATAGAAGACGCCGCTCCCACCAAGCATCGGAGATTGGTGCTTGAGCCCTGCAAAGTCGCCATGGGAGATGAGCATCATTTCTAGAAAGTGAACTCAAACTCTTACTAATTCTGACACAAAATGCCTCAAATGGAAGATGAGAGAGATATAAACGTGTAATGTTTCACAAAGGTCCCATAAGAATGCACTAGGCAGAGAGAGAGAGAGAGAGAGAGAGAGAGAGAGAGAGAGAGAGAGAGAGAGAGAGAGAGAGAGAGAGAGAGAGAGAGAGAGAGAGAGCTGGAATGTGGCCAAGTCACCAAATAACTGTGCCTAGTCACTAAAATACTGAGGAAAGTCATGCAACGTGTGTGCCTCACCTTGGATATTCAAGTAGAAAACCAAATGACAATTGAGTTACGTTGACATGAGCGCCCAAGTGATACCAAGTCAATGCAAATGGAAGTTTAACTCGAATATGGTCGTTTCGAGTTGATTTGGGCGAGTCCCAAGTCAACCAACTGAGTTCGCAACAATGAGTCAAACCATATAAAATGCGATCCTACAAAAATCGAATGCCAACAAACAGTTGAAAGAGTGATTTTGTAGATGTACGAAGCTAATGAGAAAATGAGACATGAACTTGCCTGTGTTAACATTGTTGCATCTGCAATGACAAATGGCACATTCACAAAGTGAGCTAATGTTTTTGCAAGTAATGTCTTCCATGTCCTTACAATTAATATTACAGTATGTAAGCAAGTCATGTCTTCCGGTACATCTTACCAGTGATTTGACAAGGAAAAGCCAGAGAAATGGAATCCCACTTAATATGGGTTCCTTTCTCCATGCAACCGTGCATTGTTCGATCTAAAGTCACCCTTATCTGCGATTTGGCAAGTCATTGTTCGATGTGAATTTCCTACTACCCTGTTACAGGAAGCCTATATAACTGAATGGAATGTGGCTGTCCATGTTGATGTTCAGGTGGTGCTTTTACAATGATTTTTTTACATGGTCGCAAAACCGCATATCTTTAATTTCAGGTTTCATTTTTAATATGTGCCAGTTCCATAAAATAGTGTTTCATCATTGCACACAATTTCAGATTTCTCAGTAATTTGTTCTTTCACTGCTATTAGATTTCTGAGGACATCAATCCTTGTGCCGTTCTGTTTATTTATGTATTCTTAAGTTTATTTTGTTTGATTCATGCTTTGTTGTGAATTATGGTTTTTTTTTTTTTTCGATATACTTGATAGATGCATCCCGTGGTTATTCTATTTTTCTTCTCATGGAAGACTAAGCTAATTTTTTCAGATCATATCTGTGCATTCATACTTCAAATGGCTAATCTGCATCAGATTTCTGACATCAACGCCCGTGTCTTTCTGTTAAATGGCTAATCTGCAATCGATTTATGGGTTAATCCATAGTATAAATGTACAGCAGAAGTGGATGGTTAGAGGGAAAAGAAATGACCAAAGCTCTATGTTCAATGAATTTTTGAGGCCTCGATGATGAGTATACTGGCCAATTTTTAGGCCAGGACATAGTGTCCTCCAACCTGAGAAACCAGCAAATCGCCACTGTTCTTTCCCAAGTAAGTTAATCTTTGGGAATGTGGTTGGGAACTTAAAACATCCCCACCACAACTTTAGAAAGGTTCCTCAAAAAATAATCACCCTTGGGAAGTTTCAAGATATGATAGGAGAAACCCAAAATGCCTAATGGTATTTTAATAATCTTCAAAACCACAGCTAGAAACATTGATATTCATACTGCACAATGAAGAAATCATGGTGCAGATCATAGGAATGCAACAAAAAGAATAAAGCACTCTGCATTGATATGTATTGAAAAGACAACCCGTGGTGCAAGTATATATGAAGAAGGAACTCAAAGAAGAGAGACTTACAGGTTGGTTTTTCGTAGATTCATCAATGGACTTCACTGATGACAAAATCCGAGGCAATGGCGAACGAGGCTCTTCATCTTCACCCATCAACTTCACTGATGACAAAATCCGAGGCAGTGGCGAAGGAGGCTCTTCATCTTCTCCCACGAGAAGGCAGGTTTCCCCACTAGCATCAGATTCCTTGTTTGGTATCTTCCGAGACTCCTCAATCGATCTGATTTCATCATACACTTCACCTGCACTTCGTATAAGATGGTAAGTGCATGTCCAGATGTAGAAGCCTCCAAGCTGCACAAACAAGAATCACTTCAAATTGCAAACTACAAACTTAAGTTGACTGTTTTCTACATCACTTGGTCTCATTTTGTAAACCACAAATAGGCATGTAACTAGAGTCTCACAGTTAAAAAATTCAGAACTCAGTGGCTGGCTCATCATTAGGTGAGCCAAAGCAAAGCCCAATTGAACAGAAAACCCCTTTCAAGCAGCAACAAAAAAGATAGTGCGTTTGGATTCACCATTGTATTGAGTTTCGATGAATGCAGTAGATATAACAAATTGGGATTTTCTTCCTTTAGCATTCTGTCAAGGGGAGTACATGATCCAAACTGCAATTACTGTATTTTTGAGATGGACTTGAAAGAAACCTAATTGCAATTTGAGGGCTACTTCCTCATTATGAGTACTAGGAAACTTGAAAATAGTACTTTTTAATCATTGTCCTTATCAAAATAGAATGTTTGAAATTCAATTCAATCACGTATTCTAAAGCCTAAGGCTGCATTTGGGTTATCCTATTTGGCCAATAGCCCTAAAAACTCTTCCTAATTCTTACTTTTTCAAATAACCTCTATACAAATCAATCCGTCATTATAAAGTTTCACCTTGCACTCAATTCAATCAATGGATGGCAACCACCATTCTCTATTTTTAAAATTTCTGCCAAAAGTTCTCTTCTTTTTTTTTTTTCTTTTTTTTTTTTTGAATAAAACCCATTTTTGATACACACACACACACACACACACACACACACACGAGCAATTATACATTCATATAAAAGTCGCCTTTAATTCGGTTTGCCCAAAAGAAATGAGTTTTTTTTTTCCTTGTCTTTTGAAATATACGGAGTTTGAAAATTAAAGCAATTATATGAGTTTTTTTCTTTTTCAAAAATACGGAGTTACAACAGAATTTTTCTATTGATGGTACAGACTGAGTGATGAAGTAGTGACCAAGTTTCTGAAGTCTGAACACTGCGATGCAAGTAAGTAAAAAAAAAAAAATACAATCACTTACCGCCATTGAGAAAGAAGCATAAGAGTATGCATTGACACCGCAAATACTATCGTCCCCGAATGGACTACGTTCTCTTTACAAATTGCAGTGGACCACAATCAACATTAGATTTCCCAAGTTTCCTGTTCCACAAAACCATATTAAAAAGCCTTTTTTTTTTTTTTTTTTTTTTTTTTTCAAGAAGCCCTTAAACTATGTAAGAAATGCATATAGAGAGATCAAACTAGAAACTATGAGGGAATCACCTGCCGAAAGGGTAGCAATGACCAGCCCTTCAAGATAGGGTGCATGTTTCAATATCTTCACAACTATCCATCCCAGGATTCCTCCTAATAAGAAGGTTAGGCCGATGTTAATGGGCATAAACCACCTGAAGATACAAACAACCATGATTGTCGATTCTTGATCGAATTATTTTAGCCGTTGCTTACCAGAACGTAAATGTAAGAGGCCTAAATGAGATTTGTCATCCAGTTTTATACTAAGGGAATGATACAATAACCCCCCAGAGTGACATTTGAGTGGGAAAATGGAGATCATTCAAATTTGAAAATTTTTGCACTCAGATCAGCCGAGAAGGGCGAGTGAAGTAATGCATTTGGGCCAATGGCCATTTGCACTTGATGAAACTTTAGTAAACATCCAAAATGCACACTTGGCCAATTACACTCCGATCGTACGAAATGCGAGCGGCTTACCAAGAGATGATGTCTTCCAGAGTAACAGACTTCGCCAGACTCGCGAACATGAGTGATGGAGTGAACACGATGAACACAATCTATTAAGAAGATTCTCAGCTATGAGTGACATAGAGCTAACAACATATAGAGAATGGATAAGCATTGAGCTATTACGCTTACTAGTTGTCATGTGAACATAATAAAATGGCAGTGGTGAAAAATGTCAGAGCCCAAATGCATTACTTCCCAAATGCTGACAGAGCTTGGGAATCAAGCCTTCTAAGTTGAACAAGTAAGTACCATCCATCTGTTACAATAAGAAAAATGACATGAATCTAAACTCTTTTAGAGAAAGTTACTAGCATGCGTGTACGATCTATGACCAATCAGACCACACACAAGTGATCCCAGTGCCTAATTTCTCAAGATTAGATCTGACTTCCAGAGTAAGAAACATGAAGCCCCAAAGAATAAGACAGTGCCTACCTGACTATTTACAAAGACAGAGTCTGGCAACCAATAATGTAGATTTCGCCATGCTGTGTTTGATACAAACAGAGTGTAAATGATCAAAGCTTTTCACCCTTTTCTTCTTTTTTAAAGACAACAGAGAACTTGAAAATCCAAAACCAGAGAGGCGAGAGAGAGAAGGCACCCATTATCATAACCAGCAGCACCTGAATTGTAAGGAAAACAAAAACTCCAAGTTAGAGAGAACCATGGAGTTCCCATTGCCATTCTACTGGAACAAACAAACACCAACTCAAATAACAACATCCTCAAGAAGCGGTTAGGAATGCCTTTGTACATAAAAATTCAATTGACAAAATCACTCCAACAACAAATCAATTAGTCTATTCTAAAATCACAGATAACACCTGTGTCATCTAACACCTCCAACTACCATCGAATCCTAAAGTTCGACATCCGAAAAAGAATGCTTTAACAGAACTACACTGTTTATACAATTAAAACCCACCACTTACCATCCGGAAAACATCGCAACAACATCATTCTTTTAAGCTTAATTGGGTCGAATTAATACTCCTTGAAAGAAGTCAAGCTCAACAATATCAGATATAACCAGTTTAATCGTAGTGGGAGAAGAAACAAACAAGTCATGACCACATAATAAAGAAAACCTTTAAGTAGCCCACTTTGCTGCAATTGTGAAATATAATGGGCATAAGATGCATCATTCATACCAGGAAGTTCACAACGACACCATTCAAATGAACGGATGAGAAACCCTGCAAGATTTTAATGGACATCATTGAGAAAAGCAACAAATATAACTATCTACCAACTGCTTAGTGATTGTGCTCATAATAGATCATTTTGCAAATAAATGGACTGATTATATCTTTTCCCTGTATCAAGCACCAAAATTTTCATGTGTGGCATGATGAACTTCTTTAATAATTTAGGATGTGTTGTTATCTTCTATTCTAGTTGAAAATCTCTGTTTTCTCGTGGAAAATTATTAATGCGACCAGAAAGAATGGGCTCGCTTATTTATAGGCATGTATCTAATTTTCTCGGAGCCCGGTAGGATAAAAGAAAGTCAAGTCGATGGATGCCGCTTTCATACGATTTCAAGCAACCATGGGAATTCGATTTCAAATGATTGGCATAACAGATTCATAAAGCCAGACCAAATAGTTGGGACCAGGCTATTATGATGATGATGAATACTCTTTGAAGATTGGCAAGTTCAAGGAATGGGGGATCTTTTTAATTCAATAGTTGACTAGTTCTTCTCCCCTCTTAATTAACTGCTTGGATGCAAGTTGAATAAATATTTTTGGTGATCAGTTGGACCAATATGTATATATATATATATATATATATATATATATATATATATATATATATATATATATATATATATGTACTACACAATATAGGCAACATCATAACTATCCTAATTTTTGGCCAAGACACATACAAGTGGGGCAATGGGATACCTGCTAAACAACTTTGACCTTGCATGAACTTTCTTCTTGACTTTAGCATGTACATGCAATCCCACATATATTAATGACAATAAATAACAATATGTACTTGTGTTGGACATACAATCAATCTATTTAACTAGTGAAGTTGGATATGGATATCCATGTATTGTTTTATATATCCACATTGGAAAAAGGAAAAAAATTACAGGAGAAGATTTCTCAACTTCACAAACTCGGTGAGGAAAAAAAAACGAGATATCTCATCACATGATGATTACATGAATGAAATTCAAGTTTCCACTCCAAATACAAGAAAAAGAGTACTATGAGACATGAAAACTATAGTCAATTTTTCGAAAATGAAGTGCAATTTAATTATTTGGGAACCATTGGAAGATTTTATATCACACCTGTGACCAAATCATAACACCTCCTAAGAATGCAAGGGTGTGAAGTATTTCATTCTCTCGAATTGCACCACTAACAAACCCGTATTTGTTTAATGCTTTGTAGCTCTTCACCCGTATTGTTGAGTCTCACCTATAGAAATTGAACAATAATAAAATCAGGACAAGATATACTTGGTGTAGCATCAAAATACTAAATTCATGAAACGTGGATTCTTCAAACGTGGGCCATGCAAAGAAGAAACAATCGTGTACTCACTGCGTGCAGGTATAATTCCTCTATTCTCGCATTGGGGGCATGAGCAAGGATCGAACGCACAAGGGGATATAACAGAGCAGAGGCTTACCTAGTTGATCTTTTCATTCGAAGTACCATGAATCCAATGTTCCCTCCAAATAATCGAAGATGATAGAAGACGTTCCGTCTTCCATCCTAATAACTGCAGCTGCAAAGAAGCAAAACCACTCAAACACATCTGGATTAGAAACAACATAAGCGACCTCAACAATCTATACATAAATGACATTTCTATTGGGCATCTAGACACATTCAAATGTAGAAACAATGTATTCTTGCATCCACCATCAACAGTCACCACAACCCAGATGTTGCCCATGTTCCAACATAGCACTGCCCATGTTCCAACATAGCACATTGTAAGAGATCTGGGCTGTCCATCAGACATTTTCTTCGTTCTTTGGGATTTCAAACGGTTCATCATCTTCCCTAAAGGCAATTCAACCCTTTGAGATTTCAATTAGATCATAGGATCCAAACAGAAAACTGTGGGATTTAAACAACATTGAGCAAAACATTCGGCTCATAAGTTAATTTACATATCCAAATAGTGCTAAATTAATCTACTAGGAAATCTCACACATCTCTAGGTTATGGTATCAACATTTGAATCTCGCTGGCAGATGGTTTCTATAGACACAGCTAATGAAAGAGCCAAGCACCAACTAAAACGGAAATCATATCAGATTACAATAAAAAAGAGTACACTAACAGATGCACACAAAATAAAGCCAACAGGACCCAGGGCATTGGACCTGAAGATATTGATGATAAATGGCAAATGGCTCTGAATACGAAAGAAGTGGTAGAAGCTCTTGAACTATGCTCCAAGTAATATTAACAACTTGCTAACATTCAGCCATTTAGTACATCCTTTTGTATATTTACCTAGTAAAACCATTTTCTTTCCACATCTCAGGTTTATACTTCATTCAACCTTCAATAGCATGGGATTTTTAATTCAGAGATTCAAAAACATGTATAAATTCTGCTTTTCATTGTAGGTGCTTCGGTTGCAGTAGAATGTGGAGAAGCAGGACTTAAACCCACTTTCCGGAAGGAAGTGAAGATGAACAAACATGGAGAATTCAAAGTCCATCTACCTTTTACAGTCACAAGCTTCAAACAAGACCATCAGAATTTAATAATCAAAAGCATAATTCAACAAAGCCAGACAAAACTCCAACCATTCATCTTATCCGCATAATCAGCATCCTACAAACCCAAATTCCACCAAAAAAAAAAATCTTTAAAAAATAAATAAATAAAGCAAAAGACTTACCACCAAACTACCGTTCTCAAACCTCTGTGCATAATCCAAATTAAGAAAGAGATCGATGAATCGAACGTATTAGATTTCATATGCAAAATCCCTCCGACAACTCCACGTTATAAGCAAAAATATCAAAAGAAGGGATTTGTTGAAAGGCTTTCAATGTCTTCCGGGCATCATACCACCGGAAAGCTGAGTATCTCTCTTCTAAGATATTCCAACCACTGGAAGAAGAAACTTCCGAAATTTCGTTGAAAAAATGTCTCCAGTCTCATACAACATATGGCTCATATATAGGGCTTGTAGGAACCCACTGACATGCATGAAACCAAAACGTTCAATTTCAGTTTCTAACTTAAAACAAGTGCAGAAAAACAAAAAAGTGATAATGGTTCGACTGGTGCAGCTGTTATCATTCACAAGTCATGCACATTGCATAAAAACCTGTATAAAAACATAAAAGGCAATAACCAATGAGTTTGGACCTAGATGCAATGGAGCAGCTCATTGGAAGATGCAATGTATGTTGGGCTGCCTTTTACAAGCATATGGGATTAGCCTACCTCTTGTTCGAAGGAAAACATTCTGCTGACATCAATCTTACGATTAAAAAATTGTAGATTTTGAGAAATTGGGTTGATTACTTTGAAATCTTCATATCCTACCTCCATTGCATCTTCGAGTGCAGAAAGACCAGCTTGCACCTGCAAAAAGAGAACCCAAATAGCATGACAAGGATTTCAATACTCTAAGGTTAGAATTACTCTAGTGATGAAGAGAGACAGCCAAAAAAATCTCTTTTATATTTTTTCAATCCATCTTCCATTTTCTTCTTAACAAGAAAATCCATATTTACTGATAAACCCATTTTTCTATTTTTCAAAAGAATGAGTTCGGACTCCGAAATCCTTGGCTCCGACACTCGTACTTCATAGATCATATTCCGAGATAAAAGGTGTCAATTATATAAAAAAAAATAGCAATTAGATTACAGACAATAAAGAGCACAAATTCTGATTATAAAGGTGATATTTAGAGTTAAGCTTACCGTCATTGTCATGTTGAAACTGTTCCTTGAATACGGGGACGTCCCTTATTGATCTAAAACAGTCAAAGAGAATTACAATTAAAAGAAAGAAAGAAAGAAGAAAAGAAAAGATGGCAAGCAGGTAATTAGACACTCAAATGCAACCAAAAAGAAAAATATAAACTTATCTGGTTAACTCCCCCTGAAGTGACACCTACACCTACACCAACCAGCAACAACGGAAACCAGATCAGTCCCAAATGTGTACCTAGGAATCGAGGCATCAAAAAAATGTAAGAGTACCTTTGGGGTGAGAACCAGCCAGTGTAGCAGGAGATGATCCTGCAACACTCAAAACCAGATCCTGCAAATAAGAGTACCTCATCAAGCATCTTACTATTTAAATGATTTTAAGATAGCCAAAGTAAAACCATTTACCCTTGAAGTAACTTACAGCAGATGGTACTCTGTTTGAGGTGAAATTTCTGTACACCTGCTGGTGGCGCATTCTCTGCAACAGCTGCCATGGATGATGAAAACTCCCTTCAGCTCTCTCTCTCTCTCTCTCTCTCTCTCTCTCTCAAGTGCAAATTACACTTAAAGAAGTGAAAATTATTACAAATCTTTCAATTCCTCAAATGGAGGTTGAAAATTGAAATGCCAACCAAATATATCAATGTATAAATGTGGGTGTTAAATCCATTCCATTCAACATACGTGGGTGTAATCTGAAGTGAGTGTTAAATTCATTCGATTCCATAATATGCATGCATCCGTCTATGTTACTATATAGTTTAAAAACAAAAATTTACAGCCATTCAGGAGGGTCCCTACAAAAAGGAAGAGGACCACTCCTATCGTATAACTCTATTTGCACTCGCCACCCAAAGAGGTGCCCCTTCTACCTAGAAACGAAATACAAAAACAACAAATAAAACCCCTAGGGAGCACAACAAAATTGCCCCCTATGTCAACATAGTCCATGGCAAGAGCACCTCGCACAAGACGGGAGAGGTAATGTCTAATATGCATAAACATCATGGATAGATTGTTACAAATTGCTTGGGCCAGACGACAAATCCTCCTACACCGACCTCTCCAAGCGTATCATGATAACCATCTTCCTTCCATAGCTCTGATTGCGGAGCTATAATCTCCATCAGGACGACACTAAAATTTCCATCGCCCAATTCTGCTCCATGGACATGGGTTTTTGGATCCACTGCATGCACCTCACCACGAGCAATTACCTGTTTCTTCCAATCACAGAGATCGCATCTCTTGCCAAGATTTACCAAATCAGGCTACATGTTCACATATAACATGTCATTAGTATTTTTAAATGGAGGTGCATATAATCATAAGCTTAAACTAGTATAAGAGAAACGCATACATACCGACGATGCATGACTAGATTTAAATGGAGGAATTGTCGGTGGAGCCACATCCCTTTGTTCCCCTTGCTTATCTACAAAGCAATGAAACTCCCAAGTGAGATCTCCCAGGCCTTTCTTCATTTCATCTAATTCATCTACCAACTTATCTCGTTCCCGTGACACTGCATCGAGCTTATGTACAATAGGCATTGTCTTCTTCAATGTAATCTTGCCTACATTTCCACCTATCCCCCGCATGCGCCCTCTACTATCACTCCCAATTGACTGTAAACAGAATTGCAATTAGATTTATCAAAGAATGCATAAGTCTAAATAAACTCAAGTATTTGAAGGACATGCATATATACCTGTGTAAGGGCACCATCTACACTGGTCATCCGAGATGCAGGATTACTACTTTGAATCAATTTTATTTTTTCCTATGACAACATCCAAAAGAAAAATTATAGTGCGGGAAAGAAGCATTTAAAATTCACATGGATAATGAAAGGATGTACGAGGGTTGCACTTACAAAGGTTTCTGGAAACTGCACTTTGTTATCCTTAGTTGTATGCGCTCGGATGTACACCTCAGCCCTACCAACCTCGGCATCAGTAGTAAGATTCCTCTCAATTGCCTTTTCCCCATAACATCCATGCAAAAACACATAAATAATGGAATTAAACAACTAATAAATTGAAATAATCATCATAAATAAAGTAGAGCTATGTTATTTTAAGACATGTACCATCTCATGACGTGTGGCAGCCATGCTACGCCGACCAAGTGTAGAAGGGCCAACTTGTTTAGCCCGATTGGATGCATTTCTTACACTTGATTCCTTGAATTTATCAGTATTGCAATAATCCACGAAGCTCATCCAATCTTCAATAGGGACACCAATAGGAGCGGGATACGATTTCACAACTGCAGAATCCTTGTCCTTAATATACTTTGTATGCAAATTGTTCTTGAAATTTCTCCAAGCAGCCTTACAGCGATCACGAACGTATTGTGGCCACGCTTCTTGGTTATCCTGAAATTCATAACTACACGCCAGGATATCACTGACCCTCTGAATGTACTGTGGAGGCACCAACCGAAAGTCTGTGTAGGTGATCGGAATGTGTGCACGGGTGAGAACACCAATGCTTGAATTGAATGCGATATGATTTGCATCCCCTATATTTGGTTGTCCAAATTCATTAATCCCAATGACCCTTTTCAATGAAGTCTTCTCATGTAATTCTGAACCTCGCGTAGGACCTCTCTTCCTAGACGATGAAGATGACGACCTGCCTGCATAAAAAGAAAAATAGCTACACATGTTTCATCATCGCCAATATAAAAGATATTTTAAATTTAGACAATTCAGGAAGGTTATCTTATTACCTCTAGCATCTTCAGGGGCTGCATCTTCAGGAGCTGCATCCCCTAGCGGCTCTGCGCCGAATGACTCTACCTCTGAGTGAAAGATCATTTTAAAAGAAATGTTAAATCTAAACAGCTAACGAGAGCTATGTTATTACCCCTGCCATAAAAAGAAAAATAGCTACACGTGTTTCATCATCGCCACTAGAAAAGAAATTTTAAATCTAAACAATTACGGAAGGCTAACTTATTACCTCTAGCATCTTCAGGGGCTGCATGTAAGACCCGTACCCTAGTCCGTACAGTTTCGTAGGCTTCCGCGATCCTACCGGTCGAATTCCGGCAATCCTCGACTCATATCTGACGTTGCGCGCGACCTTAAGCCGAGTCCTGCCTACCGAAAGCGGCTCGATCCGAAACTTGTATCCTAGCGATCGCGCCGTCGCCGCGGTTCCAACGCCGCGACTCGCGCACCAAACCGATACCTAGGTGGGAAGATGCCAGTCAGCGTTCGGTTCGAAGAAACGCCGCACGTTGCGAATCTCGAGGGAATCTCTACGAGATGTCCCATCAATCAAGTCAAGTACACCACCTTACCTCCATGCCACCTCACCCAACAACAAGTACAAGTGGCCTCTCTCTCTTTTCCCACAAGTCAAACTCTCCCTCCCCTCACCATTCCTCCTTTTTCACATTTTCAAACCCAACCATACATCATTAATTACAACACCACTCCCTCCATCCCTTCTTCCTTTAATTTAATTCTTCCTCTCTCTCATTCTCTCATTTCCTCTCTCTCACACGTCCAACCTCCTCTAAGCAACCCAATTTCTCAAAAACTTCTAAGTGTGGCCCACCTCCTCAACTTCCATCTCAACCGTCCGATCATCATCCGCACCGTTAAAACCCGATCGACGTCCATAAGAACCGTAGGTGAGGAGTTTTCAAGCCAAGGGAGCAAGGAGGATCGCCACAAGGTGGGTGATCCACCATTAAATTTCTTTTCTTAGGGTCACTTGTTGGTAGGACCCGTTTTTGATGTATGAGCTGTATCATGTGGGGCCCATAGTGGCGGGGCCCCACCATTACCGTCTTTTTGCCTCCTGTCTCTTTCTCTATCTCTCTCTTTCTTTCTTTTCCCCTTGAATGTTATGGACCCCACCAAATCATGTTAAATCCACTCCATCCATCAAACGGTGTGGTCCACCGCATTTCAGGTGAAACCTACCCTTCATATACCCTTCATATATACGTATGTACATATATAGTAATATATATTATATTATATTATTATAATATATATTATATATATATATATATATATATATATATATATATATATATATGTGCATGGTGGGCCACGTGCATGTGGGACCCACCATGAGGTCTGTGTATGTGGGACCCACCGTGAGTTCTGTATACCGTCCAGCGTCCAGAGACGCTGGACGTGAAGGACATTTACATGCAAAAAAAAAGAAGTTACTTTTGGAGTGGGCTGCTCATGCAGGCCCCACCTTGATGTATGAGACTGATCCACACCGTCCATTCTGATCTTCAGATCATTTTAGGCGTTGAGCCGAAGTTTCAAGATGATCCGATCATCAGGTGGGCCATACCCTCTAAAACCATGTAAAGACATGCCAGATCATATAAAAGTACTTGGTGGGACCCACCTGAAGTTTGGATGCAGTTGAAACTTGGTCTGGACGGCCAAAAAAGTGGGACAAGGATAATGGGTGGACCGGATTGTGAATCACATCTCGGTGGACCCCAAAACAAAAATAAATAAATAAAAATACAAAGAAAGCAGCAACGCTGCTGCTACTCCTGGCCGCTGGCGGACGGATGGGCTGGGACTCACGGCTCCAGCCGTGGGCCCCACATGATGCGTTTCGAGTATCAACACCGTCCAACGTGAGGCCCCCCCTTCTAACAGGGGTCCGTCCCAAAAATCAGCCATATATGGAATTCAGGTGGGCCATACCTTCTAAAATCACGAGAAGACATGCCTAAATGTATAAAATCATTTGGTGGGGCTTACCTGAGTTTTGCATGTGGCTGAAACTTGGTCTGGACCGTCAGCCAGGTGGGACACACATAATGGGTGGGCTGGATCACATCTCAATGGGCCCCAATAAAAAAAAAAAAAAAAAAAAAAAATATATTGCAACAGCAGCAGCAGACGCTGCTGCTGCTGACGGAGGATGCAGGACGCGCGTGCAGACGGTCGAGGCAGACCCACGGCTCCTGCTGTGGGCCCCACCATGATGTATGCGTGTCATCCACGCCATCCATCTATTTTGTCAGATCATTTTAAGGCATGAGCCCAAAAATGAGGTAGATCTTAATCTCAAGCAGACCACATTACAGGATAACAGTGTTGATTGAGGCTCAACCGTGAAAAACGGTTGAGTGTCAAATAAGTATCACGGTGGGCCCTGGTTTGCGTGACCGTGTGAATAGGTTTGATGGCAAGTAAATATCATGGTGTGCCCTAGTCCGGTAACAACATGGATAGGTTGGATTTCAAATAAATATTTTGGTGGGCCCCTTGCCACATGGCCTTATCAATAGATTGGATAGTAAAATAAACATTATGGTGGGCTTCACATGTGGCCCACTTAGATGCATATGGGCTCATGTACTTAGGCCTTTCTTGATGTATATTTTTAGGCCCGTTATTGAGGCCCACTTTGGTATATATATGAGCCCATGTATGTAGGCCATCTTGATGTGTTTATGGGCCCGTTGTTGGGGCTTGCCTTGATATATATATAGACTCACGTTATGAGGCCCATCTGAGGTATTTGTGGTCCATTGTTGAGGCCCACTTGGATATATATAAGGCCTATGTGATTAGGCCCATTTGATACACATAAAGTTTATGTGATTGAGCTCATTTTTAATGCATTCTAAGGCCCATGGGTAATGACCCATTGCAATGTACCTAGGGCCCATTGGTGAGAGTCATTGAGGTGGCCCACTTGATGAATATAAGGCCTATGAGATACGGCCCATTTGATGTATTTAGGGCCCAGTGGGATGTACCTAAGGCACATTGCAATGTGTGATTCCACCAGGATTTATTTAATGGTATTTGAGGTGAGTCGAGCCTTGGGGACAATGTTGGTTTGACGTCCACATTGTACGAGTAATGTTGGTTCGATGTCCACATTATAACTCTCCCGAGGCCACCGATAGTCAGACTGTTTTCATGTAGGCCATATAGGCCCATCTTCATTGAGAGGATAGTTTATTGCTTTATAACATGTTTAGCACAGCCCCATGATTCATGATCATACGCATCATATGTATGCTTGAGATGAGGAGTGTCTGATCATAGCATATGCCTTTCATGGACGGTTTACGGGCTCCCTGATAGGCGGTGTTGCCCTACATGAGCGCGTGCTTCACGCAGGATGGTTGCATGATTGGTAGTGTGGTTCATGCATTTGCATCTGTATGATTGAGATATGCCCTAGCGACATCAGGGCCATAGCCTCCACAGATATATCGTGGTTAGCTGGTTGGATACCGGAAAATCTTGTTCCAAGCAATTGGGGTGCCATAGATGTCCTTGGGTGAGAGTCCCTGAACCCGATGGTACCAGAGGATGACTCCAACGTCGAGACCGAGTGGATATATGAGCACACGAGGGCCGAATACCATGAGGCCGCGTCTCCCACTGTGTCGTGGTCGGTTGGAAAGGAGTGGTGGCCTTACTCGCCCGAGAGCAGGGGGCATTACTAGGCTGAGTTTGACCAGCTCGGAAATGGGTTCGCTATCGACGTGCCGCATAGGTATTGGCTGACTATTGGCCAAGCGGATAGTGAGGTTTCTTACGCTCACTTGGACTGTGCTGCTTGGAGAGAGACAGTGCCATTTGGAGTGTACTGAACCCCGGTGATTATCCAGACTGAGAACCGTGCTGATTTGATGCTCTAGTGAGGAGTTGCATTGGTATGAGGATTAGCATACTTGACTTGCATATTGCATCGCATGGCCTTGGTATGGCCGATAGCATTCACATCTTGTACTGCATAGCCTTAGCAATTACTGGTTGCATTTACGTACTCATCGCATGATTCCGCATTACTCGGCATTGCATTCTCGAGCACGTTCACACACACTTACACCGCCCTCTAAGCTTTCATAAGCATGCACGATTGATGCGTGCGGTGACGTATTAGACGCATTGTAGTCTCTCGCCGCAGTTGGAGCGTGCCGCCGAGCTTTTAGAGTTTTCGTTATTTGCACTACCTTGTATTTCCCTTTCTACGCACTGTATTCAAAGTTTTTGTTCATAGTGGATTTTGTGATGGTGTTCTTGTGGTTATTGTTCGTGGGTTATGCTTGGTTATGCTCATTACGAATCAAATGGATTATTAGAAATCCTCCTTGTAGCATCCCAGGATCGGAACCTGGCGTATGGGCGCTGGGAGCCGAGAATGGGGTTCTACGGAGGCTGTCGGTGTCGGATTCGGCGATCGGGAATTTTGTGAGCCCGGTCTCCGAGTTCGGGGCGTGACACTGCATCTTCAAGGGCTGCATCACCTAGCGGCTCTGCGCCAAATGACACAGTCTCTAAGTGAAAGATCATTTTAAAAGAAATTTTAAATCTAAACAGCTAACGAGAGTTATGTTATTACCCCTAGTATCTTTATGGGATGCATCCCCGAGCGGCTCTGCCTCTAGATCCATCTTCAAGATCTAATTTGTAACGTAATTACTATAAAAATTTCTATCTAAATAGCAAAGTACCAAGTATAATAAAGAGACAAGTAAATTAATTCGTAAATTTTTTCTATCACATTAATATGATAATGGAAAAATCAAAAATGGCATAAATCAAAATCGTTTCGTTACATGCATAATATAACCAACAAATCGAGTTTTTTTCCTGCTCTCTTTCTTTTTTTTTCTTTTCAACAACCACACAAATATCTTCAATGTCATTGAATAACAACTCGCCACCCATGTCTACTTCGGTGAGATCAGGTCCTACTTCAGCCTCAGTTACAACCCGTGTTTCTGATAAAAGGCTTGTCTCATCTTCAACGAAAATCTTTCTTGGAACCTCCAAGACCACATGCCAATCAGGATTTTTTGGATCTCTAGAATAGAAAACCTGCACGGCATGCTCCGCAAGAATAAATGGCTCATCACCCATTTGGTCTGAACTGAGAAGATTAGACAAATTCACTAGTCTTAAATTCCCTACCGCATCGAAAGAAACACCTTGGTGCGTCACCTTCACCCAATCACCCTTTAGTAGGACTGGCTTGTACCCTTCTTGGTACTCTGATCAGGGTCAAATATTGCATATCAGACCCCAGTAATTACCTGATTTTACATATATGATAATGTTTAATGCCAGATTTTACTCGTGTTTTTGTTACAGGAGGAAATTAGGAGTGTATATTGAAAGATGATGTTAAAAACATGGATTTGACGTTCAAAAATTACCAGAGCATGAGATGGACTCCGGAAAACCAATGGTGAAGAATATACACGCTTGGGATCTGAGGAAAGCATGATAAAGAGGCCTGAAATTGATGCAAAATGCAAGATCACATGTTTCTCGCCATCCAATTGACTCGAAACTTCATACATATGATGGGGGCCGTAAATTAACCGTACACATTAAATTTCAGCCATTGATGATCTCAGGTAGTGGTCCAACGGACAGATCAGTCCGTTAATCTTCACTTTGGGGCCCACCTGATATTTGGAACTGCCTCAAACTTGGTTTTGGCAGTTGAAAGTATATGAGGAAAAGGATGGACGGTACAGATTTCTCACTTGCATTGCTGTGGGCCCTGTACGTGATGCGTGTACATCATGTGCAGTAAACGCCTGCCGCGCACCGGATACGTGAAGTCGGTCCAAGACCGCTGACCCGCGTCCGCCTTCGTCGAACGCAAAGAAAAGCGGGTTCTCCAGCGTCTGCGAATCGGCGAAACTTGCCGTCGGTTGTGGGTCTCACCTACCATCCGAGCACCAATCCAGACCGTCCATTAGATCATAATGGCCTACATTACCATTACCTAGGTGGCAAAAATTCAAATGAAAGCGTAGATCAGATCCAAACCGTTCAAACGCAGGTTGAACGGTCGGGCGATATCTTCCGTGGCCCACAGCAGAATGGAGAAAAAAGATGTATTTTTGACCGAAATTTCGAGAGAAATTCGGTGAACGGAGTGGATTTCACTTAAAAGCTTGATCACGGACCCCACCATCATCACAGTCTTCGTCCGCCGTCCGCGTAACGCACGGACGCTGTCCGTTTTGCGGCTGTTTGTGGGCCCCACTCGTCAACCTTCCGGAAGATCTGATCCGTCCATCGTGTAGAGGGCCATGAATACTACAAAACTATGTTAACATTCTTTTTCCATGCGTACACACGTGTGCGGTACAGAGGCCAAAAGTAGACTGCCCCAGGACGTTCAAAACTGATCTTTTCATGATTTCTTCTGTGGGCCGCGTCAATGAACCTTCAAAACCACCCATTCTTGACTGAAATTTCGTCCTGAATCTAATGGACGGGGTGGATTTTCCAGAAAACACCTCTGTGGGGCCCACCGATCACGGCTGCGAAAATTTGTACTCTGAGTCCTTCTACGGCTCTGCCACCGATTCCAGCCATCCAGCAGCTATAAAAGGAAAGTTTTGGACGTGGGAGAGGTATTGAGAGCCAAGAAATTCGAGATCCAGAGTCAGGGAGAGAAGAGAGAGAGAAAGGAGTAGAGTTGTATTTTTTCTTTCTTTCTTTGCTTTTAATTTATTTATTTTATTTTGAGAGATCTAGTCCACTCATGTGTGGCTAAACCTCTTGGCTAGGGCTAAGAGGTGAAGCTTGTAGTGTGATGGGAACTCTTTACTTGCCTTTTGTTTAGACTGATCTGATATTGATTTGAGGTTTAATTAAGGGAATGTTTTCAGTCTTTAATGGTCTGTTGTGACTGAAATTACAATGGGTCTGCAATGGCTTTGAGCATGTTCTTTTCCTTTTATGTTTATGACGTCGGGAAGCCCTGTTGTTCACCATCGTCTCCTGGGCATGGTTGGATGTCGGTACCCTTCCTAACCTTCATACATTGATTGGTTGGTAATTAGTTTAATTCTGTTGTTTGCTATATCTCTTGGACATGGTTTGGTGATGGAATCCATTCTAATTCATATACCTTTCATCTTTTCAAAACTACATCAAAAGGAAGTTCAGTTGTTTTTCATGAATCAAGTGTAGTTTTCCCTGATCTCTACAAGTGGATTCTCTGAATCCCTAGTTTCCCACTTCTGAATTCTTTTAAATTTTAGTTTAATTATTTCACCATTATTCCTCAAATCATAATTGGTTTAGATTTCATCTTAGCCTAGTTCTAGTTCTACTTAGTTTCAGATAACGTACAAGTTCCAGTCCCTTGGGATTCGACCTCGGTCTTACCGAGTTTATTACTACATCACAACCCTATACTTGGGGAGTGAACATACTCCAGTTGGATGATTTTGCGGAGGACTCCGTAATAAGGTACGGATTCATCCACTGGATTCTTATCCTTAGCACTAGATCGGAAGGTGGTCATACTCTCTGTGCTAACCCCACTGTTCTGGTTCATTTTATTCTCTTCGTATTCCTTGGTGACGAAGAGGAAACCATTGATACAATACTTATTGTACTGCATCGCAAAAGCCTTTGGTCCCCTAACTATATCTCTGAAGACTTCATTACTTGATTCATTCAAGTCTAGTTGTTTCTTCAACCAAGGTATGAACTCATCATCACTCGCCACCTTAGTCCTGGTCCCAGCAACTACATTGCGATGCTTTAAGAAATTTGCATATTTCCTACAAGTTAAGAAGGTTGTTACAAAATTGACAATTTTTTTCATAAATGTTGTTACAAGGCTGTTGAATCAAATTTGAAATTTAAAAAAAATAAATGAAGAAGACATACATACAAGCTAAGTCCAGTTCGTACCCTTGCCATGTCTCATAGTTAGGATGACTCTTTAGTACCCAGGTGCGAGCCTGTTCGTACTCAATACCTTCTAAAACGACACTTTGACCAGGGCCAACTGGGCCAACCACATCAACATCGAAGTCGTCGACAATATCTTGCAACTTCGGCATGAATGAAATTGATCCGTCTAACCGCTTTTCCAGTTTCTCCAAGAGGCTTGTGTTATTTTTCCCTCTATACTGGTTGCAGTATATAAGTGTCTCCTCTTGAATGTATCGTTCTGCTATACAACCTTCAGGTCGTGTCATATTGCGGACGTACGCCTTAAACGTCTTCATGAACCTAAAAGAGTTAACGACACATTAGAAAATGTAATTGCAGATGTTGGATCGATTTATTCAGATTAAAATCATATCATACCTTTCGAATGGATACATCCATCGATAGTAGACAGGACCACATACGCGAGCCTCGTAAGCCAAGTGGATAGGCAGATGCATCATCACAACAAAAATTGAAGGAGGGCATGTAATCTCGAGCTCACATAAAGTCCTAGCCATGCCCTTCTCGAGAGCCATTAACATTTCAATATCTATGGTTCGCGAGCATAGGGCATTGAAAAATGTACTAAAGCTTCTAATTATAGTGCGCATAGGCTTACTATCCCTGAATGCATGTTGGATCAAAATTGGAAGCAGATGTTGCATCAATACGTGGTAATCATGAGACTTCATTCCCTTTAAATCGACACTATCTTCCTTTACGATGTTCTTCCAATTCCCACTAAAACCAATCGGAACACGAAGCTCACGTAAAGTCTGGATGAAAAGTTTTTTTTCTTCTTTTCGAAGGAAGAAAGGACCTCATTTTTGGATCACCTTGCCATCAGTATGTTCTAACCATAAACGCTTCTTAATTCCTAGCCGCTTCAAGTCTCTACGTGCATTAGCGTCATCCTTGGTTTTGCCCGTTGTGTTCAACATCAATGCAATAAGGATTTCAGATACATTCTTCTCGATGTGCATAACATCAAGGTTATGACGTACGGGAATGTCCTTCCAGTACTCCAGATCGTATAATATGGATCGCTTCAAGAAGCATGTTGATTCTGCATCATCATTTTCTTCCCGTCCTCCTTTTGTACCACTTTGTTTCCTCTTTCCGATCTTGCCCCACTGCACATTTAGTTTCGAAATGATGCTTTCCACCTCAATCCCAGTCAGACGAATTGGTTGTGGTCGCAACTCCACCTTTTTATTGAAGGTGCCTGCACTTGTATCTTTTCTGGCCTTATCATTTAGAGGCAACCACCGTCTGTGACCCATATAAACGTGTTTCTTTCCATGGTGTAATCGCAAGGAATCTGTGTGGGGACCACATGCAGGACAACCATACTTACCCTTAGTTCTACAACCAGAAACATTACTATATGCGGGAAAGTCATGAATTGTCCACAGCAAGACAGCACGCATGTTGAACATGTTTCCATGGTATGCGTCGAATGTCGTGATCCCTTTCCGCCACAAGTCTTGTAACTCAGCAATCAATGGCTCCAAATAAACATCAATATCCTTCCCGGGCTGTCGTGGTCCCTTAATGAGCAAAGTGAGCATAGTAAATTGCGGTTTCATACATAACTTTGGTGGAAGGTTATACGTCACACACATAACAGGCCAGGAACTGTATGACGTGTTGAAAGTGCCAAAGGGGTTAAACCCATCTGTAGCTAGACCCAATCAAACATTGCGAGACTCTGCTGAAAAATCCTTATACTTGTTGTCAAGAAACTTCCATGTGCTGGAGTCCACCGGATGCCCCATCTTTCCACTCTGCATTTTTCCGGTTGAGTGCCAGGTCATCTCCTTTGCCACCCATGGCACACTGTACATTCTTTGTAGCCTTGGTGTTAATGGAAAATACCTTAGCACCTTAGCAGGTACTTTAGCTCGTTTCAACTTGGAATCAACATGGATCTTGTACCTAGAAGTACCACAGTTTGGACAACTCATCTTCGTCTCATGCTCTCTCCAATATAACATGCAGTCATTTGGACATGCATGAATCTTTTGGTAATCAAGACCCAACTTTGTAATGATCTTCTTCGCTTGGTAGGTATTAGTTGGGGTCTTATTACCGGATGGCAAGACATTCTGGAGTAGTTGAAGAAGATCCGTAAAGCTTTGTTCACTCCATCCATGGTTCACCTTTAATTTAAAAAGTTGTACAATGAAAGTTAGCACGGTGAATTTCTGACAACCAGGATAGAGCTCAGTCATTGCATCTCGTACATTTGCTTCAAACTCATTGGTTGAAGCATCTCCAACAATGTCTTCAGCTTCAGGGGCTACATTGGGTTCATCTTGAATAACTTGGTCCAGGTTATTACAACCGAGGTCTTCAACAATTGCATTCACAATGTTATTTATGTCTGCCACACTATCATACTGGTGAGAAGTATGTCCGGTACACTTAGGTGATTCAGGCTCATCGTGCATGTTCCACACCCTATATGTTGGATTAAATCCATATTTAATCAGATCTATCACCACATCATCGATTGTGCAGGGTAAACGTAAACATCTGCATCTGGTACATGGACAATGAATGGTTTCTCTACCAGGAAGATGTTCTTTTACGAACTTCACAAAGCTCATCATACCATCTATAAATTGTGGGTCCGGGTAATGTAGAGTAATCCACTCCCTAGAGTCCATTGGATACCACCTGTAGGTAGGCACACGTTTATACACCTAATTCATCATCCAACTAACTATTGACAACATTTATAAAAATAAAAGATATCCAACCAACTTTATGTAACAACTTGCAACTTAACCTACTGGGAACCGTCATGCACCGTAATATCTTACGGCAGAGCGGGTTCTGAGGAGTTACAAGTTGAATTAATACAAAAGAATATAAATGAAGAAATATAAATATAAATTAAGCAAGACTGTAGGTAGGCACATGTTTATACACCTAATTCATCATCCAACTAACTATTGACAACATTTATAAAAATAAAAGATATCCAACCAACTTTATGTAACAACTTGTAACTTAACCTACTGGGAACCGTCATGCACCGTAAAATCTTATGGCAGAGCCGGTTCTGAGGAGTTATGAGTTGAATTAATACAAATTATACCTGATGAAACAAGTTCTTATCTGCAGCAAGAGAAGAGGACTTCTAACAAATAGGATTATATTCCTGAAACAAAACAAGCACCATCTTTCAATTCCATTTATATCAAAACATCACAAATACATGGTTGATTTGATTAAAGAGGCATTTAGCATTCTATGGAAGCATTTAATGCACCACATAATCCATTGCATTGTCAGAATGCATCGTTAATATTTGAAATAAGTTGACCACTTTGCTAAAAAGAAAAGAATTAGGGATGATTTCTTTTTGTGAGCTAAAGGAAATACAATCATAGAATAAATACTAGTCATAAGAGCATTTAAAAGAATACATATTTCTGTTATCTTCTCAAGTTAGAAAAGAAGTTTGCACTCTCCCTATCTTTTTGTGCATATCAATAAATTACTGATCATACTTGCTTCTACTTAGATGAGCTAATTGTCTCTATCTACAGGTGCTAATTGTCTCTATCCCATTCGGTAACATACCATGTACTGTCCTCATACAGTTTACATGCGAGTCGAAATTTCGGCAGCACCTCCCCATATTCTCCAGATATATGTAAAATTCAATACCAACTAGTTGCCACATGTAATCCATTACAAATGGATAGAGGAAACTAATTAGTAAAGAACCACATATCCGGAGAAAATATAGGGAGACACTACCAAATTTCCAACTACATGTAAACTGAAAATGATGACAACCTAAGTACATGGTATGGTACTGAACTGTCCAAAATTGGACAATTTAGGAATCCATAAAGAACAAGCATTTTCAGTCAAATGAATATACTTGTTTAATATAAATTCCTAAACGGGGGGGATACATTGTAAACCACTAGGTGGCATAAATACTAATTGTAATTGTATCATGACGGAACATCTAAGAAGAAATGGGTCATAGTGAAACACAATCAATTATTTCAACAGTTTTTTAAGCATAACTATAAATAAGTACATAAAACATATTTATCTCAAAAACATCATACACAGTCTAACATATTTGTACTTCATGTGTAAGAGCTTCACCTAAATGACCCAAGTTGTGTTATTGTGTATGTAGCTTGCCTAAGCAATCCAACCGACAACCCCTGGAAAAAATAAAAAAGAAGAAGAAAGAAAACCACTACATCTTAGACACCTTAAAACAAAAGGCCTTAAACAAAAATAGGATGTAATACTCTGAAACCTTGATAGTTAAAAATGATAAATTGCAAAAAGAAAAACCAATATCAAGTCATAGAAAGGGCATCTCTAAGCCTCTAACGATGAAGTTGCAGACGAATTGTGAAAGCTTTTACTACTTGCATTAAGAATCCAAAAATCATTTAGAAAAACATTTAAAAATAATAATAATAATAATACAAGTGGTTAAAAAATAACTCCTATAGAACATTCCTCCATTCATCTTTAAAGAGAAAACCAAGAGCATCAGAGGTTATACTCTTAAACACTTATAAACATGTTGCAAAAAGATTAATTAAAAAGATAAATGCATATTGCTTATTAATTTAGGTCTAATACTATTAGTTTTCTAAGGCACAACTGCAGTAGGTTAGCCCACCATGAAGCTCAAAAATCAACTCAATTCAACCATTAAATGTCCCCTATATGAATGTAGTGCTTTTAGGGTGGTTGGTTGTTGTTTTCTATTGCGTACCCCACTTGATAGTTGGATCCACCTGATTTTTGGGGTGCTTGTTTTACACTAACCTGACTGAAGCATTAAAAGCAAACAAACAGGCTACTAATAAGACTATCTAAAGATTGCAGAGAATTTTACTTCTTTACTTTACTTTTTTTCTTCTTCTTCTTTCTTTTTCTTTTTTTTTTTTTTAAATATTACCTTTTAAAAAAATTTATTATTTATTTTTTTTGCACTTTCACTATAAGAACACTTACGTGCATATTGTAGTAGTTAAGAATGTTCACAAGGACAGCAAATCAATACCCAACTACTATACCACCCTTCATCCTATTTATGTCCAGACTAGCCACCAGCTTTTGCCAACTCTGAAGTGTAGTGCATAAAAATTATTAAATAAATAAATAATAATAATACAAGGTCCAGACCTTCCTATTCGATTATTATACCTTTACAATAAATGCATGTTCGGGCATTTCATTCTCATATCTTTCTTTTATTTAAATAAGAGGGATTGTGATCTCGACCCAAGGATATTCATATTTCTTAGTATCCTTGTTGTTTCAGTTTGTACAAGTGGGGCCAGTGGTGAGCAGCACACTACAGACAACTATCTGTTGGAACCACAGTAGATGTCAAACCCAAAAGATCCCAAATTGGAATATCCAAAGCATCTAATCTTCAAATAAATGTGCACTGTACATGTACTTCTTTCATAATTGTCCATTTGCAGGCCACTAATTGATTGAGTTGGGATCGTCCCATCAACGAGATTTTAAATACGTGGTCCATCCACTGAGGCCCATCAGGTCATTGGTTTGGATCACCCAAAAATTGGCCCCAATGTGCAAACTGAAGATTCTAGGATACCATACATATCCTCTGGTCAAGGACCCTTTTGATGAAGTTGTTGCTTATCAGAAAGAACAGTAGAAAAGGAATATGTAGCCATAAAGGTTTCTCTATCAAGACTTGCAAGTTCTCAACATAATTCCAATAAAAAAACATTGGTGCAGTATCAAACCTTCCAGCAATTGTGGAGTAAAGTCCTCCATAGAATGAAAGCCCAACATAGAATGAAAGCCCAACATTCAATCCCATAAACAGCCATTACGGCCATTTCAATTGTGGAGTAAAGTCCTCCATTCAAAAATCATGATTGTGTGTTGTGTTCGCAAGATAAGGAAATGAAAAAATTAAAAACAGGGGCTGAAACCCCTGCCTCAACACCCATTTGGTATTTCAAGTATCATTTCCTGGAACACGTTAAAGGCCCGTTTGGTAGATGCCTAAAAATGGGATCATCTCATTTTAGTTAAACAGTAATTACACATTAGAGATCTTGTTGTTGGTTATCATGATTATTTTAATCCTAAAGACCCTGTTTGGTAGACACCTAAACATGAATTCTTCTCAATTTAGCTGACACTGACAGTAATTATGTATTGTAGGTATTGACCTCTAATATAAAATGTGTTGCTCTCATTTTAGTTAACAACAATCATTATCTCCAATACATAATTACTGTCAGCTGAAATGAGATGAACTCATTTTTTAGGTGTTTGCTAAACAAGGCCTCACCCAAAAAGCAATATGACCTCTAATACATAAACACAATTAACTAAAATGTGATGAACTCATGTTTAGGCATCTACCAAACAGGGCAGCCCTAAATAGTAGGGAAGTAGCACAGCATTTCTGTGCACAGCATTTCTAATACCAACAGCAGAAAATTAGGTGGATGCATTATTAGGGGGGCCTGTCGATATCAGTATAAAGAGGTAAATATCCAGTCAGAATTTTTGTGAAGGAACATCAAATAAATTAATCTTCTACATCACCAAAAAGCATGTGTCAATGCATGCATTCATAATGAATAAATGAACATGCATGTATGTGGTATATATGCTGGGATGGAACCCATGAAATTGCATATCACCAGAGGCTTACACAACCTGAGTAATTCTTTTTCTCCATGGGAAATATGGGTGCAGGCATTGATTTTGCTTGAATACAAAACTACAAGCTACACAAACAAACAAAGATATGCATGAAATGATATGCCATTCAACCAAATGTCGATCTGTATATGAATCTCAACCCGAGCCAAAACCTCGGCTTGGACCCTAACCAGGAACCGAAGCCTCAGCCCGAACCCTAACCCGAAACTGAAAACCCCAAAACCCGCATCCCAAAAACGCCCGACCCAATCCAAACCAACCCTTCAGACCATCCAAACACCAAAATAGGGCCAAATGACCTCTCAGCACAGACGAAAATTGGATTTTCGCCTAAATAGTTTTCCAATCCCAACACCCTATCGCAACAATGGAAGATTGATGTCTGTGATACAAAATGTCTACCGTACCTCGGGCCTTCAGTTGAGTATGGCAGTGGAATTGGAATTTCGCCGCTGCACGTTCAACCTGAACCCCAACACCCTATCGCAACAATGGAAGATTGATGGAAGAAGACGCCGCTCGAAGGAAGAAGACGCCGCTCGACGACGCCGCTCGAATGAAGAACACGCCGCTCGAAGGAGGAAGAATGAAAATTGGAAAAGGGGGGCAACGGCGCTCGTAATTTTAGAATTCACCAAGTAATATAAAATTTTCAATTCCGAAAGTGTGGCGTCTTACCACTGTTTATAACAAACATTCTATTAGCAACCGTACATGCAAGAGGGACCATTTTCTGGATGGTTAAGATTGTATTATATAATAAAATTATAAATATTAAATATTTACAACTAGAAGGTTTATTTCAATGATATGGATAACTCTATATCAATTCCACTATTTTCATGAACAAGTCACCACTATTTTGCATTCTATACAAAACTCACATTTTTTATTTCAGAACAAAAAACGGTAACCATAGCTTTGGAAAGGGGAGGGCTCTACGGGCCCCACCAAGATGGATATGTTTCATCCACGCCGTCAATCCATTTCTCCACATTATTTTAGGATTGATCCCAAAAAATGAGCGTGAAATAATTTTTTTGTGGACCACAAAATTAGAAAACTCTGGACGGTTGTACGTCCGCCATTCAAAACCTGTGGAGCGCCGACGGCTTATTGGGTTATGCCGACGGATTTTAGCCTTTGACATTACCGACGGATTTTAGCCGTAGCAAAAGCCACCCAAGTCCGTCGGCAACGCCCTGTTTTCTGGTAGTGAGGTTTTTTGTTGGGTCCAGGCAGTTTTAATAGTAAAATTATGTATTTTTAACATGCATTGATTATTCTAGTAAGAAAATGAGGTTCCCTATGCTGCACACACGTGTAAGAGAGACTGTTTACACATCATGCATCCACCAAAGCGGCATGCTTGTGTGAGATCTAATCCATCCAGCAAGTAGGCCCAATCATGTAAATGCTCTTAACTGTCCCAAAGCCAACTCCAAATTTAGATCCGAAGATGCAATGGGTACCCAAATCCGAACAGATCCAGGTTTTTAAGAACCGCACCAGACATAAAAGGACCCAAACCTGGCAAGAACAAAGCCTAGTAGGCCCAGGTGCAGGTACTACAAGACCTAACCCTTTGACAGTGGGTGCCACTTAAAACTGAGTTCATTGCATTTTACTAAATAGTAATTATGTATTAGAGATCATGATTGCTGGTTATTAAGATTACCTTGCTAGAAAAGAAATGGGACGTTCCATAGCATTGTCGTACATCCAATACCTGTCGATGACATTGAGTGCCATCTCCAAAACAATTTGGCAATCAACTAGAATTTTTTCAAAATTTTTCAATGTGATCGAGTGAGCTGTGAGTGAGCTGTTCGATGCTATCGACAACTGATTAATGCAATTGAGTGGACTGTATTTAAGATATCTGACAACATAGAGTGAGCTCGGCTGAAAATGTATTTCTTACCAAAGCCTGTGGTAGGTTTATGCGCTTGGAAGCTAAGGCCCACTGTGATGTTTGTGAGAAATCCACCCTGTCAATCCATTTTTAGAGCTCATTTTAGGATGGGAGACCAAAAATGAGGAAGATCTAGAACTCAAGGAAGCCACACGAGAGGAAACAATAGGTAAAGTAATTCCAATCGCTGAAATCTCACAGGGTCCACCTTGATATTTATATACTATCCAAACCATTCATAAAGTCATACCAATTGGAATGAACTGAAAACACAAAAAACAAATTCCTAATATGAAACTCTTATGACCCTACGAATGTCTCAATTTCCTCTCATGTGGCTAACTTGAGTTCCGGATCCTCCTCATTTTTTGTCTTCTGTTCTAAAATGAGTTCGAAAATCAGATGGATGAAGTAGATTTCGTTCCTCTTAGTGTGGTCTACTTGATCAACGGATAAATTACAAACAATCAGGTTGAGCTGGTGGGGTTGGGTTGGTCTGGGCCTGGGCCAAGCAAACCTCTCGAGTTGGGTTTGGGCCTCCTGTGCCAGAATGCATAGTTGACTGGACTGGGCCTAGGCCGACCTAACTCTCTCGAGTTGACTTGGGCCTCCTGTGCAAGATGCATGCTTGGCTTGGGCCGGGCTCAGTCCTTAAACCTTAAAGTGTCAGATTGAGTGGAGCATATAGCTTGACTCGACCCTGACCGTGAGGCCCACCGTGAATATGTGCTTTAATCAACGCCGTTCATCCATTTTGAAAACTCATTTTAGGTGATGATTCCAAAAATGAAGCAGATCCAAATCTCAGGTGGACCATAATATAAGAAACAGTGGTAATCGACAGTTAAAAACCTCTCGTGGCCATAAAAGTTATGGATGAATCTAATATTTGTGTAGTCTCTTCATCCATGTCCTTGTGACCTTCTCAACAGGTTGGATGACAAATAAACATTCCGGTGGTCCCATGATGTCTTTAATGATTGGAAATCAATGATGATTTTTTTCTACGGTATGATCCACTTAAGATTTAGATCTGCTTCATTTTTAATTTTTTGGGAACGTCCTAAAATGAGTTTTCAAGATGGATGAACGGTGTGGATGTAAGTGAAACCAAACTGAATACAAAAAAAAAAATGGAGTTGTGACAACATGCAATATGCTGGCAGTTGACATTGCAAAGAAGTGCTTAAGGTTCTTTGCAGGGGATTGGGCTTTAAGTTTACATCATTTGTAGAAGCAATACAGCTATCTTTTGGAAGACTACCAAGTCAATATAGTCATTATTCTAAAAGTTCGAACGCACGAATATTCACTAATTTATACTACGGCTGCATGCATGTGGATGCTGAAGTGAATCAAATTGGTGACATTATTAATGAGGAAGAAATGAGAAACACTGCCTCCTTGCAAAATCGCAGTTACATTCTTTTCATTTCCAACTTGAAAACAATGTAACTGCAGTTCAAAGCTCAGTCTCTTAATACGAATGCAGAAGAAAGAAATTATAGGTTGGTTACTTCCACCCTACTAGACTAATATTGCAATTTAATTCAACAGTGCATCCAAATGCACCCAAGATGGGTTTTTTTTTTTTTTTTTTTTTTTGTGAAAGATACCCAAGATACGTAATTGACGCACTTCCAACCAGTAATCATACTAACAGTGAAAATCAAAAATGGAATCAAGATTACCTGTTTTATCTAGCGTCCAAGATAAGACGGTGGAAAGCTTCCAATCAATCCAATACCAGATTGAGACCTCGTCGCACATCGCCATCGCATGGCCCGATGATTGACCGAACTGTGCACTCTGGTATGCACCCAATCCTTGTAGAGCTGCCTGCGACCCCTAACTCCCGATAACACTCGGGCTAATGCTATTGATCCCTGACTGTCCACTGAGTCCCACGGCACCCAATCTGACCCCATAAAGAGAAGAGGGCCCGCTGCTCCGATTCCTAGTAGGCGACAACCCACTACCTGCTGCAGATGACAACCCCACACCTAATGCCGGATTATGACCCACAAGACCTGTTGCCGCTGGATTCAAATTATGACCTAACATCCTTGCATTCAAACCCAACAAAGTCATCAAATTGTAGGCTAACGCAAGATCGTTTGGTTGCAGTATTCTCGCCCTAGGTGTATGGCCCACCGGCTTATTGACTGCTGGGGCCTTCTCGATTGCCCATTGGCAACTCAGCTGGAACCCTTCAAACACCTTTATTAGCTCCTCCAATGCCTTCCTACACTCTTCTGTAGACTTATAGGTGAAGATTGCAAACCCCTGTCCACATCCCACCGGGCCGCCCTCAATCTCGCCATACCTCCTGAAGAACGCCTGGAGCCGTTCAAGGTTAACATTGGGAGCACTACCAAAAAACAAGGCAACGCCGACGGATGTCTTGGTGTTTTCGCTACAGATTTTAGCCGTGGGAAAATCCGACAGCTAAAATCCGTAGCCAAAATAGAAACAGTCCGTAGCAATAGCCCATATTTTAAGGGTGGACGTTCAATTGCTACTATTTTGCAGGTAGTGTTGTTCACCTGAGATATATTTCGATCTGATTTTTTAGCATTAACTATAAAACATTATTTACTAATGGATCTACGGTGTGGATTAAACAAAAACATCATGGTGGGGCCCATAGAGCCCTACCAGATCCAATTTCAAAGCCACCGCTTTCATTTGTACGGTAAATAAGTGTTAGATTTGCATTTTTTGTTAAACAGTGGAAAGTCGTCCCAAGAAAATGTGGGTTTGATATATGGCTATCCAGACCATCCAAATAATGGGTCTTGTTGTAGATGATTTATATTTGTAATTATCTTATGGAATGTTATCTTAACAATCCACTAAATGGACCCTTAATTGTACGGCTGTGAATATAGTTGATTATATAAAATATATAAAACTCACATTTTAACGGATTTCAATCCTTCTACGAATTCAGAAGAGGGATTTTTCATTTTCCCTCTCCGCACCGCCCGTTTCCTCCTCTGCCTTCCCTCTCTGTAAAGAGAAATTTTCATTTTCCCTCTTTCGATCGCCCTTTTCTTCCTCTCCCTTCCCACGTTCGACCGTCCTTTTATTCCTCTCCCTTCCCTCTTTCGACCGCTCTTTTCTTCCTCTCCCTTCCCTCTTTCGAGTGCCATCTTCATCGCCCTTGATCGCCCTTTTTGAAGGTCGTATACAGACCGTTCATCCAGAAGCTCGTATACAGATTCATGCTAAGGTGAGTCATGAAATGTAATCAGATTGTTTTTCTTGGTGACGTTCTTGCATTACTGTATTCACATTTATATTTTCTGGCCAAACTTGATCAAACTCGTGAATATGATGTAGCTGGAGGAATTATTTTCTGGCCAAATGTAATCATAATTTCTGTTTATTAGAGATCTTTTTGAAGGCATTTGATTGTATTTAGCTGATAACCATTGGAATGTTAGATGTTAGTCGGTGCATCGTTTGGGGACGATAGCACTGGACTGCATTCTGTTGAACGAAGGGCATGATTGGTGGCTAGGATCTTCTAATTGCAATGAGTTTTACTACATTGATCCACACTACAAGAAAAGTAGGCATATTGTCCAAATCAAACGATCAAAATGGGACAGCAAAGATGGCCCCTTATATGCAATTTTCAGCCTGTACTTCATTTGCAATGAGGCCTATGATTTGGACGGTCCTGATCGTGTTATGTGTTTGCCATGTGCACAATGTATGAGTCATTGCTTTCTTGAAAGAGAATCATCAGTGCACTGTAGCCCAAGAAGCTGTATTGAGCCTTCCTTCTCATGCAGATAGAAAATTGAAAGAATGTAAGACAAAAGGGCAAATTTAGTTTACTGTTCTTTCTCTTTTTCCTGTCGTATTGGTATCATTCTTCAGCATTATCTTAAAAATGGGGGCGATTCTTCTACTGTACATGTGGCATAATCCCACGGTGATTTATAGTACCATCAAAATTTCTGACCACTGATGGATGGATAGATTAGATGCTAATTGACTGGATTATCCAGATTATCCCTCACAGACCCTTCAATCTAGTTCGTTTTTGTGTTCATGCCTTAAAATGACCTGTCAAAATAAATAGACGGTGGATAAAATACGGACCGTCCGTCTCTATCTTGGTCCTGATGGGTAGGACAGGACTGTTTTTCTCTAGCTGGACCAGTCTCTACCAAGCTAGAGACAGATAGTCCTTTAAGTGGCTCTATAAGGCCCACCATGATGTATATATAAGTAGCTATAGACAGACAGTCCACACCTGATGTAGGAAGGAACAGTGGATGAAGTGATCGATTGATTCAGTGCTTTCCATACACAACCATTTATATTGCTAGATTATGTATGTTACACATGACACATGTGTATGATGTGCCCAACCAGGCATCCTGCAGGGCCGTTGATTGGCCTTTGAAAAAACAATAGTTTGATTAGACTATTTTTGCCATCAAATGGATGGACCTTTTTCTTGCTATTTTTTTGTTTTCATTTGTGTGCCACAACTTAAAGGCTTGGGATTGTCTAAATATTGTGCCACTCATTAATGGAAACACCAACCATTCATATACATATTGGAAATACCAAATGAACGGTTCGGATCTCTTCTAGGATGCAACATGCGGAAATGACATGGAGGCATGAAATTGCTATGCCTCACATGTACCAAATCCGTCATCACACCTCCTAAATTTTACTTCACACACAAATCACAAATCCTTTGCATTTTGAAGGGGTGAAATACTTGGCTATCTTTGTGCATCAGATCACTGTGTGTCTGCATGGGTGCAAATGAGGGTCCTTGTATATTACCTATGCATAAACATGGATGTTGCATGATGAGGCATGAATACACCAATTTTTCTTTATGTACAAATTCACAAATGCATAGAAACAAAACATGTTCTTGCCCTTTTGCATGGACAATTTGACTTTTAAAATGAGTGACAGTTAGTCAATGCATGTGATACAGTCATCAACATTCTGTAAGGCACTATTTACAGGATGAAATCTTGGATTTTTGTTGAACAATAATGAAGCATGTTGAATTCTGAATATTCCGTAACATGACACATGTGTATGATGTGCCCAACCAGGCATCCTGCAGGGCCGTTGATTAGCCTTTGAAAAAACAATAGTTTGATTAGACTATTTTTGCCATCAAATGGATGGACCTTTTTCTTGCTATTTTTTTGTTTTCATTTGTGTGCCACAACTTAAAGGCTTGGGATTGTCTAAATATTGTGCCACTCATTAATGGAAACACCAACCATTCATATACATATTGGAAATACCAAATGAACGGTTCGGATCTCTTCTAGGATGCAACATGCGGAAATGACATGGAGGCATGAAATTGCTATGCCTCACATGTACCAAATCCGTCATCACACCTCCTAAATTTTACTTCACACACAAATCACAAATCCTCTGCATTTTGAAGGGGTGAAATACTTGGCTATCTTTGTGCATCAGATCACTCCTCTGCATTTTGAAGGGGTGAAATACTTGGCTATCTTTGTGCATCAGATCACTGTGTGTCTGCATGGGTGCAAATGAGGGTCCTTGTATATTACCTATGCATAAACATGGATGTTGCATGATGAGGCATGAATTGTACACATGAATACACCAATTTTTCTTTATGTACAAATTCACAAATGCATAGAAACAAAACATGTTCTTGCCCTTTTGCATGGACAATTTGACTTTTAAAATGAGTGACAGTTAGTCAATGCATGTGGTACAGTCATCAACATTCTGTAAGGCACTATTTACAGGATGAAATCTTGGATTTTTGTTGAACAATAATGAAGCATGTTGAATTCTGAATATTCCGTAATATGACACATGTGTATGATGTGCCCAACCAGGCATCCTGCAGGGCCGTTGATTGGCCTTTGAAAAAACAATAGTTTGATTAGACTATTTTTGCCATCAAATGGATGGACCTTTTTCTTGCTATTTTTTTGTTTTCATTTGTGTGCCACAAATTAAAGGCTTGGGATTGTCTAAATATTGTGCCACTCATTAATGGAAACACCAACCATTCATATACATATTGGAAATACCAAATGAACGGTTATGATCTCTTCTAGGATGCAACATGCGGAAATGACACGGAGGCATGAAATTGCTATGCCTCACATGTACCAAATCCGTCATCACACCTCCTAAATTTTACTTCACACACAAATCACAAATCCTCTGCATTTTGAAGGGGTGAAATACTTGGCTATCTTTGTGCATCAGATCACTGTGTGTCTGCATGGGTGCAAATGAGGGTCCTTGTATATTACCTATGCATAAACATGGATGTTGCATGATGAGGCATGAATACACCAATTTCTCTTTATGTACAAATTCACAAATGCATAGAAACAAAACATGTTCTTGCCCTTTTGCATGGACAATTTGACTTTTAAAATGAGTGACAGTTAGTTAATGCATGTGATACAGTCATCAACATTCTGTAAGGCACTATTTACAGGATGAAATCTTGGATTATTGTTGAACAATAATGAAGCATGTTGAATTCTGAATATTCCGTAACATGACACATGTGTATGATGTGCCCAACCAGGCATCCTGCAGGGCCGTTGATTAGCCTTTGAAAAAACAATAGTTTGATTAGACTATTTTTGCCATCAAATGGATGGACCTTTTTCTTGCTATTTTTTTGTTTTCATTTGTGTGCCACAACTTAAAGGCTTGGGATTGTCTAAATATTGTGCCACTCATTAATGGAAACACCAACCATTCATATACATATTGGAAATACCAAATGAACGGTTATGATCTCTTCTAGGATGCGACATATATGCGGAAACGACATGGAGGCATGAAATTGCTATGCCTCACATGTACCAAATCCGTCATCACACCTCCTAAATTTTACTTCACACACAAATCACAAATCCTCTGCATTTTGAAGGGGTGAAATACTTGGCTATCTTTGTGCATCAGATCACTGTGTGTTTGCATGGGTGCAAATGAGGGTCCTTGTATATTACCTATGCATAAACATGGATGTTGCATGATGAGGCATGAATACACCAATTTTTCTTTATGTACAAATTCACAAATGCATAGAAACAAAACATGTTCTTGCCCTTTTGCATGGACAATTTGACTTTTAAAATGAGTGACAGTTAGTCAATGCATATGATACAGTCATCAACATTCTGTAAGGCACTATTTACAGGATGAAATCTTGGATTTTTGTTGAACAATAATGAAGCATGTTGAATTCTGAATATTCCGTAACATGACACATGTGTATGATGTGCCCAACCAGGCATCCTGCAGGGCCGTTGATTGTCCTTTGAAAAAATAATAGTTTGATTAGACTATTTTTGCCATCAAATGGATGGACCTTTTTCCTGCTATTTTTTTGTTTTCATTTGTGTACCACAACTTAAAGGCTTGGGATTGTCTAAATATTGTGCCACTCATTAATGGAAACACCAACCATTCATATACATATTGGAAATACCAAATGAACGGTTCGGATCTCTTCTAGGATGCAACATGCGGAAATGACATGGAGGCATGAAATTGCTATGCCTCACATGAACCAAATCCGTCATCACACCTCCTAAATTTTACTTCACACACAAATCACAAATCCTCTGCATTTTGAAGGGGTGAAATACTTGGCTATCTTTGTGCATCAGATCACTGTGTGTCTGCATGGGTGCAAATGAGGGTCCTTGTATATTACCTATGCATAAACATGGATGTTGCATGATGAGGCATGAATACACCAATTTTTCTTTATGTACAAATTCACAAATGCATAGAAACAAAACATGTTCTTGCCCTTTTGCATGGACAATTTGACTTTTAAAATGAGTGACAGTTAGTCAATGCATGTGGTACAGTCATCAACATTCTGTAAGGCACTATTTACAGGATGAAATCTTGGATTTTTGTTGAACAATAATGAAGCATGTTGAATTCTGAATATTCCGTAACATGACACATGTGTATGATGTGCCCAACCAGGCATCCTGCAGGGCCGTTGATTGGCCTTTGAAAAAACAATAGTTTGATTAGACTATTTTTGCCATCAAATGGATGGACCTTTTTCTTGCTATTTTTTTGTTTTCATTTGTGTGCCCCAACTTAAAGGCTTGGGATTGTCTAAATATTGTGCCACTCATTAATGGAAACACCAACCATTCATATACATATTGGAAATACCAAATGAACGGTTATGATCTCTTCTAGGATGCAACATGCGGAAATGACACGGAGGCATGAAATTGCTATGACTCACATGTACCAAATCCGTCATCACACCTCCTAAATTTTACTTCACACACAAATCAAAAATCCTCTGCATTTTGAAGGGGTGAAATACTTGGCTATCTTTGTGCATCAGATCACTGTGTGTTTGCATGGGTGCAAATGAGGGTCCTTGTATATTACCTATGCATAAACATGGATGTTGCATGATGAGGCATGAATTGTACACATGAATACACCAATTTTTCTTTATGTACAAATTCACAAATGCATAGAAACAAAACATGTTCTTGCCCTTTAGCATGGACAATTTGATTTTTAAAATGAGTGACAGTTAGTCAATGCATGTGATACAGTCATCAACATTCTGTAAGGCACTATTTACAGGATGAAATCTTGGATTTTTGTTGAACAATAATGAAGCATGTTGAATTCTGAATATTCCGTAACATGACACATGTGTATGATGTGCCCAACCAGGCATCCTACAGGGCCGTTGATTGGCCTTTGAAAAAACAATAGTTTGATTAGACTATTTTTGCCATCAAATGGATGGACCTTTTTCCTGCTATTTTTTTGTTTTCATTTGTGTGCCACAACTTAAAGGCTTGGGATTGTCTAAATATTGTGCCACTCATTAATGGAAACACCAACCATTCATATACATATTAAAAATACCAAATGAACGGTTCGGATCTCTTCTAGGATGCAACATGCGGAAATGACATGGAGGCATGAAATTGCTATGCCTCACATGAACCAAATCCGTCATCACACCTCCTAAATTTTACTTCACACACAAATCACAAATCCTCTGCATTTTGAAGGGGTGAAATACTTGGCTATCTTTGTGCATCAGATCACTGTGTGTCTGCATGGGTGCAAATGAGGGTCCTTGTATATTACCTCTGCATAAACATGGATGTTGCATGATGAGGCATGAATACACCAATTTTTCTTTATGTACAAATTCACAAATGCAAAGAAACAAAACATGTTCTTGCCCTTTTGCATGGACAATTTGACTTTTAAAATGAGTGACAGTTAGTCAATGCATGTGGTACAGTCATCAACATTCTGTAAGGCACTATTTACAGGATGAAATCTTGGATTTTTGATGAACAATAATGAAGCATGTTGAATTCTGAATATTCCTTAACATGACACGTGTATGATGTGCCCAACCAGGCATCCTGCAGGGCCGTTGATTGGCCTTTGAAAAAACAATAGTTTGATTAGACTATTTTTGCCATCAAATGGATGGACCTTTTTCTTGCTATTTTTTTGTTTTCATTTGTGTGCCACAACTTAAAGGCTTGGGATTGTCTAAATATTGTGCCACTCATTAATGGAAACACCAACCATTCATATACATATTGGAAATACCAAATGAACGGTTATGATCTCTTCTAGGATGCAACATGCGGAAATGACATGGAGGCATGAAATTGCTATGCCTCACATGTACCAAATCCGTCATCACACCTCCTAAATTTTACTTCACACACAAATCACAAATCCTCTGCATTTTGAAGGGGTGAAATACTTGGCTATCTTTGTGCATCAGATCACTGTGTGTCTGCATGGGTGCAAATGAGGGTCCTTGTATATTACCTATGCATAAACATGGATGTTGCATGATGAGGCATGAATACACCAATTTTTCTTTATGTACAAATTCACAAATGCATAGAAACAAAACATGTTCTTGCCCTTTTGCATGGACAATTTGACTTTTAAAATGAGTGACAGTTAGTCAATGCATGTGATACAGTCATCAACATTCTGTAAGGCACTATTTACAGGATGAAATCTTGGATTTTTGTTGAACAATAATGAAGCATGTTGAATTCTGAATATTCCGTAACATGACACATGTGTATGATGTGCCCAACCAGGCATCCTGCAGGGCCGTTGATTAGCCATTGAAAAAACAATAGTTTGATTAGACTATTTTTGCCATCAAATGGATGGACCTTTTTCTTGCTATTTTTTTGTTTTCATTTGTGTGCCACAACTTAAAGGCTTGGGATTGTCTAAATATTGTGCCACTCATTAATGGAAACACCAACCATTCATATACATATTGGAAATACCAAATGAACGGTTATGATCTCTTCTAGGATGCAACATGCGGAAATGACATGGAGGCATGAAATTGCTATGCCTCACATGTACCAAATCCGTCATCACACCTCCTAAATTTTACTTCACACACAAATCACAAATCCTCTGCATTTTGAAGGGGTGAAATACTTGGCTATCTTTGTGCATCAGATCACTGTGTGTCTGCATGGGTGCAAATGAGGGTCCTTGTATATTACCTATACATAAACATGGATGTTGCATGATGAGGCATGAATACACCAATTTTTCTTTATGTACAAATTCATAAATGCATAGAAACAAAACATGTTCTTGCCCTTTTGCATGGACAATTTGACTTTTAAAATGAGTGACAGTTAGTCAATGCATGTGATACAGTCATCAACATTCTGTAAGGCACTATTTACAGGATGAAATCTTGGATTTTTGTTGAACAATAATGAAGCATGTTGAATTCTGAATATTCCGTAACATGACACATGTGTATGATGTGCCCAACCAGGCATCCTGCAGAGGGCCGTTGATTAGCCATTGAAAAACAATAGTTTGATTAGACTATTTTTGCCATCAAATGGATGGACCTTTTCTTGCTATTTTTTGTTTTCATTTGTGTGCCACAACTTAAAGGCTTGGGATTGTCTAAATATTGTGCCACTCATTAATGGAAACACCAACCATTCATATACATATTGGAAATACCAAATGAACGGTTCGGATCTCTTCTAGGATGCAACATGCGGAAATGACATGGAGGCATGAAATTGCTATGCCTCACATGTACCAATTCCGTCATCACACCTCCTAAATTTTACTTCACACACAAATCACAAATCCTCTGCATTTTGAAGGGGTGAAATACTTGGCTATCTTTGTGCATCAGATCACTGTGTGTCTGCGTGGGTGCAAATGAGGGTCCTTGTATGTTACCTATGCATAAACATGGATGTTGCATGATGAGGCATGAATTGTACACATGAATACACCAATTTTTCTTTATGTACAAATTCACAAATGCATAGAAACAAAACATGTTCTTGCCCTTTTGCATGGACAATTTGACTTTTAAAATGAGTGACAGTTAGTCAATGCATGTGATACAGTCATCAACATTCTGTAAGGCACTATTTACAGGATGAAATCTTGGATTTTTGTTGAACAATAATGAAGCATGTTGAATTCTGAATATTCCGTAACATGACACATGTGTATGATGTGCCCAACCAGGCATCCTGCAGGGCCATTGATTAGCCTTTGAAAAAACAATAGTTTGATTAGACTATTTTTGCCATCAAATGGATGGACCTTTTTCTTGCTATTTTTTTGTTTTCATTTGTGTGCCACAACTTAAAGGCTTGAGATTGTCTAAATACTGTGCCACTCATTAATGGAAACACCAACCATTCATATACTTATTGGAAATACCAAATGAACAGTTCGGATCTCTTCTAGGATGCAACATGCGGAAATGACATGGAGGCATGAAATTGCTATGCCTCACATGTACCAAATCCGTCATCATACCTCCTAAATTTTACTTCACACACAAATCACAAATCCTCTGCATTTTGAAGGGGTGAAATACTTGGCTATCTTTGTGCATCAGATCACTGTGTGTCTGCATGGGTGCAAATGAGGGTCCTTGTATATTACCTATGCATAAACATGGATGTCGCATGATGAGGCATGAATTGTACACATGAATACACCAATTTTTCTTTATGTACAAATTCACAAATGCATAGAAACAAAACATGTTCTTGCCCTTTTGCATGGACAATTTGACTTTTAAAATGAGTGACAGTTAGTCAATGCATGTGATACAGTCATCAACATTCTGTAAGGCACTATTTACAGGATGAAATCTTGGATTTTTGTTGAACAATAATGAAGCATGTTGAATTCTGAATATTCCGTAACATGACACATGTATATGATGTGCCCAACCAGGCATCCTGCAGGGCCGTTGATTAGCCTTTGAAAAAATAATGGTTTGATTAGACTATTTTTGCCATCAAATGGATGGACCTTTTTCTTGCTTTTTTTTGTTTTCATTTGTGTGCCACAACTTAAAGGCTTGGGATTGTCTAAATATTGTGCCACTCACTAATTGAAACACCAACCATTCATATACATATTGGAAATACCAAATGAACGGTTATGATCTCTTCTAGGATGCAACATGCGGAAATGACATGGAGGCATGAAATTGCTATGCCTCACATGTACCAAATCCGTCATCACACCTCCTAAATTTTACTTCACACACAAATCACAAATCCTCTGCATTTTGAAGGGGTGAAATACTTGGCTATCTTTGTGCATCAGATCACTGTGTGTCTGCATGGGTGCAAATGAGGGTCCTTGTATATTACCTATGCATAAACATGGATGTTGCATGATGAGGCATGAATACACCAATTTTTCTTTATGTACAAATTCACAAATGCATAGAAACAAAACATGTTCTTGCCCTTTTGCATGGACAATTTGACTTTTAAAATGAGTGACAGTTAGTCAATGCATGTGATACAGTCATCAACATTCTGTAAGGCACTATTTACAGGATGAAATCTTGGATTTTTGTTGAACAATAATGAAGCATGTTGAATTCTGAATATTCCGTAACATGACACATGTGTATGATGTGCCCAACCAGGCATCCTGCAGGGCCGTTGATTAGCCTTTGAAAGAACAATAGTTTGATTAGACTATTTTTGCCATCAAATGGATGGACCTTTTTCTTGCTATTTTTTTGTTTTCATTTGTGTGCCACAACTTAAAGGCTTGGGATTGTCTAAATATTGTGCCACTCATTAATGGAAACACCAACCATTCATATACATATTGGAAGTACCAAATGTACGGTTATGATCTCTTCTAGGATGCAACATGCGGAAATGACATGGAGGCATGAAATTGTTATGCCTCCCATGTACCAAATCCGTCATCACAGCTCCTAAATTTTACTTCACACACAAATCACAAATCCTCTGCATTTTGAAGGGGTGAAATACTTGGCTATCTTTGTGCATCAGATCACTGTGTGTCTGCGTGGGTGCAAATGAGGGTCCTTATATATTACCTATGCATAAACATGGATGTTGCATGATGAGGCATGAATTGTACACATGAATACACCAATTTTTCTTTATGTACAAATTCACAAATGCATAGAAACAAAACATGTTCTTGCCCTTTTGCATGGACAATTTGACTTTTAAAATGAGTGACAGTTAGTCAATGCATGTGATACAGTCATCAACATTCTGTAAGGCACTATTTACAGGATGAAATCTTGGATTTTTGTTGAACAATAATGAAGCATGTTGAATTCTGAATATTCCGTAACATGACACATGTGTATGATGTGCCCAACCAGGCATCCTGCAGGGCCGTTGATTAGCCTTTGAAAAAACAATAGTTTGATTAGACTATTTTTGCCATCAAATGGATGGACCTTTTTCTTGCTATTTTTTGTTTTCATTTGTGTGCCACAACTTAAAGGCTTGGGATTGTCTAAATATTGTGCCACTCATTAATGGAAACACCAACCATTCATATACATATTGGAAATACCAAATGAACGGTTATGATCTCTTCTAGGATGCAACATGCGGAAATGACACGGAGGCATGAAATTGCTATGCCTCACATGTACCAAATCCGTCATCACACCTCCTAAATTTTACTTCACACACAAATCACAAATCCTCTGCATTTTGAAGGGGTGAAATACTTGGCTATCTTTGTGCATCAGATCACTGTGTGTCTGCATGGGTGCAAATGAGGGTCCTTGTATATTACCTATGCATAAACATGGATGTTGCATGATGAGGCATGAATACACCAATTTTTCTTTATGTACAAATTCACAAATGCATAGAAACAAAACATGTTCTTGCCCTTTTGCATGGACAATTTGACTTTTAAAATGAGTGACAGTTAGTCAATGCATGTGATACAGTCATCAACATTCTGTAAGGCACTATTTACGAGGATGAAATTTGGATTTTTGTTGAACAATAATGAAGCATGTTGAATTCTGAATATTCCGTAACATGACACATGTGTATGATGTGCCCAACCAGGCATCCTGCAGGGCCGTTGATTAGCCATTGAAAAAACAATAGTTTGATTAGACTATTTTTGCCATCAAATGGATGGACCTTTTTCTTGCTATTTTTTTTTTTCATTTGTGTGCCACAACTTAAAGGCTTGGGATTGTCTAAATATTGTGCCACTCATTAATGGAAACACCAACCATTCATATACATATTGGAAATACCAAATGAACAGGTTCGGATCTCTTCTAGGATGCAACATGCGGAAATGACATGGAGGCATGAAATTGCTATGCCTCACATGTACCAAATCCGTCATCACACCTCCTAAATTTTACTTCACACACAAATCACAAATCCTCTGCATTTTGAAGGGGTGAAATACTTGGCTATCTTTGTGCATCAGATCACTGTGTGTCTGCATGGGTGCAAATGAGGGTCCTTGTATATTACCTATGCATAAACATGGATGTTGCATGATGAGGCATGAATTGTACACATGAATACACCAATTTTTCTTTATGTACAAATTCACAAATGCATAGAAACAAAACATGTTCTTGCCCTTTTGCATGGATAATTTGACTTTTAAAATGAGTGACAGTTAGTCAATGCATGTGATACAGTCATCAACATTCTGTAAGGCACTATTTACAGGATGAAATCTTGGATTTTTGTTGAACAATAATGAAGCATGTTGAATTCTGAATATTCCGTAACATGACACATGTGTATGATGTGCCCAACCAGGCATCCTGCAGGGCCATTGATTAGCCTTTGAAAAAACAATAGTTTGATTAGACTATTTTTGCCATCAAATGGATGGACCTTTTTCTTGCTATTTTTTTGTTTTCATTTGTGTGCCACAACTTAAAGGCTTGGGATTGTCTAAATACTGTGCCACTCATTAATGGTAACACCAACCATTCATATACTTATTGGAAATACCAAATGAACGGTTCGGATCTCTTCTAGGATGCAACATGCGGAAATGACATGGAGGCATGAAATTGCTATGCCTCACATGTACCAAATCCGTCATCACACCTCCTAAATTTTACTTCACACACAAATCACAAATCCTCTGCATTTTGAAGGGGTGAAATACTTGGCTATCTTTGTGCATCAGATCACTGTGTGTCTGCATGGGTGCAAATGAGGGTCCTTATATATTACCTATGCATAAACATGGATGTTGCATGATGAGGCATGAATACACCAATTTTTCTTTACGTACAAATTCACAAATGCATAGAAACAAAACATGTTCTTGCCCTTTTGCATGGACAATTTGACTTTTAAAATGAGTGACAATTAGTCAATGCATGTGATACAGTCATCAACATTCTGTAAGGCACTATTTACAGGATGAAATCTTGGATTTTTGTTGAACAATAATGAAGCATGTTGAATTCTGAATATTCCGTAACATGACACATATGTATGATGTGCCCAACCAGGCATCCTGCAGGGCCTTTGATTGGCCTTTGAAAAAACTATAGTTTGATTAGACTATTTTTGCCATCAAATGGATGGACCTTTTTCTTGCTATGTTTTTGTTTTCATTTGTGTGCCACAACTTAAAGGCTTGGGATTGTCTAAATATTGTGCCACTCATTAATGGAAACACCAACCATTCATATACATATTGGAAATACCAAATGAACGGTTCGGATCTCTTCTAGGATGCAACATGCGGAAATGACATGGAGGCATGAAATTGCTATGCCTCACATGTACCAATTCCGTCATCACACCTCCTAAATTTTACTTCACACACAAATCACAAATCCTCTGCATTTTGAAGGGGTGAAATACTTGGCTATCTTTGTGCATCGAGATCACTGTGTGTCTGCATGGGTGCAAATGAGGGTCCTTGTATATTACCTATGCATAAACATGGATGTTGCATGATGAGGCATGAATACACCAATTTTTCTTTATGTACAAATTCACAAATGCATAGAAACAAAACATGTTCTTGCCCTTTTGCATGGACAATTTGACTTTTAAAATGAGTGACAGTTAGTCAATGCATGTGATACAGTCATCAACATTCTGTAAGGCACTATTTACAGGATGAAATCTTGGATTTTTGTTGAACAATAATGAAGCATGTTGAATTCTGAATATTCCGTAACATGACACATGTGTATGATGTGCCCAACCAGGCATCCTGCAGTGGCCGTTGATTGGCCTTTGAAAAACAATAGTTTGATTAGACTATTTTTGCCATCAAATGGATGGACCTTTTTCTTGCTATTTTTTTGTTTTCATTTGTGTGCCACAACTTAAAGGCTTGGGATTGTCTAAATATTGTGCCACTCATTAATGGAAACACCAACCATTCATATACATATTGGAAATACCAAATGAACGGTTATGATCTCTTCTAGGATGCAACATGCGGAAATGACACGGAGGCATGAAATTGCTATGCCTCACATGTACCAAATCCGTCATCACACCTCCTAAATTTTACTTCACACACAAATCACAAATCCTCTGCATTTTGAAGGGGTGAAATACTTGGCTATCTTTGTGCATCGATCACTGTGTGTCTGCATGGGTGCAAATGAGGGTCCTTGTATATTACCTATGCATAAACATGGATGTTGCATGATGAGGCATGAATACACCAATTTTTCTTTATGTACAAATTCACAAATGCATAGAAACAAAACATGTTCTTGCCCCTTTTTGCATGGACAATTTGACTTTTAAAATGAGTGACAGTTAGTCAATGCATGTGATACAGTCATCAACATTCTGTAAGGCACTATTTACAGGATGAAATCTTGGATTTTTGTTGAACAATAATGAAGCATGTTGAATTCTGAATATTCCGTAACATGACACATGTGTATGATGTGCCCAACTGGCATCCTGCAGGGGCCGTTGATTAGCCATTGAAAAAACAATAGTTTGATTAGACTATTTTTGCCATCAAATGGATGGACCTTTTTCTTGCTATTTTTTTGTTTTCATTTGTGTGCCACAACTTAAAGGCTTGGGATTGTCTAAATATTGTGCCACTCATTAATGGAAACACCAACCATTCATATACATATTGGAAATACCAAATGAACGGTTATGATCTCTTCTAGGATGCAACATGCGGAAATGACACGGAGGCATGAAATTGCTATGCCTCACATGTACCAAATCCGTCATCACACCTCCTAAATTTTACTTCACACACAAATCACAAATCCTCTGCATTTTGAAGGGGTGAAATACTTGGCTATCTTTGTGCATCGATCACTGTGTGTCTGCATGGGTGCAAATGAGGGTCCTTGTATATTACCTATGCATAAACATGGATGTTGCATGATGAGGCATGAATACACCAATTTTTCTTTATGTACAAATTCACAAATGCATAGAAACAAAACATGTTCTTGCCCTTTTGCATGGACAATTTGACTTTTAAAATGAGTGACAGTTAGTCAATGCATGTGATACAGTCATCAACATTCTGTAAGGCACTATTTACAGGATGAAATCTTGGATTTTTGTTGAACAATAATGAAGCATGTTGAATTTGAATATTCCGTAACATGACACATGTGTATGATGTGCCCAACTAGGCATCTGCAGGGCCGTTGATTAGCCATTGAAAGAACAATAGTTTGATTAGACTATTTTTGCCATCAAATGGATGGACCTTTTTCTTGCTATTTTTTTGTTTTCATTTGTGTGCCACAACTTAAAGGCTTGGGATTGTCTAAATATTGTGCCACTCATTAATGGAAACACCAACCATTCATATACATATTGGAAATACCAAATGAACGGTTCGGATCTCTTCTAGGATGCAACATGCGGAAATGACACGGAGGCATGAAATTGCTATGCCTCACATGTACCAAATCCGTCATCACACCTCCTAAATTTTACTTCACACACAAATCACAAATCCTCTGCATTTTGAAGGGGTGAAATACTTGGCTATCTTTGTGCATCAGATCACTGTGTGTCTGCATGGGTGCAAATGAGGGTCCTTGTATATTACCTATGCATAAACATGGATGTTGCATGATGAGGCATGAATACACCAATTTTTCTTTATGTACAAATTCACAAATGCATAGAAACAAAACATGTTCTTGCCCTTTGCATGGACAATTTGACTTTTAAAATGAGTGACAGTTAGTCAATGCATGTGATACAGTCATCAACATTCTGTAAGGCACTATTTACAGGATGAAATCTTGGATTTTTGTTGAACAATAATGAAGCATGTTGAATTCTGAATATTCCGTAACATGACACATGTGTATGATGTGCCCAACTAGGCATCCTGCAGGGCCGTTGATTGGCCTTTGAAAAAACAATAGTTTGATTAGACTATTTTTGCCATCAAATGGATGGACCTTTTTCTTGCTATTTTTTTGTTTTCATTTGTGTGCCACAACTTAAAGGCTTGGGATTGTCTAAATATTGTGCCACTCATTAATGGAAACACCAACCATTCATATACATATTGGAAATACCAAATGAACGGTTATGATCTCTTCTAGGATGCAACATGCGGAAATGACACGGAGGCATGAAATTGCTATGCCTCACATGTACCAAATCCGTCATCACACCTCCTAAATTTTACTTCACACACAAATCACAAATCCTCTGCATTTTGAAGGGGTGAAATACTTGGCTATCTTTGTGCATCAGATCACTGTGTGTCTCCATGGGTGCAAATGAGGGTCCTTGTATATTACCTATGCATAAACATGGATGTTGCATGATGAGGCATGAATACACCAATTTTTCTTTACGTACAAATTCACAAATGCATAGAAACAAAACATGTTCTTGCCCTTTTGCATGGACAATTTGACTTTTAAAATGAGTGACAGTTAGTCAATGCATGTGATACAGTCATCAACATTCTGTAAGGCACTATTTACAGGATGAAATCTTGGATTTTTGTTGAACAATAATGAAGCATGTTGAATTCTGAATATTCCGTAACATGACACATGTGTATGATGTGCCCAACCAGGCATCCTGCAGGGCCGTTGATTAGCCATTGAAAAAACAATAGTTTGATTAGACTATTTTTGCCATCAAATGGATGGACCTTTTTCTTGCTATTTTTTTGTTTTCATTTGTGTGCCACAACTTAAAGGCTTGGGATTGTCTAAATATTGTGCCACTCATTAATGGAAACACCAACCATTCATATACATATTGGAAATACCAAATGAACGGTTATGATCTCTTCTAGGATGCAACATGCGGAAATGACACGGAGGCATGAAATTGCTATGCCTCACATGTACCAAATCCGTCATCACACCTCCTAAATTTTACTTCACACACAAATCACAAATCCTCTGCATTTTGAAGGGGTGAAATACTTGGCTATCTTTGTGCATCAGATCACTGTGTGTCTGCATGGGTGCAAATGAGGGTCCTTGTATATTACCTATGCATAAACATGGATGTTGCATGATGAGGCATGAATACACCAATTTTTCTTTATGTACAAATTCACAAATGCATAGAAACAAAACATGTTCTTGCCCTTTTGCATGGACAATTTGACTTTTAAAATGAGTGACAGTTAGTCAATGCATGTGATACAGTCATCAACATTCTGTAAGGCACTATTTACAGGATGAAATCTTGGATTTTTGTTGAACAATAATGAAGCATGTTGAATTCTGAATATTCCGTAACATGACACATGTGTATGATGTGCCCAACCAGGCATCCTGCAGGGCCGTTGATTAGCCATTGAAAGAACAATAGTTTGATTAGACTATTTTTGCCATCAAATGGATGGACCTTTTTCTTGCTATTTTTTGTTTTCATTTGTGTGCCACAACTTAAAGGCTTGGGATTGTCTAAATATTGTGCCACTCATTAATGGAAACACCAACCATTCATATACATATTGGAAATACCAAATGAACGGTTCGGATCTCTTCTAGGATGCAACATGCGGAAATGACACGGAGGCATGAAATTGCTATGCCTCACATGTACCAAATCCGTCATCACACCTCCTAAATTTTACTTCACACACAAATCACAAATCCTCTGCATTTTGAAGGGGTGAAATACTTGGCTATCTTTGTGCATCAGATCACTTTGTGTGTCTGCATGGGTGCAAATGAGGGTCCTTGTATATTACCTATGCATAAACATGGATGTTGCATGATGAGGCATGAATACACCAATTTTTCTTTATGTACAAATTCACAAATGCATAGAAACAAAACATGTTCTTGCCCTTTTGCATGGACAATTTGACTTTTAAAATGAGTGACAGTTAGTCAATGCATGTGATACAGTCATCAACATTCGTAAGGCACTATTTACAGGATGAAATCTTGGATTTTTGTTGAACAATAATGAAGCATGTTGAATTCTGAATATTCCGTAACATGACACATGTGTATGATGTGCCCAACCAGGCATCCTGCAGGGCCGTTGATTGGCCTTTGAAAAAACAATAGTTTGATTAGACTATTTTTGCCATCAAATGGATGGACCTTTTTCTTGCTATTTTTTTGTTTTCATTTGTGTGCCACAACTTGAAGGCTTGGGATTGTCTAAATATTGTGCCACTCATTAATGGAAACACCAACCATTCATATACATATTGGAAATACCAAATGAACGGTTATGATCTCTTCTAGGATGCAACATGCGGAAATGACACGGAGGCATGAAATTGTTATGCCTCACATGTACCAAATCCGTCATCACACCTCCTAAATTTTACTTCACACACAAATCACAAATCCTCTGCATTTTGAAGGGGTGAAATACTTGGCTATCTTTGTGCATCAGATCACTGTGTGTCTGCATGGGTGCAAATGAGGGTCCTTGTATATTACCTATGCATAAACATGGATGTTGCATGATGAGGCATGAATACACCAATTTTTCTTTACCTACAAATTCACAAATGCATAGAAACAAAACATGTTCTTGCCCTTTTGCATGGACAATTTGACTTTTAAAATGAGTGACAGTTAGTCAATGCATGTGATACAGTCATCAACATTCTGTAAGGCACTATTTACAGGATGAAATCTTGGATTTTTGTTGAACAATAATGAAGCATGTTGAATTCTGAATATTCCGTAACATGACACATGTGTATGATGTGCCCAACCAGGCATCCTGCAGGGCCGTTGATTGGCCTTTGAAAAAACAATAGTTTGATTAGACTATTTTTGCCATCAAATGGATGGACCTTTTTCTTGCTATTTTTTTTGTTTTCATTTGTGTGCCACAACTTAAAGGCTTGGGATTGTCTAAATATTGTGCCACTCATTAATGGAAACACCAACCATTCATATACATATTGGAAATACCAAATGAACGGTTCGGATCTCTTCTAGGATGCAACATGCGGAAATGACACGGAGGCATGAAATTGATATGCCTCACATGTACCAAATCCGTCATCACACCTCCTAAATTTTACTTCACACACAAATCACAAATCCTCTGCATTTTGAAGGGGTGAAATACTTGGCTATCTTTGTGCATCAGATCACTGTGTGTCTGCATGGGTGCAAATGAGGGTCCTTGTATATTACCTATGCATAAACATGGATGTTGCATGATGAGGCATGAATTGTACACATGAATACACCAATTTTTCTTTATGTACAAATTCACAAATGCATAAAAACAAAACATGTTCTTGCCCTTTTGCATGGACAATTTGACTATTAAAATGAGTGACAGTTAGTCAATGCATGTGATACAGTCATCAACATTCTGTAAGGCACTATTTACAGGATGAAATCTTGGATTTTTGTTGAACAATAATGAAGCATGTTGAATTCTGAATATTCCGTAACATGACACATGTGTATGATGTGCCCAACCAGGCATCCTGCAGGGCCGTTGATTAGCCTTTGAAAGAACAATAGTTTGATTAGACTATTTTTGCCATCAAATGGATGGACCTTTTCTTGCTATTTTTTTGTTTTCATTTGTGTGCCACAACTTAAAGGCTTGGGATTGTCTAAATATTGTGCCACTCATTAATGGAAACACCAACCATTCATATACATATTGGAAATACCAAATGAACGGTTCGGATCTCTTCTAGGATGCAACATGCGGAAATGACATGGAGGCATGAAATTGCTATGCCTCACATGTACCAAATCCGTCATCACACCTCCTAAATTTTACTTCACACACAAATCACAAATCCTCTGCATTTTGAAGGGGTGAAATACTTGGCTATCTTTGTGCATCAGATCACTGTGTGTCTGCATGGGTGCAAATGAGGGTCCTTGTATATTACCTATGCATAAACATGGATGTTGCATGATGAGGCATGAATACACCAATTTTTCTTTATGTACAAATTCACAAATGCATAGAAACAAAACATGTTCTTGCCCTTTTGCATGGACAATTTGACTTTTAAAATGAGTGACAGTTAGTCAATGCATGTGGTACAGTCATCAACATTCTGTAAGGCACTATTTACAGGATGAAATCTTGGATTTTTGTTGAACAATAAGGAAGCATGTTGAATTCTGAATATTCCGTAACATGACACATGTGTATGATGTGCCCAACCAGGCATCCTGCAGGGCCGTTGATTGGCCTTTGAAAAAACAATAGTTTGATTAGACTATTTTTGCCATCAAATGGATGGACCTTTTTCTTGCTATTTTTTTGTTTTCATTTGTGTGCCACAACTTAAAGGCTTGGGATTGTCTAAATATTGTGCCACTCATTAATGGAAACACCAACCATTCATATACATATTGGAAATACCAAATGAACGGTTATGATCTCTTCTAGGATGCAACATGCGGAAATGACACGGAGGCATGAAATTGCTATGCCTCACATGTACCAAATCCGTCATCACACCTCCTAAATTTTACTTCACACACAAATCACAAATCCTCTGCATTTTGAAGGGGTGAAATACTTGGCTATCTTTGTGCATCAGATCACTGTGTGTCCGCATGGGTGCAAATGAGGGTCCTTGTATATTACCTATGCATAAACATGGATGTTGCATGATGAGGCATGAATACACCAATTTTTCTTTACGTACAAATTCACAAATGCATAGAAACAAAACATGTTCTTGCCCTTTTGCATGGACAATTTGACTTTTAAAATGAGTGACAGTTAGTCAATGCATGTGAAACAGTCATCAACATTCTGTAAGGCACTATTTACAGGATGAAATCTTGGATTTTTGTTGAACAATAATGAAGCATGTTGAATTCTGAATATTCCGTAACATGACACATGTGTATGATGTGCCCAACCAGGCATCCTGCAGGGCCGTTGATTGGCCTTTGAAAAAACAATAGTTTGATTAGACTATTTTTGCCATCAAATGGATGGACCTTTTTCTTGCTATTTTTTTGTTTTCATTTGTGTGCCACAACTTAAAGGCTTGGGATTGTCTAAATATTGTGCCACTCATTAATGGAAACACCAACCATTCATATACATATTGGAAATACCAAATGAACGGTTCGGATCTCTTCTAGGATGCAACATGCGGAAATGACACGGAGGCATGAAATTGCTATGCCTCACATGTACCAAATCCGTCATCACACCTCCTAAATTTTACTTCACACACAAATCACAAATCCTCTGCATTTTGAAGGGGTGAAATACTTGGCTATCTTTGTGCATCAGATCACTTTGTGTGTCTGCATGGGTGCAAATGAGGGTCCTTGTATATTACCTATGCATAAACATGGATGTTGCATGATGAGGCATGAATACACCAATTTTTCTTTATGTACAAATTCACAAATGCATAGAAACAAAACATGTTCTTGCCCTTTGCATGGACAATTTGACTTTTAAAATGAGTGACAGTTAGTCAATGCATGTGATACATCATCAACATTCTGTAAGGCACTATTTACAGGATGAAATCTTGGATTTTTGTTGAACAATAATGAAGCATGTTGAATTCTGAATATTCCGTAACATGACACATGTGTATGATGTGCCCAACCAGGCATCCTGCAGGGCCGTTGATTAGCCTTTGAAAGAACAATAGTTTGATTAGACTATTTTTGCCATCAAATGGATGGACCTTTTTCTTGCTATTTTTTTGTTTTCATTTGTGTGCCACAACTTAAAGGCTTGGGATTGTCTAAATATTGTGCCACTCATTAATGGAAACACCAACCATTCATATACATATTGGAAATACCAAATGAACGGTTCGGATCTCTTCTAGGATGCAACATGCGGAAATGACATGGAGGCATGAAATTGCTATGCCTCACATGTACCAAATCCGTCATCACACCTCCTAAATTTTACTTCACACACAAATCACAAATCCACTGCATTTTGAAGGGGTGAAATACTTGGCTATCTTTGTGCATCAGATCACTCCTCTGCATTTTGAAGGGGTGAAATACTTGGCTATCTTTGTGCATCAGATCACTGTGTGTCTGCATGGGTGCAAATGAGGGTCCTTGTATATTACCTATGCATAAACATGGATGTTGCATGATGAGGCATGAATACACCAATTTTTCTTTACGTACAAATTCACAAATGCATAGAAACAAAACATGTTCTTGCCCTTTTGCATGGACAATTTGACTTTTAAAATGAGTGACAGTTAGTCAATGCATGTGAAACAGTCATCAACATTCTGTAAGGCACTATTTACAAGATGAAATCTTGGATTTTTGTTGAACAATAATGAAGCATGTTGAATTCTGAATATTCCGTAACATGACACATGTGTATGATGTGCCCAACCAGGCATCCTGCAGGGCCGTTGATTGGCCTTTGAAAAAACAATAGTTTGATTAGACTATTTTTGCCATCAAATGGATGGACCTTTTTCTTGCTATTTTTTTGTTTTCATTTGTGTGCCACAACTTAAAGGCTTGGGATTGTCTAAATATTGTGCCACTCATTAATGGAAACACCAACCATTCATATACATATTGGAAATACCAAATGAACGGTTCGGATCTCTTCTAGGATGCAACATGCGGAAATGACACGGAGGCATGAAATTGCTATGCCTCACATGTACCAAATCCGTCATCACACCTCCTAAATTTTACTTCACACACAAATCACAAATCCTCTGCATTTTGAAGGGGTGAAATACTTGGCTATCTTTGTGCATCAGATCACTGTGTGTCTGCATGGGTGCAAATGAGGGTCCTTGTATATTACCTATGCATAAACATGGATGTTGCATGATGAGGCATGAATTGTACACATGAATACACCAATTTTTCTTTATGTACAAATTCACAAATGCATAGAAACAAAACATGTTCTTGCCCTTTTGCATGGACAATTTGACTTTTAAAATGAGTGACAGTTAGTCAATGCATGTGATACAGTCATCAACATTCTGTAAGGCACTATTTACAGGATGAAATCTTGGATTTTTGTTGAACAATAATGAAGCATGTTGAATTCTGAATATTCCGTAACATGACACATGTGTATGATGTGCCCAACCAGGCATCCTGCAGGGCCGTTGATTAGCCTTTGAAAGAACAATAGTTTGATTAGACTATTTTTGCCATCAAATGGATGGACCTTTTTCTTGCTATTTTTTTGTTTTCATTTGTGTGCCACAACTTAAAGGCTTGGGATTGTCTAAATATTGTGCCACTCATTAATGGAAACACCAACCATTCATATACATATTGGAAATACCAAATGAACGGTTCGGATCTCTTCTAGGATGCAACATGCGGAAATGACATGGAGGCATGAAATTGCTATGCCTCACATGTACCAAATCCGTCATCACACCTCCTAAATTTTACTTCACACACAAATCACAAAAATCCTCTGCATTTTGAAGGGGTGGGTGAAATACTTGGCTATCTTTGTGCATCAGATCACTGTGTGTCTGCATGGGTGCAAATGAGGGTCCTTGTATATTACCTATGCATAAACATGGATGTTGCATGATGAGGCATGAATACACCAATTTTTCTTTATGTACAAATTCACAAATGCATAGAAACAAAACATGTTCTTGCCCTTTTGCATGGACAATTTGACTTTTAAAATGAGTGACAGTTAGTCAATGCATGTGATACAGTCATCAACATTCTGTAAGGCACTATTTACAGGATGAAATCTTGGATTTTTGTTGAACAATAATGAAGCATGTTGAATTTGAATATTCCGTAACATGACACATGTGTATGATGTGCCCAACCAGGCATCCTGCAGGCCGTTGATTGGCCTTTGAAAGAACAATAGTTTGATTAGACTATTTTTGCCATCAAATGGATGGACCTTTTTCTTGCTATTTTTTTGTTTTCATTTGTGTGCCACAACTTAAAGGCTTGGGATTGTCTAAATATTGTGCCACTCATTAATGGAAACACCAACCATTCATATACATATTGGAAATACCAAATGAACGGTTCGGATCTCTTCTAGGATGCAACATGCGGAAATGACATGGAGGCATGAAATTGCTATGCCTCACATGTACCAAATCCGTCATCACACCTCCTAAATTTTACTTCACACACAAATCACAAATCCACTGCATTTTGAAGGGGTGAAATACTTTATCTTTGTGCATCAGATCACTCCTCTGCATTTTGAAGGGGTGAAATACTTGGCTATCTTTGTGCATCAGATCACGTGTGTGTCTGCATGGGTGCAAATGAGGGTCCTTGTTTATTACCTATGCATAAACATGGATGTTGCATGATGAGGCATGAATACACCAATTTTTCTTTATGTACAAATTCACAAATGCATAGAAACAAAACATGTTCTTGCCCTTTTGCATGGACAATTTGACTTTTAAAATGAGTGACAGTTAGTCAATGCATGTGATACTGATCATCAACATTCTGTAAGGCACTATTTACAAGATGAAATCTTGGATTTTTGTTGAACAATAATGAAGCATGTTGAATTTCGAATATTCCGTAACATGACACATGTGTATGATGTGCCCAACCAGGCATCTGCAGGGCCGTTGATTGGCCTTTGAAAAAACAATAGTTTGATTAGACTATTTTTGCCATCAAATGGATGGACCTTTTTCTTGCTATTTTTTTGTTTTCATTTGTGTGCCACAACTTAAAGGCTTGGGATTGTCTAAATATTGTGCCACTCATTAATGGAAACACCAACCATTCATATACATATTGGAAATACCAAATGAACGGTTAGGATCTCTTCTAGGATGCAACATGCGGAAATGACACGGAGGCATGAAATTGCTATGCCTCACATGTACCAAATCCGTCATCACACCTCCTAAATTTTACTTCACACACAAATCACAAATCCTCTGCATTTTGAAGGGGTGAAATACTTGGCTATCTTTGTGCATCAGATCACTGTGTGTCTGCATGGGTGCAAATGAGGGTCCTTGTATATTACCTATGCATAAACATGGATGTTGCATGATGAGGCATGAATACACCAATTTTTCTTTACGTACAAATTCACAAATGCATAGAAACAAAACATGTTCTTGCCCTTTTGCATGGACAATTTGACTTTTAAAATGAGTGACAGTTAGTCAATGCATGTGATACAGTCATCAACATTCTGTAAGGCACTATTTACAAGATGAAATCTTGGATTTTTGTTGAACAATAATGAAGCATGTTGAATTTGAATATTCCGTAACATGACACATGTGTATGATGTGCCCAACCAGGCATCCTGCAGGGCCGTTGATTGGCCTTTGAAAAAACAATAGTTTGATTAGACTATTTTTGCCATCAAATGGATGGACCTTTTTCTTGCTATTTTTTTGTTTTCATTTGTGTGCCACAACTTAAAGGCTTGGGATTGTCTAAATATTGTGCCACTCATTAATGGAAACACCAACCATTCATATACATATTGGAAATACCAAATGAACGGTTCGGATCTCTTCTAGGATGCAACATGCGGAAATGACACGGAGGCATGAAATTGCTATGCCTCACATGTACCAAATCCGTCATCACACCTCCTAAATTTTACTTCACACACAAATCACAAATCCTCTGCATTTTGAAGGGGTGAAATACTTGGCTATCTTTGTGCATCAGATCACTGTGTGTCTGCATGGGTGCAAATGAGGGTCCTTGTATATTACCTATGCATAAACATGGATGATGATTGCATGATGAGGCATGAATACACCAATTTTTCTTTATGTACAAATTCACAAATGCATAGAAACAAAACATGTTCTTGCCCTTTTGCATGGACAATTTGACTTTTAAAATGAGTGACAGTTAGTCAATGCATGTGATACAGTCATCAACATTCTGTAAGGCACTATTTACAGGATGAAATCTTGGATTTTTGTTGAACAATAATGAAGCATGTTGAATTTGAATATTCCGTAACATGACACATGTGTATGATGTGCCCAACCAGGCATCTGCAGGGCCGTTGATTAGCCTTTGAAAAACAATAGTTTGATTAGACTATTTTTGCCATCAAATGGATGGACCTTTTTCTTGCTATTTTTTTGTTTTCATTTGTGTGCCACAACTTAAAGGCTTGGGATTGTCTAAATATTGTGCCACTCATTAATGGAAACACCAACCATTCATATACATATTGGAAATACCAAATGAACGGTTCGGATCTCTTCTAGGATGCAACATGCGGAAATGACATGGAGGCATGAAATTGCTATGCCTCACATGTACCAAATCCGTCATCACACCTCCTAAATTTTACTTCACACACAAATCACAAATCCTCTGCATTTTGAAGGGTGAAATACTTGGCTATCTTTGTGCATCAGATCACTCCTCTGCATTTTGAAGGGGTGAAATACTTGGCTATCTTTGTGCATCAGATCACTGTGTGTCTGCATGGGTGCAAATGAGGGTCCTTGTATATTACCTATGCATAAACATGGATGTTGCATGATGAGGCATGAATACACCAATTTTTCTTTATGTACAAATTCACAAATGCATAGAAACAAAACATGTTCTTGCCCTTTTGCATGGACAATTTGACTTTTAAAATGAGTGACAGTTAGTCAATGCATGTGATACAGTCATCAACATTCTGTAAGGCACTATTTACAAGATGAAATCTTGGATTTTTGTTGAACAATAATGAAGCATGTTGAATTTGAATATTCCGTAACATGACACATGTGTATGATGTGCCCAACCAGGCATCCTGCAGGCCGTTGATTGGCCTTTGAAAAAACAATAGTTTGATTAGACTATTTTTGCCATCAAATGGATGGACCTTTTTCTTGCTATTTTTTTGTTTTCATTTGTGTGCCACAACTTAAAGGCTTGGGATTGTCTAAATATTGTGCCACTCATTAATGGAAACACCAACCATTCATATACATATTGGAAATACCAAATGAACGGTTAGGATCTCTTCTAGGATGCAACATGCGGAAATGACACGGAGGCATGAAATTGCTATGCCTCACATGTACCAAATCCGTCATCACACCTCCTAAATTTTACTTCACACACAAATCACAAATCCTCTGCATTTTGAAGGGGTGAAATACTTGGCTATCTTTGTGCATCGAGATCACTGTGTGTCCGCATGGGTGCAAATGAGGGTCCTTGTATATTACCTATGCATAAACATGGATGTTGCATGATGAGGCATGAATACACCAATTTTTCTTTATGTACAAATTCACAAATGCATAGAAACAAAACATGTTCTTGCCCTTTTGCATGGACAATTTGACTTTTAAAATGAGTGACAGTTAGTCAATGCATGTGATACAGTCATCAACATTCTGTAAGGCACTATTTACAGGATGAAATCTTGGATTTTTGTTGAACAATAATGAAGCATGTTGAATTCTGAATATTCCGTAACATGACACATGTGTATGATGTGCCCAACCAGGCATCCTGCAGGGCCGTTGATTGGCCTTTGAAAAAACAATAGTTTGATTAGACTATTTTTGCCATCAAATGGATGGACCTTTTTCTTGCTATTTTTTTGTTTTCATTTGTGTGCCACAACTTAAAGGCTTGGGATTGTCTAAATATTGTGCCACTCATTAATGGAAACACCAACCATTCATATACATATTGGAAATACCAAATGAACGGTTATGATCTCTTCTAGGATGCAACATGCGGAAATGACACGGAGGCATGAAATTGCTATGCCTCACATGTACCAAATCCGTCATCACACCTCCTAAATTTTACTTCACACACAAATCACAAATCCTCTGCATTTTGAAGGGGTGAAATACTTGGCTATCTTTGTGCATCAGATCACTGTGTGTCTGCATGGGTGCAAATGAGGGTCCTTGTATATTACCTATGCATAAACATGGATGTTGCATGATGAGGCATGAATACACCAATTTTTCTTTATGTACAAATTCACAAATGCATAGAAACAAAACATGTTCTTGCCCTTTTGCATGGACAATTTGACTTTTAAAATGAGTGACAGTTAGTCAATGCATGTGATACAGTCATCAACATTCTGTAAGGCACTATTTACAGGATGAAATCTTGGATTTTTGTTGAACAATAATGAAGCATGTTGAATTCTGAATATTCCGTAACATGACACATGTGTATGATGTGCCCAACCAGGCATCTGCAGGGCCGTTGATTAGCCTTTGAAAAAACAATAGTTTGATTAGACTATTTTTGCCATCAAATGGATGGACCTTTTTCTTGCTATTTTTTTGTTTTCATTTGTGTGCCACAACTTAAAGGCTTGGGATTGTCTAAATATTGTGCCACTCATTAATGGAAACACCAACCATTCATATACATATTGGAAATACCAAATGAACGGTTCGGATCTCTTCTAGGATGCAACATGCGGAAATGACATGGAGGCATGAAATTGCTATGCCTCACATGTACCAAATCGTCATCACACCTCCTAAATTTTACTTCACACACAAATCACAAATCCACTGCATTTTGAAGGGGTGAAATACTTGGCTATCTTTGTGCATCAGATCACTCCTCTGCATTTTGAAGGGGTGAAATACTTGGCTATCTTTGTGCATCAGATCACTGTGTGTCTGCATGGGTGCAAATGAGGGTCCTTGTATATTACCTATGCATAAACATGGATGTTGCATGATGAGGCATGAATACACCAATTTTTCTTTATGTACAAATTCACAAATGCATAGAAACAAAACATGTTCTTGCCCTTTTGCATGGACAATTTGACTTTTAAAATGAGTGACAGTTAGTCAATGCATGTGATACTGATCATCAACATTCTGTAAGGCACTATTTACAGGATGAAATCTTGGATTTTTGTTGAACAATAATGAAGCATGTTGAATTCTGAATATTCCGTAACATGACACATGTGTATGATGTGCCCAACCAGGCATCCTGCGGGCAGGCCGTTGATTGGCCTTTGAAAAAACAATAGTTTGATTAGACTATTTTTGCCATCAAATGGATGGACCTTTTTCTTGCTATTTTTTTGTTTTCATTTGTGTGCCACAACTTAAAGGCTTGGGATTGTCTAAATATTGTGCCACTCATTAATGGAAACACCAACCATTCATATACATATTGGAAATACCAAATGAACGGTTCGGATCTCTTCTAGGATGCAACATGCGGAAATGACATGGAGGCATGAAATTGCTATGCCTCACATGTACCAAATCCGTCATCACACCTCCTAAATTTTACTTCACACACAAATCACAAATCCTCTGCATTTTGAAGGGGTGAAATACTTGGCTATCTTTGTGCATCAGATCACTGTGTGTCTGCATGGGTGCAAATGAGGGTCCTTGTATATTACCTATGCATAAACATGGATGTTGCATGATGAGGCATGAATACACCAATTTTTCTTTACGTACAAATTCACAAATGCATAGAAACAAAACATGTTCTTGCCCTTTTGCATGGACAATTTGACTTTTAAAATGAGTGACAGTTAGTCAATGCATGTGATACAGTCATCAACATTCTGTAAGGCACTATTTACAAGGATGAAATCTTGGATTTTTGTTGAACAATAATGAAGCATGTTGAATTCTGAATATTCCGTAACATGACACATGTGTATGATGTGCCCAACCTAGGCATCCTGCAGGCCGTTGATTGGCCTTTGAAAAAACAATAGTTTGATTAGACTATTTTTGCCATCAAATGGATGGACCTTTTTCTTGCTATTTTTTTGTTTTCATTTGTGTGCCACAACTTAAAGGCTTGGGATTGTCTAAATATTGTGCCACTCATTAATGGAAACACCAACCATTCATATACATATTGGAAATACCAAATGAACGGTTCGGATCTCTTCTAGGATGCAACATGCGGAAATGACACGGAGGCATGAAATTGCTATGCCTCACATGTACCAAATCCGTCATCACACCTCCTAAATTTTACTTCACACACAAATCACAAATCCTCTGCATTTTGAAGGGGTGAAATACTTGGCTATCTTTGTGCATCAGATCACTGTGTGTCTGCATGGGTGCAAATGAGGGTCCTTGTATATTACCTATGCATAAACATGGATGTTGCATGATGAGGCATGAATTGTACACATGAATACACCAATTTTTCTTTATGTACAAATTCACAAATGCATAGAAACAAAACATGTTCTTGCCTTTTGCATGGACAATTTGACTTTTAAAATGAGTGACAGTTAGTCAATGCATGTGATACAGTCATCAACATTCTGTAAGGCACTATTTACAGGATGAAATCTTGGATTTTTGTTGAACAATAATGAAGCATGTTGAATTCTGAATATTCCGTAACATGACACATGTGTATGATGTGCCCAACCAGGCATCCTGCAGGGCCGTTGATTAGCCTTTGAAAGAACAATAGTTTGATTAGACTATTTTTGCCATCAAATGGATGGACCTTTTTCTTGCTATTTTTTTGTTTTCATTTGTGTGCCACAACTTAAAGGCTTGGGATTGTCTAAATATTGTGCCACTCATTAATGGAAACACCAACCATTCATATACATATTGGAAATACCAAATGAACGGTTCGGATCTCTTCTAGGATGCAACATGCGGAAATGACATGGAGGCATGAAATTGCTATGCCTCACATGTACCAAATCCGTCATCACACCTCCTAAATTTTACTTCACACACAAATCACAAATCCACTGCATTTTGAAGGGGTGAAATACTTGGCTATCTTTGTGCATCAGATCACTCCTCTGCATTTTGAAGGGGTGAAATACTTGGCTATCTTTGTGCATCAGATCACTGTGTGTCTGCATGGGTGCAAATGAGGGTCCTTGTATATTACCTATGCATAAACATGGATGTTGCATGATGAGGCATGAATACACCAATTTTTCTTTATGTACAAATTCACAAATGCATAGAAACAAAACATGTTCTTGCCCTTTTGCATGGACAATTTGACTTTTAAAATGAGTGACAGTTAGTCAATGCATGTGATACAGTCATCAACATTCTGTAAGGCACTATTTACAAGATGAAATCTTGGATTTTTGTTGAACAATAATGAAGCATGTTGAATTCTGAATATTCCGTAACATGACACATGTGTATGATGTGCCCAACCAGGCATCCTGCAGGGCCGTTGATTGGCCTTTGAAAAAACAATAGTTTGATTAGACTATTTTTGCCATCAAATGGATGGACCTTTTTCTTGCTATTTTTTTGTTTTCATTTGTGTGCCACAACTTAAAGGCTTGGGATTGTCTAAATATTGTGCCACTCATTAATGGAAACACCAACCATTCATATACATATTGGAAATACCAAATGAACAGTTCGGATCTCTTCTAGGATGCAACATGCGGAAATGACACGGAGGCATGAAATTGCTATGCCTCACATGTACCAAATCCGTCATCACACCTCCTAAATTTTACTTCACACACAAATCACAAATCCTCTGCATTTTGAAGGGGTGAAATACTTGGCTATCTTTGTGCATCAGATCACTGTGTGTCTGCATGGGTGCAAATGAGGGTCCTTGTATATTACCTATGCATAAACATGGATGTTGCATGATGAGGCATGAATACACCAATTTTTCTTTATGTACAAATTCACAAATGCATAGAAACAAAACATGTTCTTGCCCTTTTGCATGGACAATTTGACTTTTAAAATGAGTGACAGTTAGTCAATGCATGTGATACAGTCATCAACATTCTGTAAGGCACTATTTACAGGATGAAATCTTGGATTTTTGTTGAACAATAATGAAGCATGTTGAATTCTGAATATTCCGTAACATGACACATGTGTATGATGTGCCCAACCAGGCATCCTGCAGGGCCGTTGATTGGCCTTTGGAAGAACAATAGTTTGATTAGACTATTTTTGCCATCAAATGGATGGACCTTTTTCTTGCTATTTTTTTGTTTTCATTTGTGTGCCACAACTTAAAGGCTTGGGATTGTCTAAATATTGTGCCACTCATTAATGGAAACACCAACCATTCATATACATATTGGAAATACCAAATGAACGGTTCGGATCTCTTCTAGGATGCAACATGCGGAAATGACATGGAGGCATGAAATTGCTATGCCTCACATGTACCAAATCCGTCATCACACCTCCTAAATTTTACTTCACACACAAATCACAAATCCACTGCATTTTGAAGGGGTGAAATACTTGGCTATCTTTGTGCATCAGATCACTCCTCTGCATTTTGAAGGGGTGAAATACTTGGCTATCTTTGTGCATCGAGATCACTTGTGTGTCTGCATGGGTGCAAATGAGGGTCCTTGTATATTACCTATGCATAAACATGGATGTTGCATGATGAGGCATGAATACACCAATTTTTCTTTATGTACAAATTCACAAATGCATAGAAACAAAACATGTTCTTGCCCTTTTGCATGGACAATTTGACTTTTAAAATGAGTGACAGTTAGTCAATGCATGTGATACAGTCATCAACATTCTGTAAGGCACTATTTACAGGATGAAATCTTGGATTTTTGTTGAACAATAATGAAGCATGTTGAATTCGAATATTCCGTAACATGACACATGTGTATGATGTGCCCAACCAGGCATCTGCAGGGCCGTTGATTGGCCTTTGAAAAAACAATAGTTTGATTAGACTATTTTTGCCATCAAATGGATGGACCTTTTTCTTGCTATTTTTTTGTTTTCATTTGTGTGCCACAACTTAAAGGCTTGGGATTGTCTAAATATTGTGCCACTCATTAATGGAAACACCAACCATTCATATACATATTGGAAATACCAAATGAACGGTTATGATCTCTTCTAGGATGCAACATGCGGAAATGACACGGAGGCATGAAATTGCTATGCCTCACATGTACCAAATCCATCACACCTCCTAAATTTTACTTCACACACAAATCACAAATCCTCTGCATTTTGAAGGGGTGAAATACTTGGCTATCTTTGTGCATAGATCACTGTGTGTGTCTGCATGGGTGCAAATGAGGGTCCTTGTATATTACCTATGCATAAACATGGATGTTGCATGATGAGGCATGAATACACCAATTTTTCTTTATGTACAAATTCACAAATGCATAGAAACAAAACATGTTCTTGCCCTTTTGCATGGACAATTTGACTTTTAAAATGAGTGACAGTTAGTCAATGCATGTGATACAGTCATCAACATTCTGTAAGGCACTATTTACAGGATGAAATCTTGGATTTTTGTTGAACAATAATGAAGCATGTTGAATTCTGAATATTCCGTAACATGACACATGTGTATGATGTGCCCAACCAGGCATCCTGCAGGCCGTTGATTAGCCTTTGAAAAAACAATAGTTTGATTAGACTATTTTTGCCATCAAATGGATGGACCTTTTTCTTGCTATTTTTTGTTTTCATTTGTGTGCCACAACTTAAAGGCTTGGGATTGTCTAAATATTGTGCCACTCATTAATGGAAACACCAACCATTCATATACATATTGGAAATACCAAATGAACGGTTATGATCTCTTCTAGGATGCAACATGCGGAAATGACACGGAGGCATGAAATTGCTATGCCTCACATGTACCAAATCCATCATCACACCTCCTAAATTTTACTTCACACACAAATCACAAATCCTCTGCATTTTGAAGGGGTGAAATACTTGGCTATCTTTGTGCATATCTTTGTGCATGAAGGGGTGATGGCTATCTTTGTGCATCAGATCACTGTGTGTCTGCATGGGTGCAAATGAGGGTCCTTGTATATTACCTATGCATAAACATGGATGTTGCATGATGAGGCATGAATACACCAATTTTTCTTTATGTACAAATTCACAAATGCATAGAAACAAAACATGTTCTTGCCCTTTTGCATGGACAATTTGACTTTTAAAATGAGTGACAGTTAGTCAATGCATGTGATACAGTCATCAACATTCTGTAAGGCACTATTTACAAGATGAAATCTTGGATTTTTGTTGAACAATAATGAAGCATGTTGAATTTGAATATTCCGTAACATGACACATGTGTATGATGTGCCCAACCAGGCATCTGCAGGGCCGTTGATTGGCCTTTGAAAAAACAATAGTTTGATTAGACTATTTTTGCCATCAAATGGATGGACCTTTTTCTTGCTATTTTTTGTTTTCATTTGTGTGCCACAACTTAAAGGCTTGGGATTGTCTAAATATTGTGCCACTCATTAATGGAAACACCAACCATTCATATACATATTGGAAATACCAAATGAACGGTTATGATCTCTTCTAGGATGCAACATGCGGAAATGACACGGAGGCATGAAATTGCTATGCCTCACATGTACCAAATCCGTCATCACACCTCCTAAATTTTACTTCACACACAAATCACAAATCCTCTGCATTTTGAAGGGGTGAAATACTTGGCTATCTTTGTGCATCAGATCACTGTGTGTCTGCATGGGTGCAAATGAGGGTCCTTGTATATTACCTATGCATAAACATGGATGTTGCATGATGAGGCATGAATACACCAATTTTTCTTTACGTACAAATTCACAAATGCATAGAAACAAAACATGTTCTTGCCCTTTTGCATGGACAATTTGACTTTTAAAATGAGTGACAGTTAGTCAATGCATGTGAAACAGTCATCAACATTCTGTAAGGCACTATTTACAGGATGAAATCTTGGATTTTTGTTGAACAATAATGAAGCATGTTGAATTTGAATATTCCGTAACATGACACATGTGTATGATGTGCCCAACCAGGCATCTGCAGGGCCGTTGATTGGCCTTTGAAAAAACAATAGTTTGATTAGACTATTTTTGCCATCAAATGGATGGACCTTTTTCTTGCTATTTTTTTGTTTTCATTTGTGTGCCACAACTTAAAGGCTTGGGATTGTCTAAATATTGTGCCACTCATTAATGGAAACACCAACCATTCATATACATATTGGAAATACCAAATGAACGGTTCGGATCTCTTCTAGGATGCAACATGCGGAAATGACACGGAGGCATGAAATTGCTATGCCTCACATGTACCAAATCCGTCATCACACCTCCTAAATTTTACTTCACACACAAATCACAAATCCTCTGCATTTTGAAGGGGTGAAATACTTGGCTATCTTTGTGCATCAGATCACTGTGTGTCTGCATGGGTGCAAATGAGGGTCCTTGTATATTACCTATGCATAAACATGGATGTTGCATGATGAGGCATGAATTGTACACATGAATACACCAATTTTTTTTTATGTACAAATTCACAAATGCATAGAAACAAAACATGTTCTTGCCCTTTTGCATGGACAATTTGACTTTTAAAATGAGTGACAGTTAGTCAATGCATGTGATACAGTCATCAACATTCTGTAAGGCACTATTTACTGGATGAAATCTTGGATTTTTGTTGAACAATAATGAAGCATGTTGAATTCTGAATATTCCGTAACATGACACATGTGTATGATGTGCCCAACCAGGCATCCTGCAGGGCCGTTGATTAGCCTTTGAAAGAACAATAGTTTGATTAGACTATTTTTGCCATCAAATGGATGGACCTTTTTCTTGCTATTTTTTTGTTTTCATTTGTGTGCCACAACTTAAAGGCTTGGGATTGTCTAAATATTGTGCCACTCATTAATGGAAACACCAACCATTCATATACATATTGGAAATACCAAATGAACGGTTCGGATCTCTTCTAGGATGCAACATGCGGAAATGACATGGAGGCATGAAATTGCTATGCCTCACATGTACCAAATCCGTCATCACACCTCCTAAATTTTACTTCACACACAAATCACAAATCCTCTGCATTTTGAAGGGGTGAAATACTTGGCTATCTTTGTGCATCAGATCACTCCTCTGCATTTTGAAGGGGTGAAATACTTGGCTATCTTTGTGCATCAGATCACTGTGTGTCTGCATGGGTGCAAATGAGGGTCCTTGTATATTACCTATGCATAAACATGGATGTTGCATGATGAGGCATGAATACACCAATTTTTCTTTATGTACAAATTCACAAATGCATAGAAACAAAACATGTTCTTGCCCTTTTGCATGGACAATTTGACTTTTAAAATGAGTGACAGTTAGTCAATGCATGTGATACAGTCATCAACATTCTGTAAGGCACTATTTACAAGATGAAATCTTGGATTTTTGTTGAACAATAATGAAGCATGTTGAATTCTGAATATTCCGTAACATGACACATGTGTATGATGTGCCCAACCAGGCATCCTGCAGGCCGTTGATTGGCCTTTGAAAAAACAATAGTTTGATTAGACTATTTTTGCCATCAAATGGATGGACCTTTTTCTTGCTATTTTTTTGTTTTCATTTGTGTGCCACAACTTAAAGGCTTGGGATTGTCTAAATATTGTGCCACTCATTAATGGAAACACCAACCATTCATATACATATTGGAAATACCAAATGAACGGTTATGATCTCTTCTAGGATGCAACATGCGGAAATGACACGGAGGCATGAAATTGCTATGCCTCACATGTACCAAATCCATCATCACACCTCCTAAATTTTACTTCACACACAAATCACAAATCTCTGCATTTTGAAGGGGTGAAATACTTGGCTATCTTTGTGCATCAGATCACTGTGTGTGTCCGCATGGGTGCAAATGAGGGTCCTTGTATATTACCTATGCATAAACATGGATGTTGCATGATGAGGCATGAATACACCAATTTTTCTTTACGTACAAATTCACAAATGCATAGAAACAAAACATGTTCTTGCCCTTTTGCATGGACAATTTGACTTTTAAAATGAGTGACAGTTAGTCAATGCATGTGATACAGTCATCAACATTCTGTAAGGCACTATTTACAGGATGAAATCTTGGATTTTTGTTGAACAATAATGAAGCATGTTGAATTCTGAATATTCCGTAACATGACACATGTGTATGATGTGCCCAACCAGGCATCTGCAGGGCCGTTGATTGGCCTTTGAAAAACAATAGTTTGATTAGACTATTTTTGCCATCAAATGGATGGACCTTTTTCTTGCTATTTTTTTGTTTTCATTTGTGTGCCACAACTTAAAGGCTTGGGATTGTCTAAATATTGTGCCACTCATTAATGGAAACACCAACCATTCATATACATATTGGAAATACCAAATGAACGGTTCGGATCTCTTCTAGGATGCAACATGCGGAAATGACACGGAGGCATGAAATTGCTATGCCTCACATGTACCAAATCCGTCATCACACCTCCTAAATTTTACTTCACACACAAATCACAAATCCTCTGCATTTTGAAGGGGTGAAATACTTGGCTATCTTTGTGCATCAGATCACTTTGTGTGTCTGCATGGGTGCAAATGAGGGTCCTTGTATATTACCTATGCATAAACATGGATGTTGCATGATGAGGCATGAATACACCAATTTTTCTTTATGTACAAATTCACAAATGCATAGAAACAAAACATGTTCTTGCCCTTTTGCATGGACAATTTGACTTTTAAAATGAGTGACAGTTAGTCAATGCATGTGATACAGTCATCAACATTCTGTAAGGCACTATTTACAGGATGAAATCTTGGGATTTTGTTGAACAATAATGAAGCATGTTGAATTCTGAATATTCCGTAACATGACACATGTGTATGATGTGCCCAACCAGGCATCCTGCGAGGCCGTTGATTGGCCTTTGAAAAAACAATAGTTTGATTAGACTATTTTTGCCATCAAATGGATGGACCTTTTTCTTGCTATTTTTTGTTTTCATTTGTGTGCCACAACTTGAAGGCTTGGGATTGTCTAAATATTGTGCCACTCATTAATGGAAACACCAACCATTCATATACATATTGGAAATACCAAATGAACGGTTATGATCTCTTCTAGGATGCAACATGCGGAAATGACACGGAGGCATGAAATTGTTATGCCTCACATGTACCAAATCCGTCATCACACCTCCTAAATTTTACTTCACACACAAATCACAAATCCTCTGCATTTTGAAGGGGTGAAATACTTGGCTATCTTTGTGCATCAGATCACTGTGTGTCTGCATGGGTGCAAATGAGGGTCCTTGTATATTACCTATGCATAAACATGGATGTTGCATGATGATGAGGCATGAATACACCAATTTTTCTTTATGTACAAATTCACAAATGCATAGAAACAAAACATGTTCTTGCCCTTTTGCATGGACAATTTGACTTTTAAAATGAGTGACAGTTAGTCAATGCATGTGATCTGATCATCAACATTCTGTAAGGCACTATTTACAAGATGAAATCTTGGATTTTTGTTGAACAATAATGAAGCATGTTGAATTTGAATATTCCGTAACATGACATACATGTGTATGATGTGCCCAACCAGGCATCTGCAGGGCCGTTGATTGGCCTTTGAAAAAACAATAGTTTGATTAGACTATTTTTGCCATCAAATGGATGGACCTTTTTCTTGCTATTTTTTGTTTTCATTTGTGTGCCACAACTTAAAGGCTTGGGATTGTCTAAATATTGTGCCACTCATTAATGGAAACACCAACCATTCATATACATATTGGAAATACCAAATGAACGGTTATGATCTCTTCTAGGATGCAACATGCGGAAATGACACGGAGGCATGAAATTGCTATGCCTCACATGTACCAAATCCATCATCACACCTCCTAAATTTTACTTCACACACAAATCACAAATCCTCTGCATTTTGAAGGGGTGAAATACTTGGCTATCTTTGTGCATCGATCACTGCGTGTCTGCATGGGTGCAAATGAGGGTCCTTGTATATTACCTATGCATAAACATGGATGTTGCATGATGAGGCATGAATACACCAATTTTTCTTTACGTACAAATTCACAAATGCATAGAAACAAAACATGTTCTTGCCCTTTTGCATGGACAATTTGACTTTTAAAATGAGTGACAGTTAGTCAATGCATGTGATACAGTCATCAACATTCTGTAAGGCACTATTTACAGGATGAAATCTTGGATTTTTGTTGAACAATAATGAAGCATGTTGAATTCTGAATATTCCGTAACATGACACATGTGTATGATGTGCCCAACCAGGCATCTGCAGGGGCCGTTGATTGGCCTTTGAAAAAACAATAGTTTGATTAGACTATTTTTGCCATCAAATGGATGGACCTTTTTCTTGCTATTTTTTGTTTTCATTTGTGTGCCACAACTTAAAGGCTTGGGATTGTCTAAATATTGTGCCACTCATTAATGGAAACACCAACCATTCATATACATATTGGAAATACCAAATGAACGGTTATGATCTCTTCTAGGATGCAACATGCGGAAATGACACGGAGGCATGAAATTGCTATGCCTCACATGTACCAAATCCGTCATCACACCTCCTAAATTTTACTTCACACACAAATCACAAATCCTCTGCATTTTGAAGGGGTGAAATACTTGGCTATCTTTGTGCATCAGATCACTGTGTGTCTGCATGGGTGCAAATGAGGGTCCTTGTATATTACCTATGCATAAACATGGATGTTGCATGATGAGGCATGAATACACCAATTTTTCTTTATGTACAAATTCACAAATGCATAGAAACAAAACATGTTCTTGCCCTTTTGCATGGACAATTTGACTTTTAAAATGAGTGACAGTTAGTCAATGCATGTGATACAGTCATCAACATTCTGTAAGGCACTATTTACAGGATGAAATCTTGGATTTTTGTTGAACAATAATGAAGCATGTTGAATTCTGAATATTCCGTAACATGACACATGTGTATGATGTGCCCAACCAGGCATCCTGCAGGCCGTTGATTAGCCTTTGAAAGAACAATAGTTTGATTAGACTATTTTTGCCATCAAATGGATGGACCTTTTTCTTGCTATTTTTTTGTTTTCATTTGTGTGCCACAACTTAAAGGCTTGGGATTGTCTAAATATTGTGCCACTCATTAATGGAAACACCAACCATTCATATACATATTGGAAATACCAAATGAACGGTTTGGATCTCTTCTAGGATGCAACATGCGGAAATGACATGGAGGCATGAAATTGCTATGCCTCACATGTACCAAATCCGTCATCACACCTCCTAAATTTTACTTCACACACAAATCACAAATCCTCTGCATTTTGAAGGGGTGAAATACTTGGCTATCTTTGTGCATCGATCACTCGTGTGTCTGCATGGGTGCAAATGAGGGTCCTTGTATATTACCTATGCATAAACATGGATGTTGCATGATGAGGCATGAATACACCAATTTTTCTTTATGTACAAATTCACAAATGCATAGAAACAAAACATGTTCTTGCCCTTTTGCATGGACAATTTGACTTTTAAAATGAGTGACAGTTAGTCAATGCATGTGATACAGTCATCAACATTCTGTAAGGCACTATTTACAGGATGAAATCTTGGATTTTTGTTGAACAATAATGAAGCATGTTGAATTCTGAATATTCCGTAACATGACACATGTGTATGATGTGCCCAACCAGGCATCTGCAGGCCGTTGATTGGCCTTTGAAAAAACAATAGTTTGATTAGACTATTTTTGCCATCAAATGGATGGACCTTTTTCTTGCTATTTTTTGTTTTCATTTGTGTGCCACAACTTAAAGGCTTGGGATTGTCTAAATATTGTGCCACTCATTAATGGAAACACCAACCATTCATATACATATTGGAAATACCAAATGAACGGTTATGATCTCTTCTAGGATGCAACATGCGGAAATGACACGGAGGCATGAAATTGCTATGCCTCACATGTACCAAATCCGTCATCACACCTCCTAAATTTTACTTCACACACAAATCACAAATCCTCTGCATTTTGAAGGGGTGAAATACTTGGCTATCTTTGTGCATCAGATCACTGTGTGTCTGCATGGGTGCAAATGAGGGTCCTTGTATATTACCTATGCATAAACATGGATGTTGCATGATGAGGCATGAATACACCAATTTTTCTTTATGTACAAATTCACAAATGCATAGAAACAAAACATGTTCTTGCCCTTTTGCATGGACAATTTGACTTTTAAAATGAGTGACAGTTAGTCAATGCATGTGATACAGTCATCAACATTCTGTAAGGCACTATTTACAGGATAAAATCTTGGATTTTTGTTGAACAATAATGAAGCATATTGGATTCTGAATATTCCGTAACATGACACGTGTATGATGTGCCCAACCAGGCATCCTGCAGGGCCGTTGATTAGCCTTTGAAAAAACAATAGTTTGATTAGACTATTTTTGCCATCAAATGGATGGACCTTTTTCTTGCTATTTTTTTGTTTTCATTTGTGTGCCACAACTTAAAGGCTTGGGATTGTCTAAATATTGTGCCACTCATTAATGGAAACACCAACCATTCATATACATATTGGAAATACCAAATGAACGGTTATGATCTCTTCTAGGATGCAACATGCCGAAATGACATGGAGGCATGAAATTGCTATGCCTCACATGTACCAAATCCGTCATCACACCTCCTAAATTTTACTTCACACACAAATCACAAATCCTCTGCATTTTGAAGGGGTAAAATACTTGGCTATCTTTGTGCATCAGATCACTGTGTGTCTGCATGGGTGCAAATGAGGGTCCTTGTATATTACCTATGCATAAACATGGATGTTGCATGTTGAGGCATGAATTGTACACATGAATACACCAATTTTTCTTTATGTACAAATTCACAAATGCATAGAAACAAAACATGTTCTTGCCCTTTTGCATGGACAATTTGACTTTTAAAATGAGTGACAGTTAGTCAATGCATGTGATACAGTCATCAACATTCTGTAAGGCACTATTTACAGGATGAAATCTTGGATTTTTGTTGAACAATAATGAAGCATGTTGAATTCTGAATATTCCATGTCTGTTGAGTAATAATACTGTGTCATGCTACAACTTAGTTTATTGAATGGGTATAAAAATGTAGTTGTCAATTTTGTTTATTGTGGCTAGTGCCTATCTGAAGAGTGTAATTGTCTGATATTTTAGGCTGAAGTTCTCAGTGTTATTTACAACCTGATGGAACTATCATATCTCATACACATATTTCATATTCATGCGCTTGTATGTTTATGTGTATGGCTCTACACGTGGAAGGAATAAACCTCTTATGAATTTTTTTTTTTTTTTAACAGATAGAAGGACTAAGTTATATATATAAAATAAATGTCTTTCAAGCCAACATGGTTGATGGTACCAATCATAGCAACAAAAAACCATGTAATTGCAAAAAATACAAATGGCTTCTTTTTTTTTTTTCTTTACATTGGACCGCTCAAGCAAGTTTTGTTGGGCTTCTTCCTCATATCATAGACCATTCCATTTCCTGCCAGCATCATGTAATTGTCTCTCCTAGTAAGTGTGGTGCACTCAAAACCCAGTGCATCAGCCAGTTGTCTCTGTATATGGTTTGCAACCTCACAGCTAGACTTCCCTCCAGCGCACGTTAGCTCCCTGGGCACCTTCCCAAGGAACTCCAAAACATAGGTGGGACATGGGTTCATCAAGAAGAAGATGGGGTCCAAGCACTTGAGGCCACTGGCTGTTGTACCATAGAACATGCCCACATGAGTGTTGATAGCCACAGGCACAATCTCATCGGCTAGCTCAGCAAACAGGGAGCTAAACCTGAGTAGATATGGCTCCCTACATGTAGTGCCCTCAGGGCAGACCACCAAGTCTCCTTCACTCAGTAGACTTTGCATGGTCACACCATCTTGCTTTCTATCCCTTGTAAGCCTGATTGTTTTAATGGGAGCAATGAACTCAGACATATTGCTTAAGCTGTATGTGACTGCAGTCATAGGCTTCCCAAGTGTTGTACTTAGGAAGACTGGATCCAGCAGTGTCCTGTGGGTGCACACATAGAGGATCCCAGGTTTGTTGTTGGCTGATCTTGATGGGGTGCACCCCTTGATTCTTATATGGACCCCACTCCATGATCCTAGCAAGATGACTATCTTGTATGGGAGGAAGATGCCCACAAGCAATCTGTAGATGGCTAGGATTATTCCTGCTGGGAGCCATAGGAACATCTAAGGGACACTTACACTTGGATAAATGGACCCTTGGTGTGATCTACCACATTGGTTGTTGTTGTTAAAGAGAGACCCATTGGTCCCAATCTTACAAAACAAGCAGCCCAGCTTGACAGAAAAGGCAGAACTCAAGCTAAGTCAACATCTTACTCAAAAATTCAACTCATGCCCAGTACACATTAGGATTTTCAAATTTATGTTTCAAGACTATTTCATGTTTGTATTGGAAAGAAAGAGTGCTACTGTATTTAAATCGTTTTACAATTCACCTTGATTTTGGCACTCAAAGCATCGATCTTCTGAAAAATAAGGGGGTTCTGCTTCTAATCTAAAAAGGGTATTTTTCTAGGTTAGGCCTGAAAGATATTAAAAAAATAAAAATAAAAATAAAAAATAAAAAAATAAAAAGACAATGGAAGAAGAACAATTAAATTTATAGGTTGGGGTAGCTTTTGATACCATGATTTAAGTTGTTGTTATTTGTTGCTAATAGGGTTTCTTCAGTTTGATCTAAAGCAAAACCCCAATGAATCAGATCAACCATTCACCCAAAAAGGAAAATGCAACCCACATTGATTATTGGATAAGACAAAATTTACATGATTCATCGTAAGGTCGGCCAAACAATAAAAAGGCAATGTGCATCACTCAAAATATTGGAAGTCATGTATATGTGTTGTAAGGTTGAAAAACCTAACAATGAAAACAACAAAGACAAAGGAAATTAGAAAAGAATATTCACATAGTTCAAATAAAAATATATTAGTAATCTAAACTAACAAATAATTAGCTAATAAAACATTAAAATCATGCATGATCATTTTAAGAACTAGCAGACCATCTGAACATTACCTATTCTCTTAAAAAGTCAGAACTCCAACAAAAGAACAAAAGAGTAAAAAGGACAACAACGCTTGCGCTCTTTTGTCACATGAGTAATCGTAGCTATAAAAGAAAATGAACTAAAACTGAGTGAGAGTAAGTCCTTGCAAGAAATTTCTTCACAACAAGAGAATTGAGGCAAGCTTGAGGCCTAAGAATCTTTGGTTTGACAAAGGAAATTGCATAACAAAAAGAACTAAGAATGATGAAACGAAGTTTGTAGAGAATTTTCACGCATCAATTAAACTGTTCCATAACCAACATTTTTTATGACATTGCTAAGACTCTGTCCATGTAGATTTTGAAGTGATATGTGTCTAGGACTGTCCAAGTGTCTCAAAATGTCAGCTTGGCAAACCTCAGAAAGTAAGCATCCAAGTAATAGGTCCGGCAAATGCCTAGAATATGAACTGACATCATATCCAGAAAGGGATTGTTTGTTTGTAATATATATAACTGCAAATTTCTAATTCCTGCATGGTAATGACATATTACTATTGTCTCCACTTTACGCATTCAAGATACTTTGATCATGGATGTCTTAGATGAGATCAAATCAACATGCAAGCTCACCTCCATAACAGAGTGGCAACTTACAGCAAAATCAAAGACTGCATCAAGTCCTCCAAGTTCTTGTAATCTTTCCCTAAAATTTCCCCCAACCCTTCTCATAATACCAGATGTATCTGAAAATTACAGGGCAATGGTTATTAGCAAAGGCAAAGAAACATGATCTACTACAAAACAGTGAATCTTTTGTGTCTTACAACCACATATGTCGGGCTACGCTATCAGGACCTCTTCTCACCATACCCCCAATTGCCTTCTTTCCACCCTTCTTCTCAGCATAGTACCTTTCTTTCCACCCTTCGTCTCCCAGCTTTATCTGTTAAATTTAAGCTTGAATGAGCACATAATTATGAATCCCAGGAATTGGGTATCATGATCTTAAATAACATGATGAACCTTATCAACTATTGCCTCATTGAATTCTAAACCATTTGAAACCATACGATGAAATCCATTCATTGAGTTCCATAACTCCTTCACCTCAAGCTGTATCTTTAATAAAATGCCATGAGTATGAAGAATACTGAATACATGTTTGTTCACCGCTCACAATTTCTTTTGATGGATCACAAATAAGAGCTTGTAATTTAATATTGAATACTCACACTATGTGAGCCCTGAGAAATTTGTGTTCCCGTGTGCTTAACAAATGACCAGAAATATTTCGATGCCTTCCTCTGCTCAACATGTCGTTGCAATGATGGGCCACCATTGCTGCCATGCCTGATATTCAAAGAATTCTGAAAGCATATCTCCTTTTTCTTCTGTAATTGAAAAAAGAAATCAAACTATTGCCAAACTTAGTAACCAAACCAGGTGATTAAACAGCTAGATGAAAAGGATACCTATCAACAATAAAATAGCTAGAATAGAAATATGCATTCTCCTTCATGTTTGCCAAAAAAAAAAAGCAACCTCAGTTAGCAATATGTGCACAAAGCATACCAATAAGATGAGTTTTTTTTTTTTTTTTAACAATTAGCTTCTAGGCGAAAATTACAAATATAATTTAACATTATCCTCCCTCCTGATTTGAGACCTTGTAAGGACTAATCGGTTTCTAAATGTAGTACATGATTTACATAGAGAATTACAGCCACTTGATTATTTTTTCCTTAAGCTCCTATAAGAAATTCTACCAATTAAAGAAATTGCAATAGTAAATGCATATGTTAGCAGAAAGCAATGTTGATTTCTATTTTATAGTAAAGTGACACACAATGTTTGAAAGTCTCAAGAATAGGTAGTATTAAGTGGTAGAACCTGGCTACGTCTCCTAAAGATGGCATTTTCATAAGTATGTGCCTTATATTCACACAGTCCATCCATTTGGACAGATCATTTTAGGATATGAGCCCAAAAATGTAACAGGTCCAAATCTCATGTGGACTATACTATATGGAAAAGTTGTGATTGATCATTAAAAGCTTCTCGAGGGCCAGAAAAGTTTTGAACCAAGCTGATATTTATGTGGTCTTTCATTCAGGTATTTGTGACCTCATCAACAGGTTGGATGGAAAATAAACATTTCAATGGCCCTCAAGAAGTTTCTAATGACGGGTGTTTAATTTCCACTAATTTTTTTGTGGTATGGTCCTAACAAAACCTAACAAGAAATTAATTTTTATCTGCAACTACCCAATTACACAAATTACATATTAAGAAAAGTGATTTCCAGGGTGGCATACCTAAGTTTTGGGCCAGCCTAATTTTTGAGTTCCAGGGTGAGCACGAGGCAGTGTGGATCTCCTTCACATTATCTGATGAGAGAGAGAGAGAGAGAGAGAGAGAGAGAGAGAGAGAGAGAGAGAGTACCTGGTTGGCCGTGATAATCTTTGAACCTTGTCTACCTGATGGATCTTCTCATCTTCAGCGCCTCATTTGATTCTTTTGAAACCAATCTCGATGTTTGGGATGTGTGATATGTTGCTCCAATCCTCCCCTTGCAACCCTCCTCCAGCATTGGACTTAAGTTGATTTGGAGATTGGTAAGGCCTTGCAACCCTTGAGGCAATGACAGCAACTCAGGGCAGCTGAAGATCACTAGTCTCCTAAGTGACTTGAGCTGTCCCAAATCATCAGGAAGAGACCTCAATTTATAGCCAAAGCCGATAGTAAGAGTCTCTAGTGACTCCAATTGTTTCCATCCGTAGGGGAGACACGTCATTTCAATGATGCAGAGGGACGTTAGACTTTTCGGGAGGTGTGTCGGCAGTGCCTTCAATTTCGGGCATTTTCTGATTTTTAATGAGTGTAGAGACGGCATAATCTCTCTATCTTCTAATCTCAACTCCCACTCTTCCAGTTCATACATGTTACTGAACTGGAGCTCTTCCAGCTTCGGGAATGCCACCCCGTTTATGCCCCCACCACTGCTATTCCCGTAAAACTCACTTCCCACCCGTTTTACAAGACCTGCCTCTATTAGAAGGTATTTAAGCGAAGGTAGTCTCCCTAGCCCAGGCAACTGTGTACACTTATTGCAATCTATTAATTTCAACTTGACTAACTTTGAGAAAGATGAATAATCTCCTATCCAGGTTGGGAACTTGTAACCAATGTATCCCCAAACTTCCAGCTGTTCTAGGTTTGCAAGGGGCGGCCTGAGGGCTTCAACTACATTTTCCATCCTCTCCACCTCACCATTTCCTGACATTTCAAGAGCATCATCCGGTGACATTTTTAGAGACAATACGCAAAGTTGTAACTTGTTCTCCAGTTGTGCTTCCTTAGCCTCATCCACGCTCACCACTCTCTCCAAGTGTTCTATTTCTAGCATTCCTTGGAGAGAGTCAAGTCGCTTCAGCTCTCCAATCTTACATCCTCCATCGCCTCCCACGATAAACCTACTCAACGTTCGAAGGGAACTTATTCTCCCCAACCCTTCCGGTAAATACTTTAGTTTCTTTGTGAGTTCAAATTCCAGATGTCTCAAGCGGACCATTGCACTTATCCCACTTGGCAGTATCTGGAGTTCTGTACAAAAATTCAACTTCAAAGTCTGCAAATTGCGGAGATGAGTCACTGATTCTGGCAACTCAACTATCTTGGAAAAAGACAGGTCAAGATATCGTAAATGCTTCAGCAACCCAATTGAGCTTGGCAATTCTTTAATGTCGGTGCCAGAGTATATAATATCCCAATGGATTATGGTGCCAATACCGAAATCCAATGCCCTAAGGGACCTAGCGCATTGGAATAAATTATCAAGGATGGTATCAATTACCGAAGGTCCGATTTGGAGGAGTGTTCGCAATTTTTTTGCATGACATAGAGGGGTAGGAATGTGTGACGTTTCTCTGGTGGCAATAAATGATGAATGACGGACTGTAACAGAGCTGGTGTCCATCTTTCCATTCTCAAAGATGCAACATTCATTCTTCGTAATGAATTGGATGAGATCGTGAAGCAGATCATGTATTGTACATCTTCTGACTTCTTCTTCTTCATGTTCATATTCAATCACCACTTTTTGAAACAAAGACTGCGCCAGTAGTTCGTCAAAGTACTCTCCTCCAATTGCTTCCATCTCTCTTTTTCCATCGGGCTTGATGAAACCCTGAGCTAACCACAACTTGACCAATGTATCCTTTTTCATCTCATGATCTTTTGGAAATACTGAACAATATGCAAAACACTGCTTCAAATGGACAGGCAAATTATAAAAGCTCAGCAACAAAGCCGGTAAGATACCTTTCGCAATGTCTCGTATTTCCCATGTTTGGCTTTCCAAGATGTCCTTCCAATCTTGTGTGGTCATCTTGGAACGCATGACGCTTCCAATTACCTTTAACGAAAGAGGCACTCCTTTACACTTGTTCACTATCTCTCTTCCGATATTTTCCAATGCCCGGCAATCTTCCACTTTCCTCCCAGCGAAAGCTCTGGTTCTGAACAGTAACCAGCTATCATCATAGGATAAACCTTTCAATTCATGCATGTAGGCAGATGGCATGCATGTATTTGCAACCTTCTTGCTGCGAGTGGTGACCAAAATTTTACTTCCAGGAGCACCTCTTTGCAAGGAAAGCATTAATTTCTCCCACCTGTCACTATCATCGTTCCACACATCATCAAGCACAATCAAGAATAGCTTGCCCTGTAATGTTTGGATAAGCTGCTTTTGCAATGAGTCTAGCTGAGAATCCGGCGGACTTGTCCCTCCAGCTGCTTTTATAATTTCTTTTGTAAGATTTATGACATTAAAATCATCGGAAACACAAACCCATAGAACCTTATGAAAATGGTTGTTCACCCTTTCATCATTGCAGATCAATTGAGCAAGAGTCGTCTTGCCCAACCCACCAACGCCTATGATCGAAATGACATGAATCCGTCCCTCCTCACAACTGCTACCGCTTATCAACTTGCTTATTATGGTATCTCTGTCTTCGTCCCTCCCATGAATTTTCGATTCATCTACGAGCGAACTGGTTTGATACTCCGCCTTGTGAAGCTCACTACTACCATGGAAACAGTGATTCAACTGAAAACTGAACTTACTTGTGTCAGCTGCAATCTGATCCACCTTCGCCCTTACTTGTTTTATCTGACGAGCAAAATCGCGTTGTGATGCGACTTTACAGACAAATGTCCGCACCTTATCTCCGATGTCGTCGCCTTCGGACATTGATTCATGGGCCAACCTTATCCAATCTTCTAGACCGCAACATGAAAAGAGTGAAAATAAGCACGCCCATGCCTGGTTTCCCATGAGTCGATCGTCACCGTTGTGGGTTCCTGATTCAGATTCTGGGAATGGAATCATCTCATCAACCACGTCCTCCACATCGTAAACCACATCTTTGAGCTTTTTTAACCAAACTTGCATGCTTTCATTGTGAAATTGCATAATCTCAGCATCATTAAGAAGTGATTGAATGGATTCCAGTGTAGAAGATAACTTTATAAGTTCTTCTTTGGCATCACCAACCAAATAAACCTCTTCTCGAAGTTTGTTCACAACCATTGAAACAAGCGCATTCGCCATTGTTCCAGAACAGAGAGAGAGCTCCGAATCCCCAGAAAAAGGGGAGAGAGAGAGAGAGAGAGAGAGAGAGAGAGAGAGAGAGAGAGAGAGAGAGAGAGAGAGAGAGAGAGAGATCAGATGCAGGAAATTGAGAGGGAGAGAGCGATCAGATCTCAAGAAATTGAGAGGGAGAGTGCGATGATCGAAGAAATGGTGAGAGATAGAGATGAGAGAGAGAGAGGTCTGATTGCAGGAAATTGAGAGGGACAAAGCGATGATAGAAGAATCAGGAGAGATAGAGATGAGGAAGATGAGATAAGAGAGAGATGAGAGATGAGATTCCAGGAAATTGAGAGAGAGAGAGAGAGAGAGAGAGAGAGAGAGAGAGAGATTGCAGGAAACTGAGAGGGAGAGAACGATGATCGTCGAAGAAACGAGGAGAGAGATGAGAGAGAGAGAGAGTTCTCTAAGTCAAAGATTCTTTGAATGCTTAAGAGCGGCTTGATGCACCAATCTACGGCATCCAACAAAGCCCTGTGGGACCCGCAGAAATGTCCGTGTAAAATCCACTCTGTCCATCAGTTTCTCCACATCATCTTACAATTATGGCACAAAAATCAACCAAATCCAAGATTCAAGTGAGCAGCAACATAAGAAACAGTAGTGGTTGTGCTGCCATCGTTGGAACCTTAGTGGGGCCCACATAAAATTTTGAACAGTCTCTGATCTTTGTGTTGTCCCTTCTTTCTAGTGGGAGTCACCTTTTGAACGGGTTGGATTGTACATAAACATCATATTGAGCCCAGAAAAATTCAATGGTGAACGTGGCCCACTTGGGTCCTGGATCTGCTTCATTTCTTGGCTCTCAGCACGGTTTGTCATGGGAGCGGATTAGGTGAGGAAATTTTTTCACAGACATTGATGTCACGTGGGCCCCACATAGCTCGGTTTTTCTTGGGAGCGGATTAGGTGAGGAAATTCTACCTTTTACCACCGAATTACTCTTTGTTCGGATTTTATCAAATAATGCCTCTCCGAACCTAAGTGGGGTATGACGTCTCACTTGTACGTGAGCAGTTGAGAAGTGTAGGGCACAAAAGGTACGTACATGACATCCCACCCATCCAACACATGCACCCCGGGATCTGTCTTATTTTTTTTTTTTTGTCTCAACGCTTGGACGAGCTCTCCAAATGGATGGACGGTTTGGATATAACACATACCTCGTGATTAGACCACACAATTTTCTGACGTAAGTACATCAGCTATATAGCTGGTGTGTGTGGTAGACCAGCCAATCCACTTTCCCAACACATAAACCCCATGAGCACTTGAATAAAAGAGCTTATTAATCAAATTATCAGATGCACCATACATAAAATTGGACGTTTCTGGACATGTCATGTTATTTACTGCAGTGTGCCCACCTTCGGGTTGGATTTGTCAGAATTTCATTCCTTCCATCTCTATGATAGGATTCAACAGGTTGAATGTTATATATGTACAGCTTGACCCACAATTATCAACTTCATCAAAATTTTAAATAAATAAAGATAATTTTGTAATTTTAACCTTGAAAAGCATTATTTGGTGAAATTTAAATATGGAAAGTATTTTAATAATTTTACAAAAAAGTAAGACATATATGTTGGGGATGGGCAGAAGTGAATCTGAATCAAACAATAAGAGATCAAAACACAGAGAATATAAGATTTTACGTGGAAAAATCCTCACTGAAAAAACCCACGATACAAAGTATTACAAGAGATGAATGGACTTACCGATCCAAAGAACCCTAAAACCCTAGCTTTTCTTTCCCCTTTGCTCCGAAATAACCTTAGAACGTTCTCAATACCCTAATCCCTGATTATAAGCCCTTATATAAAGCCAGAGCCAAATTAAAAAACAAAAACTATAATTCTGCAAAACTGCTTAAGTTGGTCGACAGAACCTTAGATAGGATCGAGGGTCATCGACGAATACACTCAAAATCATAAAATCAGGAATTACTCTATGGGATCAACAGTCACTTGATAGGATCATATGGTGTGTCGATCGGATTGAACTGTCTTGTTCCTAATTGATTTAAGACATCTGCCAACAATACATACATTAGGTGTGTCCATACAAAGTTTACTCAATACACTATATCATGCTAAGTTCCTTGTAATTGGTCATTGGTGTCTTGTGAAAAGGTATTGCAAGAGGAGTCGTCGAGTAATGGATGGAGTTGTACACAAGCCGCATTGGAAAGAGTTTGACCCAAGTTTGGTTTGGCTTGTTTATGTGATCCCTGATCGAGCTTTACACGAGCCGAGCTTCGAGCCCATCTCTAATGTTTGAGTTAATTTGGTCCAGATTACACGATCATGAGCTTGGTTTAGTTTGGTCAAAATATCAAGTCGAACCAAGCTTCCATCCTCCAACAAATTTAGATAATGTGTTGTAGTCTACTGGAGGTTCGGATCTTCCTTATTTTTTTGTCTCATACTGTAAAATGAGCTAGAAAATTTGATGGATGGCTGAGGGTGGGCCCCATGGATCTTTAACACTAGCTATGTAGCGGGTGTTGAGGTCACCCGCCAATTCAAAAGCTGCTTTAGTATACTAAGTAAACGCTAGCCATCTATTTTTACGTATCATTTTAAGATATGATGTAAAATTGAATAGTACCCACAGCTCAAGAGGACCAAACAAGAGGAAATAGTGTACATTCATGTATATGTATTATGTATTATCTACGTCGTCATGTATATATATTATCAATGTTGTCCATCCATTTTTGCATTTCATTTTAGGACACATGATTTGAAAGTTGAATTATATCCAAGTAGAAACAATGTGCGTACGATCTATAATCAGCCGAATCAAACTGAGCTTAATCAAGCTGAGCTTTAATCTAAGCCAAACTTGTACTACCCTAGTTTAAGCTTGGTTTGTTTTTTTAAATGAGTTTGACTCTGAGGCTTAGTTTGGTTTGAATTTCTATTTGAATCAATCCATGCTGAGCGTTTTCAAACCAATCCAAGTCGAGCTTTCGAGCTGTGTTGGTTTGTGTCCGGCTCTAGTAATACGATATTGAGAAAATTTTGTGCATCCCACCATAATGTATGTATAATTATCCATGCCAACCTTATGGGAATTTCTCATGAGGTCGAGCAGTGTGGGCCACATGATGTGTGTCGAACATCAAAACCATCAGTAAGATGTAGCATTCCATGGTGGCCCACGGGCTTAAAAATCAAGATAATCTATGACTTGGGTAGGCCACACCACATACAACATTTGAGAGAGGTCATCTCCCATTAAAACTTTCATAATCATTTATTAGGCTCACTTAGATGTGTTTCACAAATCCAGCCCATCCATTGTATGTATCACACTTGGATGCGGTGTCAAAACAAGTTTCAACCGCATTCAAAACACATGTGAGCCCCACCAAGTGATTTTACAAAACAAGTTTCAACCGCATTCAAAACACATGTGAGCCCCACCAAGTGATTTTATATGTTCAAAGCATGTCTTGACAAGGTGTTAGGTTGTATTGTCCATCTGAGCTACTTATACTGTTTATTTTTGGGATATCCCGTAACCCAAAGGGGATCCATCTGGCTGATGGTGTTGATGTTCGACACACATCATGGTGGGGCCCACATTGCTCGACCTCATGCAAAGTTCCCACAAGGTCAACCTTGTAGTACCATTTCCCATATATATATAATGAATAAAGTTGTCATTCTGCCCAAAAAACGGACGGCTTGGATTGAACTGCATTTCGGGCGATTCTTTTAATGCACCAACTCCACTTTTATGCAGTCAACGTTAAAGCATTGTGCAGGAACCACCCAAGCTCCGTGGGGTCAACCACGTTGTATATGTCCAAAAGGGTCGCGGTATTTCTGCCAAAGCCTTTGGCAGGAAGTTCACATCAGTGGGTCGCATCATGATGTCTGTGATAAATTCACCCATCCATCTATTTTCTAAGGTTATTATTGAATATGCAAATAAAAATGAGCCAGCTCCATGATTCTGGTGGGCTGCACTATAGGAAAAGGTGGACAGGGAAATTACTACCATTGAAATCTCCTTGGGTCACAGTGATATTTATATGCCATCACTATCATTAGTAACCTCATTTATGAATGAATTACTTAGTACACTTTTATCATGCTGAGTAAACTCAGCTCGGCCATCGTGAATGTACGGAGTTTATCCACGCTTTCCATACATTCTTTTCAAGCTCATTTAAGGAGTTAGGACCAAATTTGAAGCATATCCATGGCTCCAACGAATATTTCAACTGTGGACATTCAGTCCTTACATTTTCAGCTCACTTGATTCTTAGATTCGGCTCATTTTTGGACTTTTGTACTAAATGAGCTCACAAAACGGATGAATGGAGTAGATTTCTCACAAACATCAATGTGGCCCCAACTTCCTGCCGAAGGCTTTTGCAGGAAATCCTCACTGTCCACCAACTGGATATCATCATTTTCCCAGCCGTCTAATGCTGGGAACAGGCATGTAACATCCTAGATTTTCACTGTTTTGGATTTTTAAAAAAAGCCTTGAAATTTTTTTATTATTAATTAACTTATAATATCACTTAATGACCATTAGCATTCAATGTTAGTTTATACGGGGGTTGTACCAGTAAAGAACCGTACAAGTTCAATTAATCAACCGTAGGAAGCCAATGAATTCGCCCGATCACTTAAACATCAAGTGTAGCCCCATGATTTACTCACATAGGACCCAAATCTAACCGACACATCGCTAACTGATCAAGGCAATCATGACTAAATTAAAGATCTAACCGAGGCCAAGTCAGATAAGGCCCGGATCTTGAATAATAGACCAATTCAACCTCGTTACTCTTTTAGCTTAAAACCGACGGTTTAGAGTAATCATGACCAAATATTCACTTTCACTAGTTATAAATAGGCCACACTATGAACATAGTTAATCCAAACCCTAATCATCGCCCACAAGAAATCTCAATACCTAAATCATTCAAGAAATGCTTCAACTTTCCGAACAAGCTCTAGACCACTCGTTGGTGGGCCACTAGTTCCAAAATTATAGAGTAATGTCCGTCTTACTGGGCTTGACGTCCATCATGGGAGTCGGACCTGGGTACTGTCCAGAACCGCTCAACTTGAGCCAAAGGACGAGTGCTTGAAATGTGCAAATACACTAAAAGAAGAAGCTGAAACTTAAGTGAATTGGGTCATCCATTCTCATGCAAAGATGATGATTTCAAACCGTCGGTTTACGACTAAACTTCAGATGTAGAGTAAGGATATTTTCTTGCTCATATCCATATAGTCACGACCCCGATCGACTATCAATGACTGTTGAACAGACTTTTAATCATATCTGTCGATCAGCGCATCCAAATGGCGGGCCGATCATATACATACGTAGATCATCATTAGGGCTAACTATCCTATGGGGTATATCAATATGTACACCCCATAGGGAGCCCTAGAGCTTAGAAAGACCCTCCCATAGGTCTAGTATAGTAAAAACCTAGCCCTTGGGGCCATTTACACCAAATCTGGCATTATAAAATGGTCTCATTTGGACACCCCCTCTCCCCATACGATTTTGTCCTAGATAAAAGAAAGGGAGAAAGGGAGAGAGGAGAGAAAAAGGAAAAGGAAGAGAGGAAGAGAGTAAAGGAGGGTGTTGTTGGTGGAGAAGCCAAGGAAACTTAGAACCTTAGCAAATCTCTTTCCTTTCTCCCACATGCATCCACAACTCCAAGCTCCATTTCCAACCGATTGGGGAGGTAAGCACCCATCTTTTTTAATAATCTTTGGTGTTGAGCTAGGATTTGCATGTAACCCTAACACGCAAGTTCATTTGACTCAGGATCTCTACGAATCCACCCGCGAGCTTAGCAACCCTAGATCGTTCCCCAAGATCTCAACGATCCATAGGTGTGGACTATTATCCTTAGGTGGCCTAGTACCAAATTTAGTATGAGTTTAATGATTTTGAGTGCTTGCCAATGTTGTATCTGGAGGATCTAAAGAGAACCTAGGAAAGACCTTACCTTGTTCCTTTCAATCAACATGAAATAGTTATGGGATGTTTATTGTTGCTCACATGATTGGGTATAAATTTGATGTATGCATGTTCATGTCTTGTTGATTTGTACATGATGTACCTGATAGCATGTATGACTTATTAACCCATGTGCATTTGTTCCTATGATATATGTATATATATGTGAAATGCTTAGCCTCCTCACTAATCCACACAACACACATGCACTTGATGTCACGACAATGTTAGCTTATTTGTAGAAAATTTGAGTTCCATGTTGAGAATTATGAATGCGTGATATTGCATATGCTAGATGATAACCTTGAATGTTGGCATGTTATGGATCACCATTAGGACCCTTAGGTTAGTCAGAAAAATGAGGTGAGTGGATGTGGTCCCGTTGGTAGAACTATCCTGGGGCTAAACCCATGAATTTGGGCGGGTGCGTGTGGGCGACAGTAGTTAGACTACATGGGTCGCTCGTACCCGATATCGTCTGCCACGTGCTTACCTGAACTCGTACGGTCTAGTCTACTTACTGATCAACCTTGTCTGTTAACCATGTTTGCTCATACATGTATGGAACCTGGCACACCCTACAACCGTTGTAGCTAGCCCATCGATAACCACCTAAAGTCGATCCACCGTCTCGTGGGCCGAGCAGGGTGGAAAGGGACATTGTGTTCGAACTGTCGGCCTACACTGGGGTGCCAAACCTCCCCGTAGTAACCGCGAGGGATCGTAGTTCTCAGCACTCTGCATGTGCTTGAAATCAGGGATGAGGAACCCGACAGGATCAAGGTTCGCGGTGTCCTGGCCTCGCGCGTTGAGGGGCCTTAGCACCGCAACTAGTTGAGGGCATTGATACGTGGGGTGTACTAGTTTCCCCAACCTGCTGGATGAATGGAACTAATTAAGAACTTGGCTAACATTACATCGCATCGCACTAGTTAGGGTGGCGACTCGGCAGTCGAGGTTGCTCTGAGGGAGTGTTGGTCATACGCGATTGTTAGATGGAGTCGCTCGAGGGAGTGTTGTGGCGAGGGCATGTATCATATCATCTATCATGCATACGCATTAATAATATTAGTTAGGTATTTATGAATGATTGTTTTTCATTAAGTTTATAATGTAATTGATGCCTATTACAACTTAAGACTAATAGCACCCACTGAGTTGATCACTCACTCTCACTCTGAGACGGTGTTTTAAAACACCAACTAGACTCTCCCGTAGATGCAGGTGACGCAGAATACGAGGAGCCTGACGGCGTGAGTCTTAACGAAGAGGATGAGTTGTTTTACTTCCAGCTGATGGGTAGCTCTCCATCAGCTTGATAGGCAGGATTTGGATCGCTGAGCAGTGGGCTCGGCTCTATTCTTTTGGGGACATTTCATTATTTTTGTAGTTTTTGTTGGGCAACACCTTGTGCGACCCATTTATATTTTTAGACCTATATATATACTAAATCTCTTTCATTTCAGTAGACTTGTGTGATTATGCTTCATATTCTAGAAAATTCCAAGCTGCACATTTAAACCTGATTAAACACATATTAATGAAAATCGGTTATAAGTGATACTCGGGAACTCGGGAGTCAAGTGTATGCACGACCCCTGATTTTCAGGGCGTTACAAGGCAGGAGCTTTGAGTGGCCACCATGATGTATGGATATCATCCACACCGTCTATCTATTTTCTGTGGCATTTTATAAGATAGGACTAAAATTTTAACCATATACAAGACAAGCCCGAATGCGACAACGGATCAGCTACTCCCAAGCCACCAACCAATGGCTGATGGTCAGTGCTATGTGATCCCTACCATAATATGTGTTTCAACCATGCCATCAATCTATTTTTCTGGATTATTTTATGGTATGAGACTAGAAGGGAGGTATATCCCAATCTAAAGTGGACCACCGAGTTAAAAACCTTTTGGGGGCATAAAAGTTTTGGATCAAGCTGATTTTTGTTTTTTCCCTTCATTGTGCCTGTATGACCTAATAAACATATTAGATGTCAAATAAACAGTAGAGTGGGCCTTAGGAGGATTTTAATGACCCATACCAATTACTATTGTTTTCCTGTGGTGTGGTCCACCTGAGATTTATATCCCTCTCATTTTTTGTATCAAGCCCTAAAATGATACGTAAAAATGAATTAACGGAATGGATGAAACACATACATCATGGTGGGGCCCACAGAACACTGACCACAGCCACCATCCTGGTGGCAGGGGGAGTAGCTAATCCGTTTTCCCCTGATGCAAGCTCACATGGGCCATATGGACAGGGACGATATATAATTGCACCCAGCATTGCTAAGTTCCCATGGTGTGGTCCATCCGAGTTTATTACCTGGGTGGGTTTGGTGAAAGACAAAACACATGATGGTGATTCAAAATCTAACTATTAGCCTCTCTTCCTACTTTTCCATTTGGCGAGGCCTACGTTGGCTGTGGATCTCTAACTTTTTATCAACCGAATTAAAATCCGGTATAAACATGCGGGTTGGAGAGGATTTTATAATTACAACATGGTGGCCCATATAATTTGGTGTTCCACGCCACGTGTAAAAAACATGCGATGGGGTTCATGTACTTCCTCCTCCTCTCTCTATTATGGCATCTGACCTCCATTTGATGGCCATCGCCAGTCAAACAGGGTTATTTAACTGGTGTGATTTTTGTGCCAAATTCCATCTCCAGTTCTATCGCACCAATTGCAGGGTTTGGATGCCATTTGGCTAGTGACCTCAACACGAGCCAGCCAGGTAGTGTCAAATTAGCTCTATGTACTCCACTATGATGTATATGTTTTATCCATGCCGTTCATTCATTTTGCTTGAACATTTTAGGATATGATCCAAAAGTTGAAGAAAATCCAAATCTAAGGTGGATCACACCATGGGAAAATATTCTTGATTGAACATCCACTGCTAAAACTTCTTAAGGCACACTGTAACACATGGACCCGGATGAAGGGAAAATACAAACACAAATATTATGTATTATCTACCTTGTCTTGTATATGTATTTTCCATGCTATCCATTTGTTTTTACCTATCATTTTAGGACATGATCCCAAAACTGAATCATGTCCAACGCTCAATTGGATTATACCATGAGGAAATAGTGCGCGCACGATCTACGGGTCCAAAAAAATCGATTTTAATCAAGCCAAGCTTCCAGCAAAGTTGACCTTGTACTACCCTAGTATGAGCTTGGTTTGTTTTTTTAAACCAACTTGACTTTTGAGGCTTGGTTTAGTTTGAATTTCTATTTGAATCAATCCAAGCCCAGTGTTTTTAAATTAATTCAAACTGAGCTTTTGAACTATCTTGGTTTGGGTCCAACTCTAGTAATGGGGTACTGAGCAAATTCTGTGCAGCCCATCATGATCAATATATAATTATCCATGCCATCTATTTTGTTGTCCAGATTATTTTAGGGATAGAGCCCAAAATTAAAGCGTATCCGAATCTCAAGTGGACCACATCCCAGGAAACAACGGGGATGATGGTGTCCATTGTTGGAGCGTTCCAATGGCCCATAGTGATGTTTATTTATCATCCAAGATGATCATAAGGTTACGCGAATATGGATGAAGGGAAAATAAATATCAACTTAATCCAAAACTTCAATAGATCCAAAACATTATCTCCTAGGGTGTGGTTTTATTGAGCTTCGAATAATGATTATGCTACAATTTTGGGCCGATCCGTACCATCCTCATGCATCGGTGCTAGCTAGAGATGGTGAGTGCTGGCAGGAGCTCTGTTGGGTTAACCTTGATATGTGTTATATCTACATTAAAATAGATCATTTTAGGGCATGGTCTTAAAAATGAAGCAGATCAAAGGCTCAAGTATACAATGGCACAAGAAATAGTAGAGATTGAACAACTATCATTAAAAACCTCTCAAGGCCACAAAAGTTTTAGATTAAGCTGGTATTTATGTTTTCCCTTTATCCAAGTCCAAGCGACCTTATGAATAGGTTTTATGGCAAATAAACATCATGGTAGGCCTTTGGAAAGGTTTCAAGGGTGGATGTTACTATTACCAATGCTTCTTGTGGTCTGGTCCACTTAAGCCTTAAGTCTGCCTCCTTTATGAGCTCATGCCCCAAAATGATATGTCAAAATAGATAAACCAATTGCATTAGACACATATCACCGTGGGCCCATCGAGCCCCTTTCAGGACCATTAGTCTCTAGCTAGGCCTTGATATGGATATACCACTGTACCCAATCGATGCCTTGCAATGTTAGGTTGCTGCCTTGAAATGAGCTAGACAAGCACACGAAGAATGCTGTAAAATGAGCCGGAAAAAGACATAAACAATGGTGATAAAACACATATATTAGTGTGCCCCACAGAATTTACTCAGTTAACAAACCTTCCCTCGATCGGAAGAGAACATTAAGGTATCCTGTAATCATACAGGATATGCAGGCCCATCATTCATCACAGAGGAGCCTGGCAGATATAAGCCATTGATTTTTCGTGTGCTACATCAACATCACTGAGACAATCGCACATACAGCTGCAAATAGTCTTTTCCTGGTGGGGAAAAGCATCTGTCCCTGCAACCACAGGCTTTCAAAGGGAAGGCACATCGGTTACCTGCTCGGCTGTACCAGGCTTGAAACCAGTCGGCACTAGGAGGAGCCCACAGTTATGTGCGGGTTTATCTATACTGTCCATTTATTTTTTTCATATTCTTGTAAGTGTATAAGCCTAAAAATGAGGCAGATCCAACTCTTATCTGGACCACACAGTGGGAATTAATCTATCACGGCTAAAAATTTCTTGGGATCTGGATCAATCTGATATTTGTATGTCGCCTGTGTGCCTCATTAACAGGTTGGATGGAAAATAAACATGAAGATGAACTTTAGGAAGGTTTCAATGGTGGATGTTATTATCACCATTGCTTTGTCGGCGTGGTTCAATTTGAACCTTTGATCTGCTTTATTTTAGATCATGATCTAAAAGATGAATCATATTCAAAGATCCAATGAACCACACCAGAAATAGCATATAATAATTTTCACTGTTAAAACATTAGTAGGGACCTACATAATATTTATTTTTCATCCAACCTATTCATAAGGCTAAAAAGACCGGGATAAAGAGCAGAAACAAATACCATATCGATTCAAAACTAACGTGACACCTGAAAGGGTTGGATGAATCACCCATCCCTCGTGATGAGATCTATAGAACTTGCTCATGTCAATTCAGGAGCTAGAAAGCTGGTGTGTGGTGCCAATCCGCTTGCTTCCCTTTGAAAAAGTGCAGCATGGTGACACGGATTGGATACTAACCGTCCTTCCCCACCGACTCCGCCCGACACGTGCGAAGATCTGAGGGCCACCGTCATGTATGGGTTTTAACCACACCGTCCATCCATTTTAAATATCATTTTAGACTTTTAGTGTATCATTTATAAAATAATACGGATCCAAGGCTTAAGTGGACCACACATTGAAACATTGGGTACTTAACACCTACCGTTGAAAACTTATTAAGGCCAAGGAAGTTTGGTACGGATGTTTCTGTTTTCCCTTCATCCGGGCCTTTATCTATCCTATGGATAGGTCAGATGGCAAATAACATTCACGTGAGCCCTAGGATCATTTCGTCAATGGACATAATTATCCCACAGCTTCCTGTGATGTGGTCTACTTGATTTTTCAATCTACCTCATTTTTGAGCTTATTTTATAAACTGATACGTTAAGACGAATAGACGGTGGGGATGAAATCCATACATTACCGTGCCCCCTCAGAGGCGCCGAGCTAGGGAGAGGCCGTATCCAATCTGCATCCCGTGGAAGTCCAGCGAGGACGGGCCTACCGAGGATATGAAAAATCTGTAATATGTACGGAAGTGGATGGAGTACTGGGTAACTTTTTTTTTTTTTTTTTTTTTTTAAATTATTTTAAGGAAAAGTGGACTCCTGCCACTCAAGCTTCGTTAAAGCGGATTGAGTACCGAGTAACTGCGTACAACAAGCGTACAGAGTAAACTCTATAGCCCACTGTCATTTATGTATTTTATCTTAAACCAAAAAATCAAGTATATTACAATCTTATTTAAACTTCATTCAAGGAAATAGTATGAATGAAATTTCTACTGATGAAAACAGGGGGGTGTAGAAGTTTTAGATCAAGCTGATATTTGTTTTTTACCTTCATCCATGGCATGTGTGATCTTATAAACATGTTGGATGACAAATAAACATTGCTGTGGGCTTTACGAAGGTTTTAACTGTGGAGATCAATACTCCCACTGTTTCATGTGGTATGGACCACTTTAGCTTATAGTTGAAATTTGGGCTCATGAGCTAAAATGATCTGAAAAGCGGATGGACGGTGTAGATAAATCATATGCATTTACAGTAGGCTCAACGGAATTTACTTGGTACCAAATCCGATTTCAACGTATACAGTACCGAATGGCTTTGAAAACTTTTGCACTTGCAATTATAGTTAACATGGTGGGTTAAGATTCGGTTAATTTGTTACTTTAAAAAAAAAAAAAAAAAACCCTTACCTAACATCATTGCGATTATGCCCCAAAAAGAACGGCTTGGATTAAAGTACATTCCAGGCGCTTCTTTTAAGGCAACCTACCTTTATGCAGTCAGCATCAAAGCAAAACCATGGTGCATGAACCACTGAAACTCCGTAGGGTCCACCATGTTGTATGTGTCCAAAATGACGCGGTTTCACTGAAAAAGCCTTCTGCAGTAAGTTAACCAAGGTGGGGCAACCATGATGTCTGTGATAAATTTATTCCGTCCGTTTATTTGTTGAGATTGTTTTAGGATATGCGATCAAAACTGAACCCACAACTAAGTGTGCTGCAATAAGGAAAAATTGGATAGGGAAATTATTACCGTCAGAACCTCCGGGGTCTACAGTGATGTTTTTATGTGGTGTAGAGCGGGGTCGCAGACACTTTCATATCGAAGATGGATAAGAGATGGATATAAAAGTTGCCGAGATCCTTAGAACCTTAAAATAAGCATATCTCGCAAATCGAAATGAGTTACTCGACATACTATATACGATTTTGGGTAGGACAAGCCGAATTTTCGAGATTCCAATCAAAGGTCAAATTCCATATTTATTTTCATTTTTACTCTAAATAGTAAGTTTTAATTTGATTATAACTCTTAATCCATTGGGCTTTAGGAGTAGTTTCCAACATGAAAAGTCCTTAGAATAATTAGGAGAATAACGTGGTTAAGCCATATAGAAAACTTACTATAAAAAGTAAATTTACTATTTATAGTAAGCTACGAATTTTTAAGAGTTTTAATTTTATTTTGCTTCTGATTTCTCTCGTATTGCTTGGTATCCTTATTTAAAGGGTTGTGAACTCGTTTATTTCAATCAATCAAGAAGTTTCTTTTCATATATCTTAAAATTATTTCTATTTCTTTTCCTCGTGGATTCAGTCTTTGTGAGGAGTCTTTATTTTCTCGAGGAAGACTGTGCTCGACCTCATCACGTTCATCCCTGCATCATCATGCCATGCATACCGTTCATAGCCTCATTTCTAATGGGGGAACCGAAAACACAAATATTATCTTAATTCAAAACTTCCACAGCCCCCATGCATATTTCAACCGTGAACATTCAATTCTCACATTTTAGCTCACTCGAGTCTTGGACCCGGCTCATTTTTGTCTTATGTTTTGAAATGAGCTCAAGAAACGGATGGACAAAGTGAGTTTTCGACGCATGGATGAATGCGATGAGGATGATCATCGTCTTCCTCAAGGATAATTAATTCGAATCTACATAGCATTTCTATACTCTCATCGAGACTTATCAAATTTATGAAGAAAAAGCAAGAAAACAAAATTAATATTTTAAAAAATTCATAACATGAAGAAGCAAGAAAATAGAAATAATATTCTAAAAAATTCATAACTTAGTCTCTAAATAGTAAATTTACTATTTATAGTGTCCTATTTGTCTTAACCACATTATCGCCTAATTTTTCTAAGCTCTTTTCATGTTGGACTCAATTCTTAAAGATCAAAAGATGAATAGTTATAAACAAATTAAAACATACTATAAATAGTAAAAATAGAAATAAAATAGATTTTCGACCATACATGATGGAATCTTGCAAATTCGATTGGCTAAAGTAGTTTTTCCTACCCCAAAATCATATATGATACATTAACTCATTCCAATTTGTGAGATTTGTCTGTTGTAAGGTTCTAACGGTATGGATCACCTCCTCCTCCGATCGGGCCTTCTTTGGTCCATCCTAGACATGAAAGTGTCCACGACCCACTCTACATCAATTTCTCACAAACATCATGGTTGCACTAATTTCTTGACAAAGGCTTTGGCAGGAACGTGAAAGTTACATGGTCCATCAGCTAGGAATCATTGTTTTGGACGTGGATTGCGTCGTTCTCCTCTCCCCTCTCCAGCTGGGAATGGACAAAAGCTTTGAGTGGCCATCGGTAGGTATGGGTCCATCCATTTTACCGTGACATTTTATAAGATAGGACCAAAATTTCAACCTTACACAAGACAAGTCAAATACAAGCTCACATGGGCCATGGGAACAGGACAATGTAGAAATAATTACACCCAGCATTGCTAAGTTCACGCCATTCTAAGTTCACACCATTCGAGTTTCCTAACAGTTTCGGTGAAAGACAAAACATATGATGGTGCCACACAAAAACCCACAAGTAGCATCTCTTCCCACTTATCCATTTGGTGGGGCCTAGTTTGGCTGTGGATCACTGAGCTTTTATCTACAGAATTAAAAACCAGTATAAAACCTGCTGGATGTAGAGGATTTTATAATTACAACATAGTGGTGTTGAAAAATCTTAAATCTGATGTTGCTCGACCGGTCGTGGATCAGCCATGACCGCTCGTAGGAGCTGCTCGACTGGTCATGGCTTGCACGACTCGAAGTCCAGCGAGCTCAGTTTTTTGGTGTCCGGGATTCACGACCGGTCGAAGGAGTCCCACGACCAGTCGTAGACTCGGCTCAACCAATCGTAGTTACGCAAATTCGTTTCCGAATTTGATGTGGACTGCAGATTTTGTGTTGCCTTTCACAAGGGTGCGGAAGGGAAAGTTGCCTAAACTATAAATAGGTGTTCCTAGAGTTTATCTAGGGTATGGGAAATAATTCTAAAGCTTTCTAAAGGGGTTCTAGGAAAATTAAAGGGTGTAACAAGGGTGAGATTCAAGGTTGTTTGAATCGGGTAAGTCCTCTCTCTTGTAATTTCTGTTTCATAGTGGATTTCTGTCGCTTCGTGCCGTGGTTTTTTCCCGAAAGGGTTTTCCACGTTAAATCTGTGTGTTCTCTCGTATGTGCTTGGTGCCATTGAATTACTATTTTAGATCTAGATCTGTGTGATTCCGCAGTTAAAATCCCAACAAGTGGTATCAGAGCTATCGTTGGGGCACATATCTGAATTTGCAGGATTAGTAATAATGACGAGCACCAGGTCTGAGATTGAGAAGTACTCGAGGAAAAATTATTTTGAGTTATGGAAGATCAAGATGATGAGTTCCTTAATCAAGCAAGGCGAAGATGGTGCTCTTAAGGAGCGAAAGTCTACTATGACTGATGATGAATGGAACACTCTTGATAAGAAGGCATTATCATCGATCCGTTTATGCCTCACGGATGAGGTTCTCTACAACATTATGAGAGAAAAAACTGCGGCTAAGTTATGGGCGAAGTTAGAGGATGTTTATGAGAAAAAATCCTCTGAAAATTGCCTACACTTGAAGCGGTACTGGTATAACTTCAAGATGACAGATGGTAGAGATCTGGAGGCTCACATCAGCAACTTTAATAAATTAGTTTGCAAATTGCTGGATATGGAGGAAGTGATGAAAGATGAAGAACAAGCATATATGTTGCTAAATTCTCTTCCGGCGTTGTATGAGTCATTCAAGGACACTATGTGCACCACGAATAAAACCCTGAGTGTCGACACCGTTATCTCAACCCTTCAAGGGAAGGTTATGAGAAAGCTAAACGACGACATAGGGACATCTTCTGATGCACTATTTATAATGGGTAGGAATTCTGAACAAGGTACGAGTTCTTCATGTTATAAATCCAAATCAAAGGGCAATGGCAAAGGAAAGGTAAAGTGCTGAAATTGTGGGAAGGAAGGACATGTGAAGAAGGATTATGGAAATCCTAAATCGAAGAGAGAAGATTCTGAGGGTTTGTACAGGGAAGCCAATGTTGCCACGTCAGATGGATCGAGTGGACGTGATGGTGATGTTTTGTCTGTGTCTACTATCAGGCGGTCATACGATGATCGTAAGGACGAGTGTATGCTAAACACAGGAGCATCTTTTCATATGACTCCTCATCGGAGTTGGTTCACCAGCTACAAGGAGTGCGATAGTGGACATGTATTTATGAGCAATGATATAGCCTATAATGTTGTGGCTGTTGGTTCGGTGTGCATCAAGATGTTTGATGGGGTAGAGCGTACCTTGACTGATGTCAGGCACGTTCCTGATTTGAAGCAGAATTTGATTTCTCTTAGTGTGCTTGAGGCAAAAGGATGCAAGTACATATGTATTGATAGTGATCTTAAGGTATCTAAGGGGGCATGGGTAATCATGAAAATGCAATGACTCGGTACATTGTACAGGTTGATCGGGAGCACTTCAAAAGGTGGAGCTACAGTGGATGTAGTGGATTCCACCTCTGCATGTGTGTAACATGTTGGGCATGACCACATGAGCAAAAGGCAGAAAACCGAGACGTGCGGACAGGGATACAGGGCAGGTGGAGCAGTCTCATGTGAAAAGAATTACATGACATGATCGCAGGATATCAGCGAGGTACATGGATGACTCCAATATCGTAGGGGATTCATCTTCTATTCAGATGGCTCTAGGCAAGCCTGGTGCTGAGAAGTGGAAGGTGACTATAGGCGATATGATGGATTCGTTGTACCAGACCAACATATGGGAGCTGGTGGAGCTTCCAGAGGGCCGGAGAGCGGTTGGATGTAGGTGGATCTTCGGGAGGATATATCATAGATGCAGGGCGAGGTTGGTAGCGAAAGGTTATGCTCAGAGAGAAGGGATCAGCTTCTCAAAGATATTCATGTCGATGGTACAGCAGGTGTCTATTAGATCTGTGATTGGCGCTGGTTGGCCAATGTGATCTTGATTTGGAAGGATGAATGTGGAGTCTGCACTTCTGCAAGGGAAAGTGAAGAGCAGATCTACATGAAGCAACCAGAGCGGTTCGAAGTTAAAGGGGCTAAGAAAAGACTTTGCAGGAGGTCGTGGTTCGACCTGTCGCCTAGGAAGTGGTTTGATTCCTTCATAGTGAGTCAGGAATTGATGACATGTAGATCATCAATTATAACATGTCTGAAATCAATGTACTGAAGACTCAGTTAAGTGGGACATTTAGGATGAAGGATCAGGGGGCTGCAAAGATGGTTCTTGGCGTTGAAACCGAAAGAGGAGTAGGCTTTAGTAATCACAGGCAGAATACCTTAGGTAGGTATTGATTAAGGAGGTGATGGACCAAGTAAAGCCGGAGAGCATTCCCTACGCGTCTCTCCTCAAGTTTTCCTCAGGACATGTCCCAAAACAGATGAGGAAAAGCAGGATATCTCATGAACCTTATTCGAATGCGGTTGGCAGTATATGTCATGGTCTGGATTAGACCAGTTATTTCACAGGCTATCAGTGTTGTGAGCAAGTACCCCGGCAAGCAATATTGGGTAGCAGTGAGATGGTAAGAAGACTACGTCTTTTTTTTTTTAGAAGAAAGGAGCAAAGGTAGTTGAGCATGTGGATTTTGATCCGGCAGACATGTTCACCTAGATCGTTCCTGCAAAGAAGCTCAAGTTCTGTGTAACTTCTCTAGGTTTGGCGATGGCATAAAAGAAGGACGAAGTGTGCATGAGAAGCTATGATGTGATGCAGAGATAAGAGAAGAGGTCAATGAGTTACACAGTTAAAGATTGAAGATTGGTGGAGATTGTTGAAAAATCTTAAATCTGATGTTGCTCTATTAGTCGTGGGTCAACCACGACCGGCCATAGGAGCTGCTCGACTGGTCGTGGCTAACACGACTCGAAGTCCAGCGAACTCAGTTTTTTGGTGTCCGAAATTCATGACCTGTCGAAGGAATGACTCGATCGGTCGAAGGGGTCCCACGACCAGTCGTAGTTATGCAAATTCATTTTTGAATTTGATGCGGACTACGGAATCTGTGTCGCCTTTCGCAAGGGTGCGGAAGGGGAAGTTGCCTAAACTATAAATAGGTGTCCCTAGGGTTTTTCTAGGGTATGGGAAATAATTCTAAAGCTTTCTAAAGGGGTTCTATGGAAATTAAAGGATGTAGCAAGGGTGAGATTCAAGGTTGTTTAAATCAGGTAAGTACTCTATCTTGTAATTTCTGTTTCATAATGGATTTCTGTCGCTTTGTGCCGTGATTTTTTCTCGAAAGGGTTTTAAATGTTAAATTTGTGTGTTCTCTCGTATGTGCTTGGTGCCATTGAATTGCTATCCTAGATCTAGATCTGTGTGATTCTGCAGTTAAAATCCCAACAGGTGGCCCATATGATTGGTTGTCCCACGCCATGTGAAAAAAAATAATTTGTGATGGAGGGTTCCCGTGCCACCTCTCTCACTGATGGAGGGTTCCCGTGCCACCTCTCTCACTGATGGAGGGTTCCCATATGATTTTATCTAACTGGCCATTTAACTGCCATCGCCAATCAGACAGGATTATTGAACTTGTGTGATTTTTGTGACAAATTCCATCTCCAGGTCGGTCCCACTATTTGTAGGGCTGGTTTGTATAGCGACCTCAACACTAGCCAGCCAGGTAGTTTTAAAGCCCAATAGACCCACACAATAATGTATATGTTACATTTCATCCATTTTGCTAACACATTTTAGTTATGTTTCAAAAAATAAAGAAATTCCAAATCTTAAGCCGACCACACCACTGGAAAATATTTTTAACTGAACGTCTACCCTTAAAACTTCCCAAGGCACAATATAACGTTTATTTGTCATCTGAAAACACAAATACAAATATTAGCTTGATCCAAAACCTCTGCAGCCAAGCAAAGTTTACAACAGTCCAATCCCTGCTGTTTCCTCTTGTGGGGTCCACCTGAGATTTGAATCTGCGTCAGTTTTGAGCTCATGACCTATCTAAAAATCTAGATAAACCGTGTCCGATTAGTAAGCAAGAATGCTAATAAGTAAACCCTAATAAATGGCTCAGGCCCACCATTCAATCATGCAAGATGGCTCAAACAGTATCCACATGTGCTGTTACCCACCATGGCAGACATTAAAGCTGTCTTTACCCACCATGGCAGACAATAAAGCTGTCATCAACGCATTTGAAATGAAGGGGCATTACAGGAGAGGAGTGGATTTGGTGAGACCCTGACTTAACAGGAAAGGAATTGGCTACGAGAAAATGACCACTGTAGACAAAACCTTTTACCCAGCGGTTACGAACGGCTTAAAAGAGATCAAAGTTACATGGCCCCACAGCTATATATTTATTATATCCACAACGTTCATCCATATTTCGAGATCATTTGGGAGCATTATCCAAAAAAAAAAAAAAAATCATATCCAAAGATCAACTGGACCACACCACAAAGAGCAGCGGGGAAATTGATTTTCACCGTTAAAAATTTTGTAGGGTCCACCATAACATTTATTTTCCATCCAATCTATTCATAATGTCACAAAGGCCAGGATGAAGAGGAAAAACAAATTTCATAATAATCCAAAACTTGTGTAACCCCTAAAAGGGTTTCAATGGTAGACGTTCAATTTCCCACTGCCTTTTACAGTGTGGTCCACTTGATAGTTAGATCTGTCTTATTTTTGGTCTTAAGCCTTAATAGGAGTTCGCCAAATAGATGGACGGTTTGGATATAACACAGACCTCATGGTGGGGTCCACAAAAACAATGAAAATTTCAAAAAAAAAAAAAAAAAAACAGAATCTGCGATGAATTGCGGATTCTACGATTCCACCGCAACTCGCTGTATGATTTGGGGATGGATCGTGGAATCCGCAATTGATCGCGGATACAAATAAAAGGCTATGGCTACTGATTATAACCGTAGCTATAGCCGTATCCCGTGTACTTTTCTTTCTTTCTTTCTTTTTTTTTTTTTGTTTTTTTTGTTTTTTTTTTTTACATTTAGAATTTTATTCTACCTACATTTTTCTCTAACACATATTTATATAAATATGTATATATAAGCATATAAAAAAAATTTCTCTCCTTTTTTCATTTCTTGGTAACCAAACTAATTTGATTTTTCTTGATAACCAAACTAATCTGATTTTTCAACGTATAAAATGTTATCGAGAAGATTTGGTAACCAAACTAATCTGATTTTTCTTGGTACCTTCTGCCTTCTATAGATGATAGCTTATTCTCAACAACCTTCCTTTTTTGCATCATCGTTAAATTTATCTTTACTTCCCTTTACCTGAATTTTGAGATAAATATATATGCAATCCCGACTCTCCAGGGTCCAAGACCCTCCTAAATTTGTCTCCATGCGTACTCCTTCATTCAACAGCCTTTAAAATTAGCCTCTCCATTTCACCCTAATCTCACCAACTTTCACCAAGACCTTTTGATCCTTACCATTGATGCTTCTAGTGTGGGTTGTCTCTACTTTTCCACTTCCTTGATGCATCTTTCTCTCCCTCTTTAATGCTTAACCTATCATACAATTCATGATACAGTTTATACCTCCCACATATAATTATTATATATTACCTATCTTGATAGAATAGAATAGTGGAAAAGGATTCATTTAGTCGACCCCAATTAGTTGGGATAAGGCTTAGGTCAATTCCTAGCCTCCCTTGCTCAATTTCTAGTCTCCCTTGCTCAATTCCTAGGTTCCCTCGCTCAATTCCTAGGTTTTCTCGCTCAATTTTTAGGTTGCCTCACTGAATTTCTAGCTTCCCTCGCTCAATTCCTAGGCTGTCTCGCTCAATTCATAGGTTCTCTCGCTGAATTTCTAGCTTCCCTCGCTCAGTTTCTAGCTTTCCTCGCTCAATTCGTAGGTTGCCTCGCTGAATTTCTATGTTGCCTCACTCAATTGATAGGTTGCCTCGCTCAATTCCTAGGTTCCTTTGCTCAATTTATATATTGTCTCACTGAATTTCTATCTTCCCTCGCACAATTTGTAGCTTTCCTCGCTCAAATCTCAGGTTACCTCGCTGAATTTCTAGGTTCCCTTGCTCAAATTCTAGCTTCCCTCGCTGAATTTCTAACTTCCCTCGGTCAATTCCTAGGTTGCCTCGCTCAAATCCTAGGTTTCCTCGCTGAATTCCTACCTTGCCTCGCTCAATTCCTAGGTTCCCTCTCTCAATTTCTAGCTTCCCTCGCTCAAATCCTAGGTTGTCACGCTGAATTTCTAGGTTCCCTCGCTTTATTTCTAGCTTCCCTCGCTGAATTTCTTCATTGTCTCGCTCAATTCCTATGTTGCCTCGCTCAAATCCTAGGTTGCCTCCCTCAATTTCTAGGTTCCCTCACACAATTTGTAGCTTCCCTCGCTCAAATTCGAGGTTGCCTCGCTGAATTTCTAGGTTCCCTCGCTTAAATTCTAGCTTCCCTCGCTCAATTTCTACCTTCCCTCGCTCAATTCCTAGGTTACCTCGTTGAATTCCTACGTTGCTTCACTCAATTTCTAGGTTGCCTCGCTCAATTCCGACGTTGCCTCACTCAATTCCTACGTTGCCTCGCTCAATTTCTAGGTTCCCTCGCTCAATTTCTAGTTTTCCTCATCAAGATCAAGACTCATCTAGCCTCTTGCGAAAACACTTCGGATGTTTTCCACGGCTATTCAATGCCCAAGCTTCTTCGTGAATGGAAATGGACTATTTATAACTTTCAGCACACCTCATGCATCCCAATGCATTAGTCCCTCTCCTTCAGGCTTTTGGAAACTTAATGTTGATGCAGCTCACTTGGTAATCTAAGGGAGTCAAGGATCGGAGGAATTCTAATAGATGGAGAATGGCTTGGAGGCAAGATCAAATCTTTGGGCCAATGGCCAACAACAACCCTAATCAAGTAGAATTTAAGGCGATTAAAGTAGGTGGAAAGATTTTACCGATCGATTCAATGGCACCTTCATTGCAGTGTTCTATGCATCATTGTCGTTATATGTATCGCACCCTTGGGATACCGAAACATGTATTTATATCGTCAATAATACCACACATATCGGGAATGTATCCAAGTGAAACATTCAGAAAATGATGGAATATTTAAGTGGAACTTCGGGAGATGTTAAAGGATGCATGATTTCCCCCATTTCCTCAATTTTCTCCTCCAAATGCATGGAAATCATACATACATATGTATTTGTACTAGACTTCATGCTAATACTTAAAAAGAAAAGAAATTTAAACAAGTTTTTCTTAAATAACGATTTCTCTACCAAAAATGTATTTTGCTGCCAAGCAACTTGTGTTGTTAAAACACCCCTAAGAAGAGATTCCCCCCCCCCCCCCAAAAAAAACTTCTAGAAAACTGAGGATTTCTATAAATTTTTATTTTTCCATGACATCTCGTGATATTTTCGACATTGCACCATCACAAATGAAATGAAGAAGGAGATATTGCAGAACTTTCGAATATTTGAAATGCACTTAAACCCACCCTAAGATGCAAGCTACTATAATATCAAATGCCCCATAGATAAGAATGTGAACCTTTCAGAGCATTAATGAGACAAAGAAGAAAATAAAAAAATGGCTTCAGTTAACATATCACCAAACTAGCATAAAGGAAAGGGGATTCATTCCCCTTTTGTTCTCAATAACCTCATAAAACACAATACCATGAATTTCATAACACTAGAATCTCTTAGGTTTCCATGCACAAAACTACAATGATACTTTTAGCATTGGAGCTTTTGAAGCTCCGGTGCAACACACTCAAACCAAACACCCTTTTGTTTGAATCGGGGATCAATCGCGGATTCCGCGATTCCACCACAACTCGCTGTAGAAATTCGGGGATGGATCGTGGAATCCGCGATTGATCCCAGATTCAAACAAAAGGCTATGGCTACGGATTATGACTGTAGCTATAGCCGTATCTTGTGTACTTTTCTTTTTAATTTTTTTTAAATTTTTTTTAATTTTTTTACATTTAGAATTTTATTCTACCTACATTTTTCTCTAACACATATTTATATAAATATATATATATATATATATATATATATATATATATAAGTATATAAAAAAAAATTTCTCTCCTTTTTTCATTTCTTTCTTTATTATTATTATTTTTTTTTACATGCACACACACATGCTTACACACGCACGCCGTGGGATTTCACCACCGGTGGGTACTCGAACCCTTTCTTTATTCATATAACAAGAATATCTTCTAAACCAAAATTAGTTACTTGACGTACCATATATGATTTTAGGGCTGAAAGTTGGGCGGGTTCAACCCGACCAACCTGTGACCCACCCGACATTGCAACCTAGAATTTGAACGCGGCTACCTATCAATTGAGCGAGGCAACCTAGGAAATGAGCGAGGGAAGCTAGAAATTGAAAGAGGGAACCTAGGAATTGAGCGAGGCAACGTAGGAATTGAGCGAGGGAAGCTAGAAATTGAGCGAGGGAAGCTAGAAATTGAGCGAGGCAACGTAGGAATTGAGCGAGGGAAGCTAGAAATTGAGCGAGGCAACGTAGGGATTCAGCGAAGTAACCTAGGAATTGAGCGAGGGAAGCTAGAAGGATCCTAGAAATTGAGCGAGGCAATGTAAGAATTCAGCGAGGGAAGGTAGAAATTAAGCAAGGGAAGCTAGAAATTCAGCGAGGCAACCTAGGATTTAAGCGAGAGAACCTAGAAATTGAGCGAGGCAACGTAGAAATTTAGTGAGGGAACCTAGAAATTCAGCGAGACAACCTAGAATTTGTGCGAGGGAAGCTACGAATTGAGCGAGGGAACCTAGAAATTGAGCGAGGCAACCTAGGATTTGAACGAGGCAACCTAGGAATTGAGCGAGGCAACATAGGGATTGAGCGAGGGAACCTACGAATTGAGCTAGGCAGCGTAGAAATTCAGCGAGGAATCCTAGGAATTGAGTGAGGGAAGCTAGAAATTGAGCAAGGGAACCTAGGATTTGAGCGAGGCAACCTAGAAATTGAGCGAGGCAACGTAGGGATTGAGCGAGGGAAACTAGGAATTGAGCGAGGCAACTGTAACATCCCAGATTTTTACTATTTTGGATTTCCAAAAATCCTTAATTTTTTTTTTATAATTAACTTATATTATCACTTACTGACCATTGACACTCAATGCTAGCTTATACATGGGTGATTGTAACGTCCTGTCCAACTAGCACAGTGTCCTATGACGTCCCCGTAGGATTTGCTGCAGGATCGTTCGTTTAAACTACTCAGGGTAATGTACCACATGTAAATTAAATCTAGGATTAGCCCATTAGACTAGACAAATCTGATTATGATTGAACCAAGTGCAGGCCGCCAAGTCAGATGACCTGTTTACACTTAACAACAGCCCGTGTGGGCCACCCAGCGACCGAGGAGGGTCAGAAAAATCTAAAAATTTAATAAACTAAAGATCTCACTGGGCTTGTGGTCCATCGCGGACTGCGGACCCAGTGGACACCCAGAATTGGGATCTGGCACTTGCCAAATGCACCCCATCAATGCCAGATTGGAATCTGGCACTTGCAAATGAAACCGAGATACCAGGATTTTCGGCCGTCGGATTTCTTTCAAATTTACGGTGAATGTTTAATGTATTTTTCTACGCCCGCCCATAAAATCTGGGTCCCGATCGTGGCTCGGTAACCGTTGACCGCAAATCTGACTCGTGTGACCAAACCCTATTTTCGATCGGTCCCAAATTTTGCGTGACCCTTCATCGGGCCATGGAGCGCCTACCCTATAAGTTTCATGGCCAGAGGGCCACCAGAGATTCTTCATTCACCAGAATGGACCCCACAGGGCCATTTAACAATCAGAATCGTTTGATCAAACCCCATAATTGTTCATTCATTTGTTCCCAAACTTTGTATGACCTTTCATCAGGCTGTGCAGCCCTTATCCTATAAATTTCGTGACCAGAGACCCATCAGAGCAACTCCATTACTCTTTTAGCCTAAAACCGACGGTTTAGAGTAAGCATGGCCAAATATTCACCTTCACTAGTTATAAATAGGCCACACAATGAACAAAGTTAATCCAAACACTAATCATTACCCACGAGAAATCTCACTACCATATTCATTCCAGAAATGCCCCGATTTTCCAATCAAGCTCTAGACCGCTCGGTGGGCCACTAGTCCCAAAATTATAGAGTAATGTCCGTCTTGTTGGGCTCAACGTCCATCGCGGGAGTCGGACCTGGGTAGTGCATAGAATTGCTCAACTTGAACCAAAGGACGAGTGCATGAGAAGTGCAAATACCCCAAGGAAAAGAGCTGGAACTTAAGTGAATTGGATCGTTCACTCTTATGCCAAGTTGAGGATTTTGAACCGTCAGTTTATGACCAAACTTTGCCCGTGGATTAAGAATATTTTCCTACTCATATCCGTATAGCCGCAGCCTCGATCGACTATCGGTGACTGTTAAACAGACTTATAATCATATCCGTTGATTGACACATCTAAATGTCGGGTCGATCATATCCATATGTAGATCATCATTAGGGCTAACTATCCTATGGTGTAAATCAGTGTGTACACCCCATAGTGGGCCCTAGAGCTTAGAAAGACCCCCCATAAGTCTAGTATAGTAAAAACCCAACACTTGGGGCCATTTCCACCAAATCTGGCATTATAAAAGGGTCTCATTTGGGCACCCCTTCTCTCCATATGATTTTGTCCTAGAGAAGGAAAGAGAAAAGAGAGAAAAGGGAGAAGAGAAAGTGGAGAAATGAGAAGAAAGAGAGAGGAAAGAAGAGCAAAGTGGACCTTAGATCGTGGTGGGGCCCAAGGAGATCATCCCTTCCAACTACCTACCTCATCTCCAAGAGGAAACCCTACACCACAACCACCAAAATCGTCCGTCAATCATTTAGGTAAGGTTTCTCCTCCCTTTGCCTTAGAACCCTTGTGAGGAAGGGGATTTTTGGCATGGATTTCTCACATGTATGAGCTTGCTTTAGGGATTCTGACCAACCGGTCCCCAAATCGACGTTCCTAGGTCATTTTCAAGTTTTCAACGAATCCTAAGGTACGGACTATTATCCTTAGGTGGCTTAGCACCAATTTTATTACGAATCTAATGATTTTGATTGTTTGGATGCTATATTTAAAGAATCTAGAGAAACCCTAAGATTTGGATGTTTGCTTGATGATTGTATGGGATTGTTTGTTTGTTTAGTTCTCATATGATATTGTTCGTGTTTCTCACATGATTATGCCACCATGGATGATCACATGTTTTTGCTTGATCTCTCATATAATGTGCCTTATAGCGTGTATGATTTATTGAGTCTTGTGCATTTTGGATTTAAGGGATGTAGGAAGTGCTTAACTTCCTCACCCACACACATAACTCACATGCACTTTATTTCATGATATTGTTAGCCTTGTTTGCTATGAGAACTTAAATTGTATGTTGAGAACATGATGTTGTTTATGCTGGATGATGCATTAGTAGTTGGCATGCTATGATTCACTATTCATACCCTTGGGTTAGTCAGGAACATGAGGAGGGTGAAGGTGGTTCCGTTAGTAGGACCGCCTTGAGGCTAAATCCATGGATTTGGGCGAGTGCGTGTGGGCGACAGTAGTTAGACTACATGGGTTGCTTGCACCCGATGCCGTTCCGCCACGTACTTACTTGGACTCTTGCGGTCTAGCCTACTTTCTGGCCAACCATGATTGTTAACCTTGTTTGCTCACATATGTATGGAACCTGAAATACCCTACAACCATTATAGCTCATCGATAATCAGATTGAAATGGGTCAACTACCTCGTGAGCCGGGCATGGTGGAATGGGACACTGTGTCCGAGCTGTCGGCCTACGCTGGGGTGCCGCGCCTCCCTGTAGTGACCGCGAGCAATCCCTTCTCTCGGCACTCCCCATGTGCTTGAAGTCGGGGATGGGAAACCCGACGGGATCAAGGACCGTGGGGTCTTGGCCTCACACGTTGGGGGGCCTTGGCCTCGCGACTAGTTCAGGGCATTTGATATGTGAGGTGTATCAGATTCCTCAACCTGCTGGATGAATGGACTTAACTAAAAACTCGGCTAACATTATCACTACATTACATTAGTTAGGGTGGGGACTCGGAAGTCGAGGTCGCTCTGAGGGAGTGTTGACATACGCGATCGTTAGACGAAGTCGCTTGAGGGAGAGTTGTGGCGAGGGCATGCATCATATCATCCATCATGCATATACATTAATAAGATTAGATAGGTGTTTATGAATGACTGCTTTTCATTAAATTAATAGTATAATTGATGCCTGTTGTAACTTAAGACTAATAGCATCCACTGAGTTGATCACTCACTCCCACTCTGGGACGGTGTTTTAAAACACCAACCAGACTCTTCAATAGTTGCAGGTGACGCCGAGTACAAGGAGCCTTGCGGCATGAGCTTGGATGAGGAGGACGAGTTGTCCTATCTCCAGTTGATGGGTGGTTCACCGCAGAGTTCGTAAATGGACTTGGATCGCTGAGTGTTGGACTCAGCTCATCATTCCTTTTGGATATATTTCTATGATTTTGTTGGGCAACGCCTTGTGCGACCTGTTTATCTTAATTTGGACTTGTATAAATTTAGACTCATTCATCTCAGTAGACTAGTTATGATTGTACTTCATGTTCCAAGCGATTCCATGTTGGGTAATTAAACTTGATTAAACACAAACTAATAAAAATCGGATATAAGTGATGCCCTGGAACTCGGGAGTCAAGCTTATGCACAACCCCCAAGTTTCAGGGCGTTACAGCAACGTAGAAATTCAACGAGGAATCCTAGGAATTGAGTGAGGCAACGTAGGATTTGAGCGAGGCAACTGAGGGAACGTAGGAATTGACGAGGAAAGCTACAAATTGAGCGAGGGAACCTAGAAATTGAGCGAGACAATGTAGGAATTAAGCGAGGAAAGCTAGGAATTGAGCGAGGCAACCTAGGAATTGAGTGAGGCAACGTAGAAATTGGAGCGAGCCAACATAGGAATTGAGCGAAGAAACCTATAAATTGAGCGACGAAACCTACAAATCTCTTTAGGTGATCAAGAGGGCCCCCTTTTCCAGTAGATGAGATAATGACGAAAGGTATTATCTCAACGCTTCTTTTCTCTCTCTTGCTCTTAAAAATCGTTGAATCCAAAGCCCTCAGAGAAGAAAGATCCTGGTTGCCTTGCTCAAATCCTAGGTTGCCTTGCTCAATTCGTAGGTTCCCTCACTCAATTGCTAGGTTGCCTCGCTCAATTTCTAGCTTCCCTCGCTCAATTCCTATGTTGCCTCGCTGAATTCTTACCTTGCCTCACTCAATTTCTAGGTTCCCTCGCTCAATTTCTAGCTTCCCTCGCTCAAATCCTAGGTTGTCTCATTGAATTTGTAGGTTCCCTCGCTTAATTTCTAGCTTCCCTGGCTTAATTCCTAGGATTCCTCGCTGAATTTCTACGTTGCCTTGTTCATTTCCTAGGTTCCCTCACTCAATTTCTATGTTGCCTCGCTCAATTTCTAGGTTCCCTTGCACAATTTGTAGCTTCCCTCGCTCAAATCTTAGGTTGCCTCATTGAATTTCTAGGTTCCCTCGTCAAATTCTAGCTTCCCTCGCTCAATTTCTAACTTCCCTCACTCAATTCCTAGGTTGCCTCGCTCAAATCCTAGCTTTTCTCGCTGAATTTCTACCTTGCCTCATTCAATTTCTAGGTTCCCTCGCTCAATTTCTAGCTTCCCTCACTCAAATCCTAGGTTGTCTCGCTGAATTTCTAGGTTCCCTCACTTAATTTCTAGCTTCCCTCACTTAATTCCTAGGATTCCTCACTGAATTTCTACGTTGCCTCGTTCATTTTCTAGGTTCCCTCGCTCAATTCCTACGTTGCCTCGCTCAAATCCTAGGTTGCCTCGCTCAATTTCTATGTTCCCTCGCACAATTTGTAGCTTCCCTCGCTCAAATCCTATGTTGCCTCGCTGAATTTCTAGGTTCCTTCGTCAAATTCTAGCTTCCCTCGCTCAATTTCTAACTTCCCTCGCTCAATTCCTAGGTTGCCTCGCTCAAATCTTAGGTTTCCTCGCTGAATTTTTACTTTGCATCACTCAATTTCTAGGTTCCCTCGCTCAATTTCTAGCTTCCCTCGCTCAAATCCTAGGTTGTATCGCTGAATTTCTAGGTTCCCTTGCTTAATTTCTAGCTTCCCTCGCTTAATTCCTAGGATTCTTCACTGAATTTCTATGTTGCCTCGCTCATTTCCTAGGTTCTCTCGCTCAATTCCTATGTTGCCTCGCTCAAATCCTAGGTTGCCTCGCTCAATTTCTAGATTCCCTCGCACAATTTGTAGCTTCCCTCGCTCAAATCCTAGTTGTCTCACTGAATTTCTAGGTTCCCTCGCTCAAATTCTAGCTTCCTCGCTCAATTTCTAACTTCCTCGCTCAATACAGGTTGCCTAGCTCAAATCGTAGGTTCCTCGCTCATTTTCTAAGTTGCCTCGCTCAATTTCTAGCTTACCTCGCTCAATTTCTAGATTCCCTCATTTGAACTCTACCTTGCCTCTCTCAATTTCTAGGTTCCCTTGCTCAATTCCTACCTTGCCTCACTCAATTTTCAATTTGCCTACTCAATTTCATATTTGTCCAACTCAATTTCTAGTTTGCCCGCGAAGTGACTGAAATTGACAGCGAAGTGAATGAAATGTATTTTCAACCATCGACCTGATGGAATCTTGGAAAATAACTAGGTTGGTTGGCTAAAGTAGCTTCTCTTACCCCAAAATCATATGTGGTTCGTCAAGTAACTAATTTTAGTTTAGAAGATATTCCTATTAGATGAATAATGAAATAAATGAAAAAAAAAGAAGAGAGAATTTTTTTGAAAGTAATCCGTAGATACGATTATAGCTACGGTTATAATCCGTAGCCATGAAAACCGTGCCATAAGTTTTTTTTTTTTGTTTTTTTTTTTCTTTTGCTGTTGTAATTCCCACCGCCTTTTGTGGGTCCCATCATGAGGTCTGTGTTATATCCAAACCGTCCATCTATTTGGCGAACTCATATTCAGGCTTGAGACTAAAAATAAGATAGATCTAACTATCAAGTAGACCACACAGTAAAAGGCAATGGGGAATTGAACGTCTACCATTGAAACCCTTTTAGGGGTTATAGAAGTTTTGGATCATTATGAAATTTGTTTTTCTTCTTCATCCAGGTCTTTGTGACCTATGAATGAACTTAGACGGGGAGGATTTCTCACAAACATCACAGTGGGGCCCCAAAAAAGTTTTAGTGGTCGACGCTCATTCAAATCTTGTTTCCAGTAATGTGGTACACTTGAGATTTGCATATATCTCATTTTTGGTCGTATACCATAAAATGATATGGAAAAAATATATGGACGGCATGGATGAATAGTATACATCATGGTGGGGCCCACAGACCACCAACCATCGCCATTGGTAGGTGGTGGTAGGGGAGTACCCAATCCGTTTAGTGAAAGGAGGGGTAGTTTCGTCCTCAAAGTCGCTGTCCGCACTGTGATAGTCTAAGTTGGTAACTAAAGTTTGTATTCGTCATAAAAACCGCTGGGTAAAAGGTTTTGTCTACAGTGGTCATTTTCTCAATTGGCTACTCCCCCTGCCATGGCCAACGACGAGTCGTCCGTGCTCTGCTCCGTGGCCCCGATATGATGTATGTATTTCATCTATGCCGTCCACCCATTCTTCCATATCATTTTATGCAATGGTCTCAAAAATGAGGTTGATAGAAATCTCAAGTGGACCACACAGTATTAATTTAATGCCCACCATTACAAACTTCTTGGCGGCACAAAAGGGGAACAGATTGGCTACTCCCCTGCCACAGCCAATGGCTAGTGGTCGGTGCTCTGTGGGCCCCACCATGATGTATGTGTTTCATCCATGCTGTCCATCTATTTTTCTAGATCATTTTATGGTATTGGAACAAAAACGAGGTATATCCCAATCTCAAGTGGACCACATTACAGGAAACAGTGTTGAATGAACATTGACCATTAAAAACTTTTTGGGGGCATAAAAGTTTTGGATCAAGCTGATCTTTCTTTTATCCCTTCATCTGGGTCTGTATGACCTAATCAACAGATTGATGTTAAATAAAACAGTAGAGTAGGCCTTTGGAGGATTTTAATGGTGTATATCCAATTATTATTGTTTTCCTGTGGTGTGGTCCACCTGAGATTTATATCCCTCTCGATTTTGGTAACAAGCCCTAAAATGATATGTTAAAATGTATAAAAGGAATGGATGAAACACATACACCATGGTGGGGCTCTGAAAGACCGACATCATCGGCCACATGGTACAGTGGCGAGAGAAGCTAATATGTCCCAGTATATATATATATATATATATATATATATATATATATATATATATATATATATATATATATATATATATATATATATAGGGAAAAGGTACTATGCGCTCGAGCGTAAAGCGGTCATCCGTGAGGTCGAGTTGTGTGGGCCCCACCGTGATGCTGTTCGAAGATCCACACCGTCCACCAGATGCACGAGCCCAGGTTAGGCCTACATGGCCCAAAATCAACCGTCCACGTAACTCAAGTAGGCCATATCATCTGAAAACATAAGTATACACGCAAAAACATGTAAAAGCACTTAGTGGGCCCCACCTGAGTTGTGTATACCACTGAAACTTGGTCTAAAATTATAACCAAGTGGGACACACATGATGGACGGTGTTAATCATCAAAAAACGTCTCGAAAGGTCCCCATAAATGGTTTTGAATGTTTCAATGGTGCACGGCCCCTCTCAACTTATGTACATGGTGTGGCCCATAAAAGTCACCAATTGACTTGATTTTCAGCCGTGTGGGCCCCCTATGGGCTCGTGCATCTGGTGGACGGTGTAGATCTTCGAACGGCATCACGGTGAGGCCACATCAGCTTGACCTCACGGACGACTGCTTTACGCTCGAGCGCATAGTACCTTTTCCCATATATATATATATATATATATATATATATATATATATATATATATATATATATATATATAGAGAGAGAGAGAGAGAGAGAGAGAGAGAGATATAGAGAGAGACGCTCCCCGCTCCCCTACGCACCTACGCACATGCGCACCTTTGCACACGTGCCATGGGTGTCTAATCTGAACAGTCCATGTGATTCGGAATCCCATGAAACCTCATGTGACAAAATTTCACCCCGATCTAAAATTCTGTTGGGCCATAGCAAAGAGAAATGAAAATCAAGAGAGGAAACTGTTTTTATTTTTCATTTCCCATCAAAGTTTTATATCAAAGTAAAACTTGGGCCCGGGGGGTTTCACGAGGTGCAGCTTCACATGAACAGTTCAGATTTTGGATCCCCATCATGTATGATGGGTTCTCAAAAAAGTTAGTACATAGTAGGTACGAACGGTTTCACAGGTGAGCGTTTTCCTATATATATATATATATATATATATATATATATATATATATATATATATATCATCCAAGTCTGTAAGACCTAATCAACAGGTTAGATGTCAAATAACCATTACAATGGGGCTTAGGAGGTCTTTAATGGTGAATATTTAATCACTGTTGTTTTCCCATGGTGTGGTTCACCTGAGATTTAGATCTAACTCATTTTTGGGATCAAGACCTAAAATTATCTTTCAAAATGGATGGATGGCCTAGATAAAACACATACATCATGGTGAGGTCCACGTAGCACCGACCATTAGCCACATGATGGTGTCGGAGACACTAGCCACACCGCGTCCGACTTCACCAAAGAGGGTTCATCCCTTACCGTGGGCCCACCTTGATCTATATGTTCTGTATCCAGGCCCTCTAACCTAACCTTTTATTCCAAATCATTTTAGTGCATGATTCCAAAAATAAGAAACAGATTCCATAGCTACGTGGACCATATCATTGGAAACAATGGTGCTTGACTATTAACGGGCCATAAAAGTTTTGGATCAAGGTGATGTTCGGTTTTTTCCCTTCATCCAGGCTTATATGACCTTATCAATGGATTCTCTTCATCCAAGGCTTATGTGACCTTATCAATGGATTGGATGACAAATAAACACTATGAAATCATTAAGGCCTGCCTGAAGAAGTTTTTAATGGCAGGGCGTTCAATCACCACTGTTTTATAGAGTATGGTCCACCTGATATTTGTATCTTCTTATTTTTTGGATCATGTGCTGAAACTATCTGAAAAAACATATAGACGGTTAAGATTCAGAATAGATACATAAAGGTGGCCCCACGGTAAGGGACGCACCATCTTGGGTGAGGCCATGGTCTTACCTAATCCTCGGCAGAGAATGGATTGCATGTGCCCTGGTGAAGTGTGGGGCTCACAGAGATGTCCGTAACAAATCCACTCCGTCCATCTGTTTTTAAAGATCATATTAGAATAGGACTCTGAAAATCAGGCAGATCTAAAACTCATGTAGGCCTCACCACATGAAACGGTGGGGATTGAACATCCGGCATGACAGAAGTTTTGTATCAGGATGATATCTGTTCCCACAGTTTATCTTAGTGGTAATAACCATGTGATTGATTTGGATGGCACATAAATATCATGGTTATCTTTAAATAGTTTCAGCGTTTCTGTTTTCACTATTTTATTTGTGATGGCCCACCTGAGTTTTGGATCTGCCTGATTTTTAGAATCCAATCACATGGTGGTCGTTAAAAACTGATGGGCTGAGTGGATTTGTGACGGACATCTTTGTGGAATCCACATAGCCATGGCACGGATATATTTCTATGCCCAGGCCACGTGCAATCCCTCAAGGGATGACGGATGCCTTGGAGAGTATACTGCTTTAATGGCAGTAGATTAGGTACAATTCTTACCATGGGACTCACCTTGAGGTATTTATCCTAAATGGATGCTGTACATCTATTTTTATTTTTTTTTATCATTTTAAGCCGAGCTAGTCAATGAAGAGATCTAGATTGTTTGCCGAATTGAATCAAACATAAGGTCCCGTGTAAGTAAGGGCCCTTATTCAATTTTTTTGTGTGGGCGTGCCAAAGTCATACTCACCTTAATGTTCAATTGAACACCCATGCCCCTCATTAAGTATGATTAGAAACTGAACACATAGTTTAGTTATCCCCTCGAATAATCAAGTGTGATAAGTGATAAGATAATTTATGAAAATGGTATTAGTTAGTCCTTTTAAATGGATTCTTTTTTACTTATGTCTTAAGGACATGTTCTTTTAACGTGATAACGACCATTGCTCAATAATAAAAATAATATAACACGATGATAAAAGCAGAAAATGTTCTTCTATTAATGATTTGTACAATAATTGCACTCACAATTGGCTTGAGGAATGACGATTCATTCATTGCCCAATCATGCATTGAGCTTTGTAGTGAGACATTCATGATGTGTGGGATGATTGTCTATTCATTGCTCGAATGAAAACCGAGCCCCATGGTGAGATGACTGATAGAGGGAGGATTTTTGATAATTTGTTCATTGCTCGGTTGGAACCGAGCTCCATAGCGAAAAACGCGATGAGGTGACAATTTGTTCATGAACTTGGTAGAAACCAAGCACATGGAAATGCAGTCGTAATTCAACAATCCATTCACCATCTAGTGTGCACCAAACTTCTCAATGAGATGGCCGGCAAAGTCATATAGCACGTAGTAGGAAAGCACCACAACCTTTTATTTGAAACCGTGAGATTGTTCTTGCGATCCAGCGGTATACCGTAGATGAAGGATGGAGAAATAAACAGAGGATTAAAAACTACGGCCCTATGCTATGAGCAACAATGTGAGCTAAACTAAAATAAAATAAATATAAAAATGTTAATGGTAAATGGATATGTAAAGCTAGGTTTGATTGTAATGGCGTAAGGCTTGGAGCTCTTCATGGAGTGTTGTTTACATAAACTTCTAGAAGGTTGTATCATTGCGTAGTCTTTAGCATGTTGAAGGATTTAGGCGATCGATTGTGGAAATCTCTTTGATTGTTCCATATCAACATAACTTGTCACGTATGGTTATATGTACGAGAAAGAGAATCTTGCGTGTGTCAGTTGAAGTTCTTGTGTCTCTAAATTCCCACATAGAAAAGTTGTTGGGTCCTTACAATATCACTTGGCTTTAGCATCCACAAAGAGATGCTTTTGGCAAGATTCGTGCATTTAATGTTAGATAGAAATATACTTTGATACAATTTTGGCCTTGAATATTGAGAGAGAGAGACTTATTTTAATGAAACTACCTCACATTAAGCATATAAACAACCTTAGGGCAAATTCAAGCATGAAATAGGAAAACAAAGTACACAAGCAATTACAGAAAACACAACAATTTATGTGAAAAACTCTTGCAGAAAAAGCCACTGCACAAAGCCAAAGAATCCACTATGAAAAACAAAAGTACAGGATATGGAATCAACTTACAATCAAGCACCCGTCATAACTAAAATAGAAAAACTCTAGCTCTCTCTTCTCCAAAACCTTAGACACCTTTTTTTTTTTTTTTGTCTCTCCAAACACTACTATATTTCGTGATTAAAAGTTAGTTATATAGTCCCTTTACAAAATTAGAAAAAAATAAAAAAATTAAAAAAAAATTAAAAAAAAAAAACATGCATTTATACAAAATCACACAATTCTGTCGACGGGATTGAGTCCTATCAACGGCCTGTGCCTGTTGATAGGATCAAAGCCATCCCTGATGGGATCAAAGATCCCCCCAAAAGAATCAAGCGAGTAAACGGAAAATTCAAAAATTTCTAAATTGGATCTACCAGTCTGTTGATCCTTTCTGAAGATTCTTGTCCAGCATAGATTACAGGCATCTGTTTTCAACAACCCACCATGATGATTATGTAAAATCCACTGCCAAAAAAACATTTAGACCTAGGGCACAAAATTCAGGATAATCCATGATTTAGGTGGGCCACATCAAGGGAAACAATTTGGAGGGTGGGCATTACTTATACACTATTTCCCATCCCTTACACTATTTTCAATCATACGGTCCACTTGAATTACCAATTTTTTGACACCTACGCCTAAACGTTACTGGATTGGATTCCGGAAACACATCAAGTTAAGACCTGTCTTGATTTTGTAGTATTAAAAGTTTTGGGCTCTGCCTAAATCATTTTAGCGGTAAATTAGACTTTTCACTCCAAAAAATAATTTGCTAAATATGAAAAGTGGATATTTCTGGAGTATTATGAACTCGGAGGAATTTTTTCAAAAAAAAAAAAAAAAACTCAGAAGGAAGTGGTGAGGATTTTACTATAAAATGGACAGCTCAATTCTGGTCACTTCTTTTAACATATTGCAGGCTATTTTTGGCCCAATTAAATTACTCCTTTGGGAGATTGGATCCAGTGGTTTTGGTCTACTTGTCGAGATGTTTGAAATGAATAGTCACTTGTCCATATGAGAGTTCAGGTCGCGAGGTTTTTGGATATACAAGATTTATCATATATTGGGTGTACCATTTCTTTATTTTATTTTATTGGGTGTACCATATTTCATGATTTATCAGTCAGAATGAGATGAAATTTAGTGTGAGTGATATTCTCGATGTGCTCCTCGAGACAGTCCGGTCAGATTGGAAAGATATTGTCCATATATGTATGGCTAGATTAATCAAGGCCGTTTATGGATTTTTTTTCTTTTTACAGATCTAATATTAGATCCAAGAATTCACTAACAAGCTCAATTGGCACACTTCGAAAACATTTGTTAACTTTGATTGATCAAAGGATGGCTCTATAATGGAAATCTGATCAAAATAGTCCATGGACATCACACCAGATTCGGACCACACATTTGGTGATGAGTTTGATTTGGACATCATTTTGTTATTATTATTATTTTTTTTATATCATGGGTTCAATTTCGATTGAACGTCTACTCTTGTGGCATGTATCCAGCCCATCTGCCTTAGTGGATGTTGGCGCTACATGTCTAGCCCATGATGCTTATGTACGATCTTTCAATGAGCATGCCATCTTGTTACCCTGGCAGATCGAGTTAGATTTCCCTTTTGATTGTACAATCACAGGCTTGGGCATGCTGTGTGAGCCAGATAATTATCTAACTCTCGTCACTAGCTGCAATGTGTGGACGCCCAATCACTCAAGTCCAGAAAAACATTAGGTGGGCATGTTGTGGGGCCCACTATGTTGTGAGCAGCAACCAAATCCATGCATAAAAAGTAAGGTCCACTTGATTATGACAATCCCTAACAATCTAGCCTATCCAATCATTGGATAGACTACATGAAAAACAATCCACTACCCTAAAACCTCCAAATTCACATGGTAACCCACACGCTGGTAGGATTTGCTGGATTTTTTAAGTGTCCAACTTTCACCGTAGGGCAACCCTTCCGGACACTTTGGACGTCATAAACCCAATGGACCCTAGAATAAGCTTATTCAATGACTAGTAGAGAAACTGACCACTCTGTATTCCAGAAATCAATCTTCAACAGCCCTTCAGCCCATTGCATTATAGGAATGACCAAAGATACAAAGTTCATGGCTCGCCATTAGGCGATCCAAACTATTTCCCCACTCATCATTGATGGGAGATACTAGAAAATATCGCACCCTCTTTAACTGTCGGAATGGGCCTGTTATGTACACCATTGGAAAGCCAGCAGTCGAATTGGCTACGATCATCTAACAGGTGTGATATTATATCATGACGCATCTTATAATCTGGGGAACCAAGACACATACGCCGTAGACTGCTGAAAAACAGTCCAAATTGTGGACCATCCAATGGAGGAAATAGAATGGAGTACAGATTCAACGATCGATATAAGATATTGGTTAAGATTCATCCTATCGATGTGATTTCCAGGATATGCTCCATCTACAATAGTACCCACGATTTGGACATCTATAGACACAGATGTATGCCATTTGTATGCCCGATGAGAAGCCATTGTCAATGAAATCGAGTGTCATGGTGCTTACATTGAATTCCATATAAGAAGCATGCTTCGCAAGCCATTAAGCATCCATCATCTGAAATGCCACACAGTAAAGGTTATCGAATGCCATTTCATCCACTCCAAGCAGCTCTAGAAAGCGAACCCCTGCCAATGAAGTTGGCCTGCCTGCAAGAAAGTTCCAATCACACGTTATTTTTGTTTTCAATGAACATAGTCACAATTAATAATACTAAGGGCCTGTTTGTAGGGCTGGCGATGGTACCAGGAACTGTGGGTACCCAATCTACCTGTCCCAATTTTAATGGATCCAGGTCCAATTTGTTGGACCCATTAAGGAATCAAGCCAGGTCTGGGTCTCAACTTTTTGGATCCAGTTAAAAATCGGTCCAGTTGGGTTACACCCCAAAAATCTACTATCATATGCTCTTTTGATCTTTGGCCTTTCCTCATTGAATGCATACTGTTACTGTAATTTTCTTTTCTTTTCTTAATATCTACTTGTAAGCCGCCACCAATCATAGAGATAGGATCTTCCAATCTGAAAGATTTTTGGACCATCCCTTATCCATAGTAGACCCCAAAATCCAGATTCACTGAACCGTGGAGCCCACAAATATTGTACATATGTTGAGACTGGGGACCTAATTAATCATCAGCTTCCAAAATCGAGAACCCGGTACCTGATTGCAAGTCCAACATTTGTGCCAGCAAAAAAGAAATATTTATTCCAGCTATGGCAAAAAGGTATATTCCCATTTGGCCCTTCTCCATTCTTGCTTGTGCAACAGCCTCTGGAACGAATCCTGCCCAACAAACACTGCTTTAAAAATAAATAAATAAATAAATAAAAATAATAATAAAAAAAAATCACGTTTTCATGGTTGCTAGTGTGTTAGATCTAATGGTGTGTTTGGACAAATATTGGATAAAAATGAATACTGGCCTTGATGTGACATAAATGATGTCTAATCAGGCTTGAACTAGTTTCTATATCAATGGAGGAAATCTGTTGATTTTTCCACAATATCATGGCCTCCAAACACCCCACAGAACCCAATAAGTTAAAAAACAAAGCCAAGTTCATGATTTTATCGCGATAAAGGTTGCATCCAAGAGGGCTACAATCCACAACCATGTTGGGTAAGAACCCAGTGTAGATGCACATGAACCAAGAATAATCATGATCGGATAATCACAACCATACAATTGAAGGCAGGCAAAATGGATGGTAAGAACAGAACTGGCCTTAATTACCATCAATTTTCTCGGCCCTTATTTGGGTCTCTGATTATCTAATGAGGGTGTGCTTATTGGGGCCATGTGCAATCCATGCCGGACCCTCAGTCCAACAACCTTTGTTGATCATGGGTGGGCTCATTTGCGCCCAATGTATAAATTCACAATTTTATTTTATTATTTTAAAAGGCCGCACGGCCCGTAATGGTGTGGTCCTTACCATCACCATTACCATTATTGAATGACAATGCATACAACATGATATAGAAGTTAGTGAAAAGTTCAGGAAGATGACTTACTTGATGCTCTAGACGAGTACCATCAAAACGAAACTCCAGCCTCTGCTGCAGATTCCTCAATCTTTCTTCCTACATGGTAAATCATTTATTAGTAAAAAGTAAAGTTACAGAGCCAAATTTTCAATGGAGAAAAAGCATGGGAGCTGAAATGACAGTGAATGAGAAGGCAACAGAGCAACTTTTCAGCAAGTTCAATTCTGACTACCAGAAGAACATTTTGGTGTATGACTCACCCAGGGACCGAAACTATCACAACTCATTCCAACCCACAATGCAAAAACATACACATCTAGGGGTGTTGATTCTGTATCCACCGAGTTTGATCCTGCTACTGGTCCGAAAGCACCCACGAAGAAAACATTCAAAATTTTAAAATACTTGTAAATTCCATATGGCTTGCTTCAGTTTCTTCATGTAACCTATCTATTCATAATCTCAGCCAAGAAGGAAGAAATGAAGTGCTTCACCCAAAGAATAGAAAAAGCTATGTATGACTCTTACCTGTAAAGGAAATATTGGATAGGGAAGTCCACTATGGAAATTTTTGGATGGAATGTGGGGTCCACCGTGTTGTGTATATGCCATCCAACCCATTCCCCAATCGCAGCCCACCGAGATGAAGGGACAAATCCAAGCATAGGCCATTCCAAAAACTCATGTGGGCAACAAGAAGTGAATATATAGGATTTAGGCGTGATTATCCATTGATCCATGTAGTGGATCCCACCTGAGTTTTGGATCGGGATGATTCTTGGAGTGGACGCACCAGATGCACGGTTTAGATTCCACATTCATATCACAGGTGGGCCCCAAACAGCTCGTTCGTATGTATGTGATAATGAGACTGTGAGGAGCTATGCTAAGCAAGCCCACACGCGTGTACAACGAGCCACCCCAAGCTCCAAAGCAGCACACGCCTGAGAGATCCAAGCCATCTATGAAATCGGACCCGCCCAAGGATCTAAGAAATTCTCACCCGTTTGATGAGCAGACTAACCTGATCTTTGAGTGGTGGCATCCATGATTTTAGGTTTCAGGCACCGAAACCACCACAAATCCACCTGTCCCGTTAATCTCAGCCTGTAACTTATTTCATCACCCACTGAAACGAAGTTGCTAGTAAATGTCAGGGCCCACCCAATGGAGGGCTTGGATCTCACATAGGTGCCACTTTGTCCCATGGGGCAATGTGTAGATGGGCTCTCTTAAACCTAGGACTAAGTAGCATGCATTTTAAAACTTCAAAGCTCCTTGAATAAAAGGGATGTATGTGTGCATGTGTGCATGTGTGATTTATATTCTTCCTCTTTCCATGGATATTGTCTACCCAATGCATAGCATTTTTGAGAAGTACAATGCATACAAACCATTTAACAAAAGATCCCAAAACCCTAGATAGCTAAAGTAAGTACTAAAGATTATTAAAGTAGCTAATTAAGCAAAAGATATAGATTTAGATAACAAAAGTAGATTAAAGTAGCTTAATTAAGTAAAATATGGTTGATGAAGGGCATGACTAGAGAGGAAAGGCATGGACAAACGTGTGCATGTGTGGTCCACACTATGGTGTGGTCCATGACTATGTGCGGTCCCGCAAACCGTTAGTGGAAGACAAATTGCAGATCCAACACATGCAGCGGGGCACAGAAGAGAATGTACAGCGGGCCGACACATCATGTGGCTGTTAATTGAGTATGGAGGGCATGTGTGTGGCTGTCATCATCGCTGAGTTTGTAACTATAAGGAAGTTGGAGAAGGTAGTACTTGAGAATGCTTAGAAAATTGATTAAAAAGTATGAAAACAATAGCTCTAATCGCCACGAAAAAATAGTACACATTCCATCAGTGACAAGTGCAATAATCATATAAAACTTTTTAATTAGAAAATTAAATTGAAGAGGAAAATAATCAACAAAAAACCGTTACAACATCATCAGAAAACATAGTTAGACAATGTCGTAAAGAGATCTTAGTGCACTACGCCAAAACAGCGAAAAAAGGACGGTCCAAAACCATCTCAAATGACCAAAAAGGACGGTCATGGACCGTCGCATAGGCCGTCAAATTTTGACGTGTCTTATTTTTTAAAGGACGGTTGAAAACCGTCATTCTTATTGACGAAAAAAAGACTACTGTCATGGACCGTCCTAAAAAAGGACGGTCATGGACCGTCCTTAAAATGGACTGTCATAGACGGTCTCATATGATCCTAAAAAGGACGGCCATAGACCGTCCTTTGAAAGGACTGTTATGGACCGTCCTTAAAAAGGACTGTCATGGACCGTCTCTTATGAGCCTTCAAAAGACGGCCATGGACCGTCCTTTAAACGGACGGTCATAGACCATCCTTAAAAAGGACTGTCGTGGACGGTCTCTTATGAGCCTTCAAAGGACGGTTATGGACCGTCCTTTAAAAGGACGGTCATAGACCGTCTCTTATGACCCTTAAAGGACATTTTCAATTTTGACCTGTTACAGTATTCTTCTTGATATACACCTGTTATACAAACTACGTAAATTCAAACTGTTTCATCACATTCACATTCACCTATTTCATCTAAACAGGACTGATATACACCTATTTCATTCACATTCACCTGTTTCATCCAAACAGGACTGATATACACCTGTTTCATTCACATACGTAAATCCAAACTGTTTCATCACATTCACATTCACCTGTTTCATCCAAACAGGACTGATATACACCTGTTTCATTCACATTCACCTGTTTCATTCACATACACCTGTTTCATCCAAACAGATCGATATACACTGTTTCATCCAAACAGATCGACATACACGATATACACTGTTTCATCCAAATGGGACTCGATATACACTTGTTTCATTCACATTCACCTGTTTCATCCAAACAGATCGATATACACTATTTCATTCACATACGTAAATCCAAACTGTTTCATCACATTCACATTCACTGTTTCATCCAAACAAGAATGATATACACTTGTTTCATTCACATTCACTGTTTCATCCAAACAGATCGATATACACTGTTTCATTCACAAACACTGTTTCATCCAAACAGATGACATACATCCAAACTGTTTCATCTGTTTCATCCAAACAGACTAATATACACCTGTTTCATCCAAATAGGACTAATATACACTGTTTCATCCAAACAGATCGACATACACTGTTTCATTCACATTCACTGGTTTCATCCAAACAGGACTGATATACACCTGTTTCATTCACACCTGTTTCATTCACATTCACCTGTTTCATCCAAACAGGACTAATATACACCTGTTTCATCACATTCACATTCACATTCATCTAAACCTAAACTACGTAAATCCATCTAAACCCAAACTACGTAAATCCATCCAAACATAAACTACATCCATCCAAACACAAACAATCTTATCCACAATACATTATTCATCCACGCAGGATTAGGTGTAGGTTTAGGTTTAGAGATTTGAGAATACATTTAGGTTTTAGGTCATAAGTTTTGGTTTAGGTTAAGGTTATAGGTTTAGGTTTAGGTTTAGGTTATAAGCAATAGGTTTAGGGAATTGAGAATAGGTTAAGGTATAGGTTTAGGAAATCGGGTTCGGGTTTGGTTTTCGGGATCGGTTTAGGTTTAGATTAGGAGTTGAGATTAGGATTAGGTGTAGGTTTAAGTTTAGGGATTTGAGAATACATTTAGGTTTTAGGTTTATTTTTAGGTTTTAGGTATTGGTTAAGGTTTAGGTTTTAAGTTTAGGTTAAGGTTAGGTTATAGGTTATAAGTTTAGGTTTTAGGACATAGGTTTTGGTTTTAAGGTTATAGGTTTAGGTTAAGGTTTAGGGAATTGAGAATATGTAAAGGTTTAGGTTTAGGAAATCGGGTTCGGGTTCTGGATCGGGTTTAAGTTTGGGTTTTCAAGTTTAGGTTCGAGTTTAGGTTAGGGAGTTGAGATTAGGATTAGGTGTTGGTTTAGGTTTAGGGATTTGAAAATAGGTTAAGGTTTAGGTTTAGGAATTCGGGTTCGGGTTCGGGCTTGGGTTTAGGTTTAGGTTTTCAAGTTTAGGTTTAGGTTTAGGTTAGGGAGTTTAGATTAGGATTAGGTGTAGGTTTAAGTTTAGGGATTTGAGAATAGGTTAAGGTTTAGGTTTAGGAAATCGGGTTCGGGTTCTGGATCGGGTTTTAGGTTTGGGTTTTCAAGTTTAGGTTTAGATTTAGGTTAAGGAGTTGAGATTAGGATTAGGTGTAGGTTTAGGTTTAGATTTGAGAATACATTTGGGTTTTAGGTCATAAGTTTTGGTTTAGGTTAAGGTTATAGGTTTAGGTTAAGGTTTAGGTTTAGGTTTAGGTTTAGGTTATAAGCTATAGGTTTAGGGAATTGAGAATAGGTTAAGGTTTAGGTTTAGGAAATCGGGTTCGGGTTCTGGATCGGGTTTAGGTTTAGGTTAGGGAGTTGAGATTAGGATTAGGTGTAGGTTTAGGTTTAGGGATTTGAGAATACATAGGTTTTAGGTTTATTTTTAGGTTTTAGGTTGGTTTTTAGGTTTTAGTTTATTGGTTAAGGTTTAGGTTTTAGGACATAGGTTTTGGTTTTAAGGTTATAGGTTTAGGTTGAGGTTAAGGTTTTAAGGTCTTATAAGCTATAGGTTTAGGGAAATGAGAATATGTTAAGGTTTAGGTTAAGGAAATCGGGTTCGGGATCAGGTTTAGGTTTGGGTTTTCAAGTTTAGGTTTAGGTTCAGGTTTAGGTTAGGGAGTCGAGATTAGGATTAGGTGTAGGTTTAGGTTTAGGGATTTGAAAATAAGTTAAGGTTTAGGTTTAGGAATTCGGGTTCGGGATTGGGTTTAGGTTTGGGTTTTCAAGTTTAGGTTTAGGTTTAGGTTAGGGAGTTTAGATTAGGATTAGGTGTAGGTTTAAGTTTAGGGATTTGAGAATAGGTTAAGGTTTAGGTTTAGGAAATCGGGTTTGGGTTTGGGATCGGGTTTTAGGTTTGGGTTTTCAAGTTTAAGTTTAGGTTTAGGTTAGGGAGTTGAGATTAGGATTAGGTGTAGGTTTAGGTTTAGAGATTTGAGAACACATTTAGGTTTTAGGTCATAAGATTTGGTTTAGGTTAAGGTTATAGGTTTAGGTTAAGGTTTAGGTTTAGGTTGAGGTTAACGTTTAGGGTTAGGTTACAAGCTATAGGTTTAGGGAATTGAGAATAGGTTAAGGTTTACGTTTAGGGAATCGGGTTTAGGTTCAGGTTCGGGATCGGGTTTAGGTTTGGGTTTTCAAGTTTAGGTTTAGGTTTAGGTTAGGGAGTTGAGATTAGGATTAGGTGTAGGTTTAGGTTTAGGGATTTGAGAATACATTTAGGTTTTAGGTTTAGGTTTAGGTTTTAGGTTATTGGTTAAGGTTTAGGTTTTAGGTTTAGGTTAAGGTTAGGTTATAGGTTATAAGTTTAGGTTATAGGTTATAGGTTAAGGTTTTTGGTCATAGGTTTTAGTTTTAAGGTTATAAGTTTAGGTTAAGGTTAAGGTTTTAGGACTTATAAGCTATAGGTTTAGGGGAATTGAGAATATGTTAAGGTTTAGGTTTAAGAAATCGGGTTCGGGTTCGGGATCGGGTTTAGGTTTGGGTTTTCAAGTTTAGGTTTAGGTTTAGGTTAGGGAGTCGAGATTAGGATTAGGTGTAAGTTTAGGTTTAGGGATTTGAAAATAGGTGTAGGTTTAGGTTTAGGAATTCGGGTTTGCGTTCGGGATTGGGTTTAGGTTTTGGTTTTCAAGTTTAGGTTTAGGTTTAGGTTAGGGAGTTTAGATTAGGATTAGGTGTAGGTTTAAGTTTAGGGATTTGAGAATAGGTTAAGGTTTAGGTTTAAGAAATCGGGTTCGGGATCGGGATCGGTTTTAGGTTTGGGTTTTCAAGTTTAGGTTTAGGTTTACGTTAGGAAGTTGAGATTAGGATTAGGTGTAGGTTTAGGTTTAGAGATTTGAGAATACATTTAGGTTTTAGGTTTAGGTTTAGGTTGTAGGTTATTGGTTAAGGTTTAGGTTTTAGGTTTAGGTTAAGGTTAGGTTATATGTTATAGGTTATAGGTTAAGGTTTTAGGTCATAGGTTTTGGTTTTAAGGTTATAGGTTTAGGTTAAGGTTAAGGTTTTAGGTCTTATAAGCTATAGGTTTAGGGAATTGAGAATAGGTTAAGGTTTAGGTTTAGGAAATCGGGTTTCGGGATCGGGATCGGGATCGAGTTTAGGTTTGGGTTTTCAAGTTTAGGTTTAGGTTTAGGTTAGGGAGTTGAGATTAGGAATAGGTGTAGGTTTAAGTTTAGGGATTTGAGAATAGGTTAAGGTTTAGGTTTAGGAAATCGGGTTAGGGTTCGGGATCGGGTTTTAGGTTTGGGTTTTCAAGTTTAGGTTTAGGTTTAGGTTAGGGAGTTTAGATTAGGATTAGGTGTAGGTTTAAGTTTAGGGATTTGAGAATAGGTTAAGGTTTAGGTTTAGGAAATCGGGTTAGGGTTCGGGATCGGGTTTTAGGTTTGGGTTTTCAAGTTTAGGTTTAGGTTTAGGTTAGGGAGTTTAGATTAGGATTAGGTGTATGTTTAAGTTTAGGGATTTGAGAATAGGTTAAGGTTTAGGTTTAGGAAATCGGGTTAGGGTTCGGGATCGGGTTTTAGGTTTGGGTTTTCAAGTTTAGGTTTAGGTTTAGGTTAGGGAGTTGAGATTAGGTGATTAAGTGTAGGTTTAAGTTTAGGATTTGAAAATAGGTTAAGGTTTAGGTTTAGGAATTGTGTTCGGGTTCAAGATTGGGTTTAGGTTTGGGTTTTCAAGTTTAGGTTTAGGTTTAGGTTTGGGTTTTCAAGTTTAGGTTTAGGTTTAGGTTAGGGAGTTTAGATTAGGATTAGGTGTAGGTTTAAGTTTAGGGATTAGAATAGGTTAAGGTTTAGGTTTAAGAAATCGGGTTCGGGTTCGAGATCGGGTTTTAGGTTTGGGTTTTCAAGTTTAGGTTTAGGTTTAGGTTAGGGAGTTGAGATTAGGATTAGGTGTAGGTTTAGGTTTAGAGATTTGAGAATACATTTAGGTTTTAGGTCATAGGTTTTGGTTTAGGTTAAGGTTTAGGTTTAGGTTTAGGTTAAGGTTTAGGTTTAGGTTTAGGTTATAAGCTATAGGTTTAGGGAATTGAGAATAGGTTAAGGTTTAGGTTTAGGGAATTGGGTTCGGGTTGGGATTAGGTTTAGGTTTGTATTTTCAAGTTTAGGTTTAGGTTTAGGTTAGGGAGTTGAGATTAGGCTTAGGTGTAGGTTTAAGTTTAGGGATTTGAGAATATATTTAGGTTTTAGGTTTAGGTTTAGGTTGTAGGTTATTGGTTAAGGTTTAGGTTTTAGGTTTAGGTGAAGGTTAGGTTATAGGTTATAGGTTATAGGTTAAGGTTTTAGGTCATAGGTTTTGGTTTTAAGGTTATAGGTTTAGGTTAAGGTTAAGGTTTTAGGTCTTATAAGCTATAGGTTTAAGGAATTGAGAATACATTAAGGTTTAGGTTTAGGAAATTGGGTTGAGTTCGGGATCTGGTTTAGGTTTAGGTTAGGGAGTTGAGATTAGGATTAGGTGTAGGTGTAGGTTTAGGGATTTGAGAATAGGTTAAGGTTTAGGTTTAAGAAAGGTTAAGGGGTTAGAGTTTGGGTTCGGGATTGGGTTTAGGTTTGGGTTTTCAAGTTAAGGTTTAGGTTAGAGAGTTTAGATTAGGATTAGGTTTAGGTTTAGAGATTTGAGAATAGGTTAAGGTTTAGGTTTAGGAAATCGGGTTTAGGTTTAGATTAGAGAGTTGAGATTAGGATTAGGTGTAGGTGTAGGTTTAGGGATTTGAGAATATATTTAGGTTATAGGTTATAGGTTCGAGGTTTAGGTTTAGGTTTAGGTTAAGGTTTAGGTATAGGTTTAGGGAATTGAGAATAGGTTAAGGTTTAGGTTTAGGAAATCGAGTTCGAGTTCGGGTTCGGGATCGGGTTTAGGTCTGGGTTTTCAAGTTTAGGTTTAGGTTTAGGTTAGGGAGTTGAGATTAGGATTAGGTGTAGTTCTAGGTTTAGGTTTATGGATTTGAAAATAGGTTAAGGTTTAGGCTTAAGAATTCGGGTTCGGGTTCGGGATTGGGTTTAGGTTTGGGTTTTCAAGTTTAGGTTTAAGAAATCGGGTTCGGGTTCGGGATCGCGTTTAGGTTTGGGTTTTCAAGTTTAGGTTTAGGTTTAGGTTAGGGAGTTGAGATTAGGATTAGGTGTAGGTTTAGGTTTAGGTTTAGGTTCGGGTTCGGGATCTCTAGTATTATCTACTATTGAACCTAGTATTATCTACTACATACTAGTAACGTACAACCAATATTGGGGCACCATACCATAAGCTATAAGAATTTCATGTCCCCCTAAACAAGGTATCCTCCATTGATAACATATATATATATATATATATTATAAGTTTTTTATTTTCATTTACATTCCCAAATACATTCATCATCCATCCAAGAGAATTGAAACAAGTACTGTCAATCTATCTTATCTTACCGACCGCCTTATGTTTCTTTTCACCTTTGTAGCTCTCATATTTTTTGTTGCTAGTTCACCATCAGTAGTCTCCCTAACCAAATCTTTGTGCAATCCCTCCATTTGAAGCAAGTGGTGAATTACAAGAAGTAGGACTGATTAGTCTTTCCATGTTTTGAAAAAAATCAAATTCTTTATTTTTTGCTGCAAGTCTACTTATAAGTATCATTGGCTCTTAATCTATTTATAATGAAAATCTTAAATATTACCTGATAGTGCTCCTTTGATAAATGTCCTATTTGGAACAAATAATTTGTTTTATCATAAATGTCCTGTTTGGAACAAATAATTTGCTTTATACATACATGTGTTTTATCATAAAACCATGCATGATGCATCCATACAAAAAAAATCAAATGAAAATTTTTTTTATATAAACAAATTTTTTGGTGACACATATTAGAAAACAATGTTACTGTCAGCAATGTAACAAATATCATTCAGATTTTGAAATATTGCAAGAAATACATTTGTGGGCTGAATTTATTTGAGGGCTTGGGAGTTGGATTAGAGTGAATATACCTTTCAAAAAGAGGATCCAAAGGTTTATGCTGACTCAAATTGATGTTGGCCATGAGATGGTTGAGGAATTAGTTACTTGCAAATTGCCAAGGAGAATTGAAAATAAAACCAAGCCATGAATTAGTTACTTGTATTATTTTACTAAAAGCATTGAAAAGATTAACTAATTTTGATTGAAAATAGAAAAATGTAATAAATCATTGAAAACATTTATTGATTTTAATGTAGTGAAAAATAATTTGTAATGTAAGCTACATAGCATGTAGCCTAGTCTTTGTAACGAATAGCATATGCAAATTATCATGTTGCATAGGCTACACAACTCAAGCTATTTTCATGAGCTACGTAGCGATAAGGCTAAGCTACACTACATAGCGTAAGCTACATGCTACATAGTTGTTCAAGGATTCGTTGCACAAGCACTTTCTGTATTTTAATACACAGAAAGTTTCGGAATTTTGATCTGAATATTGATATTGCAAAATACTTGTTTGGTAATACGTAAAGCGAGGTCATCGGGTCATGCATCAACAATGTGTGAGGAGAAGATCTTGATCACACTTTACCTAGGACTATCAAATCTTGTTCATGAATTATGATTGGTTGTCTTAGAAGTTTAATATAAATCTTTCTCACCTAGTTTACTGACTCTGCAAGAATCATAGAAGCTCCTAAAAGAATAATGAATATGATTTTTAGCCATCATCTTTTTACTCGGTAATTTACTTTAGCCACCTCATGAATTGGGAGGAAAATAAAAAAGATTCTGTAAGTATTGTAGTTGGATTGTAAGTAGAGGTTTATCACTACAACTGTCACCAGCTTACTGATTAGTTACATGCATAAGAATTTTACTAGAGAAGTTCTAGGTAAATGACTCCATCCTTCTAAATCGACGTTGAAGTCATATATGGGAAAGCTGAGTGCTATATAGACAATGAGAACATAGTTTTCATTTATACAAGGTAGAAATTTACACCAACATGATGTCACAGGTTAACCCGGTTGGGCCAGTGATGAACTGGACCGCCCACTAAAACGATTCGCCTGGATTGGGTTTTAAGACATTGATTTACAATTTTACATAGTAAAATTGACTTCCAAATATCTAACTAATTTATCATATGACATTCATTTCCAATATTTATTGGATTCCAATTAATATTAGAATATACTTCAAGACCATACCTTTGTTGATTTGTTTGTCATTCTCAGCTTCCTAGGGTTGCCAATAGTTTTTTTTTTCCAAGTTTTAGAGGCCCATGTTACAATGATTCTTCCATTAATAAAAGATAAATAAACCATCACTTGTTTGAGTGGAATGATGTAACAGGATTTGTGTAGCTGATCCTAATTGGTAGGGATGAGGGTTAGACGATGACGATGAACCATTAATTTTTCCTTGAAAGAATCTTCATGGAGTCACTGTGTCTAAATGACAAAGACGGACATAAATGCAAAGATGTCGAGGAGAAACCAGTACACTGGATCTTTTCTCGATGGCTTTAAAATAAATGTATTGCCACATGTCACTGCCATTGGGAACATCTACACAAACCATAAAGCAGGATATTCCCATTTGGTTATGTCGATAGAAGTGAAGTATCTAAACACTCGATTCCTATTTTTACAGCAAATATAGGTATGAGCAGCAAAAGCAGAAAAGGGGGCAACAGGAAAAAAGTGCTTGGTGAATATCTAGGGCCCACAGGAAGTTTTTCTACGGCAGAGGATCACTTCACACTGTTACCCGTGGTGTGGTCCACTTGAGCTTTGAATATGCTTCATTTTTGGGCTTAAGCCATAAAATTATCTTGTAAAATGGATGGACAGGGATGATAAAATACATAAATCAAGGTGGACCCCACAGAAATTACTCAGTACACAACCCAACTCCCATACAAAACTCTCTGTGGCCCGTAGGAAGTTCTCATTGGTGGGGATTCAATCTCCACAGTTTCCTGTAGTGCAATGGGCTTCATTTTTAGGGCCATTACCTAAAATGGGCTGGCAAAATAGAGATGGCATGGATATACAACACACACATCAAGGTGGACAGCATGAAACAGTGGAGATAGAAATGCCCACCTAAATCCCCAAATCCTCAAATCTGTAAATCCCCAAATCCCCAAATCCCTAAATCCTTAAATCCACAAATCCCCAAATCCCCAAATCCCTAAATCCCCAAATCCCTAAATCCCTAAATCCACAAATCCCAAAATCCCCAAATCGGTATTGAGATTGACAGAGATTGAGAGAGAGAGAGAGAGATACCTGTTTGATTTGGAGCCCCTATCACGGTCCACCGAGAGAAACAGAGAGAGAGAGGATGCGCGAGAGAGAGAGCACCGAGAGACAGAGAGAGAGGACGCGTGAGAGAGAGAGCACCGAGAGACAGAGAGAGACAGAGAGATAGAGAGAGAGGGACCAGAGAGAGAGAGAGAGAGAGAGAGAGAGAGATAGAGAGAGAGGGACCGAGAGAGAGAGAGAGAGAGAGGGAGCGAGAGAGAGAGAGAGAGACAGAGAGTGAGGTTGTGAGAGAGGGAGAGAGGGTTGGTTTTGGGAGGGGCGGGCGGGCGCACGAGAGCGAATTTTTGGGGTGGATTTTGGTGTTGTGGGAGATGGGCGCGAGGGTGGTGGCTTTGGGGTAGAATGGGTTGGCTACTCCCGCTGACACCAGCTCCGTGGCTGGTGTTCGGTGGGCTGTGGGCCCCACCATGATGTATGTGTTTCATCTGATCCGTTCATCCATTTTTTAATATAATTTTAAGGGTTAGTTATAAAAATAAGAGGGATATAAATCTTAGGTGGACCACACCACAGGAAAACAATAGTGATTGGATATCCATCATTTAAATCCTCTTAAGGCCCACTGTACTGTTTATCTGACATCCAATCTTTGATTAGGTCATAAAGGCCCAGATGAAGGGAAAAAACAAAGATCAGCTTGATCCAATACTTTTATGGCTCCCAAAAAGTTTTTAATGGTCGACATTCATTCAACACTTTTTCCTGTAATGTGGTCCACTTGAGATTGGGATATAACACTTTTTTTTTAATATCATAAAATGATCTATAAAAATAGATGGACGGCATGGATGAAACACATACATCATGGTGGGGCCTACAAACCACCGAACACAAAAGTTGAGAGTGGTTACCCTCCATTAAAACATTCATAATTATTTTTGGGCCCACAGAGATGTGGTTCACAAATCTAGCCCATCCATTATGTGTGTGCCACTTGGATGAGGGGTCATACCAAGTTTCGAGACGCATCCAAATTTCGGTGGGGCCCCACCAAGTGCTTTTATATGTTTTAGGCATGTCTTCACATGATTTTAGATGGTATGGCCCACTGGAGTTCTGTATACGGCTGATTTTTGGGATATCCCATAATTTAAAGAGGACCCATCAAAATGCACGGTGTTGATTTTCGACACACGTCATGATGGGGCCCACACAGCTCGACCTCATGGGGAGTTCCCATGAGCTCGACGAATAAAACCTTTTCCATATATATAATATTTAAAAAATATAAAAACTTATGATGTATTTGTTATATCCACACCGTCCATTCATTTTGAGATATCATTTTAAGTCACGAGCCAAAGAATGAGACAGATAAAAATCTGTAGTAGACCCTACCATAGAAAACAACAGGATAGTGATTCTCACCATTGAAACTATCCTAAGGCCCATCGTAATGTTTATTTGAAATCCAACTGGTTCAAAAGTTTTTTTTTTTTTTTAAAATGGTCGTAGGGCCATACATTATGGTGGGCCCACAGTAATGTTTGCCATCCAACATGTTCATAATATCAAAAGGATATGAATGAAGGGAAAACACAAACATCAGCTTAATCCAAAACTTCTATTAAATGCACAGTGTTGATGTTCGACAAACATCATGATGGGCCCTACAAAACTTACATTAATTCTTAGAGTTTCAGGGTGTCAATAAGTTGGGTCACAATTCTGACTAGAATATTTGACCCATTTTACATGTCTGGTCCATTCACTTTATTTTACTGATCATTACCCTCAATTTAATTAGTTACTAACCTCAATCATGTTACATATGAAAAAGATATTGGGCAAACAAGATTGATTAACAATTTGAGTGAAATTATTGTCCAAAAACAGTTTAAGGTTATTCATAATATCAAAAATATATGAATGAATAGAAAACACAAACATCAACTTGATCCAAAACTTCTATAGCCTCCAAGAAATTTTAAATGGTAGAGGTTTAATCACACTATTTCCTATGGTGTGGTCCACTTGAGCTTTGGATATGATTCCTTTTTGTTCTTTAGACCTCAAATTATCTGTTAACATGGATGAATGGAGTGGATAAAATAAATAAATAACAGTGGACCCCACAGAGTTTACTCTGGCAAGGATAACGAGTAACTCACCTAAATGTAGTAGAGAAGGGTTTCCTTAAAACATTCATAATCATATATTGGGTCTGCCTAAATGTGATTCACATATCCAACCCACTCATTATGTGTGTCCCACTTGGATGAGGGGTCAGACCAAGTTTCAACCGCATCAATGTCTGTATTAACTTATAAACAGGTTGGATCTCAAATAAACATCGCGGCGGACCTTAAGAAGGTTTCAATAGTGGGTGTCACTATCCCACTCTTTTCTATGGTGTGGGTCCACTTAAACTTTGGATCTGCCCCGTCAGCCAGATGCACCATTCCATGGTAGGCCACGAGCTTAAAAATAAAGTCAATCCATGACTTGGGTGGGCCACACATAGTTTTAGATGTTATGGCCTACCGAGTTTAAATATATGCTGATTTTTGGACTTAAAGGGAACACATCAAATGCATGGTGTTGATGTTGTACACACATCATGGTACGTGGGGCGCACACAGATTAACCTCATGGGAAGTTCCCATGAGGTGACCTTATAGTACCATTTCACTATTTTAGGTAACTCCTTCATAGGTGTTACTCTAACTGTGTAGGGCCCACCTTGATATATTTTATATATATCGACATCGTCCATATATTTTTTCATCATGTTTTAGGATGTGATTTCAAATCATAAGAACTAAATAATCTTAGGTTGGCCATACCAATCAAAACAATATGATGAATAACTATTAAAAGCCTTTTGAAGGCCACAAAAGTTTTGGATCAATTTGATCTTTGTAGTTTACCTTCATCTAGATCTTCTTTACATTATCAACAAGTTGGATTGCAGATAAACGTTACTAAAACCTTACGATGGGCTCTTTATAATTTTTAATGGCGAGGTACTATACTATCATTCTTTCCAGTGGTGTGCTCCCCTTAAGATTTAAATTTACACAATTTTTTTATACTCGGCCCAAAAATGGGTTGGAGAAACGTATGGGCGGCAAGGATATACAATACATCATCAAAATCTAACTTTTGTTATCCAAGTACTTTCCAATTTTTCTTGTCATAATACAAAATCTAGTTTTCTTTTTTAAAAAATATATTTTTTTACAATTTGACAACTTTTTCACAATTTTGTTTAATTTTTAAAATTTTATTTTTCAAAATATCATTTTTTTAAATCGAAATCTCACTTTTATTATCTAACTTTTCAAATTTTCTTAACAAAATAGAAAATCTAGTTTTCTTTTTTAAAATATATATTTTTTTACAATTTGTCAATTTTTTCACAATTTTTTTTAAAATTTTTAAATTTTCTTTTTCAAAATATCATTTTTTAAAATCTCACTTTTGTTATCTAACTTTTTAATTTTTCTTGTCAAAATACAAAATCTAGTTTTCTTTTTTAAAAAATATATTTTTTTACAATTTGTCAATTTTTCACAATTTTTTAATTTCTTAAAATTTCTTTTTTAAAATATCATTTTTTAAATCTCACTTTTGTTATCTATAACTTTTCAAATTTTCTTGTCAAAATACAAAATCTAATTTTCTTTTAAAAAAATATATTTTTTACTATTTGTCAATTTTTTCACAATTTTTTTAATTTCTTAAAATTTCTTTTTTAAATATCATTTTTTAAATCTCACTTTTTGTTATCTATAACTTTTCAAATTTTCTTGTCAAAATACAAAATCTAGTTTTCTTTTTCAAAAAAATATATTTTTTTTTCAATTTGTCAAAATTTTCACAATTTTGTTTAATTTTTTAAAATTTTTTTTCCAAAATATCATTTTTTTTTATCAAAATCTTGTAATATAAATTTTTAATTTTTCTTGTCAAAATACAAAATCTAATTTTCTTTTTTAAAATATATATTTTTTTTACAATTTGTCAATTTTTTCACAATTTTGTTTAATTTTTTATATTATTTTTTTAATCAAAATAGATGGACGACATGGATTAAACACATACATCATGGTGGGGCCCATATAGCACCAACTACAAGCCATTGGATGGTGTCAGGGGGAGTAGCCAATTTGTTCCCCTTATTTATGGTGTGGTTCATTTAATTAATCTTTAGATATGAATCATTTTTTAGATAGTTCTCTAAAATGATCTCGAAAAATGGATGAACAGAGTGGATTGATCCCGAATTTTCATTATTTTAGGACTTGTGGGGCTCACCATTGTGTATGTTAATTATCCACTCCGTCCATTAATTTTAATGGCTCATTTTTAGGGTTGATGCAAAAAATGAGTCAAATTGAAGCTGTAGGTGGACCACACCACATACTAATGTTATAAATTTATTTTTCATTATTTCTTATGGTGTGGTCCACTTAGACTTTTAATATTTTCTACTTTTTGAGCTCATGCACTGAAATAATATTTTAAAATTTATGGACGACTTAGATAAAACAAATATATTGAAATGGGCCCCATGGAGCCCCTTAAACATCGTCAGTCTCTAATAAGATTCTATGGGGAGGTACGTTTTAGAGCTTAAAAATAAAGTCGATCCATAACTTGGGTGGGCCACACCACATACTATAGTTGAGAGGGTTACCCTCCCATTAAAACATTCATAATCATTTATTGGGCCCACCTAGATGTGCTTCATAGATCTAGCCTATTCATTATGTGTGTCATACTTGGATGAGGAGTTAGACCAAGTTTCATACACATCCAAAACTCATGTGGGCCCCACCAAATGCTTTTATATGTTTTAGGGATGTCTTCACATAGTTTTAGATGCTATGGCCCACCTAAGTTTCGTATACGACTGATTTTTGGACTTAAAGGGGACACATCAAATGCATAGTGTTGATGTTCTACACACATCATGGTGGGGTGCACACAAATTAACCTTATGTGAAGTTCCCATGAGGTGACCTTATAGTACCATTTCACTATTTAGGTAACTCCTTCATGGGTGTTACTCTAACCATGTAGGGCCCACCTTAATATATTTTATGTATATCAACACTGTCCATATATTTTTCCATCATATTTTAGGATGTGATTTCAAATCATAAGAACTCAATAATCTCAGGAGGGCCATACCAATCAAAACAATGATGAATAACTATTAAAAACCTTTTAAAGGCCACAAAAGTTTTGGATCAATTTGATCTTTGTAGTTTACATTCATCTAGATCTTCTTTACATTATCAACAGGTTAGATTGCAAATAAACATTACTAAAACCTTACGATGGACTCTTTATAATTTTTAATTATGAGGTACTATATTATCATTCTTTCCAGTGGTGTGGTCCACTTAAGATTTAAATCTACATAATTTTTTATACCCGCCCCAAAAATGGGTTGGAGAAACATAGGGGCGGCAAGGATATACAACACATCATCAAAATCTCACTTTTGTTATCTAACTTTTCAATTTTTCTTGTCAAAATACAAAATCTAGCTTTCTTTTAAAAAATATATATTTTTGAAAATTTTGTCAATTTTTTCATAATTTTGTTTCATTTTTTAAATTTTCTTTTTCAAAATATCATTTTTAAAATCTCACTTTTGTTATATAACTTTTCAATTTTTCTTGTCAAAATACAAAATCTAGTTTTCTTTTTTAAAAAAATATATATATATTTTTCACAATTTATCAATTTTTTCACAATTTTGTTTAATTTTTTAAATTTTCTTTTTCAAAATATCATTTTTTTTTATCGAAATCTTGTTATATAACTTTTTAATTTTTCTTGTCAAAATATAAAATCTAGTTTTCTTTTTAAAAAAAATATATTTTTTTTACAATTTGTCAATTTTTTCACAATTTTATTTAATTTTATAAATTTTCCTTTTCAAAATATCATTTTTTATCGAAATCTTCTTCTTTTTTTTTTTCAAAATTATCAACATTATTCAAAGTTATTAATTTTTTTTTTCAAAATCTAAACTTTTATAAAATTACATTTTTTTTTTCAAAATCTAAATTTTTTTCTTAAACATTGTTAATTATTTTTCTAAGCTTTTAAACTTTTTTTTTTTTCGAAATTCATAAATTTTTTTGTTCTTAATTTTTCACCTGAGCAGTCTCTAATGCAGACGGTCTTTGACAGTCTCAAATAACCACTACAAGACGGCTAAGGACCGTCTCTAATAAAGACGGTCTTTGACAGTCTCAAATGGAGACAGCTGAGGACCGTCTCTAATATAGACTATTTCTGACAGTCTCATAGTACAGGAAAAGACGGCCAATGACCGTCTCTAATTGAGACGGTCCTTGACAGTCTCAGATTGCCAGTAAGAGACGGCCAATGACCGTCTCTAATACGGACGGTCTTTGACCGTCTCAAATGGCTGCATATAAGACGGTCAGAGACCGTCTCTTATTCCAGACGGTCAATGGCCGTCTTTTATCCTCAGTTAACGACGGTTTTTGACCGTCTTAAATGATTTATGGACGTTGAAATTTTTAAGACAATATTAAGGACAGTCAAGGGCCGTCTAAAAGTTTAGAGACGGTTTACGACCGTCTCTAAAGCGTCTTTAAACCAAGCAATTTTAGAGACGGTCCAGAACCGTCTCTAAATCCGTCATTTTTTTTCATTTTTCACGTAGTGGTGGATGGCATGTGGACTTTACCAAAGGAATGAGCGACATTGTTACATTTGATTGAGGCCACATTATGGAAATTAAACATCCTTGGAAGCATCAGTGCCGTTGATCGCATAATTGCAAATTGAATCGATGCAAAATGGCCGGAACAAGCATCACTAAACGAGACTTTTCTTAAGAATAATAGATGGTAATTATATCAGCAATGGTTAGCTGTAATTCAACACTACTTGCATCAAAAGTGATACATTGATGTAGAGCGGGTCGCGAACAGTTATATGGCCAAGATGGATCAGAAAAGGCCCGGTCGACGACAGAAGTGATCCAGACCATTGGACCTTAAATCAGGCGTATCTCGCAATCCGGAATAAGTTATCTGACGTAAAATATATGATTTTGGGGTAGAACGAGCTACTTTAGCCAACCAACCCTGCTATGCCGGGTTGCGACACCCAAAATTGCGAAAAACCCCTGGATTGACGGTCATTTCCCTGTTTTAATTTCAATTTTACTATAAATAGTAAATTTTAGTTTGATTACAACTCTTCATCCGTTGGGCTTTAGGAGTTGCGCCCAATGTGAAAAGAGCTTAGAATAATTAGGAGAACGGTTTGGTGAAGCCAAATAGGACACTTACTATTTTCGGCCGAAAACCTTGCGCACTAGTAGACATCATGACCGTCTATAAATAGTAAGTTTACTATTTATAGTAAGTCGCGAATTCTAGGAGTTGTAGTTGTAGTTTGATTCTGATTTCTTTCCCATTGCTTGGTACCTCTATTTAAAGGGTTGTGAACTCGTTTTTATGAAGAAATTAATCAGTTTCGAATTTATTAAAAATTATTTCTATTTTCTACTTTCTTTCCTTGTGGATTCGAGAAGTCTCTGTGAGGAGTCCAGAGAAGCTCTGTGGATTCGGAGTACTTATCCTCATCACGTTCATCCCTGCGTCATACATCAATGAGTGGACAGGTCCTTATGATGTGGACAACCTATTGAACCAGTTGGATACCATACTCACATGAAAGGTTGAATATTGTTATCTATTTGGTGGTAATTCATGGTCGGGCCAAACTTAGAGACCTCACACATATAATGTATGAAATTGATTAAATGATAATATTGTTTGAGCACGTGCTTTAAAAACTTAAAATGAGCCCTAATTCATTAACCATGCATGTGGATAAGATAAGGTTGATCTCAGTCATATATAGATCATTATAACCATGAGTTCCTTGTAGATACCTTGATGTACCTTTGTATGTAGTGTTACCCTAAATTCTGCCATTTATATGAGTTGGTTGAGGATCAAATCATCTGTGGTCCTTGGGAATTAGATATTGGTCATGGTAATATTAGAGATAAATGTGGACTATGGATCTCAGGCCCAAGGGTGGACCTTTAGGACGCTTACATTGGTTGGATTGAGATCGAGTTACTGATTTGAGGGCCTATTAGGTTGGATAAGATGATCACCATGATCATGACTTAATATTACATATATTCGATTAATCTTAGGAATTGGGGATGCGTAGGAGTCACAGCCCTGACTAATAGGCTTGGGCTCTTTCTACGAGGCTGCTTACAAGCCAAAAATGATGGTAGCTAGATATGTTATGTTTGATAAAAAATTGTTGATTCTTATATAAGTCAACAATGAACCCATTGGGTCTTACCTAGGGTATGCTTAATGGTTAAATTTATTAGATCGGCACTTGAAAATTTTTAATCAGATTTTCAAAAATAATAATAATTATTATTATCGTTGAAGTTTTGTTTTGACCATTAAAACTGTGTTGCCCAAACTTGATAATCCAATAGCCTAGATCAAATGATTTACTATCTAATCAGCATGAGATACATATATTTGGTAGGCAACCATGGTAATAAAAGGATTATATCACATATGCTTGCATGAATAAAGCATATCAATGCACTTTTCTTACAGCACGTTAAAAAGTTGTGTAAGATGACAAATTAAGCACTATATATATTAGATGTACTCATGAGACTCTAATCCCTCCTTATTTATATAATCATATATTAGAATAGTCGATTAGTAGAGAGCTAGCATTGGATGTCCCTAACCCTTGGGACATGTGAGGAAAAAAAAACAGAGAGTTTGAGAGAATGAGAGGAGATCTACTCAGTCTCCTCTTGCATCGTCACATAGTCTACTTCCGTAGACAGTGTACATATTCTTTGGCACCTATTAAAGATCAAACGTTGGGCAATCTCAGCACTCTAACACTGGGATAGATTAGGAAGAGATCTCCCAAGTCGGAGGACCTACATCAACTCTAGATCATTAATTTTATAATGTTATATCATCTCATAGGTATGATTTAAACATCTCTAAGATTAGAATTTCTTTCAAGAAATCTGATATGATGGCCTCAGTGAGGTTGAGGATGAACGTATTCTCGATGATAAAGCATGGAATTTTTTTTTTTATTCCATTACAATATCCATGAAAATCATAGTATCAGAATGGTCTCATGCAATTAATGGTCATCAGATGATTTCAGGTAAGTTTGAAGTTGACCATTATGGAGAGCTTAGGTTCACCAGAATGTATACTAAAATCAGAGATCTAGGACTTTCACTTTCACACCATCCAATTAGATTCAGGGTGGCCCATGTTGGATTGACATCGAAGATGTAAAAGAAAGGAGCTTTTTATTGAGAGGAATTCATTGAACGGGATGGATCATCCATCCATGGCCCACCGTGGGGCCCACGGTTTCTATTTTTAAAAAAATAGAAATTTGCTAAAAAGAGATAGCCCACCTATCATGACCGTTGAATGTGCTTTGATATGCATTGATTGCATATTTGAATGTGTGACCGTTCCCTTGATGCATGCGGGCCGACCTGTCCCTACGACCTCTTAGGGATGTGGGGCCCACCGGTGACCTGTGGCCCACCATATGAGGTCTGATCAAAGGTATAAACTGCTCTTCTTAAAGTACCTATCAAGCTTCAAACTTCAAATTAAATGGGTGATCATTTGCTCAGAAAAAATATCAGAGCACTGAGATTTTGAACGTACGTTATCTAGACCATTGACTTTGTGACCTAATTTTTGAGATGTTTATAATCTACTTTCAAAATTTCGAGACGTCCATAAAGTTTAACAGTTTAAGATCTTCAAGATTAATGCGTCTCTCAGTCACATTGGACCAACAAAAACAAACATTCAAGATGGTCCGTTCCTTTAATGGACCATAGTTCCTCATCTGCTTATTGGATTTGGATGAAATTTGGTTTGAGTGGGTTTATTAATGGTCTAGTCAGTTTGGAGTGTGCATGTCCAAATCTAATTAAACATATGAGATCATGGCCATTCAATCTTGCTTTTGACGGATCTGATTCATTTCAAGTCAAATTAGGTTGAAAATCACTCTTTAGCTCTCTAAATACCTGCAAAACTTATCTTATGGTTCATGGTCACCAAATGGTAGCCCGATCCAAGAGATTTAAGATGTGAACGTATATACCTATTGCATGGGGAGATTCAAGCTGCCCTTGTTGCATTGTACGTGGACGTGTGTTTATTGTGCATCTTGCATCTCTTGGTCTTTCATGATGGTTATATATCTTTGATTGGTAGTCCACACTTGTAGGATGTGTGGGCCCACCCACCCACTCTGAGTGGGTGGTGGGGCTGCACGTGTTGTGTATGGTCCTCGCTATAGAACATTATGCACATATTCATCTAGATTTTTGAGATTAGATTCCATGTTCATCATATTTCCAAATTCTTTTTTCTTACATCCTCATGTGTGATCCACTTTTGTGGACTGGGTATGTCTTCATTGACATTTACCAGAGGGTCGGATGTTGGGTTATCTTGACTCTCGATGCTAAAACATACTAAAACAGATTAAGGATATATTTCTTAGGTTGGAGGACCTGCATTGATTCTAGAACATTATGCACCATCGAATCATGGATGAGTTTTTATTTATAAAAAGTTTAGAAAATTTTTATTCTTATGAAATCTCGGTGAAAACCCAATAGATTTTACCATATATTTAGGGCTAATTTGGCAGCATAAAATTGAACTTTAATTGAATTGAATGGATTTTAGTTACTACAGAATCAAGTGGATTTAAAATTTAAAATTAGAGTTCAAAAATAGCTCTTTCAGAATATGTAGGTTCCTCGCAAATCCAAATTTGTCCTAATTAATGAATGCACAAAAAAAAAAAAAAATAGTAAATCCCTCCCTAGAAATTTAGGGCAATCCAAAACTCAAATCAGCCACACCCACAATTACATTGCAGAGAGGATGCCCACAATTCATTCATGCATGGGTGTAGATACTCCACCCAGGCTAGCAACCTGATGAAGCATGGATGATCCTTAAGAACTAAACCTAAACTTAAACCATACTTAAAACCTCAGTCATTTTCAAGCCTAAGCTAAACCCAAATTGAACCTAATCTATCATCTAAGCTAAGTCATACCCAAGTCATAACCAAAGCCGAGCCATACCTAAGTTGTTTCCAAGTCAAAGCCTTAAAATCAAACCTTAAGTTGCTCTCTAGGCAAGAACAAGTCAATTGGCTAAATTGTAAAGATGAACAGTTAACGAAGGAAATCCGATTACTGCTTCCTCTCGGAATATGTGTCCCAAGCTACAGTCGTTGCTCCCTTGAAAGTCAACTATGTTGGGACCTACTTAACTCCGGAGTTCTTATTATTTATCATTTTACTAAGCCTTTTAACTCATAAGAAAGTGTTATGTGGCATCTCCCTTCTCTCCACCAATCCTAGGCGGTCATATCGTTATTTACGCTTCACAATCTAAAAAATTACAAAAAATAAAAATAAAAATAAAAATTCCAATGAGCTATAAATACCCCATCCTCTTTTCATTTCAAACCAACCAAGTAATTCTCACCAAGAGAAGAAAATTCCAAGGGAGAGAGAGAGAGAGAGAGAGAGAGAGAGAGAGAGAGAGAGAGAGAGAGAGAGAGAGTGCTTGAGTTCTCAAGCTTCCATTTTCTTTAGCCCCCTTTAGCCTTCTCCAAATCTCTTTTAGTCTCTTAGTCCTTTTTTTTTTTAATACAAAAAAAAAAGAGAATTTCATTGATGAGGCAAAATTACAAGAGGGGAAATTCAGGCTAAGACCAGAGACAAAAAATACTGGCCCGCTTATCATATCCTATACATAACCAACCTTCTCTTTCTAATAGATCCCAGCCCGGTTTTGTCCAAAAAGAAAGAACCTCTAGCAAGAGAAGGGAGATCAGAGGGAATCGAGAAGCGCTTGGATTCTTGGGAAGTACTGCTTTGTTTAGCTAAATAGTCCGTCGGGCCGTTGGCCTCCCTAGGGATGAGGGCAAGGGAGAAGGAGCCTTTGGACAGGAGATTTTTTATTCTATGAATCCAATAGTTCCATTTCCACTCGACAAAAGACTTCCCTAGAATGCATTCAACGACCCATCTTGAGTCAGATTTAATGAGAACGTTCGGCAGCCTCTTAGTCCCATTAGGTTAACCCTTTCAAACCATGGTGCACCCAACCTCCAAGTCATTTTAAGTGCAAGTAAAAAATCGTGTCATCATCACTAGTATTCATACTTCGTTAATCGCATCATTACTTCACTTCTCAAGCCTCATTCTTCTCTAGGTTGCAATTGAATATACGTTCCGTGACTTACTGAAACTTCAGATCCTTTCATATCAAAAACTCATGGTAGCCTAGTCCTTTTACATAACATTATAGAATCATCTCATCTCTTCTTAAATCCTATTTCTAGACATTCGCTGGATGTATACTTTGTGACTTGCCGGAATTTCGGACCCCGCCGCATAAAAAAGCCGAGTCTGCTTAGTACTATTTAATACTTTACATCGTATCATTTTTATCCCCTAAAATCATTTTATCACATGAAATAGAGACGGTACACATGTATGGGTAGAGAGGGTACCTAACACCTTCCCTCTCTGTAATTAAGGTCCCTTGCTCGGAATCCTAAGTCGCAGATTAGGAATCAATTTAAAGTAAGAAAGTCTATGAATTATTTACCATTTACAGATTCTGCAAGTTCCAGCCGACTGCGGAATTTTGAGCTAATTGGCTAGTGGCGATTCCGAGTCTACCATATTATTAATCCAAGTCACCCCATGCACCTCAAAAACAAATATAAGAGCGTGGGCGCCAATTTCTAACATTCACATTAGGGTCTCCATTTTTGTGCATTCATCATCCAATCTATTCAGCTTATGATCTATCTCAAATGAAGAGACACCTTGCCACTGTTGTGGCCCACTTGAGTTTTGGTTCAGCTTGACTTTTACACCCTTAGCCAAACGCAAGGGGTTGCATATGATGCATGGGTCCACACTTGCTTCTAAATTTCAGTCCCACATGTCATGCCTGGGCTTAAATTTCAGGCCCACATTTTAAAATAGGTTGGCTCAGGCCCATCTTGTGGGCCCGAGCCCAGCTCATTAATATATGCAGTGGTAATCTGACCAAATTTTAAGTTGCATGATCAGGATTAGATGAGTTAGCTATCTCAAGTAGAAATGTTTGCACAAGATTTTTAAACAAAGAAAAGGTGACCTACTATGATCCGAATCATTCATTCACTCATGCAACTTGAAGCAAGTCACGGTATAAGAAACACTCTGATTGCATGATCTTAACTCTTTGAATGGGCCCATTTGTTTCAACCATCCATAGTTAGAATTATCAAATCAAAATATTATTTTAAAATCATAAGAAATATAAAGTAGGATTATCTATAAGATGTTTCAAGATGATGATTGCACCTATTTTATTTATCCAATGAATCTTGACTCTCCATTTTCATGCTATTGATCACATGATTAAAATAGCTCGATTGGAATGATTTGCCATCATAGCTTGCTCCTAGTTGCATGAATCAATGAACGGTACATAGAAAGAATAATAAAAATCCAATCATGGATTGAACAGGTAATATCTAATCAGCTGTGTCCTGAACAGGAAATCTAATATGATATCCTGGGGCCCCATGCATATGATTGATGTGATGGTTTGTCAGGGAATTTCAGAAAGAACATGATATCAGCTGTCCCCTGAATTTTACTTACCAAAAAAAAAAAAAGTGGTTTCAAATCACTTCCATGCACTGAGGAATATGTGGTTCTCTGGCAAGGGTAACAACTCTGTAATTAAGTTGTCATCTAGCAGTGCCCCTCTCATTTCGGATTTGATCAGGTTCCTGTCTCGTTTGGGTTTTGCAACAGCAGCGCTCCTAGTTGACACCACAATTTGGAGTTGTAATCAGACAAGCCCACATGTTTTATGAAACAAAACAAGAGGACAAACATTCCCCACCCTAAACATAGCACAAACAGAGTACATGGTAACCTGGGCTAAAATATACTTGTTAGATTGCTGAAATTACTACCAAAACAGAAAACAACAATTGAAGACAAACGAAAAAAAATCAATAGGCTAAAAAAAAAACACCTTCAACTTATTAAGAACAAAAGAAAAACAACCATCAACAAATAAACTAATTTTAATACTATGAAATATTTTTTGCAGTTATTGATACGCTACGAAACTTAGACATGGCCATAAATGTCGTGTTAAAAACAGATAAGGTATCGAATTCGACAATGGCCAAAATAACAAAGTCTTTATTCATACCATTAGAAAGTAATACAGATTGGACTCACCAACATAAACACATCAGTCCGTATAAAGTTAATTTTTTAACTTACAAACTTGAGCAGGAAACATGCTTCCCATATAAAAAATAAAAGGCCCCATTAAACTAGTAAAATACTGATTTATTTATTTATTTTTACATGGCAGTCCTACATTTAAAAGTGAATGGTTGCATCTGGAGCTATTGCGCTGGTCTATGAGACTCCAAATGCTGCCATTATCAAAGCAAAGAAAACCTGCAGTTGAAAGCCATCACACAACCACAAATGAAAATCGGAGTAAGAACAAGAAGAATGAGAATGAGAAGAATGCAGAGATTCTCTACTTACCCTGAAAACTTTGGAAAATGTTGTCTTCCCATCTTGTACAAGATGAGCACAGGCATAGAAAATGAGGGTGTTGGTGCAGAATACCAAGAAGAAGGAGAAGCCGAAGCCTACGCCACTTACAATTCCTTGTCGGACTCCATGCTTCATTGGGACCTCGCATTTCTCTTGGTAAAGATCCATTACCTTCTATTCTCCACAAAAAAGATGCAATTGTCCGAATACCACCAACTGCATCATTTGCCACTTGACTGGCTTCCTCATACATCTCCTGCAACCAACCTCACAATCTCTTAATACTTATATGCATAATGAGAAAAATTGAATGGCAGTGCCACTTCAAATAAGCTAGACTAAGCAGTTACACACAAGGGCTACTTTCAAAATGTCTGTCAGTAAACATTGGTATGTAACTGATCAAAAATTACAATAGAACGGTTGCCAATTAATAGTCTCGGCAAGTAAATGTTATGCAGCAGATAGCATACTAATTAATCTTTTGGTTTTTCTTTTACACACTATGATGATCAATTCTATTTCTGACCGAAATTTCTAATGATGGGAAGCTTTTGTGCAACATTCTCCTTGAGATTTAGTCATCAACATACAACGCAATGAGCAAACATTCTTATAGAAATTCAATGTTCAAGGTCAGTCACGAACCATTTGGTGCTGATCCGTCTACTTTCCAAATTTATCTCTAAACTTTGGAAGAGCCCTGCAAGCTCTTCTTCAGTGACCTAAATACACAAAGAAATGCATATTGAATGTCAGCACTTTTCAGTTATAAGTTCTAAATCAAACATACCCAAATTACAAAAAGAAAAAAAGAAAAAAAAAAAACACATCAACAAAAATAAAATTAGACAAAGGTAGAATGCAACAAATATATGTGTACATGTGGTAAGGTACAGTTAAAATATGTTTTTAACTGTATGTGTGGTACATGTGTACAGTGATCAGGACAATTGCTTTGTGGTCACTAGGTTGACTGCCAATACCCAAAAGGCAAGGCAATCCAACTGGGTAGCCATCCCGTCAGTGGCTGAAAAGGTACAGTTAACTCAAAATACAAACATCCATCCACATTCAACAGGCGAAACTGTTGCGAGATATCTTAAATCTGAGTCCTTTCGCAACTGGGATGCGGAAAGGAGTTTCGTGGATTTCGTGTTGCAAGTCCTTTCGCAACTGGGATGCGAAAGGAGTTTCGCGGATTTTGTGACACAAGTCCTTTCGCAACTGGGATGCGAAAGGAGTTTCGCGGATTTCGTGTTGCAAGTCCTTTCGCAACTGGGATGCGAAAGGAGTTTCGCGGATTTTGTGACACAAGTCCTTTCGCAACTGGGATACGAAAGGGAAGTTGTCAAAACTATAAATTGGAGTCCCTAGGGCTATTCTAAGATTATTCCAAGACTTCCTAAAGGTATTCTAAAGGGTTCTAGGGTTATCAAAGGGTGTAGCAAGGGTGAGATCGAGGTTGTTCGAATCGGGTAAGTCCTTTTTCTTTGTAATTGATGCTTTCATAGTGGTGATTTGTCGCTTTGTGCCGTGGTTTTTTTCCCGCAAGGGTTTTCCACGTTAAATCTGTGTGTTCTCTTTTCTTGTGTGTGTGCTTGGTGCCATTGGATTGCTATCCTAGATCTAGATCTCTGTGATTCCGCAGGCCAAAAATCCCAACAAGTGGTATCAGAGCAATCGGTTGGGACACAGATCTGAATCTGAGGGATTAGTAATAATGGCGAGCGCTAGGTATGAGATTGAGAAGTACTCGGGGAAAAATAATTTTGAGTTATGGAAGATCAAGATGATGAGTTCCTTAATCAAACAAGGCGAAGATAGTGCTCTTAAGGAGCGGAAGTCCACTATGACTGATGGTGATTGGAATACTCTTGATAAGAAGGCTTTATCATCGATCCGTTTATGTCTCACGGATGAGGTTCTCTACAATGTCATGAGGGAGAAAACTGCGACTAAGTTATGGGCGAAGTTAGAGGATGTCTATGCGAAGAAATCCTCTGAAAATCGCCTACACTTGAAGCGGCAGTGGTATAACTTCAAGATGGCAGAGGGTGGAGATCTGAAGGCTCACATCAACAACTTTAATAAATTGATTTGCAAATTGCTGGATATGGAGGAAGTGATGAAAGATGAAGAACAAGCATGTATGTTACTGAATTCCTATGAGTCATTCAAGGACACTATGTGCAGCATGAATAAAACCCTGAGTGTCGACACTGTTATCTTAGCCCTTCAAGGGAAGGCTATAAGACAACTAGACAGTAATATGGGGACATCTTCTGATGCACTGTTTACAGTGGGTAGGAATTCTGAACAAGGTACAGGTTCTTCAGGTTCTAGATCCAAATCCAAGGGCAAGGGCAAAGGAAAAGTAAAGTGCTGGAATTGTGGGAAGGAAGGACATGTGAAGAGGGATTGTGAAAATCCTAAATCTAAGAGGGAAGATTTTGAGGCTTCATGCAGGGAGGCTAACACTGCCACGTCAGATGAATCGAGTGGATGTGATGATGATGTTTTGTCTGTGTCTTCGCTCAGACGATCATACGATGATCGTAAGGACGAGTGGATGCTAGACACAGGAGCATCTTTTCACATGACTCCTCATCGGAGTTGGTTCACCAGCTACAGGGAGTGCGGTGGTGGACAGGTGTTTATGGGCAATGGCTTTGCCTGTAATGTTGTGGCTATTGGTACGCTGCACATCAGGATGTTTGATGGGGTGGAGCGTACCTCGACAGATGTGAGGCACGTTCCTGATTTGAAGCAGAATCTGATTTCCCTTGGTGTACTTGAGGCAAAAGGATGCAAGTACACATGTATTGATGGTGCTCTTAAAGTATCTAAGGGGGCACGGGTAATCATGAAAGCGCAACGACTCGATCATGTTTACAGGTTGATCGGGAGCACTTCAAAAGGTGGAGCTATAGTGGATGTAACGGATTCCACCTCTGCACGTGTGTGGCATGATGGGCATAGCCACATGAGCGGGCAGGGCAGGAAGGCTGAGACGTGCGGACAGAGATACAGAGCAGGTAGAGTAGCCACCTGTGTGAAGAATCATACGGCATGATCGTAGGATATCGGCGTGGTACATGGACGACTCTAATTTCGTAGAGGACTCATCTTCTATTCTAATGGCTCTAGGTGAGCCTGGTGCTGAGAAGCGGAAGGTGACTATGGGTGATGTGACGGATTCGTTGTACCAAACAGACATATGGGAGCGGGTGGAGCTTCTAGTGGGCCGGTGAGCGGTTAGATGCAGGTGGACCTTCAGGAGGATACAGTATAGATACAGGACGAGGTTGGTAGCGAGGGGTTATTCTCAGAGAGAAGAGATTGGCTTCTCAGAGATATTCGCGCCGACGGTATAGCAGGTATCTATCAGATCCATGATTGGCGCTGGTTGGCCAATGTGATCTTGAGTTATGATGTGATACAGAAATAAGAGAAGAGGTCAAGAAGCTATACGGTTGAAGATTGAAGACATGTTAGGGATTGTTGCGAGATATCTTAAATCTGAGTCCTTTCGCAACTGGGATGCGGAAAGGAGTTTTGCGGATTTCGTGTTGCAAGTCCTTTCGCAACTGGGATGCGAAAGGAGTTTCGCGAATTTTGTGACGCAAGTCCTTTCGCAACTGGGACGCGAAAGGAGTTTCGCGGATTTCGTGTTGCAAGTCCTTTTGCAACTGGGATGCGAAAGGAGTTTCGCGGATTTTGTGACACAAGTCCTTTCGCAACTGGGATACGAAAGGGAAGTTGTCAAAACTATAAATTGGGGTCTCTAGGGCTATTCTAAGATTATTCCAAGACTTCCTAAAGGTATTCTAAAGGGTTCTAGGGTTATCAAAGGGTGTAGCAAGGGTGAGATTCGAGGTTGTTCGAATCGGGTAAGTCCTTTCTCTTTGTAATTGATGCTTTCATAGTGGTGATTTGTCGCTTTGTGCCGTGGTTTTTTCCCGCAAGGGTTTTCCACGTTAAATCTATGTATTCTCTTTTCTTGTGTGTGTGCTTGGTGCCATTGGATTGTTATCCGAGATCTAGATCTGTGTGATTCCGCAGGCCAAAAATCCCAACAGAAACTTGCCATAAATGGGTGATTAGAGTAGTCCAATCTCTGTCATTTTTGGCTCATTGCTCACTAATGTAGTGACAACCAGCGAACAGTCCCAATCACCATATATACTTGACATGTGCAGGATAACTTCATATAACTTCTATGAAACAAGTAACATGATAGCATTTCCTAACGGAAGAAAAATTCTTTATGCACGATAATCATATGTAAGCATTTGTGTCATGAAAAACATATTTTAAATCTAGTTCAAAGGTCGCATTGGGATGCTCATTTCAAATGAATTGCAATAATCTAACTCAATATGGAAGAAATGACCAACACATGAGTGGCGGCATTTTTAGTTCATAATTTCATAATGACAGCTAGTTGTGAGTCCATGCATTTGAAGCTGAACAGGAAACTATTATAATCTCAATTTGGGCCTAGACATATATCAATAATGGAATGGAACTATCCTCACTTTGGTCCAAATCCACTTTGGACCACATTTGGGAGTTCTAAAATAGCAGCTGGGCAGAACTGATTGCTGCAAAAAGACCACATAAAACAGACTGGTAGCTTGATTTGAGTGGAATCTATATCTCATGCCAACTTGACAGAAAACAAGCCGCCCAGCTTGACAGAAAACACAATGAAGGCAGAACTCAAGCTAAGTCAACATCTTACTCCAAAATTCAACTCATGCCTAGTACACATTAGGATTTTCGAATTCATGTTTCAAGACTATTTCATGTTTGTATTGAAAAGAAAGAGTGCTACTGTATTTAAATGGTTTTAGAATTCACCTTGATTTTGGCACTCGAAGCATTGAAAAATAAGGGGGTTCTGCTTCTAATCTAAAAAGGGTATTTTTCTAGGTTAGGCCTGAAAGATTTTTTTCTTTTTTCTTTTTTTTTAAAAAAAAAAATTTTAAGACAATGGAAGAAGAACAATATAAAATTACAGGTTGGGGTAGCTTTTGATACCATGATTTAAGTTGTTGTTACTTGTTGCTAATAGGGTTTCTTCAGTTTGATCTGAAGCAAAACCCCAATGAATCAGATCAACCATTCACGTAAAAAGGAAAATGCAACCAACATTGATTATTGGATAAGACAAAATTTACATGATTCAGCGTAACGTCGGCCAAACAATAAAATGGCAATGTACATCACTCAAAACCTTATTTATTTATTTATTTATTTATTATTATTATTATTATTATTATTATTATTTTATTTTAAAGTGAAGATATATTCATGATATATTCATTTCAGAAATGAACTATACAACACACCCACACTTCAGGCCCGCTTGGGAAATAAAGGACCCAAGGACAACGGCCTATCGTAATACTTACAAAAAACCACCTACCCTCCACGCCCACATGAATGGGCCTGCCTAAAATCTCCCAACCCAACCTTATCCAAGAACAAAAGACCCCTAATCTCTGAGGGGAGGTCGCCAGAAGAGGAAGAGAAGAAGAAATCTCGAACTTTCGAACCTCTTTGGGCCATCCTATCCACCAGTCTGTTTCCTTCCCTGAGAATGTGAGCAATGGACACAACGGTTCTCATACGTAACCTATGAATCCTCTGTAACCAGCATTTCCAATGCCAGTTCAGTTTGGAAGTACCGTTCAAAATTGACACCACCAATGTGGAGTCCGACTCGATCTCAATACAATGGAAGCCCATTTGCAAACAAAGGCTCATGCCATTGTAAACAGCCCGAAGCTCAGCCCTGGAGTTCGACCCTACCCTGTACCCCAAAGAGAAAGCAAAGATGAAGAAACCATTATCCCTTCTACAAATACCTCCACCCCTGGAATTACCTGGGTTGCCTAAAGCGGAGCCGTCGACATTTAGAAAACAACAAAGACAAAGGAAATTAGAAAAGAATATTCAAATAGTTCAAATAAAAATAAATTAGTAATCTAAACTAACAAATAATTAGCTAATGAAACATTAAAATCATGCATGATCATTTCAAGAACTAGCAGACTATCTGAACATTACCTATTCTCTTAAAAAATCAGAACAACAAAAGAACAAAAGAGTAAAAAGGACAACAAAGCTTATGCTCTTTTGTCACATGGGTCATTGTAGCTATAAGAGAAAATGAACTAAAACTTAGAGTGAGAGTAAGTCCTTGCAAGAAAATTCTTCACAACAAGAGAATTGAGGCAAGCTTGAGGCCTAAGAATCTTTGGTTTGACAGAGGAAATTGCATAAGAAAAGAACTAAGAATGATGAAACGAAGTTTGTACAGAATTTTCACGCATCAATTAAACTGTTCCATAAGCAACATTTTTTATGACATTGCTAAGACTCTTTGTCCATGTAGATTTTGAAGTGATATGTGTCTAGGACTGTCCAAGTGTCTCAAAATGTCAGCTTGGCAAACCTCAGAAAGTAAGCGTCCAAGTAATAGGTCCGGCAAATGCCTAGAATATGAACTGACATCATATCCAGAAAGGGGTTATTTGTTTGTAATATATATAACTGCAAATTTCTAATTCCTGCATGGTAATGACATATTACTATTGTCTCCACTTTACGCATTCAAGATACGTTGATCATGGATGTCTTAGATGAGATCAAATCAACATGCAAGCTCACCTCCATAACAGAGTGACAACTTACAGCAAAATCAAAGACTGCATCAAGTCCTCCAAGTTCTTGTAATCTGTCCTTAAAATTTCCCCTGACCCTTCTCATAATACCAGATGTATCTGAAAATTACAGGGCAATGGTTATTAGCAAAGGCAAAGAAACATGATCTATTACAAAATAGTGAATCTTTTGTGTCTTACAACCACATATGCCGGGCTAAGGACCTCTCCTCACCATACCCCCAATTGCCTTCTTTCCACCCTTCTTCTCAGCATAGTACCTTTCTTTCCACCCTTCTTCTCCCAGCTTTATCTGTTAAATTTAAGCTTGAATGAGCACATAATTATGAACACCAGGAATTGGGTATCACGATCTTAAATGACATGACAAACCTTATCAACTATTGCCTCTCTGGATTCTGAACCATTTGAAACCATATGATGAAATCCATTCATTGAGCTCCATAACTCCTTCACCTCAAGTTGTATCTTTAATAAAATGCTATGAGTATGAAGAATACTGAATACATGTTTGTGCACTGCTCACAATTTCTTTTGATGGATCACAAATAAGAGCTTGCAATTTAATATTGAATACTCACACTTTGTGAGGCCTGAAAAATTTGTGTTCCCGTGTGCTTTACAAATTACCAGAAATCCTTCGATGCCTTCCTTTGCTCAACATGTCGTTGCAATGATGAGCCACCATTGTTGCCATGCCTGATATTTAAAGAATTCTGAAAGCATATCTCCTTTTTCTTCTATAATTGGAAAAAAAAAAATCAAACTATTGCCAAACTTAGTAACCAAACCAGGTGATTAAACAGCTAGATGAAAAGGATACCTATCAACAATAAAATAGAATAGAAATATGCATTCTCTTTCATGTTTGCCACCAAAAAAAAAAAAAAAGAAGAAGAAGAAGAAGAAGAAAGAAAGAAAGAAAGAATAAGCAACCTCAATTAGCAATATGTGCACGACGCATACCAATAAGATGAGTTTTTTTAACAATTAGCTTCTAGGTGAAAATTACAAATCTAATTTAACATTATCCTCCCTCCTGATTTGAGACCTTGTAAGGACTGATCAGTTTCTAAATGTAGTACATGATTTACATAGAGAATTACAGCCACTTGATTATTTTTTTCCCCAAGTTCCTGTAAGAAATTCTACCAATTAAAGAGATTGCAATAGTAAATGCATATGTTAGCAGAAAGCAATGTTGATTTCTATTTTATAGTGAAGTGACACACAATGTTTGAAAGTCTCAAGAATAGGTAGTATCAAGTGGTAGAACCTGGCTACGTCTCCTAAAGATGGCATTTTCATAAGTATGTGCCTTATATCTACACAGTCCATCCATTTCGATAGATCGTTTTAGGATATGAGCCCAAAAATGCAACAGGTCCAAATCTCATGTGGACTATACTATATGGAAAAGTTGTGATTGATCATTAAAAGCTTCTCGAGGGCCAGAAAAGTTTTAAACCAAGCTGATATTTATGTGGTCTTTCATTCAGGTATTTGTGACCTCATCAACAGGTTGGATGGAAAATAAAAATTTCAATGGCACTCAAGAAGTTTCTAATGATGGGAATTCAATTACCACTATTTTTATTTGTGGTATGGTCCTAACTCCTAACAAAGCTTGACAAGAAATTAATTTTTATCTGCAACTAGCCAACTACACATTAAAAATTACGTATTAAGAAAAGTGATTTCATTCATACCTTCCAATCAAATAAAATTAATTATAAATAGATTTGTCCTCTAACAACTTCTATAACTTTATCTAAAGTAATACTCATCTATATGAGACTTACTGATGTAGGGAAGCATGTGATGAGATCGATCACCGTCTTCCTTAAGGATAATTACTCTGAATCCATGGAGCTTCTCTAGACTCCTCACAGAGATTTCTCAAATCCACGAGGGATGAAAATAGAAATAATTTCTAATAATTTGAAATAAATTGATTTATGATATAAAAAACAAAACCACAATCCTTTAAATAGTAAACTCAAACCTAGGAAGAAGTTTTAAACTCAAACTCCTTAAAAACATGACTTACTATAAATAGTAAACTTACTATTTACAAACAGTCATGATTCCTACTAGACTTCAAGGTTTTTGGCCAATGTCCAATTTGGCCTAACCATGTTATTCTCCTAATTTTTCTGAGACTTCTTCCTAGGATTCATATTGCCATTTAAGGGGTCATAAACTCGTTTTTATCATCAATCAATTTATTTCAAATTTTTAGAAAAATATTTCTATTTTCTTATTTTCCTCGTGGATTTGAGGTATCTTTGTGAGGAGTCCAGAGAAGCTTCATGGATTCAGAGTAGTTATCCCCTTGAGGAAGACAGTGCTAGACCTCAACACGTCCTTCCCTGCTTCAAAGCATTATATTTATTTTGAAACTACTATAAACACAATAAATAGTAGAGGCAATTTTTTTAATAAAAGTAGTTTTTTGGTCCACTAATATTGATATTGCTATGGTATTTCCCTGATGTGCAGGTAAGATGCTAGCATGTGTGGCCACATTTTGTGGTGTAGGTGTGCCGTATCGGTATCGGTTGGCGTAACGGTGACCTCCAAAACCGATACGGATACGGGGGTGTAACGGCGATACGGGGGCGTAACGGCCCGTAACGGCCAAAATTTTTTTTTTGCCAAAAAATATGAAAAAATATGGATTAAATCCGAATATTCTAAGCATTCCAAATATGCATTCATTTATAAATTGGAACATGGTTATGGTGGTGTAACGGTCCACTCTTTGGTGAGAAGTTGTATCGGATTTGTCGATGAATTTATGAACGGATAACCTAAATTTGACTACAAAATTCATATTTTTAATTTTCTAACTGTCTACTATCAATGATAGATATATTAGAATGAATGTAATATGAAAATATCTTACATTAGGTGTTTGCAATTATTTTTGAGGAATTTCTCGAACATACCTGTGCACGTGACTGTGATTCCTGTCTATAACTTGTCATCCTTAAGTCAAGAATATTAAAAAAAATAAATTAGTAGTGTCTGATATACTCCCCTGCAACTTGATTAAGGATTACTTGATTGGTTGTCAGGGGAGTTATTTTAAATACAAGTTCGACAGTGTCAAGTGTGTGCATCACTGCATGGCTTCTTGCAATAATACTGCTGTGAGCTGTCTGCTACAAATACTTACCTTAATACAAATATATACTCACAATCACAAGTCACCACCAAAATGAAAATCTGCTTTTTTGTGGTTGCTCGACTTCCACATCATCGTCATCGTCACCATCGGTGAGGTCATCAATAGGTGTAGGTCCGCATATCCATAATATCCAGTGCGGAAGGAAATACTAGATCAACGAAACCGAGAGGATGACCGATCCCGACTAGGCAACGACTCGACCCCGAATAAGGATATCCACCGGTGCCCGTCGAATAGCCATACTTGGTGCCCATACTCAAGTTGTTGAGAATCTTGAGATTGAGAGTGCGTCTGTGCGATGAGTAACTTGGATTTGGATCTGGATATCTATAATCATATGGATATTGATCGGGAGGGCTACTCCAACATGAATGTGATGGAACAGCTCAAGTATAACCATCATAATCATAATCCAATTGGCTATAAGAATATCCATCATAATAACCAAGACCATGAGCCACGATGTTGGGACCTCTCGGACCCCGTGCACCACTAGATGTACCCTCATCCAGAAATTTGTCATGTATCGTGACTCGGTACACTCGTAAGTCCGACCTCGTGTACCACGTCGTCGATGTTCATCGCCATCGCGATCCGTAGACACCAGTATAGGGGGATAAGCAACACCGAAGTGCCCAGCACCGGGGCAGGGGGTCGTCATCATCCGACACGGTTACTACTACTATCGCTCGTACTCTTTTGTTGATCTTGAGCCGTATCCGACGTGGCATAAATGCCCCTCTTCTTGGGTCCAACACATCCGCACGACTCTCTTGTTGCGCTTTGCGTATTTCACGGGTCATCAATTTCCAATTCTTCACTATCCTCTTCAATTTGCTTTCCCTTGTTTCCAACCAAGGTAGAAGTGGGTCATCCTCATCATAAATATTGTCCAAGTTTATTGGACAGTAGTCTCCGTCATCGGCAGCTGTAATGCTCCTATGATGTCGTCGCATTCTTAGTTTTATATTGTAGTGCATGAAGACAAGTCTATCTAATGTTCTAGTCTGCAATCTATTCCTATTCTTTGAATGAATGAGCGCAAAACAACTCCAATTCCTTTCGCAGCTAGAGGAAGATGTTGTTTGGCTCAAAACTTTTACTGCAATTTTTTGGAGAGCCTTCGTACTCTCTCCGAAATTAATCCACCATTCGGCCGGTTGCAACCTAGACACTGCATGCTGTGCAAGAACATCTCCAAAGCTACCAAGGCGATTTCCAAATGTATCTAATTCATTCAACGCCTTTATTTGCAGATCTAAGTCAGGCTCTAATCTCTTTATCACATTTTTTAGCCCGACACGAACTTCATCATCCTCAACAAATGATTGGGCATATCTATACCTAGGATTTAGGTAGTAACCTGCTGCATGAAGATCGTGATGGAGTTGCTTTGTCCATCTCCTGTCGATCATCTTCCAATAAGTCTGCCAACTTCTACAATCACGTTGAATTGCAAGCTTTGCCTTATCCATGGCATCATATAGGAAGCCCATGGTAGGTGCTTCATCGGTTTCAACAAGACGGAGTACCCTCATTAGTGGCTCCATCACCTTTAGGATTGCCTTAACCTTCTTCCAATATTTGTTGTCCCGTATGGTGTTCACAACGTCGTACCGGTGTCCCCGATGTCTTCTTCCCATGTTTTGTGTTGAGCCATTCTCGGGAAGCGAACATCTCACTCAACTCTCCCTATCTTTGGAATAAACTCTCTAATGCTATAAAGTTTGTTGCGAATCTAGTCGCATGCAGCCTCAACAACTCTCGTCCTTTCGTGAACTTTCTCATTATTGCGACTATTTGATTATGGTTGTAAATAAACGTCGTCACTTCCTTGCCCTTTCGACCATTTCCTTAACATTCTTCTTCTTCCCAATATCTTCCAATATAAGATCAATACAATGCATAAAGACATGGTGACCAAAAAGATGTTTTCTCTCATCCATTAACATATGTCCTGCAAGCTTATATGTTGCTTCATTATCTGTCACAATCGCACTATATTCTCCTCTCCAATCTCGTCCACAACTTTATCCATTAGTTCATTAATATAAGTAGCATTTTTTGTTTCCTCTGACGCATCAATTGACTTATGGTATATAGTTCCTAAGTGGCAGTACACCATGAAGTTGATCATGCTACGTCTGGTTGGGCCAGTCCAACCATCACACATAATCGTGCATCCTCGGCTTGCCATACTGAGTTTAAAGGTAGCCACGTATGCTTTCACATCCACATACTCGCATTTGTCCATTTCCCCTAATGTCCTTAGCCGTGGGAGCTTTTATTCCTTCACCTGCTTCTGCTGCTGCATCAATTACCACCTGCCAATATGGAGAATTGGCCGCATTAGGAGGTATGTTAGCATGTATAAATAACTTTCTTCGCTTTCTACCTAATTTCTCAACGGAAGTTCTACTCCACATTTGTTTTATTTTTTTTTGTTTAGTTGATTCTTTCCTAAATAGGATTGGATCAATAGAGGGTCTCCTAGGCTCATTTACTTCTTCTTCTTCACGTATAGGGGTATCACGTGAAGATGTTTGTCGTCGGCTCCCAAACATACGTCGTAACCCACCAAACCTACCCCCCAGACCCTCAGTCCCACCTACAGAAGCAGTTGCACTTCCAGTTGCACTCCCACTCCCACTCCCACTGCCCCCCCCTCTATCACGCACTGACCCATGCGTGCCAAACATGCGGCGACGTTCTTCCTCTTCACGAGCTACACGCAAGCTCTCTCTCCTAGCTATAGTTAATTCCCGATCTGAATCTTCGTCAGAATCAATAATATCTTCATCACGAACGCCCATATATTCAGGACCAAACACCTCCTGTCGAGCTGCATCCAAAATATCATCTTTCTTCTTTTGTACAGCAGCACGTTTACCCTTCGACTCATCCAGACTAGCTTGCATTAAAAGCATTATCTCTCTCGGTACTCTGGCACATGGCGCAACTTGACCTTTTCGATGTGCTAAATGTTGTTTGAGACGGGTAATTCCACCAGTCACATGTTTATCACAATAGTTGCACTTCATTTGGTGCCTAGTACCACCAACCCTCTCACAATGTTGCCATCCAATATCCTCAATTACTTGTTGGCCAGACCCAGACATTTCTTTAAGTTTAAGTAGATGAGTGTATGTCTGTATGACCTATGTTAATAAGGATGATTTTATGTTCTAACTAAAATACTAAACCCTAAGAAGCTCCAAAACCTGTCAATATAAGCAAATAAAAATATAAAGTCACTAATTCGAAAATACAAAAAAAATATTAAATAACACCCAAATCTGTAAAATGCACATTAACATTTTCTACTCTGATTAACATATCACATGGCATGATTAAAACAGCAAAATAACCATTAAAAATTGATTTTTGAATTTAAAAAAAAGAGTCAAAATTCATGCGTAAATAGAAAAAAATATTTAAAAAATATTAAATGGCACCCCAAATCTGTAAAATGCACATTAATATGTTCTACTATGATTATCACATCATATGGCATGATTAAAACAGCAAAACAACCATTAAAAATTGATTTTTCGAATTTTAAAAAAAAGGGTAAAAATACATGCGTAAATAAAAAAAAATAATAAAAAAATATTAAATGGCACCCCAAATCTGTAAAACGCACATTAATATGTTCTACTATGATTAACACATCATATGGCATGATTAAAACAGCAAAACAATCATTAAAATTTGATTTTTCGAATTTTAAAAAAAAGGGTAAAAATACATGCGTAAATAGAAAAAAAATAATAAAAAATATTAAATGGCATTCCAAATCTGTAAAATGCACATTAATATGTTCTAATATGATTAACACATCATATGGCATGATTAAAACAGTAAAACAACCATTAAAATTTGATTTTTCGAATTTTAAAAAAAAGGGTAAAAATACATGCGTAAATAGAAAAAAATAATAAAAAAATATTAAATGGCACCCCAAATCTGTAAAACGCACATTAATATGTTCTACTATGATTAACACATCATATGGCATGATTAAAACAGCAAAACAATCATTAAAATTTGATTTTTCGAATTTTAAAAAAAGGGTAAAAATACGTGCGTAAATAGAAAAAAATAATAAAAAATATTAAATGGCACTCCAAATCTGTAAAATGCACATTAATATGTTCTAATATGATTAACACATCATATGGAATGATTAAAACAAGCAAAACAATCATTAAAATTTGATTTTTCGAATTTTAAAAAAAGGGTAAAAATACATGCGTAAATAGAAAAAAATAATAAAAAATATTAAATGGCATTCCAAATCTGTAAAATGCACATTAATATGTTCTAATATGATTAACACATCATATGGCATGATTAAAACAGTAAAACAACCATTAAAATTTGATTTTTCGAATTTTTTAAAAAAGGGTAAAAATACATGCGTAAATAGAAAAAAATATTAAAAAAATATTAAATGGCACCCCAAATCTGCAAAATGCACATTAATATGTTCTACTATGATTAACACATCATATTGCATGATTAAAACAGCAAAACATGTTAAAAAAAGTATAAATACCTATTTTTGACGAATTCGGAATTTCTGAAAAATGGCCCCCCGAGCTTCGATTCAACAAAACCGGCAATACAATGCGTTTTTATCACAAAAACCTAACCAAGGTTGGTCGAAATTGGCAGTAGAAGGGGTGAGAAGTACTTTGGAAGCAAGAAATTTGAAAAAAAACAGCAAAAGTTAGCTTTAAAAGGAAAAAAAAAAATGCCGTTTTTCGACCGTTACGGGCAGCCCGTTACGGGTCGACCGTTACGCCCCGTATCGGCCCGATACGGGCCCGTATCGGCCGATACGGGTGCAAAAATTCGTATCGGCCGATACGCCCCCGTATCGCGTATCGGTTCAGGCCGTTACCGTTACGTATCGGCCGATACGGCCGATACGTAACCGTTTTGGCATACCATGATAGAGAGGCTTTGTCTGAGCTTCACTAATTATACATTGACAAACATACACATAGGAAAGTGTTTTTCATGCCCACATAATAGGAAGTTTCACATTTCTGTGAGCCCCACACACAACTAATGGTGGGCACCCACATCTAAATCCTTCCCTATGGTGTGGCATACCTAAGTTTTGGGCCAGCCTAATTTTTGAGTTCCAGGGTGAACACGAGGCAGTGTGGATCTCATTCACATTATCTGATGAGAGAGAGAGAGAGTACCTGGTTGGCCGTGATATTCTTTGAACCTTGTCTACCTGATGGATCTTCTCATCTTCAAAGCCTCATTTGATTTTTTCCAAATAAGAGCTTGCAATTTAATATTGAATACTCACACTTTGTGAGGCCTGAAAAATTTGTGTTCCCGTGTGCTTTACAAATTACCAGAAATCCTTCGATGCCTTCCTTTGCTCAACATGTCGTTGCAATGATGAGCCACCATTGTTGCCATGCCTGATATTTCAAGAATTCTGAAAGCATATCTCCTTTTTCTTCTATAATTGGAATAAAAAATAAAAAATCAAACTATTGCCAAACTTAGTAACCAAACCAGGTGATTAAACAGCTAGATGAAAAGGATACCTATCAACAATAAAATAGAATAGAAATATCCATTCTCCTTCATGTTTGCCACACACCAAATTTTTAAAAAAAAAAAAAAAAAAAAAAAAAAAAAAGAAAAAAAAAAAAGAAAGAATAAGCAACCTCAATTAGCAATATGTGCACGAAGCATACCAATAAGATGAGTTTTTTTTAACAATTAGCTTCTAGGTGAAAATTACAAATCTAATTTAACATTATCCTCCCTCCTGATTTGAGACCTTGTAAGGACTGATCAGTTTCTAAATGTAGTACATGATTTACATAGAGAATTACAGCCACTTGATTATTTTTTTCCTCAAGTTCCTGTAAGAAATTCTACCAATTAAAGAGATTGCAATAGCAGAAAGCAATGTTGATTTCTATTTTATAGTGAAGTGACACACAATGTTTGAAAGTCTCAAGAATAGGTAGTATCAAGTGGTAGAACCTGGCTACGTCTCCTAAAGATGGCATTTTCATAAGTATGTGCCTTATATCTACACAGTCCATCCATTTCGATAGATCGTTTTAGGATATGAGCCCAAAAATGCAACAGGTCCAAATCTCATGTGGACTATACTATATGGAAAAGTTGTGATTGATCATTAAAAGCTTCTCGAGGGCTAGAAAAGTTTTGAACCAAGCTGATATTTATGTGGTCTTTCATTCAGGTATTTGTGACCTCATCAACAGGTTGGATGGAAAATAAACATTTCAATGGCCCTCAAGAAGTTTCTAATGATGGGAATTCAATTACCACTATTTTTATTTGTGGTATGGTCCTAACTCCTAACAAAGCTTGACAAGAAGTTAATTTTTATCTGCAACTAGCCAACTACACATTAAAAATTACGTATTAAGAAAAGTGATTTCATTCATACCTTCCAATCAAATAAAATTAATTATAAATAGATTTGTCCTCTAACAACTTCTATAACTTTATCTAAAGTAATATTGATCTATATGAGACTTATTGATGTAGGGAAGCATGTGATGAGGTCGATCACCGTCTTCCTTAAGGATAATTACTCTGAATCCACGGAGCTTCTCTATACTCCTCACAGAGATTCCTCAAATCCACGAGGGATAAAATAGAAATAATTTCTAATAATTCGAAATAAATTGATTTATGATATAAAAAACAAAACCACAATCCTTTAAATAGTAAACTCAAACCTAGGAAGAAGTTTTAAACTCAAACTCCTTAAAAACATGACTTACTATAAATAGTAAACTTACTATTTACAAACAGTCATGATTCCTAATAGACTTCAAGGTTTTTGGCCAATGTCCAATTTGGCCTAACCATGTTATTCTCCTAATTTTTCTGAGACTTCTTCCTAGGATTCATATTGCCATTTAAGGGGTCGTAAACTCGTTTTTTATCATCAATCAATTTATTTCGAATTTTTAGAAAAATATTTCTATTTTCTTATTTTCCTCGTGGATTTGAGGTATCTTTGTGAGGAGTCCAGAGAAGCTTCATGGATTCAGAGTGGTTATCCTCTTGAGGAAGACAGTGCTAGACCTCAACACGTCCTTCCCTGCTTCAAAGCATTTTATTTATTTTGAAACTACTTTAAACACAATAAATAGTAGAGGCAATTTTTTTAATAAAAGTAGTTTTTTGGTCCACTAATCTTGATATTGCTATGGTATTTACCTGATGTGCAGGTAAGATGCTAGCATGTGTGGCCATATTTTGTGGTGTAGATAGAGAGGCTTTGTCTGAGCTTCACTAATTATACATTGACAAACACACACATAGGAAAGTGTTTTTCATGCCCACATAATGGGAAGTTTCACATTTTTGTGTGCCCCACACACAACTAATGGTGGGCACCCACATTCGAATCCTTCCCTATGGTGTGGCATACCTAAGCTTTGGGCCAGCCTAATTTTTGAGTTCTGAGGCAGTGTGGATCTCATTCATATTATCTGATGAGAGAGAGAGAGAGTACCTGGTTGGCCGTGATATTCTTTGAACCTTGTCTACCTGATGGATCTTCTCATCTTCAAAGCCTCATTTGATTTTTTCCAAATCAATCGAACCTGATGTTTGGGATGTGTGATATGTTGCTCCAATCCTCCCCTCTGCATCTCTCTGCCAGCATTTGACTAGCGCTGATTCTGAGATAGGTAAGGTCCCGCAACCCTTGAGGCAATGACCGCAGCTCGGGGCAGTGGTCGATCTCGAGACTCCTAAGAGACTTGAGCTGTCCCAATTCATCAGGAAGAGAGCTCACTTCATGGCAATCAAGAGTCTCTAGTGACTCCAAATGTTTCCATCCGTAGGGGAGACACGACATGAAATAGATACAGAGGAACGTTAGACTTTTCAGGGGGTGTGTCGGCAGTGCCTTCAATCTCCGGCAGTTGCAGATTGTTAATGAGTGTAGAGACGGCATTATCTCTCTATTTTCTAATCTCAACTCCCACTCCTCTAATTCATGCAAGCTATTGAACACGAGCTCTTCCAGCTTCGGGAATGCCACCCGGTTTATGCCCCCACCACTGCTATTCCCGTAAAACTCACTTCCCACCCGTTTTACAAGACCTCGCACTATTTCAAGGTATTTAAGTGAAGGTAGTCCCCCTAGCCCTGGCAACTGTGTACACTTATTGCAATCCATTAACATCAGCCTGACTAAATTTGAGAAAGATGAATCTCCTATCCATGTTGGGAACTTGTAACCAATGTATCCCAAAATTTTCAGCTTCTCTAGGTTAGCAAGTGGCAGACGGAGGGCTTCAACTACATTTTCCATCCTCTCCACCTCACCATTTCCTAACATTTCAAGAGCATCATCCGGTGACATTTTTAGAGACAATACGCGAAGTTGTAACTTGTTCTCCAGTTGTGCTTCCTTAGCCTCATCCACACTCGCCACTCTCTCCAAGTGTTCTATTCGTAGCATTCCTTGGAGAGAGTCAAGTCGCTTCAGCTCTCCAATCTTACATCCTCCATCGCCTCCCACGATAAACCTACTCAACGTTCGAAGGGAACTTATTCTCCCCAACCCTTCCGGTAAGTGCTTTAGGGGTGTGTCATCAATTTCTAGATGTCTCAAGCGGACCATTGCGCTCATCCCACTTGGCAGTCTTTCGAGGAAGTGACATGCATTCAACTTCAAGGTCTGCATATTGCGGAGATGAGTCACTGATTCCGGCAACTCAACTATTCCCATATAAGACAGGTCAAGATATCGTAAATGCTTCAGCAACCCAATTGAGCGTGGCAATTCTATACTTCTTCCATGAGAGCGTGCAGCAATGAACCTGTATAGACTAGTACCACCGAACTCCAGTACCCTAAGGGACCTAGCGCATTGGAATAAATTATCAGGGATGGTATCAATTATTGGACTTCCGATCTGGAGGAGTGTTCGCAATTTTTTTGCGTGACATAGAGGGGGAGGAATGTGTGAGGTTTTCGAGGTGACAATAAATGATGAATGACGGACTGTAAGTACAGAGCTGGAGTCCGACTTTCCATTCTCAAAGATGCAACATTCATTCTTTGTAATGAATTGGATGAGATCGTGAAGGAGATCATGTATTGTACATCTGACTTCTTCTTCTTCGTATTTAGTCACCACTTTTTGAAACAAAGACCGCCTCAGTAGTTCATCAAAGTACTCTCCCCCAATTGCTTCCATCTCTCTTCTTCCTTGCGGCTTGATGAAACCCTGAGCTAACCACAACTGGACCAATCTGTCCTTCTTCATCTCATGATCTTTCGGAAATATTGAACAATATGCAAAACACGGCTTCAAATGGAAAGGCAGATTATAATAGCTCAGCAACAAAGCTGGTAAGATACCATTCGCGATGTCTGGTATTTCCCATGTTTCGCTTTTCAAGATATTCTGCCAATCTTGTGTGGACGTCTTCGAACGCATCGCACTTCCGATCACCTTTGCTGAAAGAGGCACTCCTTTACACTTCTTGACTATCTCTCTTCCGATCTTTTCCAATGCCGGGCAATCTTCCACTTTCCTCCCTGCGAAAGCTCTGCTACTGAACAGTATCCAGCAATCATCATCGGATAAACGTTCCAATTTATGCATGTAGGCGGAGTCCCTGCATGTAGTTGCAACCTTCTCGCTGCATGTAGTTGCAACCTTCTCGCTGCGAGTGGTGACCAAAATCTTACTTCCGGGAGCACCTCTTTGCAAGGAAAGCCATAGTCTCTCCCACCTTTCACTATCATCGTTCCACACATCATCAAGTACAAGCAAGAATAGCTTGTCCTGTAATGTTTCCATAAGCTGCTTTTGCAATGAGTCTAGGTGAGAATGCGGTGGACTTGTCCCTCCGGCTGCTTCTATAATTGCTTTTGTAAGATTTATCAGATTAAAATCATCAGAAACACAAACCCATAGAACCTTATGGAAATGGCTCTTCACCCTTTCATCATTGCCGATCAATTGAGCAAGAGTCGTCTTGCCCAACCCACCAACACCAATGATCGAAATGACATGAATCCGTCCCTCCTCACAACTGCTCCCGCTTATCAACTTGCTTATTATGGTATCTCTGTCTCTGTCCCTCCCGCGAATCTGTGATTCGTCTACGAGCGAACTGGTTTGACACTCGGCCTTGTCAAGCTCACTGCCTCCACGGAAACTGTGATTCAACTGAAAACTGAACTTACTTGTGTCAGCAGCAATCTGATCCAGCTTCGCACTTACTTTTTGTATCTGATCCGCAAAATCGCGCGGTGATTTGAATTTACTGACAAATGGCTGCACCGTATCTTCGATGGTCATGACATTATCAGTATCATCACCGTCGGTCCATGAAAGTAATGGAAGCCGCTTCCTTTTTCCCTTGCGCTGCCGATCGTCACCATCGTCTGTCCTTGACACCTTATCTCCGATGCGCATGACATTATCAGTATCGTCACCGTCGGTCCATGAAAGGAATTTTCCCTTGCGCTGCCGTTCGTCACCATCGTCTGTCCTTGATTCAGGTTCTCGCCATGAAATCATCTCATCTAGCAAGTCCTCCACATCGTAAGCCACGTCTTTGAGCTTTTTTAACCATACTTGCATGCTTTGGTTGTGAAATTGCATAATCTCAGCATCATTAAGAAGTGCTTGAATGGATTCGAACGTAGAAGATATCTTTTCAAGTTCTGCTTGGGCACCACCAACCGAAGAAACCTCTTCTCCGAGTTTCTCCATAACATTTGAAACAAGTGCCTCTCCAATTTTCTCTATAACCATCCAAGCAAGTGCCTTTGCCATTGTTTCAGAACACACACGCACAGAGAGAGAGAGAGAGAGAGAGAGAGAGAGAGAGAGAGATCAGATGCAGGAAATTGAGAGGGAGAGACCGATGAGATTGCAGGAAATTGAGAGGGAGAGACCGATGATCGAAGAAGAGAGGGAGAGAGAGAGAGAGATTGATTGATTAGATTGCAAGAAATTTTGAGGGAGAGCGATTAGATAGCAGGAAATTGAGAGGGAGAGTGATGATTGAAGAAACGAGAGAGTGAGAGATGAGAGATGAGATAGCAGGAAATTTAGAGAAAGAGATATGAGATATGAGATGCCAGGAAGATTGAGAGAGAGATAGACAGAGATTGCAGGAAACTGAGAGGGAGAGGGATCAGATTGCAGGAAACGATAATCGTCGAAGAAACGAGGAGGGAGATGAGAGACAGAGAGTTCTCTAAGTCAAAGATTCTTTGAATGCTTTAGAGAGGCATGATGCATCAATCTACACCATCCAGCAAAGCCCTGTGGGATCCGCAGAAATGTCAGTGTAAAATCCACTCTGTTCATCAGTTTCTCCACATCATGTTACAAATATGGCACAAAAATCAACCAAATCCAAGATTCAAGTGAGCCGCAACATAAGAAACAGTAGTGGTTGTGCTGCCATGGTTGGAACCTTAGTGGGGCCCACATAAGATTTTGAACAGTCTGATCTTTGTGCTGTCCCTTCTTTCTAGTGGGAATCACCTTTTTGAACGGGTTGGATGGTACGTAAACATCATATTGAACCCAGAAAAATTCAACGGTGAACGTGGCCCACTTGGGTCCTGGATCTACCTCATTTCTGGGCTCTCAGCACATGTAATGAAACTGATAGAGGGAGTGATTTTTACACAGACATTGATGTCACGTGGCCCCACATAGCTTGTTTTTCCATGGGAGCGGATTAGGTGAGGGATTTATACCTTTAACTACCCGGTGTGTTGGCACCCTTGTGAATCAGCTTTAATTCAAATATGCTTATAAATGGTATATTTAAAGGAGTTTGAATTTAATTACTAAATTCATTTTAATATCCTTAATTAATTAGATATATAATTTTTTACTCTATGGTTGTAATAAGCCCACTGGAATAAACGCTTTGTCCAAAAATGATGAAATTTCAAGTCTCGGATAGACCACAAGCACAATATCATGTCTGAGCGACTGACCACCGATTTTTAATTGTTGATTAATATGGACAATGTTTGGGTGGATAATGTTTGAATGGTGCTGATTCACATGGACAATGTTTGGACGGTGCAGATCATCATTAGTGAGTCATGTGCCCAATAGAATGATAGTATACAGTACATACATGTTACTGCTACAACTATTGAAATGACTTTAATGGTAATCGAAGCTCTCACTGTGAATTACAAACCCCCTCAAAGAGGGGATCGTAGACCCCTTGGATATGCGATCCCTAGTTACTTTATGCTGCCAAACAACGAATTTGAAATCCCTTCTAATCCACGGTGCCACGTACGATGAAAAGTTGAGAATTGTGGGGCCCACAAGGTATGCGCATGACATCTCACCCATCCAACACATGGAAGCGGATTGGCTGGTGTACCACACATAGCTATATAGCTGGTGTAGATACGTGTCCTGTGAAGACGAGCGCCGACGCTCCTTGAGCTCCAGAGTTGTACGACCGGGTTCAAAGGAGATCAAAGTTACATGGGACCACAATGATGTATTTATTATATTCATACTGTTCATCTATTTTTATAGATCATTTTAGAGCACTATTCAAAAAAATCAATCATATCTAAAGATCAACCGGATCACACCAAAAATAACAGCGGGATAATGATTTTCACTGTTAAAAAATTCTTAGGGACCATCATAATGTTTATTTCCCATCCAATCTGTTCATGAGGTCACAAAGTCCTAGATGAAAAGAAAAAACAAATTTTATATTGATCCAATACTTCTGTAACCCCTAGAAGGGTTTCAATGGTAGAGGTTCAATTCCCCATTGCCTTTCTCAGTGAGCTCCACTTGATAGTTAGATCAGTCTTATTTTTCATCTCAAACCTTGAGACGAGCTCACCAAATAGATGGACGGTTTGGATATAACATATACCTCATGATAAGGCCCACAGAACTTGCTGATGTCAATCCACCGACTATATGGCTGGTGTGTGGTACACCAGCTAATCCTCTTTCCCAACACATGCACCCCATGAGCACTTGAATAAAAGACCTGATTAATGAAATTATCAGATGCACCATACATAAATTTGGACGTTTCTGGACATGTCTTGTTATTTTCTGGAGTGTGGCCCACCTTCGGGTTGGATTGGTCAGAATTTCATTCCCTCCATCTCTATGCTAGGATTCAACAGGTTGGATGTTATACATGTACAACTTGACCTACAATTATCAACTTCATCAAAATTTTAAATAAATAAATAAATAAGAAGATAATTTTGTAATTTTAACCTTGAAAAGCATTATTTGATGTAGTTTAAATATGGAAGGTATTTTAGTAATTTTACAAAAAAGTAAGGCATATATGTTGGGGGATGGGCGGAAGCGAATCCGAATCAAACAATAAGAGATCAAAGCACACAGAGAACACAAGGTTTTAAATGGAAAAATTCTTGCGGAGAAAAAAAACCACGATACAAGGTGGCAGTGAATCTACTATGATGAACAATATTACAAGAGATAAATAGACTTACCGATCCAAAGAACCCTAAAACCCTTTACAAAATCCTAGCTTTTCTTTCCCCTTTGCCCCAAAATAGCCCTAGAATGTTCTCAATACCATAATCTCTGGTTATAAGCCCTTATATAAAGTCAGAACCAAATTAGAAAACAAAAACTATAATTTTGCAAAACTGCTTAAATCGGTCAACAGCACCTTCGATGGGATATAGTCCCATCAGCACCCTGTCGATGGGATCGAGTGCCATCGACGCCCTGTCGATGGGATTGAAGCCATCCTCGATGGGATTGAAGATACACTCAAAACTGCTCAGCAAGCAAACTCATAAAATCAGGAGTTACTCTATGGGATCAACAATCACTCGATAAGATCGTATGGTATGTCAATCGGATTGAATTGTCCTGTTCTCGATTGATTTAAGACATCTGTCAACAATACATACATTAAGTGTGTCCCTACAAAGTTTACTCAATACACTATATCATGCTAAATTCCTTGTAATTGGTCGTTGGTGTCATGCAAAAAGGTATTGCAAGAGGTGTTGTCGTATTGAGTAATGGAGAGAGTTGTACGCAAGCCGCATTGAAAAGAGTTTGACCCAAGTTAGGTTTGGCTTGTTTATGTGACACTCCTTGATCGAGCTTTACACGAGCCGAGCTTCGAGCCCATCTCTAATGTTTGAGTTAGTTTGGTCTAGATTATACGATCATGAGCTTGGTTTAGTTTGGTCAAAATATCAAGTCGAACCAAGCTTCTATCCTCCAACAAATTTAGATCATGTGTTGTGGTCTACGGGAGGTTTGGATCTTCCTTATTTTTTTTGTCTCATGCTGCAAAACGAGCTAGAAAATTTGATGGATGGCTGGATAAATCACATTTATCATGGTGGGCCCCACGGAGCTTTAACACTAGCTATGTAACAGGTGTTGAGGTCACCAACCAATTCGAAAGCCGCTTTAGGATACTAAGTAAATGCTAGCCATCTATTTTTACATATCATTTTAGGATATGATCTAAAATTAAATCGTATCCAAAACTCAAGTGGACCAAACCAGAGGAAACAGTGTACATTCATGTATATGTATTATATATTATCTACGTCGTCATGTATATATATTAACAATGTTGTCCATCCATTTTTACATATAGGATGCGATTCGAAAGCTGAATTATATCCAAGTAGAAACAATGTGCGTACGATCTATGAGCCAAATCAAATCGAGCTTAATCAAGCTGAGCTTTGATCTAAGCCAAACCTATACTACCCTAGTTAAAGCTTGGTTTGTTTTTTTAAATGACCTTTACTCTGACGCTTAGTTTGGTTTGAATTTCTATTTGAATCAATCCATGCTGAGCGTTTTCAAACCAATCCAAGCCGAGCTTTCTAACTGTCTTAGTTTGCGTCCGGCTCTAGTAATAGGATATTGAGCAAATTTTGTGCATCCCACCATAATATGTATGTATAATTATCCTTGCCAACCATTTGTTTGTCTAACTCATTTTAGGGCAAGAGCCCAAATTTGAAGCATATCCATGTCTCAAGTAGACCACATCACAGGAAACGATGGGGATGATGGTATCCATTATTGGAGCCTTCCAATGGCACATAGTGATATTTATTTGTCATCCAAGATCTTCATAAGGTCACACGGACATGGATGAAGGAAACGTAATTATCAACTTAATCCAAAACTCCCATTTATTTAAGTTTCAACTTGTGTTTAGTCTCCACTCTCCTGTAGTGTGGTTTGATTGAGCTTCGAATGATGAATATGCTACAATTTGGGGCTGACCATGCTATCCCCATGCACCAGGGCTAGCTAGAGATGAGAGTCTTGGCAGGAGCACTATTGGGTTGACCTTGATATGTATTATATCTACATTGTCCATCTATTTTGGACCTTTGGTAGATCCTTTTAGCGCTTCTAAAAATGAAGCAGATTAGAAGCCGAAGTGTACTACACAACAGGAAATAGTAAATATTGAACGCCTATCATTAAAAGCCTCTTACGGCCACAAAAGTTTTGTATTAAGTTGATAAATATTATGTTTTCCTTCATCCAAGCCTGTGTGACCTCATGAATAAGTTTGGTGGAAAATAAACATCATGGTAGGCCTCCTCACTATTACCAATACTTCTTGTGGTGTGGTCCACTTAAGCCTTCACTCTGCCTCCTTTATGAGCTCATGCCCCACCTAAAATGATTTGACAAAATAGATGGATGGCATGGATCAGATACATATATCACGGTGGGCCCCATAAAGTCCCTGTCAGGACCATTAAGTCTCTAGCTACCTAGGCCTTGCTATGGATATAACACTGCACTTGATCCGCACCCTGCAATCTTGGGGTGTTGCCCTAAAATGAACTGGACAAGCGTACGATCAATGCACTAAATTGAACCGGAAAACACATAAGCAGTGGTGATAAAACACATACATCACCTTGCAGGGTGCGGATCAAGTGCAGAAACCCTGCCCGTCCTGAGCTGGGGTCAATCCGTGCCTTTGAAAAGTGCAGCGCGCCGACATGGATTGGGTACAACCCGTCCATCCCCACCCGCCACACACCGGGATCTAATGATTACAGTAATGTACGGATTTTTTCATACTGTACGTCAGTTTTTTCATGTCTATCATAATAAATGAGAATGAACCAAAGCACGAGTTGGCCATACATCGGGGGATTAAAAATCTAACGTTGAAAACTTACGAGGGCCAGCGAAGTTTAGTATCAAGCTAATATTTGTGTTTATCCTTCATACGGTACTATAAACCTTTAAATTGGTTGGATAGTGTGGTGTGGCCAACTTGAGATGTGGCCAACTTGATTCTTAGATCTACCTCATTTTGGGTTTATACCCTTAAACTAATATGGAAATATGAATAGACGGTGTGGATGAAACCCATACATCACTGTGCCCCCCTCATATGCCCAGTCGGTGCCAAGCTAGGGACAGGACGTACCCAATACGCCTGCCAGCGGAAGTCCAGCGAGGATGGGACCACCGGCGATATGAAAAATCTGTAGTACATGTAGCACCGACTGGCTTTTAAAACTTCTGCTTTCTGCAAATATATACAGTACTACGAGGTGTACCTTATGGTAACTTCTCATGACGTAGAGCATTGTGGGTCACGTGATGTGTGTCGAACATCAACACCATCAGTAAGATGTAGCATTCCATAGTGGCCCACGGGCTTAAAAATCAAGATAATATATTACTTGGGTAGGCCACACCACATACAACAGTTAAGAGAGGTCATCTCCCATTAAAACTTTTATAATAATTTATTTGGCCCACTTAGATGTGTTTCACAAATCCAGCCCATCCATTGTATGTATCACACTTGGACGCGATGTCAAAACAAGTTTCAGCCGCATCCAAGTGATTTTATAGGTTCAGAGCATGTCTTGACAAGGTTTTAGATTGTATATTTGTATTGCCCATCTGAGCTACTTATACTGTTTATTTTTGGGATATCCCGTGACCCAAAGGGGATCCAACTGGCTGATGGTGTTGATGCTCGACACGCTATATGGTGGGCCCACACTGCTCGACTTCATCGAAAGTTCCCATCAAGTCGACCTCGTAGTACCATTCCACACACATATATATATATATATATATATAAAAGGATAAATTTGTCATTAACCTTTTTATCTGCCTTGAGATTCTGCCCCAAAAACGGACGGCTTTGATTGAACTGCATTCTAGGCTATTCTTTTAATGCAGCAACTCTACCTTTATGCAGTCAGCGTCAAAGCATTGTGCATGAACCACCCAAGCTCGGTGGGGTCCACCACGTTGTATATGTCCGAAAGGGACGCGGTTTTGCTGCCAAAGCCTTTGTCAAGCAGTTCACCTAAGTGGACCCACCATGATATCATAAATTCACTCATTCTAAGGTTATTATCGAATATGAGAAAAAAAATGAGCCTGTTCCAAGAGCCAAGCGGGCTCCACCGTAGGAAAAGGTGGATAGGGAAATTATTACCATTGAAACCTCTTCGGGTCCACAGTGATATTTACATGTTATCCTTACCATTCATAACCTCATTCATGAACGAGTTACTTAGTGTTGATGCAGTTTTCTGGCAGACCCTCCACAACGCACCTTTCTGAGCCTATATAGGCGAAGGTGAGAGAGAAAGGAGACCTGGCTTGTATAGGGAACTCTCTAATGCCTAAGTCAAGCTTGATATCTTTGAAGTGGGGTAGGATCTCCAGAAAAGAGGTCAGTCAAGTATTAGAGTTTTTGTGAATGTACCTCAAACGATAGGAGATGTATATACATTTATAGGAGAGAGAGAGAGGATCTCGTTGTATGAGAATTCTTTCTTGATATCTTGGAGATCTGCTACAATCTAGGATCTTCCCGAGTATGTGGGTTCCTGCGATTGTCGGGATTTGATCTTATCTCTCGAAGACTTAAGATCTTCAAGACTTAGGAGGATTCTTTGAATCTGTAGTTCAGCTTTAGGTTGAATCCCAAGGCAGGTGTTGAGTCGGAAATGACTGATGCTGACTTGATCGATAGATCTACATTTACCATTTTCAACCGTCGATCGAGCCAGAAGGTTCATGTTCCCTTTATCTGGGTGTTAAGACCTTTTGACTTCGTCATTTTATGGCCGACTATGATCATTTTATGGCCGATCTATGGCCGGTTTATGACCAATCTGTGGTCGATCTGTGACCGATTTATGACTAAGCTATGGTCGATCTGTAATCGACACGTGGCTGATTTATAGGTGATCCATAACCATCCTTTAGTTGACCTATAAAGTAGGTCGGTATTTCAGCCACTTGTGTGAGCTTGTATACAAGCTCTTTCAATGTCCTTACAGTTGAGTTGACCTCCTTGAAGGTCGCTCTGTTTCCTGGACATAGTGGCCTATCAAGCTTGGGTCTCCATGGGCTCGTGTTGGCTCAGTAGAGTTGGTCCATTCCATAAGCCGACTTATGGACTCGTAGATTTTTCCCTAACACTCAATATGCTCTTATCATATTGAGTAAACTCAGTTGGGCCATCGTGAATGTACGGGGTTTATCCACGCTGTCTATTCATTTTTCCAAGCTCATTTAAAGAGTGAGGACCAAAATTGAAGCATATCCACAACACCAATGAATATTTCAATGGTGTACATTCAATCCGTACATTTTCGGCTCACTTGAGTCTTGGATTTGGCTTGTTTTTGGACTTATGTCCTAAATGGGCTCACAAAACAGATGAATGGAGTAGATTTCTTAAAAACATCATGATGGCCCCAACTTCCTGCCAAGGCTTTTGCAAGAAATCCTCACTGTACATCAGCTGTATATCGTCATTTTACTGCCCGTCTTTTGCTAGGAATGGGAAGGAGCTTTAAGTGGCCACCATGATGTATGGATATTATCCACACCGCCTATCTATTTTCTATGGCATTTTATAAGATTGGACTAAAATTTTAACCATACACAAGACAAGCCCAAATGCAGAAACGGTTTGGTTTCTCCCCCTGCCACTGGCAAATGGCGGGTGGTCGATGCTCTGGGGTCCCTACCTTGATATATGTGTTTCAACCATGCCATCAATCTATTTTTCCAGCTCATTTTATGGTATAAGACCAAAAAGGAGGTATATCCCAAACTAAAGTGGACCACATTACAGAAAACAATATTGAATGAGCGTCAACCATTAAAAACTTTTTGGGGGCCATAAAACTTTTGGATCAAATTGATTTTTGTTTTTGACCTTCACCTGTGCCTAAATGACCTAATAAACATGTTAGATGTCAAATAAACAGTACAGTGGGCCTTAGGAGGATTTAATGGTGGATATCCAATCACTATTGTTTTCCTGTGGTTTGGGCCACCTGATATTTATATCCCTCTCATTTTTATTTTTATTTTTTTTGTATCAAGCCCTAAAATAATCTGTAAAAATGGATTAACGAAATGGATGAAACACATAGATCATGGCGGGGTCCATAGAACACCGACAACAGCCACCAGGATGGTGGCAGGGGGAGTAGCCAATCCGTTTCCCTCTAATGCAAGCTCAAAGAAATTTATTACTATGGACCCCACCTTTTATCCAGCGGTTTTTTTGAAGCAATACAAACTTAGAATACGCACTTGAACCTCCCCGTACGGAGTCGGAATTTCAGGACGAAAATACCCCTCCTTTTGACGGAAACGGATTCGGTACTCCCCTGCCACCAGCTAATGGCGGACGGTCGATGGTCTATGGGCCCCACCATGATGTATGCTTTCATCCATGCCGTCCATATATTTTTCCAGATCATTTTATGGTATGAGACCAAAAATGAGGTATATCCAAATCTCAAGTGTACCACATTACAGGAAACAGTGATGAATGAGTGTTGACCATTAAAAACTTTTTGGGGGCCCACTGTGATGTTTGTCAGAAATCCTCCCCGTATAAGTTCATGCATAGGGTCACAAAGACCTGGATGAAGAGGAAAAACAAATTTCATAATGATCCAAAACTTCTGTAACCCCTAAAAGGGTTTCAATGGTAGACGTTCAATTCCCCACTGCCTTTTACAGTGTGGTCCACTTAATAGTTAGATCTATCTTATTTTAAGTCTCAAGCCTTAATATGAGTTCTCCAAATAGATGGACAGTTTGGATATAACACAAACCTCATAAAAGGACCCACAAAAAGCGGTGGGGATTACAACAGAAAAAAAAGAGTCAGCAACCTATGGCTACGGATTATAACCGTAACCATAACCGCAACCCATGCTTTTTCGATATGTCCGTTGCGATGTATCGAAGGTCTTTCGATATGATCGAAAAAGGTCTAGAACTGTCCAGCGAGTTTGCCTAAAAAGTCCTGCAATTTTCGATACAGTTATAGCTACGGATTATAGCCGTAGCGATAACTGTAGTCGTTAAAGTCTATGAAAATTTTTCCCCTGTTGCGGTTGATACCAGATCGGCTACGATACCTATTGCTACGGTTATAATTCGTAGCAATAGGTCTATAGTAATTACTCAACATTAGTTATCGATACTATCGATCATGTCTCGATATTATTGATGACTTATACTCGATACTATCGAGCATATCTCAATAATATTGACAATTCATCCATTTTTTGAGTTTTGTCGCTGGATAATTTGGCATTCATCTTCGAAAACAGCGGGGCAAACTATAAAATCGGCGAGGGAAACATGAAAATGAATGGGGCAAACTAGAAAAATAGCGGGTCAAGCTGAAATATCAGCGGGGCAAACTAGAAAAACAGCGAGGTAAACTGAAAAATCAGCGGGGCAAACTAAAAAAACAGCGAGACAAACTGAAATATCAGCGGGACAAACTAGAAAAACAGCGAGGCAAACTGAAATATCAGCGGGGCAAACTAGAAAAATAGCGAGGCAAACTGAAATATCAGCGGGGCAAACTAGAAAAATAGCGAGGCAAACTAAAATATCATGGGCAAACAAACTTGAGAAAACGAAAATCAGACAAATAGAAATATCAATGGGCAAATTATCAACGGGGCAAACTAGAAAAACAGCGGGGCAAACTAAATTACGAGCGGGGCAAACATGAAATTGAGCGAGGTAAGCTAGAAAGTCAGCGGGGTAAACTAGAAAATCAGCGGGGCAAGCATGAAATTGAGTGGAGCAAACTAGATAATCAGCGGGGCAAACTAGAAAATCAGTGGGGCAAACTTAAAAATCATTATGACCACTGTTTCCCATGGTATGGTCCACTTGATCTTTTGATATGCTTCAATTTGGGGCTCAATGCCGTGTATATATATATATATATATATACACACACACATGTATGCATGTACACACACCAGAGATGCGACATGAACGGGCACGGGCATGCATGCACATGTGTCGTGTGTATATATACGTCTGTATGGGAAAAAGTTCTATATGGTCGAGCTCATGTGAACTACTAATGAGGCCGAGCTGTGTGTGCCCTATCATGAAGTATGTCAAACATCTACCCCATCAGTCAGATGCACCATTCCATGGTGGGCCTAGAGCTTAAAAATCAAGTTAATTCGTGACTTTTGTAGGCCACACCACGTGCAAAACTTGAGAGGGGTTACCTTCCATTAAAACATTCATATTTATTTTTTGGGCCCACCGAAATGTGTTTCACAAATCCAACCTATCCATAATGTGTGTCCCACTTGGATGAGGGGTCAGACCAAGTTTCAGACACATCCAAATTTCAGGTGGGCCCCACCAAGTAATTTTATATGTTTTAGGCATGTCTTCACATGATTTTAGATGGTATGGCCCACCTGAGTTCCGTATACAGCTGATTTTTCTGCTATCCCTTAATTTAAAGGTGACCCATCAAGTTCACGGTGTTGATGTTCGACATACATCATGGTGGGGCCCACACAGCTTGACCTCATGGGGAGTTCCCATGAGCTCGATTGTATACAACATTTTCCTCTAGTAAAAAAATAAAAAAGGAACTACATACATTCAATGTGTGGCCAACTGAATTTAAAATATACCTTTGCTGCGTGCTTTCTTCTCTGGACCGACCATTTTGGAAAGAAGACAAAATGTGATTGAGGGGAGCCCACAAAAAGAGTTTTTTGGGGTCTTTCTACCGGAAACACGGTGAGGAAAGGGGGTGAAAGCAACAGCAGTGAAAGCAACAGTGGAAATGGAGATGAAAAGCAAGCAGTGGAAATGGGAGAGGAAAAAAGCAAGCAGTGGAAATGGGAAAGGAAAAGCCACAGCCGTGAAAGGAGGGGTATTTTCGTCCTCAAATTTTGAATGCATACGAGGAGGTCCAAGTGTGTATTCTAAGTTTGTATTGCTTCAAAAAAACCGCTGGATAATAGGTGGGGTCCACAGTCGTAAATTTCTTTGCAAGCTCACATAGGCCGTATGGACAGGGACAATGTACAATTGCACCCAGCATTGCTAAGTTCACACGGTGTGGTCCATGCGAGTTTATTACCTGGGTGGGTTTGGTGAAAGACAAAACACATGATGGTGATTGGTGACACAAAAACCCACTATCAGCATCTCTTCCCACTTTTCCATTTGGTGGGGCCTACGTTGGCTGTGGATCACTGATTTTTTATCAACCGAATTAAAATCCGGCATAGAACCAGCCGGTTGGAGAGGATTTTATAATTACAACGTGGTGGCCCCATGTAATTTAGTGTTCCACGCCAGCCACAGTAAAAAAAAAACATGTGATGGAGGGTTCCCGTACCTCCTCCTCCTCCTCCTCCTCCTCCTCCTCCTCTCTCTCTCTCTCTCTCTCTCTCTCTCTCTCTCTCTCTCTCTCTCTCTCTCTCTCCTTATCTAACCGTCCATTTGAACAGCCATCGCCAATCAGATAGGATTATTTGACTAGTGTGATTTTCGTGCCAAATTCCATATCCAGTTCGGTCCCACTATTTATTATAGGGCCTGGGTTGGTTTGGACACGGTTTGGCTAGTGACCTTAACACTATCCAACCAGGTTGTGTCAAAGCTCTATGGACCCCGCCATGATCTATATGTTTTATCCATACCGTTTATTCATTTTGCTTGCACATTTTAAGATCTGATCCAAAAAATGAGGAAGAGCCCAAAATTGAAGCATATCCAAATCTCAAGTGGACCACATCACAAAAAACAATGGAGATGATGGTGTCCACTGTTGGAGCCTTCCAATGGCCCATAGTGATGTTTATTTGTCATCCAAGATCTTCATAAGGTCATAGGGACATGGGTGATGGGAAAATAAATATCAACTTAATCCAAAACTTCAGTAGACCGAAAACAATCTCCAATGGTGTGGTGTGATTGAACTTTGAATAATGAATATGATGCTACAATTTTGGGGATGACCCGTACTATCCCCTGCATTGGGGCTAGCTCTGTTGGGCTAACCTTTTTTTTTTTTCACACACACACATCTCTGCACACTCCGGCCGTATTGGAATTTCAACACCAATGATAGTCGAACCCTTGACCGGGTGTTGAAACCACCGGAGCAAGAGTAAGGATACCTGTTGGGCTAACATTGATATATGTTTTATATCAACAAAGTTCATCTATTTTTTGATAAATCATTTTAAGACAGAGGCTTACAAACCAGACAGATCAAAGGCTTAAGTGTACTACACCTTAAGAAATAGTAGAGATTTCACGCCTATCATTAAAAACCTCTCCCTGCTTCAAAAATTTTGGATTAAGCTGATATTTATGTTCTCCCTTGTGCAAGTTTGTGTGACCTCATGAATAAGTTTGATGGCAAATAAACATCATGGTAGGCCTTCTCAAGGGTGGACGTTACTATTACCGATGCTTCTTGTGGCGTGGTCCACTCAAGCCTTCAATCTCCCTCCTTTATGAGCTCATGGCTCAAAATGATCTCTCAAAATAGATGGACCATGTGGATCAAACACATATATCACGGTGGGCCCCATAGAGCCCCATCAGGACCATTATTCTCTACCTAGGCCTTGCTATGGATATAACACTACCTAATCCCCACCCAATAAATTTAGGGTGTTGTCCTAAAATAATCTGGACAAGCACAAGAACAATGCCCAATCAGCATCTGAAAAAAACACGTGAACAAATGGTGATAAAACACATGATACATCACAGTGAGCCCACAGAATTTACTCAGTTCGACCCTTCCTCTCAAGAGAACCCTCAAGGCATCTTTGTGATCATACAGGGTGTGCAGCCCCAACATTTATGACAGAGGAGCCTCGCAGATATAGGCCGTGGATTTTTCTGTGTGCAACATCAACGTTAGTAAGACCATCATCCATGCAGCTGCAAATAGTCTTCTCCCAGTGGGAAAAGCTTGTGTCCCTGCAACCACAGGCTTTGAAAGGGACACAGAGTGTGTACCACCTCTGCCTATCCTGAGCTCAGAGCAAGCTAGGGCTTCATGGAGCCCACAGTAATGTATGGGTTTATCCATACTGTCCATCCATTTTTTAATGTCCTTTTAGGGATTAAGGGCCCACCGTTAAAAACTTCTTGGGATTTGGATCAAGCTGATATTTGTATGTTGCATGTGTGCCCTTATGAGCAGGTTGGATGGAAAATAAATATGGCGATGGGCTTTGGCAATGTTTTAATGGTGGGTTTTATTATTACCGTCGCTTCGTTGCCATGTCCATTTTGAACCTTTGATCTGCTTCGTTTTTGGGATAATATTCCAGAAATATGTAAAATGGATGGATGGCATGCACAAGCTCGTACATCTGGGTGGGTCAGATCCCTGCCTGTCCCGATCTCTGTCAATCCACGTCCCTTTGGAAGGTGCAGTGCACCGACACCGATTGGGTACTGTCCAGTCCGTCCCTACCCGGCACATGCGGGGAATCTGAGGGCCACCGTGATATATGCGTTTTATCAAAAATATCATTTGAAGGCATCATTCAAAAAATGAGACGGATACAAGGCTCAAGTGACCACACGTGAGGATTAAACACTTGATGTTGAAAATTTCCTAGGGCCAAGGAAGTTTCGTATCGAGCTGGTATGTGTGTTTTCCCTTCATTCAGGTCTGTATAACCCTAAAAATAGGTTAGGTGGCTGAAAAACTTTCACGGCAGGCCCAAAAAAGGTTTCAGCGGTGGATATCATTGTCCCATTGCTTCCTACGGTGTGGTCAACTTAATTCTTAGATCTATCTCATTTTTTGGTTTATACCCTTAAACTAATATGAAAAAATGAATAGACGGTGCCCCCTCAGAGGCCCAGTGGGTGCCGAACTAGCGATAGGCGGTACCCAATCGGCGTCCCTCCGGAATGCCCGAGAGGATGGCCCACCGACTATATAAAAAATCTCTAGCATAGAGAGCACTTGAGTGGCTTTGAAAGTTTTTGATCTTGCAATCGATTGAGATTCTGCCTAGAAAAGGACGGCTTGAATTGAAGTCCATTCCAAGCGTTCTTTTAATACACCAACTCCACTTTTATCCAGTCAGCATCAAAGCATTGCGCATGAATCACGGAAGCTCCCCGGGGCCACCACGTCGTATACCTCCAAAAAGAGGCGGAATTCTTGAAAAACCTTAGCAGGAAGTTACTACACTAGTAACCTAGGTGGGTCCCACCATGATATTTGTGATAAATCCATCCGTCCATCTATTTTTTAAGCTCTTTTTAGGACGTGCTGCTATAAAGGAAAAGATGAGTAGGGAAATTCCTACCGTTGAAACCTTCTTGGGTCCACAGCAATGTTTATATGCCCTTCATTCTTTTCATAACTTCATTTCTACTCACGTGTACAGAAAGCACAAATATTATCCTATTTCAAAACTCCAGTGGCCCATGAATATTTCAACCGTGGATGTTCAATCCGTACATTTTGTCACTTGATTCTTGGATTCTTCTAATTTTTTGTGCCATGTCTTAAAATAAGCTCACACAAAATAAATGAACGGCGTGAATTTCTCACAAATATCATGGTAGTCCCATCCAGATTCCCCCTGTAGTAACCTTTGCCAAAGGCTTTTGCAGGAAATCTGCATCTCATAATACAAGCTCCCATAGCCCCGTGAACAGGGTGTGCAATTGCATCCAGCATTGCTAACTTCACATGGTGTGGTCCATCCGAGTTTCTTACCAGGGTTTGATGAAAGACAGAAAACATCACGGCCACACAGAAACCCTCGATTAGCATATATGGCATGAATCTTAAAGTAATGTAGGTGAAAATCTCAAGTGGACCGCACAGTGTTAATTGAACTCTCACGTCTAAAAACTTCTTACTAGCCACAAAGTTTTAAATCAAGTTATATTTATGCTTCCCTTCATTCCGGTCTGTATAACCTAATCAACAGTTGGATGCCAAATAAACACTACAATCAAACCCTAGGAGGTTTTAAACGGTGGGCATTCAATTGCTATTGTTTTCCAATGGCGTGGTCCACATGAGATTTATATGTACCTTATTTTCTGTATCGAGATGTAAAATGATCTTTAAAAATGGATAAACGGCCAGTGTGAATAAAACACATAAATCGCAGCGGAGCCTAGAGAGCATCAACCACTAGACAGCTGGCAAATGGCAGGTCACTAGCGAAACCGCGTCCTCCCCTACCTCCTCTCTCTCACCTCATCTAACCGTCCATTTGACGGCTATCCCCAATCAGATAGTTAGAATTATTTAATTAGATAGTTAGGATTATTTAACTGGTGTGAATTTTTGTGACAAATTTCATCTCCAGGTTGGTCCCACTATTTGTAGGCATGGGCTGGTTTGGACGTACGGTTTGGCTAGTGAACTCAACACTAGCCAACCAGGTAGTGCCAAAGCTCTACAGACCCCACCATGTATACGTTTTATTTCATGTGGGGTGTGATTCAAAAAATGAGGACGATCCAAATCTCAATAGGACATAACAAGGAAAATATTCTTGACTGAACGTCTACCATTAAAGCTTCCCAAGGCACACCATATCATTGATTAGCCGTCTAACATGTTGATAAGGTGTAGACCTGAAAGGAAAACACAACCATAAATATAAGCTTGATCCAAAACCTCTACAGGCCCCACAAAGTTTACAGCAATCCAATCCCCGCCGTTTCCAATGGTGGGTCCACCTGAGATTTGAATCTGCCTCATTTTCCAGCTCATGCCCTATCTGGAAAACTAATAAACAGTGTATATTAAACATATGCATCATGATCATGCTCACAAAGTTTTCACACCAGTTACCCGGAGGCTAATTTCGTCCTACCTAGGCTCTGTGGGGCCCATAGTGATGTAAGTGTTTTATCCACGCCGTTATTCTTAGATCATTTTAAGGTATAAAGTATTAGTAAGGTTCAAATCTTAAGTGGACCACAAAGTGGGGATTGATGTCCACCGTTAAAAAGTTTATGGAGCTGGAGAAGTTTCGGATCAAGCTTATATTTGTGTTTTCACTTCATCCACATCTACATGGCCTTATTAATAGGTTCGGTGGTTAAAAAAAAAAACATCAGTGGCACTCATAAAGGTTTCAACGGTGGTTGTCATTATCACTGCAGCTTCCTTTGGTGTGGTCCATTGGAGCTGTCGGCCTATCTTATTCTTTAAGTCATAACTTAAAATGATTTAATAAAAGTGATTAATGGCATGGATAAAATATACTTACATCACTTTAGGCCCCACAGAGCCTTACGCAGACGGATTACCACCCGGGCGGGGGTAGGACGCAATCCGCGTCCCAGTTACCCAAACCGCGTCCAAATAGTAAGCACGCGTGCTAATGAGTCAACCCTAATAAATGCCTCTGGCCCACCATTCAATCATGTAACACGGCTCAAATAGTCTTCATGTGCTGTTACCTACCAATGGCCGAGAATAAAGCAGTAATCTAGACATTTAGAATCTGATATGATGGCAGGCATTGCTTGAGAAGAGTAGATTAGGTGAGACCGTGACTTCCCCTAAAACCGTTCGTCCCTTACCAAGGGCCCACCTTCATCTATATATTCTGTATTCACGCCGACTAACACTTTCTTCAAAATTAATGTAGCGCATGATTCCAAAAATGAGTAACAGATCGAATTATTAGGTTGACCATATCATTGGAATGTGGTGCTTGTCTATTAACGAGGGGTGGATTGGATACTAAACACTTCAAGTGACGTGGCAAAACGCCATTGGTTACGTACCTACGTTCCCTTGGTATAAATGCTGATCCGTTAACGGATGTTTCTCCGTTTCCGCCGTGCACCACTCGGCCACGAAATCGGATTGTCACACTGAGATAATTTAGTTGGGCTCACTGTAAATTTACACGATTTATCCACGCCTTCCATCTGTTTTTTCATCTAATTTTAGGTGTTGAGCCCAAAATCGAAGCTTATAAAAATCTCAAGTGGACCATACCACAAGAAACAGTGGAAATAATGATTTCCACCGTTGAAACCTTTACAGGCCCTATAGTGATGTTTATTTTTCATCCAAACTATTCAAAGGATAAAAAAACATAAATAAAGGTAAAAAACAAATATAATGTTGATCCAAAACTTTGGAGCTCCCAAGAATTTTTCAATGGTATAAATCTAATTCACACTGTTTCCTTTGGTGTGCTAGATTTTAGCCTTTAATGTTCTTAGGTTTTGAGCTAAGGCCCTAAAATTATCTTATAAAATGGATGAACAGATGGAATAAAGTACATAAATAACGGTGGACCCACAGAGTTTACTCAGTACGCAATCTGCTTCCCTTGTCCACATGCGGTAAACTCCACTTACGTTGGGGCTATGTTTGTTATAAACTCTCCCCAAAAATTCTTACCGTTAAATTCTACCTGAGTTGACGGTGATGTTTACAAGCCATCCATACTGTTAATAACTTCATTCCTACTCGGATGAACTAAAATCACAAATATTAGCATGACTCAAAACTTCTGTAGCCCATGAATATTTAAATTGTGCATGTTCAATTATCACGTTTTTGGCCCACTTGAGCTTTGGAAACGGATCAGTTTTGGCTTCATGCACTGAATTGGACTCAAAAAATTAGATAGATGGATAGAATTTCTCACAAACATCACAGTGGCCCCACCTGGTTCCCGGCCGCATCCTTTTTTTCATAAGATAAATAATTAGCGTGCGTGGACGAGTGTGTCCACGGCTTAAATGGAAAAATATCCGCTAACGGATCCCCGTTGGAAGAGCATTTATTGAAAGGAAACCACCTATTGGTATCCACGAATGCTATTTTGACACGTCACTTCAGTAACATTTTAGCTAGTGGAGTGTTCAGTACCCAATCCCCTCTCATTAATGGGCCACAAAGGTTTTGTATCAAGTCGATGTTTGAGTACGGTCCACCTGAGAGCTGGATTTTCTTATTTTATGGTTTATGCGCTGGAATGATATGGAAAAAAAAATAGACGGCAAACATACATAAATACATAAAGGTACCCGCACGGTGAGGGACGCACCATCAACGGTGAGTCCCGGGTCTCACCTAATCCTCTACTGGATGGGAGAGCGGATTGCATGGGCCACAAGGGATGTGTGGAGCTCAATGAGATGTCAGTTACAAATCCACTCTGTTCATATGTTTTTAAAGATAACGTTAGGATAGGAATCTAAAAATCAGCCAAATCTAAAACTCATGTGGGCTATACCATATGAACGGTGGGGATTGAATGCCTGGGTGATAGAAGTTTTGTATCAGGATGATATATGTTCCAACATTTTATCTTAGGTAATAACCACATGATTGATTTGGTTGGCATACAATGGTTAGCTTTAAGATGATTCCAGTGTTTTTGTTCTCACTACACTTGAATTTTGGATCTGATTTTTAAAATCCTATCATACTGTGGTCTTTAAAAACTGATGGCCTTGGCATATGTATATTTCTGTGCCCGGGCACTTGCAATTCGTGGATAGATGATCACGGATGCCTTGGAGATCATTAACTTCTCTCACCTTGTCCACATGACATCCATTTGAGGGCTACCATTCAGATGCCGAGGATCATCTGTTTTGGCTGAATTTTGTGTAATGGCCCATCCATGGTAGGATGGACAAGATGAACGGTTCTTGTCACTCTATAATCTTCCAAATGTGCAGTGGAAGCGGACTATTGTATTATGATGGAAAATGATCCACTGAGAGACTGTAAGCGGACTATCATATTATTAAGTCATAATGTACTATAAGCGACTATCATATCACATGATTAGAATAACCCGATTGGAATGATTTTGCCATCATGGCTTGCTCCTAGTTGCATGAATCAGTGAATGGTTTAGATCAACAATAGATCACTTTTTTTTTTTTTTCTTTTATTCTCTTTTTGCCAACTGGGTCAGTTCAGTGGCCGTCCATTGATTAGGAGGTGTGGCCCACCTTTGCGAACAAAAGACTCCAAATGGTATCACCACTAACGCAAAAGATGCATTATTAATCTAAGCTATTTGCCTTTATATTCGATCATTCAACTCTTTTCCTCTATCCGGCCTAAAGCCAGAGCCAGGGCCATCAGGGCCTTTTCAACCTGATTAGGATCAGAACTGGGCTTACTGGGTTGGGCCAAACCCAGGCCAGCCCATGCCACCCCTATTACGATTCCAGCTCACCATTTTTGGACGGTGGGAGATACTGTCCACCCGTTTCTTGGTACCCACTACATGGAGTTAATATTTTCCCATGAATAAGAGAAAGGAAGAGAAGCTTCTGTTCTTGGCAATGGCCTCGTCCTGCCTTTAAACCTGGCCTGCTCTAGCCTATGATTGTGATCAGGCCTAGGTCTTCGGTAGTTGTCAAACTGGGACACAAATACAGGGGTGGATATGGGTCGGATGCAGGTCTGAACATATCAGCCCAAGCCCAACAGTGACATGCGATTGACCTGTTTATTTGCCATCTAACCTGTTCATAAGGTCCAATAAACCTGGGTAAAGATTTTCAAAAAAAAAAAGAATTGTATGCTTGATCCACCACGTATGGGCCATTCTTTATATCTCCCCTATCAAATGATCCTAGCCATCAACCAGGGACCAATCTTTATTGGGGCCCAACAAGACAGTGAAGGTCACCTGATGAATATTTTAGGCATCTCCCTACACCACACGATCAATTAGGACCACCAAAATGTGGGTCTCACATCTACAGTTTCATTGGGCTGAGCAAATTCTTGTTGGAGCGTTGGATATTTCGTAGAGGTGAACATGCACCGTCGGATGTTGCAACCTGGCAATCAGATGTGCGTGGCGGATCCAGCAATGGTGGGCTAGATCTGGAGCATGCTCCAGTCCAAGAACCAGGCGAGTCCACCACACTCATCAACAAATTCAACCACGCATTTCCACCATGAGATCTAGTGAGTGGCCCATTTGTTGGGCCACGTATGTTGGCAGCTAGGATGCCAGATGAACGGCCTAGATTCTGCATGTACAATGCTCGTGCATGCAAGCAACAAGGATCTGGACCATCAAACAAGTCTGATCTGGTTTCTTTATTACCGATATTTGGACCAGAATCCAACATTGATAAGTTAACTTTTTAAAAGAAAATATCAAATCTGTGTATGTGATAAGTAACGCATTATTCTCAGTCACTTCCAATTCCAAACAGACCACTGATTGAAAAGATCAATGGCTAGTTTCATGTCTATATCATCACAGATCAAATCTCAGCCATTGAAATCATCCATGCCCCACAAGTTGGTGTGAGATGTTGAACACAGAATGGGTATGAGATCTGGGCCTTTCATCAGGTGGGATATTATTATATGAATGGCTAAAAATTCCCCATACCACGAATAATGGTAAAAGCACCCGTAGGCGATCAGTTCTTAAAATAAAAATGGTTTATTTGTGCAGTTCATCATTGTTAGGACCATTCAGAACAATTTTCTGGATCATTGAACTGTGGGGCCCATTTTCTGGATCATTTGGGCCGTTGGTTATACTAAAGGTCAGATATGGGAGGCATTAGGTGATGAAGAACGTGGATAGGAGAAATTAGCTAAGGGATTTAGGCAACCGTCCGATCCGTTGACAGCAAAAGGAAAGATGGAGCAACCGTTCACATTCAACCATAAATTTTACAATAAATGGATGGTTAAAGTTGGCAGCGATTTTTTGGCCCATAGCCCATCCAAGCGGTCCACAACAGCCCTGATCAGCTATCAACCGTACAATGCTTGACCATGTGAAAGCTCCGTATAGCTGATCTATAGGACGAAAAAATGGACCATTGGGGACTTGACTGATGGCGAGCATAAATGAACGGTCAAGATATGCCCATTGACAATCGTTGGGTTGAACGGAAGTGCCTTTTGGTTCCATCATACTTTATAAAATACGTGGAATATGGCTATTTAAGAAGGGTCCGTAAACCTTGGAGAAGACCAGCAGAAGAATATCAGGTTCCAGTAGAATGGAATCGTAGTGATGCATGATAGGGCATACATAATGGACGGTCTGGTTCTTGCAAGAAAGAGGTGAATGGACTCTGTTTTGGCCTGTTATGAATCTCATTATACCTGGCTTGGCTTTGAGCCTATGTTTTACTTTTCAGTCTGAGATTGTACAGACCTTTAGCCTGGCCAGGGTTCCGACCATAAAAACCAAGCCCATCTTTGGATCGAGACTGGACTTATTAGATTGGCTCGCGGGCCAGGCTTCATTTTAGCCCTATGCATCTTGCAAGTAGTACCTTGATGTGGATCATCCATCACGTGGGACTCACCATTATTAATTGCCCATCATGTGGAGCCCACATTTGATGTCTACTGTCCATCATGTGGAGCCCACATTTGATGTCTACTGTCCATCATGTGGGCCCCACCTTCAATGTGGATTGCCCATCATGCAGGGCTAGCCTTCTTAGATGTGGGTCATTCATCATAGAGGCCAAACTTGGATGTGGACTGTCCATCATCCAGGGCCACCTCAATATGGGCCATCCATCTTGTGGGGCCAGCCTCAATGCCCACTGCCCGTCATGAGGAGCCCAGCTTTGATGTGGACCGTCCATCATTTAGGCCCCACCTTTGAAGTGGGCCGTCCATCATACCAGCCCACTTTAGATGTGGGCTTGTTATCATTATGGGCCAATTTTGATGTGGACCATCCATATGTGGGCCCACATTAATATGGGATCATCCATCATGTGGGACCCACCTTTTATGTGGACTGTCAACCATGTGAGCCCCACCTTCAACATGGACAGTCCACCATGTAGGGCATCCTTTGACATGGACCGTGAGAGAATTAGAAAAGTTGTAGAGTTAAAAAGTTTTTTTTTTTTTTTTTAAAATAAAATAAAATTACTTACTAAGATAAATAGCCTTTAGCACATAAGTTACTTTTACGATCACACTTGCTAAACAAACTTAAGTCTTAACATAAGTTAAAAAGTAACTTATTTGGGGGCCTAAGTGACTTTGGTAAGAATCAACAAAACCGAGCTTCGAATCAGCTTGGAGAGTTTTAGAACCATGTTCCAAACCTGTCTAGTTTTTAATCCTCACACCATGCAGGGCCAACGTGACTCAGTTCGGGTCAACACGGGCCATGTCAAGTCAATAGAGTACTTAGGTTTGACTTGATGAGTCCATCACAAATCACAAAGGAATCAAACCCAGGACCCAGTGACTCGGCACGAAATAGTCAACTCAACACGACCGCATTTTGAGTCAACTTGGAGATTTCTCGATCCATTGGTCCAAACCAGTCTGTTTGTCCAGTCCAGGTTATAAAACATCAGTTCTCACAGCCGCCGTGACTGTCACAGCAACCAACGAATCATAATTTCCAATAGGCCCAGTTCCACCAGTTGAATCTGGACCCGGAAAAACCCAGGCCTATCATCCCATTGATTGTCCTGGAACTATTGAATAAAGAAGCTTTAGAAGAAATTGGAAGGGGATCAGATGGAACATAAAGATTCCTTCAAAAAAAAAAAAAAAAACTCTTTAGATATGATTAATGTACGTTTGGCAAACCAAACTACAGCTAACAATGCACAGAGCACATGGCCATTTTAACTGACCTGGCAAACTAGATCTCCCCAATGACATTGAGCCAGAGAAAAACTACCCTTCTCTTTCGTCATGCTGCACTTACTGCTCCTGTATAATTAGATCCTGTCCATCTCTCAGTTGGGTTTTACCTAAAAGAGCAATTACATGGATTAGATGGATTTTTCTGGAGATAATGGTACACTAGGGAGGTGATATCTAATATGATAGCAGAAAGCAAAATAAAAATCCAAACATGGAATGAACGGGTAATATCTAATCAGCTGTGACCTGAACAGGATATCTAATATGATATCCTGGGCCCCATGAAATGATTGGTTGATGTGATATCCTGGGGCCCCATGCATATGATATCTAATCAGCTGTGAAATTTAACGCCAGTGGCACCTGATAATTGTTTAATGCACCTCCTTCCACTCCAAAGTGGGGCCCCATGCATTCGTTTCATTTCCAACTTGAAAACAATGTAACTGTAGTTCAGAGCTCAGTCTCTTAATACGAATGCAGAAGAAAGAAATTATAGGTTGGTTATTTCCACCCTACTAGCCTAATATTGCAATTCAATTCATTAGTGCATCCAAATGCACCCAAGATACGGTTTTTATTTTATTTTATTTTATTTTGTGAAAGATACCCAAGATACATAATTGATGCACTTCCAACCAGTAATCATAGTAACAGTGAAAATCATAAATGGGATCAAGATTACCTGTTTTATCTAGCGTCCAAGATAAGACGGTGGAAAGCTTCCAATCAAGCCAATACCAAATTGAGACCTGCACAGACCGCCTCCCGATGATTAATCATACTAGTATGCACTAATCCTTGAAAATCATAAATGGGATAACTCCCGATAACACTCGGGCTAAGATTACCTGTTTAGTCCCTGGCACCCAATCCGATCCCATCAAGATAGAGGGCCCGCTCGCTCCGATTCATAGTAGTAGGGAAAGCAGATGACAACCCCACACCCAATGCTAGATTCTGATCCACAAGACTTGTTGCCGCCGGATTCAAATTGATGTAGAGCGGGTCGCGGACAATTACATGGCAAAGATGGATCAGAAAAAGGCCCGTCGGCACTCTAGTGATGACCATCGACCTTAAATCGGGCATATCTGCAATCCGGGATGAGTTACTCGACGAAAAATATATGATTTTGGGCTAGAACGAGCTACTTTGAACCAACCCAGTTACACCGGGTTGTGACGCTCGTAATTGCGAGAAACCCCTGATTTGATGGTCGTTTCCCTGTTTCAATTTCGTTTTTACTATATATAGTAAGTTTTAGTTTGTTTATAACTCTTCATCCGTCGAGCTTTAGGAGTTGCACCCAACGTGAAAAGAGCTTAGAATAATAATTAGGGAACGGTTTGGTGAAGCAAATAGGACACTTACTATTTTTTGGCCGAAAATGACTAGTAGACATCCCACACCCAATATAAATAGTAAGTTTACTATTTATAGTAAGTCGCGAATTCTAGAGTTTTAGTTGTAGTTTGATTCGATTTCTTTCCCTTTGCTTAGTACCCTTATTTAAAGGTTGTGAACTCGTTTTTTTATCATTAATCTATTTCGAATTTATTTAGAATTTATTCATTAACTTGAATTTATTTAGAAACTATTTCTCTGTTTTCTCGTGAGGAGTCCAGAGAAGTTCCGTGGATAGGAATAGTTATCCTCTTGAGGAAGACGGTGCTCGACCTCACGTCCTCCTCGTCTGTCACAAATTCGACCTAACATCCCGTATTCAAACCCAACAAAGTGTGAATTGTAGGCCAGCGCAAGACATTTGACCGAAGTATTCACGCCCGGAGTGTGGGCCCACTCGACTTATTGATCGGGCCTTCTCGATTGCCCGCTGGCAACCCAACTGGAACCCTTCGAACACCTTAATCGACTCCTCCAACGCCTTCCTACACTCTTCTGCAGTCTTATAGGTGAAGATTGCAAATCCTCACCCACATCCCACCAGGCCGCCCTCAATCTCATCATATACCTCCCAAAGAACGCCCGAAGTCGTTCGAGGTCGACATTGGGAGGTACATTCCGGACAAAGATCTTTCGCTGACATTGGGAGGTACATTCCCGACGAAGATCTTTCGCCCAACGACACCCCCCCCCCCCGGGGACAGGCCCGAATGACGCGAGTTGGCAGGAAATCGCCCGCCCACCAACGTTCTTCTGCGGCTGCTCCAGCACCTTGCAGGCCCCAGCACGGGTCTTAAACAACACGAACCATAGCCCTTGGATTTACCAATGACCTTGTCGGTCACGACATTGCAATATTCAATTGGACCATAGATCTTGAACACCGACAGGAGTGTGTCATTGGTGGCATCCCATCCGAGGCCATGGATGAAGAGCTTGCAGTGGACCGGATCGGATTCTGTGGCCAAGATTAGGCGAGACGCAATCGAACGGTTCTTGAGAGCAGCCGCCTTGAGGATGTCGATGAGCTGGTCCTTGCCGAAGGGCTGGAGGAGATTACAAATCGTATCGCGTTTGGATGACTTGTCTTGCGATTCGGATTCTTCCGAATCAGATTCTTCTTCGGCTTCGGATTCTTCCGAATCGGAATCTTCTTCGGCTTCGGATGAATCTCCTCGTTTCTGTTCTTCTTCTTCTTCTTCTTCCTCTTCGACCTCTTCAGAATCGGACTCTGAGGATTCCTCTTGTTCTTCTTCTTCTTCTTGAGAAGATTCGTCTTTTATGACTATTGGTTTTTGCTCGGGTTTCCTCTTTTTGGCCATTGCTAGGGTTTTTTTAGGGTTTCAGAAGACTTCTAGGGCAGAAGTGAGGAGGGCGAAGGAGATATAACTAGAAGAACTTTGACACTCTGGCGGAGCGTATGATTGATACACAGCTACTAAGATATTGCATATGTGGCATGCAGGAGACTTAGGGCCGCATGGTAAGGGCTGCACCATCTCGGGTGAAGCTGGGCCGCACCTAACTACCCTTGCGGTGGGGCCCACCTTGATAATGTGTTGTATATCCACGCCATCCATCCGTTTCTCCAGCCCATGCAATTGTCAGTGGCAACCTATGCATGTGGTCCACCTGATGAGCAGACCATCCCAGAGTTTGTGACTGATCATGCTCGTATGCAGCTCCATCTGATCCATTCATTTGGATGGGTGGATCATGGAATCGGCCTCGCCCCAACATCTCACCCAAAGATGATCCTAGCCATTAGATTGAAGATTTGCAAATGGACAATCACATCCGATGTTTTATATTTGGTGTGGCCGAATCAAATGCATCCAAATAAGGCCAAAGATAGAACACATGTACATGTCAAGTCATACCAAGTCAGGGTTAGGTTGGGCTAAAATAACTTAAGCCCAAGCCCATGAAAATTGATCATGCCAGACATGCCAATCCAAGCACAACCCAGCCACTATTAGGCCAGACTAGCCCATTGCCACCAGTAAGCCCACTATCAATAAGGACTTGAAATGACCTGAGCCCAGATGTTGGACCCTTTAACTAAGTTAGATTTCAATTGGTTGAGCCCAATAGATTGATAGTTCTAATGAAACTGCTTACAGGTCCACTAGATGGGATTTGCTCAAAGAGCCCATGACTAGGCTCTTTTTGTTTGATGTTTTGCATATGGTATTTTCATATCATTCATATCATTAGTGGGTTTATGTTGGCTTATTAGACTATTCAATTTACATTAGTTTTTCATATTCTAACTATATTAACAACACCCTATTTTAAGACCTATTAATCACTTTCACATCTTCTATTGAGCTTTATGTTTATTTTGTTGCAGATTATGCAGGAGATGTCATAGACCGAACCTTTAAAGTGGTTTTTGTATTTTTATCTATGATTCTTTTATATTTTAGAAAAGAAAGAAATATATTATGTTTATCTACTCTAGTGGAAAAGAGAAATATCATGATTTTGCATATACTGCCTCTAAAATCATATGGCCTTTATAGTTGTTGGAAAGTGTGGAGTTCTGATTAATATACATGATGAATATGTATTTCATGAATGGGAAGCACTCAAAGATTGATTGTTGATTTGTTATATATCATTTTTCTAGAGAACTCTCTCCTTCCCAATGTCATCTAAGAACCAAGTTAATGATCTCTTTATGAGGACTAGTGCTATCAACAAATTCTGATACTGGTCATATAAACGAACTATGCTTTCTCTTCACACATATCATTTACATGCTCTAGTTGTACATGGCTATGATTATCTAGCTTGATATGTGTCTCATACATGCGTGTGTGCGACATAAACCCTAAAATTTTAATTATAATAGGACACATAATTTTCGGTATGTTTATGTGCCTTGAAAAGCGCATGTGATGATCTTATCAATTAAATTGAAGATCTTGTTTATAGATCATAATGATCATAGGGCCTATGAAAATATGTTATTATTGTTATGACCAATTGCAGATATAATTATACATGAATATAAGTTGAAGGAAAGAATTTCCCGTATCAATTTTGGAAAGTTGAGTTAGAGAACAACTGCCATTGATCTTTATACCGATTTTATGGCCACAGGATGAAGCGATGGTTATTCAAATGCAATCATCCTACTTAAGGGAACCAATGACAAATCGGATGGAAGGTCTTTACCATTAGGTTTGACAATGAGTTCGTCCATTTACATTACATTGCATCAGAGTAATTATATCAATGCACTAATGATATGAATGATATCATTAGTGCATTGATATAAGCATGGGCCCACTTATGACCAACTATCAATGCACTACCCCACCCCTACTTTAGGGAGTGGTTATAAGCATGTTCCCACAATTCAGAGAGTGCAGTCATTTAATCAATGAAAAAAAAAAAGAAAAAGAAAGAAAGAGCCATACTTGCATTGTTCACCATTATTGTGAGTCCTTGAGCTCTCTAAAGGTTTCAAAGAACTTGAAACCTCCTTCGTTCCACCCTCGTTTGATGAGGTATTCAAACTTTTATTCAAGTGACCAAAGAGGGCACTGGGTCATCTTATGAAGGGTAATGGACTCCTAGCCGACTCTAATGTCTCCACATCTCAATCTAGGGCTGTCAATGGGCTGGGCCTGCCCGACGGGCTTCCTGGACTGGCTCACGTTGGGCTGGCTTAGATTGGATTATCAAGCCCAAGAGCCAAGTTGGGGCTTATACTTATAAGCCTATTTTCATTCGGACTGGTTTGGGCTTAGACGTCCAAAAGCCCAATAGCCTGGCCCAGCCTGATATTTTTTCAACAGTTAAAATCCCTCATATTTCAAAAGCTTCCCTCCTTTCCATGAGTTAAAAAATAATAATTCCCTCCCTGCCTGCCTCGGAGAATGGGACTTGAGTCCAATTTAGGGTGCACACGAACCAGTAGAACCGGTAAACTGGACTAGAACTGACCAAACTGGTCCAGTTCATGTAGTGTATTGGTTTTGGTTCTGATTCCGAAAATTGAAGAAACGGTTAGTTCGGTTCGATTCTCGGTTTGGGGTTCTTAAAAACCGAATCGGACCATGAACCGAACTGTTGAAGTGAACCCTGAAACCGGACCCGAATTATAAAAAGCCCGTAACCGTAGAATTGAATCGAACCGAATCGGTTTTTTAGGGTCTGGTTCCAATTCAGTTCTAGGGTGCAAACGGTCTAGTTCCCGTTCTAGTTTTCTTGGAATTATTGGGAATGGATCCGTTCCAATCTCACGCCAGAATCGGACCAAGTGGAACCATGTGCACCCCCAAGTCCAATTACATTCACAATATGGCCTCCGGTTGTAACGTGGCAAAGTTCCGGGGGCTCCATCATGATGTATGTGTTATATCCACACCATCCATTCATTTTACAAGAACATTTTTGAGCATGAGCCCAAAAATGAGGTGGATCCAAGGCTCGTACACCTTAAAAAGCAATGGGGAATGAACGAGTACCATTGAAAACTTCTCAGGGGCATAGAAGTTTTAGATAAAGCTGATATTTGTATTTTCCCTTTAGGTCTGTGTGACCTTACTAACAGGTTGGATGTTAAATAAATACCATTGTGCGCCCTAGGAAGGTTTTAACGGTGGAAACCATTGTCCCCATTGCCTTTTGTAGTGTGGCCAACATAACCTTTCAATCCACCTCATTTTAAAAATTACATCCTAAAATTATCTCAAAAAATGAATGGACGGTGTGGATATAACAGATACATCATGGGTCCATAAAACTTTGCCACTGCTCCCATCAACAATAATGGCACTGCCGTAATTCTAACATACTATATGCCCAATTTCAAATTGGTTATAAATCACAAGGACTCGCAACTTAACAGTGCTTTGTGGAACCCACCGTGATGAAGTGTTTTATCTCGGTCGTCCATCCATTTTTCCTGATCATTTAAGGTATGAACCAAAAAATTTAAAAAGTAGTTGAAGTTCACGTTAGTTACAGAAGTTCTGAATCTAAGTTGATATTTGTGTTTTCCCTTCGTCCAGGCCCTTTTAACATAAGGTTAGACAGCTAGGAAGTTTTCAATGGTGAGTTTTTAATTACCACTATTTTCCTGTGGTGCGGTCCACCTGAGTTCTTTATCTGCCTTATTTTTTGGATTAAGGCTGAAATTATGATCCAAAATGGATGAACGCGTGATGAAACATATAAATCATTTAGGACCCATATATTAGAGTCGAGGAACTACATTGCTATTGCTATTGACAATGTCAATGTCGGTCCCCAATCCGTGTCCTTGAATCCTGAGCAGATGAGGTGCGGACCCTGCCACACCAAAGATGGTGCGTGGCTCTTACGGTGGTGCCCACCTTGATGTATGAATGCTATATCCATGCCATCTATCAGTTTTGATATATTATCTTATGGCATGAGCCCAAACATAAAGCAAATCTAATTTTAAGATGGACCATATTATAAGAAACAACAGTGGTTGATTAATAATGGGCCACAAAAGTTTTGGATCAAGTTTGTTATCGGTGGAATTTAGATGAACCTGTGGTTACACTCGTAGCCTCCATACTATTATTGGGTACCTGTACCAGTTGAGAATATAAGACAATGGAGGTGCTGATTGTGGTTGGGGACCCTCCGATGCCTAAGTCAAATAAGTTGAACCAGAGTGGGTGTAGTTGGAGTTGGGTTTTTTTTTTTTTTCAAAATGGACTTTTTAGATTGCATTCAACTTAATTTTTTTTGTGGCCAGACAAAAAAAAATGTAGATGATTCATTTGTTTATAGATAAATTTTAGTAATGGAGTCGTCAAGCATGTGGAGACTTTGGTCGAGACGATTATCGAGTCAATTTGAAAAGGTTTTTTTTTTTTTTTTCCTTTTATTCATAAAGAGAACCTTTACATGTAAAATCATCTCTGTTAATAGGTAGCTCACACCTAAGGTGAGATGACACATTCAGGTGTTCTCGGTCTATTTTAGTAGATAAATTTCATAGTAAGAAGCTATACATGTATTTTAGTCGGTATGTCCTTGTCGGACTACAACTGTGTGAGATTGACATTATAGGTGTTCGAGTAGATCTTAGTGCTCATGGATAGGGTAAGACGAACTTTTAGTCGATAGAATCAGAAACTATATTTATCCTATATTTTTTTTTTTTTTCCTTGGTTTTTGGAAGACTTCTCATAAAGTCTCAGAAATTTTGCACTTAATGTAACAATCATCTTTAATAGGGCTATACTTTTTAGTTCTTCATTCAGACACTCTAAGGTGCATTGCAGTTGACACTTTATAGGTGCATCCTCAGTCTATTTTCTACTCCAAAGCTGATAGGTAGATTGTTTTGTATGCTCGACATTTCGGTATGGATAAGTAAGAGTTAGCTCATACATGATTTCTCTTAGTTTTAGTCGGTTTTTATGTCTTGTATAAACTTGTCTATTAGGGTGTGAGTTAATAGGTAGCTCACACCTAAGGTGAGCAGTTGACACATTATAGGTGCTTTGGAGAATCCCAAATGAAATTTTCACTTTGCATAATAGTAGATCTCTGATGCCATTGAAATAACTCGACATTTCAGAGACAAAATATGATTTTTCAGAAATTCTCGGTGGCATCGAATACTCAGATGGGATAGCAATGCCATCGAATACATGCATCGACTTTGATTTAAGACATCTATTACAACAGTTCATCCCTATGTTATGGCCTGTTCACATGGCGACCCATTAGATGGACATTATATTAGCTACATGTTATCCATGGTCCTTGCGGACAGAGCTACATAGGTTGGTACAACAGAGTGCACACTAGAATTCATATGGAAAAGCAATTTCCTAAATGGTGTTTTGGAAGACTTCTCGCTTAAAGAGGTAGTACAAAGTTAAAGACATGTAATGCAAAGAAGTTTCAGTTTTAATTTTGAAACAACATTTAACTTCCATAACGATGATTTATCATGAAATGTATTGAAAAAAGCATGGAATAAATTACAGATACAGGAGAGAAAACCCAACTCATCAGCAATACTTTTTCCTTAGTTTGGATGCTTCATTAATTAAGCATATTTCTAGATCACATATCAGGGATCTAGACATCGCAAACACAGTACATGTTTTCGGGCAATTTTGAATACTTGTTAGATTGCTAAAAGGGCATCCCAAATCAGAAACAACAATTGAAGACAAACGAAAAAAAACAATAGGTTAAAAAATAAAAAAAACACGCTTCAACTTATTAAGAACAAAAGCAAAAACAACCATCAACAAAGGAAAATAGTTTTAATACTATGAAATAATTTTTGTTGATGGGCTTAGACATGGCCATAAATTCGGTATGCCCATAAGACATGCCAAAATAATAGTCTTTATCAACCATTAGAAAGCTACAGATTTGACTCAATATAAACACATCAGTCCATATAAAGTTAATTTTTTAACTTACAAACTTGAGCAGGAAACATCTTCATATAAAAAAGTAAAAGGCCCCATTAAACTAGTAAAATACTGATTTATTTATTTATTTTTACATGGCAGTCCACATTTAAAAGTGAATGGTTCCATTGGAGCTATTGGATGGTCTATGGGACTCTAAATGCTGCCATTATCAAAGCAAAGAAAACCTGCAGTTGAAAGACATCACACAACCACAAATGAAATATCGAGTAAGAACAAGAAGAATGAGATGAGAAGAATGCAGAGATTCTCTACTTACCCTAAAAACTTCGGAAAATGTTGTCTTCCCATCTTGTACAAGTTGAGCACTGGCATAGAAAATGAGGGTGTTGGTGCAGAAGACCACAAAGAAGGAGAGGCCGAAGCCTACGCCACTTACAATTCCTTGTCGGACTCCATGCTTCATTGGGACCTTGCATTTCTCTTGGTAAAGATCCATTACCTTCTATTCTCCACAAAAAGATGCAATTGTCCAAATACCACCAACTGCATCATTTGCCACTTGACTGGCTTCCTCATACATCTCCTGCAACCAATCTCACAATCTCTTAATACTTATATGCATACTGAGAAAAATTGAATGGCAGTGCCACTTCAAATAAGCTAGACTAAGCAGTTACACACAAGGGCTACTTTCAGAATGTCTGTCAGTAAACATTGGTATGTAACTGATCAAAAATTACAATAGAACTGTTGCCAATTAATAGTCTCAGCAAGTAAATGTTATGCAGCAGATAGCATACTAATTAATCTTTTGGTTTTTCTTTTCCACACTTTGATGGTCAATTCTATTTCTGACCGAAATTTCTAATGATGGGAAGCTTTTGTGCAACATTATCCTTGAGATTTAGTCATCAACATACAACGCAATGAGCAAGAATTCTTATAAAAATTCAATGTTCAAGATCAGTCACGATCCATTTGTTGTTGATCCCTCTACTGCCCAAATTTACCTCTAAACTTTGGAAGAGCCCTGCAAGCTGTTCTTCAGTGACCTAAATACACAAAGAAATGCATATTGAATGTCAGCACTTTTCAGTTATAAGTTCTAAATCAAACATAAAAAAAATAAAAAAATAAAAAAAAACATCTACAAAAATAAAATTAGACAAATTAAGGTAGCTAGAATGCAACAAATATATGCATACGTGTGGTAAGGTACAGTTAAAACATGTTGTTAACTGTATGTGTGGTACATGCGTACAATGATCAGGACAATTGCTTTGTGGTCACCAGGTGGACTGCCAATACCCAAAAGGCAAGGCAATCCAACTGGGTAGCCATCCGGTCAGTGGGCTGGAAAGGTACATTTAACTCAAAATACAAACATCCATCCACATTCAACAAGCGAAACTTGCTATAAACGGGTGATTAGAGCAGTCCAATCTCTGTCATTTTTAGCTCATTTCTCACCAATGTAGTGACAACCAGCGAACAGTCCTAACCAGGATATACTTCATATAACTTCTATGAAACAGGTAACATGATAACATTTCCTAACAGAAGAAAAATTCTCTATGCATGACAATCATATGTAAGCATTTGTGCCATGAAAAAACATATTTTAAATCAAGTTCAAAGGTCGCATTGGGATGCTCATTTCAAATGAACTGCAATAATCTAACTCATATGGAAGAAATGAGCAACACGAGTTGTGCCATTTTTAGTTCATAATTTCATAATGACGGTAGTTGTCAGTCCATGCATTTGAAGTTGAACAGAAAACTATTATAATCTCAATTTGGGCCTAGACATATATCAATAATGGAATGGAACTATCCTCACTTTGGTCCAAATCCACTTTGGACCACATTTGGGAGTTCTAAAATAGCAGCTGAGCAGAACTGATTGTGGCAAAAAGATCACATAAAATTGACTGGCAGCTTGATTTGAGTGGAATCTATATCTCATGCCAGCTTGATAGAAAACAAGTAGCCCAACTTGACAGAAAACACAATGAAGGCAGAACTCTAAGCTAAGTCAACATCTTACTAAAAAATTCAACTCATGCCTAGTACACATTAGGATTTTCGAATTTTTGTTTCAAGAATATTTCATGTTTGTATTGGAAATAAAGAGTGATGCTATATTTAAATGGTTTTAGAATTCACCTTGATTTTGGCACTCAAAGCATTGATCTTCTGAAAAATAAGGGGGTTCTGCTTCTAATCTAAAAAGGGTATTTAATTTTCTACGTTAGGCCTGAAAGATTATTATTATTATTATTATTTTTTTAATTTTAAAGACAATGGAAGAAGAACAATATGAAATTACAGGTTAGGTTAGCTTTTGATACCATGATTTGAGTTTTTGTTACTTTTTGCTAATAGGGTTTCTTCAGTTTGATCTGAATCAAAACCCCAATGAATCAGATCAACCATTCACCCAAAAAGGAAAATGCAACCCACATTGATTATTGGATAAGACAAAATTTACATGCTTCATCGTAAGGTCAGCCAGACAATAAGAAGGCAATGTACATCACTCAAAATATTGGAAGTCATGTATATGTGTTGTAAGGTTGAAAAACCTAACAATTGAAACAACAAAGACAAAGGAAATTAGAAAAGAATATTCACATAGTTTAAATAAAAATAAAACTAAAAATTATTAGCTAATGAAACATTAAAATCATGCATGATCATTTCAAGAACTAACAGACTATCTGAACATTACCTATTCTCTTAAAAAATCAGAACTCCAACAAAAGAACAAAAGAGTAAAAAGGACAACAAAGCTTGTGCTCCTTTGTCACATGGGTCATCGTAGCTATAAAAGAAAATGAAGTGAGAGTAAGTCCTTACAAGAAATTTCTTCAACGTACAACAAAAGAATCGAGGCAAGCTTGAGGCCTAAGAATCTTTGGTTTGACAAAGGAAATTGCATAACAAAAGGAACTAATTAGAATGATGAAACGAAGTTTAATTTTCACGCTTCAATTAAACTGTTCCATAAGCAACATTTTTATGACATTGCTAAGACTCTTTGTCCATGTAGATTTTGATGTGGCATGTGTCTAGGATTGTCCAAGTGTCTCAAAATGTCAGCTTGGCAAACCTCAGAAAGTAAGTGTCCAAGTACTAGGTCTGGCAAATGCCTAGAATAAGAACTAACATCATATCCAGAAAAGGGTTGTTTGTTTGTAATATATATAACTGCAAATTTCTAATTCCTGCATGGTAATGACATATAACTATTGTCTCCACTTTACGCATTCAAGATACTTTGATCATTTATGTCTTCGATGAGATCAAATCAACATGCAAGCTCACCTCCATAATAGAGTGGCAACTTACAGCAAAATCAAAGACTGTGTCAAGTCCTCCAAGTTCTTGTAATCTGTCCTTAAAATTTCCCCCAACCCTTCTCATAATACCAGATCATGTATTTGAAAATTATAGGGCAATGGTTATTAGCAAAGGCAAAGAAACATGATCTACTACAAAACAGTGAATATTTTGTATCTTACAACCACATATGCCGGGCTACGCTATCAGGAACTCTCCTCACGATACCCCCAATTGCCTTCTTTCCACCTTTCTGAAAGCATTAGTACCTTTCTTTCCACCCTTCTTCTCCCGGCTTTATCTGTTAAATTTAAGCTTGAATGAGCACATAATTATGAACCCCAGGAATTGGGTATCATGATCTTAAATGACATTACGAACCTTATCAACTATTGCCTTGCTTTGGATTCTGAACCATTTGAAACCATATGATGAAATCCATTCAAAGCTCCATAATGTATCGGAAGTCTTAAATCGACTTTTTGGGTTGCTCAGTCATGGGTCATCGGTCGAGGGAGTTGCTAAAAAGAAAATGAGACTAAAACTTTGGTGTCCAGCCATTCAAGTCCGTGGGGGGGAAGACCATCGTAGGGTCCTGCTCACGGAATTTTCGTTTCCTGGTTGATGGATGCTGAGCAAATTTAAGAGTAATTTAAGGGTGTGAAGGAAGTTGCCTGAGGCCTAAGTAGGTGTCCTGTGGTTTTCTAAGGTATGAGAAAAATTTAAAGCTTCAAAAGTTTTCCAAGGGTTAGAGGGATTATCAAAGGTGTAGCAATGGTGAGATTCGAGGTTGTTTGAATCGAGAATCCTCTCTCTTGTAATTTCTATTTCATAGTGATTTCCATGCCATGTGGTTTTTTTTTCACAATTTTCACGTTAAATCTTTGTGTTTTTTAGATTTTGTTTTTTTGGCATATCTAAAAACCATTCAATTCATTCAAAATGTCAAGTACTTGGCATGACCTCTAGAATGGCATGCCTATCGTGAGCAAAAAAGAAAAGGAAAACTAAATATGAACTGGTTACTGCCAACGCGAACTCTAAACGCCCTTAAACCCACTCTATCTAAGAAAATTAGACCCCTAACATGAATTGAAAAATCTGCTGGCTGATTGAGAAGAAGCTACGTTTGAGTAATTCAGTGCATCGGTAATATTGCTTATACTATTGAATTGTGATGTAAGTGGGTCGCGGACAATTACATGGCAAGATATCTTTGATCTGGATGTCTTAGATGAGACCATCGGATCAACATGCAACCTCTCACAATCAGGTGAGCAACTTAAAAATAATGATCACTTTAGCCAACCAACTGCATATGTCACAAGAATTCTTGAGAATCTGATTTGATGGTAAAATTTCCCTCGACCCTTTTCATAAAGTAAGTTTTGTAATCTCATAGGCTTTAGGAAAATTAAAAGAGCTAGGATAATTAGGAGAACGGGTTGGTGAAGCCAAATAACATGATCTATTACAAAACCTAGTGAATCATTTGTGTCTATAAATATATGTAAGTTTACTATTTATAGTACAGAAGACCTAATCTCAGTCCTAGTTGTAGTTTGATTTTTTTCTTCTCCAGCATAGTACCTTTAAAGGGTTTGAACCCTTTATTCTTCCAGCTTTATCTAATTTATTTAAATTTAGCTTGAATGAGCTTTTTCATGGATTATGAAATGGGTATCATATCTGGATTGAATAATTATCCTCTTATCAACTGTTGACCTTTCTGAACCATTTTATATAGATGAAATGTGATTCATTGACAATAACTCCTTCACCTCAAGATGTATCTTTAATAAAATGCCATGAGTATGAAGAATACTGAATACATGTTTGTTCACCGCTCACAATTTCTTTTGATGGATCACAAATAGGAGCTTGTAATTTAATATTGAATACTCACACTTCATAAGGCCTGAGAAATTTGTGTTCCCGTGTGCTTAACAAATGACCAAAAATCCTTCGATGCCTTCCTCTGCTCAACATGTTGTTGCAATGACGGGCCACCATTGCTGCCATGCCTGATATTCAAAGAATTCTGAAAGCATATGTCCTTTTTCTTCTGTAATTGAAAAATAAAAAATAAAAAATCAAACTATTGCCAAACTTAGTAACCAAACCAGGTGATTAAACAGCTAGATGAAAAGGATACCAATCAACAATAAAATAGGATAGAAATATACATTATCCTTCATGTTTGCCACACACACACACAAAAAAAAATAAAAATGAATAAATAAATAAAATAAAATAAAATAAAAAGAAAGAAAGAAAGAAAGAATAAGCAACCTCAATTAGCAATATGTGCATGAAGCATACCAATAAGATGAGTTTTTTTTAACAATTAGCTTCTAGGTGAAAATTACAAATCTAATTTAACATTATCCTCCCTCCTGATTTGAGACCTTGTAAGGACTGATCAGTTTCTAAATGTAGTACATGATTTACATAGAGAATTACAGCCACTTGATTATTTTTTTCCTCAAGTTCCTGTAAGAAATTCTACCAATTAAAGAGATTGCAATAGTAAATGCATATGTTAGCAGAAAGCAATGTTGATTTCTATTTTATAGTGAAGTGACACACAATGTTTGAAAGTCTCAAGAATAGGTAGTATCAAGTGGTAGAACCTGGCTACGTCTCCTAAAGATGGCATTTTCATAAGTATGTGCCTTATATCTACACAGTCCATCCATTTCGATAGATCACTTTAGGATATGAGCCCAAAAATGCAACAGGTCCAAATCTCATGTGGACTATACTATATGGAAAAGTTGTAATTGATCATTAAAAGCTTCTCGAGGGCCAGAAGAGTTTTGAACCAAGCTGATATTTATGTGGTCTTTCATTCATTGGATGGAAAATAAACATTTCAATGGCCCTCAAGAAGTTTCTAATGATGGGTATTCAATTACCACTATTTTTTGTGGTATGGTCCTAACAAAGCCTGACAAGAAATTAATTTTTATCTGCAACTACCCAACTACACATTAAAAATTACGTATTAAGAAAAGTGATTTCATTCATACCTTCCAATCAAATAAAATAAATTATAAATAGATTTGTCCTCTAACGACTTCTATAACTTAAACTTTATCTAAAGTAATATTGATCTATATGAGACTTATTGACGTAGGGAAGCACGTAATGAGGTCGATCACTGTCTTCCTTAAGGATAATTACTCTGAATCCACGGAGCTTCTCTAGACTCCTCACAAAGATTCCTCAAATCCATGAGGGAAGAAAATAGAAATAATTTCTAATAATTCGAAATAAATTGATTTATGATATAAAAAACAAAATTACAATCCTTTAAATAGTAAACTCAAACCTAGGAAGAAGTTTTAAACTCAAACTCCTTAAAAACATGGCTTACTATAAATAGTAAACTTACTATTTACAACCGGTCATGATTCCTACTGGACTTCATGGTTTTCGGCCAATATTCGATTTGGCCTAACCATGTTATTCTCCTAATTTTATGAGACTTCTTCCTAGGATTCATATTACCATTTAAGGGGTTGTAAACTCGTTTTTATCATCAATCAATTTATTTCAAATTTTTAGAAAAATATTTCTATTTTCTTATTTTCCTCATGGATTCGTGGTATCTTTGTGAGGAGTCAGAGAAGCTCCATGGATTCGTGAGTAGTTATCAATCTTGAGGAAACTCAACACTCCTTCCTGCTTCAAAGCATTATATTTATTTTGAAACTACTATAAACACAATAAATAGTAGAGGCAATTTTTTTAATAAAAGTAGTTTTTTGGTCCACTAATCTTGATATTGCTATGGTATTTACCTGATGTGCAGGTAAGATGCTAGCATGTGTGGCCACATTTTGTGGTGTAGATAGAGAGGCTTTGTCTGAGCTTCACTAATTATACATTGACAAACATACACATAGGAAAGTGTTTTTCATGCCCACATAATGGGAAGTTTCACATTTTTGTGTGCCCCACACACAACTAATGGTGGTCACCCACATCCAAATCCTTCCCTATGGTGTGGCATACCTAAGTTTTGGGCCAGCCTAATTTTTGAGTTCCAGAGTGAGCACGAGGCAGTGTGGATCTCATTCACATTATCTGATGAGAGAGAGAGAGTACCTGGTTGGCCGTGATATTCTTTGAACCTTGTCTACCTGATGGATCTTCTCATCTTCAGCGCCTCATTTGATTTTTTCCAAATCAATCGAATCTGATGTTTGGGATGTGTGATATGTTGCTCCAATCCTCCCCTCTGCATCTCTCCCTCAGCTTTGGACTGAAGTAGATCTTGAGATCGGTAAGGCCTTGCAACCCTTGAGGCAATGACAACAACTCAGGACATTCCATGATAACGAGACTCCTAAGCGACTTGAGCTGTCCCAATTCATCAGGAAGAGACCTCACTTTATGGCAAAAAAGAATCTCTAGTGACTCCAATTGTTTCCATCCGTAGGGGAGACACGTCATATGATGGATGTGGAGGGACGTTAGACTTTTCGGGAGGTGTGTCGGCAGTGCCTTCAATTTCGGGCATTTGTGGATTGTTAATAAGTGTAGAGACGGCATTATATCTCCATCTTCTAATCTCAACTCCCACTCCTCCAATTCATACATGTTAATGAAGTGGAGCTCTTCCAGCTTTGGGAATGCCACCCCGTTTATGCCCCCACCACTGCTATTCCCGTAGAACTCACTTCCCACCCGTTTTACAAGACCTGCCGCTATTTCAAGGTATTCAAGCGAAGGTAGTCTCCCTAGCCCAGGCAACTGTGTACACTTATTGCAATCTATTAATTTCAACTTGACTAACTTTGAGAAAGATGAATAATCTCCTATCCAGGTTGGGAACTTGTAACCAATGTATCCCCTAATTTCCAGCTCTTCTAGGTTAGCAAGTGGCGGCCGGAGGGCTTCAACTACATTTTCCATCCTCTCCACCTCACCATTTCCTGACATTTCAAGAGCCTCATCTGGTGACATTTTTAGAGACAATACGCGTAGTTGTAACTTGTTCTCCAGTTGTGCTTCCTTAGCCTCATCCACGCTCGCCACTCTCTCCAAGCAATCTATTTGTAGCTCTCCTTGGAGAGAGTCAAGTCGCTTCAGCTCTCCAACCTTACATCCTCCATGGCCTCCCACGATAAACCTACTCAACGTTCGAAGGGAACTTATTCTCCCCAACCCTTTCGGTAAGTACTTTAGTTTTGCTGTGCCTTCAAATTCCAGATATCTCAAGCGGACCATTGCACTCATCCCACTTGGCAGTCTCTGGAGTTCTCTGCAAAAATTCAACTTCATGGTCTGCATATTGCGGAGACTACTCACTGATTCAGGCAGCTCGACAATACCAGAATAAGACAAGTCAAGATATCGTAAATGCTTCAGCAACCCAATTGAACTTTGCAATTCTTTACTTCCTCTTAGAAAGCGTTGGAATGTGTCTCGACTAGTACCACCGAAATCTAATGCCCTAAGGGACCTAGCGCATTGGAATAAATTATCAGGGATGGTATCAATGTCTGATTCTCCAATTCGGAGGAATGTTCGCAGTTTTTTTGCATGACATAGAGGGGCAGGAATGGGTGACGTTTCCCAGATGGGAATAAATGATGAATGACGGACTGTAACAGAGATGGAGTCCATCTTTCCATTCACAAAGATGCAACATTCATTCTTTGTAATGAATTGGATGAGATCGTGAAGCAGATCGTGCATTTTATACATAGTTACTCCTTCAAGAGTTACAAACGCATCTTGGAGCAAAGACCGCCTCAGTAGATCATCAAAGTACTCTCCCCCAATTGCTTCCATCTCTCTTCTTCCCTGCGGCTTGATGAAACCCTGAGCTAACCACAACTGGACCAATTTATCCTTCTCCATCTCATGATCTTTAGGAAAAATTGAGCAATATGCAAAACACGGCTTCAAATGCACAGGCAGATTATAATAGCTCAGCAACAAAGCTGGTAAGATACCATTAGTGATGTCTGGTATTTCCCATGTTTGGCTTTTCAAGATATTCTGCCAATCCTGTGTGGACGTCTTCGAACGCATCGCACTTCCCATTACCTTTGCTGAAAGAGGGACTCCTTTACACTTCTTCACTATCTCTCTTCCGATCTTTTCCAACGCCAGGCAATCTTCCGCTTTCCTCCCAGCGAAAGCTCTGCTACTGAACAGTAACCAGCAATCATCATCGGATAAACATTTCAATTTATGCATGTAGACGGAGTCCCTGCATGTAATTGCAACCTTCTCGCTGCGAGTGGTGACCAAAATCTTACTTCCGGGAGCACCGCTTTGCAAGGAAAGCCATAGCCTCTCCCACTAGTCACTATCATCGTTCCACACATCATCAAGCACAATCAAGAATAGCTTGCCCTGTAATGTTTGGATAAGCTGCTTTTGCAATGAGTCTAGCTGAGAATCCGGCGGACTTGTCCCTCCAGCTGCTTTTATAATTTCTTTTGTAAGATTTATGACATTAAAATCATCGGAAACACAAACCCATAGAACCTTATGGAAATGGTTGTTCGCCCTTTCATCATTGCAGATCAATTGAGCAAGAGTCGTCTTGCCCAACCCACCAACACCAATGATCGAAATGACATGAATCCGTCCCTCCTCACAACTGCTCCCGCTTATCAACTTGCTTATTATGGTATCTCTGTCTTTGTCCCTCCCGTGAATCTTTGATTCGTCTACGAGCGAACTGGTTTGAGACTCGGCCTTGTCAAGCTCACTACCACCATGGAAACTGTGATTCAACTGAAAACTGAACTTATTTGTGTCAGCTGCAATCTGATCCAGCTTCGCCCTTACTTGTTTTATCTGACGAGCAAAATCGCGTTGTGATGCGACTTTACTGACAAATGTCCGCACCTTATCTCCGATGCTGCGATTATCAGTATTGTTGCCGGACATTGATTCATGGGCCAACCTTATCCAATCTTGTAGACCGCAACATGAAAAGAGTGAAAATAAGCAGGCCCATGGCTGGTCTCCGATGAGTCGATCGTCACCGTCGTGGGTCTCTGATTCAGATTCTGGCAATGGAATCATCTCATCTACCACGTCCTCCACATCGTAAACCACATCTTTGAACTTTTTTAACCAAACTTGCATGCTTTCATTGTAAAATTGCATAATCTCGGCATCATTAAGAAGTGCTTGAATGGATTCCAATGTAGAAGATAACTTTTCAACTTCTTCTTTGGCATCACCCACCAAATAAACCTCTTCTCGAAGTTTGTTCACAACCATTGAAACAAGCGCATTCGCCATTGTTCCAGAACGAGAAAGAGCTCCGAATCCCCAGAAAAAGGAGAGAGAGAGAGAGAGAGAGAGAGAGAGAGAGAGAGAGAGAGAGAGAGATCAGATTGTAGGAAATTGAAGGTGAGAGAACGATCAGATCTCAAGAAATTGAGAGGGAGAGTGCGATGATCGAAGAAATGGTGAGAGATAGAGATGAGAGAAGGAGAGAGGTCTGATTGCAGGAAATTGAGAGGTACAGAGAGATGATAGAAGAATGAGGAGAGATAGAGATGAGGCAAGATGAGATGAGAGAGAGATGAGAGATGAGATGGCAGGAAATTCAGAGAGAGAGATGAGGCAAGATGAGATGAGAGATGAGATGGCAGGAAATTCAGAGAGAGAGAGATGAGAGATGAGATTCCAGGAAATTGAGAGAGAGAGAGAGAGAGAGAGAGAGAGAGAGATGATCGTCGAAGAAACGACGAGAGATGAGAGAGAGAGAGAGTTCGCTAAGCCAAAGATTCTTTGAATGCTTAAGAGCGGTTTGATGCATCAATTTACACCATCCAACAAAGCCCTGTGGGACCCGCAGAAATGTCCGTGTAAAATCCACTCTGTCCATCAGTTTCTCCACATCATGTTACCATTATAGCACAAAAATCAACAAAATCCAATATTCAAGTGAGCCGCAACATTATATAAGAAACAGTAGTGGTTGTGCGGCCATGGTTGGAGCCTTAGTGGGGCCCAAGTAAGACTTTGAACAGTCTGTTCTTTGTGCTGTCCCTTCTTTCTAGTGGGAGTCACCTTTTGAACGGGTTGGATGGTAGATAAACATCGTATTGAGCCCAGAAAAATTCAATGGTGGACGTTGCTATCCCCACAGTTTCCTGTGAACGTGGCCCACTTGGGTCCTGGATCTCCCTTAGCACATGTAATGAAACCGATAGAGGGAGTGGATTTTACACAGACATTGATCCGACGTGGGCCCACAGAGCTTGGTGTTTCATGGTAGCGGATTAGGTGAGGAATTTTGACCTTTAACTACCGAATTCCTCTTGTTCGGATTTTATCAAGTAATGCCTCTCTGCGCTGCCCAAATTGATACTGAAGTGACGTCACCAAGCTCGGTGGAACCCACCATGATACATGTGTTGTATCCATGCCGTCTATCCATTTGTAGAGATCGTTTTATGGCATGAGAAAAATAATGAGATAGATCTAAAGTTCAAATGGACCCACTATAGAAACAGTGGGGACAGTGACATCCACCCTTCAAAATTTTTTTAGGGGCCACAAAAGTTTCCTATCAGGCTTATATTTTTGTTTTCACTTCATATATCTCTATGTTAACTTATGAATACGCTAGATCTAAAAAATACACAATGGTGGGCCCTATAAATGTTTCAAAGGTGGGTGTGACTAATCCCACGGTCTTTGGTGGGTCCACTTGAACTTTAGATCTATCTCATTCTTTTTCTCATGCCATGAAACGATCTCCACGAACGGTTGAACGGTATGAATACAACACACGCATCATTACGTAGCTTAGTGACGTAACTTCAGTAGCGATTTGGCTTCTCACATTGTCAGTATCTAATCCGCGTCTCTCCGAACCTAATTGGGGTATGACATCTCACTTGTGCGTGAAAAGTTGAGAATTGTGAGGCCCAAAAGTATGTGCATGACATCTCACCCATACAGCATATGCAAGCGGATTGGCTGGTGTACCATACACCAGCTATATAGCTGGTGTAGATACGTGTCGTGTGAAGATGAGGGTCACGGTCCTTGATCTCCAAGTTGTACGAATGGTTCAAAGGATATATGAAAGTTATATGGCCCTAAAGTGATGTATTATTATATCCACACCGTTCATCCATTTTTCTAGATCATTTTAGAGCATTATCCAAAAAATGAATCATATCTAAAGATCAATTGGACCACACCCAAAATAGCAGCCGGGGTAATGATTTCCACCGTTAAAATATTTTTAGGGCTCACCATAACATTTATTGTCCATCCAATCTATTCATAAGGTCACAAAGATCTGGATGAAGAGGAAAAACAAATTGCATACTGATCCAATACTTCTGTGACCCCTTAATGGGTTTTAATGGTAGACGTTCAATCCTTCGTTGCCTTTTTCAATGTGGTCCACTTGATAGTTATATCCGTCTTATTTTTCATCTCAAACCTTGAGATTAGCTCTCCAAATGGATGGACGGTTTGGATATAACACATACCTCATGATTAGACCCACAGAACTTGCTGACGTAAATAGACCAGCTATATAGCTGGTGTGTGGTACACCAGCCAATCCGCTTTCCCAACACATGCACCCCATGAACACTTGAATAAAAGACCTGATTAATCAAATTATCAGATGCACCATACATAAATTTGGACGTTTCTGGACACCTTCGGGTTGGATTTGTCAGAATTTCATTTCTTCCATCTCTATGATAGGATTCGACGGGTGGGATGTTATACATGTACAACTTTACCTACAATTATCAACTTCATCAAAATTTTAAATAAATAAAAAAAGAAGATAATTTTGTAATTTTAACCTTGAAAAAACATTATTTGATGAAGTTTAAATATGGAAGGTATTTTAGTAATTTTACAAAAAAGGAAGACATATATGTTAGGGGACGGGCGGAAGCGAATCCGAATCAAACAACAAGAGATCAAATCACATAGAGAACATAAGGTTTTACGTGAAAAAAATCCTTGCGGAAAAAAACCACAATACAAAGTGGTGGTAAATTCACTATGACAAACAATATTACAAGAGTTGAATGGACTTATTGATCCAAATAACGCTAAAACCCTTTACAAAATCATAGCTTTTCTTTCCCCTTTGCTCCATATTAGCCCTAGAACGTTCTCAATACCCTAATCCCCGGTTATAAGCCCTTATATAAAGTCTGAACCAAATTAGAAAACAAAAACTATAATTCTGCAAAACTGTTTAAATCGGTTGACAGAACCTTCGATGGGATCGAGTGCCTTCGACGCCCCATTGATGGGATTGAAGCCATCCTCGATGGGATTGAAGATACACTCAAAACTACTCAGCAAGGAAACTCATAAAATCAAAATTACTCTATGGGATCAACAGTCACTTGATAGGATCGTATGTGACTATGGTCTGTCGATCGGATTGAACTGTCCTGTTCCTAATAGATTTGAGACATCTGTCAACAATACATACATTAGGTGTGTCCCTACAAAGTTTACTCAATACTCTATATCATGCCAAGTTCCTTGTAATTGGTCATTGGTGTCACGCGAAAAGGTATTGCAAGAGGTGTCGTCGTACTGAGTAATGGATAGAGTTGACCCCAAGCCGCGTTGAAAAGAGTTTAACCCAAGTTTGGTTTGGCTTGTTTATGTGACACTCCTTGATCGAGCTTTACATGAGTTGAGCTTCGAGCCCATCTCTACTGGTTGAGTTAGTTTGGTCCAGATTATACGATCACCAACTTGGTTTAGTTTGGTCAAAATATCAAGTTGAACCAAGCTTCTATCCTCCAACAAATTTAGATCATGTGTTGTGGTCTACTGGAGGTTTGGATCTTCCTTATTTTTTTGTCCAATATTGTAAATTGAGCTAGAAAATTTGATGGATGGCTGGATAAATCACATTTATCATGGTGAACCCCATGGAGCTTTAACACTAGCTACGTGGCGGGTGTTGAGGTCACCAGCCAATTCCAAAGCCGCTTTAGTATACTATGTAAACGCTAGCCATATATTTTTACATATCATTTTAGGATATGATCTAAAATTGAATAGTATCCGAAGCTCAAGTGAGCCAAACCAGAGGAAACAATGTATATTCATGTATATGTATTATGTATTATCTATGTCATCATGTATATATATAATCAATGTTGTCCATCCATTTTTACATATCATTTTAGGACATGATTCGAAAGCTGAATTATATCCAAGTAGAAACAATGTGCGTACGATCTATGAGCCGAATCAAATCGAGCTTAATCAAGCCGAGCTTTGATCTAAGCTGAACGTGTACTACCCTAATTGAAGCTTGGTTTGTTTTTTTTAATGAGCTTGACTCTGAGGCTTAGTTTGGTTTGAATTTCTATTTGAATTAATCCATGCTGAGCGTTTTCAAACCGATCCAAGCCGAGCTTTCGAGCTGTCTTGGTTTATGTCTGGCTTTAGTAATAGGATATTGAGCAAATGTTGTGCGTCCCACCATAATGTATGTATAATTATCCATGCCAACCATTTGTTCATCTAACTTATTTTAGGGCAAAAGCTCAAAATTGAAGCATATCCATATCTTAAGTGGACCACATCACAGGAAACAATGGGGATGATGGTGTCCACCGTTGGAGCCTTCCAGTGGCACATAATGATATTTATTTGTCATCCAAGATCTTCAGAAGATCACAAGGACATGGATGAAGGGAAACATAATTATCAACTTAATCCAAAACTTTCATCTATTTAAGTTTCAACTTGTGTTTAGTTTCCACCCTCCAGTGGTGTGGTTTGATTGAGCTTTGAATAATGAATATGCTACAATTTGGGGCTGACCATACTATCCCCATGCACCAAGGCTAGCTAGAGATGAGAGTCCTGGCAGGAACACTATTGGGCTAACCTTGATATGTGTTATATCTACATTGTCCATCTATTTTGGTAGATCCTTTAGGGGCTTGGGTCTAAAAATGAGGCAGATTAGAAGCTTAAGTGTACTGCACCGCAGAAAATAGTAGATATTGAATGCCTATAATTAAAAGCCTCTTAGGGCCACAAAAGTTTTGGATTAAGTTGATAAATATTATGGTTTCCCTTTGTCCAATCTGTGTGACCTCATGAACAGGTTTGGTGGCAAATAAACATCATGGTAGGCCTCCTCACTATTACCAATGCTTCTTGTGGTGTGGTCCACTCAAGCCTTCATTCTGCCTCCTTTATGAGCTCATGCCCCGCTTAAAATGATCTGACAAAATACATGGATGGCATGGATCAAAAACATATATCATGGTGGGCCCCGTGAAGACCATTAAGGGCCTGTTTGGCCCGACGCAGTGGATGGGATTAGGTGGTAATAGGAAGGCTATGATCAACTATCCCATCCCATTTAGCGTTTGGGACTATCGTCGCCCATAATCCCAGGCGCCTTCATAAACGAAGCTGGCGGCTTGACGAATTCTGGCAATCCCACCTGGAGACATTGCCCATCCCTTGAGTGAGAGTCGTTGCTGTATTTCTTTCTTGGAAAATTATCTAGTGAAAACGTTTTTACTATGTTGGATTGTGGTGCAAATGATTTTTTCGGGACCCACTGTCATTTTTGGATAAAATCTACTTCGTCCGTCAGTCAAATCCTCCCTCTTTTAGCTAGTAACCGAAAAATCAGATCAATCCATGAATTATATGGGCCACACCAAAAAAAGAAAGGTTGGAATGGATGCTTGCCCTTGATTCTCAAAGAGGACCCACCATGTTGTTTGTATCTCATCAAATCCAATAATATATATGAAACATCTATAACAGATTATTCCACGTGTAAGAAATTATTCTATTACAAGACTTGGGTAGGGCCATAGAGAATCAACGGTGATCATCTCTTACCAACTTTTCTCAATTGTGTGACCTATCTAAGTCGTTTATTGCTCTAATTTTTTAAAACGGTCAGAATAGAAAATCATTTCATGATTATCAGAATGGTTGTCATCAAGACATCACTGTGCAGCCTACAACAATCATTTGCACTCACATGATGGGACGATTGTTGCAGCAAATTAACATGCCAGCTGCATGGGAGTATCAGTACTTCATTCATTCCAACCGCGTCATGATATCTAATACTGGGACTATACCGAACCCCACCTCCTTGCCAAACACACAGCCATGTTTATTCTGAACTATTGCAAAACTATGGTATCAATGAACAACCACTGACAACCCATCCATTACCTTAAATGGCATCATATCCCATCTACTCCACTCTAATGTGCCCTGACTGGGCGGATTAAGAGGGATTAGGAGGGACGGGATGGTAAAATCTCAGGATATGCCAAACGAGTCAAATAGACCCGATGAACTTGTCCCGGGATATAGAAAACGCATGAATCTTAAACCAATCCACTGACATCACCATCATTACCTTAAAATTGATCTCATCCCTCCTATTCCCGTTCAATCCTGCCTGGGGCATATTTGGTTGGAAGGATTGGAAGGTAAAATCCCAGGAATATCCTGGCGTGCCAAACAAACTCGATGAACTTGTCCCAGGATATAGCAATCCCATGGATCTTAAACCAATCCACTGACACCACCATCATTACCTTAAAATCCATCCCATCCCTCCTAATCTCATGGGATCAACAGGCACTAAGTTTCTAGCTAGCTAGGCCTTGCTAAGGATATAACACTGCACCTGATCCGCTCCCTGCAATTTTGGGGTGTTACCCTAAAATGAGCTGGACAAGCACATGAACAATGCACTGCAATGGTGATCAAACACATACATCACAGTGGGCACCGCAGAATTTACTCATTAAGAAACCTTGACTCTCCCGAGCTTGGGTCAATCTGCGCCTTTAAAAGGTGCAGCGTGCAGACACGGATTGGGTACTACCCGTCCGTCCCCACCCGGCAGATACAGGGATCTAAGGGCTACAGTGGTGTATGGGTTTCATCCACATCGTCCATCCATTTTTACATATCTATCAAAATAAATGAGACTGATCCAAAGCTCAAGCGGGCCATACATTGAGGATTAAACACCTAACGTTGAAAACTTCTTAGGGCCAAGGAAGTTTCGTATCAAGCAAATATTTGTGTGGTGTGGCCAACTTGATTCTTGGATCTACCTCATTCTTGACTTATACCTTAAACTAATATGAAAAGATGGATAGACAGTGTGGATGAAACCCATACATCACTGTGCCCCCTCATAGGCCCAGTCGGTGCCGAGCTAGGGACAGGCAGTACCCAATCCGCGTACCAGCGGAAGTCCAGCGAGGATGGAACCACTGACGAATGCGGAAACGGATCAGCTACTCCCCTGCCACCAACCAATGGCTGATGGTCAGTGCCTTGTGGGCCTACCATGATACATGTGTTTCAACCATGCCATCAATCTATTTTTCCGGAACATTTTATTGTATGAGACCAAAAAGGAGGTATATCCCTATCTAAAGTGGACCACATTACAAGAATTAAAAACCTTTTGGGGGGTCATAAAAGTTTTGGATCAAGCTGATTTTTGTTTTTTCCCTTCATTGTGCCTGTATGACCTAGTAAACATATTGGATGTCAAATAAACAGTACACTAGGCTTTATGAGGATTTTAATGGTGGATATCCAATCACTATAGTTTTCCTATGGTGTGGTCCACGTGAGATTTATATCCCTCTCGTTTTTTGTATCAAGCCTTAAAATGATACTTAAAAATGGATTAAAGGAATGGATGAAACACATATATCATGGTGGGGCCCACAGAACACCAACCACAGCCACAAGGCTGGTGACAGGGGGAGTAGCCAATCCATTTTCCCCTAATGCAAGCTCACATCGCCATATGGACTGGGAAGATGTACAATTGCACCCAGTATTGCTAAGTTCACATGGTGTGGTCCATCCAAGTTTCGTACTTGGGTGGGTTTGGTGAAAGACAAAACACGTGATGGTGACACAAAAACCGACTATTAGCATCTCTTCCCACTTTTCCATTTGGTGGGGCCTACGTTGGTTGTGGATCACTGACTTTTTATCAACCGAATTTAAATCCGGTATAGAATCTGCCGGTTGGAGAGGATTTTATAATTACAACATGGTGGCCCCATATAATTTGGTGTTCCACACCAACGTGTAAAACAAGTGATGGAGGGTTTCCGTACCTCCTCCTCCTCCTCTCTTTCTCACCTCATTTAACCGTCCATTTGAACGGCCATCGCCAATCAGACAGGATTATTTGACTGGTGTGATTTTCGTGCCAAATTCCATCTCCAGTTCAGTCGCACTATTTGTAGGCATGGGTTGGTTTGGAAGCCGTTTGGCTAGTGACATCAACACTAGCCAGCCAGTTAGTGTCAAAGCCCTATGGACCCCACTATCATGTATATGTTTTATCCATGCTGTTCATTCATTTTCCTTGCACGTTTTAGGATACGATCCAAAAATTGAGGAAGATCTAAATCTCGGGTGGACTACACCATAGGAAAATATTTTTGATTGAACATCCACCGTTAAAACTTCTTGAGGCACACTGTAACGCATGGACCTGGATTAAGGGAAAATACAAACACAATATTATGTATTATATACGTCATCATGTATATGTATTTTCTACGTTGTCTATACCAAAACTTACACCGTAAGGAAACAATGTGCACACAATTTATGAGTCGAATCAAATTGATATTAATCAAGCCAAGCTTCCACAGAGCCGACCTTGTACTGCCCTAGACTGAGCTTGGTTTGGTTTGAATTTCTATTTGAATCCATCCATGCTTAAATCAATTCAAGCTGAGCTTTTGAGATACCTTGGTTTGGGTCCAGCTCTAGTAATGGGGTACTGAGCAAATTCGGCACAGCTCATCATGATCAATGTATAATTATCCATGCCATCCATTTGTTTGTCAAGATCATTTTAGTAAAAGAGGCCAAAATTGAAGCATATGCAAATCTCAAGTGGACCACATCACAGGAAACAACTGGGATGATGGTGTCCATTGTTGGAGCCTTCCAATGGCCCATAGTGATGTTTATTAATTTGTCATCCAAGATGATCATAAGGTCACACAAACAAGGATGAAGGGAAAATAAATATCAACCAAACACTATCTCCCATGGTGTGGTCTGATTGAGCTTTGAATAATGAATATGCTACAAATTTGGGGCCGATCGGTACTATCCCCATGCATTGGGGCTAGCTAGAGATGGCGAGTCCAGGCAGGAGCTCTGTTGGGCTAACCTTTATAACACAATTTGGGGCCGATCGGTACTATCCCCATGCATTGGGGCTAGCTAGAGATGGCGAGTCCAGGCAGGAGCTCTGCTGGGCTAACCTTGATATGTGTTATATCTACATTGTCCATCTATTTTAATAGATCGTTTTAGGGTATGATCTTAAAAATGAAGCTGATCAAAGGCTTAAGTGCAAAATAGCACAAGAAATAGTAGAGATTGAATGCCTATTATTGAAAACCTCCCGGGCCTACCAAAGTTCTAGATGAAGCTCATATTTATGTTTTCCCTTCATCCAAGTCTGTATGACCTCATGAACATGTTTGATGGCAAATAAACATCATGGTAGGCCTTAGAAAGGTTTCAAGGGTTGACATTACTATTACCCATGCTTCCTGTGGTGTGGTCCATGCAAGCCTTCAGACTGACTCTTTTATGAGCTCATGCCCCAAAATGATATGTCAAAATAGATGGATGACATGAATCAGACACATACATCACCGTGGACCCCACTGAGCCCCTATCAGGACCATTAGTCTCTAGCTAGTTCTTGCTATGGATATAACATTGTACCCAATCCATGCCCTACAATTTTGGGGTGTTGCCTTAAAATGATCTACATAAGCACATGAAGAATGCCCAAAAATGAGCTGGAAAATCACATTAACAATAGTGATAAACCCTTCCTCGCAAGAGAACATAACATTCAAGGCATCTGTGTGACCATACAGGGTGCAGGCCCCAACATTCATCACAGAGGAGCCTGGCAGATATAGGCCATGGATTTAGCAATGAACATAATTATCCCACAGCTTCCAGTGGTGTGGTCCGTTTGATTTTTAATCCATCTCATTTTTGAGCTTATATCCTAAACTGATATGGCAAAATGAATAGATGGTGGGGATGAAACCCATACAATATTATTGTGCCTCCTCATAGGCCCAGTCGGTGTCGATCTACTGAGAGGCGGTACCCAATCCCAGCGGAAGTCCAGCAAGGTTGGGCCCTACTGTCTACTGAGGATATGAAAAATCTGTAGCATATACGGAAGCGGAAACGGATTGGCTACTACCCCTGCCACCAGCCCGGTGGCTGATGGTCCGTATTCTGTGGGCCCCACCATGATGTATGTCTTTCATCTATTTTTAAAGATCAATTTAGGGCTTGATTCAAAAAATGAGAGGGATATAAATCTTAGGTGGACCACACCACACGAAAATAATATTAATTGGATATCCACCATTAAAATCTCCTAAGGCCCACTGTATTGTTTATTTGACATCCAATCTATTGATTAGGTCATACAGATGCAGCAGATGAAGGAAAAAAAAAAAAAAAAAACTTTTATGGCTGTCAAAAAGTTTTTAACGGTCGACGTTCATTCAATATTGTTTCCTGTAATGTGGTCCACTTGAGATTAGGATATACCTGATTTTTGGTCTCATACCATAAAATGATCTAGAAAAATATAGATGCACAGCATGGATGAAACACGTGTGATCATGGTGGGGCCCACAGACAACCAGATTGCGTAATGAGTAACTCTGTACACCAAGCGCGTACTTAGTAAACTCTATGGGGCCTACTGTCATTCGTGTATTTTATCTACTCGGTCCATCCATTTTATAAGATAATTTTATATCTTGAACCAAAAAAACAAGCATATTCAAATCTTAATTAAACTATATTTTAGAAGACAATATGAATTAAATATCTACGGTTGAAAAATTATTGGAGGCTACAGAAGATCAAGCCACTCCCAGATCCATAGCTCAACTGGCATACTAAGTGGAGATAACTTGTTTCAACACTTGAGGTCTTGGTATCGATCCCTAGCGGGGGTGGCTAACATGGAGTGTGTGTATTGACATGGGTGTGTACTAACAAGCTAACACAAAAATAATAATAATAATAAATCAAGCCGATGTTTGTATTTTTCCCTTCATCCATGACTGTGTGATCTCATGAGTATGTTGGATGACAAGTAAATATCACTGTGGGCTCTATAAAGGTTTCAGCAGTGGAGATCAATATTCTTACTTTTTCTGTGGTGTGGACCAATTTAGCTTTGGATATAGTTAAAATTTGGGCTCAATTGTTAAAATGATCTAAAAAATGGATGGACTCAGATAAATCATACACATTCAAGATGGGCCCAAAAGAATTTACCCAGTACAATAAGAGTATAATGAGTAACTTAGCACGCAGCCCGATTTCAACATAAACAGTACTGAGTGGCTATGGAAACTTTTGCTATTGCAGGTAAATTAGTCATTTTTAAAAAAAATTAAAAAAATTAAAAAAAAAAAACCCTTATCCAACATCATTGAGATTATACTCCAAGGAGAACGGCTTGGACTAAACTGCATTCCAGGCTTTCTTTTAATGCACCGACTCTACTTTTTTGCTGTCAGCATCAGAGCATTGTGCATGAACCACTGAAGCTCCGTGGGGTCCACCACATTGAATATGTCCAAAATGAATGCGGTTTTGCTGAAAAAGTCTTTGGTAGGAAGTTCACCTAGGTGGGCCTACCATGATGTTTGTGATAAATTCACTCTATCCGTTTAATTTTTTGAGAACATGTGAGAAAAATGAGCCAAACCATCGACTAGGTGTGCTGCACTGCAATAAAGGAAAAGGTGGATAGGGAAATTACTACAGTTAAAACCTCCTAGGGCCACGGTGATGTTTTTATGCCATCCATTTGACCTCCACATTTGGTCGTTGAAATCATAAAATTATGACAGAAAAATGTTTTTTGCCCCAAGAGTCTACCACCGGAGCAAGAGCAAGGATCCGAAAAATATTATACCTTATTTCAGAAAACAATTGTCCATAAATATAAACCAGAGGTTAGGATTCTGCCACTAATCACAACCTTAGCTTTCGTAATTTAGTCAGTTTAACTTAGGTTAACACATGCCGTGTACGGTTTTCAAGTGAGTGAGTGTAAAGTGTCCTACCAAATGAGTCTCAATAAGAAATTTCAAGCCCCTTGATTTGACATCCACATTCCGTTGTTGAAATCATAAAATTAGGACAGAAAAATGTGACCTCCACATTCCGCCGTTGCAATCATAAAATTAGGATAGAAGCCTCCTACAATATAAGAGGCTTGCTAATCCTGCACACACACTCCACACATGCTAACATGGCACGGCTGGCACACCTAGAGATCATTTTATCTCTTCATCAACTAAGACATTTGCTCAAAACTCAAGTACAACCATTCATTAGGTGGTCCCAACCCAATTATTTATGGAGAATTGATCACCCTTGGTCAACCCCGGATTGGCTAGTGACCCTACCATTGGTTAGTCATCCTTGCTATATGAATCCCACCATAATGTATGTGTTTCATCTATGTAGTCCATCCATTTTTTCAGTTCATGTTATAGTTTGAGCTCAAAAATCAGGTAAATCTAAATCTCAGGTGGACCATATCATAAGAAATAGTGTTGATTGAATGCCCACCATAAAAATTTTCTTGGGAGCCACAAAAGTTTTGGATTAAGCAAATATTTGATTTTTCCATTCCTCTGGATCTTTATGGCCTAAATAATAGGTTGGATGTCAAATAAACTTTACAGTGGAGTCCAAGAGGTTTTTAGTGGTGGTCGACATTCAATTACTATTGTTTTCTTGTCCACTTGAGATTTAGATCTACCTCATTTGTAGGATCAAGCTGTAAAGTGGATAAACTACATACATCATGGTGGGGCCCACATAACACATACCATCAACCACCTAGCAAGTGGCAACATCACTCACCACCTAGGGCATATTTGGTTCCTAGGATTAAATGGTATGGAATTAGCATTATTATTTCATAATGATTTCATGTCTGGAAATACCAGGGCATTAATTTGATGAATAAAATTCTTCCTAAGAGAAATGCATAGTATTAAGTGTCACGTGTATAAGGTGCATATGGATGGACAATGTGGACAAAAGACGGACATCAATATGGGTCCACAAAATGTAGTAGATTTTAAATTCAACAGTATCTACTTTAAAACTGAATGATATGATACTTAGATTAATCCAATCCTTCAATGGTTCTAAAAGCCAAATGGAATTTGCACATACCAGACCAAATGTAATTTCATACCACCTAGTCCCACCTTCCAAACAGGCCCATGATGAGTGATTTTGTGCTTGTAAATGGAATGGACTGCTCTTGCAGTGCAGGTTGCTTGTAGGTGATCAGTTCTTATGTTATTCTTTATGGTATGGTTCTTTCATTCGTTCAATCTTTACCATAAGATCATCCAGGGGACAGATTAGGTGTCTTATTAGTAAATGTGGTCCCCACAATTATCAATTTAATCAGTCTTAGAGAAAAAGAAAGAAAGTTTTTGTTTTACTCTCGGGACATCATTTTCTAAATTCAAAATTTCAAAGAGTTATCCGGTAAGAATCCTCAAAAATAAAAAGAGCGAGGAAAACTCTAGTACTCTTCACAGACAATGACAGTTGATACACACGCATTTAGATATTACTCAAGGATTGTATAAACACCACACTCTAATTCAAATTAAGTGTCCAAATCTCGTGTACTAGTTTAGTGCTATCATCTTAAAAAAAATTAATCTTATTTGATCACCTGGCTATCAGATTGGTGGACAGATATTGGAAGATTGAAAATGAAAAATATCCCATCTTATTTCAAGAAATAAGTGTTGGTGGACCACTTGAATCTTTGATCTAACTTATTTTTGTATTCCTATCATAGCATGATGTCTCGAAACTGATGGACAGAGTGGATTTTACATGGACATGGAGGAAATCCCGACAGAGTTTTATGCCCGAGGAAGTCCATGAAACAGATGTTGCAGAAACCGGCGTACCTTCACCGATGATATCAAACCACCAACACCGATGATACAATAGCATTGAGTATCACATTGATGCGCTGGTACGCCGACGCAGATTGGGTACTGAGTTCCTCTGAGTAAATTTCGTGAGGCCGCAGTTGATGTATATTTCATATCCACACCGTCCATTTATTTTTCCAGCTAATTTTAGATTAGCATCTTAAAATCAAAGTATATCCAAAGCTCAAGTAGACTACACCACACGAAACAGTAGTAAATGATGACATCCACCGTTGAAACCTTCCTAATGCCTACAGTTATATTTATTTATCATCTAATCCTATTCACAAAAACACACCCACATTAATAGAATAAAAATACAAATATTAGCTTAATCGAAAACTTCTCTACCCCTGGGGAAGTTTTCAACGGTAGGTGTAATTCCATGTAACGCAATGCAATGCATCTTTAGATATCATCCCGATGACAGTTGATACAAGAACGGTGGGAAATAGAAGTTGAAGAGGGGATTAATGGAAGATTTTTTATTTTTTATTTTTTTTATAACACACCCCCACACACTCATGCCCCCCACACACACCCCACAAGTACCGTGGGATTTCACAACCGTGGGTACTCGAACCCTTGACCCGGTATTGAAACTTAGGGAGTCTGCCACCCGGGTAAGAGTAAGGACCCAATGGAAGATCACTTAGTGTAGTGTGAAAGTGTTGAAGATCCATTCATCCATGTTTTGCAGTATGGAAAGCAATGGGCGGGGTGTGGATAAAACACATACATCATGGTGGGGCCCATGTAGCACCAACCACTAGCTACCTAACTAGTGGCAACATCACTAAACACCTAGGGCTAATTTGGTTCCCAAAATTAAATGATGTGGAATTAGTGCAATCCTAGGTACCAGGATTAATCCAATCCTTTCGCAGTTTCTAAAAGTCGAATGAAAATTAGAAGGGACCAAATGTAATTCCATACCATCTAATTGATGCAGGGATGAACGTGATGAGGTCGAGCACCGTCTTCCTCACGGATAACTATTTCGAATCTATAGAGTTTCTCTAGACTCCTCACAAAGACTTCTCAAATCCACGAGAAAAGAAAGCAAGAAAATATAAATAAATTTTAATAAATTTAAATTTTGATTAATTAATGAAATAAACGAGTTCACAACCCTTTAAATAGGGGAGGAAAATCAGAAGCAAACTACAACTAAAACTCCTAGAATTTGCAACTTACTATAAATAGTAAACTTTTATTTATAGACGGTTGTAATGTTCACCAAGTTGTTCTCCTAATTTTTCTAAGCTCTTTTTGCGTTGTGCGCAACTCCTAGCCCAATGGATGAAAAGTTATAATCAAACTAAAACTTACTATTTATAGTAAAAACGGAATTAAAATAATGAAATGACCATCGATCCGGGGGTATTTCGCAAATCTGGCTTGAAAAATCCAGCATAGCAGGTTTAATTGGCTAAAGTAGCTCATTCTACCCCGAAATCATATATTTTACGTCCGATAACTCATTCTAGATTGTGAGATACGTCCGATCTAAGGTCTGACGGTCCGGATCACTTCTGTCGTCGACCGGGCCTTTTCTGATCCATCTTAGCCATGAAACTGTCCACAACCGACTTTACATCACTAGTCCAACGTTCCAAACATTCATTATGATAAGTAACTTTGTGCCTGAAAGTGGATTGCATTGCTCTTTCAGTCCAGCGAGCTTGCAGGGATTATGGTTAGTATTTTATTTGTTTAGGGTGTGGCCTCTTCATTCGTTTAATCTTTACGATAAGATCATCCATTGGACAGATTCGGCGTCGTATTTGTTAATTTAGTCCTCACATTCATCACTTTAACCAATCTCTTTTGGAAAAAAAGAAAGGCAATTTTTGTTTTACTCTTGGGACGTCACTTTCTAAGTTCAAATTTTCAGCTACTCATAAAAATCCTCGAAAAGAAAAAGGGAGAGAAAATCTGGTACTCTTCGCTGACAACATGGATGATACACATGCATTTAGAAATTACTCGTGGATTATATAAACACTATACTCTAACTCAAGTTAAAGTATCCAAATCTTGTGTACCAGTTTAGTACTATCATTTACAAAAAATTAATCTTATTTGATCACCTGACTATCAGATTGGCAGACAAATATTGGACGGTTGAAAATGAAATATATCCCATCCTATTTCAAGAAATAAGCGTTTGTGAGTTAATGGCTAGGATTCTTCAACCAATGTGATTTTTTCATTATAACTTAGTGACCTTAGCTTTCACAATCTATCATTATTAAGTGTATGAGTATAAAGTGCCGTGGTTAATGAGAGTACCAAATAACTCTCCGAATAAGAATTTGAACCATGTGACCTCAACCTTGATGCGGGCAGCCAGCAGGTGGGACCAAAAAAGCTGTTTGCCCTAGGGTCCATGGGTGTTTAAGCTAAACACAAGTGTCTCACATGTACTGATATATCACGTGCATAATATCTAGGCCATTCATCAGACAATATCTATCGGCGGATGTTGTTTTAAAAAGAAAAAAAAATAAACATTTCACGTTCAATTATCAAGTAGTCCATACATGTATGAGAAAAGGGTTCAGAAGAAAACATTCGGTTCATTTATCCACTTGACATGATGAGTGGACCTCACATTCATCAAGAAGGATCCTAAGATATGAAGGTCTCAGATGTTCCACGCGTATGCTACATCGACATTAGTGGGATCATAGATGCATATAGGGATGTACGGCTGCAAATAGCACTTAGGCCAGGCATTTGTTTGATAACCGGGTGTTTGTTACAAAGAGCTGACGTCCAAGTGCAGCCAAGATGTGCAATATATAATACCGGCACATTGACCTCAGGAGGTGGAATTAGGTGCACCCTGAGATATAGTCAAGTCGGCATGGCCCTGCTCTTGGGGCCCACCTATAAGTATATGTGTTGTATATCCCGCTCGTCTATCAGTTTTGCCAACTCATTTTAGGGAACTACCTCAGAAATACCCTAAAACGAAGCGAAGCAGTGCGAATCTCAACTGAACTACACTGCATTAACCAGTGGTCATTGAAAGCCCACCAATAAAACTTTCCGAGGTGGAGCAATAATGTTTATTTCCTTCCAACCTGATGGCAAAGTCATACAGACATGAATGAAGGGAAAAACACAAATAACAGATTGATCAAGGACTTTTGCGGCACCCAAGTAGTTTTCAATGGTGAGAATTTTATCCCCATGGTGTGGTGCGCATAAGATCTATGTTTGCCTCATTTTTGGATCCATGCCTTAAAATAAGTTCACAAAACTGATATACAGCACATACATTAGGATTAGTCTCAGAGTGAAGGCTGCACCTACTTAATTAGATCCGCACCCAATGAGCAATCATTAATTGTCATGAGTCTTCACAAGAGTGGTTAAGGGAGGGTAAAATTGTCATAATACTTTCAATTTTTTAAGTAGGAAATGGGTTTAGAAAACAACTTTGATGCTCTTGATAGAGTAGGGTGGACGATACTTGAGGATTTAGAAATTACTTGAATATTGTATACATAGCATATTATAATTCGAATTAAATTGTCCAAATTATGTACATTAGCTTAATCTTATTATGAACTAAAAATTACTCTTATTTGATTTTCTGACTATCAGATTAATGAATTATTATTATTATTATTGTTATTATTATTATTATTATTATTTTATTTAAAAAAGGAGGCCGGAGCCACATAGCATATTAGATTAATGAATAATTATTAGACCATTGAAAATGAAAAATATTGTAACATATTTCAAGAAACAAGTGTCCATAAACCAGAGGTTAGGATTCTACGGCCAACTTAACCTAATTAGCTTTCATAATTTAGTCAGTTTAATTAGGTTAACAAATGCCACGTGTACCATTTTCAAGTGAGTGAGTATAAAGTGTCTTAGGCAGTTCGTATACTAAATGAGTCTCAATAAGAAATTTCAAACCATCTGATTTTACCTCCACATTCGGTCATTGAAATTATAAATTGAAATGGGCGGGACTTAGGACAGAAAAATGTTATTTGCCCCCGAGTACACACGTGTTAAACTAAACATAAGTGTCCCCACAATATAAGAGGCTCGCTAATCCTGCACATACGCTCCACATGTGCCAACATGGCACACCTAGATATCATTTTATCTCTTCATCAACCAAGACATTTGTTCAAAACTCAGGTACAACTATTCATTTTGTGGCCCCAACGCAATTATTTATGGAGAACTGATCACCTTTAGGCAAATGTGGGTTGGCTAGTAACCCTACCATTGGTTAGTGGTCAGTGCTATGTGAATCCCACCATAATATATGTGTTTCATCTATATATGTGGTCTATCCATTTTTTCAGTTCATTTTATAGTAGGAGCTTGACGCAAGGATGAACGTGATGAGAATAACTACTCCGAATCCATGGAGACCGGACTCCTCATTAAACTTCTGAATCCACGAAGAAAGAAAGTTTCTTGGGAAAATATAAATAAATTTAATAAATTCAAAATTGATTAATTGATGAATAAAAATGAGTTCATAACCCTTTAAATAGGGGTACCAAGCAATGGGAAAGAAATCGAATCAAACTACAACTAAAACTCCTGGACATTCGACTTACTATAAATAGTAAACTTACTATTTATGACGGTTACCTCATTTGTGATGTCTACTAGTTGTGCAAGGTTTTTGGGCAAAAAATAGTAAGTGTTTATTTGGCTTCACCAAACCGTTCTCCTAATTATTCTAAGCTCTTTTCACGTTAGTGGCAACTCCTAAAGCCCCACGGATGAAGAGTTATAATCAAACTAAAATTACTATTTATAGTAAAAACGAAATTAAAAATGTGGAAACGACCGTCATCGATCCAGGGGTTTTGCAATTGGTTAATGAAATGGCATAGCGGGGTTGGTTGGCTAAAATAGTTCGTTCTACCCCAAAATCAAAATCATATTTACGCCCGATAACTCATTCGGATTGTGCGAGATAAGCCGATCTATGGTCCGATGTGGATCGAGGATCACTGTCATGACCGGGCCTTTTCTGATCCATCTTGGCCATAAAACTGTCCGCAACCCGCTCTACATCAAAGCTCAAAAATGAGATAAATCTAAATCTCAAGTGGGCCATATCATAAGAAATGGTGTTGATTGAACGCCCACCATTAAAAATTTCTTGAGAGCCAGAAAAGTTTTGGATAACTTGTTATTTGATTTTTTCCATTCCTCTGGATCTTTGTGACCTAAATAATAGGTTGGATGTCAAATAAACATTACGGTGGAGTCCAAGAGGTTTTTAATGGTGGACATTCAATTACTATTGTTTTCTAGTCCACTTGAGATTTAGATCTACCTCATTTGTGGGATCAAGCTATAAAATGATCTAGCAAAATAGATAGACAGTGTGGATAAAACACATATCATGGTGGGGCCACATAGCACATACCACCCACCAGACCTAGCTAGTGGCAACATCACTAATAACCTAGGGCATATTTGGTTCCTAGGATTAAATGGTATGGAATTAGCATCATTATTTCACAATGATTGCATGTCTAGAATGGCATTAATTTGATGGATCAAATTCTTCCTCCAGAAATGCAACGTGCATTTGGTGTATCATGGAATTGTAATCAATGAATCAATTTTACAACTAATATCAGGTACCTATACGTATATACAACTCAATTGTCATGTGTAAAGAGTGTATATGGATGGACGGTGTCACGTGTAAATGGTGCATATGGATGGACAGTGTGGATAAAACACATACATCAATATGTGGTCCACAAAATGTAGTAGATTTTAAATCCAACAGTATCTACTTTAAGACTGAATGATATGATACTTAGATTAATCCAATCCTTCAATCGTTCCAAAAGCTAGATGGAATTTGTACACACGAGACCAAATGCAATTTCATACCACCTAATCCCATGTATGAGCGATTTTGTGCCTGTAAATGGAATGCACTTCTCTTGCAGTGCAGGTTGCTTGTATGTGATCAGTTCTTATGTTATTCTTTATGGTATGGCTCTTTCATTCGTTCAATCTTTACCATAAGATCATCCACTGAACAGATTAGGTGTCTTATTAGTAAATGTGGTCCCCACAATTATCAATTTAATCAGTCTTAGAGAATAAAAAGAAAGAAAATTTTTGTTTTACTCTTGGGACATCATTTTCTAAATTCAAAATTTCAAGGAGTCGTCCCTAAGAATCCTCAAAAATAAAAAGAGCGAGTACCTCTAGTACTCTTCAAAGACAGTGACCGATGATAAAAATGCATTTAGAAATTACTCAAGGATTGTATAAACACCATACTCTAATTCAAATTAAAGCGACCAAATCTCGTGTACTAGTTTAGTGCTATCTTTTACAAAAAAATTAGTCTTATTTGATCACCTGACTCTCAGATTGGTGGACGGATATTGGATGGTTGAATATGAAAAATATCCCATTTTATTTTAAGAAGTGTTCGTGGGTTAATGGCTAGGATTCTGCAACCAATGTGATTTTTGGCTGTAACTTAATGACCTTAGCTTTCACAATCTATCACTTTGTATGAGTATAAAGCGCAGTGGTCAATGAGAGTACCAAATTACTCTCCAAATAAAATTTGAAACCATGTGACCTAACCCTTGACGCCGGCAGCCGGCAGATGGGACAGAAAATTGCTGTTTGCCCACGACTCCACACGTGTTTGAGCTAAACACAAGCATCTCACACGCCGGCAGCCGGCTCGTGACTGGATGCCTTGAGGCCTAACCTGAACATCGGCAGGCCTGTTTATCATGGTTTTAAGACCCTTCCTTATAAGCCTGGTGTGACTCAAATCAGACTTGTTTGGACTCAATACCACGAATCTCCCCAACTCAGGTGAGTCAGGCCAGTTCATCCCCCACTAGGGTGAGTTGGGCTAATTAGCTCCCACTTGGACAAGTCCCAATACGACTCTGAACTGAATGAGTCGGTCCAAGTCGCCTGTCTTTTAATCACACTGTTTATGCTTGTAACGGACAGGCTGAGCATGAGTTCTAGGCAGGACGTTGAGATGGGCTGACCATCTCCCAGCCCAAACTGTGTGGGCCCATTGCCACCCCCACCAATCACGAGCCTATAGAAAAGCATTTGGAAAGGGAAATGCTTAGTGCAGTTGCTTCACATGGAAATTAGGAACAAGTGTTCAAGACCTAAGCCGCCTATTCGAATATCTCCATTGGGTATATTCCATATCTGAAAAATAAGCCCAATCTAAATAGTAAACTTGCTATTCATAGATTGTCATGATTCCTACTAGACTTCATAGTTTTTTTGTCAAAAATAGTAAGTATCCTAATTGGCTTAACCATGTTATTCTCCTAATTTTTCTAAGCCTTTTTCATGTTGTACGCAGCTCCTAAAGCCTTTTTCATGTTGGTTCATTCATTCATCCTATCCGTATGACAAAATCATCCACTGGAAAGGTTGGGTGTCATACAGGAAAGTGCTGTCCCCACAAATGCCAATTCAATCACTTTCTCAGGGAAAAAAAAAGGGAAATTTTGTTTTAATAGCCGGCCATCAGTTTTTAAATTCAAATCTCCAAGGAATTATATGGTAAAAGTCCTTCTAAGGAAAAAGGAGAGAAGCTCTAATACTCTCCCCAGACAGCGATGGATTATACACACGCATTTAGAAATGACTTGAAGATTGTATAAACACCATACTCTAACTTAAATTAAAGCGTCCAAATCATGTGTACCAGTTTAGTTCTATCATGAACAAAAATAAGTCTCATTTGAAAATGAAAAATGTCCATATTATTTCAAGAAACAAGTGTTCACGGTGCCACACCCAACTTTGGGAATCGATGCTGAGACCTGAGTGTTGAAACAAGGTTATCTTCACTCCGTCTATCGCTTGAGCTATGGATTGGTAAGTGTTCACAGATCGGTGTATAAGTATTCACAGGTTTCTTCCCTTCATCCAGGTCTTCAACTTAGAGCCTTAGTTTTCACAATGTATCAATCCAAGGATTTGAGTATAAAGCGCAGTGGTCAGTAAGAGTACCAAATAATTAACTCTCCCAATAAAATTTGTAACCATGCATGTGACCTCACCCGTGACAACCGGCAATAGAAGATATATATATATATATATATATATATATATATATATATATATATATATATATATATATATATATGGTTCCCATGAGGTGGAGTTGCGTGGACCCCACTGTGATGTATGTCGGACATCAACACCGTGCATTTGATGGGTCCCCTTCAGGTTAAGGATATTCCAAAAATGAGTCATATACACTGAACTCAGGTGGGCCATATCATCTAAAAGTATGTGAAGACATACCTAACACATATAAAAACACTTGGTGGGGCCCACCTGACTTTTGGATGCAACTCAAACTTGGTCTGGCCCCTCGTACAAGTGGGAGACACACAATGGATGGGCTGGATTTGTGAACCACATATCGGTGGACCCAATAAACGATCATGAAGTATTTAATGGGTGGGTAACCCCTCTCAACTGTTGTATTTAGTGTGTCCCACCTAAATCATGAATTGACCTGATTTTTAAGCCCGTGGCCCAACATGGAACGGTGCATCTAACTGACGGGATAGATTTTCAACTCACATCACAGTAGTGGGTCAAATTCTGCCCTGATTTAGGTGGGCCTAGTTTTCTATAGAGCCCCTAATTTTGAAGCCTGGCTTTGTAATAGAAGCATTGGGTCGAACATAGGCCGGGATGTTCTGAAAAATTGCAAGCCTTTGTAGTATCATCGCTGGGAGATACTACAAAATATCACACCCTCTTAACTGTCAGAATGGGCCTGTTATGTACACAATTGGCAAGCCAGCAGTCGGATTGGCTACGATCATCTAACAGGTGTGATATTATATCATGACGTATTTTATAATCTAGGGACCCAAGACATGTACGCCTTAGATTGCTGAAAAGCAGACCCCACCTGTATCATTTCTGGGCCGAGCAAAACCTTTCCACACTCGATCAATCACAACACTTAATTAACAACACACTTGAATAGTATTTACTCTTCAGACTATTTCCTATATGTGTGAATTGAATTTCTCAGAAATAGAATTTTGAGCACTTGAATTTATATGTTTGGATTGAGAATTTCTATACATTGCGTATACAGAGAACTACAAAATCAAGAAGCTAAGAAAATGCGGAAGACCTATGCGGCCCAGCTATTGGTTCAAAAGATTGTAAGCCGGCAAATCCTTAATGCTGGAGACGTTTTCTAATGCTGGAGACGTTCGACAAACGATGAAAGAGAAAAAATAAAAATAAATAAATAAATCAGGTAAACAGAAATTCAAGGGAACCCAATTCCTCTAGGCTAGGTTACTCAGGTACGTTTTCCGCCATCTCTTAAATGGGGTGATGGCTCATCTACCGTTCATGTAGGTACTGATCCAAACAGTCCAAATTGTGGACCATCCAATGGAGGTCATGGAGTGGAGATGATCAGTGGTACAGATTCAACGATCGATATAAGATGGTTAAGATTCATCCTATCAATGTGATCATTTCCAGGATATGCTCCATCTACCATAAGACCTACGATTTGGACATCTATAGACACAGATGTATGCCATTTGTATGCTGGATAAGAAGCCACTGTCAATGAAATTGGAGTGTCACAGTGCTTACATTGAAATCCATATGAGAAGCACGCTAGCAAGCCACTGAGCATCCATTATCTGAAATGACACACGGTAGAGGTTATGGAATGCCAGACAGATTGGGTGTCTTATTAGTAAATGTGGTACCCACAATTATCAATTTAATCAGTCTTAGAGAAAAAGAAAGAAAATTTTTGTTTTAATCTCGGGACAGATAAAAGAAAGAAAATTTTTGCTTTAATCTCGGTGGGATGATCATTTTCTAAATTCAAATTTCAAGGAGTCCGGTAAGAATCCTCTTAAATAAAACGGCGGAGACCTGACTCCCCTCAGATTGGTGAGGACCTGATATTAGGGTTTTTGAAAATGAAAATATCCCATGTTATTTTGAATAATGTCGTTTCTCTTTACAGACAATGACTGATGATACACACGCATTAGAAATTGCTCAGGGGTTGTATAAACATCATACTCTAATTCAAATTAAAGTGTCCAAATATCGTGTACCAGTTTAGTACTATCATTTACAAAAAAATTAGTCTTATTCGATCACCTGACTCTCAGATTGGTGGACAGATATTGGACGGTTGAAAATGAAAAATATCCCATCTTATTTTAAGAATAAGTGTTCGTGGCTTAATCGCCAGGACTTTGCAACCAATGTGATTTTTGGCGATAACTTAACGACCTTAGCTTTTACAATCTATCACTTCCAAGTGTGTGAGAAATAAAGTGCTCATTGTCTTTGTAATCTATACTCCAAGGAACCAAATACATGTCAAATTTGAAACCTCGTGACCTAACCCTTGACACCGGCAGCCGGCAGATGGGACAGAAAAATGTTGATTGCCCACGACTCCACACGTGTTTAAGCTAAATACAAGCATCTCACATGTACTGATATATCACGTGCATAAGATCTAGGCCATTCATCAGACAATCCCTGATCATGAACGTTTCTTATAAAAAAAAAAAAAAACATTTCACATTCAATTATCAAGTGGTTCACACATGTATGAGAAAAGGGATCATAAGAGAGCATTCAGTTCATTTGTCCATTTGACATGATGAGTGGACCTTACACTCATCGAGAAGGATCCTAAGATATAAAAGTCCTGGATATTCCACATGTGTGCTACAACGGCATTAGTGGGATCACAGTGGTATATGTGGACGTATGCCTGCAAATAGCACTTTAGGCCAGGCATTTGTTTAATCACGGTGAGAAAAGTGGTGTCTGTTAAAGGGGCAGGCATCCAAGTGCAGCCAAGATGTACAATATATAATGCCCATACATTGACCTCAGAAGGCGGATTAGTTGCGACCTGAGATCAGTCAAGTCCGAATGGCCCTGCTCTTGGGCCCACTTATAAGTATGTGTTGTGTATCCACACTGTTTGTCAGCTCATTTTAGGAAACGGCCCCAAAAATGTTCTAAAATGAATAAGATACGAATCTCAACTGAACTACACTGCAGTAAACAGTGGTCATTGAATGCCCACCATTAAAACTTTGTAAGGTTTGAACAATAATATGTATTTTCCATCCAAAGATAAAGTCATACGAACCTGGATAAAGGGAAAAAGACAAACGACAGATTGATTCAAGACTTTTGTGACACCCAAGTAGTTTTCAATGGTGGGAATTTAATCCCGTCCACCTAAAATCTGTATTTGCCTCACTTTTGGGTCTATGCCTTGAAATAAACATGATTAGTCTCACAGTGAGGGCTGCAATGAGTCCACACAGTGAGGGCTGCAATGAGTCCTCACAAAAGTGATTAAGGGAGGGTAAAATTGTCATAATACTTTTAATTTTTTAAGTAGGAAATGGCTGGATAAAACAACTTTGATGCTCTTGGTAGAATAGGGTGGACGATACTCGTGCATTAAGAAATTATTTGAATATGGTACACATAGCATATTATAATTTGAGTTAAACCGTCCAAATTATGTATATTAGCTTAATCTTATTATGAATTAAAAATTACTCTTATTTGATTATCTGACTATTAAATTAATGAATAATTATTAGACAACTGAAAATGAAAAATATTATACCTTATTATGAGAAACAATTGTCCATAAACCAGAGGTTGGGATTCTGCAACCAATGTAACCTTAGCTTTCATAATTTAGTAAGTTTAACTTAGGTTACCACATGCCACGTGAGCGAGTGTAAAGTGTCTTAAGAGTCCGAGTACCAAATGAGTCTAAAAAGAAAATTCAAGCCATTTGATTTGACCTCCCACATTCAGTAGTTGAAATCATAAATTGAGATGTGCAGGAATTAATTAGGACAGAAAAATGTTATTTGCCCACAGGTGATGTAGAGCAGGTCGTTGATAATTTCGTGCCTAGCTAAGATGATCCACAGAAGGCTCAATCGGAGGCTAAAGTGGTCCGAACTATCGGATCCTTAAAACAGGCATACCTCGCAAATTGAAATGAGCTGTTAGGAGTAAATATCATCTCAATCCAAAACTTCTATGGTCCCTAAGAATTTTTCAATGGGAAGAATTTATTCCATACTGTGTGGTCCATTTGAGCCTTGTATCTTAGCTATTTTTGGTAACAGAATCTAAAATAATATGAAAAAATAGATGAACAATGTGGATAAAATTCATACATCACGTTGGCCTATCAGTAGCCCTCAGAGCCTCCGCCTGTCCCTAGCTCCGAAAAAGGTGGGATTAGTACCTAATTCGCGCACTTTGAAGTGCTTGTGCCATTCCTGCCAACTGCTTAGATGTTAGGAGATTCATGCCCAGTACTTTTAATCGAAGCCCACTTAAATAGCCGGCCCATGCAATTTAGAAATGATTTTGGACCATTCATCTTTTGGGCCTCACTTTAATTGGTCTAGCCTAAAATGTTTGACCAATCTGTCGAGGGCCCACTGTATGAATGTTCAGATTATGTTGTGGTCTATGGGTGGGCCTAAGCACATGGGTTAACAATAGGATAAGCTAGCCTGTTGTGGATCAAATGCTGGCCTAATACAGGTGGGCCCAGTATTCTATTAGAGGCCTGTGTTCTTGTATGGGCCTGATTTTGAAGCCTGGCCTGTAATAGAGGCCTTGGGTCAGGTATGAGCCTGAATCAATAAAAGGCTCGTGACTGGATGCTTGGAAGAATTGTCTTGAGGCCCAACCCAAACATCAGCAGGCCTGTTTATCATGGTTTTAAGACCCTTCCATATAAGCCTGGTGTGACTCAAATCAGACTTGTTTGGACTCGATACAATGAATCTCCCCAACTCAGGTGAGTCAGGTCGGTTCATCCCCCACTAGGGTGAGTTGGCTGATTAGCCCCGACTTGGACGAGTCCCAATATGACTCTGAACTGAATGAGTCGGTCCAAGTCGCCAGTCTTTTAATCACACCATTTATGCTTGTAACGGGCACGTTGAGCATGAGTTCTAGGCAGGACGTTGATCTGGGCTGACCATCTCCCGGCCCAGTCTGGTGGGCCCATTGCCACCCCTACCAATCACAAGCCTTTAGAAAAGCATTTGGGAAGGGAAATGCTTAGTGCAGTTGCTTCATACGTGGAAATTAGGAATGCGTGTTCAAGACCTGAGCCGCTTATTCAACTATCTCCATTGGGTATATTCCCTATCTGAAAAATAAGCCCAATCTAAATAGTAAACTTATTATTTATAGATTTTCATGATTCCTACTAGACTTTATAGTTTTTTTTTTTTTTTTTTGTAAAAAATAGTAAGTATCCTAATTGGCTCAACTATGTTATTCTCCTAATTTTTCTAGGCCTTTTTCATGTTGCACGCAAGTCCTAAAGCTCTAAGGATGAAGAGTTATATTCAAACTAGAACTTATTATAAATGGTAAAATGAAAATAAAATGGATTTTCGAATGTCTGATGGAATCTGGCAAATTTGGCATGGGCAACCCGGCATTGCGGGTTCGGTGGCTAAAGTAGCTTCTCCTACCCCAAAATCATATATGGTATATTGAATGACTCATTCTAATTTGTGAGATATGCCTGTTTTAGGGTTCTGATAGTCCAGATCACTTCTACCTCTCCAATTGGGCCTCCTCTGTTCCATCTTAGACATGAAAGTGTTTGCGACCTGCTCTACATCACCACCTTGATGTATGTGTTATAATCCACGCGGTCCATCAATTTTGCAAGCTCAATTTTTGGTAAGACCCTATAATTTTTATTTTATTTAAAAAAAAACATAAAAATATCAACTGGATTACAAAGTAAACAATGGTCATTGAACACCCACCATTAAAACTTTTAGTGTCCACTGCAATGTTTATTTTCCATCTAATCTATTAATATGGTCACACAAACATGGATGAAGGAAGAACACAAATGGTAGATTGATCTAATACTTTTGTGGCCCCTAAGAAGTTTTATTAGTGGAAATTTAATCTCATGTGGTCCACCTAAGATTTGTATCTGCTTTATTTTTGGGCACATCTCATAAAATAAGTTGGCAAAACTGATACACAGCTTGGATTTACAACACATACATCCAATTCAGCTCCAAGGTGAGGGCCACACCCACTTAGTGGATCCGCAGATATAGGCGTTCATTAACCTCGCCATTAGTCTTCACAAGAGTGCTCAAGGGAGGGTAAATTTGTCATAATATTTTAGTTTTTTAACTAGCAAATGGTTGAGATCTTACTAAGGCTGTCAATGGGCCGGGCCTGGGTTGGTGTGGCTTGTATTTTGAACTGTTTCAGGCTCGGCTACGGGGCTGACTCTTTAAAAAATTCTAATTTTACTGGCCCGAGCGTTGCCCATTGACACCCCTGTATCTTACCCGAAAAGATGAGAGAGGGAAAAAAAAAAAAAGAAGAGAAATTTCCAACTGTACGACCACTCTATGGCCCACAACCTTTTTAAGCCCATTCCTTTTTAGTTTCCATGAATACTCCCCAGGTGTACGGACACCCTTGCACATGACGAAAATGCCCCTGCTCTAAAAAATGCCCCTTCGAACGCTGCCAGCCCCATGTCCACCGAAAATCTTATTTTTTTTCTTCTTTCATCTCCCTGATCCTTCATCCTAGCCGACCGAATCTGATTATCTGATTACTTCTCCCCCTCTGTGACTATTCACCTTCCAGTAAAACCCTCCCTTTTCTTCATTTTTTATTTCCCCTTTGTCTGGTCGAGAATACAGACCCCAAGCACGTCATTTTCGACTTTTGGAAACCGAAGAAAGGACGAAAATGGTCCCCCCACGTAAGAAGCCTTGAACGGCTGGTATATTCAAATCTTTAGCTTTTTGTGGACCCCACTATATTTTATACTATATATGCGCACGGTCATATGCTCACAGTCCACAAGATTTTAATGTCGTACATCGAGCTGGGTCCAGTCGATGTGGGCGAAGCTCGGATTGACTCGTCCATGCTGAGTCGAGTTCGTGTCGAGTCAAGTTGGGCCAAGATCGGCTTGACTCGCCCATGCTGAGTCGAGTCGAGTTCGATTCGAGTCGAGTTGCAATACACCATGGTCGAACTCGGCTTGAACTGAACTTTACTTGACTCGAGTTGGCCTTTCAAGCCGAGTCAATCCGAGCTGACTCCAGACGTCTCGAGCGAGCCGTTCAAGCTAGCTTGACTCGTGTATAGCCCTATTTTATTTTAAACACTGAATGGTATAGCATGTCCTGATAGATGGGCAAAAGTTAATGCTCAAATGGGCCATAATGAGGGTTTTTGAAACAAAGAACGAAATGAGATGTGACGCTAAATGAAGACCGATGAGCACCGACTGAGTTAATAGACTGAGGACCCACTGAGTTATTGATGAGGACTATGAACTGACCTAAAATGACCGTGAATTGAGTTAAAATGACCGTGAATTGACTCAAAATGACCACAAAATGAATGGAATTGACTTGGTGCTAAGTGAAATTTGACTCACAACTGTAAGAAACATATAACTAACTTCACGGTCAATTCCCTTCAGTTCACTATCATTTTCATTCATTTCACGGTCAATTCCCTTCACTGCATGGTCAATTCCATGCATTTCACGGTCATTCCCCTTCACTGCACGGTCAATTCCGTGCATTTCACGGTCAATCCCCTTCACTTCACTGTTAATTCCGTGCATTTCACGGTCATTTTCGGCTACTCCCCTTCACTTCACGGTCAATTCCATGCATTCCATGGCCATTTCCGGCGACTCCCCTGCACTTCACAGTCAATTCCATGCATTTCACGATCAATCCCCTCCATGCATTTCACGGTCATTTCCGGTGACTTCCCTTCACTTCATGGTCAATTCCATGCATTTCAAGGACACCCCCTCCCCCCTCATGTCACGGTCAATTCTATGCATTGCAGGACAATTCCCTTCAATTGACGGTCAATTTCATGCATTTTACGGACAATCTGCTTCATGTCACGGTAAATTACACTCATTTCAAGGACCGATAACTTAGTAAAATTGGCCGCATGCTTGTTGAATGTCAAAATGACCGATAACTGCTTGATATTGACATCTTATTGACCAACAACCTTGTATAAATTTACCAACAACTTCATGAAATTGGCTAATATATGAGTGAAACAAGGACAAAACTTGTGAAAATTCACTTATAAGTCCTGTACTTTCATTTGGAATTCGTCAATAATTGACCACTGACTCGGTAAACTCACAACAAGTAAACTTTAACATTATGCTTTGTTAAATATTGAATATTATCGTTGATATAATTTCTCATTCATCCTTGCAGATAACAAACTCTTGCATAAGGGATTTGGCTAGTTGACCCCCACCATATCATGTCGATGTTCTTTAACATGGTGGTTTGATAGAGTCAAGCCTGGGTTGGAGAAGAATGGCAGTAGAATAAATATATTTAGGGAGACCCCATTCTCATTTTTATTATACATTCCATCATTTAGGTTTATAGGAGCCATTTTTCACTCACTTATTGAGAGATATATAGGCAATCTTGTATTCGAGATACAGGGGAACTATGTAAAGTTTTCCTAGATGGACTTCACCTTAATAACAGGGCTGAAGTTTGGTGACTTCTTCATACCTAACATCCCTCATTTGAAGAAGTTAATAAGAGAAAAATACTTCAATTCAAATCCTATCCTAAAGAAACATGTGCTGGAGGTGTTCAATAGGATAGTTGATAGCAAGAAGCATGAAGATGTCGTGAAGATAGCCCTAATATTATGTGTGGAGTGGTTTGTTAGGGGAACCGACACGAATATTATGTGTCGTACAGAATTTATCGACCTTGTTGACTCGTTGGAAGACTTTAAACACTGCCCTTAGGGTAGTGTGGCCTTCCGGACGATGACTGAAGGGATCGAAAATGCCTTAATGGCATCACATGGGCTTCATTACAATATCCGCGGTTGCATATTTCCCCTACAAGTAAGGATTTTGTCATTGTCTATTTTAATTTATAGTTTATATGAAGCTATATGTATTTAACATCATCTTGTCATTTGATTGTAATAGATATGGGCCCTTGAGAGAGTACCGGCTCTCCGACAATGTATCATTTCATACGTTCCCTCCCAAATTTCAAGATTCACACAATATCGAGGATGGAAGGTTTGGAAGTATAAAAAGATTCATCAAATACTAGAAAGTGAAGATGCAAGTCTATTGCTAAGAAGCTAAGTGATCACTTATTGAACTATATATATATATGTTTCTGTATATGAAATTGAAGATTGTTCTCTTGCAGACTGAGATAGTTCTTAGCTTAGAGCCTACCATTGAGGAGCTGGAGACGGAAGCCGTTCGTTTAGTCCGTGATAGATTTGATGTAAGATGTCAGAGAAGTATTCTTTTATGTTAATATGTTATATTTACTTTGACATGTTATATAACTGATACATACATTTTTTCACTTTGTAGGGCATTAAAGATGAAGATGATGAAGATATGGAAGGGAGATCGGGACAGGGAGAGGGAGAAGAAGGGGGAGAGGAAGAGAGTGGCGATGAGAGAGTAAAATTGCAACTGACTGCGGAGTCGAGGGAGGAACTTGAGGCGAAGAGGGTTTAATTGGAGAGAGATAGGGAAGAGTTGAAGCAGCAGGAACGGACGCTAAAAGAGAGAGAAGAATCGATAGAGAGGGAGAGAGAAGTAGTACAGATGGAGGTGGAACTAATGTTAAACGTAATGGAAACCTTGAGGTTACAGAAGGAAGAGTTGAATGAGAAGACAGTTTTGAAGATGGAGAGGGACATGTTAATAAGGGAGAAGGAAGAACTGAGGATCAGAAATGAGGTATTGAAGAAGGAGAAAGAAGAGTTGGAGGAGGGTAAGATGGAGTTGAAGAAGCAGATTGAGGCGTTTCTTTTAGAGAAGATGCAGTTTTTGAAGGAGAATGAGTTAGAGAAAGAGAAGGAAGAGTTTGAGATGGAGGATGAGGAATTGGAATGTAGGGATCAGGGAAACAGAGAGATGAATATTCAACACTCGGATGCCTTAGATGCTGATATATGTGAGAAATCACTACCTTCCATTGCAGCATATAAGAGGAGAACTAAGAGGGTGTTGAAGCCTTCTGTATACAAGTGTTCTCCATTTACTTCCATCTCTGCCATTCAAACAACTCCAAGTAAGGCCGCCGACAGTGAGAAACCAAAAGTTGTGTAGTTCTCCCATACCCTTCCAGGCTAAGATTGATCTATTTAGGGTAATATCGGAAGAGGAATTGCATGAATTAAATAGTTGGGCCAATGCAAACAAAGAAAAGACGAATTTTGGTTGGTTCAAGACCATATGGGAGAAAAAAGCATGGGTTGATAGCGTTGTAAGTAATTCACACACATACATCTATGGTTATTCAACATGAATTATATTATACTAGAGCTTAATTCGCCATATTTGTTGATTAGGCCATTGACAAGTACGTCAAGTTCCTGGAGAGAAGGCACGATTCATTTCCTACTATATATATAAAGGACTGAGATACGTAAGAAATCAGTTCCAACTGCTACTGTTATCTGATTCTCCGATACTAAAAGCGACTGGAAAGATATGATTGTCACCATCTAAAGCCGTAGCGATGAACAGAACTCCCTTATACTTACCTTTTAGATGCATCCCATCAACAGACAAGACCCTTCGCAGACATGTATGAAAACTTCTGATGTACTGTCTAAGCGCAACAAAACACCTCTCGAACCTCCTAGTTTGTTGATCTGCAAGCAGGGCGGTCAGTGTCCCCGGGTTCACCATCCTCAACTCATGCAAGTACATTGGGAGTTCTTTATAAGAGTCTTCATAAGACCTCATTACGCGATTGATTGCAATTTCTTTTGCGCGCATGCCTTCTTATAGGTAATAAGAATGTTATACTTTTCTTGCATTGCCAATATAATATCCTTCGGCCTTAATCCCAGCCGTTGCTTAATGCGATTGACAGCTAGTTCACTTGCTAGCTTACTACTTGCTTGTCGATGATCACTCTTCATGTATAACATTCCACATGTATGTGTGGATGTGTAAGTCTTAATCTTGAAAATCCCCGCATCATTCACCCTAGATGCGTGTACCTTCCAATCACACTTATCTCCCATACACACCACAGTGAATTTCTTGGATGTGGAATACAGGACCTTATATTGAAACTTGTTGCAAATTACAAATTGGCTCAACACATACTTACACCGGCTCTTGTTCTCAAACGTTTGGCCCTTTGCTATATGAATCAGGTCATAGTGAATGAATACAAGTGAATGTGAAACCAAAGATCCTCGAAAGGCATAATGGGATGACAGGTCTGCATTGGTGAAACCATCATCCTTGAAAGGCACAATGAGATGACAGGTCTGCATTGGTGAAACCAGCATCCTCGAAAGGCACAATGGGAAGCCCGGTGGTGAAGTTCGATGTTCGAGCCTACTCGGGCAATGGAATGTCGCTTCCACTTACGTTGATGGCATTGGCTGTTGAGGCCAAATCTACTCTTGTAAATGAAGGTGATGTTGTATATTCACTTATGAGATTCATGTCAACTGATGCCCTCACTTGACTTGTATTGAAGTTTGATGTCTGAGCTGGCTCGGGTACTAGGGTGTTGCTTAGAGGAACATATGAAGGTGATGCCTTTACTTCAACTTTTAAGATATGTTCCTCACCCAAACTTCCTACTGCTGGGCCGTCATGTTCGAAACCACTGAAAGCCAACGGGTGTTCGGGTATTGCCTCGTTAACGCGCTCCATTGTCTCGATGAATAAAGGGATGTACTGATCCGAATGCTTCGACTGTGCTGCCAACAACATTCTCACATCTTCATCATCTTCAATTACAATCGGAGGGACTGATTCATTTATGCAGAGAAACAATGCTTTCAACCTAATATCATAATCCTCAAGTCTACTCTTCGTAATCTTGTACATTTTCATTAGAAGCTCATCATATGTAGTGTCAACGCCGACAACAGTAGTTTTCGAGTATCCGCCCTTGTAGGTGTATCGATTATTTTCTCTTACTAACTCTCCACCATATGAGCATACGATCATTATCGAAGACATTTTCTGAAAACAAACACAATAATATAGCTCATTTAGTATTCACATGTATAATGTGGATTTGACCAAGTAGAGAAGCGAATTGACTGTGAAGTGCATAAAATTGACCGTGAAATGAATGTCTTATTGACCGTGAATTTTGAATCGTAGTGGTATAAAATTCCCAATTTCAAAGAAAGCAATAAATGTATTCAACATATAACATTCACAGTAGTATTACAAAAAAGGCATTATAAATTTGACGGTCGTATTACAAAACTGCATTATAATTTGAAGGTAAAATGCGTGAACTTGACCAAGTAGTGCATGAAGTTGATCGATCAATTCAGTGAATTGACCTGGAACTAAGGGCTTATTTGATTTTCCAAGGAGAATGTAAATACCTGTAAATAGCTAATTATTACAATTTCCCCTGTTTGAAAATAGCAGCGTATTCCTGCTTTGAAAAACAGGTCCAAAATGACTGGCATAAATTTGTAGGCCACACCGTCATGTATATAACATTTCCGCATCATCCATCCGTTTTACCATAGCATTTTGAGGCATGAGCTGAAAAATGAGAAAAATCCGACATTCAAGTGGCCCACACAAAAGTCAATAGTGGCTCTAAGAAGTTTTTCATGGTAAGTTTGATTACATTTTTATTGTGGTGTAGTCCACTTTAACTTTGAATCTGCCTCATTTTTTAGCTCATGCCCTAAATTCAATTGTCATGATGGATGGACGGTGTGGATAATGCACCTACATCATGGTGGGCCCCACTTATTTTTGGTAGTCTCTTCAAAAGTAATTACCCGAGAAATAATTATTGCCCATTTCCACTGCATTTACATTTACCTAAGAAAATCAAACATGCGCTAAGTGAAATTGACCCCGAAACTTCGTCAATTTGACTATGAACTTCTTAGAGTTTATTGGATAACCACCTAAAATTGACTTGGCAATGCATCGCAATGCATGCAATATTGTATGAAATTGACACGTGAAATTGACCACAAACATCTAGGTAATTTGTTAAGAATTTAAATGTCCTTACCTCATGCCACCGCCGTATCAATAAAATCCTGTTCCAAAAGAATAATAAGAGTACATTGACGTGAAACACGTTCTTCGGAGACAACTCTTCAATATCTCACATTTATCAATGCATCCACGTTCTCTCAGAAAAAGAAAACCGTTCGCCTTGAGTAATGGATGATGGAAGATGTAATGTGATAGTTGGATGGGGATTCTATGGAGATTCTACAGAGATTTCACCAAGAAAATGGGTGAAAAATAAGGACTAGGGATGGCAGGGAGAGTTCGGACGTGTATTTGCGTGTAAGGAGTACATGGGGTGATATTTATAGGGCAGGGGCATTTTCGTCATGTGCAGCGGCGTCCGTACCGCATAGACTTATTTTTGGAAGCTTAAAAAGGAATGGGCTTAAAAAGGCTGGTGGGTCTTATATGGGTCGTACAGTTGGAAATTTCTCAAAAAAAAAAGAGCCTTTGATACTCTGGGCAGGGTGGTGGACGATACTCATGCATTTAGAAATTACTTGAATATTGTGTATATAATATATTATAGTTCGAATTAAACTGTCTAGTTTGTATATATTAGCTTAAACTTATTATTATCTAAAAATTACTCTTATTTGGTTATCTGGCTATCAGATAAGTGGACAGTTATTGGATGGCTGAAAATGAAAAATACCATGCCTTGTTTCTGTTGAGAAAAGTCTTAAATCGGAAGGTTTTGAAGTCGTTCGACCGGTCGTGGGAAGCTTCGACTGGTCGTGGGAGGCGCTCGACCGGTCGTAGGTTCGACCCAGCACGACTCAAAGTCCAGCGAGTTTTGTTGTTTTTTATCCGTAGCTGGGACTGGTCAAGGTCACCACGTTGGTCGAAGGTGGGCTATGACCAGTCGTAGGCGAGCTACGACTAGTCGTAGGTTACGTTGATTTGTCCGCGATTTTGCGCGAGCTAGCGGATTGAGTCCTTTCGCAACTGGGATGCGAAAGGGAAGTTTCCTAAACTATAAATAGGTGTTCTTAGAGTTTTTTCTAGGCAATGGTAATGTATGCAAAAGCTTTCTAAAGGGGTTCCAGGGTTTCTAAAGGGTGTAGGAAGGGTGAGATTCGAGGTTGTTCGAATCGGGTAAGTCTTTTCTCTTTGTAATTGATGCTTTCATAGTGGTGATCTGTCGCTTTGTGCCGAGGTTTTTTCCCGCAAGGGTTTTCCACGTTAAATCTGTGTATTCTCTTGTATGCTTGGTGCCATTGGATTACCATCCTAGATCTAGATCCGTGTGATTCCGCAGGCCAAAATCCCCAACAGTTTCAAGAAACTAGGGTCCATGAACCAGAGGTCACGTGATTGGGGTTCCTCGGCTATGCGGCCCACCTCCAAATCAAGGTAAGCAATCATACATTTTATAAGGAAGAAAGATCATCGGCTCACAGCATGTCAATGTGCATGCAGAAAATGGCTACTCAAAAATCTGCATTTTGAAGTGCCTCTGAGATTCCCGCCAACCGTTTAGATGATGAGAGATGTGTATCCTCAACTTTCTAGGCGTTCCCTGTGCCGGTACTATTCATGATGCCCCACTTAATTGGCAGGCGTATGCAATGTTGAGATGATCTAGACCATTCATCTGCTGGACCACACTTTGATTAGCCTAGCCTAAAACGTTTGCACTACACCAAAATTGTCATTTAGGAACGGTTTTAAACCGTTCCTAAATGCTTGAGGAACGGTTTAAAACCGTTCCTAAATGAGGCGTCACAGAAAAACAGGAACGGTTCAGAACCGTTTTGAGTACCGTTTCAAAGTTTAGAAACAGAATTTTAGGAACGATTTTAAACCGTTCTCGTGCCAACGGTTAGGAACAAACTTTTAGGAACGGTTTTAAACCGTTCATAATGTTGCCAACGGTCAAATTTTAAGACGGAATTTTGGGAACAATTTCAAACCCTAATAAACACACGAAATTTAGGGTCAAGGAAAATAAATTAATAAAAATTTATTGCATTCCTTCAAAATAGACATAAATCCAAAGAAAAACATGAGCTAATCCATACAAGGCATTTCCAAAGTCATGAAATAAGCAAACATCATGAACATCACTTTTGCAAGCCCCATGTCCTCCATGTAGATCCACCACACTAAACGACACCTTCTGCAGAAACGAAATTAAGGAAGCTTTAGAAAATCCAAAGACACTGCTAATTACGTATAGGAGGGCGGAAGAGGGCATGGGGTCTCTCAAGGGAACCTAATGGAATGCTAACAATTGGCGCTGAAAAATCAGGCAAATGCACTTGCTGCATTTTCACAACCCCAAACACCAAGCGACGGGGAGCTACTGCGGATGCCCACTAATTGTGATTTGGCGTAACAAACAAACAAACACACCCAAAACCAACATTGTGGGTAACTTTCTTTAGTGCCACTACTAAAGGCCCCAAAAGGGAACTAGAAAAAACAGACTATATAAATGCAAACTTACATGAAAAAACAAAAGACATTGTTACCTTTGCAGCCCATCTTTATGCAACAAAAAATAGGAAGATCATTAGGAATACTATGAATACAAAGAATATCTTGATCATCAACCACCGGTTGGAGGATATCCCATTGAGGTACTTCTGCAGCACCCCTTGTGCTCCCTCCACATTTGCCAATGTGTCCTCCATGTTCTCATCAATCCTGCAACATGAACAACGCATGAGCTTAAATGGCAAAGAGCAGCCATGGTATTACAAACATTAGTAGCAAACATGCGCATGCGTACACATACAAATCCAACATGAAGTACCACAATGAACTTGTGCGTTCACTTGATGAGATCATGTAGCTTCAAAATGGCCCACTCTAATGGAGAGTGGTGGTTTCACACTGGATCGTATGTTACATATGAGAAACTCATGAATTAGGATTAACATTTGCCATGCTGAAGTGCATTAACCTATAAATTGTAGCTCATACAGGGCATTCTTTGTTAATTCAATGTAACAAGAGGGTGTTCAAGTACGCTATATAGTTGTTTTAGATAAGACAAGTTCTCCAGGATCTCTTAAGATAAAGACTTCTCTCGCAAGATTTCTCTAGATAAGCTTGAGAAGATTTCTAGAATTTCCATGGTAGATTTGAGAAGCCTACAAATACCATCCATTCCACTCATTCAATCCAAACTAGGGCCAGTGCCAACTGATTCGTAGTGATGGCCTGGCCCCTATATTGCGTATGTCTATCCTTTTAAGTTGGACATGGTAGGTTAGTGATTGCAAGTTGGATGTGATAGGTCAGTGATTGCGATATGGGTGCTAGTCCCAACAATAAATGGAATGTGGCGCTAGATACATTTTGGAAAACTTCTTTTTATAAATTAAATTATTGCAATTCAATCCAATTAAATTAAATTTTTTATAAATTAAATTGAAATGCGTCGAAATGACCGTGAATCAACACGGAATTGTTTGGAATGGCCGTGAAATGCATGGAAATGACCATGAAATGAATCAAAATGACCGTGAAATGCATGGAAATGACCGCAAAGTGAAGGGAAATGACCGCGAAATGTGTCGAAATGACCGTGAATCAACACGGAATTAGTTGGAATAACTGTGAAAGGCATGGAAATGACCGTGAAATGAATCGAAATGACTGTGAAATGCATGGAAATGACTGCGAAGTGAAGGAAAATGACCGCGAAATGCGTCGAAATGACCGTGAATCAACACGAAATTGTTTGGAATGATCGTGAAATGCATGGAAATGACCGTGAAATGAATCGAAATGACCGTAAAATGCATGGAAATGACCGCAAAGTGAAGGGAAATGACCACGAAATGTGTCGAAATGACCATGAATCAACACAGAATTGTTTGGAATGACAGTGAAACATATGAAAATGACAGTGAAATGAATCGAAATGACCGTAAAATGCATGAAAATGACCACGAAGTGAAGGGAAATGACCGCGAAATGCGTCGAAATGACCGTGAATCAACACAGAATTGTTTGGAATGACCGTGAAATGCATGGAAATGACCGTGAAATGAATCGAAATGACCGTGAAATGCATGAAAATGACTGCGAAGTGAAGGGAAATGACCGCGAAATGCGTCGAAATGACCGTGAATCAACACAGAATTGTTTGGAATGACAGTGAAATGCACGAAAATGACTGTGAAGTGAAGTGAAATGACCATTAAATGCATGGAAATGACTGTGAAGTGAAGGGAAATGACCGCGAAATGCGTCAAAATGACCGTGAATCAACACGGAATTGTTTCGAATGACTGTGAAATGCACGGAAATGACTGTGAAGTGAAGTGAAATGATCGTGAAATGCGTGGAAATGACTGTGAAGTGAAGGGAAATGACCGCGAAATGCGTCGAAATGACCGTGAATCAACACAGAATTGTTTGGAATGACCGTGAAGTGCACGAAAATGACTGTGAAGTGAATCGAAATGACCACGAAATGCACGGAAATGATCGCGAAGTGAAGGGAAATGACCGCGAAATGCATCGAAATGACCGTGAATCAACACGGAATTGTTTGGAATGACCGTAAAATGCATGGAAATGACCGTGAATTGAATCGAAATGATCGTGAAATGCATGAAAATAATTGTGAAGTGAAGAGAAATGACCGCGAAATGCGTTGAAATGACCATGAATCAACACGAAATTGTTTGGAATGACCGTGAAATGCACGGAAATGACTGTGAAGTGAAGCGAAATGACCGTTAAATGCATGGAAATGACTGTGAAGTGAAGGAAAATGACCGCGAAATGCGTCGAAATGACCTTGAATCAACACGAAATTGTTTGGAATGACCGTGAAATGCACGGAAATGACTGTGAAGTGAAGCGAAATGACCGTGAAATGCATGGAAATGACTATGAAGTGAAGGAAAATGATCGCGAAATGCGTCGAAATGACCGTGAATTAACACGAAATTGTTTGGAATGACCGTGAAATGCATGAAAATGATTGTGAAGTGAAGTGAAATGACCATTAAATGCATGGACATGACTGTGAAGTGAAGGGAAATGACCGCAAAATGCGTCGAAATGACCGTGAATCAACACGAAATTGTTTGGAATGACCGTGAAATGCACGAAAATGACTGTGAAGTGAAGCGAAATGACCATTAAATGCATGGAAATGACTGTGAAGTGAAGGGAAATGACCGCGAAATGCGTCGAAATGACCTTGAATCAACATGGAATTGTTTGGAATGACCGTGAATGCATGGAAATGATTGTGAAGTGAAGCGAAATGACCGTGAAATGCATAAAAATGACTGTGAAGTGAAGGGAAATGACCGCGAAATGCGTCAAAATGACCGTGAAATGCGTCAAAATGATTGTAAATCAACACAGAATAGGCGAGAATGACAGTGAAATGCATGGAAATGACCGTTAAGTGAAGCGAATTGACCATGAAATGCATGGAAATGACCATGAAGTAAATGAAATGAATGAAATTGACCACGAACTTATTGAAATTGACCGCAAAGTGAATGAAATGGATTTTCGACCATTGACCCAATGGAATCTTGAAAAATAACTATATTAGTTGGCTAAAGTAGCTTCTCCTACCCCAAAATCATATAAGGTACATCAAGTAACTATGTTTGGTTTAGAAGATATTCTTGTTAAATGAATAAAGAAAGAAATGAAAAATAGAGAGAATTTTTTTTTATATGCTTATATATGCATATTTATATAAATATGTATTTGAGAAAATTGTAGGTAGAATAAAGTTCTCCATGTAAAAAATAAAATAAAAATAAAAAAATAAAAATTTTCATAGACTGGCACAGACTACAGTTATGGCTACGGTTATAATCCGTAGCTAAAGATAAAATACCTTTTTTGATTAATCGAATGTATTTCGATTAATCGAAAATTGCAGGATTTTTGAGGCAAACTCGCTGGACAATTTTGGACCTTTTTCGATTAATCGAAAGACATTCGATATATCGAAAGACCTTTGATACATATAAAAGGACATATTGAAATGGTAGGGGCGGGGGCTATGGCTACGGTTATTATCCGTAGCCATAGATAGCCCTGTAACCATAAGTTCCTGGTTTTTTATTTTTTATTTTATTTATTATTTTTTGTTGTTATAATCCCACCGCTTTTTGTGGGTCCTATTATGAGGTATGTGTTATATCCAAACCGTCCATCTTTTTGGCGAACTCGTATTACAACTTGAGACGGAAAATAAGACAGATCTAACTATCAAATGGACCACACTTTAAAAGGCATTGGGGAATTGAACTTCTACCATTGAAACCCTTTTAGGAGTTATAGAAGTTTTGGATCATTACGAAATTTGTTTTTCCTCTTCATCCAGGCCTTTGTGACCTTATGAATAGATTAGATGGAATATAAATGTTATGGTGGGCCTATAAAAGTTTCAACGGTGAAAATCAATTTTCTGCTGCTCTTTGTGGTGTGGTCCAGTTGATCTCTGGATATGATATATATATATATATATATATATATATATATATATTTGTATAATGCTCCGAAATGATCTCAAAAAATGGATGAACGTTGTGGATATAATAAATACATAACTGTGGGGCCCATGTAACATTGATCTCTTTTGAACCGTTCGTACAACTCGGAGTTCGAGGAGCGTAAGCGCTCGCCTTCGAGCACCAGGCGATCCACCTCAGGAGGGAAAGCAGGGGCATTTTCGACCAGAGAAATGGGGCCGTACGCCTGGGGAGTATTCTTGGCAACTAAAAAGAAATGGGCTTAAAAAGGTTGTAGCCGATATACTGGTCGTACAGTTGGTAACTTCTCTTATTTATTTATTAATATGGACTTTCTCTTTTGTTTTACAAACATCTTCTAAAGCATAACAAGATATGAAATATTAGTATTATTGTTGTGGCGCGATTGCTTATTGATCAAGTGTGTTGATTTAATGGGACCTGATTTTTGGGCCCACCTGATGGAACGTCCTTGAGCCCATTAGTTCAGATACCGGTGCAATGCATGTCATGATTTTCTGTCTAAACATTTTTAAGAATCGAAATTATTATGTCTGGGCTCACAGGTTTCGGGCCACCATGAAAATGTCAGTCTTGACTATGCCTATATTTTGAGGTAGACTAGCAGTCGTTCATTCGTCTTGATGGTGTGGGCCACCAACAACTTTTACCTCCACACTTTATCTTTGATTTTTTCTTTTTGAAGGGGCATTCCCATCCAATTTTATTGGCCGATGTTCATTCAACACTGTTTCCTATAATATGGTCCAGTTGAGATTGGGATATAGCTAATTTTTGGTCTCATATCATAAAATGATCTATAAAAATAGATGGACGGCATGGATGAAACACATACATCATGGTGGGGGCCACAGAGCACCGACCACCAGAAAATTGGCAGGTGGGAGGGTACACGGATTAGCTACTGAGATGTTGAACAGCGAGAGTTGCTATAGAAGTGACGTCACTAAGTTCTGTGGGCCCCACTATGATGTACGTATTATATCCACACCGTACATCCATTTGGAGAGATCATTCTAGAGCACGATCCAAAGAATGAAGCGGATCCAAAGCTGGAGTGGACCCCGCCATAGAAAACAGTGGAGAGTGACGCCTAACGTTGAAACCTTCCTAAGGTTCGCCATGATATTTATTTGAAATCCAACCTATTTATGTGTTAACGCAAACATGAAAGAAGGAAAACACAAATATCAGCTTGATCAAAAGCTTCTGTGGCCCTTAGAAGTTTTTAACGGTGGGCGTCACTCTCCCCACTATTTTCTGTGGTGGGGTTCACTCGAGGTTTGGATCTGACTCATTCTTTGCATCATGCTCTAAAATGATCTCTCCAAATGGATGGACGGTCTGGATATAATACGTACATCACGGTGGGGCCCACAGAAGTTGGTGACGTCGCTACTCGACCTGTTAGTAGCTAATCCCCGGCTACCCCACCCTATATATTTGAAATCCCCAATGTCATTTCTCAGCTTCGATCGAAGTTGGTGACGTCTCTCTCTCTCACTTCGTGAAACTCCATCTCTGCTAGCTTTTCTCACTCGACCTCAATTCATCCCCACTGAATCGTCTCTCTTCCTAAGATCTTTACCTTCCGTTCGGAACATCTCTCTCGATCGAGGTAAGTATCGTTAAAATCGGTGATCCGACGCTCCAAATCGAGGATATGGAGAAATCGGAGGCCAAATTGCGGATCTGTGTCGAGAAGCCGCGGCAGAATGTTGAGGAGCGGGATGAGATGATCGGGTTCATGTCGAGGAAGGCGGATGATGAGGAGGATGTGAAGGAAGTAGAGATCCGTGGGCACGGATCGAAGAGCAGGGCCACGTTTGGCAAGAATGTGGAAAAAGGCGGCGATTTAGGGGATTATTGCATGGATTTTTCGAGGATTGGGAGAATTAGGGTTTCGCAGGGGTTGGATCCAGTCCCTGAGGCTTGTTTCATAGAGAGGATTATGGAAAGGAATGCTGCTGAAGTGTTCGGGATGGCAGTTCTTTACGGGCAGAGGAATGACTTTGGGAGGGATTTCTTGCCATCAGCTTCTGTTGCTTGGATGGAACGGTCGAGTGAATGGCAGCAGGTTTGTGCTTCTTCTTCTTTCTCTTTCTCAGTTTCAGGAGCGTGTATAACACACACACACACACACACACACACACACACACACACACACACAGAGATTCAAACTGAAATCAGAGAAGGGAAATCCTGTTGTAGAAACCCTCCTGAAAGTTCAGATGATCTTCTGCTCATCACAGAGCTAAAATATTTCTTTACAGATTATCAAAGAGAAGGGAAATCCTGTTGTAGAAACCCTCCTGAAAGTTCAGATGATCTTCTGCTCATCACAGAGCTAAAATATTTCTTTACAGATTATCAAACTGCTCTTTCTTTCCAAGTATCTAGTAGTTGCTTTTCTTTATTTCTTTATTCCCCTTTAAAAAAATATATATTTTTGGGATATCTAGATGGTAGAGTTCCTTAAAGATAAGTAGAAATAATTTTGCCTCTGCTTTTTTTTTTTTACCTGCAATTTCTTCATCCTGTTTATTCCACAACCTCCAAGTCTACTTCCAGCATGGAAAAACAATATAGAAGAAGAAAACAGATTGTGTGGTCAGTTGAAGTAGCTCAAGATGCCAGATTTTGTTCCTGTTATTTAATAAATCGGCGAGAATCCTGAACGTCATGGAAGACTAGTGTCTAAGTCATCCTCTGAAAATCGCAAAGCAAATACACTTAGATACATGCACTTAGATACAACAGCTCCACTAGATATTGAAAGCATAATAGTGAACTTGTATGGATGATGATGAACTTTTAGGTTTCTTTGCAGTTCCTAGAAAGGGCCTGATGAAATTTATAATTTACTTCTTCTGTGTGAATGTTGTGAGACTCCATTTGTGAGTGTTTTCCTACATGTATGCATGTGTGTATCTGTGTATTTTTGTGTGCATCTCTTCTTAATGTTCTTTTGTATAGAGTTTTTTGGTGTTTTCAATTGAGATGTTTATTTTGATTTGGCAACACCTCTCTATGTTGTGATGGAATGGGGCCTGTCTCTCATCATTTGGATTTGACTGGACAGTGATAAGATTTACTCTAGTTATTGGTGTTTCATGATCAGTTGCTTTCCATTTGTACAACTGCTCTCAATTTTTCATTCTAATTATCAAAATGAGAAATGTTTGTCGTATATTGAAATAAAAATCTGAGCCTTAATTTGAGGTGTGAGTTTTTAATCTGGGTAGAGCCTCATGGAAAGTGCACTATTGCATTTGCTTTAGCATGGTCATCTCCAAAAGTAAAATTTTTGAAGGAAAATGCATACATTTTCTTTTTTATTTCATTTGAGTAAGTTTTGCTTCTTATAATACTTGTACTAAGCTTTTAACTATGATTGTTTCCCTTTGATAAATTAGGTTATTTGCAAATACTGTGCCGAGTGAGAAGGATCCTCTGCTTGGAGAGAATTTGGAGAAAAATGTGGCTTTAAAGCAGGATGCAGCCCACGGTAGCATTTCAAATCCCAACTATATATTTGGAGTGGATCCACATCAAGCCTCATTTGTTTCAAAGAAGAAAAAACCCATGTTTCTTTCTAAGAAATGGAGAAATCTTCTTTGCAGGTGTAATGCTTGCACAAAATTCTATGTCCAAAAGGGCCATTTTTAGGTCTTCCATTTAATTAGTACTGAGAGTTTGCAGAGTTTTAGATCACAAGGATTTGAAATCAATGTTGATATTACCTCAGATTACAGGTAATGCACTTACATCTTTTTGAAATTTTTGTATCTGGTGCTATTTGTTAGGGTTTTACAGGGGTGGGCGTCATATTGGTAGCTTAGGATGCTTATGAGTGTGAGGGTGTTGAATCTGCTGGTTTTGCATTGGTCTGATGTTAGATGTTATACCTGGGGGCTTGGCATAGCCCAATGTTTGATAGGCTTGACAGGTGACGACAAGCCAAACCAAACCTACCATTTTATTATTATTATTATTATTATTATTTTTGCACAGTCTAATCTATACTCCAATCAAAATCTATAAAAGATGTGAATAGATAAAGGTATTTGACCAACATTTCAGCAATAAAATTTCTCTTCTTCTTCTTGTTTTTTTTAATCAAAACAGCAGCATGATTTATTTTTTGCGCATGTCTTTCAAGATAGCAATGAGAAAATGCAACTTCTGCAACCCAACAATGTAAAACGTGGAATCTGTAAGCAATGAACCTAGGGGTATGGTGGGGATGAGTAGAGGGAGAGGATGCCAAATGATATAACTTTTATCTTGTAGGGTTTATATTGAGAAATAGTAGAGCCTAGTTTAGTAGTCCTCTCAAATGGTAGTCCGAAAGATCCATAGCCCCGCTCGCTGCTGAAATCGTGTACACATTGGATCCCAGCACTTTTCAGAGTCGTGCCTTACTTCCCACCAATAGGGTGCCTTAGTCCTTTTGGGCTATATGATTTAAGAGGAATATGGTCCTTTGTTCTCTTGTAGAGTAGAATTATGTGTTTAGAACCTTTTTTTTTTCAAATCTTCTATGTAGAGATTGTTCAATGCTGATTTCCTATCACTATGTAATATTTCTAGCAAATACAATCTTGTTGATGCCCAGTGCTTTTCATGAATTCATGAGATTTCCCTGTTCACCGTTGTGGTTTTCTGGTTGCCTCCTTGATTATATCCTTTCAGATTGCATTTTTTTTAAAGCAATGAAGAAAATTCATTAAAACGAAAGAAGCATACAAGAAAGACTGCTAAGATAGCAGCCACAAAGGGAAACTAGAAACCTAAGAACATAAGATTGAAATCTTTTAAACCCATTACATAGGACACCCATTCAACAATCAACTTTTTAGCATGGGAACCGACTGATTTAGGAGAATTCTGCAAATCGTTAAAGACTCTATCATTCCTTTCCATCCAGACAGCCCACCAAATTGCAATAATCGCCATTCGCCAGATTCTGGATTTGACTTTTCCGATTTTGTGGCCATGCCACACACCAAGCAAGGACGCGGCAAAATCAGGGCAGCACCCCATAAAGCTGAATCTGGGCCAGAAATCCCAGTAGATGAGACTGATAAAAGGACAATGAACGAAAAGATGATCGACAGTCTCTTCACTACGCATACAACATCGGCAAATATTGACGATTTGCATCCCACGCTTCATGAGATTATTGATCGTGAGGATCCGGTTCCTGGTAGCGAGCCAACCGAAGCATATGAACTTTGGGGGGGCAACATATTTCCATATAAAAGGAGTGATTTGTGAAGTGGGAACAGGATTAGGGAGCAAGGCTGCGTAGAGAGATTTAACAGAAAATTTTTCGGACCTGTGGTGATTCCAGATCAGCTTGTCAGGGGAGGAGATATCCAGAGAAATTGTGGACAGACAATGGAGGAGCTCCACATATTCGTCAACCTCCCAATCCCATAGGTTTCTAACACAATTAATTTCCCATTCCCCACTGGAATTCGAGGGGGAATAATTACTGGCAATGGAGCTATCTTTGTTGGCTGCTATTCCGTAAATACCTGGGAATCTGCTTCTCAATGTGTTGTCGACCATCCACTGATCTTACCAGAATCGGATTCTCAATCCGTTCCCCAAACTGAAACCTGTTAATGATAGCACCTTATGTTTGTGACGCAGGATACCTTTCCATATGAAGGAAGCTCTGTAGGAGGAAGAGTCTTTAGTCCACCAGCCCTCTTCCGAAGATCCGTATTTCCCTTTAACGATGATATTCCACAACGCTTCCGATTCATTGCCCAGATGCCAAGTCCACTTGCCAAGAAGGGCATCGTTCATAATCTTGAGATTCTTTATATTAGCACCCCCATTCCTATACTTATGAATTTACTTAGACTTCCTTCTCCAGCGCATCGATATGATTAAATGGAATTTAGAAGCGATGACGAAGAAGACAACCAACGACGTTATCCTTGCGAAGGGGAAGAAAACGCACGTAGTCTATAGAAAATTCCTCCAAGGAAGTCACAGGGGATAAATCGAAAAATGGGTTCAAGTTCGAAGACACAAATGGGTTCGAGGGAAACGTATCGGGATGCTCTGCTAAAGCCTTCGTTTCAGAAAGGAATCGCGAATAATCATACACATTCCGTGTCCAATGGCGAAAAGACGAAGCCTCCAACCGAAGTTGAGGAAGCATACAAGATCCGAATCTGTGCTGAGCGTATAGCTCAATCAAAAAAGGACCTCCAGGATTCTGTGGTGATCATAACATGTGATGGGGTTTCTATTCCTCGGGTCAAGGAATGGGTTAATAGCGTCTGCCGCATCCGACCAGCTCAGTTCTCTATCAAGCCTATAGGGTATAACGAACTCTGGGTTAAGCTCACGCCGGGTCTCAACCCGGATATTCTCAAAATGGCAGGGGCTCTTCACAACGACGGGACGGTTCGATCAGTTCTTAGTTGGGATGAATTCTCCATCTTCGGATTCGAGGAGGTCTGGATCCTAATCTGGGGGATCCCATTAGAACTCTAGTATGACGAATTCTTCATTCAGGTGGCGAAACAGTTAGGGCAGCTGATAGAGTTGGATCAGAAAACAAAGCTAGGGGAGGAAATGGGTGTTGCTAGGATGAGGATTAGAAGGAAGAAAGGTGTCTCCACCCCCTCTCGGATCACCGTCATCGTCGATGACAAGGAGATTCCCCTTCCGATCCAGCAGGAGGACAAATCTTCCCAATACCCGCGTTGGGGAGACCTATGGCACGCCAGGGAAATTCCTTCCGATCTCTATCATAGCGCGGAGGATGGTGTTTCTCCATCTCAATACTCCCGCGGAGCACCAAATCTCTCGATAGCGCCTCTGCAGTCTGCCATAAAAGCTTCTGTCCTTTCCCCCTCCCAATGTCAGACGCGTGGACCCCTATCGTCTGCCTATTTCATCCGTGACGCCCCCCATTTGACAGATAGCACGCCTTTTCCATATCGGGAGGCGTTCCAGTCAGCCGAAGTTGCTGATCTCAACCACTCACTGAGGGAGTGCGACCGTAGGATGATGACACATGCCCTCTCTTTCTCTGCAAATGTGTCGGCGAAGTTTCCTGATTCTCCGGATGATCGTCCCTATCTCTCAGATACGAGACCCGAATCTCACGTCGGTTTCGATATTGCTTCTGTGGGTATGGCGGGTTCTTCAAAAAAGGGTGTGGGTCTGGCGGGGACTTCAGAACAGCGCTCGGGTCTTACGGTACCTCTATACATCGTCCAGGTTTTGCGGATCCAGCGAGTACCACACTTCAACGTTCGGGTCTACCGGGTACTTCTATACATCGTCTGGGTTTTGCGGATCCAGCGGGCACCTCACTTCAGCGTTCGGGTCTTATGGATTGCGGGTCTAATGACTCAATTTCGACACGACTCAATTTAAATTCTCCTCGTTTGTCTGTTCTACCGAATGACTCAGGCCCCAATTCTCCTACTCCAACTGACGCGCTCATTCTTCACCCTACCTCTTACAGGCAGCCCTTCCATTACGAAGAAACATATCAGAAGGACCAAGCGCTCCCTCAATCCCTCTCCAATCCAAGAAAGTTGATCATGGGAGTTGAATTAGACCAAGGGTCTCTCTATTTCGACAATCTGCCCTCGCAGGATTCCGTCCCTTCCTCCCCTCTCCTTTCGCTGCTCAGATCACGGTCTCCTTGACTTATTCCAGGAGCATCCTCATGCAGAGGTCATTGAGGCAGAACCTCTCCAATCCAGAGGGGGAGGAATGTTGATTCCTACGGAAGGCATCTCTCAGCCCCTAAATAATGCCAGATGTGAAGATGTTTTGGAGAAGATCCCAAATAAAAAATGGATACAAGATGCTATGGGACACGTGGGCAGAGCTTTAGGGCTATCTTTTGGGGATTGCCCAGAGGACTTTCTAGCATTATTCCAATGCGTTGAAGCTAGTGGAAGACCTCTACCTGAGCAGAAATCTCTCAATGTGCGAAGATTATCGTCAACGCCCAAGAGGAAAGTGCAGACGAACCGCAGCAACAGGGAATTGCAGAATCTTCTAATAGGCCAGGGATCTTCAGCCATTTCTTCGAAAAGGAGTTTCTGTCAGGGTAATCGGGGAAGATCGGTATCCAAATGAAGCTGATCTCTTGGAACGTTAGAGGGGTGGGGTCCAAAAAGAAATGAAGCATCATCAACGACTGCTGCGTCGAATACAAACCGGAGATTGTCTGCTTTCAGGAGACCAAGTGTCCTAAGTTTAACGACAGACTGATGAGCTCTCTCTGGCGGGTCGCAGATGTGAGGTGGGTGGCTAAAGATTCTACGGGTAGTGCAGGGGGGATTCTCATTGCCTGGAGGAGCTCTCTTTGGCAGGTTCTCAACAGTTGGTCAGGTAATTTCTCTGTTACGGCTATTCTTCAGCATATTTCTTCAGACTTCACTTGCCTTTTTTCTTCTGTTTATGGGCCGAGTCAGGATGGGGATAGAAAAGCTCTGTGGGAAGAACTTTCCAGCGCTAAGCAGAATTTTGCGGGAGCTTGCTGCATAGTTGGGGATTTCAACATCGTCAGGAACAGCTCTGAAAAATCTCACGGCAAGACGTCTTCGCCTGTTATGAAGCAGTTTTCGGATTGGATCGAAGAGGAGGAACTTGTGGATCCCCCCCTTCTTGGCGCAAGATTCACTTGGTCCAATGGGAGATCGCCCCCCACTATGTGCAGGTTAGATAAGTTTCTTGTTTCGTCCGAGTGGTTAGATCAGTTCCCCTCATCTGCTCAGTCTGTGCTTCCCAGAATCACATCCGACCACTGCCCCATATCCTTGGAAGATACGGAGCAGAATTGGGGACCTAAACCCTTTCGCTTTGACATCTCTTGGCTTAAAATCAAGGGATTTACTTCCAAGGTCGCTGATTGGTGGAAAAGTTTCAATGTTCAAGGTTCCGCTGATTTCAAATTGTCTGTCAAGCTGAAGATGTTGAAGAAAGAGCTTAAAGAGTGGTACAAGAGCGACTTGCAAAGCAGTGATCTGGTCTATTCTAATATCCTTTCTAAACTTTCTGTCCTGGATGCGCAATTAGATTTAGGCAGGTCCTCTCCAGATTTGCAGGTCTCTCGGGTGCATTTGATTCAGGAAATTGAGAATCGAATCCTCCAAAAGGAAATTTCTTGGAAACAAAAGGCGCGTCTGACTTGGTTGAAGGAAGGCGACAGAAACACTCGCTTTTTTCACAGGGTGGCCAATTGGCATGCTTCTAATAACAGAATCAACAGCATTTTGGTGGAAGGGCATCGAGTGGAGGACAAAGACGAAATCTCTGACATTATGATATCCTATTTCAACTCGCGTCTCAATGCGAATCAGTGGCGCAGGCCGGAGCTTGATGGCATTCATTTCAATGCTATTTCGGTAGATGAAGCGTCTTCCCTCGAAGCCCTCTTTACGGAAGATGAAATAAAACGGGCTATCGATACTCTAGGCTCCGAAAAGGCGCAAGGTCCTGATGGATTTCCTATGGCATTCTTTGCCCATTTTTGGGACATAATCAAAACTGACGTCATCGACTTTTCATGGAGTTCCACTCAAAAGGCAAGATCTCCACCTCCATAGGGGCTACTTGTTGGGGGCCTTGCACAAAACCTTAGGATCTAGCCATCCAGAACAAACCAGAATTATGGATAATAAAGCAATGAAAATAATCAATGCATCAATCACACACCACACAAGAGATTTTTACATGGAAAACGCTCAAAGAGGTAAAAACCACGGGACCTCGTCCAGATCAACAATCCACTATGAAGTAGAACGTTTACAACCTTCTTCACTCACGCAGGAGTGGATGAACAATAAGAGAAATAGAGAAAACGAAGAGATCTAACCGATTATGAGGACATAGAAGCGCTGAGATATAAATTGTAAAGTAGAAAAACCTCCACGAGCATAACCTCCCTTCTATAAGCTTCCTCTCTCTCTTTCTTCCTCTCTCTCACCTTTGATAGCCCTCTTATATTTTTCTCATCAACACAACATCTGTAGAAAAATCCTAGGGACCCTTTTTTATAGTTTTAGGAAACTCCTTTCCGCATCCTAGTTGCGAAAGGGCGGACTTGCGCATCCTAGTTGCGAAAGGACTTTGCGCATCCCAGTTGCGAAAGGACAACGGGTCAAAAAAACCCATCAAATCTCTCCCTTTTTGACCCGGAGGGATTCACCTTCTTTAAGCCCCCAGGTGTTTCTACAAACCTCAAACTTGCCCTTAAGCAAGGCCTTGGTCATCATATCTGACCCATTATCGTCCGTGTGGACCTTCTCAAGTTGTAACACCTTTCGTTCCAAAGTATCCCGATCCAAGTGATACCGAATCTCTATGTGCTTTGACTTGGAATGCCGACTTGGATTCTTGCTCAAGTGTATAGCACTCGACTATCGCAATAGACCACGTGCTCCTCCTCGCTTCAAGCTAAGTTCCCGTAGGAACCTCTTCATCCAAAGCATCTCTTTACATGCCTCGTGATCGCAATATACTCGGCCTTCGTAGTTGACAATGCTACGACCTTCAGTAGCTTGCTCGCCAAGAAACCGCTCCCCCGCAAATGTGAATATGAACCCCGATGTAGACTTCCCTGAGTCTATGTCACCCGCCATATCTCGCATCTCGTGTAGCCCTCTAACATAGGTTTACCGTCACCATAAGCATAGGCTCAACCTGGATGAGCCTCTTAGATAATCGCAGATCCATTTCACCGCTGCCCAATGCTCTTTACCAGGATTGGCAAGAAACCGGCTGACAACACCAACCGTATATGCTATGTCTGGGCGTGTACACACCATAGCATACATCAAACTTCCTACCGCTGACGCGTAGGGTATCTTCTGCATCTCTTCCACTTCTGCCTTCGTCTTGGGACACTGTCTGTCGCTCAATCTGAAGTGACTATCTAGTGGAGTACTGACCGGCTTCGCTACATTCATATTGAACCGCTCTAGGACTTTCTCAATATATCGCTCTTGTGACAGCCAGAGCTTCCTGCTGCTTCTATCACGGGTTATCTCCATTCCTAGGATCTGTCTAGCCGGGCCTAAGTCTTTCATCGCAAAAGACTTGCCCAACTCCTGTTTCAGCCTGTCGATCTTCTTGATGTCTTTTCCCATGATGAGCATGTCATCAACGTATAATAGCAGAACTAAGAAATTACCATCTGAGAACTTACGCGTGAACACACAGTGGTCCGACTCCGTTCTGTCATACCCATGTTACAACATAAACGAGTCGATCTTTTTGTACCATTGCCGTGGAGCTTGTTTCAGCCCATACAAGCTCTTCCTCAGCCTACACACCATATGCTTCTTGCCATTGACTTCGAACCCCTCTGGTTGGTGCATGTAGATCTCTTCTTCCAGGTCACCATGGAGAAAGGCAGTTTTAACATCTAACTGCTCTATCTCCAGATCCATGCTAGCCGCCAACCCAAGCAACATCCGTATGGATGTTATCTTCACCACTGGTGAGAATATCTCTTCGAAGTCTATTCATTTCCTCTGACCAAACCCTTTCACCACAAGTCTGGCCTTGAACCTCGTCTGTGAATTCTTCTGCTCAACCTTCTTTCTGAACACCCACTTGTTGCTCAAAGCTTTCTTGCCCTTAGGCAGTTTCACCATATCATAAGTGTGGTTCTTATGCAAGGATTTCATCTCCTCTTGCATAGCTTTCAACCACTCCCCCTTATGCTCGTCGGCTAGGGCCTCAGAATAATCTTATGGCTCTCCCCATCACCAAAGCATAATGTACTCATGTGGCGAGTACCTCTTGGACGGTTGTCTGTCCCTAGATGACCTCCTCACTTGTGGCTCAACAGTGGATCAAGTGGGGCCGCTCCCCGGTCCATCTTCCGAAGGAACTCCCTCGTCCTCTGCACCTTGCTGTACTCCCCTGTCATCAGGCACCACGGGAGGAGTTATCGGATCCATGTCCTCTAGCTCACCTGAACTAGGCTGGTTCTTCTCTGGCTTACCAATGTTTTCAATACACTGATCTTCAAAGAAAACCACATCTCTGCTCCTGACGAGCTTCTTCTAGGTCGGATCCCATAACCTGTAACCGAATTTTTTATCACCGTACCCTAAGAACACACACTGCTTGATCTTCATATCGAGCTTGGACCTCTCGTCCTTTGGTACGTGAACGGATGCCCTGCATCCAAACACCCTGAGATGACTGTACGATGGATCCTGTCCAGTCCACACCTTCTTAGGTACTTCTCCATTCAATGGGGCTGACGGAGACCTGTTTATCAAATACACCGCCGTGCGCATTGCTTCTCCCCAGAACGTCTTGGGCAACTCGCATGGGATAACATGCATCTGATTCTCTCAACAATGGTGCGATTCATTCGCTCAGCTACACCATTATGTTGGGGGGTCTTGGGAACCGTCTGTTCATGCCGTATACCCTGGGACTTGCAAAGTACTCGTGAAAGTCGCCAATGTATTCACCACCATTGTCGCTATGCGGATGCACTTCAATGGTCTACCCGTCTCTCTCGACCATAGCATGAAACAATTTAAACACACCAAAGACCTCGTCCTTAGATTTCAAAGCATAAACCCAAACCCTCCTAGATGCATCATCTATAAAAGTGACAAAATACAATGCCCCACCCAAGGTTTTTGTCCTCATAGGACCACAAACATCGAATAAACCAAATTTAATGCATGCACTTTATTAACATGAGAAGCGCTTTAATAAATGAAACTCTATCTTTTCGATAAACAATCAAGACAGGTTTTGAGAGGTATACCTGTCACGTCTGGAAGGAGCTGCTTCCTCGCTAGTAGCTGAAGCCCTTTTTCACTCATGTGGCCTAGACGCCTGTGCCACATGTCAATAGCTGAATCTTCCATTGCGTTCAACCCACCCTTACACATACTGACACTTGCCTTGTACAGGGTGCAACACTTCTTTCCTCTAGCCACGATCAATGAACCCTTGATGAGCTTTCATCGCCCATCAGCAAACCGGCTTTCATAGCCATCATCATCCAGCCTTCCCGTCGACATCAAGTTGAGGCGAAGGTCTGGGATATGCCTCATATCCCTGAGAACCAATGTGCAGCCTACATCGGTCTTCACACAAATATCACCGACTCCCACGATCTTTGATACACCAGAATTTCCCATCTTCACAGTCCCATAGTCACCTGACTTGTAGCTTGTGAAGGAGTCCCTATGTGGAGTCGCATGAAAAGAAGCTCCCGAGTCTATCACCCAGTCGGTGCCCTGACTCGTAGCCGTGAGACATACATCGTGATCTATAGAAAGAATAACTACCATGTCGCCATCTGAAGCGACTGCAGTGGAATCAGATTAATCTTCCTTCTCTTTTCCTTTCTTGTCGTTTTTCTTACCACGACATTCATGCTTGTAGTGGCCCTTCTTGCCACAATTCCAGCATTCAACATCTTTTCTTTTACTCGACTTGCCTCTTGATTTATCTCGGGCCTTCCCGCCCTTCCTGTTCTTTCCTCTCCCCCGTTCATGTGTCACAAGGGCCTCTTACTGAGTAGACCCCTGAGACTTCCTCCTTGTCTCCTCATTGAAGAGACAACTGGTTACCTGTTCCATGGATATCTTTCCGTCTGGCGCGAAGTTACTTAGAGACACCACCAATGTCTCCCAACTATCAGGCAATGAACTAAGCAATAGTAAAGCCTGTAATTCATCATCCAGGACCATCTTCATAGAGGTGAGTTGGTTCACTATATTGCTGACCTCATTCATGTGCTCGGCCACAGAACCACCATCCTTGAACTTGAGATTCACAAGTCGCCTTATCAGAAATATCTTATTACCGGCTGTCTTCCTCTCATACAGCCCTTGTAATTTCAGCCATAGGCTTGCAGCTGAGGTTTCCATAGATGATCAGGGTCAAATATTGCATATCAGACCCCGATTATTGCCCTATTTAATGTACATGATAAGGCCTAACATCGGATTTTAATTATGTTTTTATTACAGGATGAAATCAGGAGCGTTAATTGAAAATTGATGTTAAAGGCATGGATTTCATGTTCCAAAATTACCAGAGCATGGGATGAACTCCAGAAAACCAATAATGAAGATTTTACATGCCTGGGATCTGAGGAAAGCAAGCCAAAGGGGCCCGAAAAGGGTCCAGAATGCAAGATCACATGTTTCCCACCATCCGATCAACTCGAAACTTCATACATGTGATGAGGGCCGTAAATCAACCGCACATATTAAATTTCAGCCATTGAAGATCTCGGGAAGTGGTCCAACGAACAGATCAGCCCGTTAATCTCCAATTTGGGGCCCACCTGATATTTGGAACTGCCTTAAATTTGGTCCTGACGGTGGAAATAATATGAGAAAAAGGATGGACGGTGCAGATTTCTCAAAAACATTCCAGTGGGCCCTGTGTATGGCAAGTGTGCACCCTGCACGCGCGCACTTGCGGTGCACCGCACCAGCTGAACGGTCAGCGCGTGCGCTGACCCGCGTCCGTCTCTTTCAAAACTCAAAGACGCAACAGCGTCTGCGGAGCCGGTCGCCGGTCCTCAGTTGTGGGCCCCACACATCGCCCAAATGCATGATCTGTGTCGTTCATCAGGTCTAAATGAAGACTATTACCATTGCATAAGTGGCAAAAATTCAAAAGAAAGCATAGATCGGATCTCAGCCGTTCAAACGCAGGTTGGACGGCAAGACAGAAAGCCACATGGACTGCACCGAATCCACCCCAAAACCAGTCAATTCCTACTGATTTTTCGAGCTAAAACCAATGGAAGGCGTGGATTCCTGTGAAAAGTCCAATAATGGACCCCACCATCATCCCAGCGCCGGTTGGCGTCCGCGTAACGCACGGCCGCTGGCCGTTTTTCCGAATTATTGTGGGCCCCGCTCGTCAACCCTCCAGAAGATCTGATCCGTCCATCGCGTAGAGGGCCATGAATACTACAAAACCATGCTGATAGTTCACTCCCATGCGTACACACGTGCGTGATATAGAGGCTACAAAAGGGCTACCCGGCGACGTTCAAATCTGATCTTTTTGAGATTTCTTCTGTGGGCCGCGCCAATGGACGTTCAAAACCACCCATTCTTGACTGAAATTTTATCCTGAATCCAATAGATGGGGTGGATTTTCCAGAAAACACCTCTGTGGGGCCCACCGATCACAGCTGTAAAAATTTATGCTCTGAGTCCTTCTACGACTCTGCCACCGATTCCAGCCATCCAGCAGCTATAAAAGGGGAGTTATGGACGTGGAAAAGGCATTCAGAACTAGGGAATTCGAGATCCAGAGCCAGGGAGAGAAGAAAGAGAAGGAAGAAGAGAGAGAGATCGTTTGGTTTGGTGTTTTGATTTTATGAATTTTATTTAATATTTTTTATGGATTTTATGGGTCACTAATCTCTCAGCTAGGGCTGAGATGAAGCCCCTAATTTGATTAGCTCTTGTATTGGTTGATTTACTTTGAATATTAATTAATTTGTTTCTTTCTCTAAGTGGGCGTGATTGGTTTAAATTCTATACTTCTCCATCTATGAACTTGATCAAAGTATATATATGGATGTTGTTTGGATGCTTATTACAGGTGCTTGTGTCTGATCAAGAACAGGTTTCCTATAGAGGAAGAAACAGGGTGCTTTAATGAATGTACATTCCATGTGCCCGACCAAGGACATGGGATTTGTTATTCATGGCATTGCTTAAAGGAATTAGACATTCTGTATGCCCGATTTAGGACACAGATTGTGCTTTCTCTATTTAAGTGGTATCAATCTATTTCAAGGTGAATCAACAGACAAAACAAGGGTTAGGATAGTTAGGGGTGGATTCGAAAGTCCTAGTGCTCTCTCTCTGATTGAATTTTCTTCCCTGTTCTTAATTGTTTTTTCCATAAAATTGTGCTTAGTAGTTTAGTTCATTATTTGTTGGATTAGTTAAGGAGAGTCATATATTTGAATTGTGACGATCAGTCCTCGTGGAAACGATCTCGTAATACGTACCGTATCTACATCTGATTCGTATACTTGCGAGTTTAAAAATCATTTAAATCGTGTTGGTTTAAATAAAACATCAAGTTTTTGAAGCCGTTGCCAGGGACTGTTTCGTTCCAAATTGAATTTAGGATTCTCTCTTATCATAATTCATAGCCTAGGATTTTACTAACTTAGAGTTCTTTTCTAATTTTTATTTTTAGAATTAGGATTTTACTTTTTAGAAATTTTCTAATTCCAGGATTTCTTTCCTTTTTAGAAACTAACTCTTCTTTTTTTTGTTCTTTAGAAAATTTCTAATCTTAGATTTTCTTTTTTAGAAACTAACTTGTTTTGTTTTCTTTTGCAGGATTCTAACATAGATCTTCAAATTGGTAACATCTTTCTAAATTCTCCAGTCTTCCCATTCTTATTTACATAGTTTTAACTTGTTTTAGAATCTCATAGTTTCTAGGTTTAGTTTTATTTCTCTTTTCTTTCTTACATTGCAATAACATAGTTTATGCTAGGACGTAGATCTCTAAATATAGAACTAGCGCCGTTTGATCCCGAAATAGAAAGAACACTTCGTGAAAGATTGAGAAACAATTCTGTTGAAATGGCGAATGAGACTGAAGTTAAGACTCTCAAAGATTATTCAGCTCCTGTCCAATTTAATGCGCCTTCTTGCATAGTGTTGCCAACCACTACGGCGACACACTTTGAACTTAAACCTAGAGTCATACAGTTGTTGCCATCCTTTTATGGATTGGACAAGGAGGACCCATATCATCATGTGAAAGAATTCTTAGACATTTGCTCCACTTTTAAGTTCCAAAACTTCTCAGACGATTCGATCCGCCTACGCCTGTTTCCTTTTTCTTTGAAGGATAAGGCGAAAGCATGGTTGAATTCTCTAGGAGTTGGATCTATCACTATATGGGACCAACTGTCTAAGAAGTTCTTAAACAAGTTCTTTCCCGTTCACAAAACCAATGCCCTCCGAAGAGAAATTACTAACTTCACACAAAAAGAGGGCGAGCACTTTCATGAATGTTGGGAAAGATGGAAGGACTAGCTTCTTAAATGTCCTCACCATGGTTTTGAGAAGTGGCAACAAGTTCAATACTTCTATGACGGTCTGACACCTCAGAACCGTCGCATGGTTGATGCCACCAGCGGAGGGTCATTCATGACCAAAAGTGAAGTCGAAGCATGGAACTTCTTTGAAACCTTGTGCAAAAATTCCCAGCAATGGGACTATTCAAATAGAGGTGACAGAAGTCCCCAACCACAAAAGAGAGGTGGTATATATGAGATAGGAGTCGTGTCAGAGCTGTGCGCCAAACTTGATAACCTGACAAAGAACGTTGATGCTCTGGTATTAAATAATGGACCTCCACAAACAACTCAAGTGGAGGCATGTGTCTCATGTTCTAGTCCCGCTTGCCTTGTCCATCTGGGGGGCAAAGATCCCCTAACTTCTCTCAACAAGTTCATGCTATGAACACTTTTCAAAACCCGGGAATGATCCTTACTCGAACACATACAACCTGGGGTGGGCTAGGCATCCAAATTTTTCTTGGGCAAAAGGACCACATCAAGGAGGACCATCTGGAAATCCTCCCATGCAACCGCACCTCCAAGTTGGCAGTCAACAAATTCCGCAATATCAACAACTGCCTACACAATCAAGGAACCCATCTCTTGAGGATACACTCCATCTTTTTATGCAGAGTTCTCTCCAATTCCAAAAAGATACCCAACAAACCTTACTGGCCAACCAGCAAAGCTTACATGCAAATGCACAATCCATTGCTAAGCTGGAAATACAAATGGGTCAACTAGCTGCCACATTGAGTGAGAGAGAGAAGGGCAAGTTCCCTAGCCAACCTGAGGCTAACCCAAAGGGACAGTATGAGATTGGCTCTAATTCCAACCAAGGGCAATATCATGAACAGGCCAAATCGATCACTACCCTTAGGTCAGGCAAGTAGATTGATAACAGAATAGAGATGCCTGGGGATGAATCAAATTCTAAAACAGAAGATCAAGATGAAGCAGAGGGACACACCAATGCATCCAAAGTTCAAAAGCCCTCTGACTCTCCAAGAGCCACTGATGTCCCACCCTACGTGCCCAAAGCACCCTTTCCTGAACGTCTGGCACCAATAAAGAAAAGAAATAACTTTGATGAAATCTTGGATGTGTTCAAAAAAGTGCAAGTCAACATCCCGTTGCTTGATACTATCAAACAAGTCCCTTCTTACGCTAAGTTTCTGAAAGATTTATGCACTCAAAAGCGTAAGCAGAATGTTCATAAGAAGGTTTTCATTACAGAGCAGCTCAGCTCCATGATTCAACATAACACCCCTCCTAAATTTAGGGATCCAGGAGCCCCCACCATTTCTTGCGGCATAGGAGATCATAAGATCGGGAAAGCATTGCTTGATTTAGGGGCTAGCGTTAATTTGTTACCTTATTCGGTTTATGAGCAGCTGGGACTTGGTGAGTTGAAACCGACTAAGGTAACATTACAACTGGCCGATAGATCTGTCAAGGTGCCCCGGGGTGTGATTGAAGATGTGTTAATCCAGGTTGATAAATTTTATTTTCCTATGGATTTCATAGTTATTGATACTCAGCCTGTTAAGAATCTTCATAGTCAGATCCCAGTCATTTTGGGTCGTCCATTTTTTGCCACATCTAATGCGATTATCAATTGCAGGAATGGAGTTATGAAATTGTCCTTTGGTAACATGAATATTAAACTCAATGTTTTTAATGCAGGACAACAATCCGCAATTTGGATGACATATTTGAAGTGGACATTATCGAGAGCCTTGTGCAGGACTCCTTCCGTACATCTTTTGAAGATCCTCTTGAGACCTGCTTAGCACAATCGGGCATGGATTTTGACATTGATAGTCCCATCCATGAAGTCAATGCATTGCTCGACTCTACTCCTATATTGGAGACTGGAAAATGGAGAGCGAAAGTGGAACCTCTTCATCCCTCTGAGACTCTTCCTGACAGCACAGTTTGTAACTTTGAGAAGACAAAGGCAAGCAGGCTGCTTAATTTTCTTAGAGCATATAAGGCAGCAATTGAACGGAAGATAGCGGAAATACAGGGAGTTTGCCCCACTGTATGTATGGATCATGCTGTGGAAATATCACGTGAAATGCAAAGGAAGCGTGATCCTAACATGGAAGAAGTCGTTCGAGCAGAAGTCCTTAAATTATTTGACGACAGTGTCAGTTACCTCCTTACAGATAGCACAGCTCATGGGAACTCACATCACCTGTCTGGGATTGGTTAATCAAGGTGTTGAGGTAATTTCTTTGGCGAACCCTGGTTATAAAGATTATTTCATTCATGGTCCGTTTCTGTCTGGCTGAAGACGTTAAACTTAGCGCTCCTGGGAGGCAACCCAACCTTTTTTTTCTTTATTGTATTTCTTTTTCTTTCATTCCTTTTCATTTTTCTAGTTAGTTAGTTCAATGTTTGTGGGTAACATTACTGCAAACCCTCACGAGACTACAACTCGTCCACTAGGGGTAACTTAGGGGTTTAAAGGCACATTCGTGCAGAGCGCGCTAAATGCAATCGAGAGCACCTGCGAAAGTGGTATAGGTAGGATCTTCTTTTGTTTTTCTTTTTGTTATTTTTGCTTATGATGATTTCTCTCTTGAGCTAACCTGTTTTACGATGATTTTTTTTTTTGAGGAAGCCTCTTGATTCTCCATCCAGGTATTATCTTTCCATCACTCCTCTTTTAATTTCATTGTCCCATGTGCATTGCATGCTTATTTCTTTTACATTGAGGACAATGTAGATTTTAGGTTGGGGGTGGAAGATTAGGTTACCTAATCAGTATTTTTTTGGTCTTGAGCAAAAATTTGTGAAAATTTTAAAATTTTTTCTGGAATTTCTGTTGAATTCAAAGTGATTTTGAAGGATAGTTGTGAATTTAACATTATAAGATTTGTGATGTTGGTAATTTATGACTCTTGGATTTGGCCATCTGCTTGATTTCACAAGTCAATTTTGAATTGATAATCCATGATTAGAAGTGGTAAACATTGATTGAGCCATGATCTCACATATCACATCTCGCTTACACATTAGGGTTTGGTTCGATAACTGAATGATTAACTTGGTAAAAAGAAGAATTAAAAGGCTAAGTCACATAATCTTTACCATAGGTTTGCTCCCTATAGGTGCAGATTTGATTCTCCATAGTTGTCATATATATATATATATATATATATATATATATATATATATATATATATATATATATATATATATATATATATAAAAGTTAGGCGACAAGTTTTCGCCATAGGTTTGCTCCCTATAGGTGAGAATTTGATTCCCCTCATTTGCGTTACTACTCATAAAGAAAATCAAAGGCTAGTAAAATTAAAAGTTAATCTGTGAGATAAGTGTTGGTTTCAAGTTTGGTTGTCACGAATTACTAATGATATCATGAAATTAACAATCGGATCTTTTAATGATTGTAAGCCGAGATTACACTATACACTCATGGAACTCAATGTTTAAAATTGTTCAAATTATTGGATTAATATTTTGAAATTGATTATGAAGTTTACTGTAAGTTTGATTCCAAGAGAAAAATTTCACTTACCATTCATGAATCTTAGAATTTTCACATCTCAGCTATCTGTTCACTTGTCACTTGAATTTACAGGAATTGTCTTTTATTTCTGAAATTATTTTTCGCATGTTTTGCTGGGGACTAGCAAAATGCTGGTTGGGGGTTGTGATCAGGGTCAAATATTGCATATCAGACCCCGATTATTGCCCTATTTAATGTACATGATAAGGCCTAACATCAGATTTTAATTATGTTTTTATTACAGGATGAAATCAGGAGCGTTAATTAGAAATTGATGTTAAAGGCATGGATTTCATGTTCCAAAATTACCAGAGCACGGGATGAACTCCAGAAAACCAATAATGAAGATTTTACATGCCTGGGATCTGAGGAAAGCAAGCCAAAGGGGCCCGAAAAGGGTCCAGAATGCAAGATCACATGTTTCTCGCCATCTGATCAACTCGAAACTTCATACATGTGATGAGGGCCGTAAATCAACCGCACATATTAAATTTCAGCCATTGAAGATCTCGGGAAGTGGTCCAACGGACAGATCAGCCCGTTAATCTCCAATTTGGGGCCCACCTGATATTTGGAACTGCCTTAAATTTGGTCCTGACGGTGGAAATAATATGAGAAAAAGGATGGATGGTGCAGATTTCTCAAAAACATTCCAGTGGGCCCTGTGTATGGCAAGTGTGCACCCTGCACGCGCGCACTTGCGGTGCACCGCACCAGCCGAACGGTCAGCGCGTGCGCTGACCCGCGTCCGTCTCTTTCAAAACTCAAAGACGCAATAGCGTCTGCGGAGCCGGTCGCCGGTCCTCAGTTGTGGGCCCCACACATCGCCCAAATGCATGATCTGGGTCGTTCATCAAGTCTAAATGAAGACTATTACCATTGCATAGGTGGCAAAAATTCAAAAAAAAGCATAGATCGGATCTCAGCCGTTCAAACGCAGGTTGGACGGCAAGATAGAAAGCCACCTGGACTGCACCGAATCCACCCCAAAACCAGTCAATTCCTACTGATTTTTCGAGCTGAAACCAATGGACGGCGTGGATTCCTGTGAAAAGTCCAATAATGGACCCCACCATCATCCCAGCGCCGGTTGGCGTCCGCGTAACGCACGGCCGCTGGCCGTTTTTCCGAATTATTGTGGGCCCCGCTCGTCAACCCTCCAGAAGATCTGATCCGTCCATCGCGTAGAGGGCCATGAATACTACAAAACCATGCTGATAGTTCACTCCCATGCGTACACAGGTGCGTGATATAGAGGCTACAAAAGGGCTACCCAGCGACGTTCAAATCTGATCTTTTTAAGATTTCTTCTGTGGGCCGCGCCAATGGACGTTCAAAAGCACCCATTCTTAACTGAAATTTTGTCCTGAATCCAATGGATGGGGTGGATTTTCCAGAAAACACATCTGTGGGGCCCACCGATCACAGTTGCAAAAATTTATGCTATGAGTCCTTCTACGACTCTGCCACCGATTCCAGCCATCCAGCAGCTATAAAAGGGGAGTTATGGACGTGGGAAAGGCATTCAGAACTAGGGAATTCGAGATCCGAGCTGTGGGAGAGAAGAAAGAGAAGAAAGAGAAGGAAGAAGAGAGAGAGATCGTTTGGTTTGGTGTTTTGATTTTATGAATTTTATTTAATATTTTTTATGGATTTTATGGGTCACTAATCTCTCAGCTAGGGCTGAGATGAAGCCCCTAATTTGATTAGCTCTTGTATTGGTTGATTTACTTTGAATATTAATTAATTTGTTTCTTTCTCTAAGTGGGCGTGATTGGTTTAAATTCTATACTTCTCCATCTATGAACTTGATCAAAGTATATATATAGATGTTGTTTGGATGCTTATTACAGGTGCTTGTGTCTGATCAAGAACAGGTTTCCTATAGAGGAAGAAACAGGGTGCTTTAATGAATGTACATTCCATGTGCCCGACCAAGGACATGGGATTTGTTATTCATGGCATTGCTTAAAGGAATTAGACATTCTGTATGCCCGATTTAGGACACAGATTGTGCTTTCTCTATTTAAGTGGTATCAATCTATTTCAAGGTGAATCAATAGATAAAACAAGGGTTAGGATAGTTAGGAGTGGATTCGAAAGTCCTAGTGCTCTCTCTCTGATTAAATTTTCTTCCCTGTTCTTAATTGTTTTTTCCATAAAATTGTGCTTAGTAGTTTAGTTCATTATTTGTTGGATTAGTTAAGGAGAGTCATAGATTTGAATTGTGACGATCAGTCATCGTGGGAACGATCTCGTAATACGTACCGTATCTACATCTGATTCGTATACTTGCGAGTTTAAAAATCATTTAAATCGTGTTGGTTTAAATAAAACATCAGTAGACACATGGTGGAACACAGAATCATCCAACCATTGTCTAATAAACCCCACCGTCTTTCGGTCCATCTTCTTCCAATAATCATCAGTCATATCCTTGGATTTTGCTGATATGCCTAAGATTGGAGAATATAGGTCCTTGCAATAAAGCAAGTCCTCCATCTTAGCCTTCCATATGGTCCAATTAGAACCATTGAGGCTGATCATCCTTGAGCCACCTTCCATAATTCAAAACCAATCCTACCCATTCAATGAACTTAGCTCTGATACCACTTTGTTGGGGGCCTTGCACAAAACCTTAGGATCTAGCCATCCAGAACAAACCAGAATTATGGATAATAAAGCAATGAAAATAATCAATGCATCAATCACACACCACACAAGAGATTTTTACGTGGAAAACCCTCAAAGAGGTAAAAACCACGGGACCTCGTCCAGATCAACAATCCACTATGAAGTAGAACGTTTACAACCTTCTTCACTCACGCAGGAGTGGATGAACAATAAGAGAAATAGAGAAAACGAAGAGATCTAACCGATTATGAGGACATAGAAGCGCTGAGATATAAATTGCAAAGTAGAAAAACCTCCACGAGCATAACCTCCCTTCTATAAGCTTCCTCTCTCTCTTTCTCCCTCTCTCTCACCTTTGATAGCCCTCTTATATTTTTCTCATCAACACAACATCTGTAGAAAAATCCTAGGGACCCTTTTTTATAGTTTTAGGAAACTCCTTTCCGCATCCTAGTTGCGAAAGGACGGACTTGTGCATCCTAGTTGCGAAAGGACTTTGCGCATCCCAGTTGCGAAAGGACAACGGGTCAAAAAAACCCATCACTACTTTTATTGCTTTGATTCCAAAGATGGCCGGTGCGGCGTCGCCCAAGGATTTTAGGCCCATTAGTTTGGTGGGAGGTCCTTATAAGATTGTGGCTAAGGTCTTAGCCACTCGTTTGGCGAAGGTTATGGGGAACCTAATTTCTGAAAATCAGTGTGCTTTCATCGCAGGAAGACAGATTATTGATGTTGCCTTGAGTGCTAATGAAATTCTGGATTCTGCCTCTAAATCGGGTCGGAAGTATATTGCTTGCAAGCTTGACATCGAAAAAGCCTACGATCATGTTGACTGGGTCTTCCTCCAATATTTGCTTAAGCGCATGGGGTTCGGGGTAAAGTGGAGAGCCTGGTTGAAAGAATGCACAGGATCTGCCCATTTCTCTATTTTATTAAATGGTTCTCCTAAAGGCTTCTTCCCAAGCAACAGAGGCCTTAGGCAGGGTGATCCTCTCTCCCCCTTCCTCTTTCTTCTGGCAGGAGAGGCTTTATCTAGAATGCTCATGAAAGGTCAAGAGGAAGGCCTTCTTCGTGGGATTGAAATTAATGGTTTGCCGCGCCCAGTCACCCACATCCAATTTGCGGACGATTCCCTTATCTTCTCCGAAGCGTCACCTGCTCTGGTGGCCAATTTGGCCACCACTTTTCGTTGCTTTCAAGCCATTTCTGGTCTCAAGGTGAATATGATAAAGTCAAAGATCTATGGGATAAACATGAATCGTGAGGAGGTGGACACCCTCGCACATTCTTTAGGCTACTCCGTAGATTCCTTTCCGTCTTCTTTCGTAGGCTTACCACTTTGCATCAGAAGACCTCCTATTTCTATGTGGGGTAAAGTTATATGCAGATTTCAGTCAGTTCTCTCGAGATGGAAGAGCCGATATTTGTCTCTCGGTGGTCGTCATACGTTAATTAAAGCTGCCCTATCCAATTTGCCAATTTATTATATGTCCCTTCTAAAATGCCCGGCTACGGTTAGAACGTCGATCGACAAGCTGAGACGTGATTTTCTATGGCAAGGAAAGGAAGCGGGCAAGAAATTTCATCTTCTTAACTGGCAGGAAGTTTGTTCTCAATTGTCCAACGGTGGAGCTGGCATCAAAGATCTTAAAGATATGAATAAAGCTCTCCTAGGTAAGTGGATTTGGAGGCTTGGGACTGAAGCTGGCAGCTTTTGGCGTTCCATTATTCAGGGGAAATACGCCAGCTCTTCTGATGGATGGTGGGTGAAAGAGCAACCGTCTCACAAAGTAACTCATATTTGGCAGGAGATTATGAGAATGAAAAAGGAAGTCCTTCCAAACATTGGTTTCAGTCTCGGCAATGGTGAAAAAATCCGTTTTTGGGAGAACATCTGGCTTAGAGACCAATAATTAAAACTCAGGTTCCCCCACTCCTACCGGATCGCGTCTTCCAAGAATGGCTTTGTCTCGGATTTCTTTCATCATTCAGGGGGAAAGTGCGTTTGGTTCGTTAACTGCAGAAGAAGCCTGCAAGACTGGGAGGTGTCGGAGTACACAGACCTTCTGCAATATCTTTACTCCTCGGCTCCCACTCCTGATTCAGACGATGGAATTTACTGGAAGCCTGAGAAGTCGTCCCTATTCTCAGTGTGTTCTCTCTACAACCAGTTGCACAAGCGTCAATGTCAGCAGCAGTTCAAGTTCACTTTTATTTGGAAATACGAAGCCCCTCCGAAGATTCTGGTGTTTGGTTGGTTGGTAGGGAAAAAGAAAATTCTTACCATTGATAACCTCAAGAAAAAAGGTATGATCCTTCCCAATGTTTGTCTATGTTGCATGCGATCGAAAGAGACTGTTGATCACCTTCTGCTCCACTGTCAGTTCGCTCACACCATTTGGGCAGAATTTTTGTATAGTTTCAACATTAGTTGGTGCTTTCCGGGAGTAGTAGACCAGGTCCTCTTGGCGTGGCATGGTATGAATTTTGGTAAAAGGCAAACTATAATCTGGCGTATGGTGATTCTTGCCGTTTGGTGGTCTGTTTGGAGGGAAAGAAACAACAGATGCTTCAGAAATCTCTCTACCTCAGCCGGGTCGGTGGCGTCAACAGCTAAGCGGCTTATTACTGAGTGGGCTGTGAATGTTAAGGACCTGTTAGGTCCAGATTTCTTCTTTTTGGGAGTGTAAGCGGAGGCCTGCTCTCTCAGCAACCTCCTTTTTGTCTTTTGTTTTCCTGTTGTCCTTTGTTCTCTCTCTTTTTTCTTAATGATATTTCTCCTTCATCTTTCAAAAAAAAATATAGTTGTCAGACATCTGAAGAGGGACATATAATAGAGAGGAAGATTGGACAGCGCCACTTTAATTAACTTGATTCAACCTCCTAACGACAGATAGCGACATTGCCACGTCGCAAGTTTCTTTTGAATTTTGGCAACAATTTTGTCCCACATCTCCAAAGGAGGGGAGCCAACAGTGAGGGGAAGACCAACAAATGAAGTTGGGAAGGAGGCCGACAAGCATCCCATATTTTGCGCATACTCAGCCAGGTTCTGTTCCGACAAATTCACAACATACAACTTAGATTTAGTCATGTTAATCTTTAGGCCAGAAACTGCCTCAAAACATCGCAGGGTCATATGAAGATTGTACACAGAAGTATTGTCCGCCTCGATCATGATTAGAGTATCATTAGCGAATTGAACATGAGAGATAAGATGGACCTCTGTACAACCCCTCAGTCTGACCTCTAAGAATCATTTGAGAAAGAGCCTCTCCTATCAGAAGAAACAGGAGGGGGGAGAGAGGATCCCGCTGACGTAGGCCTCTTGAGACTGGAAAGAGGCCATGAGGAATTCCATTTAGGAGGATAGAGAACTGTGTGGAATCAACGCACGAGCTAATCCATCTTCTCTATCTGTCCCCAAATCCCATGCGCTTCATCATGTACTGTAGGAACTCCCAATCAACATGGTCATAGGCCTTTTCGATGTCGAGATTGTAAAAAATAGTTTTTCTGCCAGATCTGTGGGCGGAATGCAGGCATTCATTTGCGATTAGCGCCCCAATAATAATTTATCTCCCTTTTATGAATGCATTTTGATTTTTGGAAATAAGGCTGCCCATAATAGAAGCTAGTCTAGAAGAGAGGATTCTGGCTAGGATTTTGTAAGGACTGCTCACGAGGCTGATAGGTCTGAATTCCGATAACGAAGAAGCACCTGAAACTTTTGGGATGAGGGAGATAAATGAAGCTCCCAGACTCTTGGAAAGTTTCCCCCCTCTCGTGGAACTCATGAAGGAAGTCCATAATGTCTGGTTGAACCGTATCCCAAAAGGCTTGAAAAAAGGCCATAGTAAAACCATCTGGCCCAGGAGCTTTATCCCTTGATAAAGCGAAAACTGCGGCTTTAGCTTCGTCAGCTGTGAATGGAACCTCCAACATAATGGTTTCTGAACTTTGCAAAGCGGAGAAGGTTAAGTCATTGAGCCGCGGTCTAGACCAACCTTCTGAAGAGAGGATGGATCGAAAATGCTCAATGGCATGTTGCGCAATCTCGGCTTTATCTTCTATTATCCTATCGTTAACGGTGATGTTATGAATGGCTTTGCATCGGGCTCTGACATTGGCGATGTTGTGGAAATATTTGTTGTTTCTATCACCCTCTTTGAGCCATTTCACTCTAGATCTGACCTTCCAGTTTACTTCATCTTCCAAAGCTCGGGCTGATAAGGATTGGATTATCTAGATACGTCGAGCTAACGATTCGGTCGGAATCTCCTCACCTTCATTAGAGACATCGATTTGCTGAAGTTCAGACAAGAGGGTCTCAGTCTCTTTTTCTCTTTTACTAAACTCATTGACCTTCCAGTCTTTAATTTTTCCTTTAAGAAGTCTGAGCTTGTAAGACAATCTATGGCCAGCGAACCCTTCAACCTGAAAAGAGCTCCACCACTCAACCACTTTCTCCCGAAAGCCTTCTACCTGGATCCACACTGGATTGAACTTGAAAGGTTTAGGGCCCCAATTCACTTCTTCCATGGACAGCATAATCGGGCAATGATCTGAGGTAGTTCTGGGGAGGGCGATCTGATAAGCGGAGGGGAAAGCCTCCAACCAATCAGGGGAGATCAAGAACCTGTCCAGCCGCGACAGAATAGGAGACCTGCAACAATTAGGCCACGTATATGTGGCGCCAGATAGAGGGAGATCGATAAGCTCCTGCGCTTGGATCCAATCAGAGAATTGGAGTATAGCGGGCGAAGTTCTCCTCAGCCTAGAGTGTTTGTCCGGGAAACGGATGACATTGAAGTCACCTACGAAACAGGAGGGACCTGGAAAGGATAGACTGAAAGAAGACAGCTCATCTCAAAAGGATGGCCTGAGAGAGTCATCGTTAGGACCATAAACTGCAATAATGTTACAACGAAAGTTGGAAGACTTAGCTTGGAGAATAACGGAAACAGAAAAATTTTCGATGGATGAAGATTGCAAATCCTAAATGGAAGATTTTCAAGCAACTAAGATACCACCCGACGATCCGACTGCATCCCGAGTAATACGATTAACATCAGAAGGTCTCCAGATCGACCTCATCAATCTATCAGAGAACTGGGGCACTTTTGTTTCCTGGAGACAGACAATTTTCGGGTTCTTTCTACTGATGGATTCCTTAATCAGCCCCCTCTTTTGAAACCCTTACATTGCAGGAGAAAATAATCATTGGGGAACATGGCTACCCCGGGCTTCCTTTCGACCACGACGGCACACTGAAGAAGACGCTAATGCTGGACTAGTCTGGAGGCGAAGCAATTCTCTGTTGGAAGACGAGTGAGCCGGCTTAGAAGAAGATCTGGAAGGCGGAAGTGGTCTGCCTCGATTTTCAATGAACTGAAATAAACTGGTGTAGTCTTCTGGTTTGTTCCCAAAGGATAATTCGAGTGCTCGCCCGACATGGCCGATCGCATCACGAATCCACTTCATATTCTGAATTTCTTCAAAAATCTCCTCTCTACTTTTCCCTTCCGAACTGGACTCCGAATGAGGTTCCTGCCAAAGAGGAGGATTAGCGCCTACAGATTGCTGTTGAGGAAGACACCACCTGAAGAGGTTCCGCATCTAACACTTCATTGGGGCAATTCTCTTGGAACATAGTCAAAGGGCTTGCTTCGGTCCATTCTGTAATCTGGGCTGGGAGCGCTTCCGGGGATGCAAGGTTAGAAGGAAGACTCTTGAAAGCCAGACTATCCGTATTGAACTCCTCCAAACAGGCATCGCTCCATTTCTGGGATGGGATCACTCGCTGCGAGGGCAGGAAGGGATTAGATGGGATAAGCTCGGATAGGATAATCAGGCCCCAACGACTATTTGGGAGGGCGATAGTAGTCGGATCCGGACCCGTTGGAAAAGACCCGAAGTTAGAGAGAGATGTAGATCCAGGGTGGGACGAGCGTGTGGGCACACGTACGGGAGGGATGGGCTTTGGCGTCATTTCCGCAGGTGCGTGGAGAGGAGTTGAGGGCACGTGACTGTCATTAATAGGTTCAGACGAGCGTAACGCACGTGGCGTCTCTGAGTTCCTCAGCTGCAGAGGCGAGATGACCGTTGGCTGACGTGTCGCACCATCGGGTGCAGTCAGTCCCTTAGTAGAGAAGCGAAATATTTTGTCAGAAGATTTCGGCGGTGTGGCTTCGGAGCTGAGGACACGTGTCTCCTTCAGCCAGCTGGGGAAGAGACGTTGATGGGTCGTTTCGATATTTCCCGCCTGATGAACTTCCGGTGGTCCGCGGGAGGATGGGAGATGAACAGCTTTGTCTACGTTCACTGACTCCACGTGAGACGACCACGCTGCATCTCTCCGGCTCCATATTTCTCCCCAACGAGGTGGTGTCACTCCCGGAATCTCCTGCTGAACAGGCAGATTGATAATACGATTGTCCACCTTCATCTTCACTGCCTCAGGCAAAGGAAAACCCTTCTTCCTCCTGATTCTGGCTCTGATAACACCGATTTCAGTTCCCAGTTTCGTCTTGGCATCCAGTTCCAAGAGAAAACCCAGTGAAGACGCAGCCGCAATAAAAAATTCATCAAACCAACATTCCATCGGGATGTCTTATATGAGAACCCAAACATTTTCTCTGCCAAAGATGGAAAATTCTTCCCATGGCAATACTTTAATCACCGGGCTAATTGAAGAGACAATACTATCTGAGACGTCCGGGAGAAGGCTACCTCCCGCCCTGACCTAAAGGGAATTATGTCCCAGAGGTTTAAAATCGGACAAGCCGAAATTAATCCTTGTGCTGAGGAAAATCCAATCCCTGACCGCAGTGATGGTTGCACCATCCTTAGTAATTAGAACAATGGATTTAAGTAATGCTGTACGATTTTTTTCGAAAGTCTCCTGATCAACAGTAACAGAGAACTCAGGATCAGCGTCCGAGTCGCTGTTCTGAGAGAGAGAGTGGTGTGATTCGATCTTCTCCATCCTCTCTCCTATAGGGACCAAAGACGATATAGGAGGAGGAAGAGCAGACGCACCTTTGAGCAGAGCCTCCTTGAACGAGGGAGTTGATGACTTCTTAGGGGCCTCTGACATAGGACGATACACCGGTACAGCTTTAGCAGCTGGGACGAAGGTTGCTGAGGGTTGCAGTTTAGGTGGACGATGCTTCCCTGATAAGGACTCGGGGCCATATTGCGCACGTTGCACTAAGATCTTCTTGCCTCCAAAGCTCAGCCCGTGAATCATACTGACGGCTCTCGCCAGTTCAGCCTCGCTCCCCATGCGGACGAGAGCGAAACCCCGATACTCCCCACTTTCTTTCTCTCGAGGCATTATAACCTCCATGACCGCTCCCGCTCGTCCGAAGATCCTTTCAAGGTTGATAGGATACCATCCATGCGGATATCCTTTCAGATTGCATTAGGCACATCAGATTGTTTTTTCATTGGCATTTGGTCCATGCAGGAGTCCTTTGACTCATCGAAGCCAGTCACATCTGCAGATGTACAACAGATTTTTGAAAACCTTGCCAAGAAGCGCCAACGGACAGAGTAAGTATTTCCAGGATCTTTTCTTACAAGTCCTATAAATACTTTAAATGTATTTGCTGTTACTGTTTCTTAGATCATATGGGGCTTGAAGACAATTAGAATATATGTGTAACAGTAGACTTAAGCCTAACTAGGATTTGACGTAGTAGATTCACTATTTTGAGTTATGGTATTTCATCCAATGATGTTATTATGAAAAATCTGTAAAACGTGTGTGCCTTTTCCTATTTCACTGTTGTGACACCAATGGATGTACAAGACAAGGCTGCTGTTACTGCTCTCAATAGCAGAGTTTTCAGACTGTCTTAAAGCAAAAGAAGCCTGGGCCTAACACCTGATTAGTGTGATGTAGAGAGAACCCTGAAGCCTGGTCTTAAATCCTGACTGGTATGATGTAGAGATAAAAGCCTGATTGGTGTGACGTAGAGAGAATGGCTTTATAGCCTTATAAAAGTTCATGAAGTCTCCTTAAAAGCAAAGAAGCCCAATCTTAAGGCCTATGCTCTTACTTAGATATATAATTTCCTAAACTCGCTCAACTTGCAATGAAGAAAGCATCTGAATTAGGCAAAGATTTTCTAGCAGTCACCATGTCATGGGAATATTGTAATACTGGTCTGTTATTAAAAATTTAGTTGCTTGCATTTTTTTTACCACTTGGCCATAAAATGGTAATGGAATAGAAGTTCATGTGCTTAGAATATTATATTCACTGTGCATGATGGTTTTCTGTGCAGATACTGGACACAAATGAACACCAACAGACCAAAGGAAAAATAAAATGTAGCTCCCATTCAGTGAGAAAATGGTCCATTTTTTAGTTGGTTAGGATAGTCCAATCAAAGCAATTTTTGGTTGGCGAAGTTTGTAGGGTGCCTGGTTTGGAAAGTGATGGGCTTGCTTCATATAGTTCCATGTGTGCCAATCAAAATGACGCAGGACAATTAACCACAAGACCCAATTATGTTTGAAGGAACTGTGCGAAGCAACCTTGACCCTCTTGAAGAGTATACAGATGAACAGATTTGGGAGGTGTGTTTGTTTTACCTTCTGCATTGCTAACAATATTTACATTTTCTTTTATCCATGGATTCCAGTACGCAGTGATTTGCTAATGTGCAATTCTTTCCTATTTTAGGCTCTAGATCGGTGCCAACTAGGGGACACAGTTAGGCAGCTGGTATGTCTGGGACGAGTGATATTGAAGAGAAGAAAGGTCTTAGTACTCAATGAAGCAACCGCTTCAGTCAATACTGCAACTGACAGCCTAATTCAGCAAACATTAAGGCAACAGTTTTCGGGCTGTACAGTCATGACAATCGCACATAGGATAACATCCGTTCTCAATAGCGACATGGTCTTGCTTCTTGATAATGGTTAGCAACTTAACAATCCAGCTTTCTTCTTCCATCTTTATATCCTTTTCAAAGCACTCGATTTTTTTTTCCCCCTTCCTGAACAGGCCTTGTTGCAGAATATGACTCTCTAATGAAACTGTTGGAAAACAAATCATCTTCATTCACCAGACTAGTTGCTGAGTATATCGTAAGGTCAAGCTCAAGTTTTGAAAATTTAATAAATCTACGAATGGCTGGCAATACTCAGGCAGTCAGGCTGGCTTTAGTTGATATACAACCAGATTGATTATGACGATCATGGATGTGAGTCCGTGACATCTTCTCTTTTGCGCTGTAAATACATAAGCAACTTTCTTTGCTATTTAACTGAAGGTTTAGAATACGTTTTTTGCATCTATGGTTACATTTACTAAATGGTATCAACCTGACAAACCACTGATTTGTCCACTTCAGTGATTGTTAAAAATCATCTAGTCGGTCAACCACTTCTTGGATGGCTCTATTAGCAATCATCCGATCCATCACTGATTTTTTTAAGTTATTAAAGTTTGGAGTGGAACTATGGTTCCCAACAGAAATGTCACAGGGTTGGGTAGCAATAGGAAAGAAAAATCAATTCATCTTGTACCATGCAATGATGTGTTCAAAAGTTAAAACTTAAAGTGTGATGTGTACTTCTGCTGCTGCTGGTTCAAACTTCATCATCAGCACCATCATCTTCTCATTTTTCTTCCCCGTCTTTTTTAAGAAGTAACCTACCATGATGGCAACTGCCCCATCTGTGTTAAGATCTTTACCATCGAAATTTGACTGTGACTATGCCTGTGTATGTGAGCATGAAAAATAGCTTCTTGTGGTTTTCAGTTATATTGATGACCTATGTGTAATAAAGAAAAACATTCATGCAGGTTCTGGGGCATATCTGCTATTACATTCTAGCAGCTGGTTTGAATGGTTACATGGCAACTGTAACCAACCTGAAAAATACGTCTCATGTAGTTTTTCTATTTGTATTCTGATTTTAAGAAGTTCTGAGCATGGTTGTAACTGCCAATTTTATTTATACTTTAGGTATATCGACATGATGATAATAACGTGGAAAACATGGGAATTCATGGATTGTTGGCTCCATTGAAGGCTTTTGGGTAAGTAGTTTCCTACCTTTTCTGTGCTGTTTTCTTGCTCATCTATGAAAAATGAAATAAATAATTGAGTTTCCTTATTCAGATACACTGTAGAAGTCCTGGAGATGCTGTTGTTGCCCATGGCAAAAGATGGTACTGAGGCTCTTGGCTCAATGGGAAATGATCCTTCTTTGGTTGTGATGAGGCTCTTGGCTCAATGGGAAATGATCCTCCTTTGGCTGTGATGTCCAAAAGAGAGAAACTTACATTTGAGTATTTCAAGCAGATGTTTGCTCAGGTTACAAACCCACCGATTGATCCGATCTAAGAGAAAATAGTCATGTGGAAGGGGACCTTACTGAAACAGTTCATGTGGAAGGCTATGTGGCAGTTTGTTTGTTTTGAAAACTTTAAATAGACCATTAATTGTTTTGTTGGTATTGTGCTGATTGTTGTCTTGATGGATGTTAAATAGGTGAAACATGCACAGGTTCAATCATTGTTTGATTATAATATTGTTAGCTTTTGTTGATAGAAACTAGATTTAGCCTCGGTTATTGATAAATGATGTTAAAAATTGAATTTAGCCTCACTTGATGTCAACAAAGGCTAAATCTATCTTTAGTCTCAGTTTTGCCTCAGTTACCTAAACTGAGACTACAACTCTCGTGGCTAAAAGCTTTAGCCTCGGTTGTTGAGAATCGAGGTTAAAAATAGATTTAGCTTCGGTTGGAGGCAATTGAGGCTAAATTTGTGGATTTAGTATCAGTTGGAAACTATGGAAGCTAAAATATTGATTTAGGCTCGTTTCGAGAAAACTGAAGCTAAAAGGTTCTTTTAGCTTCGCTTGAAGAACTGAGGCTATAAAAGTCATTTTAGTCTTGGTTGCTAAAACTGAGGCTAAAAGCCTTTAGCCACGGGGGTTTCAACCTCGGTTTGGATAACTGAGGCAAAACTGAGGCTAAAGGTTTTAGCCTCAGTTTCTAACCTTTTTAGCCACGGTTTTGAACCGAGGCTAAAGCCCCTTTTCTTGTGGTGTATGCTATGCATCTGTTGTAACCCAAAGGAGGAGGCTGTGGGTCATGTGGTGCATCTGATGATCTGACCACCACCTGAGTTTTGGACTACAACACACACATGGTGTGGCCACCACCACCTGAGTTTTGGACTACAACACACACATGGTGTGGCCACTAGATGGACATGGACATTTCTCAACAAATAACTTTTAACATAAATGGCTATGAAGATTAATGGCTCTTATCATCACCAGTTGTTGTGAATCTTTCTGGTTGAATGTGAACTCCCGCATCTAAGCTTTCCTGTTGCAAGCAACAGATTGGATGACACCACAGTCCAATCCTTTTCCCTTCTGGGTTATTGATGTAGAGCAGATGGCAGACACTTCATGTTCAAGATGGGCCAAGAAGGCCTGATTGGAGGCAGAAGTCATCAAGACCGTCAGAACCTTAAAACAGGCATATCTTGCAAACTAGAATGAGTTACTCGACTATGATTTTGGGGTAGGATGAGCTACTTTAGCCAACCAACCTAGCGAGCCCGGATCGACGGCCGAATTCCCTTTTTATTTTTGTTTTTACTATTTTTAGTAAGTTTGGTTTGATTGTAACACTTCATCCGTTGGGCTTTAGGAGTTGTGTCAAACATAAAAAATGCTTAAAATAATTAGGAGAATAATGTGGTCAAGTCAAATAGGATACTTACTATAAATAGTAAATTTACTATTTATAGTAAATTACGAATTTTAAAGAGTTTTAGTTGTAGTTTAATTCCGAAACTTCTTCAAGGCTTGGTATCCCTATTTAAACGGTTGTAGAATCGTTTATTTCAATATCAATTAAATTATGACATTTATAGAATTTATTTTCTATTTTAATTACTTTTTTCCTCGTGGATATTTGAGAAGTCTCTGTGAGGAGTCCAGAGAAGCTCCATGGATTCAAAGTAGTTATCCTTGAGGAAGACGGTGATCAACCTCATCACGTTCATCCTTGCATCAGCTATGGTCTGTCCACATGGTGACCAATCAGATGGACATTCATGATCACCACATGTTTTCCATGTAAAACCATGCGGACGGAGCTACATAGAACTGACTACAACAAGAGCTGCACACTAGAATTCATCTGGCAGACAAGCAATTTCTTAAATGGCATCGGGCAATTATATGGAGTGAGCGCTTTCCGCTTAAAGAGGTAGTCTACAATTGAAATTAAAGACATGTAACCTCGTCAGCCAAAGAAGTTTCAGTTTGAACTACAGAAACAACATTAATAACTTCCACAAAAAGGATGATTCCATCATGAAATGTATTGAAAAAATAAAGCAAAGAATAAATTACAGATACAGGAGAGAACCCAATTCTCATTGGCAGGTTACCCTTTGAATGCATTAGCCACTATGGCAGCAACGTATATAAGCATATTTCTACCTCTTCTACATATCAGGGAATCTAAACATAGCACAAACAGAGTACATGGTAACTTGGCCTAAAATATACTTGTTAGATTGCTGAAATTACTACCAAAACAGAAACAACAATTGAAGACAAACGAAAAAAAATCAATAGGTTAAAAAAAACACCTACAACTCATAAAGAACAAAACAAAAACAACCATCAACAAATGAACCAATTAGTTTAAATACTATGAAATATTTTTTGTAGTTATTGATATGCTTCGAAACTTAGACATGGCCATAAATGTCAGTGTTAAAAACAGACAAGGTATCAAATTCGACAATGACCAAAATAACGAAGTCTTTATTCACACCATTAGAAAGTAATACAGATTGGAATCACCAATATAAACACATCAACCCATATAAAGTTAATTTTTTAACTTACAAACTTGAGCAGGAAACATGCTTCCCATATAAAAAATAAAAGGCCCCATTAAACTAGTAAAATACTGATTTATTTATTTATTTTTACATGGCAGTCCTACATTTAAAAGTGAATGGTTGCATCTGGAGCTATTGCGCTGGTCTATGAGACTCCAAATGTTGCCATTATCAAAGCAAAGAAAACCTGCAGTTGAAAGCCATCACACAACCACAAATCAAAATTGGAGTAAAAACAAGAAAAATGAGAATGAGAAGAACACACAAATTCTCTACTTACCCTGAAAACTTTGGAAAATGTTGTCTTCCCATCTTGTACAAGATGAGCACTGGCATAGAAAATGAGAGCGTTGTTGCAGAAGACCATGAAGAAGGAGAATCCAACGCCCACGCCGCTTACAATTCCTTGTCGGACTCCATGCTTCATTGGGACCTCGCATTTCTCTTGGTAAAGATCCATAACCTTCTGTTCTCCATAGAAAGATGCAATTGTCCGAATACCACCAACTACATCATTTGCCACTTGACTGGCTTGCTCATACATCTCCTGCAACCAACCTCAACACGTCCTTCCCTGCTTCAAAGCATCATATTTATTTTGCAACTACAATAAGCACAATAAATAGTAGAGGCGAATTTTTTAACAAATTTTTTAATAAAAGTAATTTTTTGGTCCACTAATCTTGATATTGCTATGGTATTTACCTGATGTGCAGGTAAGATGCTAGCATGTGTGGCCACATTTTGTGGTGTAGATAGAGAGGCTTTGTCTGTACAGAGCTTCACTAATTATACATTGACAAACATACACATAGGAAAGTGTTTTTCATGCCCACATAATGGGAAGTTTCACACAACTAATGGTGGGCATCAAAATCCCAATCCTTCCCTATGGTGTGGCATAGCTAAGTTTTGGGCCAGCCTAATATTTGAGTTCCACGGTGAGCATGAGGCAGTGTACCTGATGGACAGTGTGGATCTCATTCACATTAGTTGGCATGCCTGCATTTTTCCACATGAGAGCTATGCTAGAGCAGTCCTAATAAAATGAGATTGTCATCCAAACTCTTCAATTGTTGGCCATCTACTGTATAGCTATAATCTGTATCTTGAGAGAGAGAGAGAGTACCTAGTTGGAACCTTGTCCACTTGATTTTTTTTTTTTTTTTTTTTATTTTAAAAAGGAAGATTCATATACCTTGTCCACTTGATGGATCAATTGTTGTCATCCAAACTCTTCAATTGATTCTCTTGCTGTCAATCCAGATGTTTGGGATGCGTGATGCCTTTCTCCAATACTTCGTTGTGCATTCATCTGCTAGCATTCGATTGCTGGAGATTTTCAAATCTTGGAGACAGGTAAGGCCCCGCAACACACGTGAGGCTGCTTTCAGAACCACCTCTACAACTGGATGTGTGTGGGTCCCACTGTAATATATGAAAGCCATCAAACCTGACCAGCGGATGAAAATTGGATGATGCAATTTCGTTTGGGGCATATGGATGGATGAAATTAAGCATGAAAATAGAAGCAACTGAATGAACCAATCAACTATATAGCTACTATACTCATTTATCCGGTGAGAGAGAGAGAGAGTACCTGGTTGGCTGCGCTATTTATCATCATTCTCATCTTGGGCGCCTCTTTCGATTTCTTCCCCGTCAATCTCGATGTTTGGGATGTGTGATATGTTGCTCCAATCCTTCCCTCTGCATCTCTCCGCCAGCATTGGACTGTAGTCGATTTCGAGATGGGTAAGGCCTTGCAACCCTTGAGGCAATGATAACAACTCAGGGCAGCTGTAGATCTCCAGACTCCTAAGCGACTTGAGCTGTCCCAAATCATCAGGAAGAGACCTCAATTTAGAGCATTTGTGGATAGTAAGAGTCTCTAGTGACTCCAATTGTTTCCATCCATCCGGGTGACATGTCGTGTGTTTTAAATAAAAGATCTTAAACGTCTTGAGGCTTGAGAGGTTCGGTAATGGCCACAAAATCTCTCCATTATGGATCCATAATGTAAAATTTTCAAGAAGTGGTAGGGAGCCCTGCATCCCACTAATTTCAAAACATCCCCAGATGTTGAGGGACGTTAGACTTTTCGGGAGGTGTGTCGGCGTTGCCTTCAATTTCGGGCAGTTGTTGATTGTTAATGAGTGTAGAGACGGCATTATATCTCCATCTTCTAATCTCAACTCCCACTCCTCCAATTCATACATGCATGTGAACTCCAGCTCTTCCAGCTTCGGGAATGACACCCCGTTTATGCCCCCACCACTGCTATTCCCGTAGAACTCACTTCCCACCCGTTTTACAAGACCTGCCCATATTCCAAGGTATTTAAGCAAAGGTAGTCTCCCGAGCCCAGGCAACTGTGTACACTTATAGCACTTGATTAATCTCAACTCGACTAAATTTGAAAAAGGCAAATCTTCCATCCAAGTTAGGAATTTTGAACCAATGTATCTCTTAATTACTAGCTTTTCTAGGTTTGTATGGGGAGGCTGGAGGGCTTCAAGTACATCGTTCATCCTTTCCACCTCATCTCCTGAACTTTCAATGGGGCGGCCGGAGGGCTTCAAGTACATCGTCCATCCTTCCACCTCATCATCATTGTCATACATGTCACTGAACTCCAGCTCTTCCAGCTGAACATTTCAAAATTTCAAGAGCATCATCTCGTGACATTTGAAGAAACAATATTTGAAGTTGTAACTTGTTCTCCAGTTGTGCTTCCTTAGCCTCATCCACGCTCCATTAAGAGCATCATCTCACTCTCTCCAAGTGTTTCTATTATTAGCTTTCCTTGGAGAGAGTCAAGTCGCTTCAGCTCTCCAATCTTACATCCTCCATCGCCTCCCACGATAAACCTACTCAACGTTCGAAGGGAACTTATTCTCCCCAACCCTTCCGGTAAGTACTTTAGTTCCCGTGTGTCTTCAATTTCCAGATGTCTCAAGCTAACCAGTTTGCCCATCCCTCTTGGTAATCTAGCGAGCTTCCAACAAGAATTCAACTTCAAGGTCTGCAAATTGCGGAGATGAGTCACTGATTCAGGCAGCTCAACAATATGAGAACAAGACAAGTCAAGATACCGTAAATGCTTCAGCAACCCAATTGAGCTTGGCAATACTTCAATTCTAGTACCACCAGAGGGTGGAAAATAGAACATACTGGTGCTAATACCACCCAAATCCAATGCCCTAAGGGACCTAGCGCATTGGAATAAATGATCGGGGATGGTATCAAATTCTGAATATCCGATCTGGAGGAGTGTTCGCAATTTTTTTGCATGACATAGAGGGGCAGGAATGTGTGACGTTTCCCATGTGGTAATAAATGATGAATGACGGACTGTAAGTACAGAGCTGGAGTCCGACTTTCCATTCTCAAAGATGCAACATTCATTCTTTGTAATGAATTGGATGAGATCGTGAAGCAGATCGTGCATTTTACACTTAGTTACTCCTTCCTCATCTACAGACGCATCTTGGAGCAAAGACCGCCTCAGTAGATCATCAAAGTACTCTCCCCCAATTGCTTCCATCTCTCTTCTTCCCTGCGGCTTGATGAAACCCTGAGCTAACCACAACTGGACCAATCTATCCTTCTCCATCTCATGATCTTTCGGAAATATTGAACAATATGCAAAACACGGCTTCAAATGGAGAGGCAGATTATAATAGCTCAGCAACAAAGCTGGTAAGATACCTTTCACGATGTCTGGTATTTCCCATGTTTGGCTTTCCAAGATATTCTGCCAATCTTGTGTGGACGTCTTCGAACGCATCGCACTTCCCATTACCTTTGCTGAAAGAGGAACTCCTTTACACTTCTTCACTATCTCTCTTCCGATCTTTTCCAACGCCAGGCAATCTTCCGCTTTCCTCCCAGCGAAAGCTCTGCTACTGAACAGTAACCAGCAATCATCATCGGATAAACCTTTCAATTTATGCATGTAGGCGGAGTCCCTGCATGTAATTGCAACGTTCTCGCTGCGAGTGGTGACCAAAATCTTACTTCCGGGAGCACCTCTTTGCAAGGAAAGCCATAATTTCTCCCACCTTTCACTATCATCGTTCCACACATCATCAAGTACAAGCAAGAATAGCTTGTCCTGTAATGTTTCCATAAGCCGCTCTTGCAATACGTAGAGGTCAGAATACGGCGGACTTGTCCCTCCAGCTGCTTTTATAATTGCTTTTGTAAGATTTATGACATTAAAATCATCAGATACACAAACCCATAGAACCTTATGGAAATGGCTCGTCACCCTTTCATCATTGAAGATCAATTGAGCAAGAGTCGTCTTGCCCAACCCACCAACACCAATGATCGAAATGACATGAATCCGTCCCTCCTCACAACTGCTCCCTCTTATCAACTTGCTTATTATGGTATCTCTGTCTTTGTCCCTCCCGTGAATCTGTGATTCGTCTACGAGAGAACTCGTTTGAGACATGGCCTTGTGAAGCTCACTACCACCACCGAAACTGTGAATCTCCTTAAAACTGAAGTTTCTTTTGTCAGCTACAATCTGATCCAGCTTCGCCCTTACTTTTTTATCTGATGAGCAAAAATACGCTGTAACGACTTTGCGAAAATGCGGAAAAAAGGTTCGCACCTTATCTCCGATGCTGCCATTATCAGTATCATCACCGTCGGTCCATGATTCATGGGCCAACCTTATCCAATCTTCTAGACCGCAACATGAAAAGAGTGAAAATAAGCACGCCCATGCCTGGTTTCCATGCGTCTGATCGTCACCATCGTCTGTCCTTGATTCAGGTTTCTGGCTGATGGAATCATCTCATCTACCAAGTCCTCCACATCGTAAGCCACATCTTTGAGCTTTTTAACCAAACTTGCATGCTTTTCGTTGTGAAATTGCATAATCTCAGCATCATTAAGAAGTGCTTGAATGGATTCGAACGTAGAAGATAACTTTTCAAGTTCTGCTTTGGCACCACCAACCAAATAAACCTCTTCTCGAGTTTCTTCATAACCATTGAAACAAGTGCCTTCCAATTTCTTCCACAACAGAAAGAAGTGCATTCTGCCATTGTTTCAGAAAACAGCAGAGAGAGAGAGAGAGAGAGAGAGAGAGAGAGAGAGATCAGATGCAGGAAAGAGAGAGAGAGACCGATGATCGAGAGAGAGAGAGAGAGAGAGAGAGAGAGAGAGAGAGAGATCAGATCAGAGCCAGAAATTGAGAGAGAGAGACCGAGAGAGATCAGACTGCAGGAAATTGAGAGAGAGAGAGATCGATGAGAAGAACTTGAGAGAGAGAGAGAGAGAGATCGAAGAGAGAGAGAGAGAGAGAGAGAGAGATGAGAGAGAGAGAGAGAGTCGATGAGAGATTGCAGGAAATTGAGAGGAGAGAGCGATGATAGAAGAATGAGAGAGAGAGAGAGAGAGAGAGAGAGAGAGAGAGAGAGAGAGAGAGAGAGAGAGATGCAGGAAATTCAGAGAGAGAGAGAGATGAGATGCCAGAAGATCAGAAGAGAGAGAGAGAGAAGAGATGAGAGAGAGAGATGAGAGAGAGAGAGAGAGAGAGAGAGAGAGAGAGAGAGATTCGTCGAAGAGATTGAGGAGAATTTTGAGAGAGCGTTCTAAGAAGAAACTTTGAATGAGAGAGAGATGAGATGGCAGGAAATTTAGAGAGAAAGAGAAAGAGATATGAGATGCCAGGTAAAAATTGAGAGCATCAGATAGAGCATAGATCAGATTGCAGGAAACTGAGAGGAGAGAGGGATCAGATCGCGTGGTTGGAAGATGATCGTCGAAGAAACGAGGAGGGAGATGAGAGGCAGAGAGTTCTCTAAGTCAAAGATTCTTTGAATGCTTAAGAGAGGCTTGATGCATCAATCTACACCATCCAACAAAGCCCTGTGGGATCCGCAGAAATTTCCGTGTAAAATCCACTCTGTACATCAGTTTCTCCACATCATGTTACAATTATGACATAAAAATCAACCAAATCCAAGATTCAAGTGAGCAGCAACATAAGAAACAGTAGTGGTTGTGCTGCCATCGGATTTGAGGGAACCTTTAGTGATTTTGGGCCCACATAAGGATTTGCAGACATCTCACTCAACCAACACACTGGAATCCTTAATTAATTAGATTTGCTCTCGGCACAATTTTGGTGTACACACTCTGATCTTATGTGTTGTCCATTCTTTCTAGTGGGAGTCACCTTTTGAACGGGTTGGATTGTACATAAACATCATATTGAGCCCATCAAAAATTCAATGGTGATTTATTGGCCCACTTGGGTCATGGATCTTTTTAGATCATTTTAGCACATATAATGGAAACGGGTAGAGGGAGTGATCTTAACAACAATGTAACCACAGCCCACAAAGCTGGGTCTTTCAGGGGGAGCGGATTTCGGTGAGGGATAATTTACCTTTACCACCGAATTACTCTTTTCGGATCCAATCAAATAATGCTCTCCCAACCTAATTAGTATAGGAATTCACTTGTAGTGAAAAGTATTGAAAACATCATTATTACCCATGGCAGGGATTGTCCCCGATGCCATGGGATGGATTAATATTTGCATGACATCTCACCCAACCAACACATGGAAGCGAATGGCATATGTACCACACAAACTATATAGTTTTGGTGTAGATACGTATCGTTGAAAAATGTGAAGAAGAGCGCCGAAACTCCTCAAGCTCCCAGTTGTAGAAGTGTTCAAAGGAGATTCAATCACATTGCATGGTGGTGGGTCCACAGTAATGTATTTATTATATCCACGCTGGTCATCCATTTTTCTAGGTCGGTGTTTTAAGGGCATTAGGTTGGGAAAACAATCAGCATTGAAAAATCAACTGGACCACCCAAATTCCAGCAGTGGGGATAATGATTTTCAAACATGGAGTGTTAAAAAGATGAATCTTAGGGCCCACCATAACGTTTTTTTCCATCCAATCTGTTCATAAGGTCACAAAGACCTGGATGAAGAGGAAAAACAGATTTCATATTGATCCAATACTTATGTGACCCTAAAAGGATTTCAATGGTAGACGTTCAATCCCCCACCGCCTTTTTCAGTTTGGTCCACTTGATCTGTCTTATTTTACTTCTCAACCCTTGAGATGAGCTCTCCAAATGGATGGACGGTTTTTTTTTTTTTGGTTAGCTTGTTAGCACACACCCATGTCAGTAAATACACTGCACTGTTAGCCACCCCCACTAGGGACCGATACCAAGACCTTAAGTGTTAAATGGATGGACGGTTTGGATATAACATATACCTCATGATTAGGCCCACAGAACATTCTGACGTCAATACACCAACTATATTGCTTGTGTGTGTTACAGCAGCCAATCTGCTTCCCCACGGCATGTACTCCATGAGCACTTGAATAAAAGACCTGATTAATCAAATTATCAATGCACCATACATAAATTTGGACGTCTCTGGACATGTCATGTTATTTTCTGTAATGTGGCCCACCATTGGGTTGCATTTGTCAGAATTTCATTCCTTCCATCTCTATGATAGGATTCAACAAGTTAGATGTTATACATGTACAAATTGACCCACAATTATCAACTTCATCAAAATTTTAAATAAATAAATAAAGAGGAAAATTTTGTAATTTTAACCTTGAAAAGCATTATTTGATGAAGTTTAAATATGGAAGGTATTTTAGTAATTTTACAAAAAAGTAAGGCATATATGTTGGGGGATGGGCGGAAACTAATCCGAAATATTAAACAATAAGAGATCAAAGCACATAGAGAATACAAGGTTTTACGTGGAAAAATTCTCTTGAAAACAAACCATGATACAAAGTGACAGCGAAACCACTATGACAAACAATATTATAAGAGATTAATGGACTTACCAATCTAAAGAACCCTAAAATCCTTTACAAAATCCTAACTTTTCTTTCCCCTTTGCTCCAAAATGGCCCTAGAACGCTCTCAATATCCTAATCTCCGGTTATAAGCCCTTGTATAAAGTCAGAATCAAATTAGAAAACAAAAACTATAATTATGCAAAACTGCTTAAGTCGGTCGGTAGAACCTTCAATGGGATCAAGTGCCATCGACACCCCATTGATGGGATTGAAGCCATCCTTGATGAGATTGAAGACACACTCAAAACTACTTAGCAAACAAACTCATAAAATCGGGAATTACTCTATGGGATCGACAGTTACTCGATAAGATCGTATGGTCTATCGATCGGATTGAACTGTCTTGTTCCTGATTGATTCAAGACATCTGTTAACAATACATTCATTAGGTGTGTCCCTACAAAGTTTACTCAATACACCTAATCATGCTAAATTCCTTGTAATTGGTCATTGGTGTCATGCCAAAAGGTATTGCAAGAGGTGTTGTCTAATTGAGTAATGGGTAGAGTTGTACACAAGCCGCGTTGAAAAGAGTTTGACCCAAGTTTGGTTTGGCTTATTTATGTGACACTCCTTGATCGAGCTTTACATGAGCTGAGCTTCGAGCCCATCTCTACTGTTTGAGTTAGTTTGGTCCATATTATACGATCATGAGTTTGGCTTAATTGGGTCAAAATATCAAGTCAAACCAAGCTTTTATTCTCCAACAAATTTAGATCATCTGTTGTCTACTGGAGGTTTGGATCTTCCCTTTTTTTTTTGTCTCATACTGCAAAATGAGCTAGAAAATTTGATAGATGGCTGGATAAATCACATATATGATGGTGGGCCCCACAGAGCTTTAACACTAGATATGTGATGGGTGTTGAGGTCACCGGCCAATTCGAAAGCCACTTAAGGATACTAAGTAAACGCTAGCCATCCATTTTTACATATCATTTTAGGACATGATCTAAAATTGAATTATATCGAAAGCTCGCGTGGACCAAACAAGAGGAAACAGTATATACATATATATATATATATATATATATATATATATATATATATATATATATATATATATATATATATATAATCAAGGTTGTCGATCCAGTTTTACATATCATTTTAGGACATGATTTGAAAAGTGAATTATATCCAAGTAGAAACAATGTGCATACAATTTATTAGCCGAATCAAATCAAGCTTAATGAAGCCAAGCTTTGATCTAAGCCGAGCCTGTACTACCCTAGTTTGAGCTCAGTTTGTTTTTTTAAATGAGCTTAACTCCGAGGCTTGATTTGGTTTGAATTTCTATTTGAATCAATCCAAGCTAAGCATTTTCAAACCAATCCAAGCCGGGCTTTTGAAGCTGTCTTGGTTTGCGTCCGGCTCTAGTAATAGGATATAGAGCAAATTTTGTGCGGCCCACCATCATATATGTATAATTATCCATGCCAACCAATTGTTTGTCCAGCTCATTTTATAAGATAGGTCTAAAATTTTAATCGCACACAAGACAAGCCCGGAATGCAGAGACCGATTGGCTACTCCCCAAGCCACCAGCCAATGGCTGGTCTCCTTACCATAATATGTGTGTTTCATCCATGCCATCAATCTATTTTTCCATATCATTTTATGGTATGAGACTAAAAAAGAAGTATATCCCAATTTAACGTGGACCCCATTACATGAAACAGTGTTGAATGAGCGTCAACCATTAAAAACTTTTAGGGGCCATAAAAGTTTTGGATCAAGCTGATTTTTGTTTTTTCCCTTCATCTGTGCCTGTATGACCTAATAAACATTATTGGATGTCAAATAAACAGTAGAGTGGGCCTTAGGAGGATTTTAATGGTAGATATCCAATCACTATTGTTTTCCTGTGGTGTGGTCCACCTGAGATTTATATTCCTCTCATTTTTTGGAATCAAGCACTAAAATGATATGTAAAAATGGATTAACGGAATAGATGAAACACATACATCATGGTGGGGCCCATAGAACACAGACAACAGCCACCAGGATGGTGGCCGGGGAGTAGCCAATCCGTTTCCCCCTAATGCAAGCTCACATGGGCCATATAGACATGGACGATGTACAATTGCACCCAGCATTGCTAACTTCACACGGTGTAGTCCATCCGAGTTTCGTACCTGGGTGGGTGAAAGACAAAACACATGATGGTGATACAAAAACCCACTACTAGCATCTCTTCCCACTTTTCCATTTGGTGGGGCCTACGTTGGCTGTGGATCACTGATTTTTTATCAGCAGAATTAAAATCCGGTATAGAGCCTGCCAGATGGAGAGGATTTTATAATTACATCATGGTGGCCCCATATAATTGGGTGTTCCAGGCCACGTGTACAAACCGTGTGATAGAGGGTTCTCGTGCCTCCTCCTCTCTCTCTTACCTCATCTAACCATCCATTTGACTGCCATCAGCCCATCGCCAATCAGATAGGATTATTTAACTGGTGTGATTTTCGTGCCAAATTCCATCTCCAGTTCGGTCGTACTATCTGTAGGACCTGGGTTGGTGTGGACGCGGTTTGGCTAGTGACCTCAACACTAGCCAGCCAGGTAGTGTCAAAGCTATATGAACCTCACTATGATGTATAAAAATGAGGAAGATCCAAATCTCAGTTGGACTACACCACAGGAAAATACTCGTGATTGAATATCCACCGTTAAAACTTCTTGAGGCACACTGTAAACCAAGGACTTGGATGAAGGTGAAATACAAACACAAATATTAATTATGTATTATCTACGTCATCATGCATATTTATTTTCAATGCTGTTCATTTGTTTTTACCTATCATTTTACGACATGATCTTAAAACTGAATCAAATCCAAAGTTCAATTGGATTACACCGTGAGGAAACAATGTGTGCACAGCCTACAAGTAGAGTCAAATCAGGTTAATTAAGCCAAGCTTCCAGGAAAGCTGACGTTGTACTACACTAGTCTGAGCTTGGTTTTTTTTTTAAAGCAGCTTAATTAAGGCTTGATTTGGTTTGAATTTCTATTTGAATCAATCCAAGCCGAATGTTTTTAAATCAATTCAAGCTAAGCTTTTGAGCTATCTTGATTTGGGTCCAGCTCCATTAGGTACCAAGCAAATTCTGTGTGGCCCATCATGATCAATGTATAATTATCCATGCCATCCATTTGTTTGTCCAGATCATTTTAGGGCAAGAGCCCAAAATTGAAGCATATCCAAATCTGAAGTGGACCACATCACGGGAAACAATGGGGATGATGATGTCCATTGTTGGAGCCATCCAATGGTCCATAGTGAGGTTTATTTGTCAGTCAAAATCTTTGTAAGGTCACACAGACATGGATGAATGGAAAATAAATATAAACTTAGTTCAAAACTTCAGTCGATCCAAAACACTATCTTCTGTGGTGTGGTTTGATTGACCTTCCAATAATGAATATGCTACAATTTTGGCGCTGATCTGAACTATCCCATGCAGTCCTGGCAGGAGCTCCATTGGGTTAACCTTGATGCGTGTTATATAAGCATTGTCCATCTATTTTAATAGATCATTTTAGGGCATGATCCTAAAATCGAAGTAGATCAAAGGCTTAAGTGTATAATAGCACAAGAAATAGTAGAGACTGAACTCCAATCAAGTTTTAGATTAAGCCAATATTTATGTTTTCCCTTATCAAGTTTGTGTGGCCTCATGAACAGGTTTGTTGGCAAATAAACATCATGATAGGCCTTTAGAAAGGTTTCAAGGGTGGACATTACTATTACCAATGCTTCTCGTGGTGTGGTCTACTCAAGCCTTCAGTCTGCCTCCTTTGTGAGCTCATGCCCAAATGATATCTCAAAATAGATGGAGGACATGGATCAAACACACATCACCGTGGGCCCAATGGAGCCCAGGCCTGTTAGGACCATTAGTCTCTAGCTAGGCCTTGTTATGGATATAACACGGTACCAATCCATGCCTTACAATTTCGGGGGTGTTGCCATAAAATGAGCTAGACAAGCACACGAAGAATGCCATAAAAACACACAAACAATGGTGATGAAACACATGTATTACAGTGTGCCCCCACGGAATTTACTGCCTTCACGAACCCTTCTTCGCAGGAGAACATACAAGGCATCTGTGTGATCATACACGATGTGCAGGCCCCTATCAGGCATGGATTTTTCCTTGTGCTACAACAACATCAGTGAGACAATCGTACATACAGCTGCAAATAGTCTTTTCCTGGTGGGGAAAAGCTTGTCCCTGCAACCGCAGGCTTTCAAAGGGACACGTATCGATCGGTTACCAGCTGGGCTGTCCAAGGCTTGAAACAAGCTGGGGTTATGAGGAGCCCACAGTTATGTATGGGTTTATCTATACCGTCCATTCATTTCTTCATGTTCTTTTAGTGTAGAAGCCTAAAAAAGAGGCAGATCCAACTCTTATATGGACCACACAATGGGAATTAATCTCTCACCGTTAAAATTTTCTTGGGATCTGGATTAAGATGATATTTATATGCCGCCCATGTGCCCTCATTAACAGGTTGGATTGAAAATAAACATGAAGATGGGCTTCAGGAAGGTTTCAACGGTAGGTGTTATTATCACCGTTACTTTGCAGGCATAGTTCAATTTGAACCTTTGATCTGCTTTATTTTTGGCTAATATTCCAAAAGATATGTAAAATGGATGGATTGCATGCACAAACCCAGCGTCAGAACCGCACCCAGCGATATCAGTGTACACCTGCCGAGTCGAACTGCCTTAGCCGGAGCCCGTTTTTGTAAATCTAGTACGCCCCTTGAAAGGGAAAGCGGATTGGCCAACCTTGTGTACGGTTTCAACCTTACACGGCAGAAGTTCATGGGAAGGGCTTTGGCGTGTAACATCCCCAAAGATCAACGGTTTAGATAGTTGAACTATCGATCCACAAAAAATCTAACTAATCAAGACATTCACATACATTTACATACATTTGACAAAGCATAAAATAAAACATTTTATACAAATTAAATACACATTTACACGGGTCGGGCACGAGTCGGTGTCGATCAGTGCCTAAGACCAGAACTCACTTTCGGGCCTAGCTCCCGACGAACTCCTCGAGATCCAAGCTTTTTCGGGCCGGGTAGCGAAGTACGGGCAACGTTTGTGTACACCCCTAGATATAAAGTGTGAGTATGAAAGTTAAGAATGTTGGCTCCTCGAGCTCCAAAATCAAAGGAGATCAAAGTTAAATAGGCTCCAAAATGATGTGTATATTATATCCAAATGGTTAATACATTTTTAAATATTATTTTAGATCATGATCCAAAAAATGAATCATATTCAAAGATCCAATGGACCACACTAGAAATAGCAGTGGGGATAATGATTTTCACCGTTAAAACATTAGTAGGGACAACTGCAGTGTTTAATTTTCATCCAATCTATTCATAAGGTCAAAAAGACCTGGATGAAGGGTAAAAACAATATCATATTGACCTAAAACTTCTTTGACACCCAAAAGGTTTTTAATGGTAAACATTCAATCCACACTGCTTTTTTCAGTGTGGCCCACTTGATCTTTATATTTGTGTTGTTTTTTGGCTCAAGCCTTATGACAAATGAATGGATAGTTTGGATAGAACACATAACTCAGGATGGAGCTACTGAACTTGCTTATGTCAATACATCAGCTATATAGCTGGTGTGTGAACTAGATAGCTGGTGTGTGGTTCACCAGCCAATCCGCTTCCCTTTGGAAAAGGTGCAGCACCGTGACACGGATTGGATACTAACCCGTCCGTCCCCACGGACCCCACCCGGCACGTGCGGGATATGAGGGCCACCGTTATGTACGGATTTTAACCACACCGTCCATTCAATTTTAAATATCATTTTAGACTTTCAGGGTATCATTCATAAAGTAGTATGCTTATATACGCTCAAGTGGGCCACACATTGGGTATTAAACACATACCGTTGAAAGCTTATTAAGGCCAAGGAAGTTTGGTACGGATGTTTCTGTTTTCCCTTCATCCGGGCTGTATATAAATAGGTTAGATGGCAAATAAAAATTCGCACTGAGCCCCAGGATAATTCCAGATATGGACATAATTATCCCATAGCTTCCTGTGATGTGGTCCACTTGATTTTTCATTCTATTCATTTTTGAGCTTGTACTGTAAACTGATACGGTAAGATGAATAGACGGTGGGGATGAAACCCATACATTATTGTGCCCCCTCAAAGGTGCCGAGCTAAGGAGAGACCGTGCCCAATCTGTATACCAGTGGAAGTCCAGCTAGGATGGGCCCCACTGAGGATATGAAAAATCTGTAACATGTACAGAAGTGGAATGGGTACTGTGTAAATCGGTACACCAAGCGTACTACTGTGTGATCTTATGAACATGTTGGATGACTGTTGGCCTTAGGAAGGTTTCAATGGTGGAGATCAATACACCCACTGTTTCCTGTGGTGTGGATCACTTTAGCTTTGGATATATTTAAAATTTAAGCTCAACAGCTAAAATGATCTGAAAAACATGGACGGCCTAGATAAATTACATACATCCACGGCCCAGAATTTACTTGGTACCCAGTCCGGTTTCTACATATACAGTACTGAGTGGCTTTGAAAACTTTTGCTCTTGCAATTATCCTTAACAAGGTGGGTTAAGATTGGTTAAAGTTGTTATTAATATAAAAAAAAGAGTTTCTCATCTAATATCATTGAGATAATGCCTCAAAAAGAACGGCTTGGATTAATTTGCATTCCAAGCGCTTTTTTTAATGCACCAACTCTACTTTTATGCCATCAGCATCGAAGCAGGGTGCATGAACCACTGAAACTCCTCAGGGTTCACCACGTTGTATATGTCCAAAATGGAAGCGCTTTTACTGAAAAAGCCTTTGGCAGAAAGTTAACGGCCTACAGTGATGTTTGTGATAAAGTTACTCCATCCATTTATTTTTTGAGATCGTTTTAGGATATGCTAACAAAAATGAGTCAAACTCACGGCTAAGTATGCTGCACTGCACTTAACGAAAAGGTGGATAGGGAAATTATTACCATTGAAACCTCCGGAGTCCACCCTGATGTTTTTATTGCATCCATACCGGTGATAACCTCATTTCTAATGGGGTGAACTGAAAACACAAATATTATCTTGATTTAAAACTTCCATGGCCCTGTAGATATTTCAACCGTGAACGTTCAATTCTCACATTCCAGCTCACTTGAGTCTTGGATCCGGCACATTTTGGGTCTTATGTTCTGAAATGAGCTCACAAAACAGATGGGCAAAGTGAATTTTCAATATGGATGACCGTGATGAGGTCAATCACTATCTTCCTTAAGGATAACTAATTCGAATCCATGTGGCATTTCTAGACTCTCATTGAGACTTATTGAATTTGTGAAGGAAAAGGAAAAAAAATAAAAATAATATTCTAAAAAATTTATAACTTAAAAAAGCAAAAAAATAGAAATAATATTTTAGAAAATTCATAACTTACTTTCTAAATAATAAATTTACTATTTATAGTGTCCTATTTGTCTTAACTACATTATTCGCCTAATTTTTTTAAGCTCTTTTTATGTTGGACACAACTCCTTAAGATCAAAAGATGAAGAGATAAACAAACTAAAACTTATTATAAATACTAAAAATGAAAATAAAATGGATTTTCAACCATCAATCTAATGGAATTTCGTAAATTCAGTTGGCTAAAGTAACTTCTCCTACCCCAAAATCATTTATGGTACATTAAGTAACTCATTCCGGTTTGCGAGATATGTCTGTTGTAAGGTTCTAACGGTCCGGATCACCTCCACCTTTGATCAGGCCTTCTTTGGTCCATCCTGGATATGAAAGTGTCCACGATCCGCTCAACATCAATTTCTCACGGATATCATGGTTGCCCTAATCTCCGGACGAAGGCTTTGAAAAGTTACATGGTCCAGCAGCTAGGAATCATTGTTTTGGACGTGAACTGCGTCATTCTCCCCTCCCCTCTCTAGCTGGGAATGGACAGAAGCCTTGAGTAGCCACTAGAATGTATGGGTCCATCCATTTTACCGTGGCATTTTATACGACAGGAACAAAACTTCAACCGTAGACAAGACAAGTCAAATACAAGCTCACATGGACCATGTGAACAGGGACAATGTACAATTAATTGCACCCAGCATTGCTAAGTTCACACGGTGTGGTCCATCCGAGTCTCCTAACAGGTTTGGTGAAAGACAAAACATATGATGGTGCCACACAATAACCCACGGTTAGCATCTCTTTCCACTTTTCTATTTGGTGGGGCCTAGTTTGGCTGTGGATCACTGATTTTTTATCTACAGAATTACAAACCAGTATAAAACCTGCTAGATATGTAGAGGATTTTATAATTACAACATGGTGGCCCATATGATTGGTTGTCCCACGCCATGTGTAAAAAAATGTGTGGAGGGTTCCGGTACCACCTCTCTCTCTCACTGACCTTATCTAGCTGTCCATTTAAATGCCATCGCCAATCAGATAGGATTATTGAACTTGTGTGATTTTCGTGACGAATTCCATCTCCGGTCCCACTATTCGTAGGGCTGGTTTGGCTAGCAATCTCAACACTAACCAGCCAGGTAGTATTAAAGCTCTATAGACCCCACCATAATGTATATGTTTTATCCATGCACTTCATCCATTTTACTAACACATTTTAGTTATGATTTAAAAAATTAAGAAAATCCAAATCTTAAGTGGACCACAATACAGGAAAATATTTTTAATTGAACGTCCACCTTTCAAACTTCCTAAGGCACACTATAACATTTATTTGTCATCTAACCTGTTGATTTGGTCACATAGACCTGATTAAAAGGTAAACACAAATACAAATATTAGACTGACCTCTACAGCCCAGCAAAGTTTACAACAGTCCAATCCCTGCTGTTTCCTTTTGTGGGGTCCACCTGAGATTTGAAACTGCGTCAGTTTTGAGCTCATGACCTGTCTGAAAAACTAGATAAACCGCGTCCGATTAGTAAGCAAGTATGCTAATAAGTAAACCCTAATAAATGCCCCAGGCCCACTATTCAATCATGCAACATGGCTCAAAAAGTATCCCCATGTGCGGTTACCCCACCATGGCAGACAATAAAGCTGTCTTTACCCCAATCATGCAACATGGCTCAAAAAGTATCCCCATGTGCTGTTTCACACCATGGCAGACAATAAAGCTGTAATCAAGACATTTGAAATGTGATGGCAGGCATTAGAGTAGTGGATTGGGTGAGACCTGACTCAAGAGGAAAGGAATTGGCTACTCCCCCTGCCACTAGCCAATGACTAGTCGTCTGTGCTCTGTGGGCCCACTATGATGTATGTGTTTCATCCATGCTGTCCACCTGTTCTTCCCTATCATTTTAGCTAGGATCCCAAAAATGAGGTTGATAGAAATCTCAAATGAGGTTGATAGAAATCTCAAGTGGACCGCACAATATTAATTGAACGCCCACCGTGAAAAATGTCACGAGGGCCACGGAAGTTTTGGCTCAAGCTTATATATATATATATATATATATATATATATATATATATATATATATATATATATATATATATTTCTCTTCATCTAAGTTTGTATAGATGCCAAATAACCATTACAGTGGCCCAGGAGATTTTTAAGGGTGGTTATTAAATCACTAGTGTTTTCCCATGGTGTGGTCCACTTGAGATTTATATCTATTTCATTTTTGGGATCAAGATTCCAAATTATCTTTCAAAATGGATGGACGCATGGATAAAATACATATATCATGGTGGGTCCACGTAGCACCGGCTATTAGTCACCTGACTGGTGCTGGCGTCACTAGCCAATCCGCGTATATCCGACTTCAACCAAGAGGGTTAGTTCCTTACCGTGGGGCCCACCTTGATCTATATGTTCTGTATCCAGGCGGTCGTCTAACCTTTTCTTCCAAATTATTCCAAAAATAAGAAACAGATCCCATAGCTAGGCATACCATATCATTAGAAATAGGAATAGTGGTGCTTGACTATTAATGGGCCACAAAAGTTTTGGATCAAGCTGATGTTTGTTTTTTTCCCTTCATCCAGGCTTATATGACCTTATCAATGGATTCCCTTCATCCAGGCTTATGTGACCTTATCAATGGATTGGATGACAAATAAACACTATGAAATCATTAAGGCGTGCCTTAAGAAGTTTTTAATGGCAGGGCCTTCAACACACTGTTTTATAGAGTATGGTCCACCTGATATTTGGATCTTCTTATTTTTTGGATCATGTGCTAAAACTATCTGAAAAAACATATAGACGGTTAAGATTCAGAATAGATACATAAAGGTGGCCCCACGGTAAGGGACGCACCATCTTGGGTGAGGCCATGGTCTCACCTACTCCTCGGCAGAGAGTAGATTGCATGTGCCCTGGTGATGCGTGGGGCTCACAGAGATGTCCGTAACAAATCCACTCGGTCCATCTGTTTAATTTTAAAGATCATATTAGAATAGAAATCTGAAAATCAGGTAGATCTAAAACTCATGTAGGCCACACCACATGAAACGGTGGGGATTGAACATCCGGCATGACAGAAGTTTTGTATCAGGATGATATCTGTTCCTAAAGTTTATCTTAGTGGTAATAACCACGTGATTGATTTGGATGGCACATAAATATCATGGTTATCTTTAAATAGTTTCAGCGTTTCTGTTTTCACTATTTTATTTGTGATGGCCCACCTGAGTTTTGGATCTGCCTAATTTTTAGAATCCTCTATCACATGGTGGTCTTTAAAAACTGATGGGCTGAGTGGATTTGTCAGGGACATCTTTGTAGAACCCACACAGCCCCAGCACGGGTATATTTCTATGCCCAGGCCACATGCAATCCCTCGAGGGATGACGGATGGCTCGGATATCATACTGATTTAATGGCAGTAGATTAGGTACAACTCTTACCATGGGACCCACCTTGAGGCATTTATTCTAAATGGATGTTATACATCCATATTTTTGTTTTAGATCATTTTAGGTATGATTCAAAAAACGATCATACCATAATGTATATGTTTTATCCACACAGTTCATCCATTTTGCTAACACATTTTAGGTATGATCCAAAAAATAAGGAAAATTCAAATCTAAGGTGAACCACAACATAGGAAAATATTTTTTTATTGAATGTCCACTCTTAAAACTTCCTAAGGCACACTGTAATTATAACGTTTATTTGCCATCTAACCTGTTGATAAGGTCACACATTACAATGTCTATTTGCCATCTAACCTGTTGATAAGGTCACACACATGGATGAAAGGAAAACACATATACAAATATTGGCTTGATCCAAAACCTCCACAGCCTTGCAAAGTTTACAACAGTCCAATCCCCCTACTGTTTCCTCTTGTGAGGTTCACCTGAGATTTATATCTGCCTCAGTTTTGAACTCATGCTCACAAAGTTTTGACACCAGTTAGCCAAACCGCGTGGGAATACTAAGCAAGAATGCAAATAAGTCAACCCTAACAAATGCCTCAGGCCCACCATTCAATCATGCAACATGGCTCAAACAGTATCTCCACGTGCTGTTACACACAATGGCCCACAATAAAGCTGTAATCCATCATTTCAACAATATCTCCACGTGCTGTTACACATAATGGCCCACAATAAAGCTGTAATCCAGACATTTGAAATGATGGCAAGCATTATTGGAGAGGAATGGATTAGTGAGACTCTGACTTCACCCAAGACGGTTCATCCCTCACTGTGGGGCCTACCTTCAGCTATATATACTATATCCACGCCGTCTAAACTTTTCTTCCAAATCATTTTAGTGCATGATTCCAAAATTGAGAAACAGATCCAATTATTCGGTGGACTGTATTATTGGGAATAGTGGGGATTAACTATTAATAGGCCACAAAAGTTTTGGATCAAGCTTATGTTTGTTTTTATACCTTCATTAAGGCTTATGTGAACTTATCAACGGATTAAATGACAAATAAATACTACAGAAACATTAAGGTGTATGTATCTCCGTAAGTTTTTAATAGTAGGGCATTTAATTACCACTGTTTTATAAGAGTATGGTCTACCATATTTGAATCTTCTTATTTTTTGGATAATGTACTTAAAATGATATGAAAAAACATATTAACGGCAAAGATATAAAATAGATATGCAAAGGTGGCCCCACAGTAAGGGCCGCACCATTTTAGGTGAGACCGGGGTCTCACCGTAATCCTTTCCTAAATGGGAGAGTGGATTGCATGCATTGTGTGGCGCTCACACAGATCTCCGTTACAAGTCCACTCCGTCCATACGTTTTAAAGATTAGGTTGGGATAGGAATCTAAAAATAAAGCATATACCACCAGAAACGGTGGGCATTGAATGCTTCAGGTGACAGTAGTTTTGCATCATGACGACATTTGTTCCTATGGTTTATCTTGTAACCATATGATTGATTTGAATGGCATATAAACATAAGGGTTACCTCTAATTAGATGGTTTTAACGTTTTTATTTCCATTATTTTATTTGTGGTGGGGCACCTAAGTTCATACTTATGCTTCAATACCATGCAGAGAACAGAAATATTAAGTATCAGAGGCTAGGTCAGTTTTTCCCATGTGCTGAGGGAAGGAAACGGTCCGGCGGATAGTTTAGCTTGCTAAGGACCCTTCTGATCTCCCTCCCCATATCGGGGGTGATCTTTCCGGACAAAATGGGCCTTGGTAGCATTAGGGAGGCATACCTGTCGGCCTAAGTCCGGCCTAAGTCATATTCATAGAGTTTTATTCTTTTCAGTTTTCTACATGATAGGCTTCCCCCCGGTTTTTTTTTTTTTTTTCCTCGCGTGGCTCGAAAGCGGTTGAGGTTTTTGTACATAGTTCAACTTCTATGATATAATACTCGAGATTTTTCTTTAAAAAAAAAAAAAAAAAAAAAGAGAGATTCATAACTCTATTTATATATATCAGCATATTTTTTGGTCCTCTCTCTCTCTCTCTTAACTCATCTAACTGTCCATTTGAACGGCCATAGCCAATCAGACAGGATTATTTGACTGGTGTGATTTTCGTGCCAAATTCCATCCCCAGTTTGGTCACACTATTTGTAGGGCATGGGATGCGGTTTGGCTATTGACCTCAACACTAGCCAGCTAGGTAGTGTCAAAGCTCTATGGACCCCACTATGATCGATATGTTTTATCCATGCTGTTCATTCATTTTGCTTGCACATTTTAGAATATGATCCAAAAATCGCGGAAGATCCAAATCTCATATGGACTACACCACAGGAAAATATTCTTGATTGAACATCTGCCCGTTAAAACTTCTTTAAGGCACACTGTCACACATGGACTTGGATGAAGGGAAAATACAAACACAAATATTATGTATTATCTTTACACAAATATTGAGCTTTGAATAATGAATATCAACCAAAACACTCTCCTATCGTGTGGTCTGATTGAGCTTTGAATAATGAATATGCCACAAATTTGGGGCCGATCTGTACTATCCCCATGCATCGGGGCTAGCTAAAGACGGTAAGTCAAGGCAGGAGCTCTATTGGGCTAACCTTGATATGTGTTATATCTACATTGTCAATCTATTTTAATTGATCATTTTAGGGCATGGTCCTAAAAATGAAGCGGTCAAAGGCTTAAGTGTAAAATAGCACAACAAATAGTAGAGATTAAACGCCTATTGTTAAAGACCTTTTAGGGCCACAAAAGTTCTAGATTAAACTGATATTTTGTTTTCCCCTCATCCAAGTCTGTGTAACCTCATGAACATGTTTGATGGCAAATAAACATCATGGTAGGCCTTAGAAAGGTTTCAAGGGTGGACATTACTATTACCAATGCTTCTTGTGGTGTGGTCCATGCAAGCCTTTAGTTTGCCTCTTTTATGAGCTCATGCACCAAAATGATATGTCAAAATAGATGGATGGCATAGATCAGACACATATATCAATGTGGGCCCCATGGAGCCCCTATCAGGACCATTAGTCTCTAGCCAGGCCTTGCTATGGATATAACGTTGTACCCAATCCATGCCGTACAATTTTGGGGTGTTACCTTAAAATGATCTAGACAAGCACATGAAGAATGCCCTAAAATGAGCTGGAAAAACACATGAACAATAGTGATAAAACACATACATCATAGGGTGCCCCACAGAATTTACTAAGTTCACAAACCCTTCCTCTCAAGAGAACATTCAAGGCATCTGTGTGATCATGCAGGGTGCAGGCCCCCACATTCATCACAGAGGAGTAGAGGTGGGCATTTCATACCCGAACCGCTGGATCGGACCCGATCAGACCCGATTCGAACAGAACCGACGGTCAAGATCGGGCAGGATCGGGTAGTAGAAACCAGATCCAAAATTTTTTTGGGTCGGTTCCGGATAGACCGTGTTCCGACCCGACCCGACTCGGAATTCGACCCGATAGGATCCGACTCGAACAGACTGACCCGACCGTATATATATATATATATATATATATATATATATAGTATATATATATATATATATATATATATATATATATTTTATTTTACTTTTTACCCGAGCACTGTTTTTTTACCCTACCCTAACCGCATCTCCCCTCTCACCGCCCGAACCCTAAAAATCCCCAAATCTTCTCTACCCTACCCGCTAATACCCATCTATCTACCTATTAACAATCTCTCTCTCGCTCTCTCTCTCTCTCTCTCTCTCTCTCTCTCTCTCTCTCTCTCTCTCTCTCTCTCCATGGATTCCACCACTAACTATTCCATCATCGTTGTCGGAGCTGGGATTTCAGGTAAGAACAGCTAAGCTGTCAGATTTCTGTACGAAATTCCGTCGCAGACCATCTGACATTTTATTTTTTGCAATTTTTTCATGTCACGTTTCGAAGATATTTCGGCTGCGAAGGTGTTGGCGGAGAACGGGGTGGAGGATCAAGTGATTCTAGAAGCGTCGGATCGTATCGGGGGTAGGATTCATAAAGAGGATTTCTGTCGATTGAATGTGGAGACCGGTGCGGGTTGGATCCAAGGCGTTGGTGGGAAAGAATCCAACCCCATTTGGGAACTCGCCTGCAAATCCAGCCTTCGTACCTGCTTCTCCGATTGCAGCAATGTCAGATACAAAATCTCTCTCTCTCTCTCTCTCTCTCTCTCTCTCTCTCTTTTTTTTTTTCTCTTGTTATGGATCTGAACCTAGGCCAATCCAATTCGACTCAGTTTTCCTGACTGAGTCTGATTCGGATCGGTCCAGGGCAACGTGGGCTAGGGTCGGATTGGGTTAGAGGGCTAGGACTCGGTCTTGGTTCTAACCAAGTTCGGGTTAGCTCATGCAGGACTCGGACCTAGTCGAGTTGGGCCAAATCTGATTCGACTCGGTCCGATGCCCAGCTCTAGAGAGGAGCCTCGCAGATACAGGCCATGATTTTTTTTTCTTGTGCTACATCAACATTAGTGAGACAATCGTACATACAGCTGCAGCACACCAACATCAGTGAGACAACCTTACATACAGCTGCAAATAGTCTCCTGGTGGGGAAAAGCTTATGTCCCTGCAACCACATGCTTTCAAAGGGACTTGTATCGGTTCCCAGCTCGGCCTGTCCCAGGCTTGAAACAAGCTGGGGCTACGAGGAGCCCACAGTTATGTATGGGTTTATCTATACCGTCAATTCATTTTTTTTCATGTTCTTTTAGTGTGTAAGCTCAAAAATAAAGCAGATTCAAGTCTTATGTGGACCACATAGTGAGAATTAATCTATCACCGTTAAAAATTTCTTGCGATCTTGGATCAAGCTGATATTTGTATGTTGGCGCTCATTAACAGGTTGGATGGAAAATAAATATGGCGATGGGCTTTAGGAAGGTTTCAACAGTGGGTGTTATTATCACTGTTGCTTTGCTGGCTTGGTTCATTTTGAACCTTTGATCTGTTTCATTTTTGAGCTAATATTCTAAAATATCTGTAAAATGGATGGATGGCATTCACAAACCCTGGGTCAGACACCTGCCTGTCTGGAGCTCTGGTCAATCCACGCCCCTTTGAAAGGGAAGCGGATTGGCTGGTCTACCACATACCAGGGATATAAGTATAACTGGTGTGGTTACGTGTAAGACGAGCGAGGACGCTCCTAGAGCTCGTTCAAAAGAGATCAAAGTTAAATAGTCCTCAAAATTATGTGTATATCATATCCACACCATTAATACATTTTTAGAGATTGTTTTAGGTCATGAGCCAAAAAATGAATTATATTCAGAGATCAAATGGACCACACTAGAAATAGAAGGGGGGATAATGATTTTTACCGTTAAAACATTCGTAGGCCCACCATAATGTTTATTTTTCATCCAATCCATTCATAAGGTCAAAAATACCTGGATGAAGAGGAAAAACAAATATCATATGGATCCAAAACTTCTGAGACACTTAAAAGGGTTTCAATGGAAGATGCTCAATCCCCTACTTCTTTGTGCATTGTGGTCCAGTTGATCTTTAGATCTATGTTATTTTTTGGGTCAAGTCTTATGACTAGCTCGCCAAATGAATGGATGGTTTGGATATAACACATACCTTATGATATAACGTTGAAAACTTCTCTGGGCCAAGGAGGTTTGGTATGGATGTTTCTGTTTTCTGTTCATCCTGATATTTTCGATCCTATGGATAGGTTAGATGGCAAGTAAAATTATGAGAGGGATATAAATCTCAGGTGAACCACACCACAGGAAAATAATATTGATTGAATATCCACCATTAAAATTCTCCTAAGGCCCACTGTACTGTTTATTTGACATCCAATCTATTGATTAGGTCATACAGATGCAGATGAAGGAAAGAATTAAAAAAAAAAAAAAAAACAAGGATCATCTTGATGCAAAACTTTTATGGCCCCCAAAAAATTTATAATGGTTGACTTTCATTCAATACTGTTTCCTGTAATGTGGTCCACTTGAGATTAGGATATACCTAATTTTTGGTTTCATACTATAAAATGATCTAGAAAAATAGATGGACGGCATGGATGAAACACGTACATCATGGTGGAGCCTACAGAGCACCGACCACAGGGGACTAGCCAATCCCATTTCCTACGGAAGCGGACTGCGTAATGAGTAACTTTGTACACCAAGCGTACTGAGTAAAGTCTACTGGACACACTGTCATTTATGTATTTTATCTATTCGGTCCATTGATTTTATAAGATAATTTTAGATCTTGAACCAAAAAAACCAAGCATATTCAAATCTTAATTGATCTATATTTCAGGAAACAATGTGAATTAAATATCTACGGTTGAAAAATTATTGGGGGCTATAGAAGTTTTAGATCAAGCTGGTATTTGTTTTTTTCCTTTCATCCATGCCTGTGTGATCTCATGAATCTGTTGGATGACAAATAAATATCACTGTGGGCCTTAGGAAGGTTTCAACGGTGGAGATCAATATTCCCACTTTTCCTGTGGTGTGGACCAAATTAGCTTTGGATATAGTTAAAATTTGGGCTCGATTGTTAGACTGATCTGAAAAAATGGATGGACTGTGTAGATAAACCATATACATTACCGGTAGGCCCAACAGAATTTACTCAGTACGATGAGAGCTCAATGAGCACGAGGTACCGAGTGGCTATGAAAACTTTTGCTGTTGCAGGTAAATTTGTCATTAAAAACAAAAACCACTCATATAACATCACTGAGATTATGCCCCAGGAAGAACGGCTTGGACTAAACTGCATTCCAGGCGCTTCTTTAATGCACCAACTCTACTTTTCTGCAGTCAGCATCAGAGGATTGGATCCGGATCCTCTGTTTGCCAAAGCATGACTTTCCTGCTATTTTCCTCCTTTGCTGTAAAGTGATTGGTCCGGCTCAGTCGGTAAAACCCTAAAATTTGATGCATTAAAAAAATTAAAATAGTTATTTAAAAATTTTATTTTTAAATAAAAAATAAAAACAAGTTAATAATCGAGTTGGTAAAGACATTCTTAATTGAGAGATAGGTTTAAGGATTGATTCTTGGAGTAGTAATAATAAATTTTTTATCAAATGTCATAAAAAAATTCAAATTCTGGATAAGGGAGGATGTGCTCATCCTATCTTATTAGAATTTTCTTTAAAAAGGAATACGGAAGATTTTTGCATTAAAAAATAATAATAATAAATAAAAAAGAGAGAGATAGGAAACCCTAAAGTAAAAGGAATAGAAAATTCTAAGAAGTCTCGATCAGGTAAGTTCTAATTGTTAGATCTTTTTAATTTTTTATTATGTTGTTAATTTCTTGTTTATCTATACAATGGATGGTGTGGATCATCCACATCATCATCGTATAAGTGTGAAGAGTCTATTTTAATAAAGTGATGTTTTTATAATTTTAGGTTTGGTAAGTAAAATTTTATGAATATATTGAATGAATGGAATCTGATTGTACTAAAATAGATCTGTACGGATCATATGATCCCTAAGGCCAAAATATACAAGCGCCCTAATATTCAGATCAATCTAACCATCAGATGGGCCACATTAGTTAGACCTAAAAGTGTTTGATAAAGGAAACTTAGATGTTTTACGCAAGTGTTGCTATCACTTGATGTAGAAGGTCGAGATGGGCCATTGACGAATATGTGGTTAGATCCATACCACTCCTCAAATGCATAGAGGTAAAACATGACAAAACCTCAAGAATTTGAATGATCTGACCATTCGATGGACCACCCCGATCAAGTAATTATCATTTAATTTTATAATCTTAAAAAGGAAAAAAAATAAAATAGAAATTTTAATTATTTGATTATTTTGGATTTGGCCACCTAGGATGTTAATTAGAGGTGGGCCCTATCATGTAATAAAAATATATGAATAATAATATTGTTGATATAACTGATAGGATTTCTGAATTCAAACCAACCTAATTACCTTGTAGATTCTACACTACCAGACTCAGGTGAGTGACCCAACTTATCTCATAATTCATTAAAATTAAAATAAATCATCGTGATTGTTTGATTGATTTACTAGTTTGAATATTTTGATATGATAATTGTACGATAAATTTATATGTGAATATTTTAATCGAGATAACTATGCCAAATATGAAAAATATGCATTTACATATTATCCTTCATTCATTGCATTGTATAATGCATGGTCAATCCTAGGGGCCCTCCCTAGAAGAAATGTCGATCCTGGTAGAGCGTTACCAAATGCGGGCTATGCCTAAGCCTACCGAAAGGTGGAAGCCTACCCAACGGGTGGATGCAGGTTGACGACCTCCAACCCAAGCAGATGGACGATCACCCCATCTGATGCATTTATACCCCATTTTACATCATTGTACATATATTTTTGTATTATTTTAATTGATATGATTATGAACCATGCTGGGTTATATCACTAAGCCTGGTCAACTTACATTTTTATTGATGAAAAAACCGTACAGATGTGAATGAGGGTGGGCCGGTGGCTCAAGAATGTGAATATGTGGTCAAACCGGAAAGGACTTAAGGAACACGTGGCCCTACTTGACAGAAGAAGAAGTTGCTGTCTTATACTAATCATGATATTTTTACTTTAATTATATTTAATTTTCTTAGATTGTAAATTAATTCTTTCAACTTATTGGACATGTTTATTTCATTTCGTAAGATCCCAATTGAGAGGGTCCTTATATATGTTTATAATTAATTATTGGAACAAATGATCATTTCTTATTTTTGAGATGTTGTTGAATATGAATGGAATGTCAATCTACGGTAGAGCTAGTAGGTAGATGAATAATTATATAATTGAATGAAATTAGTACACTCAGTGTACGTATCATGGACCGAAACTCGGGTCTGAGGGTGCACACTCTGTACTCGAAATTCGGGGCGTGACACAGTCAACAATGCAAATTCAATGCATTCCACGGTCACACGATCCAATTAGATTGCAACTTCCTGCTGGACGCAACACAAAGGATCCGTATTCCAGAGCATTGTGCATGAACCACTGAAGCTCTGTGGGGTCTACTACATTGTATATGTCCAAAAGGGATGCTGTTTTGCGGAAAAAGCCTCTGGCAGGAAGTTCATCTAGGTGGGGCCCACCATGATGTTTGTGATAAATTCACTCCGTCAATTTATTTTTTGAGAACATTTTAGGATATTTGAAAAAAATGAGCCAAACTCACAACTAAGTATGCTGCACTGCACTAAAGGAAAAGGTGGATAGGGAAATTACTATCGTCCGCAGTGATGTTTTATGCCATCCATATTGTTCATAACTTCATTTCTAATGGGGTGAACTGAAAACACAACTATTATCTGGTTTCAAAACTTCTATGGCCCATGCATATTTTAGCGGCGAACGTTCAATTCTCACATTTCAGGTCACTAGAGTCTTGGTTCAGGCACATTTTTTTGTCTAATGTTTTAAAATGAACTTACAAAACGGAAGGACAAAGTAAATTTTCGAGGCAAGGATGAACATGATGAGGTCGATCACCATCTTCCTTGAGCATAACTAATTCGATTTCATGCAGCATTTCTAGACTCTCATTGAGACTTCTCAAATTTACGGAGAAAAAGCAAGAAACTATGACAAGAGTCAAGCCGTTTGGTCAAACCATTATCGTCATCAATAGAAAGATTCTTTTCCACCGAGGGAAATTATATGATACGTGTCACTTATATTTACACATCATACATCGATTTCATGACAAGTCGTGCTTATAATCATGCAATCCAGACCATTGATCTCTTGTATGCAAGCATTCATAGACTATTATATCAAATATTTTATTGATAGGAAAATCTTAATGCTTTGATTAGTGGCACACAAATAAACAGTTAAAAAGAGAAATAAAACAAGGATCTAGATTCAACTAAAAAAACTCCCATACATAATCTCTAAAAGTAGAAGAGTTTCAACCAAATATAACAACTAGACTTAATTTATCAATGGCTTGGATTACCAAATCATGCTCCCGAATTGTGAGATTTGAGAACGCATATGCACCGGACAAAGTTGCGGACCAGGTATCATTTAATTCTTCTACCAACAAAAAGAGAAATTTAGGACTGTGGACCTCACCTTTTAGCCAGCTATTTTTATGAAAGAAGACAAACCTTCTTTTGCAACTTAGACCTGCACGTGCAGATTACGAATTTCAGGACGAAAATACCCCTCCTTTTTGCATTCTCTTTTCTCTGCTGCTGTTTTTCTTCTCCCTTTCAACTGTTTCATTTTCCTTTCCCTTTCCACTGCTACTTCACTACCGTCGCTTTCACCCCTTTTCTGCGCCCAGTTAGAAAGATGAAAAAAAAATCTTTTTGTGGGCCCCCCTTATCAACATTTGTCTTCCTCTGAAAATGGTCAGTCCAGTGAAGAAAGCACGAAGCACAGGTATATTTTAAACTCAGTTGGGCTCACATTGAATGTATGGGTACAGGAAACAGATTGGCTACTCCTCTGGTGCTCTGTGGGCCCCACCATGATCTACGTGGCTGGTGGTTGGTGCGTTGTGGGCCCCACCATGGTGTACGTGGCTGGTGGTCGGTGCTCTTTGGGCCCCACCATGATCTACGTGGCTGGTGGTCGGTGCGTTGTGGGCCCCACCAAGGTGTACGTGGTCGGTGGTGTATGTGGCCCACCACATGGTGTATGTGACTAATGGTCGTTGCTCTGTGGGTCCCACCATGGTGTACGTGGCTTGTGGTCGGTGCTCTGTGGGCCCCACCATGGTGTATGTGTTTCATCCATTCTGTTCATCCATTTTGTCCGCTCAATTTCCATCTAATTTGTATCGATCCCTAGCGGGGGTGGCTAACATGGAGTGTGTGCACTGACATGGGTGTGTACTAACAAGCTAACCCAAAATAAAAAAAAAAAATCCATCTAATTTAAGAGGTTGAGCCCCAAATTAGATGGAAATTTGGCTGGTGGCCTGCTAGAGGAAAACAATGGTGATTGGATATCCATCATTTAAATCCTCCTGAGGCCCACTGTACTATTTGTCTGAAATCCAATCTGTTTTTTAGGTGATAAAGACCTAGATGAAGGCTAAAAACAAAGATCATCTTGACCTAATACTTTTATGGCCCCCAAAAAGTTTTTAATGGTCGATGTTCATTAAATATTATTTCCTGTAATGTGGTCCAATTGAGATCAGGATATACCTCGATTTTTGTATAATATGATAAAATAATCTATAAAAATAGATGATGGGGCCCATAAAGCACCGAACACCAGCCATTAGCTGGTGGCAGGGGGAGTAGCCAATCCGTTTCCTGTAGTATATCCACACCGTCCATCCGCTTTTCCATAAGCCCCAAATTGAAGCGTATTAAAATATCAAGTGAATCATACCACAGGAAACAGTGGGCATAATGATTTTCTAATTTGTCCTGCTGATTTTATGTTTCCCCCGCTCAATTTCATGTTTACCTAGCTGATTTTATAGTTTGCCCCGCTGATTTCCTGTTTCCCCCACTCAATTTCATGTTTGCCCCACTGATTTTTCAGTTTGTCCCGTTCAATTTGATGTTTGCCCCGCTCAATTTCATGTTTCCCCCACTCAATTTCATGTTCGCCCTGCTGATTTTATAGTTTGCCCCGCTGATTTCGTGTTTCCCCGCTCAATTTCATGTTTGACCCGCTGATTTTCCAATTTGTCCTGCTCAATTTCATGTTTGCCCCACTTAATTTTATGTTTCCCTCACTCAATTTCATGTTTGCCCCGCTAAATTTTATGTTTGCCCCGATCAATTTCATGGTTGCCTCGTTCATTTCCTAGTTTGCCCCGCTCAATTTCATGTTTGCCCCGCTCATTTCCTAGTTTGCCCCACTCATTTTCATGCTTGCCCCGCTCATTTCCTAGTTTACCCCGCTCAATTTCGTGTTTGCCACGCTCATTTTCTAGTTTGCCCCACTTAATTTCATGCTTGCCCCACTCAATTTCATGCTTGTCCCCCTCATTTCCTAGTTTGCTGTCACGCCCCAAACTCGGAAACCGGGCTCACAAAATTCCCGATCGCCGAATCCGGTGCTGACAGCCTCCGTAGAACCCCATTCTCGGGTCCCAGCAACCATACGCCAGGTTCCGATCCTAGGATGTTACAAGGAGGATTTTCAACATCGGTTTAATTCGTAATAAGCATAACCAAAGGCATAACCCACAAACAACAACCAAAAACTCCATCACATTTCCACTATGATAAAAAACTTTACAAGTACAATGAGCATAAAGGGAAATACAATGAAAATGGACAAAAAGCTCCAAAAAGATCTGCTTTGCGCTCCTCCCTCAACGCTGCTGCGTCCTCGCGTCACCTGCACACAACGGTCATGCATAAGCTTATAGAAAGCTTAGAGGGTGGTGAAAGTGTGTGCACAAGGTAGTAATGCAGATATACAGTATCAGAGTAATGCGGAACATGCTGGTGAATCCATGAATACCATTAGCTGTACCAAGGCTATGCGATGCAAGACATGAATGATATCGGCCATACCAAGGCTATGCGATGCGAGATGCAACTCAAGCATACAAATCCTCATCTATATCTACGTATCAATACAGCTTAAATCTGAGATATCACCGGGGTCTAGTACACTCTAAACCAGATTGTCGTCCCATCGCGCCAATAAGGTAAGTGGAAGAGACCTCACTACCCGCCTGCCAATATTGGGCTCGACTCATCGATAGCAGACCCATTCCTCGAGCTGGTCAGACTCAGCCTAGCATTGCCCCCTCCTCTAGGGCGGGTTAGGCCGCACCCCCTTCCAACCAACCACGACACAGTGGAAAGCGCGGCCTTCTGATAATCGGCCCTTAGCGCTCATGCACCCACTCGGTCTAGGCGTTGGAGCAGCCTCTTGGTACCATAAGGGTTTAGGGACTTTCACCCAGGGATATCTATAGCACCCATGTAGAACAATATTTTCGGTATCCAATCCTGCCAACCACGTTATGACTGTGGTGGCTATGACCCTGATGTCGCTAGGGCGTATGGTAACCATGTCACACAATGCGAAATGTATGAATCACACTATCCAGTCATGCAGCAATCTTGCGCGTATCGTACGCTCATGTAGGGTAGCACCGCCTAACCGGGAGCCCATAAACAACCTGCCCGAAGGCATATGCTATGATCAGTCACCTCTCATATCAAGCATACATATGATGCGTATGATTATGAGTCATGGAACTATACAAAACATGTAATAAAGTAATGAACTATCCTCCCAATGCAGCTGGGTCTAGACGGCCTACAAGCAACGAGTACGGGCCTATTAATGGGCCTTAGAGAGAGTCGTAATGCGGACATTTAACCAACATTAACCTTGCAATGTGGACGTCAAACCAACATTGCTCCCAAGGCGTATCCCGTAGTGAATATCATTACATGAACCAGGTTGGGGTTACACATTGCAATGGGCCTTAGGTTCATCCCATTGGGCCTTAAATACATCAATGGGCCTAGTCTCATATGGTCCGTTCATTCATCAAGTGGGCCACATCAATGGGCCGCACCAATGGGCCTTATGCGCATTGCAATGGGTCATAACCCGTGGGCCTTAGATTGCATCAAATGGGCCTAGTCTCATAGGTCTTATATGTAACAAATGGGCTACACCAAACGGGGCCCCATATGTACATCAAATGGGCCTCAACCCATAGGCCCTAATACATCTCAATGGGCCTTAACCCATAGGCCCCTAAAACATCAAATGGGCCTAGTCCCATGGGCCTTAGAATACATCAAATGGTCTAATGACATGGGCCTTACATCCACATCAAAGTGGGCCCCAACGATCTACCACAAATACATTAAGATGGACCTCAAAACATGTCAAGGTGGGGTCCACTTGGACTATGGATCTGGTTCATTCTTAACTCATGCCATAAAATGGTCTTTCAAAATGGATGGACGGATTGGATGTAACATATGCATCATGGTTGGGGTCCACATGAGGGTCAACCATAAAGTATATTATATTACATAATATAATATAATATATATATACACACACAACCACACATGCACACACCACACGTACACACACACGCATGCACACACACACCCACTGAACACACACGCACACACACGCACGCACCCACTGAACACACACGCACACACGCATGCACAGATACATCCGCGGGCTCCACCGTCCAGGCGGACGATGGATAAAATACATAAATCACTGTGGGACCCACATGGGGCCCACCTTAATGTTTACAGGCCATCCAGGCCGCCCATAAGGTCACCCAGGCCTAGATAGAGGGGAAAAGTAAATTTCAACTTGATCCAAAACTTCTGTGGGCCCAAAAAGGTTCCAATTGTAGACAGTTCAATTCACACTGTTTCCTTTGATGTGGGCCACCAGAGCACTGGATGGGCCTGATTTTTGGAGGGGGCCCACCTCAGGAGGTGGCCCACCAAATAAACGGCTTGGATGAAAAATAAGCATCATGGTGGGGCCCACGGTAGGAGCCGTGGGTGGCTACGTCCGTTCGTCGTCCGTCCGTCCATCCGGCGCAGGCGGGCATTTGCATGGCCGTGCGCGTCGACACAAGAAGCAAGCATGCATGCCATTATGTGCATCATTTTATTTTATTATTTTTTTAAATGTTATTTTCTGTGGTTTTTCACAGGTAGGGCCCACATCAAGTAAATCCAACCCGTCCATTGCACCCTGTGGCTCAAGACTGTCCAAATGAGTCCAATATCCAATATTTTTTGGCACATAAAACTGTCAAGGTGACTTTCAACTGTAGGAATTACTATTTAACAGGCCATGGCCCGCCTGAAGGTCGGATGGACCTCATTTTTTTCTCAACACCTAAAATGGTATGGAGGATGAAATGGACGGCACAGATTGAATTTATTCATCAAGGTGGGGCCTGCATGAGCGTCCCACCTCAAAAGCTTAAAGCAAGCTAATATTTATGTTTTCATTTTGACGTCCAATGTCCCTTGACGCTGGACGGCTTGATGTTGCACGTACACTGAGGTGGGCCATGCTTAGGTGGGCCACACATGATGGGTGGTGCGGGTATAACACATTCAAAGTGGGCCCCACACATAAATGGCTTAGATACAATACCTACCTCGTGGTGGGATCCACATCAATGGGTGGCATGGATAAAGTCATGCATCAAGTGGGCCACAAGCCATCATACACAAAGGAAAAAGGGAGAGGGAGAGAGATAGAGAGTGGGACACGCGTGATGGAGGGACCCCAACACTATGGGCCCTCCCTTGCAACCAAACATACATCAAGTGGGTCTCATTACACATGGGCCCATTAAATCCAAAATCCAACGGTGGGGATCCCTTCTCCACTAAAGTAGACGGTCTAGATGACCCTAGGCATACAAGAAAATAAACATCATGAGGGGGTCCATGGAGAATGGCCCCATCATGGAATGATCATGATGATCAAAGTGGGCCATCGGCCACATCTTAAGGTCCCAAGTGAGATCCAAACCATTGATCGGTTGGCCTCACTTGGCCCATCTTAAAAACATGAAAAACTACTCTTATCAAGCACCCACCGTTCGATCTTCTTGCTCCTATTGGTTCCTTAGCTCCTTAGCTTCAATTCTAATGGAGGAGATGAGGAATGGATGGCTAGGATGGGAGATCTTGGGATAGAAAGGTGGGCCACACTTGGAGCTTTGAAAGAGAGGGAGAGGCTCATATGTATGGAGGGTTGTGGGGTTGTTTGGAAAGTGTTTTGAAAAATGAGAGAGAGAGACTTGTAAAGGGAGAGAGAGATGGGTGATGTTTGATGGAGTGATGGATGTGGTGAGTGATGGGTGTAAGAGACTTTTTGATTTTTGTGGCCATTGGTGTAAGAAAAGTATAGGCTTGTAAGAGACTTTTTGACTTTGGGGTTGCTTGGAAATGGGTGAAAAGTGATGTGTACTTGACCCTTGATGGGATTGATTGATGGATGATTGATGTGACATCTCGTAGAGATTCTCTTGGGTTTCACACGCGCGGCATTTTCCTCGCACCGAATGCTGGCCTACATCTCTTGGCCAGAGTATCACCTCAGCGCGCGAGTCGCAGCATCGGAACCGCTGCGACGGTGCGGTCGCAATGGTACAAGTCTCGGGTTGAGTCGAATCAGATTAACGACATGTGAATCAAGGTCACGCGCAACTCGGTTAAGGGTCGAAGGTTACCAGAATTCGACCGAAAAGACCGTGGGAACCTACGGAACGGTACGGTCTAGGATACGGGTCTTACATTTGTCCCGCTCAATTTCATGTTTGCCTCACTCATTTCCTAGTTTACCTCGCTTAATTTCATGCTTGCCCCCTCATTTCTAAGTTGCCCCGTTCAATTTCATGTTTGCCCTACTCAATTTTATGCCTGCCCTGCTCATTTTCTTGTTTGCCCCACTCAATTTCATGTTTCCCCCGCTCAATTTCATGTTTACCCCGCTAATTCTCTAGTTTGCCCCCAATCAATTTCATGTTTGCCTCTGCTCAAAACCTAAACCTAAAACCTAAATGTATTCTGAAATCCCTAAACCTAAACCTTAACTTATTCTCAATTCCCTAAACCTTAACCTATAATCTAACTTAAACTTAAACCTATAACCGACACTTATAACCTAAGCCTATAAGCTATAAACTAAATGTATTATCAAAACCCTAAACCTAAACCTACACCTAATCCTAATCCCAACTCCCTAACCTAAACCTAAACTTGAAAACCTAAACCTAAACCTATAACCGAACTTAAACCTAAACCTATAACCTAAATGTTTTCTCAAATCCCTAAACCTAAACCTACACCTAATCCTAATCTCAACTCCTTAACCTAAACCTAAACTTGAAAACCCAAACCTAAACCCGGTCCCGAACCCGATTTCCTAAACCTAAACCTTAACCTATTCTCAGTTCCCTAACCCTTAACCCATAACCTAACTTAAACCTAAACTTATAACCTACACTTATAATCTAAACCTATAACCTACACTTAGATGGGCCCACATTGAATGTATGTAGTATATCCACGCCGTCCATCTAGTTGAGCCCCAAATTGAAGCATATCAAAATATCAAATGAATTATACCACGGGAGACAGTGGGCATAATGATTTTCTAGTTTGCCCCGCTGATTTCATGTTTCCCCCGCTCAATTTCATTTTGTCCCGCTGATTTTATAGTTTGCCCTGCTGATTTCATGTTTCCCCCCGCTCAATTTCATGTTTGCCCCACTGATTTTCCAATTTGCCTCGCTCAATTTTATGCTTGCCCCGCTCATTTTCGTGTTTGCCCAGCTGAATTTCATGTTCCCCTGCTCAATTTCATGGTTGTCCCGCTCAATTTCATGGTTGCCCCGCTCATTTCCTAGTTTGCCCCGCTCAATTTCATGTTTACCCCGCTCATTTCCTAGTTTGCCCCGCTCATTTTCATGCTTGCCCCGTTCATTTCCTAGTTTGCCTCGCTCATTTTCATGCTTGCCCCGCTCATTTCCTAGTTTGCCCCACTCAATTTCATATTTGCCCCGCTCATTTCTTAGTTTGCCTCGCTCAATTTCATGTTTGCCCCGCCCATTTCCTAGTTTGCCCCGCTCATTTTCTAGTTTGCCCCGTTCAATTTCATGTTTGCCCTACTCAATTTCATGCTTGCTTACGTTGGTAGTTTGGCTTGCACAATTTTCGGTATTTCCCGTTCCAGTTCCATCTCCATTTCATATGAAGCTTGTTCAAATTAATGAAATGCGTAATCCGCACGTGCAGGTCTAAGTTGCAAAAGAAGGTTTGTCTTCTTTCATTAAAACAGCTGGCTAAAAGGTGGGGTCCACAGTCCTAAATTTCTCGTGAGAAATTTAGGACATGGACCCCACCTTTTATGTAGCTGTTTTTATGAAAGAAGACAAACTTTGTTTTGCAACTTAGACCTGCACATGCGGAGACCAAATTTCAAGATGAAAATACCCCTCCTTTTCACTGCCGTCCACTTTTCCTCTCCCTTTCCACTGTTTTCTTTTCATCTCCTTTTCCACTATTGCTTTCACTACCGTTGCTTTCACCCCCTTTCCTCCCCTTTCCACCGCGGCTTCCGTTGCTTTCACCCCTTTGCACCACTGATTTCACTGCTGCTTTCACTGCCGGTTTCTTAACAACATTGGAATGCATCCTCCCTGCACATCAGCAATCACACCCTTTTTCCGAAAATGGTGAGTCTAATGAAGAAAGCACGCACCACAGGTATATTTTAAACTCTATTGGCCCCACATTGAATGTATGTACTATGTCCATGTCGTCCATCCATTTATCTATCTAATTTAAGGGGTTGAGCCCCAAATTGAAGCATATGAAAAGATCAAAGTGGATCATACCACGGGAAACAGTGTGGATAATGATTTCCACCATTGAAACCACAGAAGGCCCAACAGTGATGTTTGTTTGTTATCCAACCATTCATAAGATCATACAGAGATGGATTAATAGAAAACACAATTATAAGCTTGATCCAAAACTTTCGTGGCCCCTAAGAAGGTCTGATGCTACGCTTGCTGAATTCCATGTTTCATTCATTTGTTGTTTGTTATTGCAAAGAAATTTGCATTTGCTTGTATTTGTTTTTTCCAGAGACCTTGTTCTAATAATTTGACCATTTCATGGGGAAAATGTCTTAGCCGAAGAGTTCTAGTGACTCTCCAATGTGCAGGCTTACTAGGCTAGGACTACACAACAACATTTTGAGAGGCTCAAGATGAGGCATGGCTTTAAAACTCATCGAATTGAGTTGATTGGATTTTGTGTGGCCTCCATGAGAAACTCATTTCCATCGAGTTTTTAAAGGAAAACACAAAAGGCTCATCAAGTAGGTTTGCAAATATGACCAAGTATGGGACAAGTCGAGTAACTTGAAATAACATGTTCATGTCCACTAATTGAATGACATGAAAAAATCAAGTGCCAAAATCAATGATATTGAGAAAGACTTGTGCATATTTAGAATTTCCAACAACATTCTCCAATGACTTGTGCATGAAGCCTTCCTCCCTTGAGACTTTTCAATTCTTCTCTCATTAGCACTGACAAGTGAGCTTTCAAATACGGTTCATCAAGAGGAATTCCACAGAGAATCATTCTCAACGCAAGAAAATCATCCATGTCTCCGTGATTCAATGCAACTGCAATTGTAAGGACTAGTAATTAGTGGAATTTATCATAGAAGGTGTCAAAAATATTTTTTTAAAGAACAAATTGCCCAAAGAACATTTTTTAGGTTATTCAACTAGAACAAGTGGATGAACAAGTGCATTTCATCTCGCTTTCAACAACACATCTAATAAGTCTTAAGTAGAAAACATACCTCTCAATGCAATGTGCTTATTGGAATGAACATTTCGAGCATCATTCAAAGCATTCCTCAGAAGATCCATAAAATATTCTTTTGGGACACCTCCATAGTTTAGTAGTGAAATAAAATTCTTATTTAGGTACGTTTTCCTTGGCTGGTTGCTAAAAAAGGAAGACAAGTAATTTGGATCCAATCTTCACATCAGCTTTGCGAATAACAAATAACCGTTACATACAAGCACTAAAAGTTTGCCTCGATAAATTTTGTTGAAATGTTGTACTATATACATTGTATTTTATACATTATTGAATATGTATTGTACATTGTTGTATACATTTTTTGTTATATACATTTCCTGTTGTATACATTGTGTTATATACATTGTTGAATATACATTGTACATTGTGTTATATACATTGTGTTGTATACATTTCATGTTTGCCCCGCTCAATTTCATGTTTGCTCAGCTCAATTCCTAGTTTGCCCCGCTGAATTTTATGATTGCCCCGCTGAATTTCTAGATTGCCCAACTCAATTTCATGCTTGCTCCGCTGAATTTCATGTTTGCTCCGCTCAATTTCTAGCTTCTCCCGCTGAATTTCATGTTTGCCCCGCTCAATTTATAATTTCTCCTACTGAATTCCTAGTTTGCCCCGCTGAATTTAATGTTTGCCCCGCTCAATTCCTAGTTTGCCTGACTGAATTTCATATTTGCCCCGCTGAATTCCTAGTTTGCCCCGCTGAATTTAATGTTTGCCCCGCTCAATTCCTAGTTTGCCCCGCTCAATTTCATGCTTATCCCGCTGAGTTTCTAGTTTACCCCGCTCAATTTCATGCTTGCCCCTCTCAATTTCATGTTTGCCCCGCTCAATTTCTAGTTTCCCCCACTGAATTCCTAGTTTGCCCCGCCCAATTTAATGTTTGCCCCGCTCAATTCCTAGTTTACCTCGCTGAATTTCATGCTTGGTCGTTATGCCCACTTGACGAGAGATGAAGTGGTTTCATGGGAGGGGCGGAAAGCAGGAGTTAATTGATACTCTAGCAAAGTGGGATGGTTGATATTTAGGTGCTTTGAAATCGAACATATTACCTTCCAGAAGAGAAGGGAAAAAGTTATACATGTTACATATATCACCTCAATCCAGCTGTTTAAGTTGTGCTAACAACATTAGAATGGCTATTTTTTAAAATTCAAATTCATTTAATGTTTCTAATCTCTGTTTAGTAAGCATTTATTCATTGAATTTGGAACTATTTTCATTTGGCCATCCTTTAACTATCTATCAACTGATTCAACCCATCAAGTTTTTTTTTTAAATAATAATTAAATTACTAATGTATCAATGTTTGATATCCATATGAATAAAAGCTTATAACTTGTACAATACTCAAAAGGGTTCATAAAAAAGAATTCCACAGAGAATCATTCTCAACGCAAGAAAATCATCTATGTCTCTGTTATCTGAAAACCAATACAATGACATGTTATCAGTGAATTGTAAATCAATAGAACCTTACCATATGACCCAACTCAATTAAATAATGAAGGACCGATAGCTCAGTTTCTGTTATAGATGAGCATGATAAAGTCTTATTTAGGTACGTTTTCTTTGGTTGGTTGCTAAAAAATACAAGCACTAAAAGCAAACAAGGTGTTTTAATGCTTTTTTTTTTTTTTTTTTTTTTTTTTGCATAGCCACTAGAGCTTCAAACTCTAGATTGGAAATTTCTATGGCATAAATTTGGAACTTTTCATATTAAAGGTTACATTCTTTATGGTGTTTTAATGCTTTATTTTTTTGTTTTGTTTTTTGTTTTATTTTACTTATTTATTTATTTTTACATCAGGTGTGAAGAAGTAAGTTGATAAAGTAATAGTAGGAAAGGAGATGAGAAAATGACTATAGACTTATGGCTACAAATTATAATTGTAGCCTAGATTGTCGATAATATCAACCATAGTTCGATAATATGGCTACGGATTATAACCCCGCTCATTTTCATGTTTGTTCTGCTCAATTCCTAGTTTGCCCCGTCTTGCCCTGCTCAATTTCATGTTTACTTCGCTGATTTTCTAGTTTGTCCCGCTCAAGTCCATGTTTGCCCTACTGAATTTCATGTTCCCCCCGCTGAATTTGCAGTTTGCCCCGATCAATTCCTGGTTTGCCCCACTCAATTTGCAGTTTGCCCCGCTCAATTTCTAGTTTGCCCCGCTCAATTTCAAGCTGCATCCCTTTTCTGAAGTTTCAGACCCTCTTTCTCAACAGACTAGCGTGAAATGATCCATGGAAAACCATTTTTTTGTATTGTTTATTATGATGAAAATGCTTTCTTTCAGTTTCTTTTGTTTTATAGAACAAAGGTATATTTCAGCAGTGGGTGATCCAGGCATGAGAAGAGATGGATTGAGAGTGGCATTTGAAGGTTGGAATTTTTGCAATGAAGTTGGCAATGAAATTCCTGAGATGGGAAGTCCTAGAGCAACTGACTATTTTGATTTCTTAAGTAAGCTCAAACAAACATTTATGGTTTCAAAAATGTATTTCAAGCTCAAAACCAACAGAGAAAAATCTTCACGGTTTTTGTCTATGACTCAATACTGCATTTCAACATCCCAATAAAAGAAAAAAAAAAAAAGAAGAAGAAAGAACTAGTCTCTTTCTGTGATGTCAAAACTGCATTTTAAACTAACAAGCAACATGCATGAAAAAATTCCTGTGGGTTCTTTACCAATTTCAAAACTGCATTTTAATTCTAAAACAGATGGATGATGGAACTTTCCTATTTCCTAGGATTTCAAAACTGAAAATGGCATGCAAAGAAAATTCTTTGTTGGTTTCTTTCAATTTTTTTTATTACTGCATTTAAACATACAAAAGAAGCAATCTTCATGGGTTTCCTTCTATGACTTCAGAACTACATTTTAAGCCTAAAACAAACATGCAGAGAGAGTTTTTCATGATGTTTTCTTCTTCATCTTCTTCTTTTTCTTCATATGCAATCCTCATCACAGTCTTTGTTTCTCTTTCGATTGAACAGATAATCGAGCATAAGTCATCGATAATATCGAGACATGATAGATAGTATCGATAACTCATTTCGAGTAATGACCATAGACCTACGCATAAGTTTCCCCTGCTCAATTTCTAGTTTGCTCCGCTCAATTTCATGCTTGCCCCGCTCAATTTCCAATTTGCCCCGCTCAATTTCTAGTTTGCCCCGCTCAATTTCAAGTTTCTCCAACTCAATTTCCAGTTTGCCCCGCTCAATTTCCAGTTTGCCCCACTCAATTTAATGCTTGCCCCGCTCAATTTCCAGTTTGTCACGCCCAATTCTTATGAAAATCCTTTCAAAGAAAAAAGATTCCTAAATAATACACTTGAGAAAAGAACAATTGGGCATTTTTTAGCTAAGACATATGAGAAAACTTAGTATTTTACTAATATAGTAAGGAACTCATGTACTTGTTAATGAAATAACATGTTCATGTCTACCAATTGAATGAGATGAAAAAATCAAGTGCCAAAATCAATGATATTAAGAAAGACTTGTGCATATTTAGAATTTTCAACAACATTTTCCAAAGACTTGTGCATGAAGCCTTCCTCCCTTGAGACTTTTCAATTCTTCTCTCATTAGTATTGACAAGTGAGCTTTCAAATACGGTTCATCAAGAGGAATTCCATAGAGAATCGTTAATATTTTTTCCTTCTTTTTTGTTGTGAAGAGTAGTTTTATAGATTGATTAAATGCTCAATTGGTGCAAAACTTGCTAACTGAATGAAGCAATCTTTTTATGAAACAGATTTTTGTTGAGTTTGATCTTATTCTACTAGCAAGTGTTTCCTTCGCAAAGGTTCATGTTGCTCACATGCATGATGGCAAAAAAGTTATTGTAAAGGTAATTTTTTAGCGTTCTTCCATTTACATAGACAACTAAAGCTTCAAACTCCAGATTGGAAATCTCTATGGCATAAATTTGGAACTTTTCATATTAAAGGTTACATTTTCTATGGTGTCCTAATGCTTTGTTTCTTTTTTTAAAAAAAATTATTTGTTTATTTTTACATCAAGTGTGAAGAAGTAAGTTGATAAAGTAATAATAATTAAAAAAAAAAAGTTGATAAAGTAATAGTACTTATGAAAAAAGGAGATGAGAAAATAACTGTAGACCTATGGCTACGGATTATAACCATAGCCTAATTGTCGATAATATCGACATATGATAGATAATATCGAGCATAAGTCATCGATAATATCGACATATGATAGATAGTATCGATAACTAACATCGACTAATGACTGTGGATCTATTACTACGGTCAGTGGGACCCTATCACTACGAATTATAACCGTAGCCATAGCTTCGATATATCGAAAAAGTTCAAAATTGTCCAGCGAGTTTGCCTAAAAATTCTGCAATTCTGGATAAACTATCGCTATGGATTATAACCGTAGCGATAACCGTAGCCAGACTGCACAGCGTCAGTGCCACGGTCGTCCGTGTTTTGTTTTTTTTTTTTTTTTTGTCTTGCTTTTGTGGATCCCATCATGAGGTCTGTGTTATATCCAAACCGTCCATATATTTTGCTAGCTCATATTAAGGCTTGAGACGAAAATTAAGATAGATCTAACTATCAAGTGGACCACACTGTAAAAGGCAGTGGGGAATTGAACGTCTACCATTGAAAACCTTTTAGGGGTTACAGAAATTTTGGATCATATGAAATTTGTTTTTCCTCCTTGTTTAGGTCATTGTGACCCTATGAATGAACTTAGACGGGGAGGATTTCTCACAAACATCACAGTGGGCCCCCTAAAGTTTTCTAATGGTTAACGCTCATTCAACACTATTTCCTGTAATGTGGTACACTTGAGATTTGGATATACCTCATTTTTCATCTAATATCATAAAATGATGTGAAAAAATATTTGGATGGCATGGATGAAAAGCATACATCATGGTGGGGCCCACAGACCACCCGCCATTGGTTGGTGGCAAGGGGAGTGCCCAATCCGTTTCCGTGAACGGAGGGGTATTTTCGTCCTGAAATTCGCTCTCCGCACGTGGAGGTCTAAGTTGCAAAACAAGGTTTGTCTTCTTTCATAAAAACAGTTGGATAAAACATGGGGTCCACCTAAAATTGAGCTTTATATCTGCTTCATTTTTCTGCTCATACCTAAAATTAGTTGGGTAAATAGATGAACAGTGTGGATAAGACAGGTATATCAAGGTGGCCCCATAAATGTAAGTTTTTTTTTTTTTTCCTTAGGTGACACGGCGGGCTGTCAACACCACTTTGAAAGTGCAGATGGAAAATCAAAGGTAAAAAATGATTATTTTCTTATCATTCCGATGCTCATTTAACATGTTTACTTCTTAAACACTAAAATACCGTGATGTATATGGCTTATTTACCCTGTCTATCTGTGAAATAAATGCCAGATAAATTTAAGGTTTAAAAAAAAAAAAAAGCCTAAGTGGATCACACCACATGAAAAAGAGAACTGAACACCTACATTTAAAATCTTCCCGAGGCCACTGTTTTCTTTAGTGTGGTTCATTTAAGTGTTGTATTTGCATCATTTTTTGGTTCATAACTTAAAATGCTATGATAAAAAGGATGGATGGCATGGATACATCATATATATCACGGTAGGGCTCATAAATTTAAACTAATCCTTTTAGACCAGTTTTCAAAGAAAAATGCCGGCGAATTTTCAAAACAGTGAAAAAGGTAATAATTGTTTATTTAGGTGTATTTACTAAAATTTAGAAAATCAAACGGTTATAGTAATGTCGCATTATCTAGACGATATTAAATGTGGGTCCCATTTCCAATGGAACCTATCTCTAAAAATCACACTGAGCAAGCAATGACACCGTACGACTAATGGCAATCAAATGGATGGTTAAACGTAAAATAACCAGTGGTCCAAATTCAAAGGAAAAAAAATCACATGGCTAATATAATCTTCCTGGTGCAATTTTTCAGATGGTTGTGTAAATTATCGTACAGTTTGGATTCTTGAAGAGTCATCATCAAAATGTATTTCTTCCATACACCAAAGCCCATTTTTCTTTTTCTTTAAACAAATTCAGTAGCCACTTGTTTTGCATTAAATCATACTTTTTGAGCATTTTATTCCATGCTGTTAGAAACTCTTCCTCATCCCCATAATCATATACACACCTAGTAAAATCATGTTCAAAACTTTTTGAACCTTTAAATACATTGTTAAGGTGCTTTGCAGCATTTTGGTAGATATGTCAGATACATAAACAGTACTGATATGTTTCTGGCATCATTGTAGCTATTGCATTGGCCACTGCAGCATCTTGGTCTGTGAGAATTGTCATTGGTTGCCTTCCAGACATCACACTTAAAATGTTTCAAACAATTACTTAAAAGATTCAATCGTTTCATCATATAGTAATGTCACACCAAATATTACAATTTACTTTATTCTGTATGTTGTATCAAAGCAAATCACATCCCAAAAAGCACTATAATCCATTATTGACTTCCCATCTGCCCAGAATATATTTGTAATCAAATCATCTTCATCCACTTGTATTGCATAAAAGAACGATGAATCATTTACTTGCATTTTCTAAAAGTATCATAGAACGGCTCCTGCGTCACCTTTTTCCATTGCTTTCATTCACTTCCTTTGTAAGTAATTTTTGTAATCAATGTGCATGAAACCTATATTCACTCGCCCTCCAAATTGTTTACTAAAATATTTTAAAGCCGCTTTAGGTGGTATACATGAAGCTTCCATCATCTCTACTTCAACTTTTTGATCATCAGTGAAACCTCTCTGTGACCTTAACATGTGCACTTTTGACGGTGTAACAACTTCATAGTTATGCTCTTCAATAAATTTAATCACTTTGTACCTTCTATTTACTTGAAGCTTAATAATCATGTTTGCTTGACATTGAGTTCTAGTATTCGGACGGGTGCTTTTTTCAACGATATCTTTCTTTTCACGCTTTCGACCTTCTTTAATTAGAACAACAAAACTACCTCTTAATCATGACATTATCGTCTGATTTTTTTGTCCAATTTTTTCTAATACTGAATCCCGTTTTTCTAGCATACCTATTGTAAAATTTATATGCACTCTCATCAGAACTAAACTCCATTCCTAGTTCTGGTTTTTCATCTAACTCCTCGTCAAAACTAAAATCCATTCCCACTTCTAGCTCTTCATCTAGCTCCTCATTTGTCTTGACTCTCTCTCGAATATTATCATCCATTTCACCAATTAGCCTTCAAAAGAAAAATGTAAAACCAAAAAACATGAGACTTTGAACAAAACCAACATGTACTACAGAAACAAAACCCATTGAACATTTTTTTTTTTTAACAAAGTAAATATTTAAGCATCATATGCAACATGAGTATCGAATAACTCTCCATAAACAAGGAACTTTTTTTTTTTTTTGTAAATGCAGATAGTAAAGAGATATGATTTCATAAAAATTCAGAAAGAAAAAGAAAATACAATACAACTAGAAGATATATATTCTAACCATTTTTTTGAAACAAATATTTTCACAAAAGAGAATTTTTCAAAACCATATAAGTAGTTAAATCCCTAAACCCTCAAATTTTAAAATCCCTAAAATTGCAAAATTTACAAATCTTAAATCTTCTTATTTCAAAAACATTGTATATTACCTCTTGAAAGTTGCTGCAGCGTGAGAAAAATGATTCGGTGCGGCGTTTCTCGGTGAGAAGCAGGGAGAGAAGGTGCGAGAAATCACAAAGGGAAGGAAAGAGAGATCCGAGAGAGAAAGGGAGAGAAATCTGCAATGCACAGGTTCTAGTTGTGAAGTGTAAGAATGCTGGAGCACATGAGTGTAGAAAAATATATTAGAAAAAAGTACAAGATAAAACAGAAATGGCAAGTAAAGAGGAAAAAAGCCAACTACCTTATGTAGTTAAAATATTGATTAGCAAGGGAACCTATGTATCTCTTGAAGGAGCCCAACTACGCACTCCCAACATGCGGCAATGTGGCATGCATGAATGAGATTCAGGACATTCATGATATCAACCAAACAGTGTATATGCCGTGACCTGAAAGTCAGGCTGGTCTGGTTGTTAGATGGACCACACTTGTACATCAAATGCTAAACATGGTCAATTCCTTTTAGTCATCCATTTCCCTTAGATATTGGTGCCACCATCTGATTTTATGTCATCAAGCGAGTTTGTTCTTCATAAATAGATAATCCAAAACCTACAAAAATATAAATGGACAACCCATCCCTCATTAATTTTCACCAATTCTTGTATATGAATGGACCAACCTGATTTTTAGGCCATAGTACATACACATGCGGTGGGCCACCTAATGAACCGCCAAAATCTCACACACATGGCACAGAGTTCTAATCCCATGAGTAGGCATCACATTTCGGTTCTTAAACAATTAGATCAAGCATCCCATCAAACTAATAAGCAGGTCAAGCGTTATCAATGAACAAAAGATCAATAATTCACAATGAGGGATTCTACAGTGATACATGCATGTCATGATGCTCGGGAAGGCATTTGTAGACATGTTAATTTATACATGCGAACTAGCATGCTGTGAGCAAGATTGGAAGACTCGAGGTACACCATAGGGATGAGCCATATCCAAAAATCAAGGCGATCGGTGCCTTAAAAAGGGACAGTTCGGATGGAGTAATGGTGCACATATAAAAGGTGAAACTCACAATAAAATGGACGGTAGTAGTTGTCCAATCACCATGACTTTTTGGCCACAAATCATCTATATTGTGGCCCACCAGACCAACAATCTCAATTGCATTACATGTTTGCACATGTGGGGCGAGGATGGAACTGCAAAGAACTTTTAAGACACGCTTACGCATTTCATCGAACAGTTGGCATGGAAAAATGGTGGGACTTCACTGATTATTATGTGTTTGGATGTTGAATTGGATTGAAGTACGATGTGTTGCAAATCGATAAAGTGGAAATGAACAAGTGGGGATAGACCCATTTCATCCCACCCCTATTTTAGTAATTTTCTTAGGTATCGAATAGAATTTATTGCAATTCAATTGAAGTGAGCATCCAAACGCACCTCAAATAGAATATAGTAATAGAGAGGTACCTGTTTACCTTCCCTTCTCTCCCTTTCTCTCTCGAATCTCTCTTTCCTTCCCTCCTATATATTCTAACCATTTTTTTAAACAAAGATTTTCACAAAAGATAATTTTCCATAACCATATAAGTAGTTAAATCCCTAAACCCTCAAATTTTAAAATTCCTAAAATTTTAAAATTTACAAATCCTAAATCTTCTGATTTCAAAAACATTGTATATTACCTCTTGAAAGTTGATGCAAAGTGAGAGAAATGATTCGGTGCGACGTTTCTCTAGGATGATTCAGTGCGGCGTTTCTCGGAGAGAAGCAGGGAGATAAGGTGTGAGAAATCTAAGAGGGAAGGAAAGAGAGATGCAGGGAGGGAAGGAAAGAGAGATTCGAGAGAGAAATGAGAGAAATCTGAGAAGGAGGTAAGGAAATCTAGCACCAAAGAGAGAGAAGAGCGAGCGAGAGAGAGAGAGAGAGAGAGAGAGAGCCTGAGGGATTTTTGGCTTTTTAAAAATAAAATAAAATCGGGGTCAAGTACTACAAGGCCTAACGGCGTGCAATGCGCCGTGAACTTCCTCCCTTATGGGCCCTACACTGTTAGCCAATAGGAGAGTAACACGACTGGTCCGTCTTTTTGAACGTCTGGGCAGGGTAGGATGCAAGCCGCGTCCATTTCTGACGTGTCCACGTTGGCAGAGAGGAAAGGAAGGTTCCAGTGAGATTGATATCTCCCGATCTTCCAAACAAAGCTACCACAAAACGCGGCTGTGTGGAAACGTCTCTCGCAACTATTCAAAGACCTTGCGCACACCATCAATCTAGTGGACCAAGAATGATCGGATGGCCAATTTGATCCAACTGGAAGTGTTCAAACGTGATGGAAGTGCACCGGGAGCAATCTGCCATTAAAACGGTGTCAATCATCCACCCAAACAGGACCGTTCGATCAAGAAACCCAATGAATATCTGTCGATGGGTCATCGGACGGACAAGATGGAAAAGAGAAAGAAAGAGAGAGCGTGTTGGAGGCATCATCAGGCATGAATCTCTTGGACATGCAAGCTAAGTAGTGGGCAGCCATGGAGGCATAGTGGGTGACTGTGGATGGAAACGAGAAGCAAGAGACAGTACTTAGGACGACCAGATTCTCTCTATCTTTTCCTCTTTATTTTGTTACACTTTCTAAGAGCTTAGCATGATCATGTTAGGCTAACCTCTTATCTAGGGCTAAGAGGTGAAGCTTGTAGCATGATTGGGATGTTTGCTTTGTTTTGATTCATGTTTTGTTGAACTCCTTTGGATTCTAGTTTGATTATGAAAGTATACTTTTAGTTTTTAATGGTTTATTGTGACTTAAATTACAATGGATCTATGATAGCTTTAAGTATATTCTTTCTACTATTGAGATTGTGAAATTAGTAGGACCTGTTGTTCACCATCGTCCCATGGGCATGATAGGGTGATGGAATCCTTCCTAACTTTCACAATTCTCTTATGATTGGCTGTGAAATTAGTAAATTGTTGTTGTTTGTCATAGTCTCCTGGTCATGGTTAGGTGACGGGATCACTTCCAAATCTTCACCACTCTTATCTATTGATGATTAGATTCATGAGAAATTCAGAGATGACAAATCTCATCTTACCAATTGGATAGGATAAGACTCTGCTTCTAGTTGTTTCCTTGAATCATTGCAAGGTGGCTTTCCTGATTTCTACATGTGGATCCTTGGCACCTTAGTTTCCTACCTTTGAATTTACAAGTTTTAGATTAATATTTCACCATTATCCCATCATATTCACTTGATTTAAAATTCATCTTTTTTTAGTTCTAGTTCTAGTTACTTTCAGATTACGTACAAGGTTCAGTCCCTATGGATTCGACCTCGGTCTTACCGAGATTATTACTACATCACAACCTTATACTTGGGGTGTGAACATGCAGCAAACATGTCAACTGCATGGGAGTACCAGTACTTCATTCGTTCCAAACACGTCATGATATCTAATACTAGGACTACACCAAATCCCACCTTGCCAAACACACAACCATGTCTATCTGGAACTATTACAAAACCATGGTATCAATGGACAACCACTGACAACCCATCGATTACCTTAAATGACATCCTATCCCATCTACACCACTCTAAAGTGCCCGGAGGGCCTGTTTGGCCGGGCGGATTAAGAGGGATTAAGACGAGATGGTAAAATCTCGGGATATGCCAAACAAGTCAAACAGACCCGATGAACTTGTCTCGGGATATAGCAAACCCATGAATCTTAAACCAATCCACACCACATCACCATCATTACCTTAAAATTGATCCCACCCCTCCTAATCCCGTACATTCAATCGTGCCTGGGGCGTGTTTAGTTGGACGGATTGGAAGATAAAATCCCAGGAGATGCCAGGCGTGCTAAACAGACTCGATGAACTTATCCCTGGATATAGCAATCCCATGGATTTTAAACCAATCCACTGACACCACCATCATTACCTTAAAATCCATCCCATCCCTCCTAATCCCATGGGATCCGTCCGGCCAAACAGGCACTAAGTCTCTAGCTAGCTAGGCCTTGCTATGGATATAACACTGCACCTAATGGGCTCCCTGCAATTTTGAGGTGTTGCCCTAAAATGAGCTGGACAAGCACACCAACAATGGACTACAATGGTGATAAAACACATACATCACAGTGGGCACCGCAGAATTTACTCATTCAAAAACCCTGACTCTCCCGAGCTCGGGTCAATCCGCTCCTTTGAAAGGTGCAGCGCGCAGACACAGATTTGGTACTACCTGTCAGTCCCCACCCGGCACATACGTGGATCCAAGGGCTACAGTGATGTATGGGTTTCATCCACACCGTCCATCCATTTTTACATATCTATCAAAATAAATGAGACTGATCCAAAGCTCAAGTGGGCTATACACTGAGGATTAAACACCTAAAGTTGAAAACTTCTTAGGGCAAAAGAAGTTTCGTATCAAGCTGATATTTGTGTGGTGTGGCCAACTTGATTCTTGAATCTACCTCATTTTGGGCTTATACCTTAAACTAATATGAAAAGATGAATAGAAGGTGTGGATGAAACCCATACATCACTATGCCCCCTCATAGGCCCAATCGGTGCCGAACCAGGACAGGCGGTACCCAATCTGCGTACTAGCGGAAGTCCAGCCAGGATGGGACGACTGACGATATGAAAAATCCGTAGTACATACGGCACTGAGTGGCTTTGAAAACTTCTGCTCTTGCAAATATATATAGTATTATGAGGTCCACCTCATACGAACTTCGCATGAGGTCAAGCAATGTGGGCCAAGTGATGTGCGTCTAACATCAACACCATTATCAGATGTACCATTCCATGGTGGCCCACGGGCTTAAAAATCAAGACAATCTATGACTTGGGTGGGCCACACCACATACAACATTTGAGAGGGGTCATCTCCCATTAAAACTTTCATAATCATAATGAGCTTGCTTAGATTTGTTTCACAAATCCAGCCCATCCATTGTATGTATCACACTTGGATGAGGGGTCAAAACAAGTTTCAGCCCCATCCAACACTTATGTGGGCCCCACCAAGTGATTTTATATGTTCAAAGCATGTCTTCACAAGGTTTTAGACGGTATGGCCCATTTGAGCTCCTTATACGGTTTATTTTTGCATATCCTTTAACCTAAAGGGAATCCATCTGACTAATGGTGTTGATGTTCGACACACATCATGGTGGGGCCCACACTGCTCGACCTCATGGAAAGTTCCCATGAAGTTGACCTCATAGTACCATTTCATATATATATATATATATATATATATATATATATATATATATATATATATAATAAATTTGTCATTCTGTCTAAAAAACAGACGACTTGGATTGAACTGCATTCCAGGCTATTCTTTTAATGCACCGACTCCACTTTTATGCAGTCAGCATCAAAGAATTGTGCATGAACCACCCAAGCTCCGTGAGGTCCACCATGTTGTATATGTCCAAAAGTGTCACAGTTTTTCTGCCAAAGCTTTTGGCAGGAAGTTCACCTAGGTGGTCCCACCATGATGTGTGTGATAAATTCATCCATCCATCTATTTTCTAAGGTTATTGTTATGGGAAGATCCGAGTCTGCATAAAATTCGAGGACAAAGTACCGTGCCGAGTCGACAAGCGGGATCAGCATCCGAGGCCTAATCCGTCCGCCCTGATATGAGCATTCCAGAGAGACATGGCATTTAGAATACCTTCACCACGGCCGCGGGTCGGGGCGGTATCCATGATCTGAGCGGACACAAAAACGGCATACTCAGCACTTCGCACGAGAACTATTCGCTCGCCAACTTGACCTACAGCAAAACCTTCACCTCGGAGCCCCATTCGAGATATCGGCTCGGACCTACGTATCGTCCAAGTTCAACAAAATATGCAACAAGACAATTGCACGGGTAAATGACTTTTGGCTGAGCCGAGCCAAGTAGATATTAAAGTCCCGTTTGCCAAATGAGGAAACTGTCATAACCGGACGTGGCCAAAAACTTCATCCGGTTATATGCATTACCCGCCTAACGCGCTACACGATTTGCAGATTACGGGCAATATCTTCACGATTCTGGAATCCCCCTGATCATGCCGAGATTGTCGAACCCGGACCGCTCAACCATCAGGTATAAGTAGTCCATCACCCTGTCGCCACAGGTATGTAACATCTTGCACTCTCCCTCTACCTTCCGACTTAGACCCCAATTCCCTTAACCTGACTTAGGCATCGGAGGGTCCCTTAGCCTAGCTAGGGTCCCCTTTGCTCACTTTTTGTGCAGGATCAGGGTCCACCCGAGGAGTGGAGGGCGATCCAGATTTTGACAACAACATTTTTTGGCGCCGTTTGTGGGAATCTGAGACAAAAGGTCAGGTTCCTATTCTCGAGTATAATGGTGAGAGGAAAGAATAAAACAATAGTTGCAGAACCAGAGCAAAACGAACAAACTCGTTCATCGTCACTACTTCATGCAGAATCAGCCCCGGGACCTTCCCAACGTTCGCGCAACCGGGCAAGCAAGTATCGAGCCATGCAGGGCGAGATACAAGCCTTATGTGATGAAGTGAACAGGATGAAGCAGCAACAGGAGCCACAGTAACGTCCGGCTCAAGAAGACCCTGTCCCCGAACCAGTCGTCCCAGTTGTGGAAGCCTACTCCGCGCTGAGGAGTGTGAGGCATGAGGCACCCCAGCATCCTCAGGTGCTCATATCGAGTCAACATCCTTTTCCAACCCAAATCTGACCCTCGGCTCAAAACACCATAACGCGAGCTCCGACTGATGCCTCGGTTACTTCAGCCCTGGCACCAACGGATCTTCGTCATCGGTTGGAACGGAGGAGGGGGAGGAGAAGTTCAGAGAGGAAAAGTCCAGAGAGAGAGAACGCCCAAGAGATTGTGGCAGAAAATAGAGATCCATGGGAGAAGCAGTTCGAGGAACTCAACAACAAGTTCTTAGCTCTAGAGAAAAAACAACAACCAACGTCAGTTCCCGCTGCCGTCCAGGCAATGATGGAAGAGACCGAACCTCCCTTCACCTCAGAAATCATGAACAAGGTGATGCCTCAAAGGTTCTAGATACCTCCCGTCATTCAATATTCTGGATCTGGGACCCATCCTAGCACGTGGAAGCCTACCGCTCCTGGATGTAGATCCAGACAGCGACAAATGAAATAATATACCAAGGGTTCTCAATTACATTAACAGGACCTGCTCGGAGTTGGTACCGGTAACTCAAACCAAACTCAGTTAGCTCCTTCGCAGAGTTGAGCCGACTATTCCTAACCCAATTCATCAGAGGTAAGAGAAGTCAGAACCCAACACTCACCTACTTACTATCAAGCAAGGGTCGAAGGAGTCGCTGAAGGATTACATCGCCCGCTTCAACGAGGAAGCATTACTGGTGGAGGACTATGATGATAAAATGGCCCTCGCCGCTATGTTCAGTGGCTTGAAAGAAGAAAAGTTCACCTTCTCCATTGGGAAGAATCCACCAAAAACACTGGCTGAACTTATAGCCAGAGCTCAGAAGTATACCAACGTGGAGGAAGTCACTAATGCCCGTAAAAGTGTCCAGGTGACTGAGCCGAATGGTAAGGGGAAGAGACCTAGGAACGAGAAATCCCAAATGCCCAACAAAGGAACCGATGATCGCACTCTTTGCGACCGTCGTCCGAACAGAAGGTCGGAGGGAAGGTTCTGTTCCTACGCCCCCCTTAACACATCCTCTGAACAGATCTTATTGGACATCTGATAAGAGAAGTTACTGAACTGGCCTGTCTGCATGAGATCCGATCCAGACCATCGAGACAAATGTAAGTACTGCTGCTTCCATCAAGACCACGGCCACAACACAGATGATTGTGTTGGCCTCAAGGATGAGTTAAAGCTCTTATTCGGAAAGGGCACCTGCGTCGATACACGAAGGAAGGAAAAGCCCCTCGGAGAGAGGAAAGGGAGCGAAAGTAGCAAAATAACGCCGCGGAGGAGCCCACCGAAATTCACACCATCTTCGGGGGTTTGTCCGGTGGGGGAGATTCGAACAGGGCATGAAAGGCTCACTCCCGGAAGTCTGAGCTAGAACACTACGTCCATTTGACCGAATGACCCAGTAAGGAACTTCGAGTCAGTCCATGCACTATAAATTTCACGGAAGAAGACGCGTGTGGGATACAGCACCCGCACGATGATGCCCTAATAGTCACCATGACCATAGCGAATCGCAAAGTATATCACATTTTGGTGGACACCGGGAGCTCGGCCGATGTACTCTACTCTGAAGCCTTTGAAAGAATGAGGATTCCACGGACTCATCTCAGGCCCGTGAAGACCCCTCTGCACGGCTTTGCCGAGGAAAGAGTAATTTCTGAAGGAGCCATTTTCCTCCCCGTGACTGCGGGAGAAGGGCAACATTAAGTCACACTTATGGTGGACTTTTTAATTATCGATGTGCCATCTGTACACAACGTCATCCTGGGTAGACCATCTCTTAACGCGATGAGAGCAGCCACCTCCACCTATCACTTGATGATGAAATTCCCCACCGAGGGCGGGGTAGGCTACCCCTGAGGCGATCAGCGAGAAGCTCGGAGATGCTATGCAGTCGCAGTTAAGAAAGGAGCAGCCAAACAAACTCTTACCATCAATACCCTGGACCCCCGAGGACCCGTGGAGAACTCATCGGTAGAAGAACTAGAGAAGGTGCCTCTCGACAAAGACGACCCGAGCAAAACTGTTCAGCTCGGATCGTCATTAAATTCTAAGCGTCGATCTGCGATGTTGGCCTTCTTAAAGCAATACCGAGATATCTTCGCATGGTCGCACGCTGACGTGCCATGAATCTCTCCTGATGTTATGGTCCACAGATTGAATGTGGATCCAGATTACAAGCCAGTAAAATAGAAGAGAAGGTCGTTTGATGCCGAACTATATGAAGCCGTTGCCGAGGAGGTCTCTGTCCTGCTCGACGCGGGTTTCATAGGAGAAGTGTATTACCCCGACTGGATAGCAAATGTTGTGCTTGTGAAAAAATTCAACGGGAAGTGGCGAGTCTGTGTGGCTATTCAGATCTGAACAAGGCATGTCCCAAGGACAGCTTCTCATTGCCTCAGATCGATCAACTAGTGGACAGCACCGCCGGACACGAGTTGCTCTCGTTCCTGGATGCCTATTTCGGATACAACCAGATTGTCATGCATCCCCCAGACAGGAAGAAGACCACCTTTGTCACAGACAAGGGACTCTACTGTTACCGGGTCATGCCTTTTGGCCTGAAAAATGCTGGGGCAACGTACCAGAGATTAGTAAATTAGATGTTCGCTAAGCGAATCGGACGCACTATGGAGGTCTACGTTGACGACATGTTAGTGAAAAGTATCAGATCATCCGATCATCTTGCAGACCTCGGAGATACATTTAGTGTCCTCCGATAATACCAGATGAAGTTAAACCTTGCTAAATGTGTATTCGGAGTCGAATCAGGAAAGTTCCTTGGGTTCCAAGTCAGTCAGCGAGGTATCGAGGCCAATCCTGACAAGATCAAGGCTCTCCTCGACATGAACTCACCTCGGACCATAAAAGAAATACAATGCCTTACAGGAAGAGTTGCTGCGCTCGGACGCTTCATTTCCGGGGTGATTGATAAATGTCTCCCCTTCTTTCAGCAGCTGAAAGGTCATAAGAAGGTAGAATGGACGCCAGAATGTAAGCAAGCCTTCCAGCAATTAAAACAGTATTTAGGTTCACCCCCTCTCTTATCCAAACCTGAAGAAGGAGAGCCCCTACTCCTCTACCTCGCGATCTCCGCCTCTGCCATTAGCTCGTCCTTGATTAGAGAAGTTGGGGGCAAGCAATACCGGATGTATTACGTAAGCAAGGCCATGGTACCTGCCGAAATGAGATATCCATCTCTGGAGAAGTTAGCGCTTTGCCTTGTTATCTCAGCTCGGAGGTTACGACCCTATTTCTAGGCCCACTCTATTACCGTATTGACCGACTCACCCCTGAGACAAGTTCTCCAGAGGCCCGAGGTGTCCGATCAGATAACCAAGTGGGCAATTGAGCTCGAAGAATTCGACATCCAATTCTGTCCGAGGACAGCAATCAAGGGTCAAGCCATAGCCGATTTCATCGCCGAGTTCACAACCCCGAGCACGGAGGAAGTCAGTACGGAAATCGAAATGACTCCGCCCGTTCTTCAGAACAATCAAGAAGTTGAATCGACTCCGAGATGGGTTCTCTATGTTGATGGGTCATCCAACGTCAAAGGGAGGGGAGCCGGAATCGTCTTGGTAGCACCCGATTCCACGACAGTCCAGTACGCGATCAGGCTCGAGTTCAAAGCATCAAATAACAAAGCAGAATACGAGATGCTGTTAGCCGGGTTGAGGTTAGCAGCAAGTATGGGGGTTCAGACTCTCCAAGTCCGAAGCGATTCACAGCTGGTGGTGAATCACATCTCTTCATAGAACGAAGCCAAAGAAACTCGAATGATCGCGCCTACCTCGACGAAGCGAGGAAACTGATTGAGAAGTTTTGGAGTTGTACGATTCGACAGATTCCTAGAGCAGAAAACTCATAGGCCGACGCCATAGCAAGACTCGCCTCGGCCTCTGAAGGAAAAATCCCGCGGTTCATCCCCGTTGAGTTCGTTGAACATCCGAGCATAGGCCAGTCAGAAAAGGTCAACCCCGTTCACACCATTCCGAGCTGGATGGACCTGATCTTCAATTACCTCTCATCCAGCGAAGTCACTTCAGATAAGCTGGAGGCAAGGCGATTGAGAGTCCGAGCGGCTCGATATGTCATACTGAATGGAGTGTTATATAAGAAGGGACATTCTCAGCCTTACCTTAGATGCCTCAGACCAGATGAGGCTAATTACGTGATCCGAGAAATTACAGAGGGATCTGCGGAAATCATTCTAGTAGCCGAGCCCTGGCCCTGAAGATACTCCGTCAAGGGTACTTCTGGCCAACCCTCAAACAAGATTCGAAGGATTACGTTCAAAAGTGCGATAAGTGTTAACATTACGCGGCCGTGCCGAGACAACCAGCGGAAGAGATGACTCCCATGAGTGGGCCATGGTCATTCGCCCAATGGGGGATCGATATCATCGGTCCTTTACCTACAGGAAAAGGACAGGTCAAGTTCGTGATTATTGTTGTCGACTATTGCACTAAATGGGCCGAAGCGAGCCTGTGGCAAAGATTACCGAGCGGAAGGTGGTCGATTTCGTGTGAAAAAATATTATCTGTCGGTTTGGAATCCCACGAACGATCGTATCTGACAATGGCCGACAGTTCGATAATGATAAGTTCCGAGGTCTGTGTTGGGGGCTCGGCATCACGAATGCGTATTCGTCGCCTCGGCACCCACAGTCAAATGGACAGGTGGAAGCGGTCAATAAGGTTATTAAGCATCATCTCAAAACCAAACTAAAAAAGGCAAAGGGCAACTAGGCTGAGGAGCTCTCATTCGTCCTTTGGGCCTACAGGACTACCGCCCAGTCCTCGACGGGGGAAATCCCTTTTTCACTCTCTTACGGCTCGGAAGCAATGGTGCCAGTGGAAATTGGCCTTTCCACGGTTCGGGTCCAAAATTTCAAAGAAGATTGAAACGTCGAACAGATCGCGGTCAACCTAGACCTGCTCGAAGAAGTTAGGGATGTTTCCAGACTCCGCGCCGCCGCTCGACAACAACAGGTGACCCGATTCTACAATTCCAAGGTTAAGGCCAGACGATTTAGGCCAGGCGACTTGGTCCTTCGTCGAGTCTTTTAGAACACTACTGAGTCGGGCGCTGGACCATTCGGACCTAACTGGGAAGGGCCCTACCGGGTGGTCCGTTCAACGAAACCAGGGTCTTATCATCTGGAAGATCTCGAGGGCCGTCAACTCCCCCACCCTTGGAACGCCGAGCATCTAAAAGTGTATTACCTCTAATGGGATGACCTCCGAGCGGCAAGCCTTTAAGGTCATGAATAAATGTACGCCACCAAGCGACTAGCTTCTAAGGCTCTCAATAAAATTCTCCACTTTTGCATAAGCGGACCAATTTCTACAAAGGCATCCCCCCTTAACCGGGGGAAAAAAGCTAAGAGGCGATCCGACTCCCCAGCAGGAGTCGGACCGATTTCTACAAAGGTATCCCCCTTAACCAGGGAAAAAAAGCCAAGAGACGATCCAACCCCCCAGCGATGGAGTCGGACCAACTTCTACAAAGATCTCCCCCTAAACAGTGATAAAAACCTAAAAGGGAAGTCCAATCCCCAAGCAGGGAGGTTAGTTCAACCAATATAAAAGATCATTGACGAAGGCAAAGCAAGCCGACCCCGTAAGGGTCGGACTAAGCGCCGAAACTTTAACAAGTTAACCTGTTAAATAAACAATTCAGATACCCATCTGGAAAAATCGTTTCATTAGCCGTACAGAGTCACAATCAATAATACACGAAATTTTGTTCAAAATCAGTTTTATTTAAACCAAAAAGGTTCATTACACAGTACGTCATTGCAAAGTATACTAAAAAAAAAAAAGAAGGGAAAACTCTTCAGGTTGTCGGAGGCGCCTGGGAATCGGTGGCCTGGTTCGGACGAGTCGCCTCAGCAGTATTTTCATCTTTATCTTCGGGCAGTAAGGGGTCGAGGTCGAGGTCCGGATACAAGTTCTGAACCGCGACAAGACACTCATCAAAGCCACGGTTAAAGAACTTGGCAGCTTCGGCGTCCCTCTCTTTCGAAGTCTTATACGCAGCTATTGTCGCGGCCACTGCTGCAGCCCGGGAGCCTCGTCCTCGGTTCGTTGAGTCTCCTTCGCTTGAGAGACGGCTCGGCTCATTTCTTCGGTGGCCTCGACCTTAGTCCGCTCCAGGAGCTCGCTAATCCGGGTGTTCTCCCCTGCAAGGGTATCAGCATGATCCCTAGCTCGAGTCAGTTCAGTTGTGGCTGCATCATTCTGGCTCTCAAGGTCCTTCACAACCCCCTAAAGCCAAAGTCCTTCAGCCTCGAGCCTACCCATCGCTTCTTGTAAATGACGCTCCCTGGCCTTTCCGTCTTCAAGCTGCTAATGCAGCTCGTCACGTTCAAGTTGGAAGGAGGCGGCTTCGTCCCGTAAGGCTTCAGCCTCGGCCTTAAGAGTTCCTGCCTCAGTGTCTCTCCGCTCCAGCTCCTTTATTCTCTCCCGAACCAAGAGAACCTTCGCGACGGACTGAACAAAAACAAGAAAGTGAGTCCTCAAAAGAAATAGAATGTAAATCGATAAGAAAAGTTGACAAAATTATCGTATAAAATACAGAAGCCAAATCGTTTAAAAAGGAGGTGTCCGATTTCCCAAGTGTTCGGACTATATCTCCTCTGAAGCGTGCTTAGCGACCCAGGGTACCAAGCATGATAAGTGATAACCCTGCTCAAACCTTTCTCTGCTTGGCCCCGCCCGGGCCAAATCAGCGTCTCACCGACCCCTGTCTGACTGCCCGCTGAGGGCTGAGCCTCGCGCCCAATATCCTGTTCAGCTCCATCATTGCCTTGGGGAGCAATCATGGCATCAACCATCCGAACAGCCTCGTCCCGCTTGGAGGATGAAGGGGCGGCTCTGAAGGGGGGTTCTAGGCGAAGCCCCTCGGTGCGAGGAATGGCAGTGAGGGCTTGTACTCGTCGCAGGAGCAGCCGCGGCTATGGTCATATCGGTAAGCACCGCAACCATGGTCGTATCGGAGAGCACCTCAACCCGAGCTGATATGTTGGGAGGTACCACAGCGGGGGACACCATTACAAATGGTGCTGCCGCCGATGAGGCAGCAGCAGGAAATGGACCTGTATCCCGAGCTGAGGCAATTTGAGTGGCAGAAAATGGAGTTGTATCCCGAGCCTCGACAATCGGAGTAAGGGCCAACGAACCAACTCCGCGGGGCACAGTTTTCTTCCTCCGAACGACCTTCACCTGCGGCTCGGTCGTCAGCAACTCCTCCGCTGTCGGGGCCGCTTTCCTTCTCCGAGAACCAGAAGCTTCGGCCATGCCTACGTATCAAAAATATCAGTTAAGAGACCGAATGGAAATAACGTAAGGGAGACTTGAAAATAAGGAAACTCACTGAAGGAAGAAGGCCGCGGCTGAGACCGACACAACTCGGACAGGTGAAGGTTGGAGGCAGTAATCAGACCCGACCAGGAACGAAGTTCCCCCGACCGTGCCCTGGCTTTGGCTATCTGATTCTTCTGATCCGAGGAGAGGAAAGGCAGGTTCCTCGCAAAGACTACAACAAATAAGGAAAACCATGAGTCTACAACGAAACAAGGGCTATGTAACGAGGACAAGGTTGCATAATCCGACTTGGGGTAGTGAATTTGGTGGGGACCCGATATGTCAGAGCCCTCATCTCCGCAGCCGGCGCCTCTCAGTCACCCGCAGCCCAGAAACACTTGTTCTTCCAGTCTTTATTAGAAGTCGAAAGATCCAAGACAAGCCTTGACCCCTTACTGCCTCTGGTCGCAAAATAGTACCATGGCTCGTTGCTGTTGTGCTTAGCCTGGTACAGGTTCATCAGCTCCGCGGGGATTAGTTCTGAATTTCTGACTTTGCGCTAGATGATGAAGGCAGAAATTAACACCCTCCAGGCGTTAGGGGCGAACTGTCCAGGCACCAGCCCCAAGTAAGCAGCCAAAGCTTGGATGAAGGGGTGCATGGGGAGTCGGAGTCCACATTGCAGAGCACAGAGGAAAACGATAATCTCCCTGTCCGTAGGGGCGCCAGCTGCATCGGTGGGCTCTGGTGCCCTGATCCGGATAGAGTGGGGAATTTCAAACTCCAAACGGATCCACTCTATTTGGGACTCTGTAATCAAAGAGCCCCCTGGGACTACCTCCGAGGCCCGGTCACTCGGTGGCATCTCTCTAGTCCTGGCGACCGCGGCCCCGGGGGGTCGCACAACACCCCTCTTTTGAGCTCAGCGGGTCCGAGCCCCTACCTCCTTCAGTCTTCGGGGAGGGGGATACAGAGGAACGACATCGAGTGGGCCCTCAGAGGCCCCTCTCCTACTGCCAGAACTCTCTGACTCGGAACCTCCATCGAAATTACGGACCCTATCCAGATCAGAAGACATCTTTCGAAGAGAAGGAAAAGTGGTGAAGGCAAGACTCACTGGGCACTAGCCAGAAATCGCTCCCACCAGGAAATGAAGATCGGTCGGAATCGCCTTCGCCGGAAATCGTCTTCTCCGGTAGCAAGTTGGGCACAGGAAGCAGAAATTGGCAACAGTCTTCGGAAGGGGTTTATATATAGGCTCCAGAAGATCTTGGCATTAATTGGCAAGCATTAATGCCCGCGGCCGAGCCAGCGCGACCCGAGCCGAGAACCTACGTGGCGGGACATCATTGGCCTAAACTCTGCCGGGCGTAACGCCTTCTGCCTCGTTTGTCGTGCATGTGGTAATTAAGGCGACGCCCAGGCAAAGGAAGTCACCCCGTACATCCCCCCTCGTGCTTATGTGGCGGCCCCTCATAGGCGGACAGTCATCCGGGATCGTAATCGTCGCCACGCGTCTGCTCAAAAACAGCCCGCAGCGCGAAATCCCAAGATGTGACGCTTCAATTTTGAAAAACCATTACTGCAGTATGGGTGGGAGTAACTCCTGCATGATTACTCTCCGAGTCTACAAGTAAACTCGAAGAGTAGAGGGCTTCTGTTATGGGAAGATCTGAGTCTGCATAAAATCCGAGGACAAAGTACCGTATCGAGTCGACAAGCAGGAACAGCATCCGAGGCCTAATCCGTCCGCCCTGATATGAGCATTCCAGAGAGACATGGCATTCAGAATACCTTCACCACGGCCGCGGGTCGGGGCAGTATCCGTGATCCGAGCGGACGCAAAAACGGCATACTCAACACTGAACTATTCGCTCGCCAACTTCACCTACAGCGAAACCTTCGCCTCGGAGCCCCATTCAAGATATCGGCTCGGACCTACGTATCGTCCGAGTTCAACAAATTATGCATCAAGACAATTGCACGAGTAAATAAATGACTTTTGGCTGAGCCGAGCCAAGTAGATATTAAAATCTCGTTTGCCAAATGAGGAAACTGCTATAACCGGACGTGGCCAAAAACTTCGTCCGATTATATGCATTACGCGCCTAACGCGCTACACGATCTGCAGATTACGAGCAATATCTCCATGATTCAGGAATCCCCCTGATCGTGCCGAGATTGTCGAACCCGGACCGCTCAACCATCAGGTATAAGTAGTCCATCACCCCGTCACCACAGGTATGCAACATCTTGCACTCTCCCTCTACCTTCCGACTTAAACCCCGATTCCCTTGACCTGACTTAGGCATCGGAGGGTCCCTCGGCCTAGCCAGGGTCCCCTTTGATCACTTTTTGTGCAGGATCAAGGTCCACCCGAGGAGTGGAGGGCGATCCAGATTTTGACATCAACAATTATTATTGAAAATGCAAATAAAAATGAGCCAGTTCCAAGATTCAGGTGGGCTGCACGATAGGAGTACGCTTTTATCATATTGAGTAAACTAGTTGGGCCACCACGAATGTACGAATCCACATCCACTGTGTCCATACATTTTTTTCAAGCTCATTTAAAGAGTTAGGACAAAAATTCAAGCATATCCATAACTCCAACGAATATTTCAACTGTACACATTCAATCTTTACATTTTCGGCTCACTTGAGTCTTAGATTCAGCTAGTTTTTGGACTTACCTACTAAATGAGCTCACAAGTGAATGGAGTGGATTTCTCACAAACATCATTGTGGCCCCAACTTCCTGCCGAAGGCTTTTGCAGGAAATCCCCACTGTCCAGCAGCTGGATATTATCATTTTCCCGCTGTCTACTGCTGGGAATGGGCAGAGCTTTGAGTGGCCACCATGATGTATGGATATTATCCACACCCTCTATCTATTTTCTGTGGCATTTTATAAGATAGGACTAAAATTTTAACCGTGCACAAGACAAGCCCGAATGCAGAAACGGATCAGCTACTCCCCTGCCACCAACCAATGGCTGATGGACGGTGCTCTGTCGGCCCTACCATGATATATGTGTTTCGACCATGTCATCAATCTATTTTTCCATATCATTTTACTGTATGAGACCAAAAAGGAGGTATATCCTAATCTAAAGTGGACCACATTACAAGAATTAAAAACCTTTTCGGGGCATAAAAGTTTTGGATCAAGCTGATTTTTGTTTTTGCCCTTCGTTGTGCCTGTATGACCTAATAAACATACTGGATGTCAAATAAGCAAAACAGTGGGCTTTACGAGGATTTTAATGGTGGATATCCAATCACTATAGTTTTCCTATGGTGTGGTTCACATGAGATTTATATCCCTCTCATTTTTTGTATCAAGCCTTGAAATGATCCGTAAAAATGGATTAATGGAATGGATGAAACACATACATTATGGTGGGGCCCACAGAACACCGACCACAGCCACTGGGCTAGTGGCAGGGGAGTAGCCAATCCATTTTCCCCTAATGCAAGCTCACATGGGCCATATGGACAGGACGATGTACAATTGCACCCAGTATTGCTAAGTTCACATGGTGTGGTCCATCCAAGTTTCTTACCTGGGTGGGTTTGGTGAAAGACAAAACACGTGATGGTGACACAAAAACCGACTATTAGCTTCTCTTCCCACTTTTCCATTTGGTGGGGCTACGTTGGCTGTGGATCACTGTCTTTTCATCAACCGAATTAAAATCCAGTATAGAACCTGCCGGTTGGAGAGGATTTTATAATTACAACATGGTGGCCCCATATAATTTAGTGTTCCAAGCCATGTGCCCGTACCTCCTCCTCCTCCTCTCTCTATCTCTTACCTCATCTAACCGTCCATTTGAACGGCCATGGCCAATCAAATAGGATTAGATTTTCGTGCCAAATTCCATCTCCAGTTCGGTCGCACTATTTGTAGGCATGGGTTGGTTTAGAAGCCGTTTGGCTAGTGACCTCAACACTAGCCAGCCAGGTACTGTAAAAGCTCTATGGACCCCACTATATATATATATATATATATATATATATATATATATATATATATATATATATATATATATTATATTATCCATGCGGTTCACTCATTTTGCTTGCACATTTTATGACATGATCCAAAAATTGAGGAAGATCCATATCTCAGGTGGACTACACCACCGGAAAATATTCTTGATTGAACATCCACCGTTAAAACTTCTTGAAACACACTGTAACGAACGGACCTGGATGAAGGGAAAATATAAACACAAATATTATGTATTATCTACATCGTCATGTATATGTATTTTCTACGCTGTCTATCCCAAAACTTAATCATATCCAAAGCAATTAATTACGCCATAACGAAACAATGTGCACACAATTTATGAGTCGAATCAAATTGATATTAATCAAGCCAAGCTTCCACAGAGCCGACCTTGTACTGCCCTAGATTGAGCTTGGTTTATTTTTTTAAACCAGCTTGACTCTGATGCTTGGTTCGGTTTGAATTTCTATTTGAATCAATCCATGCCATAGTGTTTTTAAATCAATTCAAGTTGAGCTTTTGAGCTACCTTGGTTTGGGTCCAGCTCTAGTAGTGGGGTACTGAGCAAATTCTGCACAGTCCATCATGATCAATGTATAATTATCCGTCACGCCATCCATTTGTTTGTCTAGATCATTTTAAGGAAAGAGCCCAAAATTGAAGCATATCAAAATCTCAAGTGGACCACATCACAGGAAACAATGGGGATGATGGTGTCCATTGTTGGAGCCTTTCTATGGCCCATAGTGATATTTATTTGTCATCCAAGATGATCATAAGGTCACACCAACATGGATGAAGGGAAAATAAATATCAACCAAAACACCATCTCCTATGGTGTGGTCTGATTGAGCTTTGAATAATGAATATGCTACAAATTTGGGGCCTATCCGTATTATCCCCCATGCATTGGGGCTAGCTAGAGATGGTGAGTCCAAGCAGGAGCTCTATTGGGCTAACCTTGATATGTGTTATATCTACATTATCCATCCATTTTAATAGATCATTTTAGGGCATGGTCTTAAAAATGAAGCAGATGAAAGACTTAAGTGTAAAATAGCACAAGAAATAGGAGAGATTGAACGCCTATCATTAAAAACCTCTCAGGGCCACAAAAGTTCTAAATTAAGCTGATATTTATGTTTTCCCTTCATCCAAGTCTGTGTGACCTCGTGAACATGTTTGATGGCAAATAAACATCATGGTAGGCCTTAGAAAGGTTTTAAGGGTGGACATTACTATTACCAATGCTTCTTGTGATGTGGTCTACTCAAGCCTTAGTCTGCCTCTTTTATGAGCTCATGCCCTAAAATGATATGTCAAAATAGATGGACGACATGGATCAGCCACATATCACAGTGGGCCCCATGGAGCCCCTATCAAGACCATTAGTCTCTAGCTAGGACTTGCTATGGATATAACGTTGTGCACAATCCATGCCCTATAATTTTGGGGTGTTGCCTTAAAATGAGCTAGATAGGCACACGAAGAATGCCCAAAAAAGAGCTGGAAAAAACCATGAGCAATAGTGACTCATACATTATAGGGTGCCCCACAGAATTTACTCAGTTCACAAACCCTTCCTCGCAAGAGAACATTCAAGGCATCTGTGTGACCATACAGGGTGCAGGCCCCAACATTCATCACAGAGGAGCCTGGCAGATATAGGCCATGGATTTAGCAATGAACATAATTATCCCACAGCTTCCAGTGGTGTGGTCCGTTTGATTTTTAATCCATCTCATTTTGAGCCCCTCAAACTGATCGGGGCAAAATGAATAGATGGTGGGGATGAAACCCATACAATATTATTGTGCCTCCTCATAGGCCCAGTCGGTGTCGATCTACTGAGAGGCTGTCTACTGAGGATACGAAAAATCTGTAGCATATACGGAAGCGGAAACGGATTGGCTACTCCCCCTGCCACCAGCCCTGTGGCTGATGGTCGGTTTTCTGTGGGCCCCACCATGATGTGTGTCTTTCATCCATTTTTAAAGATCAATTTAGGGCTTGATTCAAAAAATGAGAGGGATATAAATCTTAGGTGGACCACACCACAGGAAAATAATATTGATTGGATATCCACCATTAAAATCTCCTAAGGCCCACTGTATTGTTTATTTGACATCCAATCTGTTGATTAGGTCATACAGATGCAGATGAGGGGAAAAAAAACAAAGATTATCTTGATCCAAAACTTTTATGGCTGTCAAAAAGTTTTTAATGGTCGACATTCATTCAATACTGTTTCCTGTAATGTAGTCCACTTGAGATTAGATATACCTAATTTTTGGTCTAATACCATAAAATGATCTAGAAAAATAGATGGACGGCATGGATGAAACACATACATCATGGTGGAGCCCACAGACAACTGGATTGCATAATGAGTAACTCTGTACACCAAGCGTACTTAGTAAACTCCATGGGGCCTACTGTCATTCATGTATTTTATCTACTCGGTCCATCCATTTTATAAGATAAATTTATATCTTAGAACCAAAAAATCAAGCATATTCAAATCTTAATTGAACTATATTTCAGAAAACAGTATGAATTAAATATTTACAGTTGAAAAATTATTGGAGGCTACGGGAGTTTTAGATCAAGCCAATATTTGTTTTTTTCCCTTCATCCATGACTGTGTGATCTCATGAATATGTTGGATGACAAATAAATATCACTGTGGGCCCTATGAAGGTTTCAGCAGTGGAGATCAATATTCTTACTTTTTCTGTGGTGTGGACCAATTTAGCTTTGGATATAGTTAAAATTTGGGCTCAATTGTTAAAATGATCTGAAAAATAGATGGCATAGATAAATCATATACATTCATGGTGGGTCTAACAGAATTTACTCAGTATATGAGAGCGTAACGACTAACTTAGCACGCAGTCCGATTTCAATATAAACAGTACTGAGTGGCCATGGAAACTTTTGCTATTGCAGGTAAATTTGTCACTAAAAATAAATAAATAAATAAAACTTATCTAACATAATTGAGATTATGCCCCAAGGAGAACGGCTTGGACTAAACTGCATTTGAGGTTCTTCTTTTAATGCACCAACTCTACTTTTTTGCAGTCAGCATCAGAGCATTGTGCATGAACCAGAGCATTGTGCATGAACCACTGAAGCTCTGTGGGGTCCACTACATTGAGTATGTCCAAAATGAACGCGGTTTCGCTGAAAAAGTCTTTGGCAGGAAGTTCACATAGGTGGGGCCCACCATGATGCATGTTTGTGGTAAATTCACTCTGTCCATTTATTTTTTGAGAACGTTTTAATTATGTGGAAAAAATGAGCCAAACTCGACTAGGTGTGCTGCACTGCAATAAAGGAAAAGGTGGATAGGGAAATTACTACCGTTAAAACCTCTTGGGTCTACGGTTATGTTTTTATGCCATCCATACCATTCATAACCTCATTTCTAATGGGGTGAACTGAAAACATAAATATTATCTTGATTCAAAACTTCTATGGCCCAGTGTATATTTCAACTGTGAACGTTCAATTCTCACATTTCAGCTCACTTAGTCTTGGATCTGGCACATTTTTGGTCTAATGTTCTGAAATGAACTCACAAAATGGATGGACAAAGTGAATTTTCAATGCAGGATGAACATAATGAGGTCGATCACTGTCTTCCTCGAGGATAACTAATTCAAATCCATATAGCATTTCTAAACTCTCAATGAGACTTCTTGAATATACGAAGAAAAAGCAAGAAAATAAAAATAATATTCTAGAAAATTCATAACTTGAAAAAACAAGAAAATAAAAATAATATTCTAAAAAATTCATAACTTACTCTCTAAATAGTAAATTTACAATTTATAGTGCCCTATTTGTCTTAATCACATTATTTTCCTAATATTTTCTAAGCTCTTTTCATATTGGACACAATTCCTAAAGATTAAAAGATGAAGAGAAACAAACTAAAACTTACTATAAATAGTAAAAATAAAAATAAAATGGATCTTCGACCGTCGATCTGATGGAATCTCGCAAATTCGGTTGACTAAAGTAGCTTCTCCTACCCGAAAATCATATATGGTACATTAAGTAACTCATTCCGGTTTGTGAGATATGTCTGTTGTAGGGTTCTGACGGTCCGGATCACCTCCGCCTCCGATCGGCCTTTCTTTGGTCTATCTTGGAAGGAGCGTATTTACTACGAACATCTCTGTGGACACCACGCGACCCCGTGTCACATACAAACCGCTTCCGGTTCAAAGGCATGCAAGCTGTTAATGAATGGAAACGGATTGGCTACTCCTAGGGGTGTACATCGATTCGAAACGAGTCGAGCTGGCCTTAGCTCGAATCGGCTCGGCCACTGGCTGACCTCAGCTCGAACTCGGCTCGACTCGGTCCTCGAGCCTGACCGGCCAGCTCGACTCGATTCAGTTAGCAGCTTAGGCCAGCTCGGCTTGGTTCAATCAGCAGCTCGGGTCAGCTCGGCTTGGTTCGATCAGCAGCTCGGGCCAGCTCGAGCCGAGTTCGAGCCAAGATTGAGTCGAGTTCATCATTGAGGCATTTCCGCAAACACCTGAATTGCAACTTCAAAATTCTATTGTTTTACAAACAGAGGCAATGGTTTTACATGTATTTTATCAAACACCTTCTAAGTAACATAAAAACCAAGATAAACAAAGAGAAAGAAGGTATTTGTTTCATGTACATACCTTCCTAACCACCAACCACATTTCGTTAAGTCATTTTATGAAACAGTTGGTGAGCAACATCAACGGCAAAGTAACCGAGTCACCGAACTAGTTCGATCCGAGTTTGATTCGAGCTGGATTCGATTCGATCCGAGTTTAGTCGAGCTGGGGCCTGCTTGAACTCCACTCAAACTCATTTTCGAGTTCAAAAAATCAGCTTGACTCGGCTCAAACTCAGCTTCGAACCAAATTGAATCGAGCTTTTTCAAGTCGAGTTGAGCGAGCTAACCGAGCTAGCTCGGTTGTGTACACCCCTACATCTAACTATCCATTTGACGGCCAACACCAATCAGATAGGATTATTGAACTCGTGTGATTTTCGTGACAAATTCCATCTCCAAGCCAGTCCCACTATATGTACGGTCTAGTTTGGCTAGTGAACTCAACACCAGCCTGCCAGGTACTATTAAAGCTCTGTAGACCCACTATAATGTATATGTTTTATCCACACAGTTCATCCATTTTGCTAACACATTTTAGGTATGATCCCAAAAATAAGGAAAATCCAAATATCAGGTGGACCACAACGCAGGAAAATATTTTTGATTGAACGTCCACCCTTAAAACTTCCTAAGGCACACTGTAACTGTAACGTTTATTTGCCATCTAACCTGTTGATAAGGTCACACACATAGACAACCAGAACCATAGCTCAACTGGCAGACTGAGGGGAGATACCTCGTTTCAACACTTGAGGTCTTGGTATCGATCCCTAGCGGGGGTGGCAAACATGGAGTGTGTGTACACACATGGGTGTGTACTAACAAGCTAACCCAAATAAATAAATAAATAAATAAGAAAGAAAAAAAAAAGAGGTCACACACATAGATGAAAGGAAAACACAAGTACAAATATTAGCTTGATCCAAAACCTCTACGGCCCAGCAAAGTTTACAACAGTCCAATCCCTACCGTTTCCTCTTGTGGGGTCCACCTGAGATTTAAATCTGCCTCCGTTTTGAACTCATGCTCACAAAGTTTTGACACGTTAGCCAAACCGCGTGGGAATAGTAAGCAAGAATGCTAATAAGTCAACCCTAATAAATGCCTCAGGCCCACCATTCAATCATGCAACACGGCTCAAACAATATCTCCATCTGCTGTTACACACAATGGCCCACAATAAAGCTGTAATCAAGACATTTGAAATGATGGCAGGCATTATTGGAGAGGAATGGATTAGTGAGACCCTGGATTCACCCAATACGGTTCATCCCTCACCGTGTGGCCCACCTTGATCTATGTATTCTATATCCACGCCATCTAAACTTTTCTTCCAAATCATTTTAGTACATGATTCCAAAAATGAGAAACAGATCCAATTATTAAGTGGACCATATTATTGGGAAATAGTGGTGCTTAACTATCGATGGGCCACAAAAGTTTTGGATCAAGCTAATGTTTGTTTTTATACCTTCATTAAGGCTTATGTGACCATATCAACAGATTAAATGGCAAATAAATACTATGAAAACATTAAGGTGTATCCTAATAAGTTTTTAATGGTAGGGCGTTCAAGCACCACTGTTTTATGAGAGTCTGGTCCGCCTGAGATTTAAATCTTCTTATTTTTTGGATAATCCTTTCCTAAATGGGAGAGGATTGCATGCATCACGTGGCGCTCACGAAGACATCCGTTACAAGTTCACTCCGTCCATACGTTTTGAAGATTAGGCTGGAATAGGAATCTAAAAATAAAGCATATACCATCGCCACCCGTTACAAGTCCGCTCTGTCCATACGTTTTGAAGATTAGGCTGGGATAGGAATCTAAAAATAAAGCATATTCCATCGGAAACGGTGGGCATTGAATGCCTTAGGTGACCGTAGTTTTGCATCACGATGACATTTGTTCCTATGGTTTATCTTATAACCACATGATTGATTTGAATGGCGTATAAATATAATGGTTACCTCTAACGATAGTTTTAACTTTTTTATTTTCGTTATTTTATTTGTGGTGGTGCACTTAAGTTTATACTTATGCTTCAATATCAATAGATTCATAATTCTATTTATGTCAGCGTATTTATATATTATGGTGAGTCCCCAGCATACCGTCCAATTTAACTCTTAACTCATGTTGTGATACCAACTTGTAATGCTCCAAATTTTAAGGGTCAAACACGTCATCAATACCCACTATTTTGAGAGTCACTTTTGCCTATGAAGGCATACTTTACTCGTATGGTTCATACTAATCAAGTAAAGCAAAGAGCTAAACAGGACAATGTAAATTAATGAAGTACCAATGTGTACAAACCACCAACCTATAAAAAAAAAAAAAAAAAAAATTTGCATCCACATGTCTAAAAATCACAGGGTTCACTTAGCTAAAGACCCAATACATATGTTCAAAATGAACACAAAGTGTACTACCCTTGCCTAAAATAATACTACACTAATCTAACATCCCGAGAAGATAGTTCTATAATTGATCGTCCACCACTTGAATATATGAGATCTCCTCAACGAGGTCCGCGTACTCCTCGTATGCTGCTTACTCCTCGTATGTCGCTTCCTCTAAGGTACCTGCATCGATGAAATCTTCTGATTGGTATTTTAAAACACTTGTTGAGAAAAGATCTTCAATGGACTATTAATCTAAATTACAGGTGTTATCAATCACGTCGGCTTATATAATAATAGCAATACACTTCAAACAATTCCGTGGGAGTTGTTTAATGCATAAATGCCATGAGGTGTAAATGCAGCCCGGGATCAACTCACAACATAATATTTTCACGTTCACTACACCACCACCACAACAACAAGCTATAGACTGGTTGAAAGTGTTGGCATCAATGAAAAATCACCGATGGATGGTTTGATTTACCGAATCTCATCCATTAATAATATTCTAATTAACAAGCAAATTACTTGTTGCATCATATAAACCTCAACCATATTTTAATTCATAGTCCTTAAAGCTCAACAACAAACACATTAAATTATAAAATTGAACTATAAATAGGGGTATAGGGTTATATTATATATATATGGGAATGTATGTTAAGGCTCCCTGTGGAGTTCAGGATTAGCAAGTATCATATACAAGTGAATCTAGAGGGGAGATTCGATGAGTCATCTAACGTGACTTCAAATGTCCTTCTTTTTTGTAAGTATCTAATGCTAATGACAAGATGGTGATCCGTAGACACTTAATACTCTTATGAAACCCCAAGGCACGAACTCATTGTCTAACCTGATGTGTTCCTTTTTTCTGATTCGTCATTGGTTCCCTTAAGTAGGATTACTGCATTAAATCAAGATAGGTGATTTCGGGTCAAAATCCCAACAAGTGGATCGAGTTGGCCTCACCACATGAGTACCTTTTCCTTAAGTAGGCCCACGTGAGTCCCATGGGGTCGAGCTGTGTGGGCCCTACCGTGATGCGTTTCAACATCTAAATAATTTTTGAGTTATCAGTTAGATGATTCAGCCACGTTAACCAAGCAAGTAAGGCTTAGGTCTTAAAAATCAAGTCTCAACTATGACTGATGATGATTGAGAATACTTTTCCATAAAAAGTTTTCATAATCATTTGTTGGAGCACCACCGAATGTGGTTCACAAATCCAGCCTATCCATTATGTGTGATTCCACTTGGATGCACGGGTTGACCATGTTTCAGATTCCGCATGGCCACACCAAAGTGGGCCCCACTAGGAAGTGCAACCATTTTGGATATGTTTTTTGGCATGTCTTCACATGATTTTAGCCATGTTATGGCCCACCTGAGTTCAGTATACGGCTGATCATTGAGAAAGATATCCAATAATTTAAAGGGGACACATCAAATGCGCGGTGTTGATGTTCGAAACGCATCACGGATTGGAGCCTGTCAGGTCGACCTCATGGGACGTTAAAATATCAGCTCGAGCACATAGTACCTTCTTTATTCCCACACATATATAAATATATATATCTGGGTTTTGAGAAGTGAAAGGTGACTATGGGCGATGTGTGGATTATTATATATATACATATGGGGAGTGGAGTCTCCAATGGGCGAAAATGCAATTTGATGCCGAATCTTCGGAGAACTATCCTTAAATATGGGCGAGCTTGGTAGCGAAAAGATCCTCCTATCGGCTAGAGATTCAAGCACTATGACTTCTACAGATATCTCAAGCATAGGAGGACTGTAACCGGCATCTGACTCTCCTTCTCTTTAGAGCATGATGGACATCTCTCTGTGTTATGCCATCCCATGAAAATGATACTTGTGGAAGTCCATGGATTTGGAGGATCGCAGACATGATCCTTAGGAAAGTTTTCTACGCCATCTTGCCTGTTCAAAGACTGTGCCACACCTAAAGTAGAGAGAGCCCTGACTTTTGCAGAAGATCTTTCAAAAGGTCAAATCAAATCCACCAAGTTTTCGGACTGGATCTTGATTTTGCCTCTGTATTTCTAAAATTTCCATAAAATGTTAGTGATTGTTTAACACGGTTGAAGGTTGCTACCACAGTTGAAGGTTGTTACCACATGAACATGGTAGGGATTCAAATAAACGTCACAGTGGTGACTTCAGAAGGATTCAATATCTGGGATCATTCATCATATATAACAGGTTGGGTCCACCACCTTGCATCTGCCTGTTACAAAATCCATATGGTCTAAAATTATCGGATCTCCAAATTATGGACGATGTTGATACAGCAGATACAACATGGTGGGCCCATAGAATTTTGGTGATATACTTCATATAATACTCTATGGACGTAGATTTACTCGAAACACAAGTTCTTAGAAATCCTGCGCTCAGGAACGTAAATTGGGCCACTTATTTAATGTGAGAATAATCTACCGGTCAGGTTTTGATGAGTTTATTTAGGACTGTCAATGGGCGGGCCTAGTGTTGGTCTGGCCAAAATTGATTTTACCGAGCGTGGTCCACCGTCAATCTTAGCCTCAGTGAAAAAGAGAGAGGAAACGAGATAAGAAGAGACTTTGAAATATTCGTATAGGCTGCAGTTTGAGTTTTGAATCATGTAATACAAGTTTTTAGAAATTCACAGTGGAATATTGTGTATTATACGGTATGATATGGCAATTAAACTGTCTAGATTATGAATAGGTAGTTTCAAAGGTAGGATTATTATCTAAATACACTCTTATTTGGTTATCTGGCTATCAGATTAATGGAGTATTGGACGGTTGAAATGAAAAATCTAATGCCTCGTGAAATCATCTAAGAAAATGGATACATGATTGAAGATTGAAAACTGATGGTGGGCCCCACCACGTTCCCAGCGCAGGATTAAATCCGTGTTTTGGAAGCGATTCGGCTCACAGCATGTCGCTCTGTGAAGAGAAAATGGCTATTCAAAAATCTGATTTTGAAGCCTCGTGGTTGGTGGTCGGTGCTCTAGATGATGACCATGATGTGTGTCCTCAACTTCCATTAGGCGTTTCCATGTTCAAAGATAATTTTCATGTATTTATCCATAAAATAAGAGGAATATAAATCTCAGATGGACCGCACCACTTTGAAGCCTACAATAGTGATTGATATCCACCATTAAGGTGGTCCGACTACTTTATGAATTTTCAGACTTATGTTTATTTGTGTTCCAATATGTTTATTAGGTCATACAGGCCCAGATTAACAGGTCAAAAAATAAAAATCAACTTGATCCAAACTTTTATGTTTTCTATGGAGGCCCTGATTTTGAAGCCTTTTTAATGGTTTCCTAAACTCATTAACATAGGGTTCCTAGGGTAATGTCTAGGGTAAATTGGGATGTAATCTATTTTTGGCCTACCTAAAGGATTTTAGGGTTATCTTTAAAAATAGATGGACGGTGATGATTCATCATGGTGTGGCCCACAGAGCACCGACCACTAGCGGAGTACCTTTCAATCGTTTCCGGAATTGATGCTTTCACGTCAATGGTGAACGTCAGTTCCTCTGCTGTTTGGAGAAGTCCGGCCACGTTAAATGCGTCTTTGATTCTTTTCTTGTGTGTCCACCGTGATGTTTAGGTAAGATCCACCACGTTCATTAGTTCTGAAGATCATTTTAGACAATGGCCAAAAAATTATATAAATCTAGAGCTTAAGTGATCAACGTTAACGTGGCAATTAATCTAACGTATGTATCAACAAATAGGCTTATTTAACCATTGAATACACTTCCTGTTCCACCATAATGTTTAATCCCAAAATGCATAAATGTCATGCATGTAGGTGTAAATGCATGAGATTTAAAACAAGGATCATTTTTGAACATAATATCCTTGGAAATTTTCACTACACCACCACCACAACAACAATTAAGTTGTGGTGACAATGATTCAAGCTCAAGACCGAACTGATTCATATATGCCTTGGTATGCATGATTGTCCTAACTTATTCTCCAAATTTAAACAATATTTTATGAATAAATACCTCATCCTAGCATGGAACACAATGACGAATCATCAGAAAGGCCGTCTACCAGTGTTTGACAAGTCCTCCTTGCTTACTCTACCTTCATCACGTTATTGAATCCCAACCGATAGGAGGATTTGTTATTAGACGGACGGCATGGATACTTACATCAAAATGGTGCTCATTTGAGGAGATCAGGACTTATATATATATATATATATATATATATATATATATATATATATATATATATATATATATATATATATATATATATATATATATCTAATATATAAGTTGACTGTGATTCTGCATATGAACTTTCAATGTCCAAGATGGATCAAGGGGATCGATGAATTAAAAGTCATCATGGTTGCTTTAAACCTTTGAAGATATGGATCTGTGACACGATAAGGTTACTATATTCACTATAAATATTTTTAGGAATGAGCTACTTTAGCCAACCAAGTACCTGGCTAATCATGCATACCATCCATCGAGTGATATTTTCATTGATGCCAACATTTGAACATTGCCCACACTACAAGAAAAGAGACTTTTACTGGCGGTCAAAAGCGCCGCTAAAAGTCCAAATAAGCGTCGGCATGACTTTTACTGGTGCTAGGCAAGCGCCAATAAAGGGGTGTGTCGGCAAAACTTTTGCGGCGCTAACTAGAGTTGTACATGACCAGAGTTAGCTCGGTAACTCACTCAGCTTGACTCAGAAATACTCCACTCGACTCAGCTAGGCTCGAAATGAGTTCTAGCCGAGCACGAGCTGATTTTTGGTGCTCAAATTGAGTTCGAGCCAAGCACGAGCTTGACGCTTTCATGACTGCATCATCCCATCGACTCGAATAGTATTTAACTTCGACTCGATGCTCGAATCGGTCCTCGACTCGGTACTGAAGGGTATATATACCCTACACTGCAAAATCCCCACCCAAACACACCACCAGATCACCAAATTCCAAAAATACCCTACACTACAAAATCCCCAAATTAGCCCTGGAAATCCGAAAAAAAAAAAAATCCAAATTGTCCTTTCCCTTCTTCCAACCCTTCTTCAGACGTCTCTCTCTCTCTCTCTCTTCTCTCTCTCTCTCTCTCTCTCTCTCTCTCTCTCTCTCTCTCTCTCTCTCGGGACAAATCGAATAGGAAAACCGACCACGGGCCATTCTCAACCATCGGATCCAACGCCGCGAGATACAAGTCGAATGTCGTCACTAAGTTGTCGATCTCAAGGACTATGATGTCTCGACGATCACCGGTCAAGCCCAACTGTCATTGCTCGAGTCGCACCGATCTCTGCTCTCTCAAACATCAAGGTACGAGTTTTCCTTTTCCCCTCCATCTTTTCATTTTTTTCCTTGTTCGGTCAAAGTATTCAAGGGATTCATCCGATGCTCGATCAAACAAGATGGAGTTTGTTTTTTGTTCCACGAAATGCTCGTGGAGCTCGCTTTGTGATCCGCGATGTTCATCTTGAGGGGCGAGTCGTGCAGCACAAGTAGCCGACTTTCGAGTGGGAATTTCTTGGTTAAGATTGGTCTTTTTTTTTTTTTGGGATTTTTGGCCATGGTCCATTTTCGGGCTCGAGGCTCGAACTCAACTCGAACTCGGACGAGCGAGCACGATTAGCCATCCAAGCTCGATGGCCGATAATGGCCGAGTACGAGCTAAGAGGGTTCTTTAAAGGCGATGCACAAGCTGGCAATATCGGCTATATTCTCGACTCGACTCGTGTTTATAGCTCAACCCCTTAACCACCTTTACCACATGCTAAGGGTGCCTGTAATTGTGTACACTTTCCGGATGCTTATTCTTGGATGGCCGCTTAGTTTGAAGAATGGACAAAATGTTAAATGGGCCCAAAGTCTTTCACTCTAGCACCACCGTTTAGTATTCCAAAGAATGATTTTTGGACACTTTTAATCGCGGAAAAGTGCTGATGAAAGTCTATACAAGCGCTGCTAGAAGTCTTCCATAGGGCTGTATAGATTTGAGAGGCCCGATTGCAGCGCAGGCCAGTAAATTATTTTTAATATATAATTCAAATTGAAACCTGTATCTTTTTTTTTTCATATTTGAAACATAAAAAATGTTACAATACAATTAAAAATGAATATTAAACAAAAATTATATTACTTCATAATAAAATAAAATAAAAAATTATAATATTTACAACAATAAGTTGAAAATATATATATATATTATAATAAATTTATATTTATATATATAACAAATCATCCATGTGGTCCACTCCTAAGCATGAGTGACATCAAAAAGCTGAAGTACTTGTAGGCCTAAATTTAGGTGCAATTGATCAAAATCCTACACAAGGAAAAAAAAAAATGTAAAAATGTACTTGAAAAGTAGCATTTCATGAAAATAGAATAAATGAATTAAAAAATAAGCCATTAATTGCCTGTTGAAACAATATAACAGAGCTATCAATGGCTAGATGGGCCATTCAACATACAACATTCAACAATTAAATATTTGTTTAAACTACTCATCCATTTATTCAATCCACTAATGAAACAATCAATCATGAAAGCACAATACCAACAAAACAGTTAACAATTGTCTATTTAAAGTTTTCAAAACGAGTGAAAGATACCTCGTTTCAACAAGGTCTTGGTATCGATTCCCTAGTGGGGGTGGCTAACAGAAGGTTGAAGTGTGAACTGACAGTGGGTGTACTAACAAGCTAACAAAAAAAAAAAAGTTTTCAAAACAAACTCAATCAAACCGTTAAGCAGCATTAGGTTCCACAAATAACACAAAGTCATAGACCTTGATAGCAATCACATTTCTTGTTATGAAGCTTTGAAAAAAAAAAAAAGAGCAGCATCAAACCTGTGTGTGGGAGAGTAGCAAGTATAAAATACTACAATGTACATATACGGACCTTATTCAAGCACCTATGTGCTTCCAAAACTGACTTCAGATTCAGAATTGGCTCACCCATTCCCATGAACACAACATTTGTCACCCTGTGCTTGAAGAGCTCCTCTATAGCCAAGACCTACAAACATAACAAATTAAATATACCATTATATCCAAGACCCACATTCATATATACAGAATCAAACCCACAACTTCAGCCATGCAAGGAATAACCAGAGCACCAACCTACAATTTCATGATAATGTTTCTATTTTAATTAGTAACGCATTTTTACTATTTTTGACACATATTGGCATGCCTAGTGTTTTTTAATTCTAATTAATAAATATGGAGTCGAGTCAGGTTTAGTTTTCGAGTCAACCCCACCTAGTTGAACATCAAGTCGAGTCGAGTTTTTGGGTTTTTGAACCATGAGTAATACCACTGGCACTAGTCATAAGCTGATCGCTAGTGAAATTTCTAAAACAGAAACAAAAAAATAAAATAAAATTGAAATGAACTAATAACATTAAGTTCATTGCTTATAAGAGGGCGGAACATCTGAAAAGGTTTAAACTTTTCTTACCTGCATTGTGAGTGTTCCTGGATTGTTGTCTTCTTCTCCATGCATTAGTAAAATCGGTTTCTTGATTTTGTTAGCTGACATGAAGGGGCTCATCTCAACATAAGTATTAGTAGCTTCCCAAAGTGTTCTATCTTCATTCTACACCAACAAAAGTGAAATAAGGCCTTTGATGGTTAGCAATCAACTAATTTCAATAGGTATCATCAATGGGGCCATACCTGAAAACCAAATGGAGTAAGCGTTAAGTTGTATGCTCTAGAATGAGCAATTCCACGGCAGAAAAGGTGGGGAGCATGTGCTAGGAGGTTTGCATCATGAATGCCCCATAGGAATGACCCCAACAACAATTTTATTTGGATGAGCCACCTAAATAAGCATAGCACAAAAAAGGCATGGTCATAATATAAATAGAAAATTGTACTGATGGTATTCATGAAGGAATTAGTAAGGAAACTCACCCCTCAGCCGTATAACTTCCTCAACTGCAGCCTCTGCACTGCCAATCAGCTGTTCCACATACCTGTTAAACATTCGATGAGATCAATAGGTCTGACAAACCAAAATAAATGTGCATTCCTTCTAATTGAAAGGCGTGTCTTAGTAAAGGAAAAGTTTGAAACCTTTCTAGTATCATTGATGGGAGATGCTACAAAATATCAACCCTCTTTAACTGTCAGAATGGGCCTTTTATGTACACAATTGTCAGCCAGCGGTCGGATTTGACTTCGAGCAGGCTAAAGGTGTGATATTAGATCATTGTGAAACGCACACAGATGTACAATCTAGGGACCCAAACATACATCTGAGATGCCAATCCATTAAGCAGACACTGTAGATTTCTTGACCAAGAATCAGGTAGGTCCACTAGTCAGGTCACAGTTAGTGAAACAAATTAACAAAAACATAGCTGAAGTTTAGTACCATCCAGACTATTTGCTAAAATGTGGAACTGAATGGACCAGATTTATTTTGAGCAAGAATTCTACATGTTTGGATTCAAAATTTCTATACATGGATCAAGAGAACTACACACATCAAAAGCTAAAGAAATGCAGAAACCAAGTGCGGTGCCAATCTAGAGGCCATACCCTGCACTAGACCAGCGGATGGCATTTTTGTTGAATGATTAATAACCAACCAAAGATCAACCAGCTTACATCCTTGAAGACCAAAATCCATAAGTACACCTAAATGAATCATGAGTTGTCCCAGTTTTCATTGTTTCAAATTGTTCAGATATAGTGCCTCAAAGCTGTCATTGGAAAACAAGAAAAACAATCTTTGATTCACCGATCTTGTCAAAATTGAAAAGTTTGAGCAGAACATAAGGAGGATAAAGGCAAAGTGCAAACATGAATTAGAATGAAAATATAAAATTTATGATATAATTTCATGTATATTTTAAAATAAAAAGAATTAATATCAAAAGAGGAAAGTTGAGTTAGAAAATCTGTCTGATGCAAGTACATTATGTCACCAACAGATTTTGAGGATAACTGAAGGTTCAAGGTGTGAAGGAAAAAATAGATTGAAACAACTCCAAATATCTCTTCCTCTTAACTTCAGTAAATAATCTATTGTAAGGGATTTGTTGCATTATCCTACTAGAATCATCTCCACCATCAACTACTTCTCAGTGCCCTCAATCTTGCCTTTGTTGCACACTTCATTCTGGATCCCAGTCAACCTTCAAGTCACTGCCACCAGCAAGAAGCCTGTCATTGTAAACATGGTCCTGGTGTCTGGATTGTTGAATCATTATCCAATGGTTGTCCACCAGTGTTTTATAATATTTTGACCATGCTGAAGTGTTATTCAATGTGGCAAGGAATGGTATGTATGCATAAAACAAATAGTGTCGTAGTGGACTTCAAGAGGTTCTTTTGGGCTTGTAAGTCAATTTAGATGTGGTCCAAATGTTGCATGTCGAGGTTGGAAGAGAAGCAGATCAGGCCATGGATTACTATCCTAATTTAGCGTAACGTCCCCAAAATACATGAACTCTGACCTTGTTTTTGTTGGACACACGCAAACTAGTGAAGAGAAATGTGAAGGCAATTCATGCAAGTAGGATTAGAATCCTACTCGCAGTCAAACAGATTTTTACTTTTTCAAAAAAAAAGAAAGAAAGAAAGAAATGACTAAATTCCATGACCATTCAATCAAAATCTAAAGAGAATCCCAAAAGAACATAGACAACTTCAGCACTACTATTAAAATTTAAACTAATTGTATGTTAAATGAGCCCAATTCCACAAGATTTACAGAAGAAGCAAAATGGGGCTTGTACAGGTAACTGGAATTTAAAAACAGAAAAAGAAAAAGAATCCAGTGCCTAAATGAATTTGGATCACACCCAATTAAAAGATAAAATGTAGTAAAAATGAAAATAACATCACAAACTCAAAATCTAATATCAACCGTAAATGGGTCTTCAAGACATCATAGTAAAGTTCATCGTATTGCTGCTAATTTATACGTTTCACTAAGAAAATACTGTCCCGTTATACTGTTTTTAAGAATAACAAAAATTTATCAAAAAGAATTACAAATTTCTTAAATTTGGTCAAGAGTAAGGGTCGCTATGGGCATGGTAACCAAATGGTACACGAGACCAGCCTGAAATGGGCTAGGCATGGGTTTATCTTCTTTTCTTCTTCTTCTTCTTCTTTTTTTTCAACAGAATTTTTATTATTATTATTATTAAACATGTAACAAGACTGCTACATTCCGGCATGATCCCATTAAAAACTTGGGATGTTGCCTATCATATGAGCCCATTTACAAAATACCTCCCCTAGCAGAAAAAGAAATTCAGCCCAAATCAATCCAATCTTTGGCATATTTTCTGCACTGTCACTACAACAAAGTTGGCCTTTCCACGGAGATGAAATCGAAATGCATGGAATGGCTCTAGAGATACCTGATATCAGCAACCTTTTGTTCCAACATACAATACCCATTCCTTCATCTACACATGAAAACAAAAGAACATCAAGAAAATAGCATCTCACATGCATGCTACTGTATGTCAAGAGAAAGAGTACAAGTATGACTCTCCCCAACTGCAGACACATGCATACGAAAGAAATGATGCAGGGTGCTGCCAAAAAAAAAAAAACTGCAGATGCTTTGTATTAGGGACATAAAGTGAGGCCTTCCGGGAGTAACCATAATAGCTGATATTCTGTGGGGGCTCCATGTAATCATAGACATCTACAAAGATTTTTTTTTCTTCTTCTTCCTTTTCTAATAGTGAGTCTCTTCAAAGAGCGTCCGTAGAATTTTGTATTTATATCAACACAAATATAAATTGCACTGTATTAAGTGCATCAATAGAAATCACCTCCCATTTTAACCACATGATCCCCTTGAATTATATCCCATTCACCCAAAATAGGTTTTGTAGGAAAAAGCAAAATAAAAAATAAAAAATAAATGCTAGTGCATGGACGTTACCAATTGAAACATAATCCTGCTAAATGTGTTATCCCAAAGATGGCTATACCATCTTCCAGCACTACCGAGTCATCTCCCTAATAAAAAATATCAATGAAGAGAAAGCATATAAAAGATTTTCGACAAATTGCAATTAACATAGTTCTCACCTTGAAAATCTTCATTCCAAGTTGGACTTAAGAGGAATATGACTGTAGTTTTTGGTTCCTTTCTTATTATGAATTCCAAGCATAGATTTTGTTGTTTGTTTAGTGCATCCAAAGGCAGCCCAAGAAGAAATAAAGACAGCACGTGCATACTGTTTGGAGACCCATGGGCTCTGACATCACTAGCAAATGATGATGTCAGCAACTCATCATAATAAGGCCTCGGGCATCCACTGTTTGGCAGGCATGGATCCTCCTCATTGACCCATGGACCAATCTGTAAACATGACACTGATCAAACAATCCTAATCATCCAATCAATGGCTAACAAATGAATGGTTAAAAGTAAAATAGTGAGTGATCCAAATTCAAATGAAAAATAAGATGGTTTACCATCTCGTCGGCGCAACGGTTTTGTTACGATCTATCCACAGTTACATCATTGATTTGCACGGTCTGGATAGCAATACAACTATGCCATATGTACATTGGAAGAGTCACAACCATTTTTAAATGGTGTGAAACTAACATACCAGTCTAGCCCTTCTTTCTCTACCTTGTGGCACTACAGAACTCAGCCACATTTGCCATGCTTGAATTAAATGGTTGATTTGCAATCCCCAATTTGTATCTCTAGGAAGAAAAAGAAAGAAAACAGAGTAAATAAAATATGAAATGTTCCTCTTTTTGTTTAATTAAAGGATAATTAATCAAATTATGGTGTGTTTCATCTAAAAACGGATTGACCATATGGTGCCTGATCAATAAGTTTCTACTTCTCTCTTGATATACCATATGTTTGGGTTGTGGCAGACCGAAGCCTGACAATACAAGCTGCAACATCCTTGTGATCATTAGGAGGTAGAACATTCACTCATAAAAAAGGAAGTTTGTTCGGGGAGGTCTCGTGTTCGAGACTCTACTCTCAAATTTTGCCAATTTACTCCATGTCATCGATTGGTGAAAAATTATCATGATGTGGGATTTGGTTAATCGGAAGGAAGCCTGCCATCCTCAGTACAATGTGTCATATATGCATGAAGGACTTAACAATCATTAAATGGGCATCACTCATTGGCAAGTGGTTATGGATGGAATTTGGGATTTTCAACCAAGATCTCTAGGAAGAAAAGAAAGAAAAAGTAAATAAAATTGTCATTAAAGGATAATTAATCAAATTATGGTGGCATCTAAACAGTGGTGAAGTGAATTTCTCTCTTGATATACCATATGTTTGGGTTGTCAGCAAAGGGGACACAGCTGGCATGCATCAGTGATCATTAGGAGGAGAGGGATTCGGCCGAGGTCCTAAAAGGAAAAGCTCATGAGATAAAATTTGCCAATTTACTCCAGTCATCGAGCAAAATTTTAGCACACACACATCCTCAGTACAGTCATATATGCATGAACAATCATTAATTGGGCACTCATTGGCAAGTGGTTATGGAGGTTTGGGAACCAAGACAAGTAATTGTCATAAAGTATGGCATGCAGGAAGGAGAGTGAATTACAAAGGAATTGCAGATAAGAATTCAGCAAAGGCACACACACACATGCAGGAACACACAATCACAGATAAGAATTCAGCAAAGGCGCACACACACACACACACACACACACACACACACACACACACACACACACATATATATATATATATATATATATATATAATTCAATTACCATAGCATAGCCATCCCTATGAACATCAGCAGATCAGAGCAGCACATCAATCCACAGCAGCCCACCCCTATCTGCAACCATCTATACTGCTACATAAGGGAACAAAACAGAACGACAGTCGGAACAAAAAAACATTCACATCATGGTTATGGGCATGCCAGTTTGCCGAAATACAGGTTCTGAAAGGGGCAACGACTAGTTGCCTAACACTTTGTAGGAACACAACTGAAACTTGCAGCCTAACCTTCAGATGATACTGGACCACTGGAAGAACATCTCCCACCCTGATTTTCAGATGAGTCTCACCTTTTTTTTTTTTTTCTTTTTTATTCAACAAAAAAAAAAAAAGCATGTTGTATAATCATTCGGGTGGGCTCCTCAAAAAGGAACAGGCCACACCTATCATCATATAGAACCGCTATACAACACCAAAAACTGAAAAAACTATAAAAATACAGCGCCATGACAAAGCTGAATACGAACTTAAAAGGAGAGACTACATCCTTGTATTGATACACATTTGTTCGCCAAATTTGGAAAGTTGACAATTTGGATTTCAACCTTCTATTTAGAAGTAACCAACTGGCCAGGTAACATATCAGTTCCATCAAATTTTTGTTCACGACCCATGTAAAGTGGGCCCTGATTTGCACAGTTCAGTTCTGGTTACCTCTTTGCCACATCACAATTTCTGTGTGCATGTGTATGAAACATCACATTCTTCCATAGTATCAAGTTTTCTCTTTATGACAATGGCACTTAGCTAGATTCGAGGCAACGTACACATATTGCCATTGAATTTGTAGTCCATCCCCATTAACCGCTCAGGCATTGATTCAGTAAGAGTCAATTCTAATAAGAAAATGCAAACACTTGCAGGAAAAATACAAAGCGTATAAATTTCAACAACGTAAATTTCATAAATATTGTATTCAAAGGGAATATTTGTAATTACACCTGTACAAGAAAAATACTTTAATGCCCTTAATATGTGAAGGCTAAATCAACTTATTGATGGTAATTTCATAATTTAAAAGGGCAACTACGTAATTTCATATGGGCAATGAAAGAAGACTTACCTTTGAGTAGTATACATTACCTCTTCTGAAATTTATACAATACAACCTTGGACAGGAGATTTTTAAGGAGAGCGGATTGTTTTAAGTTAGAGGGAGGTGCATTTAGATGGAATCCTTGTCTTCCCAAGAACCTAATGGAAACAGAAATTCAGGAGTTTGTCATACTACAAGAAGGAAAAAAAAAAAAAAAAAAACAACAACAACAACGTTGTTTCTATCTCGGGGAAGAGAGATAGGTGGAGATGGGAGTTGGGTTCTAATGGGACCTTCACATCAAGGCTTTCAATCATGAATTAGATGCACACATTTGGCAATTCCCAAGGGTACCAAGAAAGATGGCTATTTTTTGGATGGTTTGTTGCAAAAGGAAAATTTATCAATGTTGATGAACTCTGGAAAAGAAAGATGATTCTCATAAATGACTGCATCTTATGTCTAAAAGTATCATTATGTTTCTCCACTGTGAATTTTCACAGACATCTTACGACATGTCAGCCTGTTGAAAGCATCCAGCAGCTGGGCTGAATCTAAGATTGTAACCCACCTGCTAGAACAGTGAGAATCTTCAAGGCTCCTCAGGTGATTTACACAAATCAAGATTGCAACACCTGAGCAATAAACAAACGGATGCAATCAGTTCAATGAAATCGAAGAATAGCATGAACTTGTTTCACTTAGCCTTGGAAAAAGTTCAAGTGGGCACAAGAAGGAAGATAAGTGGAGAAGTTGTAGCAAAGATAAAGATGATGAACAGCTAAAATTAGAAGTATTAAGTCTCAGATTGGACAGCAAATCTGAAGAGCTGGATGGTGGCTCCATCAGACCAATGTTGAATCCAAACCCTCAAATATTCCTTGTTGAGCCATTTCATCAAACAGTTAGCATGAATGAAATATAAGAGGGAGATTGTATTATAAATATCAACTACATCCAAACAAAACATTCCTTGTTGAGCCATTTCATCCAACTGTTGGCATGCATCAAATACAAGAGGGAGATTGTATTATAAATATCAGCTACATCCACACAAAACATTCCTTGTTGAGCCATTTCATCAAATAGTTAGCATGCATGAAATACAAGAGGGAGATTGTATTATAAATATCAGCAACATCAACACAAAACACCTCTCTTAAAGTTGTAAACCTTGCAAAAATGGCACTGAAATCTCTCATTCCCCTACTCTTAAGTCATTGTCCTTCAAATCTATTATACACAGCACAAAGTTCAAGTCAAGCTTGTTAACCAAGTTACCTTGTGCATTTGGAGCATCTTGAGCCCAAAAATGAGATGATCATCCAGAGCATCCATTACCAAGAACAAAACTAAACTTGGCATGATCCGAATGCATGGCCATTCCAATTATCGGTGGGCTACTCGATATTATGGTTTCACATTGCAAATCCCTAATTAAGGTTTCAACATTGTAAACCCTAATTAGGGTTTCAACATTGAAAATGCTCGATCTCAAGAGAGAGAATGATCGTGCACGAGAGAGAGAGAGAGAGAGAGAGAGAGAGAGAGAGTGCTTGCCTGGTAGGAGAGAGAGAGAGAGAGAGAGAGAGAGAGAGAGAGAGAGAGAGAGAGAGAGAGAGAGAGAGCACTGCAATGGGTAGCTGGTTGGAGCTGCAACATAAGCTAGTTCTGCGAGGAAGATGGGTTATGCAGAGTTGCAGAGAGATAGAGAACGAGAGAGAGTTTGGTAAGATATGGGGGTGGGGAGTCAGAGAGAGCGTTGAGGGCGAGGAGGGTTGGGTTTTTATTTTCTATTTATAGGGATCCTTTCCCAGCACCCAAGTATAGTTAGCACCGGCAAATGGTTGCCCCCAAACATCGGCAAATGCTTGTTTTCTTGTACTGTTATAAATGCAAATATCTTTTACTGTTGATATTTTATTTTAACCATTAAAAGGTTTTAGTCACACTTGATGATAATTTTGATGATTAAGATCTCATGGTCCACTACTTATGTTTGCATGGGCATTGGATTAAATGTGGATGACCATAATAAGTGAAGGGATTAAGAAAATTTGAGTACATAGTTATGTAAGATTAAGGCTTTAGATGTAAAAAAGCTAATTATAAAGTCCATATAGTAGTAGTATCTCTCCCTACAATCCTATCTCTTCTTCATAGATAGATACTGTATCAAAGAGATAAAAGAGCCTTTTAGAATCTAGCCCCCCTGACGTTACTGCCTAGAATGAGATTCGAACCTTTAATCAAGTGAACAGAGAGGGCACCGGGTCATCTTATAAAGGGTAATGGACTCATCGCCGACTCTAATGCCTGGACGCGGATTGCGTCCAACCACCACCCGTCTCTAGCCACGAACAAGCGGTTCTGTGGGTTGGCCCACTATGATGTATCGGTTTATCCATGCCATGCATCTCTCCTCTCAAATCATTCTAAGGTCTATGCACAAAAATGAGACAGATCCAATGCTCAAGTGGACCACGCCAAATAATAAGCTTGATTGTATTAAATGCACATAGCATTAAATGACAGTTGCATTAAATGTAACAGTCATATATGATTTGGTCCACTTGAGCGTTGGATTTGCTTCATTTTTGTTCTTATACCTTAAAATGATCCGAGAGTATGAATGGATGGCGTGGATAAAAAGATGCATTACAGTGGGCCCGCCCACAGAACTACCCGTTTGTGGCTAGAGACGGGCGGGGGCAAGACGCAAACCGCTTCCCTAATGCCTCCACATCTCCATGGAAGCAGATTGGCTGGTTTACCACACTCTAGCTATATAGCTGGTGTATGTACGTGTCATGCGAAGACGATAGCTGACCCTCCTCAAGCTCCGAGTTGTGTGAGCAGTTCAAAGGAGATCAATGTTACATGGGCCCCATAATGATGTATTTATTATATACACACCATTCATTCATTTTTCGAGATCATTTTAGAGTACTATACAAAAAATGAATCATATCCAAAAATTAATTGAACCACACCACAAATAGCAGCAGAGATAATGATTTTCACCGTTAAAAGTTTCGTAGGGCCCACCATAACATTTATTTTCCATCCAATCTGTTCATAACGTCACAAAGACCTGGACGAAGAGGAAAAACAAACTTCATATTGATCCAAAACTTCCATGAACCACAAAAGGGTTTCAATGGCAGACGTTCAATCCCCCACTGCTGTTTTCCAGTGTGGTCCACTTGATTGTTAGATCTGTTTTATTTTTCGTCTCAATCCTTACGACGAGCTCTCAAAATGGATGGACGGTTTGGATATAACACATACCTCATGATGGGACCCACATAACTTGTTGACGTCAATACACCAGCCAATCCGCTTCCCATCTCCATCCTGATGGGCTTCCTGGTCTGGCCCACCTTAGTCTGGGCTTAGACTGAATTATCAAGTCCAAGGGCAGGATGGGTCCGCTCCCGCCATCTGCCGTCTATTCGGTCCTCCCTCAACAGGACATTAACGCGATTTTCCACGGCGGCCACTGCTTAACTGATGGGCCGGATGTTCCCCTCTGGTAGCCTAACCCGTCAGGGGCTTTCTCGGTCTCGTCGGCCTGGAATGTTTGCAGGACTCGCAACCCCTGCACGACTTGGGGCGATAAAATCTGGGATGCTAAGTTCCCGGCCTAAAGCTTTCTAAAGGGTTCCAAGTCCTCTCTCTCCCAAGATCTCGACCCTGCCGGTGGGGGCTTTCCGACGCCATTGAATTGCTATCCTAGAGTCTGTTGTCCAAGCTCGAGGGGTACACCTTCCCGCCTTCTTGGTTTGTGAAGATGGCCTTGATGGACCGACGCAGAGACCTCAGGCGGTGAGAGTGGGGTGGAGTCCGCCCACCCTTTTTGCAGAGCACCCCAATGACTGCGGTCTGGGCTTATTTTGCTCGTATTTTTGATGTCCAGATGCTCCCCTTCCCGTCGATAGAAAGATGGCTGATTCATTGTTGGGGTTCTCGTGCCTCGGTTGGGCCGTCCCCCCCTTTCAAGAAGTTGGTTCCCTACTTCATTCTCTAGGAATTGTGGAAAGGGAGAAATGCATCAAAATACGAAAGAGTAATCATGAACATTGTTTCGCTTATTTCACATATTACAGGCTGGATACGTTTTCTATGGAAAAGTGGAAGTTCCCTAGGCACAATGCCTCTTCTTCCGGCAAGGCTTTGGCGGCACTTGGCATTACATGGCGGTCTCACTCTTTCAAGCCGATCCAGGTAGTTGTATGGACGAAGCCTCCGCAGGGCTGGTTTAAATTGAATATCGACGGATCCTCCAGAGGGAACCCAGGGGCAGCCGGTGGTGGGGGTGTCTGTAGAGGAGATAAAGGGGAATTTGCTTCGGGTTTTATACAGGTTATGGATGCACTTCGAACGAGATAGCGGAGCTCCGTGTAGTCCTCAACGGCTTGCTGCATTGCATTCAATATGGCGTCTCCATCATTATTATTGAATCTGACTCTGATTTGGTGATGCGTTCCCTCTCGGGGCTATCTTGCCCAGGGATGGAAATGGAATTATTGGGTCTCTAGAATTAAGAGCCTAAGCTCTTCCTTAAATGTAAAGTTTGTCCATATATGTAGAGAGGGTAATGGGCCGGCGGATTTTTTAGCCAAACAAGGTAGCGAAAAGCAGCAGTCGGCTGTGTTTTCAGCCCGCCCCAACCTACCTCAGGAAGTTAGGGATCTCCTTTTTCCGGACAGGCTGGGTTTAGGTTCAGTTAGGAGGGTGCTCTAGTGGCACTCGACTTTTCTTTTGTGGACTCACTAGGCCCCGGGTTGTTTTCTTTTGGCGTGAGTCTTTTTTCAATAGGCTCCCCTCCCTTTTGTTAGGAGAAGCCTGAATTCAGGGAGTTGCCCTGCCCTTTTGTAAATCCTTTTGATATATGAAATGAAGTTTTGAAAAAAAAAAAGTCCAAGAGCCGAGTTTAGGCTTATACTTTTAGCCCATTTTCATTCGGGCTAGGCTTCAACGTAGCCGTCCAAAAGCCCGCCCAGCCTGATATTTTTTCAACGCTTAAAATCCCTCGTATTTCAAAAGCTTCCCTCCTTCCCATGAAAAAAAAAAAAAAAAAAAAAAAAAAAAAAAAAAAAAAATTCCCCTCTCTACCTGCTGAGAATGGGACCTGAGTCCAATTACATTCGCATGGCCTCGGGTGTTAACGTGGCAAAGTTCTAGGGGCTCCATCATAATGTATGCGTTATATCCACACCATCCAATCATTTTATAAGATCATTTTAGAGCATGAACCCAAAAATGAAGTGGATCTGAAGCTCAAGTGGACCACACCTCAGAAAGCAATGGGGAATGAATGGTTACCATTGAAAAGTTCTTAGGGGCCATTAAAGTTTTAGATAAAGCTAATATTTGTGGTCTGTGTAACCTTACGAACAGGTTGGATGATAAACAAATACCATTGTGTGCCCTAGGAAAGTTTTAACGGTAGAAACCATTGTCCCCATTGCCTTTTGTAGTGTGGTCAACTTAACCTTTTAATCTGCCTCATTTTTAACACTGTCCTAAAATTATCTCAAAAATGAATGGACGGTGTGGATATAAGTATATAACAGATACATCATGGGGTCCATAAAACTTTGCCACTGCTCCCATCAACAATAATGGCACTGCCGTAATTCTAACATACTATATGCCCAATTTCAAATTCGTTATAAATCACAAGGACTCGCAACTCAACAGTGCTTTGTGGAACCGACCGTGATGAAGTGTTTTATCTTGGTCGTCCATCCATTTTTCCAGATCATTTAAGGTATGAGCCAAAAAATAAAAATAAAAAAGTAGTTAAAGTTCACGTTAGCTACAAAAGTTCTGAATCAAGCTGATATTTGTGTTTTCCCTTCATCCATGCCCTTTTAAGACAAGGTTAGAGGGCAAATAAACATTATAGCTGTCCTTAGGAAGTTTTCAATGGTGAGTTTTTAATTACTACTATTTTCCAGTGGTGTGATCCACCTGAGATCTTTATCTACCTTATTTTTTGGATTAAGGCTGAAATTATGATCCAAAATGGATGAACGCATGATAAAACATATAAATCATTTGGGATCCACATATTAGAGTCGAGGAACTACATTGCTATTGACAATGTCAATGTCGGTCCCCAATCTGTGTCCTTGAATCCGAGCAGATGAGGTGCAGACCCTGCTACACCAAAGATGGTGTGTGGCTCTTACGGTGGTGCCCACCTTGATCTATGAATACTATATCCATGTCGTATATCAGTTTTGATATATTATCTTATGGCATGAGCCCAAACATAAAGCAAATTACCTAATTTTAAGATGGACCATATTATAAGAAACAACTGTGGTTAATCAATAATGGGCCACAAAAGTTTTAGATCAAGCTTGTTATCACTCGAATTTAGATGAACCCGTGGCTGCACCCATAGGCTCTGCACTATTATTGGGTGCTTGCACCAGTAGAGAATATAAGACAATGGCGGTGCCGGTTGCGGCTGGGGACCCACCGATGCCTAAGTCAAGTAAGTTGAACCAGAGTGGGTGTAGTTGGAGTTGGGTTTGTTATGCGTGCTTATTTAGTAGATGATTCAGTCGGCTTAGTAGATAAATTTTAGTAATTCAGTGGTTAGGCGTGTGGAGAGTTTGGTCGGACGATTATCGAGTACACGAACTTAGTAGAATAAAAAAAAAATTATCTATTTTTCCTTTTTATTCAGAAAGAGAACCTTTTACATGTAGCAATCATATGTTAATAGGTAGCTCACACCTAAGGTGAGCGGTTGACGTGTTGTAGGTGTTCCTCGAGTCTATCTTCACTGATAGTAGATCTTCAGGTGCTCGACATTTCATGGATAGGGTAAGAGTTAGTTATGCATGTCTTCTAGTCGGTATGTCTCTGTACGGATTATATTAGCTACCCTGTACAGTCCTTCCTAGGTTAGTCGTAGTGCCACCGAGCCAGGCTCCTTGGTGCTCTGGAAGACTTCTCGGAGTACCAAGTCTCACGCTCAGAATTTCTGTACCTTAACCTTCGTGTTATAATGTCGAGCTGCCTTGTGTTGATAGGCGGCGACCCTTAGTTATACTTTTTCCCTTAGTTCTTCAATCAAATCCAGACTCATCGTTAGTTGCATGTTGTTTTCTTCAATTTTGAACAGCTCGGTTCGATCCGAGGGCATCCCGATCTTGACTGGGACTACTGCTTATGCTCCAAAAGCTAAGGAAAATAGGGTTTCCCCTGTCGTTGTACGGGCCATGGTTCGGTATGCCCATAAGACATGCGGTAGCTCATCAACCCAGGCTTTGGATTTCTCGAACTTAGTCTTCAAGTGGATTTTTATGATCTTATTTATAGCTTTTCACTTGTCCGTTAGCCTAGGGATGCCAATCCCATTTACACCCATATATATAGCTTTGGAAAGGATCCCAAATGAAATCGGAAACAAATCCCACAAATTTGCAGTTTTGCGTAAAATCTACGCAGAATCTATCGATGCCATCGAAGCTCTATCAATGGCATCAAAATAATCCTGTTGATGGCATCGAAGACCTGTCGATGACATCGAATTAACACCTCAACTGTTCAGAGACAAAACATGATTTTTCAAGAATTCTCGATGGCATCGAAAAAGTGCCCAGTTAGTCCAGCGACCAACTGAAGAAAATACAGAAAATATCGATGGGATCGAGGACTATTCAATGCCATCGAAGGTGACATTGAACAGACTATCGATTGCATCGTTAGGCATAGTAACAGACTTGATTTAAGACATCTATTACAACAGTTCATACCTGCATCAGTTATGGCTTGTCTACATAGTGACCCATCAAATGGACATTCTTGATCACCACATGTTTTCCATGTAAACCATGCGGACGGAGTTACATAGAACTGACTACAACACGACCTGCACACTAGAATTCATCCGGAAGACAAGCAATTTCTTAAATGGCATCGGCAGTTATATGGAGTGAGCGCTTTCCGCTTAAAGAGGTAGCCCACAATTGAAGTTAGAGACACGAAACCTTGTCAGCCAAAGAAGTTTCAGTTTTAATTAAAGAAACAACATTGATAACTTCCACAACAAGGATGATTCTATCATGAAATGTATTGAAAAAAGCAAGGAATAAATTAAAGATACAGGAGAGAACCCAATTCTCATCAGCAAGTACGTTTTACTACACGTTTGGATGCATTAGCCAGTAAGGCAGAAACGTAGATAATTAAGCATATTTGTACCTCTTCTACATATCAGGGAGTTTCTTTGGAGAGTTTCTTTGGAGAGGCTCTGAAGATAAGTATAAGTTCTATCTCATGGGTTGGAGCGAAGTGCGTAAACGTGTGAGTGAAGGTGAAGGGATCTTTTCAGAAGTGATTGAGGAGATTTGGGGTGGAAGAAGATGGCTTTGGAAGCAGGTGATATCTGGAAAATGCAGGGAGGTTGGTTAACCAAGTCCTTTTCTCTGTATAGAGCTTCAGGTGTTTGGAAGTCAGTTTTTTCTCATGTGGATCTCTTCAAGAATGAAATTGTTTTTTGGTGGGTGATGGCTCATAGTTTATTTTGGGAAAATGTATGGTGATTCTGATAGGCCCCTCTACCAGGCTTTCCCTAGATTAGCTCATATGGCAATCAATAGGAACGCACTTACGCCATCTTGGGTAACCAAGTAGTTTGGGCACTCTCATGCCGCAGGGATTTTGACACACTCTAGCTGGTGAAAGACTCCTCATTCGATCACTAATAGAGTACTCCCTCCCATGTGGATCCACATAGGGTGCGTTTGGATCAAGGTATTCAATAACGGTAATGGTGGCCATAACAGCACTACCGTTACCGTTACGGTATGGGCCATAAAGGTCATTATGGGCATTTTTTTCCTTTTTTTGAAAAAAACAAAACCCTATATCAGCTCTTTAACGAGCCATTATGGGCCATTTTTTCTGTGATGGCTGTTACGGTCTGTAAGGCGCAACAGTTCCCACTGTTAGCGTTACTAACAGCACGCTATCCTCTTCATCGAGAGTGCGTCCAAACTTTGAATTGCAATTACTGGTCTGATGGAGTGGAAACAATCAAATTACCCAAAAGAAACTAAAGACCAGCCATGCTATAGGAGGACAAAATGTACTTTGTACTTTGTACCACTGATCAAACATCAATGGACTTTTAGGAACAGATTTCTAGTGAAATACCAATGAAACTAAAGAGGGAATTTTATGGGATAGCTAATAAGACCAGCCAATATTGAGGACACTTCCTGTTGCGGTTGAGGAACAATAGCAGACCAGGATGTTAGAATGAACATTATAGTACTATAGAATTAGAAATGCAACCTGCATTCGAGGAGTTTAGGAGTAGCACCAATATGTATAAGATGAGGGAAAGGACTTAGATGGTTTGACCATGTGCAACAGAGACCAAGAACCGCCCGACTAGAGTGAGTCAAGTTGAAGTGTCTAAAAGGAGAAGGGGATGGGCCAAAAAGATATAGTAAGAAAATATTTTCAAATTGAGGTCCTAGAGTTGTAGCTGATTGAAGGTACAGGAGTCGACTACGCTGATGCATACAACCTGCAAATTCTATCAAGCGGGAGTAATAAGTCATTGAAGTACAGAACAGGCGCCAACTGTGGCGAGGTAGCGACTCATGTGTATATATACCCATCTCAAAAAGTCCAAAACCCTTCTCGTTTTTCTTTTCTTTTGTTTATTCATTCCCTTTGCCCATTCAAAAATACTCTCCTCTCTCTCTCTCGTTTTTTTCTTTTTCGTGACCTTGCCTTCTGTCTCGTCGGCCGGTCCCTCTTTCTTCCCTCTCTCTCCCCCTTTTTTTTTTTTTATTTGGGGGGGGTCGCTCGTCCTGCCACTGTGGTGCCCTTGTCCTGCTGGTCATCGGTCCAGGTACTTTGTCCTTGCCACTGATCAAACATCAATGGACTTTTAGGAACAGATTTTAAGTGAAAACCAATGAAACTAAAGCAAATAATATGATGTTGGATCTATAATAAGACCATGCCAATAATATGATGTTGATTTATGCAAATGATGCAAATAATAACATGGCAGTACCTTTTTTGAGGTTTAAATGATGGGCTTCATATATAGTCATTTCTAACTTAAGGGAAGATGATAATCATGTATGAGTCGATGGTTGAAGTGGAAGAAAGAGTAAGGTGGTTTGATTAATAAAGGCTTTCAATCGTTGAATGTATGAGAATGCAATTTTTTTTAAATGGAGGGAGTTGCGCATTCAAGGAGTATTGGGAGAACGGCACCAATATGTATAATTGGATGCCGGGAAAGCCGACTTAGTACATGGCCCACCTTAAGTGTGGACTAGCTCGATTTTTAGACAAGTGATCCCCATGATGGGCCCACCTTTGTTTGGCATGGTGTACTACAAGTTGAACTGCTCGTACTCGGGCAAGTAAGAGAAGAGAGTCCATGCTCGTTGGCTAGTAAAGATGTGGCAAGTGGTTAAGAGGTAGTAAGAAAATACTTGACTCGTGTACAACTCTAGGTCTAACTAAAGTTATGGCCCTTGATAGAGTGGAATTGCCTAATTGGATTCATGTAGCCAACCCCAATTAATTGGGTTAAGGCTTAGATGATGATGATGATGTTTTCTAGCTTTGCCACCAACAAATCCAATATTCAAGATACTGTTTAACGGTTGCACCATATAAATATACAATGGCAATTGAAATGCATGGTACGGTAAAGTCCAAATTCAGGATGTGAGACATCTTATGAATCAACTTCACAAAATCATATGTGATGAGCAACCAATCCCAAATTACCCAAAAGAATCACTGCTTTTTGCAACTCAAAGGTGGAAGATTTCTCAAAAAACTTGCAGATACGGAACATACTCTCATTTGTTTTCCCTGAAATAGTATATTTCTTTTTCGATTTACAAGAAATAAGTAATCTAGTTTTGATACAGATTCAAGCCATGATCTTAGATTGAAGTGAAAAGTTAGGGATTGTTTGGATGTACCCAGAATAAGAAAGGAAAGGACAACAACCCGCCAAATGTATATTTTGCAGAAGCAGAACCATTTGGCATCTCCCGGAAAATGCAGATGGTGCGATGCACTAATCGCACCCAGCAGCAAAATCCACTCCAAAATGAGAATGTGACCCATTATGATCCCATTCTCATGGGGATCCAAACAGGCACCTAAATCTTCATGAGGAATCGGTAACAGGAGTATATCTTGAATACAAGCAGAGAAGAAGGGAAAAAAAAAAAATCCCAAGGAGAGATGAAATGCCGACCTTTTGCTTCTTGAGCCTTTCATTCTCTTCTTCCAGACGTGAAACCTTGTTCTCCAGCTCGTTCGTGTACGCCTGCCACAATGAGGAATAAATTCTCAGTCTTAAAAAAACAGAAAAAATTCTCAGTCTTAAAAAAACGGAAAATGGAAGTAACTGGTTTTCAAAACAAGCAACCTGATTTTATAGGTCCACCTGCTTCCTGGCCCGTGATCGAGCAGCAGACTCCCTGTTCTTGATCATCCTCTTCTGCCTCCTCTCAGCAGTCTTCTCGACCACGTCGCCCGGTGCAACCCGCTTTCGGCCTGGCATCTGTGTGTCCGACAGAGTGCCCATCAATGGGGATGACATGCCCATCTGATTCTCGGGATACGCAACATCCAAAAGCGGGCCTGCACCGCCACCAACGCCCAGAGGCTGTGATACGGGGCAGCCCGCCATATAAGTGCCCATCATATTTTGCTGCTGATGCTGAGGCTGTTGATGCTGCTGCTGATGCAACAATGGAAGCTGATACTGCTGCATCCAAGGTGGATGCTGTGGAAAGTTCTGTGGGCCCACCATTGGATCCACGCCCAGAACAGAACCCATATTAGAAATCCCTTCCAGATTCTGCGGATCTCCCTCGCCCTTCTTTTTCCTCTCTTCAGCCACAATGCCAGCCTTCATCAAGAAATCCTCCAGCGTCATTTCTCCGAGCGTTGGCTGCCGTTCCTTCTCTCTCCTCTCTTCTCTACCCTTCGACTGCCCCTGTTGAATATCTCTCCACACCTCATCGACCGTCTTCTTGCTCAAGGCCTGTGTCAATGTCATGCTCCCCTGGCGATGCAAGCCAGACACTGAGCTGACTGGGCCTGGCAGTGCAGAGTTCTCCATGTCCATTCCCATCACCGGATTCACTTCGACAGACCACACATTCTTAAGAAGCTCGTCAAGATTCATACTGCTCAACGGTTTTCCTAAATCTCCTAACTGGTTTTGAACTTCATCCAGCGTGAGGTTGTATAGAGAGCTTTGCCGAGCGAGTGGCTGGAATTGAGATTGCTGCCCATTGCCTTGAGAACCCATCATCTGAATTCCCATTCAACGGCAATTTCACCCCAAACAGACTCAAACTCAAAAAAAAACAAAAACAAAAACAAAAAAATCCAAAAACTAGTCTAATAGATTTCACTTTTGGAATTGAATATCTCCACCCAAAATTACAACCTCATGCATGAAAAAGAAGAGAAGTGGGAAAGCCCATGAAACATACCAAACCTTATAATCCTAAGAACTTCCCAAAGAAGCTAAAATAGGGGTTTTTTTTTTCTTTTATTATAAATCTTTCATACAAAAATGCCCATCCCACATCACATAGACACCAAGAAAAACCCATTAAAAGTGCTCAAAATGGAGTAAATTTTCACCTTTTAACCCCACATGAAAACCCATTTCTACCATCAATCAAAACCCTCAAAAACTAATGTAAATACAACACCAAAATCTCCAAAACATCCAACACAACCCATTTCTCACCCAAAACAACAAAATAAAAAAATAAATAAATAAAATACTCAAAAATGATAGCTAACCCCACCAAAATTCAAACTCATTAACACCATACAAACATTAACATTTTTCAAAAACACCCAAAAACCAAATCACACCAACAGAACCCACAAAATCAAGAAATGGTAATGTCTCTTCTATATGTATATATGTATTAGTCCATGGATTTCTTCTGAAATTACCGTCTTAAAATGATATAAAATCCAAAAGGCAGCCATCTAAATAGAAATAAAATCAGCCCATCGTTCTTACATGCTGTTGGCTCTAATCTGAGAATCTAGAAACAAAATCAGCCAATTCAAGCTATAACAGAAAGAAACCTCCGTTTCTCATTCCCTGGCTCCCCTTTTCCCTTTCTCGTTCCCAACGTCACCACCAAGATCCTCTCCAAGATCATCGAGTATTGCAAGAAGCACGTCAAGGTGGCTGCCGACAAGATCCCCAATGACCGCTTCAACGATGACGAGCTTAAGGCCTGGGATGCTGATCTTCACCAGCAACCTCGTCCACCGTCGTACAACAGTCTCTCGATTTATCTCACCCTCTTGATCCCTCTCACCCACTTTTAACTACCATCTCTCTCTCACGCCCGTATGAAAATCCCCATCGAAACCCTAATCCCCAGCCAAGACTTGCATTCCCCCATCTCATCCTCCATCGAAACCCAAAGGAGCAGACTCCCTCGATCTTGTCGGTCAGCTCGACAGCGTCCAAGGCATGGTCGACGCCCTCTCCTCCATCTAATGGAAACAAGCGTCACTCATTTTCAACATCTTCAGTTGATTTTTATTTTTTATTTTGTTTTTTTTTTGGAATGTTGTGTTATTTTTCCAAGTTCTTCATCTTTTTCTTTAGCTAATGATTGTTTCTTTAATGGTGCAAACAAGTTACTAATTTTTTTAGGGTAATTCGTAGAGATTTTGGAATTTATTTTGTTGGAAGCCTTTGGGGATTCTGAATTCGCACAGGAGCAGTTTGACCAAATGCCACACGAAGACTCCATCGTGTGGAACGCAATGATCACAGGGTATGTTCATAGACCTATACATTTGTTCAATTTGATGCAATTGGAGGGGGTAAAGGCCAAATAGTAGCTTTTTTTACGATGCAATTATGATGTTCAAATCATGGTAGGACAATCTCAAGATCAAACAATCTTAATCATTCAGTCCTTTACTGACCTCATTTAATTGATTAGGAAAATATTCACCGACGGGACGGAGTGGTTGGATAGTAGACCATCCATGGGGGCCTATCTAATGGTCGGTACACATCATTACTAGATTGTTGTTGCTGCGACATTTATCCAATGCTTATGCAGCACACAGACTAGAAAATCTCTTAATTATTTTTCCTGGCACTACATTTTGATACTACCCACTATCAGGAAAACTTAGTCTATGATGTATAGACAGATCTGTTCAGTGATAGTAGAGCTTGCCTATTTATGTAGAAGCTCGTGTGCCAATATGGCATGCATGTAATACATGTGAGCTTTTCACTTGGTGGGTCACACTATTGAGCTCTTTTGGTCTAAAATGAGGCCATTTCACTCATCAAGCATGCCACACTATTTAGATCTTCTGGCGAAGAAGTCAGGTAGTTTCACTCCTCAGTTGGGCTAATTTTATTATTATTATTATTATTTTTATATAGAACAAACAATTGATAGAAAAATTTGTTTTATCTACCCACTTGTTTTACACCCCACCTGAGTGATAAAAGTTGAAACATACTGATTTTATTTTTTTTTAGAAAATCTAGGCAGTGTGACCCAGTCAACGAGGCTAATCATGTTGCTCTGAATTGTTGGAACCGGTTCAACCATTCCTATCAAGTAGAAGTGATTCCCCAAGCATAGGTACCAATGATAGTGACTGACCCACAAGACCTAGAGTGGATACTTGACACTAGAGCAAGCTCTTATATAATCAACAATGCAGGTCTTTCAAATACTATTCACCCTTATTTAGGAAAATAATAAAATTATTATTGGTGATGAAAATAAGTTATACACATGTGGGCTCTATGTTAGCTACTCCGAGGAACTTCCACATTCACTAGCAGGAAATCAAACATAAACACTTCCAAAGACCATTCACAAATAGGACATCTCCCATCACATTCCTTTCCTCACATATCACATGAATTCCTTAAAACACTAGTAGGGTAAACAAGACAACACAGCTCCAAAGCCATCCAACCTAAATACAAGAACCTAATACCATGAACAATCATATACCTATCTAGGATTAGGTGAAGGCACGGAGAGGCCGAAGGTTGAGACCTTTTATTCCAACTTCCTGCTGGTTCCCATTCACAAGATGACCACTTAACCTTTCACATGTTGCAACCAAGGAATCCATCCATGTAACCCATAAAATAATGAGTCGGGATCCTCTGTTATTCGGTAAACAGGGACTCCCTAATTGCCTAATCCTCATTGGTCCAAGTCACCATTCTCTTAAAAAAAACTAAAACAAAAAATCAAACTCCAAACTATTATGGAAAAAACCCAAGGAAAAAAAAACGAAAACGAGAAGAAAAACCCAAGGAAATGAAAGAAAATCCTCAAAGAGAGAAATGAAATGACGTCTGCTTCTCCCATTTCTCTACTTTCAGAGGTCCCCAAAAAATCCCAAATCCAAAACTCTAATTTCTAGCTCCAGATCTCATTCATATCCGTTGCTGGTCTCATCTCCCTTCACTCACCTTCAATCTCATCATCATCATCAGATCTCTAGAAGCTTATCTGCATCGGTCTCCACGCAGCAGCAGATCCGCACGAGCTCGGACGATCTTGTTTCTTCGATTCTTTCCAAGGTTCGATTTCGATCTTAGATTTCTCGATTATCTGCTTGCATTCGTTTCCTGTTCTTGAAAATTGCCGGATTTTTAAGCAATTTATGACGAATTTAGATCAAGAAGTAGGAAATGCTGATAGCTTTAAAGCCTATGCCTGATATAACCATTTTAAGTCTGATCTCGACTATTTAATACCAGGCGATCAATTATTATGATCGTTGTTGTGATATCGGGTAGTATCTCATCCACTCTAGGGCCCATGATTTCGACTACCAGGGTTATCAGGAATGTATGTCAGGTGTACGGTTGATGAGTTTCTGCACCTAAGTTCACCATTTTGGAAATGACGGTGTCTCATTTATTGTAATGTGTGCGGCAATCCAGATCGTCCAAGTCACCAACCGACTTGGAGATGGCCCGTAATCGAAAAATTGCAATAATTCAATGATAGTTACTGTCCAATTTTTCCTTTTGAGTTGGGACAATGCACTATTTTACTTTTCACCGCTCATTGAATGAGTCTGGGTCCTCTGTTATTCGGTAAACAGGGACTTCCTGATTACCTAATCCTCATTGGTCCACGTCACCATTTACTTTTAAAAAAAAATGGATTCCAAACTGTTAAAAAAACTAGAGGAAAAAAAAAAAAAAAAAAAAGAAAACGAGAAGAAAAAACCCAAGGATCCGGACTCCACTCGTTGCTTCTGCCTAATCCTCTTAGCCGTGTTTCTTTCTTAGGTTTTCTTAGAGAAACTCAATTCCATTTACCTTTTTATGTGTTTTTAATGTTAGATGATGAGTTTATAGGTCTGAATCTTTCAAATCCTCTTGGGTTTTAATCCAAAACACCAGTTTCTTCACTGGAATCAATATTAAATCTCAATGAAATTAAGTTTTGGATGTAAAACCAATAGCAATTCGAAATCTCTCTTATTGGTGATGGATTATATTGAAGTTTTCTTTGTGTCCAAGTTCCTAGAGCTTGTGGAGGCAAGCCGTGTGGCCAAGGAAGTCAAGCACCCATTCAGGAACCTCCTCAAGCGACGCAACCGCCTGCAGCTGATTATTGTTGTGGTTATGCTGGTCAGCCTCCCTCACAAGTCTCTGCCTTAAGTATAAAACACCCACAACAAATGACAAAACGGGTCATTTTCATAGCCATTGTGGGCATTTCGTAATAACCTGCATGACCATAGATAATCATACAATGATTAACAGGGTGGGCTGCGGGCTGCAGGCTGCTCTTGCTAGAAGCCTAATTTACAATTCCGACAGGTGGGTCTCACATTTCAACAATCTATTTTTTGGGCTGTTGAGTCTCACCATGTATTTCATTTATAGGTAACTTATTTTACATGCATCCAAACGACCCTTTACATTAATCTTGTAATAATTGGGGCATGAATCTCTCTACCATGTAGTAGTATTAACATAAGTACAAGTATTTACTATTTACAAATTACAACATAAGCATTCTAAGACCTTGGTCAGCCAAGTTCAATACTTCTTGTACAGTAGAAGGTTTGCTCATGCCATGCTTGTTATATAACAGTATTTTTCTGGTCCTTATATTTCTGTAGGTCAATTTACTTATGTCTCTGTTGAGAGCATACATGTCAGAGGCAGGTCAATAAACCACCATAATGGTTGTAACAACCACTATCGAAATTGTTTAAACAAACTCAGTGCATGCATTAATGAGGTCAGGTGACTTGTCTGTTGATGTACAACCATGCTTTGATAAATTTTTGTAGTAGAGTTGGCTACCGAAAGTTCAGATGAGAATGCAAACAAGGAGCGATCAGAGATGGTTTTCCAGATGACTGAAATTGATGATATGCAGGCCCCTCGTGACCTTTCGCTTGCACAACTTTTATCAAGGTTTGATTCATCATCCTGAGTTGTTTGTAGTTTTGTTGACAACTTAAATATCTAAACATGTTTGTTGACAACTTAAATATCTAAATAGTTTTGTTGACAACTTTTATATAGGATTGCAACTACTATCATGTTGATCATATAGTTGTCTTTAGTTGTCTACATAGTACATTGCATCTACACATGGGCATTGTGTTGGATTTATCTATTGTACTGCATCTCATGGCATGGATGCCTCTTTTATGCATGCACACATTTTACTAATTAATGTTCCAAATAGGGCTCATCATCATTTAAGACTCATCCAACTATGAACATGTTGTGGTCTGATAATTAAGACAGTTGTCTCATTTACTTGGTCATACATGCCTCATTCAATGTCCTTCACAAAACAACCCAAAAACTTAAAAAAATTTAAAAAAAATTAATTTAAAAAAAAAAATAAAATCAAGTGGAACAACCAAATCAGTGGCCAGCAAATGAAAGAATTATTGGGTTTTAATGTGTCAAATGTGCCCGTTCCATACAGATGGACTATGATAAGGCAGTCCAATCTGTTGATATGATGGACCCACTGTAAATGGGAGATGCACCAAAAATCTGCCAAATTAAAGCATTCATGGAGATCCACTTCTTTTAGGCTAGAAAAGGGACCTGCTGCATTCCATTTCAAGCAACTTTCGGGCTGCTAGTGTCAGAAATGCATGTTTCTCTAGGTTCTCAACCATCTTATTTCTATGTTTTCCTTACATTTAGTTTTCATTATTCTTTAATTGACCGATTCTTTGTTTTTATGTTGCAAAGTCCTCTAGTAGTGGTTTGCCCTTGAATAATTATAGAAGATGCATAGGAGAAGTTGTCGATATAGCTGTCGGATGTGTAGGTGGACTACTGATACACACATCCATTTTCTATCTATGGTGGATGAAGGATGCACTTGGCCATATGCGAGTGCGCACAGACTCACCAAGAAAAGAATAATGACCTTTTCTTTATATTTTCAGCATTATTGTAATTGTTATTGATTGAATGAAGGATTGTAATTGGTTCATTATTGAATGAATGAATGATTACGTAGGTGGTAATTAAATGAATGATTGAATGCTTATGCGGGTGGTAATTAAATAAATGAATGAATGATTATAATTTCTTTTAAATGTAGGAAATAGCTACGGATATTGACCGTAGCTGTTAATTTGATAGTTGTTATCAAATTCGGCATGTTGCTACGGATACAGCACCACTTTTAGCTACAAATACTATCCGTAGCTATAAATTTATAGCTACGGTTTTTATTCGTAGCTAATTATATGGTGCATTCACAGCTCTCTACTTTGGTGCTTCCCTACATTTCTCAAAGATACATCATGGATTAGCATGTTGTCCCTACTGGGAACTCCAAATAAAATTCAGAAATGAAGCTTAACAGTATATTAACAAAGTTGGCTTTAAAAGATGTCATAAGAAAGAACTTTGATGGAAAAGGCTACACAAATTGAAGGGAATGATTGGAAGTACCACATCCAGAGAAATTAAGCAATTGAGAATTATTGTCAACATTGAGCATATAATAAACCTGTAAATAGATTAGTATGAAAGGGATCACGATTAGCAACAAGAAAATTATGCAGTAGTTAAATATTTAAGCAAATGGAATATGCACATATGCTTAGTTGAATTCTGTAGCATTTAAGAGCTAAAGCATATGCTAAGAAGAAAGAACATAAGCAAGCAGCCCAGTGCGAGATTCATCAATAGATTAATGGCTTATTTAATGGTAATGGGCTAATGTAGTTTCACACCCTCATATATCCACCTGGCCAGCATAAGTATGTAATGAATTCAGCTAAAAATTGGTACATGGAAATGGGTTCTATATTCACCCTAGTTCAACTGATGGATGTATTGAGGGAAAGAAGTGCACTCTCTTTCTCACTCAACAACATGTACTCTTTGACAACAAATTGACTGGGAATGGCGTCAAAAATTGATGAACCGCTACAAATTAGAGTTTTGTATAGTGTGCGTGTGCAATTGCCTGATACTTATATAAATTTAAGACTTTGCCTAATGACTTTCTTGAATGCACGACAGATCGCTTTTTTTCAGGGATTTACTGGCCACCATATTGAAGGGCCAGGATTTTCCTATCTGGAAGAGTTTTTAGGCATCCCTAATCTGTGGCGCAGTTTGCATCACTTGACCATGGGCACCAAAGGTACAGAATATTGTGCATACCAAACATTTGAGACCTATACAAACAAGTTCAAGCAATTCTCAGTCAAGATTTCAAGAAAGTGAACAGTGAATTTTGCACAGTAGATTGCTGGATTTATCAATCGACGTATTTCACAATAGAACTTGGTGAATACGATCATTGATGCATCCAATCTATGAGAATACATTTCAGAACATTGAGCATGCATTTGGAAGTAGGCTCACTGCCACAATTCTAGTGGAATACATTCAAGAGAGCATTGTGTTTGGAAGTACATAGAAGGCGCATTCTGCATTGAGCATACACGAATGAAAGTCTCTGTGTTATGTTTACCTGATCAAGGAACCAACTTATCCATGACAACCTAATTGCAAGGGCCAGAAGCAACAGACCATGGGCTCAATATCGACAGCTAGTGTAAGCCTATAGTACTTGGGAACTCACTTGTATCTCCCCCATGATATTAAAAATCGGCTACGTCGTGGCTGTAACAGCCATTACGTAACGGTAATGGTGGGTGCTGTTACATGTAGCGGTGCTACTAAAAATTTGCCCATAACAGCCGTAATGAGCCGCTACGGACTCATATCAGTCCAATACGGGGCCATTACATTTTTTCCTTTAATTTTTTTTTTATTTATTATTTTTTATTTTTAACCATTGTATGGCCATAACAGTTGTTAAGGGAGCCATAATGACCGTTGTAGCCCATACCATAACAGTCATAAGGCTGGCCGTTATAGCCATCATTACTGTTATTGAATACCTTACTCTCCACTAGTGGTCCTCACATTTACTAACACTCTGATATATTCTTAACAGTGTCAATATACCTTCTTAGGACTCCTTCCTTTCCCAACATCCGCCAGATTAACTCTCAAGGAACCCAATTGTATGCTTTCTCTAAATCAATAAAGACCATGAAACCAAACTAATTTTTCGATACATTCACCTCGTGCCTTGGTCTTTATTCAATCACTCTCTCCCAAAATTTCATAGTATGGCTCATAAGTTTAATCCCAAGATAGTGCAGCTTTGTATGTCTCCTTTTTTCTTATAAGAGTAACAATGATTTTATTAAAGAAGTGCCAAGATGACACAAAGGCTACAGACAAAGAAAGAAAATTTACAATCTTCTAATGATTTGATCCAATAAGCCCATTCCACAACATGAAGATGAGCTTTTAAGAAAACCTCCTCTACCTTTAGGGACTCATTGTGGAAGCACCTCACTTTTCTTTCCCCTCAAATAGCCCATAAAAAATCTACCAAAGCTTTTACATTTCTCCCTAGTCCCACCCATGCCAAAGCAAAAATAACTCCCCGATTGATTCTGGCATCACCCAGCATATGTTAAAGATCCTGAAAAAGCTACACATTTGCCTAGCAAACGAGCCTTGGATAAAGAGGTGATATGCAGTCTCAGCATCTGCCATACACATCTCGCACACATTGGCAACACCATTGATTGGCTTTGGAGGTAGTCTATCCGAAGGCCGCAACTTTCGGGGGAGCCCCATAGTGCAACACGTTGGCAATGAACACATTGGACCATCCCTGTCTGAGTGTCGCAAAAAACTGTAGGAGGACCAAACCAAAAAGCCTATATGTCTCCTTTGTACTTGTAAACAGTACCACCGTACTTTTCCCTCATTCATTTCAGCATTTGAATGGAAATAGTTTAGGTGGCTATAAAATCTTGCTATAGGTAATTGTACTTTCATATTTCTGCATGGCGAAAACTCATTGCTCGTCTTTTTCCCATGGGTAAAATCATACATTATGATGAACCATGCAAATATGCAGTTTTGTGTACCATGTTGTTTTGATTTTGTTCTTTGCTTCTTGATCTGCCATCGTCCTCCTTCAGTGTAACAGAGTGGGCTATTGCTTTTCCATCCAACTAGCTCGAAATTGTTACTCCAATCATTTGGGATATGAGTGTGCTATTAGTTTTTTGCCACTTCCATAGTGTGTTGTAACAGCTGTTACACAACAGTAATGGTGGCAACCATTATGCACTACGAGGTTGTAAAGGCCGTTATGGAAAAATAATGGCCTGTTACAGGCCCAATATAGGTTTTCTTTTTTCTTTTAAAAAAAAATACCTTATTGTAACTGTAACAATGGTGGCCATTACAGCCATGATTACCATTACAGAATACCTTTGCCACTTCTACTGAAGTTGATGTTGTTAAACTGAATATGCCCATCAAGAATTTTCTCCAAATGGAATTTCCACTCTCTAATGAAATCCTCTATTGTACTAAAAGAAAAAATATACATGTATAGGTTTGGTGATATGACTAGGGTTGATGAAATTCGGAGATCTAAATCATAGGGTTGTATAAATTCAGCAAACTAGAAGATGCATCATTGCACATATAGAAAACAAGTTTGGCCTTGTATCATTTCTTCTATTTGGAGAAATAAGCTCAACTGAAAATTTTGGGCTGGTTTGATGGACGTTCTCCATTCCACTTGATGAAGAATGGCTTTTTGCATTTTTCGAACAGAACGGCCTCCTCAACTTGACGAGCACCATAGCCATTTGCGCCCTTTTCCAAAGAGTAGGTTGGTATCGCATACTCTCCTTGACGAATTGACTACAAAACTCTATCATTTATGTATGTCTTGCACAAAAAGGATAGGAAAGATACATCATTCCTATCAACACATCCACATCATAAGGACCTTCGACACCTCCTGCTTTTCACTAGCATATGAATTGCTTACATCAAAGTGCAGTAACTCTACCATTCAATGAGTACAAACTATAGACATTACTCAATACCCAAAGGTTCACTAGCCCCACGTGCACCTTGAAACACAGTACACACTCCAGTTTGGTACATGTGTGGGCCATTTGAACATTGCATGATGTGGACCTCACCATGCAGATGATCTGGTGCACAAATAAAGTTGGTCCTCTCATCAGGTGGGCCCACCCCCACATGATATGGATACTTCATAAAAACTTACTAATGGTCCACAATAACATGCATGACCTGTCCGATGACCAGACAAATGATTTTTGTGTCCGGCCATCTTGACAATGAGGCCCAGATGGTTGCAATTAGATGTCCCACAAACATGAATTGGTGTGTTTGCCTTGTAGAGAGGTCCTATATTGTAACATAACTGGCAAGAAATTTGCATTCATATTTTCTAAGAAAATGGACCAATTCCTAGGTCTGAGACAGTTATGACATTCAACATTTCTTTAAAAGGACTCATGTTCTAACACGATGAAAATTTTCCCGTCGTAATTCGGAATATGGGAGAAAGATCTGAGTAAGAAAGCAACAGATTCAAAACATAAATTCTGCAATCCATCAAAATCAACTTTGGATCTAGAAGCAAAACTGATTCTGCAATTCAAAAAATTTGGATCTAAGCTAAATCTGCAAATATAAGTTCAGGGGGAATGATTAAGTTCAAGGGAAATGATTTGAATATAACCTCCCCATTGCAAATTCCTTCCAGCTATGAGAACTCTTGCACAAGCACCAAAACATCTCATAATCCAAACCGTTGTGTTTCTTTTCCTTGTAAAACAAAATACAACAAAAAAAAAAAAAAAGAATCAATCAGCGAGATCTATCCAAACTATGAGAATTCAAAGATCAGAAACATGAAAACTTACTTTTACAGAAATTTCAAAGCAAAGTCATCTCAACATCAAAGATCTAATCAAAACATGCCGTTATGTGAAAGAGAAAAATAAATATAAAAAAAAAAAACCTAATTATTCATCGGGACTATTAGAACCAAAAAAAAAAAAAAAAAAGTAATACCAAATCAAAATACACCAATTCTGTTGGTTGGCGCGGAAGGTGAGCTCTCAAGATCTGACGATCTACACAAAGTTTGGAACCCTCACAAAGCAGAAGAACGGTGCTCCAACGACCCGCCTACTACTCTTGGGAGCGGATGAAACTATATTACCTCGATCCTACAAGATAAAGTTCCCGGATTGCGATATATGGATCAGATCGTCCCAAGGACAAGCCAAAATAGACAGACTATAATGCACTCTATTTCTCTCTGTATACTTTCAATGTTTCGTGTGATTCAATGTGTTACATGAGAGAAGCGCATTCCTTTTTATAATAGAAGAAGGAGAGTTTGGGTGGGATTAGGATAAGGCCTCAATAATCCGATCAAATCTCTATTTTCAATTAAAAATCAAATTCATATTTAAATTTGAAATTTAATTAAAAGGAAGAGACCGGAGAATACATGAGACGTACCCACTACTGATTGCTCACAAGTGGGCCCCACTGGTCTACGTCACAAATTCCAAACACTAGAAATTCAACAAACACTAGAAATTTAAACCAAAATCAAAATCCCCCTATATAAGATATATTAAAATAATAATAATATCATGAAAATGACTAACAACCCACTGTGTGATCTACCAAAATCAAAACAATGACATGATTTAAGACATGGAAAAAGAACCCAATTCACCAAACATTACAAAATAAAGCAAAATAAAAATCCCCCCAATATTAGAGATTTACCATATATATATATATATATATATATATATATATATATATAAAAAAAACATAAACACAAACACACACAAGAAACAATAATAAAATCATGCAAAATGACCAACAACCCACCGTGTGATCTACCAAAATCAGAACAATAGCATGATTTCAGATATGAAAAAAAAAAAAAAAAACCAATTCACCAAACATTACAAAATGAAACCAAAATACAGATCCCCCCAATGTAAGAGATTTACAAAAGAAAACACAAAATAGATAATAGAATCATGGAAAATGACAAACAACCTACCATGTGATCTACCAAAGTCAGAATAATGGCATGATTTAAGACATGAAAAAAAATCCAAATTCACCCCAAACAAAATCAATAATTCAAATAACAAAATCTTTAAAAATAATATAATAAAAACAACAAAAAAAAAAACAAACAACTGATTTACCAAAAATCAGAACAGAAACATAATCTTTGACATTAAAACACAACTCAATTCAGAAAAACCAAAACCAAAACCCCAAAAGAATTCACAAGAAGAAGAAGAAAAAAAAAAACCACCAAAAAAGGACGAAAAAATCATAACATTTGAACCAAAATCTAGGGTTGTAAAAATAATTCGAGATAGCAAAAAATAAAAAATAAAAAGGAAAAAAGAACCAACAAAACCCACCAAAAAAAAAAAAAAAAAAAAACAAAAAGATTCAATCAAAATCTATCAACAGAATACCACCCAAATCTTACCTGTCACAAAATTCTAAAAACTCAAAATTCACAAGTTAAAAAAAAAAAAAAACAAACCCAATTATCCTATTCTTGATTTAAGTGCCATATTAATAATAAAAAATAAATAGTAAAATTTAGGGAAGAAAAAAAAAAAGAGAGTAAAAGATGTGATACCTTGAAAACAGTTAAAACTCATTGAATGAAGACCGCTTTCTTTTTCTATTTTTTATTTTTTCAGAGTGCGATAAATACTTCCGTCTTAAATGGGAGAAGTTGGATTTTTGCGTAGAAATTTCTTTGTTTTTTCTTTTTTCCTTTTCTATTCGCTTTTTCTTTCGGAGTCTGGATCCTCTGTTATAGCCGACGGAGGCTCTTTCTTTTCTCATGTTATTTTTTATTTTATTTTATTTTTATTTTTTTCTTTTGTTAAAATTTTCAGAACTTTTTTTTTCTTTATTCATCTTTTAAAATAATAGATGACGTGGACCAATGGGAAAGCCACAGCAGAGAATGCCTGTTAGGCTATAACAGAGGATACGGACTCCTTCCAGTTATCCCCTTCGCCCTCCTCGCTTCTGCCCTAGAAGTCTTCTGAAACCCTAAAAAAAACCCTAGCAATGGCCAAAAAGAGGAAACCCGAGCAAAAACCAATAGTCATAGAAGACGAATCTTCCCAAGAAGAAGAAGCAGAAGAAGAACAACAAGAACAAGAGGAATCCTCAGAGTCAGATTCTGAAGAGGTCGAAGAGGAAGAAGAAGAAGAAGAAGAAGAAGAAGAACAGAAGCGAGGAGATTCATCCGAAGCCGAAGAAGATTCCGATTCGGAAGAATCCGAATCGCAAGACGAGTCATCCAAACGCGATACGATTCGTAATCTCCTCCAGCCCTTCGGCAAGGACCAGCTCATCGACATCCTCAAGGCGGCTGCTCTCAAGAACCGTTCGATCGCGTCTCGCCTCATCTTGGCCGCAGAATCCGATCCGGTCCACCGCAAGCTCTTCATCCATGGCCTCGGATGGGACGCCACCAACGACACGCTCCTGTCGGCGTTCAAGATCTACGGTCCGATTGAAGATTGCAATGTCGTGACCGACAAGGTCACTGGTAAATCCAAGGGCTATGGGTTCGTGCTGTTCAAGACCCGTGCTGGGGCCCGCAAGGCGCTGGAGCAGCCGCAGAAGAAGGTTGGCGGGCGGGCGATTTCCTGCCAGCTCGCGTCGTTCGGGCCTGTCCCCGGGGGGCAAGCCGGGGGGTCCAGTGAGTCGACGGCGGGGCGGAAGATCTTTGTCCGGAATGTACCTCCCAATGTCGACCTCGAACGGCTCCGGGCGTTCTTCGGGAGGTATGGCGAGATTGAGGGCGGCCCTGTGGGATGTGGACGGGGGTTTGCAATCTTCACCTATAAGACTGCAGAAGAGTGTAGGAAGGCGTTGGAGGAGCCAATTAAGGTGTTTGAAGGGTTCCAGTTGAGTTGCCAGCGGGCAATCGAGAAGGCCCCAGCAGGCAATAAGCCGGTGGGGCCCACACCTGGGGCGGGAATACTGCAGCCAAACGATCTTGCGCTAGCCTACAATTCGACAGCTTTGTTGGGTTTGAATGCAGGTATGTTAGGTCAGAATTTGAATCCGGCGGCAGCAGGTCTTGTGGGTCAGAATCCGGCATTGGGTGTGGGGTTGTCATCTGCAGCAGGTAGTGGGCTGTCACCTACTGTGAATCGGAGCAGCGGGCCCTCTTCTCTTTATGGGGTCGGATTGGGTGCCACGGGACTCAGTGGACAGTCAGGGATCAATAGCATTAGCCCGAGTGTTATTGGGAGTTACAGGTCATAGGCAGCTCTGCAAGGATTGGGTGCATACCAGAGTGCACAGTTCGGTCAATCATCAGCGGCAGTGGCAGTGTCTGCGACGAGGTCTCAATCTGGTATTGGATTGATTGGAAGCTTTCCACCGTCTTATCTTGGACGCTAGATAAAACAGGTAATCTTGATCCCATTTGTGATTTTCACTGTTAGTATGATTACTGGTTGGAAGTGCGTCAATTACGTATCTTGGGTATCTTTCACACACACACACACACGCACAAAAAAAAAACCCTTATCTTTGGTGCATTTGGATGCACTATTGAATTGAATTGCAATATTAGTCTAGTAGGGTGTAAATAACCAACCTATAATTTCCTTCTTCTGCATTTGCATAAAGAGACTGAGCTCTGTACTGCAGTTACATTGTTTTCAAGTTGGAAATGAAACGAACGTAACTGCAATTTGCAGGGAAGCAGTGTTTCTCATTTCTTCCTCATTAATAATGTCACCAATTTGATTCACTTCAGCATCCACATGCAGCCACAGTATAAATTAGTGAATATTTGTGCATTCGAACTTGTGAATAACGTCTATATTTATTGACTTGGTAGTCTTCCAAAAGATAGCTGTATTGCTTCTGCAAATGATGTAAACTTACCCTGCAGAGAACTTTTAGCACTTCTTTGCAATGTCAACTGCCAGCATATCATGTCGTCACAACTCCATTTTTTCTTTGTATTCAGTTTGGTTTCTTACACATATGCTTGTATCGACCTACTCAATACGTTATACGTTGGTAGACACCTAAAAATGAGCCATGTCTTTTTGGTTATAATATGTATTAGAGATTATGATTGTTGGTTATCAAGATTACTTTTAATCCTTGCCAAAAAGAAACATTATCTCTAAACACATTATGTGGTTAACTATAATTAGAAGAACACATTTTTTTGGTGTCTATGAAATAGACCCTTAGGGTGTGAATTCCTTTGCGTGTAAGGATGTTGATGCGGCGGAAGAAACACCGGAGAACTCATTTAAAAAAGACAATTAATTAGAATAGAGAGATAACATTATGCAGATCCAAGGGTGAAACCCATGATCCACATAATCAATGATAAGGTCCCATCATCTCCTGGTCAATGAATGGTATTGTTTCATAATATGTTCATTCAAGGAGGACCCCATTATAAGATTGTTTGATCATTAGTAGGTTTACAATCTGACAAATTGTTTAATTTGTGCTTACTGCCAGGTTTATGGGTTTCTTAATTTGGTTCGTTTTATTTGTTAGAAATCATGCTTAGTAGGTAATGCTTCCAGTTTACCCCACTTTGGAGTGGAAGGAGGTGCATTAAACAATTATCAGGTGCCACTGGCGTTTAATTTCGGAAAGTTATGAACAAGCCTTGCTGGATAAATAGCTTTCATTGTTGGGAGAGGATGCATCGCTGTGGAGTTATTTTGGAATGATGGGTGGGACATCCATGTCTTTAAGGCATGGAAGTTCAATGGTGTGGAATCAATTGTGGCAACGGAGAGCTCTGGTTCTCAAGGGTTGCTTGTGATGTCAGATGTGACTTGTTGACTCGAGTTTTGGAGGACAAGTACGTAATTCAATTTATAAATATCTAGTAAATGTTTGAGCTCGTAAAGTACATACTACATGTACCTAATCCATTATATATCACGATGCTGCATTTGACCCAAGTGGGCGACTGTTAACCTTATTCCTAAAGTGGGCTACACATGGCATTTGTGTTCAGGCAGAGGATTTGGACAGCTTTGATCATCTAGAACTTATCTCTTGGCATTTGGGGAGGGGGAGCATTCACTTAGGGGTAGAACACTGTAGCCGATTCCGATCTACAATTAGTATTAGTCCCCTACTCAGGACTTGCATTTGAAAATTAGAAAATTTTCATCAAAGGCATGGGAGCATGAGATGGATTATGTGAGTCAACAATCATTTTACCTCAAAGTTTCGAGCATTGGCAACAATGGCAGACTATACAGGTAGGTTCGGTTTTGTTTTCCCAGTGATCGACATGCGGTGGTCTTGCTTCATGCTGCCCACACTTACAGCTTGATATTGGAAGGTGAAGCTCCCCCGTTGCATTTGGATATGGTGATAAAGTGCTAACAATTTCATCTTTGGAGGAAGAACACAGTTCTAAGGGCTTCCAGTAGGGAGGGGCAGGTGGCTATCCAGAAGGCGATCTCTTTGGTACAGGGGAATATTTGTGGACCATTTCATGGTGGAAGGGGATTAAGAATGTGCTATAGTGGCTTTATGTGAAGCGCTGCAGAATTGTGGCCTTATATCGAATGAGATCATATTGAGCAGTGGCGGGGCGTAGCGTGTCTTCTACTGTGCAGTTGAAAAGAAAAGGTTAACAGGGGTAGAAATTTTGGGGGCTGTTGGTTTACTCCAAAATGTGCTTCGTCGTTTATGCACCCTTGCGTCCGCATTTTGGGGCATGTTTGAGCAGGAAGTGCGAAACACTCACTGTTCACAAAAAAAATGCACTTAAATGCAAGAATAGGTGATAACATATCTTGTTCTCATGTTGGGTGGTGGGCAGGCTGTCCCATCTGCAAAATTCCAATATCCAAAATCGACTCTTATACTTGACTTGAAATTTGAAAGGAAGTTGACAAGTATCAGAGACTCAAGTGGTTGGAATTACATTAGATTCTCATGATGCTGGGTATATTGATTATGCTTGTTCTAGGTTTTAGGATTTTTCTAGTTGTAACTTGGACACATGGTGTGGTGCCAAAACTCTTCTGTAGTTCGTTGAAATCTTCCGTTGCACAAAAAATTGAGATCTTTGCAATGATGCATGGGCCTGGTTACACTGAGGCGATGGCGCAAGCTTTTGCATGTTGAAATTAGAGGTTCTTTTGAGATTTGCCACAACCTTACATTGTCCAAATGAAAGCTTGCCCAAACCCATCTATATTCTACCCAAGAAGGTTCTAGAGACTCCTAGCCATGTTTTTGGTTTGATGTTCCATGTTCTTTGAAAAGTAAGGGGGGATTGGTAAAATATAGGGTTTCATCACTTACAAAAATGTTAAAAATAAGTGTTTCTTGAGGTGTTCATGTGGTTGGCTCCACTCTATGGAGGATGCCCAAAATCAATTATGAGATTTAATGACTTGCCAGGCATTGGCCATGGAGGTTTAGGCTCTGCTTTTCAATTGGGGTTGCAGACTTATCTAACCATGGGGTTGAGATGCTGTTGTATGATTTTGTAAGCTGTCTTGATTTCTGATTCATTTGTCTGGTGCCCCCTTTGTCATGTGACATTGCTTTCTTGATTTATGCTTCTTTTGTTTCAGATAAGCATTCAGCTCACATTGATAAAATAATCAAGTGTTTTCTGATAAGTTCATATTCCAAAAGTCAAAAAAAGGCCTCCAAAATAGAGCCACCTCTTCCAATAGTCTCTTGTTGCCTACTGTAGATTGACATCTGGCCCATCTTTCTAAGATTCTGTACTCAACAACCGTTGCAGATTGGTTTTTGTCTCCCAAAACAATGATGCGCTTTATGAAAATCAGAGGGGCCATTAGGGTGGGGATTGTTTGTCCTCTTGTTTTGTTTCGGAAAACATGTGGACTTGTCTGATTACAACTCCAAATTGAGGTGTCAACTAGGAGCGCCGCTGTCACAGAACCCAAATGAGACAGGAACCTGATCAAATCTGAAATGAGTGGGGCACTGCTAGATGACAACTTAATTACAGAGCTGTTACCCTTGCAAGATAACCACATATTCCTCAGTGCATGGAAGTGATTTGAAACCACTTTTTTTTTTTTTTTCCTTCTTTTTTTAAAAGTAAAATTCAGGGGACAGTTGATATCATGTTCTTACTGAAATTCCCTGACAAACAATCACATCAATCAGATGCATGGGGCCGCAGGATATCATGTTAGATATCCTGTTCAGGACACAGCTGATTAGATATTACCTGTGCATTCCATGTTTGGATTTTTATTGTGCTTTCTGCTATCATATTAGATATCACACCTCCCTAATGTACCATCATCTCCAGAAAAATCCATCTTATCCATGTAATTGCTCTTTTAGGTAAAAGCCAACTGAGAGATGGACAAGATCTAATTATACAGGAGCAGTAAGTGCAGCATGACGAAAGAGAAGGGTAGGTTTTTCTCTGGCTCAATATCGTTGGGGAGATCTAGTTTGCCAGGTCAGTTAAAATGGCCATGTGCTCTGTGCATTGTTAACTGTAGTTTGGTTTGCCAAACATACATTAATCATATCTAGAGAGTTTTTTTTTTTTCGAAAGGAATCTTTATGTTCCGTCTGATCCCCTTCCCAATTTCCTGTTAAACATCTTTATTCAATAGTTCCAGGACAATCAATGGGATGATAGGCCTGAGTTTTTCCGGGTCGAGATTCAAACTGGTGGGACTGGGCCTATTGGAAATTATGGTTCGTTGCCTTTGTTGCTGTGACAGTCGTGGCGGCTGTGATAACTGATGTTTTATAACCTGGACTGGAGAATCAGACTGGTTTGGACCAATGGATCTAGAAATCTGCAAGTTGACTCAAAATGCAGTGGTGTTGAGTTGACTCAGTGAGATTTCAAGCCCAGTCACTGGGTCCTGGGTCTGTTTCCTTTGTGATTTGTGATGACTCATCGAGTCAAACCCAAGTACTCTGTCGACTTGACATGACATGACCGTTGGTGACACGAACTGAGTCACTTGGCTCTGCCATGATGTGAGCATATTAATAACTAGACAGGTTTGGAACATGGTTCTAAAACTCTCCTAGTTGACTCAAACCTCGGTTTTGTTGACTCTCACCAAAGTCACTTAGGGCCCTTAAATAAGTTACTTTTTAACTTATGTTAAGTAATTAAGTTACTTTTTTCACTTAAGTTTGTTTGGCAAGCATAGTGTAAAAGTAACTTATGTGCTAAAAGCTACTTATCTTAATAAGTAACTGTTTTAGCTTTTTAAATTTACGACTTCTCTACTTCTCTCTCATAGTCCATGTCAAAGGAGGCTCTCTCACTGTCTATATCAAAGGAAGCCCTACATGGTAGATTGTCCACCTTGAAGGTGGGCCTCACATGGTTGACAGTTCACATAAAAGGTGGGTCCAAGATGATGGATGATCCCATATTAATGTGGGCCTATATATGGATGGTCCACATCAAAGGTCCAACCATGATGATAAAATGCTACATCCAAAGTGGGCTGGTATGATGGACAGCCCACTTCAAAGGTGGGGCCTACATGATGGACGGTCTGCATCAAAGTTGGCTCTGCGTGATGGGCAGTGGACATAGAGGCTGGGCCCCACATGATGGATGGCCCATATTGAGGTGGCCCTGGATGATAGACGGTCCACATCAAAGGTTGGCTCCTATAATGAATGACCCACATCTAAGGTGAGCCCTGTATGATGTTCAACCCACATTGAAGGCGGGGCCCACATGATGGACAGTACCACATCAAATGTGGGCTCCACATGATGGATGATCATGCATCACTACTATTCTATTCGACTGGAACCTTATTTTCTTCTGCTGGCCTTCTCCCAGGTTTATCGACCAATCATAAATGGCCATATTCCACGTATTTTATAACGCATGATGTCACCAAAAGGCAGCACATCCTTTCAACCCAACCATTGTCAATGGGCATATCTTGACCCTTCATTTATGGTCGCCATCGGTCAAGTCCCCAATGGTTCATTTTTTCGTCATATAGATCTGATTTATGGAGCTTTCACATGGTTAAGCATTGTACGGCTGATAGCTGATCAGGGCTGTTTGGACCGCTTGGATGGGCTATGGGCCAAAAAATCGTGGGCAACTCTGACCATCCATTTATTGTAAATTTTATGGCTGAATGTGGAACGTTTGTTTCATTGTTCCTTTTGCTGTCAACTGAACGGACGGTTGCATAAATACCTTTAGCTAATTGATCTGATTCACGGTCTTCATCACCTAATGTCTTCCATATCTGACCTTTACTATAACCAACGGCCCAAATGATCCAGAAAATGGGCCCCACAGTTCAATGATCCTGAAAATTGTTCTGAAAGGTCCTAACAATGATGAACTGATCGCCTACAGGTGCTTGTACCATTATTTGTGGTATAGGACATTTTTAGCCATTCATATAATAATGTCCCACCTGATGAAAGGCCCAGATCTCATACCCATTGTGTTCAACATCTCACACCAACTTGTGGGACATGGATGATTTCAATGGCTGAGATTTGATTTATGATGATATAGACATGAAACTAGCCATTGATCTTTTCAATCAGTGGTGTGTTTGGAATTGGAAGTGACTGAGAATAATGCGTTACTTATCACATACGGATTTGATATTTTCTTTTAAAAAGTTAACTTATCAATGTTGGATTCTGGTCCAAATATCGGTAATAAAGAAACCAGATCAGACTTGTTTGATGGTCCAGATCATCCTTGTTGCTTGCATGCACGAGCATTGTACATGCAGAATCTAGGCCGTTCATCTGGCATCCTAGCTGCCAACAAATGGGCCACTCACTAGATCTCATGGTGGAAATGCGTGGTTGAATTTGTTGATGAGTGTGGTGGACTCGCCTGGTTCTTGGAGTGGAGCATGCTCCAGATCTAGCCCACCATTGCTGGATCCGCCAGGAACATCTGATTGCCAGGTTGCAAGATCCTACGGTGCATGTTCACCTCTACGAAATATGTAATGCTCAAACGAGAATTCGCTCAGCCTAATGAAACTGTAGATGTGAGGCCCCACATTTTGGTGGTCCAGATCATCCTTATTTTCTTCTGCTGCTCTTCTCCAAGGTTTATGGACCGTTCTTAAATAGTCATATTCCACGTATTTTATAAAGAATGATGGAACCAAAAAGCACATCCGTTCAACCCAACGATTGTCAATGGGCATATCTTGACCGTTCATTTATTCTCGCCATCAGTCAAGTCCCCAATGGTCCTTTTTTTTTTCGTCCTATAGAGCAGCTATACGGAGCTTTCACATGGTCAAGCATTGTACGGCTGATAGCTGATCAGGACTGTTGTGGACGGCTTGGATGGGCTGCGGGCCAAAAAATCGCGGGCAACTCTGACCATCCATTTATTGTAAATTTTATGGCTGAATGTGGAACGGTTGCTCCATCTTTCCATTTGCTGTCAACGGATCGGACGGTTGCCTAAATCCCTTATCTGACCTTTAGTATAACCAACGGCCCAAATGATCCAGAAAATGGGCCCCACAGTTCAATGATCCAGAAAATTGTTCTGAATGGTCCTAACAATGATGAACTGCACAAATAAACCATTTTTATTTTAAGAACTGATCGCCTACGGGTGCTTTTACCATTATTTGTGGTATAGGGCATTTTTAGCCATTCATATAATAATGTCCTACCTGATGAAAGGCCCAGATCTCATACCCATTTTGTGTTCTACATCTCACGCCAACTTGTGAGGCATGGATGATTTCAATGGCTGAGATTTGATGGGGGAGATATAAAGAATGGCCCATACGTGGTGGGGCCTGGCAAATAGCTTAGATTAATAATGCAACTTTTGCGTTAGTGGTGATACCATTTGGAGTCTTTTGTTCGCAAAGGTGGGCCACACATCGTAATCAATGGACGGCCACTGAACTGACCCAGTTGGCAAAAAGAGAATTAAAAAAAAAAAAAAAAGTGTGACCTATTGTTGATCTGAACCGTTCATTGATTCATGCAACTAGGAGCAAGCCATGATGGCAAAATCATTCCAATCGAGTTATTCTAATCATGTGATCAATAGCATGAAAATGGAGAGTCAAGATTCATTGGATAAATAAAATAGGTGCATTCATCATTTTGAAACATCTTATGGATAATCCTACTTTATTTTTCTAATGATTTTAAAATAACATTTTGATTTAATAATTCTAACTATGGATGGTTGAAACAAATGGGCCCATTCAAAGAGTTAAGATCATGCAATCAGAGTTTTTCTTATACCATGACTTGCTTCAAGTTGCATGAATGAATGAATGATTCGGATCAATAGGTCACCTTTTGTTTGTTTAAAAATCTTGTGCAAACATTTCTACTTGAGGTAGCTAACTCATCTAATCCTGATCATGCAACTTAAAATTTGGTCAGATTACCACTGCATATGTCAATGAGCTGGGCTCAGGCCCACAAGATGGGCCTGAGCCAACCTATTTTAAAATGTGGGCCTGTAATTTAAGCCCAGGCATGACATGCTTGAGCAGGAAACATGCTTCCCATATAAAAAATAAAAGGCCACATTAAACTAGTAAAATACTAATTTATTTATTTATTTTTACATGGCAGTCCTACATTTAAAAGTGAATGGTTGTATATGGAGCTATAGCGCTGGTCTATGAGACTCCAAATGCTGCCATTATCAAAGCAAAGAAAACCTGCAGTTGAAAGCAATCACACAACCACAAATGAAAATCGGAGTAAGAACAAGAAGAATGAGAATGAGAAGAATGCAGAGATTCTCTACTTGCCCTGAAGACTTTGGAAAATGTTGTCTTCCCATCTTGTACAAGATGAGCACCGGCATAGAAAATGAGGGTGTTGGTGCAGAAGACCATGAAGAAGGAGAAGCCGAAGCCTACACCACTTACAATTCCTTGTCGGACTCCATGCTTCATTGGGACCTCGCATTTCTCTTGGTAGAGATCCATTACCTTCTATTCTCCACAAAAAAAGATGCAATTGTCCGAATACCACCAACTGCATCATTTGCCACTTGACTGGCTTCCTCATACATCTCCTGCAACCAACCTCGCAATCTCTTAATACTTGCATAATGAGAAAAATCGAATGGAAGTGCCACTTCAAATAAGCTAGACTAAGCAGTTACACACAAGGGCTACTTTCAAAATGTCTGTCAGTAAACATTGGTATGTAACTGATCAAAAATTACAATAGAACTGTTGCCAATTAATAGTCTCGGCAAGTAAATGTTATGCAACAGATAGCATACTAATTAATCTTTTGGTTTTTCTTTTACACACTATGATGGTCAATTCTACTTCTGACCGAAATTTCTAATGATGGGAAGCTTTTGTGCAACATTCTCCTTGAGATTTAGTCATCAACATACAACGCAATGAGCAAGCATTCTTATAAAAATTCAATGTTCAAGATCAGTCACGAACCATTTGGTGCTGATCCCTCTACTGCCCAAATTTACCTCTATACTTTGGAAGAGCCCTGCAAGCTGTTCTTCAGTGATCTAAATACACAAAGAAATGCATATTGAATGTCAGCACTTTTCAGTTATAAGTTCTAAATCAAACATACCCAAATTACAAAAAGTAAAAAAAAACACATCAACAAAAATAAAATTAGACAAAGGTAGAATGCAACAAATATATGTGTACATGTGGTAAGGTACAGTTAAAATATGTTTTTAACTGTATGTGTGGTACATGTGTACAGTGATCAGGACAATTGCTTTGTGGTCACCAGGTGGACTGCCAATACCCAAAAGGCAAGGCAATCCAACTGGGTAGCCATCCGGTCAGTGGGCTGAAAAGGTACAGTTAACTCAAAATACAAACATCCATCCACATTCAACAGGCAAAACTTGCCATAAATGGGTGATTAGAGCAGTCCAATCTCTGTCATTTTTGGCTCATTGCTCACCAATGTAGTGACAACCACCGAATAGTCCCAATCACCATATATACTTGCCATGTGCAGGATATACTTCATATAACTTCTATGAAACAGGTAACATGATAGCATTTCCTAACGGAAGAAAAATTATGCACGATAATCATATGTAAGCATTTGTGCCATGAAAAACATATTTTAAATCAAGTTCAAAGGTCTCTTTGGGATGCACATTTCAAATGAACTGCAACAATCTAACTCAATATGGAAGAAATGACCAACATACATGAGTGGCGCCATTTTTAGTTCATAATTTCATAATGACAGCTAGTTGTGAGTCCGTGCATTTGATGCTGAATAGGAAACTATTATAATCTCAATTTGGGCCTAGACATATATCAATAATGGAATGGAACTATCCTCACTTTGGTCCAAATCCACTTTGGACCACATTTGGGAGTTCTAAAATAGCAGCTGGGCAGAACTGATTGCTGCAAAAAGACCACATCAAACTGACTGGCAGCTTGATTTGAGTGGAATCTATATCTCATGCCAGCTTGGCAGAAAACAAGCAGCCCAGCTTGACAGAAAACACTATGAAGGCAGAACTCAAGCTAAGTCAACATCTTACTCAAAAATTCAACTCTTGCCTAGTACACATTAGGATTTTCGAATTTATGTTTCAAGACTATTTCATGTTTGTATTGGAAAGAAAGAGTGCTACTGTATTTAAATGGTTTTAGAATTCACCTTGATTTTGGCACTCAAAGCATCGATCTTCTGAAAAATAAGGGGATTCTGCTTCTAATCTAAAAAGGGTATTTTTCTAAGTTAGGCCTGAAAGATTTTTAAAAAATAAAAATAAATAGACAATGGAAGAAGAACAATATAAAATTACAGATTGGGGTAGCTTTTGATACCATGATTTAAGTTGTTGTTACTTGTTGCCAATAGGGTTTCTTCAGTTTGATCTGAAGCAAAACCCCGATGAATCGGATCAACCATTCACCCAAAAAGGAAAATGCAACCCACATTGATTATCAGATAAGACAAAATTTACATGATTCATCATAAGGCCAGCTAGACAATAAAAAGGCAATGTACATCACTCAAAATATTGGAAGTCATGGACACAACGAGCCCTCATACATAACCTATGAATGAGTACCTGGATTAACCAAAGAGCTATCGCAGTTGCCAAGAAATGACACCGACCAGTGGTGGCGGTGAGACAGGTACTACTCAAAATTGAAACCAAGGTGTGGCATGTGGATTTAGATTCCATGATTATATATGTGTTGTAAGGTTGAAAAACCTAACAATGAAAACAACAAAGACAAAGGAAATTAGAAAAGAATATTCCCATAGTTCAAATAAAAATAAATTAGTGATCTAAACTAACAAATAATTAGCTAATGAAACATTAAAATCATGCATGATCATTTCAAGAACTAGCAGACTATCTGAACATTACCTATTCTCTTAAAAAATCAGAACTCCAACAAAAGAACGAAAGAGTAAAAAGGACAACAAAGCTTGTGCTCTTTTGTCACATGGGTCATCGTAGCTATGAAAGAAAATGAACTGAAACTTAGAGTGAGAGTAAGTCCTTGCAAGAAATTTCTTTACAACAAGAGAATTGAGGCAGGCTTGAGGCCTAAGAATCTGTGGTTTGACAAAGGAAATTGCATAACAAAAAGAACTAAGAATGATGAAACGAAGTTTGTAGAGAATTTTCACTCTTCAATTAAACTGTTCCATAAGCAACATTTTTTATGACATTGCTATAAGTCTTTGTCCATGTAGATTTTGAAGGGGCATGTATCTAGGACTGTCCAAGTGTCTCAAAATGTCAGCTTGGCAAACCTCAGAAAGTAAGTGTCCAAGTAATAGGTCTGGCAAATGCCTAGAATATGAACTGACATCATATCCAGAAAGGGGTTGTTTGTTTGTAATATACATAACTGCAAATTTCTCATTCCTGCATGGTAATGACATAAAACTATTGTCTCCACTTTACGCATTCAAGATACTTTGATCATGGATGTTTCAGATGAGATCAAATCAACATGCAAGCTCACCTCCATAACAGAGTGGCAACTTACAGCAAAATCAAAGACTGCATCAAGTCCTCCGAGTTCTTGTAATCTTTCCTTAAAATTTCCCCCAACCCTTCTCATAATACCAGATGTATCTGAAAATTACAGGGCAATGGTTATTAGCAAAGGCAAAGAAACATGATCTATTACAAAACAGTGAATATTTTGTGTCTTACAACCACATATGCCGGGCTACGCTATCAGGACCTCTCCTCACCATATCCCCAATTGCCTTCTTTCCACCCTTCTTCTCAGCATAATACCTTTCTTTCCACCCTTCTTCTCCCAGCTTTATCTGTTAAATTTAAGCTTGAATGAGCACATAATTATGAACCCTAGGAATTGGGTATCATGATCTTAAATGACATGACGAACCTTTTCAGCTATTGCCTCACTAGATTCTGAACCATTTGAAACCATATGATGAAATCCATTCATTGAGCTCCATAACTCCTTCACCTCAAGCTGTATCTTTAATAAAATGCCATGAGCATGAAGAATACTGAATACATGTTTGCTCACTGCTCACAATTTCTTTTGATGGATCGCAAATAAGAGCTTGTAATTTAATATTGAATACTCACACTTTGTGAGGCCTGAGAAATTTGTGTTTCCGTGTGCTTAACAAATGACCAAAAATCCTTCGATGCCTTCCTCTGCTCAACATGTCGTTGCAATGATGAGCCACCATTGCTGCCATGCCTGATATTCAAAGAATTCTGAAAGCATATCTCCTTTTTCTTTAGTAATTGAAAAAAAAAAAAAAAATCAAACTATTGCCAAACTTAGTAACCAAACCAGGTGATTAAACAGCTAGATGAAAAGGATACCTATCAACAATAAAATAGAATAGAAATATGCATTCTCCTTCATGTTTGCCACAAAAAATAAAAATAAAAATAAATAAATAAATAAGCAACCTCAATTAGCAATATGTACACGAAGCATACCAATAAGATGAGTTTTTTTTTTAACAACTAGCTTCTAGGCGAAAATTACAAATCTAATTTAACATTATCCTCCCTCCTGATTTGAGACATTGTAAGGACTGATCAGTTTCTAAATGTAGTACATGATTTACATAGAGAATTATAGCCACTTGATTATTTTTTCCTTAAGTTCCGATAAGAAATTCTACCAATTAAAGAAATTGCAATAGTAAATGCATATGTTAGCAGAAAGCAATGTTGATTTCTATTTTATAGTAAAGTGACACACAAGAATAGGTAGTATCAAGCGGTAGAACCTGGCTACGTCTCCTAAAGATGGCATTTTCATAAGTATGTGCCTTATATCCACACAGTCCATCCATTTCGACAGATCATTTTAGGATATGAGCACAAAAATGCAACAGGTCCAAATCTCATGTGGACTATAGTATATGGAAAAGTTGTGATTGATCATTAAAAGCTTCTCGAGGGCCAGAAAAGTTTTGAACCAAGCTGATATTTATGTGGTCTTTCATTCAGGTATTTGTGACCTCATCAACAGGTTGGATGGAAAATAAACATTTCACTGGCCCTCAAGAAGTTTCTAATGATGGGCGTTCAATTACCACTATTTTTTTGTGGTATGGTCCTAACAAAGCCTGACAAGAAATTAATTTTTATCTGCAACTACCCAACTACAAATTAAAAATTATGTATTAAGAAAAGTGATTTCATTCATACCTTCCAATCAAATAAAATTAATTATAAATAGATTTGTCCTCTAACAACTTCTATAACTTAAACTTTATCTAAAGTAATACTGATCTATAATAGAGTTATTGACGAAGGGAAGCACGTGATGAGGTCGATCACCATCTTCCTTAAGGATAATTACTCTGAATCCACGGAGCTTCTCTAGACTCCTCACAGAGATTCCTCAAATCCACGAGGGATGAAAATAGAAATAATTTCTAATAATTCGAAATAAATTGATTTATGATATAAAAAACAAAATTACAATCCTTTAAATAGTAAACTCAAACCTAGGAAAAAGTTTTAAACTCAAACTCCTTAAAAACATGACTTACTATAAATAGTAAACTTGCTATTTACAAACGGTCATGATTCCTACTAGACTTCATGGTTTTCAGCCCATGTCCAATTTGGCCTAACCATGTTATTCTCCTAATTTTCTGAGACTTCTTCCTAGGATTCATATCACTATTTAATCAATCAATTTATTTCAAATTTTTAGAAAAATATTTCTATTTTCTTATTTTCCTCGTGGATTCGAGGTATCTTTGTGAGGAGTCCAAAGAAGCTCCATGGATTCGGAGTAGTTATCCTCCTGAGGAAGACAGTACTCGACCTCAACACGTCCTTCCCTGCTTCAAAGCATTATATTTATTTTGAAACTACTATAAACACAATAAATAGTAGAGGCAAATTTTTTAATAAAAGTAGTTTTTTGGTCCACTAATCTTGATATTGCTGTGGTATTTACCTGATGTGCAGGTAAGATGCTAGCATGTGTGGCCACATTTTGTGGTGTAGATAGAGAGGCTTTATTTGAGCTTCACTAATTATACATTGACAAACATACACATAGGAAAGTGTTTTTCATGCCCAGGAAGTTTCACATTTTTGTGTGCCCCACACACAACTAATGGTGGGCACCCATATCCGAATCCTTCCTATGGTGTGGCATACCTAGGTTTTGGGCCAGCCTAATTTTTGAGTTCCAGGGTGAGCACGAGGCTGTGTGGATCTCATTCACATTATCTGATGAGAGAGAGAGTACCTGGTTGGCCGTGATATTCTTTGAACTTTGTCTACCTGATGGATCTTCTCATCTTCATCACCTCATTTGATTCTTTGGAAATCAATCTCGATGTTTGGGATGTGTGATATGTTGCTCCAATCCTCCCCTCTGCATCTCTCCGCCAGCATTGGACTTCCATAGATTTTGAGATGGGTAAGGCCTTGCAACCCTTGAGGCAATGATAACAACTTGTGGCAGCTGCAGATCTCGAGACTCCTAAGTGACGGCATTATATCTCTATCTTCTAATCTCAACTCCCACTCCTCCAATTTAAACATGTAACTGAACACGAGCTCTTCCGGCTTCGGGAATGCCACCCCGTTTATGCCCCCACCACTGCTATTCCTGTAAAACTCACTTCCCACCCGTTTTACAAAACCTGCCTCTATTTCAAGGTATTCAAGCGAAGGTAGTCTCCCTAGCCCAGGCAACTTCCTACAGTATTTGCAATCTATTAATATCAACTTGACTAACTTTGAGAAAGATGAATAATCTCCTATCCAGGTTGGGAACTTGGAACCAATGTATCCCCTAATTTCCAGCTCTTCTAGGTTAGCAAGTGGCGGCCGGAGGGCTTCAACTACATTTTCCATCCTCTCCACCTCACCATTTCCTAACATTTCTCCTATCCAGGTTGGGAACTTGGAACCAATGTATCCCCTAATTTCCAGCTCTTCTAGGTTAGCAAGTGGCAGCCGGAGGGCTTCAACTACATTTTCCATCCTCTCCACCTCACCATTTCCTAACATTTGAAGAGTCAACACGCGAATATGTAACATGTTCTCCAGTTGTGCTTCCTTAGCCTCATCCATGCTCCCCACTCTCTCCAAGTTTTCTATTACTAGCTTTCCTTGAAGAGAGTTAAGTCCCTTCAGCTCTCCAATCTTACATCCTCCATCGCCTCCCATGATAAACCTACTCAACGTTCGAAGGGAACTTATTTTCCCCAACCCTTCGGGTAAGTACCTCAATGACCGTGTGCCTTCAATTTCCAGATGTCTCAACCGGACCATTGCACTCATCCCACTTGGCAGTCTTTGGAGTTCTCTACAAAAATTCAACTTCAAGGTCTGCAAATTGTGGAGGCTACTCACTGATTCGGGCAGCTCAACAATATCTGAATGAGACAAGTCAAGATATTGTAAATGCTTCAGCAACTTAATTGAACTTGGCAATTTGTTAATTCTTCTTCTGAGATAAGTACCAGTACTGAAATCCAATGCCCTAAGGGACCCAGCGCAATGGAATAAATTATCAGGGATGGTACGAATTGATGAATATCCCATTTGGATGAGAGTTCGCAGTTTTTTTGCATGACATAGAGGGGCAGGAATGTATGAGGTTTCCCAGGTGTTAATAAATGATGAATGACGGACTGTAACAGAGCTGGTGTCTGTCTTTCCATTCTCAAAGATGCAACATTCATTCTTTGTAATGAATTGGATGAGATCGTGAAGCAGATCGTGCATTTTATACATAGTTACTCCTCGACGAGTTACAGATGCATCTTGGAGCAAAGACCGCCTTAGTAGATCATCAAAGTACTCTCCCCCAATTGCTTCCATCTCTCTTCTTCCTTGCGGCTTGATGAAACCCTGAGCTAACCACAACTTGACCAAGCTATCCTTCTCCATCTCATAATCTTTCGGAAATATTGAACAATATGCAAAACACGGCTTCAAATGGAGAGGCAGATTATAATAGCTCAGCAACAAAGCTGGTAAGATACCTTTCGCGATGTCTGGTATCTCCCATGTTTGGCTTTCCAAGATGTCCTTCCAATCTTGTGTGGTCTTCTTGGAACCCATGGCACTTCCTACTACCGTTGCTGAAAGAGGAACTCCTTTACACTTCTTCACTATCTCTCTTCCGATCTTTTCCAACGCCAGGCAATCTTCCGCTTTCCTCCCAGCGAAAGCTCTGCTACTGAACAGTAACCAGCAATCATCATCAGATAAACCTTCCAATTTATGAATGTAGGCAGATTCGCATGTAAGTGCAACCTTCTGGCTGCGAGTGGTGACCAAAATCTTACTTCCGGGAGCACCGCTTGGGAAGGAAAGCCATAGTTCCTCCCACTTTTCACTATTATCGTTCCACACGTCATCAAGGACAAGCAAGACTAGCGTGTCCTGTAATGTTTGGATAAGCTGCTTTTGCAATGAGTCTAGGTAAGAATGCGGCGGACTTGTCCCTCCAGCTGCTTCTATAATTGCTTTTGTAAGATTTATGACATTAAAATCATCGGAAACACAAACCCATAGAAACTTGTGGAAATGGCTCGTCACCCTTTCATCCTTGAAGATCAATCGAGCAAGAGTCGTCTTGCCCAACCCGCCAACGCCTACAATCGAAATGACACGAATCCGCCCCTCCTCAGAGCTGCTCCCGCTGACCAACTTGCTTGTTATGATATCTTTGTCTGTGTCTCTCCCGAGCATCTTCGATTCATCTACGAGCGAACTGGTTTGATACTCGGCCTTGTGAAGCTCACTACTACCATGGAAACTGTGATTCAACTGAAAACTGAACTTACATGTGTCAGCTGCAATCTGATCCAGCTTCGCCCTTACTTGTTTTATCTGACGAGCAAAATCGCGTTGTGATGCGACTTTACTGACAAATGTCCGCACCTTATCTCCGATGCTCATGACATTATCAGTATCGTCGCTGTCGGTCCATGATTCATGGGCCATCCTTATCCAATCTTCTAGACCGCAACATGAAAAGACTGAAAATAACCACCTCCATGCCTGGTTTTCCATGCCTTGATCGTCACCATCGTCTGTCCCTGATTTAGGTTCTGGCCATGGAATCATCTCATCTAGCAAGTCCTCCACATCGTAAGCCACGTCTTTGAGCTTTTTTAACCAAACTTGCATGCTTTCGTTGTGAAATTGGATAATTTCTGCATCAATAAGAAGTGCTTGAATGGATTCGAACGTAGAAGATATCTTTTCAAGTTCTGCTTGGGCACCACCAATCGAATAAACCTCTTCTCTGAGTTTCTTCATAACCATTGAAACAAGCGCATCTGCCATTGTTTCAGAACAGAGAGAGAGAGAGAGAGAGAGAGAGAGAGAGAGAACTTTGAAACCCCTGATAAAGCAGAGACAGAAAGAGATCTTTGAAAACCCTGATAAAGCAGAGACAGAGAGAGAGAGATCTTTGAAACCCCTGATAAAGCAGAGACAGAGAGAGATCTTTGAAAACCCAGATAAAGCAGAGACAGAAAGAGAAAGCTTTGAAACCCCAGATGAAGCACAGACAGAGAGATAGCTTTGAAACCCCAGATAAAGCAAAGAGAGAGAGAGAGAGATTAGATTGTAGGAAATTGAGAGTGAGAGAGTGATCAGATCTCAGGAAATTGAGAGGGAGAGTGCGATGATGAAGAAATGGTGAGAGATAGAGATGAGAGCTAGAGAGAGAGAGGTCTGATTGCAGGAAATGAGGAGAGATAGAGATGAGAGAGAGAGAGAGAGAGAGAAGATTACAGGAAATTTAGAGGGAGAGCGACCAGATGCAGGAAATTGAGAGGGAGAAGAGTGATGATCGAAGAAATGAGAGAGATGAGAGATGAGATGGCAGGAAATTTAGAGAAAGAGATATGAGATATGAGATGCCAGGAAAATTGAGAGAAAGATTGCAGGAAACTGAGAGGGAGATAGGGATCAGATCGCAGGAAACTGATAGGGAGAGAGCGATGATCGTCGAAGAAACGAGGAGAGAGAGATGAGAGAGAGAGAATTCTAAGTAAAGATTTTTTGAATGCTTAAGAGAGTCTTGATGCATCAATCTACACCGTCCAACAAAGCCCTGTGGGAACCGCATAAATGTCCGTGTAAAATCTACTCTGTCTATCAGTTTCTCCACATCATGTTACAATTACAGCACAAAAATCAACCAAATCCAAGATTCAAGTGAGCCCCAACATAAGAAACAGTAGTGGTTGGAACCTTAGTAGGGCCCACATAAGATTTTGATCAGTCTCTGATCTTTGTGCTGTCCCTTCGTTCTAGTGGGAGTCACCTTTTGAACGGGTTGGATTAGTGAGCCCATGAAAATTCAATGGTGGACGTTGCTATCCCCACTGTTTCCTGTGAACGTGGCCCACTTGGGTCCTGGATCTGCGTCATTTCTGGGCTCTCAGCACATGTAATGAAACTGATAGAGGGAGTGGATTTTACACAGACATTGATGTGACGTGAACCCCACAGAGCGGATTAGGTGAGGGATTTTTACCTCTTACCACCGAATTCCTCCTCTCCGAACCTAATTGGGGTATTACATCTCACTTGTACGTGAAAAGTTGAGAATTGTGGGGCCCAAGCCCAAAAGGCATGTGCATGACATCTCACCCATCCAACACATGGAAGATCTTCTAGACCGCAACATGAAAAGAGTGAAAATAAGCAGGCCCATGGATGGTTTCCCATGAGTCGATCGTCACCGTCGTGGGTTCCTGATTCAGAGGAATGGAATCATCGCATCTACCAAAATTGCATAACCTCAGCATCATTAATAAGTGCTTGAATGGATTCCAACGTCTAATATAAATGAAATTGCATTGAGTCCTGTGCCAATTTCACTCAATGTTTGGAAAGTTGTGTAGGTCCCAATATGATGTGTGGGCTATATCCACACCATTCACCCATTTATTGAGATTATTTTCGAGCATGGGCCAAAAAATCAGGTAAATTTAATGCTCAAGTGGACCTCAACATAGAAAGCAACAGGGATTGAATACTTACGTTGAAAACTTCTTCGATGCTACGTAAGTTTTGGATCTATCTCATTTTTAGGTCCATGCCATAAAATGAGGTTACGAAACAAATGAACAGTTTAGATATAACACATGCGTGTTATTCACAATAATTTCAAATGATGGTGAGTATATTCATTCAATGTACCACCGTATCATATCCAAAGCAGGGCATTAATTTTATCCCATGCTAATAGGGGACAACCCTGCCATGAGCAATAATTATGTTTTTTTCAATCCCATCCCACCCAATCCCTTCTAATCCTACCCGCTCAAAGTGACCCTAACGTCTCAACTTCTTCTTTGGCATCACCAACCAAATAAACCGCTTCTCGAAGTTTGTTCACAACCATTGAAACAAGCGCATTCGCCATTATGCATCAATCTACACCACGGTGGGCCCCACCCCGTCTGTACGTGGACGTGGACGTGGTAGATTTCTCAGAAACATGTCCTAAAATAAGCTCGAAAAACGGGTGGACGTGGTAGATTTCTCAGAAATATCACGGTGGGCCGCACACCTCATCCTTGCGCAGGAACTTCCGAAATCCGCGTCCATCAATTTCTAAGTAATTGTTTTGTCAAGTGCCAGCGCATCGTCCATCACGCTCTGCCAGAGTATCAAAGTTCATAGGGAACAACTCCGTCGGTGGTTGTAACACCCAACGTCATTTTGGGCAAAGCGATAGAGTCTGTGATAGTTCACCACCGTTTTAAAAACAGAGGAGACTTTCACCGTACACATGGCTTAGTTGCAAAGCAATCCAGATCGTCCAAATCTCTGATCCATCTGGAGATGAAGCCCGAGAACAAGACGCTGACAGATGATAGTGCCCATCTTTTTTTTCTCTGTTATTTTCTTTTCATTTGAAGTCCGATTACCCTATTTCACTTTCAACCATCCATTTAATATCGTTCAATTGGACAGTTAAGATTTCTTGATCAGTGATTTTAGAGATATACTCCATCCACAACTTAGGTGGCCCAGTTACATATATGGCACTATGTCTCCAAAGTATACATCGATTTTATGACAATTCGTGCCCATAATCATGCAATCCAAACCATTGATCTATTGTATACGAGTATGGATAGACTGATATATCAAAGATTTTATTGATAGGAAAATCATAAGGTTTTTATTAGTGGTCCACAAATAAACGCTTAAGGAGATAAATGCAACAAGGATCTAGAAAGCATCTAGATTCAAATGAAAAAGGCCTTAATATTGATCATCTGAATCTTTCAAACTTGAACAATTTTGATCCAAGAAATATCCACAGCTAAAATCAATAGACCAATGTCTTGGATTACCAAAAAATACTTCCAACTTGTGAGATTTGAGAACGCATGTGTACCGTATAAAGATGCGAGCCAGGTATCATTTTATTCCTCAACCGATAGAAGAGAAATTTAGGACTGTGGACCCCACCTTTTATCCCGCTGTTTTTATGAAAGAATACAAACTTTCTTTTGCAACTTAGACCTCCACCTGCTGAGACTGAATTTCAGGATGAAAATACCCATCCTTTTTCCATACTCTTTTCATTGCAATACTTTGAGCGTTGCTTTCACTCCCCTTAACGAAAAATAAAAAAAGCTGCTTCCAGCCCTACACTCTCTTGGAACGAAGAACTGAAGTACGAAGGGTTTTCTTCTCATTTTCCTAACTGAAATCTCTGTGAAGCATCTAGATATCGTCATTCTACAGTTGCCATTTTTCATCTTGGCTAGGGTAACGTGAAATCCCATGAACTAGTTGCATCTCCTTGAAAAGGTTCAAAATATTCCCTCACTCGAAAGCACCTCTCTTCAACCTGCATTTGACTGGTAATGCAGCAGTCGGAGGTACAGATCTTGAAAAAAAAACCGCTAGACTCATACAATGGCATTGCATGCGAAGTTTAGTCAGTTCTATGTGTTAGGCTTAGTCAATTTCATGCGTTAGGCTTAGTCAATTTTATACGTTGATTGATTAAATCCACGTCAAACTCGCTCAATTCAATTTGAAGCTCACTCAATTCCATGTTAGGGCTCACTTGATCTTATGCTAGGCTTGCTGAATTCCATGTTTACCCTGCTCAATTTCATGCTAGGCTCGCTGAATTCCATGTTTACCCTGCTCAATTTTATGCTAGGATCGCTCAATTTAATGTTTATCCAACTTAATTCCATAGTAGATAAGGTCAATTTAATGTTTGCCGCAATAAATTTCATGCTAGGATCGCTCAATTTAATGTTTGGCCAACTTAATTTCATGGTAGATAAGGTCAATTTAATGTTTGCCTCGATAAATATAATGCTAGGATCGCTGAATTTAATATTTGTCTAGCTCAATATTATCCTATGCTCGCTCAATTTATAGTTTGCTCATTCAATATCCATGCAATGCTCGCTCGATTTAATGTTTGATGGGCCATATCACAAACTGAAACAATAATATAATGAATTTTATTAAAAGAAAAGGCCAAAAACTAAAAAATAAAAACAGGACAAACTGATTGATACCCAACATATTAGTTGCATGAGCCCATTCTATAACATTTTTTTTTTTTGCTTGATTAAAAGCTCCCATCGGACAACCCCTGCTATTTGTGAAACTATTATAATTTCTCTCCATCCATATTCCCCAAATACATGCTAATAAACATAGATGCCAGATTCGTCTCCCAACTTTACCCCATCAATTTCATGTTTGCCCCGCTCAATCGAAATGTTTGCCTTAATTTTATGTTTGCCCTGCTCAATTTCTAGTTTTTCCTGCTCAATTTTTAGTTTGCCCCGCTCAATTTCATGTTTACCCCGCTCAATTTCTAATTTGCCCGAATTTCTAGTTTGCCCAGCTCAATTTCTAGTTTGCCCCGCTAAATTTCATGTTTGCTCCGCTGAATTTCTAATTTCCTGCTCAATACCCCTCATTTTCACTGCTGTCCACTTTTCTTCTCCCTTTCCATTGCTTGCTTTTCATCTCCCTTTCCACAACTGCTTTCACTGCCGTTGCTTTCTGTAACGACCTGAAAATTTCCGTACATTGGGTCGAGTACCACCTCGACCAGAAATCACGTAGGATTAAATCCTTTAGAAATTTAACAAAGTTAATTAAGTACTAAACTCAATTAGCTATGAAATCCGTTAGGATCGCTTTAAATACGATCTGCAAGACCCAAAAGTTGCAGTAATTATTGACGCTTAGGTTACCCTAAAGTTTAGAACCAAACTCATTTCCGTCCGCTCTCGGGAATGAAACGAAACTTTCAGATTAGGTCTAGATCGCACATCTAAGTCCGATTAACCCGGCTAAGGAACTAGGACCGCCCCACTGGGCTTAACAATCATCTCAAAAATCAGCTTTATCCGACGTTCCACGGCCATTCGTTTCGAATCGGAGCGAGGTAGTGTGAAAAACACTATTCATATACCAAAATAAATATCTGGAATAGTGATCTGGCATCCTTCGTTGACGCGTCAGTATTAAGCAACCTGACCGTCAGAATCAGACCAAATTACACCCTCAGATTAAGAAAAATTTCAGGAACATTTACATGTACTTGAAATTTCTGATCGTGGCCCACTAACCGTCGAACTGAAAGTGGTCCGCCACGTGCGATCTGGGAATCCGATCGAGTCAAAAACGTAATCCCACGTAGATCCATCGATGGTGAGTTTAAGTCTGTTGTTTGGTTCAAAGAGGGCCACCAGAACTTCCCTTTTGAGCTGGAAAAGCGGCGAAAATCCTATATTAGCAGTACCCCTTGAACCTGAGTCTAATTTCGTAATGTTTAAGGCTATAAAAGGAGCTTAGAGCAGCCCCTCTCACAGCCATACGAATTTTGGAGGAAACCCTAGAGAGAGAGAGAGAAAATAGAGAGAAAGACTTGGAGATCGTTGCCGATCTTCCTCCTCCTGCTTTGGCTTGCTACACGGCCTACACCGCCTTATTCTCGGCGTTTTCCTGCGTTTTCGCCTCATTTGAAGGTAAGAAAACCTAACCCTAGGTCTGATTTGGGGTGGAATCGAGGTAGGATGTATACCGACTAACCGATTCCGCTCTTTAGGCTAGAAACCGCCGTAGACGGAAGATCCATTACCCTTGCTGATTCGTTCCGTTTCCAAAGGCAAAGGTGAGGACTTTAAGCTTATAAGTTACGGTTTTCAACGCTTTCAATGTCAGATAACGGTAGATTCATGATCTGCTTGCAATTGCACATGTACAAAGTGCTTTCCGTTTCCTGTTTTGATTAACGGTGTGAAATATGGAATTTCACATATTCTAGGTATACGTAGAAATACCGTATACGTAATTTTTTTGGATAAATGCTTGACATGTTTATTTAATGTTTAATTATATAACATATGAATAAAATACTAGTTTGGCGAAAGGAATCGCCAAAATATATGTTTACTTGTAAATGCGCCGTATGTTGAAATTACGTATTGTAGAAATACCGTATACGTATTTCTTTTGGAATAATATTTGACATATGTATTTAATGTATGATTATACAATACATGATTAAAATACTAGCTTGGCGAAAGGAACCGCCGAAATTTATGTTCCTTTGTAAACACTATGTATGTTGAAATTGGGTATACGTGGAAGTACCCTATACGTATAAAAGTTGCTGATGTGATTGACATGTTTAATTGCTGTATGAATATGATGTATATGTATAAAATACTAGTTGGGTAAAGGGACAACCCTAGGACACACTTCCCTAGCATACGTCCTGTATGTCGAAATATTGCATTCCAAGTGTTGGTGAAATCACTTGTGAGTGTAAGTGCTTAAGTGTTAGAATCTTAGGTAGGTGCTGAGATGGGATTCTCGGCTACCTTAGAGTCGCATATGACACTCTCCATGTGGTTGTTCACTCTAACCACTCGCCTACGAAATATAAGTATTTGTATACTTATTTACATAATGCTTTATAACATGCTTTTGAACATGCTTTGTGACTTGTTATTAATATGCTTCATGTTATGCTTTATATTATGCTTACTAGTGTTCTTGAATTACCATGTTATCATGCCGTATTTCACATGCTATGGTTAGAATTTGACTGAGCTTGGGACTATGTTCATAGTCCGTGCATCCAGATCGACTTGAAGATGTGGTTGGGATTCGTTCCGCCACGCATGATGTGTTGGCGAACCCGTGTCGTACTTCGGTTGGCGATAGTGGTTGGCCACACAAGGTGCTTCTGCGCCTCATATCGCCCAACTTGTTGTGCGCTCGAGCTAGCCGAACATGTCAAGTAAACCGTATGCCTTATGTATGTTCACCATGTTTGGTCACAAATGCTTGAACCTAGGGTACCAAACTTACCAGTGATAATCCCGTTAACCATGGTACTCGATCCGCTAAGACTCATGAGCGGGCATGGTGGTATGGGACACCGTGGTCGATTTGTCGGCCACGCCGGGGCTACGTGCCTCCCGTAGTGACCAAGTGAGCAACTCAACTCGTGAGCCGATTATGGTGGTATGGGACACTATATTCGCGCGCTGTCGGCCACATTGATAAGGTGATGGGGAGGGTGCAACCTTTGTGCGTAATGACCACAGCGACCCTTTGTAGTGACCGCGAGCATACTCGAAGTTGCGGCGTGCCTTAGGGTTCGCCGCGATATATAGAGTATGAACTAGGCCTCATTTCGTATAGTTGTATCGTGATGAATCGTTTAAGGGGTGATGGGGGAGTGGTGCAACCTTTGTGCGTAATGACCACCTGGCCTCTGCAGTGACCTAGAAAACACACCATCGTTCGATATTAACTAGGGATCGACGACCCTAGATTGGATCATGTTTGGATATGATACAAGGAGGAGGTACCTTAGTTTCCCAATCCCGCATTTGTTTGAAACGAACTAATTAAAAACTTGGTAATCATACTCATCATGCATCGCATGTGCCCGGAAGATGTGGAGCACGTGGATGTAAGCATGCGCGAACGTGAGATGGTGTCGCTTGAGGAGTATGTCTGAGAGGGCATCCATCATACCCGCATTCATACTTGCATTAATCGAGTAACTAGGAGTGTTTGATTTTCGCTTTATCATTCGTTGACCGTATTGATAACATGATAACTTATGTCTTATCGTTCCACCGAGTTAGCTACTCACTCCCACGTTACGGACGTTGTGTTGCGCACACCAACCTACTGCCTCGTGTTTAGGCGATCCGACTACGCCGGGAGGCGAGCCCGATTATGACGAGGACCAGGAGGAGTTCTCATATATGCAGTCATTTGGCGGCTTCGACTAGTCACGGATCGATGGGATTTCTGAGGATTGTACTTAGTTTATTTTGACATTTTGTTTATATAAACAGACATGTATATTGTGACTCAGAAGGATTCATACTCTGGATAATGAATCATTTATTTTGTTTCTTTACATACATATATATACAGTTCAGTCTTCCGCTTGCTTTTATACAACTGATCTGGAGTATGAATTACTGCTTTGGTATAATCTCATTCATGTTTACTGCTCTAACACAGACAACATTCAAATATCATTAAACATGTTGCATAAGTGATGCGTTGGAACTCGGGAGTTGAGTTACACTCGACCCCCGATTTTCAGGGCGTTACACTTTCACCCCCTTTCCTCACTCCGTTTCCATGAGAAAGACCAAAAAAACTCATTTTGTGGGCCCCCCTTATCAGCATTTTGTCTTCTTCTGAAAATGGTCGGTCCAGTGAAGAAATCACACACCACAGGTATATTTTAAACTTAGTTGGGCCCACATTGAATGTATGTAGTATATCCACGTCATCCATCCGTTTTTCCATCTAATTTAAAGGGTTGAGCCCCAAATTGAAGCATATCAAAAGATCAAGTGGATCATACCACGGGAAATAGTGGGCATAATGATTTTCATCGTTGAAACCATATTAGGCCCAACAATGATGTTTGTTTGTTATCAAACATGTTCATCCATTTTTTAAAAGAATTTTGCAATGGAATTGCATGGAATGTGTTGTTTAGAATTGGATTGAGTCCACTATCTAAATCAATCTTATATGCATGCGTAATTTCATTTTGAAATTACATTGATTCACGAGGTGTAGTGGATTTTTACTTTATATCGTATCCTACACTATTACTACTAAAATGATGTCTTGGGTTTGTTGCAATTTTAAAAATAAATTGAGGGCTTTTTCTCTTTCATGGCAAGTGATAGGTCTTAGGTGGCCATGATTGTTGGTTATGGAAAAAGATGGACTTTTCCGGAATCTCGAGAATAGCATTCTGTGATCGCCATATACAATCAAAACCACATGCATGTATCTGTATCTATATGTGCATATACATATCTATATATTTCTATCAGTATATATGTTTGTATATGTGTATGAATTTACAAATGCATCATCATCACCATTATTATCTTAGTCTTCTCCTAAGAATTTGGGTTGGCTTTTAGGAAGTATATGACAGAGGTTTCTACATGAAGCACTCTTTATAACCAACTCCAACCATGTGAACTACCAAAGCAACCAGAGCAATATTCATCACATTGGGCATTTATTGAAGCCAGGCAGATGGAAGTTAGAAACTGAGGCAGACTTCAGATTACATGAGTTATATTATAAAATATATTATATTTTAATTCAAATATTGGTCTGATTGCATTCTCATCACTGCACCATCCTATTCTGGAATAGGACAAGAATCCTATTGATACTTGCTCCTTTCATAATTTGAGTCTTCTCATGTTGTAGGAAGATGTTGCCCATGAAGCTCAGACGGGCAAAACATTGCCTTTTAAGGTTACATTCTCTATGGTGTCCTAATACTTTGTTTCTTTGTTTCTTTCTTCTTCTTTTTTTTTTTAAAAAAAAAATTTGTTTTGTTTTATTTATTTTTGCATCAGGTGTGAAGAAGAAGGTTGACAAAGTAATAGTACTTGTGGGGAAAAGCAAGGAGAAAATGACCGCAGACCTATAGCTACGGATTATACCGTAGCCATAGATTATCGATAATATCGACCATAATTCGATAATATCGAAGATGAATGCCAAATTGTCCAACAACAAAGCTTGAAAAATGGATGAATTGTCGATATTATCGAGATATGCTCGATAGTATCGAGCATAAGTCATCGATAATATCGAGACATGATCGATAGTATCGATAATTAATGTCGAGTAATTATCGTAGACCTATCGCTACGTATTATAACCGTAGCCGATCTGGCATCAACCGCAACAGGAAAAAAAATTTCATAGACTTTTACGACTACAGTTATCGCTACGGCTATAATCCGTAACAATATTTGTATTGAAAATTACGGGATTTTTTAAGTAAACTCGCTGGACAGTTCTGGACCTTTTTCGATCATATCGAAAGACCTTCGATACATAGCAAAGGGCATATCGAAAAAGCATGGGATGCGGTTATGGATACGGTTATAATCCGTAGCCATAGGTTCCTAACTTTCTTTCTTTCTTTTTTTTCTGTTGTAATCCTCATTGCTTTTTGTGGGCCTTTTTATGAGGTATGTGTTATATCCAAACCGTCCATCTATTTGGAGAACTCATGTTAAGGCTTCAGACGAAAAATAAGATAGATCTAACTATCAAGTGGACCACACTGTAAAAGGCAGTGGGAAATTGAACGTCTACTATTGAAACCCTTTTAGGGGTTACAGAAGTTTTGGATCATTATGAAATTTGCTTTTCCTCTTCATCCAGGTCTTTGTGACCCTATGAATGAACTTAGACGGAGAGGATTTCTCACAAACATCACAGTGGGCCCCCAAAAAGTTTTTAATGGTCAACGCTCATTCAACATTGTTTCCTGTAATGTGGTACATTTGAGATTTGGATATACCTCACTTTTGGTCTTATACTATAAAATGATCTGGAAAAATATATGAACGGCATGGATGAAAATCATACATCATGGTGGGGCCCACAGACCACTGACTATTCACCATTGGCCGGTGGCTGGGAGATTACCCAATCCGTTTCCGTGAAAGGCGGGATATTTTCGTCCTCAAATTCGCTGTCCGTACGAGCAGGTCTAAGTTGCCAAACGAAGTTTGTATTGCTTCATAAAACCTGCCGGGTAAAAGGTGGGTCCACAGTCCCAAATTTCTCCCGATAAAACAGGAAAGCTCACATCTAACAGGTTGCACGAAAAGTTTCTATCCGTCCAGTGGATATCTTATGACTTATCGTATATTTGAGAAATCCATGCCGTCAAATAGGTTGGTCCCACCATTTTAAATTAAATTAAAATAACTATTCCCATTCATTGTCTAGGTGGGCCACAACATGGAAAATAATGTCTGGACGCTTGTAAATAATAAGATACAATCATCGCCCAGTAAATTAGTGTATGGGGCTGATTTTTCAACAGAGTAATCATGTTCATGAGTCAACCTACTGGACAGTTTAGATTTCACACACACATGAGATATTGGAAGCTATTATCTTAGTGGACGGAAACTTATCGTCCAGCGGATTGGACGTGAGCTTTTCTCCTAATAAAATACTGCACGTTGACTAGAACGTAGTTTCCAATGTCAGCTTTGCACCATTTAGACCATATTAATGTGGGCCCCTTTTCCAATGGAGCATATTTCTAATATCCCACTGAATCACTATCAAGGAATGCCAACAACCCAACTAATAGTTATCAAATGAATTTAAACCTTAACTAGCCAGTAGTCCGAATTCAAAGGAAAAAAACATAAAATCACACGGCTAATACCATCTTCCTAGTGCAATTTTTCGGTTGAAGTAAGTTCAGGTTGTGTACCTTGCAGAAAGTCTCTAAAGCAGATTTATTGTAACCCTGTTGCAAAGTAATTTAAATACCAAAAGGGTGTAAATATCGTCTTATAAACTGTGATATTATAACCCGCTTTAAGTTTATTTTTAAGTGATTAATTTTCTATCTTTCCACATCAATCCTTACATATGTAACATAAACCTTAAAATTTTAATCATAATAAGATACACAATTTTTGTTGTTTGTGTGCCTTGAAAATCATATGTGATTAATGTGGGTCCCATTTCCAATGGAGCATATTTCTAATATCACATTGAATCACTGATCAAGCAATGCCAACAATCCAACTAATAGTTATCAAATGAATTTAAACCTTAAGTAGCCAGTAGCTGAATTCAAAGGAAAAAAAACATTGGAACCTACTTGCTGGTCTACGGCTAATATTATCTTTCTAGTGCAATTTTCGGTTGAACTAAGTCCAGTTGCGTACCTCGCAGAAAGCTTCTGGAGCAGATTTATTGTAACCATCTTGCAAAGTAGTTTAAATATCAGTAGGGTGTGAATATCGGTTTTTAGACCGTGATATTATAACCCATCCTAAGTTTATCTTTAAGCGGTTAATTTCCTACCTTCTGCATCAATCTTTACATGTGCAACATAAACCCTAAAATTTTAATCGTAATAAGATGCGCAATTTTTGTTGTTAGTGTGCCTTGAAAATCATATATGATTATCTTATCAATTAAATCGAAGACCTTAATTCTTCATAGATCATGATGATCATGGGTCCTATGCGGACATGTTATTATTGTTATAACCAATTACAAAAATAATCATACATATATATAGGTTAAAGAGAGGGTTTCCCTTGTCGTCTTTGGAAAGTTGAGTTTGAGCACAATCGCCATTGATCTCAGTACCTATTTTATGGTCACCTAACAGATTTTAGTATGAGCTGGTGGTTATTCTAATATGGTCATCCTACTTAAGGCCCTGTTTGGCCAATTGCATTAGAAAGTATTATGGGGGATGGAATTGTGCCAATTCCACTCCACGTTTGGAAAAGCTTGGAAGTAGATTAGCTGGAATCGCATTGGTCCTCGTGCCAATTTCATTCGATGTTAGCAAGTTGTGTAGGTCACATCATGATGTGTGGGCTATATCCACACCGTCCACCCATTTTTTGAGATCATTTTAGAGCATGGGCCAAAAAATCAAATAGATCTAAAGCTCTAGTGGACCCCACCATAGAAAGCAATGGGGTATTAATACTTATAGTTGAAAACTTCTTTGGGGCCACATAAGTTTTCGATTTGCCTAATTTTTAGGCCTATTTCATAAAATGAGGTTACAAAACAAATGAACAATTTAGATGTAACACGTGTTTGTTATTCTAAATAGTTTCAAATGATGGTGTGTATATCTATTCAATGTACCACCGTATTACAAACAAAGCTTGAAATTTAGCTTATCCCATGGCAACAGGGGACAACCCCTGCCATGGGTAATAATTATGTTTTTTTTGAATTCAATCCCCTGATACTTTCTAATGCAACTGGCCAAACAGGCCCTAAGAGATCCAATGACGAATCGGATGAGAGGTCTCCATTATTATGTTTGACAATGAGTCGGAAAAAACAAAGCTTGGAATTTAGCTTTTCCCATGGCAACAGGGACAACCCCTGCCATGGGTAATAATTATGTTTTTTTGAATTCAATCCCTGATACTTTCTAATGCAACTGGCCAAACAGGCCCTAAGAGAACCAATGACGAATCGGATGAGAGGTCTCCATTATTATGTTTGACAATGAGTCGGAAAAAAAAAAAAAAAAGAGAAGGTGGGATCATGCCACCACCAATTTATAAATGAACAAGGATATACAGTCTTTCGGACTGGGCCTAACAAAAAGGATTTGGACCCAGCCTATCATATGAGATCTATACAAGGCTAAACAGAAAACAGAGAGAATGAAAGATTTGGGAAGACAAGTCTGCAACTGGAGGAGCAGGAGGGGTAGATCAAGGCGAGCCGAGACACCGAAGCAAGGCTGGACATCATCGCGCAATTCAACCACGACTCAGCAGCCAAAAAAAAAAAAAAAACATAACCGCCTACAGAGGAAACAGAGCATCAAAGCCGACCCAGCAGGCTCAAAGAAGAGTTGGAAACAGCTCAAGCCTGCCAGGCAGGGAGCTAGCCCACGCCCATCTTAGGAATGGATTTCCTGATGAGACCCAGGCCCGCCTTATCCAGAGTCATAGAGCCTCTAACCGACCGAGGGAGCTAGGCAGGGGAGAGAAAAAAGGAATTGGGCTTCCCACCACTAGCAATCTTGGCCAAGCCATCCGCAACTGAGTTGCCTTCGCGAAGTGTGTGAGAGAAGCGGAGATTGAGAGACTGCGAGAGACTTTGAACAAACCCCACCTGATACCAGATGTTCCAGGTATCCGAAGAAAGAGAATTGGAAGCCGCATCATGTATGGTTCTTGAATCAGTTTCAACTTCGATATTGGAAAGCCCCATGTCTTTACAGATCTTTATGCCATCTACCATCGCCTGAGCTTCCGCAACGGTATTAGAGACTGGGCCGTATTTGTTGTGGAAAGCAAAGATCAACGACCCATGTTCGTCCCTGCAAATACATCCGCCACCACCTTCCCCAGGTTACCTCTAGCAGACCCATCAACATTCAGTTTCAGCTATCCCCTACTTGGCCTATTCCAAAAAACTTGGAAGGCTGAGGACTGACTGAGGGCGGAGAAGCTTTCAATACCAAAATACTGCAAGATGGCAGCTTCACGGGCAGAGTTCCTGTTATGGTCAGGGAGATTGGATCCTATCTCAGCCAGCCATTTAGAGACTCTAAAAATGATATTAGGAGAGGATGGGTTAATATTTTTGAATCTGGCGGCATTTCTGCTTAACTAAATAGGTTTCGGGCGGCGATTTCGCGTAAGGTTCCAGGCAGATCTGAAGGAAAATTTACCTGACGGGGACAATGTCCGGATGAAGCGATCTTTTCTATGAGAAGGAGAAATACCACTATTGATGATAGCTTAGACAACAGGGAGAGTGACAAGATTATCAATCAACTCCCAGTTCCAGGTTCCAGAGGGAGTCCAGAAATCTTTAATCTGGGCAGTCTTCTCAAGCTCTGATAAAGGGTGAAATGAAGCTCCCAATAGCAGACCACCACTGGTCCAGTTCTGCGACCAGAAGCGAGTGTTTCCCTCACCGATCAGCCATCTCGAGTTATGAATAGAGGAAAGCATGAGGCGTTGTATATCTTTCCAAAGGTCAGATCCCTCCAGCTTGATCTCACCATTTCTGTTAAGGAACTTGGGAAGATATTTAGCTCCAAAGAAAGTGGCCCAAAGTAATTTCCCTACCATGAGTTTCCATGCCATCTTACAGCGTAACGATTGCATGAGATGGACAACCCTCCTGATTCCAAGACCGCCCTCTATAACTGGAAAGCACATATCCACCCATTTCACCCAATGCCACTTTTGTCTTCCTTCATAGCATCCCCAGAAGAAATGGGAGAAGGCTCTCTGTCAATCATGTGGAAAGCTTTTCTGGGGATATTAGCCACTGAAAGCAAGTGCATAGAGAAGCTAGATAGCACATGCTTGATGAGGACCAGTTTAGCTGCTTGGTTGAGAAGTTTCATGTTCCATCCTGCAACTTTATACTCAATTTTATGGATTAGGGGAAGAAAGTGAGCCATACACATTCTGCCTTTGATCAGCTGGCCGATCAAACTCTCAACGACATCCCTGCTTTGGCGATGGCATAGCAATGCTAAACGAACACGCCCCCGCAACAGCTTCGGACGGCTTCTGACTCTTCAATGGGCCCAGCAACAAAAAGAAAAAACGCCTCCCGCTACCACCTGAGAGCTCCCAAACCAGCATTGTCGAGCACCATGGCTCCCCTGACAGTCCTCGGCATGTCTGATCGAAGTGGGAGCATTTACCCTACCTTGCATAAAAGTATTAGTATCTACGGATATATAATATTGTTATCAGACCTGTTAGATACTTACATCAAAAGATCATCTTAAGTCTTTATATTTGATGACTTAATGTGCCTAATTTAGATTATGGGTACTTGCTTTGACTAATCTTGAGACCCAATGACATATGAGTAGATCAAATGTATATTTTAATGTGCTTTAGCTTGGTTGATTCATGTGGGTGTAGTTGTGCCTATGAATTAGAATATGGTTAAGGTTTATATGATCCAACAAGTGATCAGCTTATTAATTAGGAATATTATTACGGATGTGATCTCGCAAATTGAACCATCCATCAAGCGATTTTTCGTTGACACCAACACTTGAAAGGTTTTAAATGCAAATATCATATTTTGTTTTAACCATTAAAAGGTTGTAGTCATACTTGATGATAATTTTGAGTTAAGATCTTGTGGTCTACCACTTGTTTTTGTATGTGTATTGGATTAAAGGTAGATGACCACAATGAGTGAAAGGATTAAGAAATTTTGAATACATAGTTATGCAAGATTACAGACTTCAGATATAGTATAGGCTAATACCAATTAGAGTGGTGGAGCAACATAGTGGTATCTTTCTCTAAAAACCTATATCTTCTTTATAAATAAATACCATGCCAAAGGGATAAAGAGATCCTTTTAAAATCTAGCCCCCTTGAAAAGAGAAAAAAGTGAGAAGAGAGAGAGAGAGAGAGAGAGAGAGAGAGAGTTAACATCTCAGCTTTCCTCATCCACATGTGCATATGCATGGGGCCTACTTATGGACATTTTAGACCTGACCTAGCTTGGCCCACCTCAGGCTGGGCTTAGACTGGATTATCAGGCCCAAGGAAGCTTATACTTTCAGCCTGTTTTTCATTCAGGCCGGACTTGGACTTAGTCATCCAAAAGCCCGGTAACCTAGCCCAGTCCGATATTTTTTCAACACTTAAAATCCCTAGTATTCCTTAGTTGGAAAGCAATCCAGCTTTTCCAAATCTCCTACCTCCTAATTTCTTACCCATCTGGATATGAAGTGCAAGAAAAAGACACTGACAGATGATACTGCCCATCTGTTTTTTTTTTTTTTTTCATTTGAATTTGGAATGCCCAATTTTAATTTACTTTTAACCATCCATTAAATATTGATCGATTGGACAGTTAAGATTTCTTGATCCTTGATTTTAGATATATGATCCATCCACAAGTGACCCACAACTTAAGTGGCTCAGTTACATGGGCCACCATTGTCAAATGGTGGTGAACTATGACAATAATCAAGCCGTTTGGTCAAACCATTATCCTCAATCCTCATCAACAGAAAGATTCTTTCCCGCAGAGGAATTATATGATACATTGCACTTATCTTTCCACAGTATACATCGATTTTATGAGAAGTCGTGCATATAATCATGCAATCCAGACCATTGATCTCTTGTACACAAGCATTGATAGACTGTTATATAAAAGATTTTATTGATAGGAAAATATGAGTGCTTTGATTAGTGGCACAAAAATAAACGGTTAAAAAGAGAAATACAACAAAGATCTAGATTCAACTAAAAAAACTCATATATGTGATCTTTAAAAGTAGAAGAGTTTGAACCACGAAATGTCACAGTTAGAATCAATTATCAATGGCTTGGATTACCAAATCATGCTCCCGAATTGTGAGATTTGAGAACGCATATGCACCGTGCAAAGATGCGGACCAGGTATCATTTAATTATTCTACCGACAAAAAAGGAAAGCTCACATCCAACAGGTTACAAACTATCAATTGATATCCGTGCAGTCGATATATTATGATCTATAGTGTTTTTGAGTAATTCATACCGTTCAATAGGTTGGTCCCACCATTTTAATAAAATTATATAATAATCATTACCATTCAATGGATAAGTGGGCCACACAATGGAAAATAATGTCTGTATGCTGTTAAATAATAAAATACAATTTTGGCCCATCAAATGAATATATGGAGCTGATTTTTTTACATATAGTAATCCTCATGGTGATTCAACCTACTGGACAGTTTAGATGGACGAAACTTACTGTCCAACCGGGTATGTTTTTTTTTTTTCTGTTAGCTACACCCACTGTCAGATCACACTTCACTGTTAGCCGCCCCGCCAGGAATCATACCAAGACCTTATTTTTGAAACGAGCTATCTTTCACTCAGTATACCGCTAGAGTTATGGATCCAGGTGTAAAATAGTATACGTTGACTACAGGTACTGGAGCTGTTTGATTTTCCGAATCCCACCTAAATACATTTATGTTTGATTTTCTAATTACGGTGGTAATTCACAGGAAAGGGGTACCTTTGAATTTCTAGCTCCTCACTTCATCCAAGGGAAAAAAAGTTATATTTGTGGGGCCCACCGTGATATATATGTCTTATACACACCATTCATCCTCTTAGCCAAATCATTTTAGGGCAATAGCCAAAAAATGAGGCAGATATAAAGCCCAAGTGAACCACATCATAGGACATAATGAGAATTGATCTCCTAATTTTGAAAGATTTTTTAGGGCCCTAAAAGTTTTGGATCAAATTGATATTTTTGTTTTCCCTTTTATTTATGACTATGTAACCTTATGAATAAGTTGGACGATAAATAAACACCAATGTGGGCCCTAGGAAGAAAATAACTTTCAATGGTTGATGTCTTTATAATCATTGTTTCTTAATGTGTGGCACACTCAACCTTGGGATTTGCTTCATTTTTGGATTCATGCCCTACAATATGCTGTTAAAAAAGTTGGATAGTGTGGATAAGTCACATACATCACGATGGGCCCATAAGTTTAAATCAGCAAAAACATTATTTTTTGGACCCATTTTTGAGACGTTATCCCTTGCAAATTTAAAATCAGTCAAGCTAGTTATAATTACCTTTTTTACACTTTTTCACCTACAAGGAATTACATCTCAAGAATGGGTTCAAAAGATTATGTTGTTATTGATTTAAACTTGTGCGTCCCATGGTAATGTATGTGACTTATTCACACCATCCAACCTTTTTAACAGCACATTTTAAGGTATGAGTTAAAAAAGGTGGCCAATCCCATGATTGAGTGGGCCACACCTTTAAAAAAATTGTTATAAAGATGGCAACTATTGGAAGTTATCTTTTCAATAGGGCCCACATTGATGTTTATTTATCATCCAACTTGTTCATAAGGTAACAGATTCATAGATACATGGAAAACAAAAATATCAACTTGATCCAAAACTTTTAGGGCCTTCAAAAAGTTTTTAATGGTAAAAGTTCAAGTCCCATTATTTCCTATGATGTGGTTTACTTGAACTTTATATCTGCTTCATTTTTTCAGCTCATACCCTAAAATTAATTGGCTAAAAGGATAAACAGTGTGGATAAGACACGTATATCATGGTGGCCTACAAATGTTAGGTTTTTTGTCCTTAGGTGACGTCAAGAGTGCTATAAAGGAAGGCACTGTCAACACCACTTTGAAAGTGCAGCTGAGAATTGAAAGGTAAATAATGATTATTTAACTGGAAATTCAAAGGAAAATAATGATTATTTTCTCATCGTTCCAATGCTCATTTAACATGTTTACTTTTTTAATACTAAAATACCGTGATGTTTGTGGCTTATTCACACAGTCTTTCTTTGAAATTTAAGGTGTTAACTAAAAACAAAATGAGGCAAACCCAAAGCTAAAGTGTATCACCCCACATGAAAAAGAGAACTGAACACCTACACTTAAAATATTATTGAGGCCACTGTTTTCTTTAGTGTGGGTCATTTAAGTGTTGGATTTGCATCATTTTTCAGCTCATATCTTAAAATGTTCTGATAAAAGGATGGATGACGTGGATATGTCATATAAATCATGGTAGGGTTCATAAATTTAAACTAATCCTTTTAGACCAGTTTTCAAAGAAAAATGTCAGCGTATTTTCAAAACAGTGAAATAGGTATAATGGTTTATTTACCATGTATTTACTAAAATTTAGAAAATCAAACGGTTATATTAGTTTTGCATTATCTAGACGATATTAAATGTGGGTCCCATTTCCAATGGAGCATATCTCTAAAAATCACACTGATCAAGCAATGCCAACCATACGACTAATGGCAATCAAACAGATGGTTAAACGTAAAATAACCAGTGGTCCAAATTCAAAGGAGAAAAAATCACATTGCTAATATTATCTTCCTGGGGCAATTTTTCAGATGGTTGTGTAAATTATTGGACGGTTTGGATTCTTGAAGAGTCATCGTCATTTTGTAAATGGCGTAGAACTCACATAAGAATCTAGACCAATGATCCATGTTAAAAAAAAAAAAAAAATCATGACAGCTGAGATGCTTCTCTTCTAAGCTGTAATACATGAACAATTCAAAAGCTTCTCTTGTAAGCTCTTCCAACGCCTATAAAAAAGGGCACAAATGAAATAGATATACACACACCAAAGCTCTGCATCTCTATCTCGCACCATTCTGTTCTCTTCTTCCCATCAGCACCATGGCCCATGCACTAATCACCGTTGCTTTGGAGAGCTTGGGCACCATCATTCAAGACAATGTGGGCTGGTTGGCCAGTGTTGCCGACGATCTCCGATCTCTTTCTACAACATTTGCATCAAACCTACCTGTGCTCGAAGATGCAGAGATGAAACAAGCAAGCGAAGCAGCAGGAGAGAGTGGCTATCAAGGCTAGAAGATGTCGCCCACGACGTCGATGACATGATCGATATATGACAGGCCCACCATGGTTTTGCTAGATTAACATTCAGATTCAATGATTGATGGTTATTGGTTGGTTTTCACTTACAGGTATTTGCGCCACCAAAAGAGCACGCTCTTCCACATCAAGTGATCACGTCCAACAGATGATAAATGAAATTAAAGAAAAACTAGACCAGCTCGCCAATGAAGAGAACATGTACCAATTTAAAGAAATTCCAATGGCTGGGATGGAAGAATTTCCGGCGGTCCTCTCAACTACCGACGAACTGGAGATTTTCGGTGGGACCCAAGATGTAGAATGTATAGTAAGCAAGTTGGTTAGTGAAGACTGTCCTCTCATTTCTATAGTTGGCATTCAGGGAATCGGCAAGACGATGCTCGCTCGGCTCGTTTGCAACGTTGAGAGGGTGAAGAGACACTTCGATAAAATGTTTTGGGTCTGTATGTCGGTTGATTTGGATGTGACCAAGCTCACCTATAAGATCATACAATCTTCAAACTGGTTGAGCAACGATCCATCCAACTTAGACTCAATGCGGCAGAGTCTTCGTCGATGTTTGGACGGGTCGCGGTTTTTGCTAGTGTTGGGCAATGTTTGGAACGAAGATGATGTGAAATGGGAGCAATTGAAGATTTCCCTACAAGGAGGGGCTCAAGAACGAAGATGATGCAATGAAATGGACTCGCAATTGAAGATTTCCCTAGTTTGAAAGAGGATTTTTGTTTTGAAAAGGGTCTTTTGGAGCTCATCAAGAAAGCAGAATTCTAGCCACCTTAAGGGTGTCTTCACAAAGTTTATAAATAGACTTTTGCGGCCACAAAGCTGCAATGGTAATGGACTCTGCTTACATATATGATTTGGATGCTTTATCGGAGAGCGAGTGTTTGTCCTTGTTCTATTCCAATGCTTTTGTTGGAAGGGGAACGGAAGTGCAACCGGAGCTGGAAGGGATCAGTAGGGAAATTGTCAAGAAATGCGAAGGCGTTCCTCTTGCAGTGAAGATGGTAGGGAGTCTCTTGCGCTTCATGAGAACAGAACAAGATTGGCGATTGGTCTTGGAAAGTGAATTGTGGGATTTATCGGACATCGAAAGTGGCATTCCACCTACTCTCTGGTTGAGCTACTGCCATTTGTCTGTGCATTTGAAGCGATGCTTTGCATATTGTTCTGTATTCCCGAAAGACTAAGATAGAGAAAGATAAACTGATCAAGCTGTGTATGGCCCAAAATCTCATCCGACCCAATGGAAGGAGAGCGGTGGAAGACATCGGCAAAGAGTACTTCGATCATCTAGAAGGCTGCTCATTGTTCGAAAGTATAGAAGAAGATGACATTGGTGTCATCACCTTTAAGATGCATGATCTCGTGCATGATCTCGCTCATTTCATCGCGAAAGGGGAATGTGGCAGTTTGGAGATTGGGAAGCCAGGCCACCATCTATCGTTGATTCTTGACGATGTCGTATCATATGATCTCAACCCATTATTCAGTGCGAAGAAATTGCGCACGCTCCTACTTTCTGCACCATCTGAAGTCAAGGCCATCCTTGATGGTCTATTCCACCGTCTGCTTCGTCTCAGGACGTTGGATCTAAGCGGCTCCTTTCCTCAAGTGTTGCCAAGTTCAATTGGTAAACTAAAACAGTTACGATGCCTTGATCTCTCCTCGTCTAACATAATCGAGTTGCCCGAATCGGTGACTGACCTCTGTAATGTACATACCTTGAAACTCCCAACGGTGTAACAAAAGAAATTGCCGAGTGGAATGTATAAAATGGTTAGCCTTAGACATCTTCAAGTCCAAGGCACTTATAGCTTGAGATTCTTACCAGAAGGATTAGGGAGATTAAGCTCCCTTTGAACATTGGATATGTTCGTTGTTGGGGGTGAGGGTGGCGAATGTAGGATTGGAGAGCTGAAAGACCTTAACCATATGGAAGGGAAGTTGTCGATCAGGAACTTGGAGAAAGTAGCGAGCGTGGATGAGGCCAGAGAGGCAGAATTAGAGAAGAAATCCCACCTTCATAGCTTGTCTTTACATTGGGATGTTGGCCCTAAGCCGGTGTTTGATGGTATATCAACGAGCTGTGAGACGAAGATGCCGAAGCTAGATTTTGAAGAGTCGGGGAGGCTGGACGCCATATTCGAATTGCTTCGATTACCTCAAATGAATTTGGAAGAGTTGGAAATAATTCGTTATACTGGTTCCAGGTTCCCCAGTTGGATTGGCAATCCGTTCTTCGCCAGCCTAATCAGGGTGACGCTATCACATTGTGAAAATTGTAGTCAGCTGCCTGCTCTTGGGAATTTACCGTCTCTTCGATATCTCTATATATCAGAAAGTAATGACGTAAAGATGGCCGACCGTGAGTTTTGTGGGGACAGTGACAATGGTGAGAGTTCAAATAGATTAACATTCCCGAAGTTTGAGGAATTGTCTTTTGAATCACTGTCAAATTGGAAGAAGTGGGAGTTGATGGAAGCAAACGACAACAAGGAGACTGTCGCAATGCCGTCGCTGATCCAATTGATCATCAGGCGGTGCCCCAAGTTGAAGAGGTTGCCCCACCAACTTCCTCAAAGCTTAAAGATACTAGAAATTACAGTGTCCCAAAGAGACCAAGCTGTCATGTCATCTTCCATCGCTCGAAGATTTGGTTGTCGATGGCCAGATCTTATCATGGCCATTGCTGGACCTCTTCGGTCCCAAGTTTTTAACTGTACTGAACCTTCCAGATCAAGTATTACTGCCTCCCAATGCATTGGGCCATCTCAAGGCTCTTAAGAATCTTGCAATCCAAGGCTGCAAAATACATATGTATTTGCCTGAAGGATTGGAGCAGCTCGAGAGTTTTGATATCAAGAATTGCTATGAATTGCCTGATGGGTTAGGACAGCTGAAAGCGCTTCAGGCTTTAAGCATATCAGGCTGCTTTGGGCTGGCGTCTTTGCCTGAGGAGCTGCGGCGACTACGAGCACTTGAAGAATTGGAGATTTCATTCTGTCCAAGGCTGACACAGAGATGCAACAGAGGGCTGGGAGAGGAGTGGCCTAAGATCTCACACATTCCCGATAATAGGATTGACAACAGGAAGATCCAATGACGAGTTATTTCTCATTCTTGCGCTCTCTCTCTCTCTCTCTCTCTCTCTCTCTCTCTCTCTCTCTCTCTCTCTATATATATATATATATATATATATATGTTTATTTTTTAGTTTTTCTTCATTTTCCTGGTACTATGATCAATTAAGGATGAAATTCTCCATTATTTAATTAATAGGTGTCAAAGTACATGTGAGTGTGTTTAAGTGCATTTAAGTGTGCCTAAGGACAATTCCTAAATGCATGAATTTTGAGCTTGTTTGGATAGAAAGTTACAACTATAATGATTTGTAAAAGTGTAGTGATTACAAATTACAATACTTGTCTCCTAAGTGATAGATATTTTGATCAAAATTTTCCATTACATTATTGATATATAAAATTAATAGAAAAATACATTAATTCTTATGTTGAATAGAAAATTTCTACTGCAATGTATTATAAATTTGTCATGATTACAAATTCATTTACTGATTTCCTATTACATTAACATTAGCTTCTGAATGCCTTGTTGCAAGCAAACTGCGTCCTCGGGCATGTGGCCCAATCCCTCCACTTGCAATTTCAAGCTAGTTTTAATAGACATCCCATTCATTTTAATGCAAAATTAAATCCCTACTCTTCCCAAACAAGAACCTATTCTAAAATGCAAGTTGATATTGTGTTTTGGCATTGTTGGCATAAGGAAATCTATTTCCTCTTTAAAATGTTAATTTTTCATTTCAATGACATGAGTTAGATGAATTGCAAATTTGGGAGATTTTTTTTTTTAATTTTTTTTTTTTTATTTTCTTTTTAATTCTCTAATTCAAGAAAGAATTTGGATCCTCTGCTTTCCATAAACAAAAATTTCCTGGTAGTTACGATGTATCAATGCTGATCAAACATGAAATCCTTATTTGTAGCAAGCTGAGTATCCAGATCATTCAAGAAATGTTTTTCAACCTATTTTCATGGTACGAAAGTACCAGTACCCAAGCAATTAATATCTTACATGGCCCACATTCTTCGGACGGCATACATCAGTTATTACAAGTAGTAAGTGCAAAGATCTCCATTGTTAGGAGGACAACATAATCAATACCTTTTATCTCATGCACTTGCATCCATTTTCATGTGTAGTATGTACATCATTGAACTGTACCCTATGAAGGAGAGCGGGGCTTCACTTTAACAAGCCAATGGTTTAATGATCCAACCCATTGATTTGATGGCTTACCATCAATGCTCTATTCAATGCCTATAATGGAAGATCTTGTCATCTAGTTTTTGGCCTCTCCTTGTTTGAATGTGGCTCATGGCCTCATACATTTTTTTTATATGATGGTTGCTAGCAACTATCATCTTGGGTCAAAAATAAAATTGCATACTGCACCTTTCAATGCTCGTGGCACCCTGAAAATGGGGCCCACTTTAATGTATGTGACTACATCCATGCTGCCCATCTGTATTGAAAACTTAGAGTATTATCCAAAAAATGAAGCAATCCATATCTCAATGGACCATAGTAATTGGCTATTAAAAACTTCTTGTGGATCAAGATTGTATTTGTATGGTCTCTTCGTATAGATCTTTGTGACTTGGATGGCAAATAAACATTATGGCAGACTCCATGAAGTTTTTAATGGTGGGGATTCAATTACAATTGTTTCTTATGGTGTGATCCACCTAAGATTTGGCATTCTTCATTTTTGGGATCATGCCTTAAAATGAGCTATGAAAATAGTTGGACGGTGTGGATTTAAGTCACATACATCACGGTGAGCCCTGCAATTAGCGTCCCACCCACTTGGCCAGATCCGGGGTCTCGCTTAATCCACTCCCTCCTAATAAGGAATCTGCCACAATGATCAGTACGGTTGATTTTGATGGGCCATCATGGGAATAGGCCAATGCAGGACAATGATAGTCATTCTCTTAGTAAAAACAATGATAGTCATTCTCTTAGTAAAAACCAATCCGATAGTTTGGCGGTCAACAACTTGGAATTGGGCTTTTTTCTGGAATTGAATTCCTAAGTAGAGGCCAAAATCTTTTGTGCTTTTGCAGCCTGAAAATTCTTGGAATTGGATTCCCAAATTGAGCCTTCTTTCCAAATCCTCGAGGGAAGTTCACTGCCAATGTCAGCTTACCATTTTGCCCCATAAATTATAGCTTACAAAATTCAAGGTTGCCATGCTTACATGAGAAATGCATGCTTAACCAGTGAGTCATGATGGGTGTTGTCAAATATCTTCAATTTGACTGAGATCAAAGGTTTATCGATGCCATCAACAAATCACTTGATACCATTGAGAAAATCTGAAAAAATGTCAGTTGCTCGCTGGACAATTTTGGAGTTACTACTCGATGTCATCCAAGGTAGCTTCGATGTCATCAACCGGTCTTTAATGGTTGTCGATACCATCGTATGTTCTATTGACAACACGCGTAGAACTGCATAAGTGCACGATTTGTTTTTAATTCCGATTGCGGTAGTATATACATTGGGCATGATTGAGATTATGGTATTCGAAGTGAATGTTAAGATGTTCTTAAGGTGTTCCAGAGCAAAGGTAGGATTTTGAGATATAATTTTGGGGTGGTTCAAATTGGAAAGTATATTCATTTCCTATAATATTATTTTATAGTAAATTACTCGTAGCTTTGCGTCATTTCTTTTTCTGCATGGATTTTTTCATGTAAAATTTATGTGTTCTTTGTGTATTTTGTTTATGTTCGATTTTGTCATATTTAATTGAATTCAAATTTGCTTCCGTGCGATCCCCAAAAATAAAGCCCACATGCACTAATTTTGCATGCTTGTGTAAGATTTTGATATTTCATCATCTAGCCGCATTCATAATGTAACTTAGTTCAGGCCACACATGTGAAATTGAATGGGTGGTGAATCATTTTATATTGTTCATTTCGTATAAAATTTTGAGCTGGTCAAATCATTTGGTGGACCACTTCTAATGCACCAAAACTATACTGTCAGCAGGCGCGGTTTGGCTAGTGGTCGGTGCTCCATCAGCCCCACCATGCTATATGTGTTTAATCTAGGCCGTTGATATATTTTTTCAGATTATTTGAGGGCTTGATCTAAAAATAGTCAGATTTAAATCTCAGGTGGACAACATTACTGGAAACAATAATTATTGAATATCCACCATTAAAAATCTCATTGGGCCCACTGCCATGTTTATTTGACATGGAACTGGATCGTTAGTTCATGCAGACATGGATGAAGGAAAAAACAAATATCAGTTTGATCCAAAACTTTTGTGGCCACCATGCAGTTTTTAATGGTTGGCGTTCAATACACGGCTTCCTGTGATGTAGTCCGCTTGAGATTTGGATCTAATATGTTCATTGTTCATACCATAAAATGATATGGAAAAATGGATGGACAGCATGGATGAAACGCATACATCATGGTAGGGCCCACAGAGCACTGGCCATTAGCCAATCGGTATCTCTACCACCGGGACACGCGCCCAGGGGCACGTGAGGTCGGGCTGACAGCGCATCATTATATAAACCTAGGCTGATGACCCAACACAGCCAGCCTACCTTCTAGCTGGTGTCAAAGCTACGTGGGCCCACCATGATGTATGTGTTTCATCCACACCATCCATCTATTTTTATAGCTCATTTTAAGTTATGTACCCAAAATACGGAGATCCAAAGCTCAAGTGGACCACACCACATGAAACAATGGGCAGTGGATGCTTACTGTTGAAAATTTTTTGTGGTCCACTGCAATGTTTATTTGCCATCTAACTTATTGGTAAAGTCAAATAACCTTGGACGAAGGGAAAACGAAAATATCAACTTGATCCAAAACTTTCTTGGCCCCAAGAAGTTTTCAATGGCTGGCGTTCAAAATCCACTGTTTCATGTGGTGTGGTACACTTGGTGTTTGGATCTACCTCATTTTTTAAAATATAAGCAACAATGAGGTGGAAAAGTGGATGGACGGCTTAGATGAAACAGATACATCTTCATGGAGCGCAGAGAGATTTGACACCAGCTCGCTGCTGATGGTAGGGTCGCCGGGGTCGGAAATGTAAGCAATGAACTGAGTCGTGTGGATTTTGATGGAAACGGATTGGCTACTCCCCTCCCACCAACCAATGGCTGGTGGTCGGTGCTCCATGGGCCCACCATGATTGTATGTCGACCATTAAAAAACTTTTGGAGGCCATAAAAGTTTTGGATCAAGCTGATCTTTGGTTTTTTCCCTTCATCTATGTGTGTATGACCTAATCAACCGATTGGATGTTGAATAAATAGTACAGTGGGACTTAAGATGATTTTAATGGTGGATATCCAATCACTGTTATTTTCTTTTGGTGTGGAACATATGAGATTTATATCCCTCTCATTTTTGGGTTAAAGCCCTAAAATAGTCCATAAAAATGGATGAACAGCATGGATTAAACACATATATCATGGTGGGCCCACAGAGTACCGACTACCAGCCTCGGGGCTAGTGGCAGGGGAAGTAGCCAATCCGTCTCCGATTTTGATGCGGTGTGGTCGAACGCAATTGCGTCCTACCCCCGCCCGCCCAGACGGTAATCCATCCGAGCAGGGCTCTGTGACACGCATTGTAATGTAAGTGTTTTATCCATGCTGTTAATCGTTTTCTTTGTATCATTTTAAGCTATTATAATAATAATAAAAAAAACAAGGCAGGTAAAAGGCTTAAGTGAACCATAAAGTGGGGATTTAACTTCCACCTTAAAAAACTTCCTGGGAGCTGGAGAAGTTTGGGATCAAGTTGATATTTGTGTTTTCAGTTCAACCATGTCTGCATGTCCTTATGAATAGGTTAATTGGTAAAAAACATGAGCCCTTAGAAAAGTTTCAATGGTGGGTGTCATTATCATTGCAGTTTCGTTTGTGTGGTCCAATCGAGCGGTAGACCTGTCTCATTTTTGTGATCAAACCTTAAAATGATATAAGAAAAGCAATAAACTGTGTAGATAAAACACTTACATCAAGGTGAGCCCCACAGAACCCGGACGCAATCCGTGTCCGGTGTGGTCAGACACGGTGTGGTCAGACACGTGATGCTCCCTACAGAAACGAATTTTCTGCCAAATCCTCCGCAGAAGTTCCTGCAAAAGGATGTTAGGTGGGGCCTACCTAAGTATTTATGAGAAATTTATTCTGTCCATCCTTTTAAATAGCTCATTTTAAGACATATAATAAAAAATTACATGAGTGAAAAACTCCAATGTGACACACGAGAGGAAACGGTGGGGATTCAGTGAGAATATTTGAAACAATCTCATGGACATAAAAAGTTTTTATATTTTCACTGGTCTTTATAAACGGCTTGGATGGCATATAAACACCAGGGTGAATACAGGAAAGTTTCAACCGTAGGAATTTATTTTCCCAATTTTCACTCTCGGGACCTCCACCTGTAAGGAATTTCTTTCCCCGATTTTCACTCTAACGTGACCCACTTGAGTTTTGGATACATATTGTAAAATGAGCTGGCAGAACTGATGGACGGAGAATTTCTCAAAAACACCACCGTCGAGGCCCACCCACCATCCATGCGCGCATGAGCTTTCCGCCAAAGCCTTTTAGCAGGAAATCCGTGTCCACTTCCTACAGTCCACGTGGCATGTAAACTAATCCAAACCGTCCAAACAGTAGGACCCATTCTAGATGGACTCTGCAGTAAAAGTACGAGGAAAAAAGACTTCTGTCAAGAGGGCCCACCATGAATTCCACACGGTCTAAAAGTCAGCCTTCCATTCAGTTCAATGGGCCTCTGCAGTAAAGAGCGGCCTGTAAACGATGCTCTACATTCCACTGCTCCAAATCCTTACTTTCCTGCATTTAATGTTTGTTATTAACTGCTTTTCTTTTCCACCGTCGACTTAAAAGGCCACTGTTTCAGTGCATAGGGTCATCCTATCTATACCTATCTTAAATTAATTTCCATCCCTAACGGGTCCCATTAGATGGGCTGTTCTGATTATAAGATAACCCTGCCATTTGTAACGCAGCAAATGTGGTCCTACCATACTTGCTTCTTCGCGCCCTACCGTATCATCGCCCATGCCGAGAAAATTACTACTGTAGACCCTACCTTTTATCCTGCATCTTTTATAAAGAAACAAAAACTTAACCTCCCCACTTAGTCCTTGCACGTATGGACAGAGCATTAGAGGACGAAAATATTCCCGCCTATAATCCGTAGCTATAGGTCTATGAAAACAAGATATCGCTTTCAAAAGCAAAGGTATTTTGGTCCTCAAATGCTATCTCCGTGCTTACAGTACATGTAAGCGTAAGTTGAGAAGATAAGTTTTAAATCCTTCATAAAAGACGCTAGATAAAAGGTGGGGTCTACAGTGGTAATTTCTCCATAGCCAGCTGGACTCGGAAACGGATTGGCTACGCCCCCGGCCACCAGGCAATGGCTGATGGTCGGTGATCCGTGGGACCCACCATGATGTATATATTTCATCCATGCTGTCCATCTATTTTTCCAAATCATTTTATAAAATAATAATAAAAATGAGGCATATCTAATTCTCAAATGGACCACATTACAGCAAAAAGTGTTGAATGAGTGTCAACCATTAAAAACCTTTTGGGGGCATAAAAGTTTTGGATCAAGCTGATTTTTGTTATTTCCCCATCATCTAGGCCTGTATAACCTAATCAACAGATTAGATGTCAAATAAACGGTACAGTGGGCCTTAGGAGGATTTTAATGGTGGATACCCAATCAATATTGTTTTCCTATGGTGTAGTCAACCTGAGATTTATCCCTCTTATTTTGAGATCAAGCCCAAAAATGATCTGTACAAATGGATGAACGAAATGGATGAAACACATACATCGTGGTGGAGCCCACAGAGCACTGACCATCAGCCACGGGGATGGTGGCGGGGGAGTAGCCAATCCATTCCCGCTGGACTCGGTCATAAGCAGGGACGGGGCAGTGCACACGTGTCGGCACACGTGTGGTTAGGCAAAAAGAAGAAATTTTGCGAGTAAGCTCATTAAGTGGGCCATGCATGTGTCCCAAAATTGCCAGCTGTCCACATTCAACACACCACATGAACCGCTGATTGGTAGGTCAGTCGACAACCAAAAGGCGAAATCCGGCCCACTAATTGGCCATGTGTGGTCAGAAAAGCTCAGGAAAGTTGAGCCACTCAGCTCATCAGGTGTGCCAAACACATGCCAGCAATGCAGGGGTCCAAATATGGCCTGCTGCCCACATCCAAATATACTCGAACTTTGCGGGGGGCCATACGTGATGTATTACGTAGAATCCAAACAGTTGATCTTGTTCGCCTCATCATTTTCAGTAGGGAAACGAAAAATCATCGCGATCCAAAATCCAGGCTGACAACACACGGAGAAACGTACAATCATCCCAATACCTTGGTGTGGTCCATCTGAGTTTTATATTGGTCTGATTTTTGTTGTGTCCCTTCATGCTACTGGGGTTCACGTGATTACTGGATTGGATGGTATATACAAAACATGATGGGTCACACATTCTATCTTAGAGTTTGTATTGCTCCCTTTTGGAATGGCCCACCTGGATTTTGTTTGTATTGTGTTCTGTACGGTATATAGAAGGGCTTATCCAACGAACTGAATAGATAGCGTTCAGATGCCACGGTGGGCATCTCACGTGAACGTGTTGAGCTCTCTCTCCCACATGTGTGGGATGCAAATTTCCCGACGCATCCGGGAACAACATGGTCAAAAGTTTTTTAGTTTTTTTTTTTTTTTTTTTAACACACACCCCCACACACTTACGCTAGTGGAATTTCACCACCTATGGGCACTCGGACCCTTGACCGGGAGTTAAAGCTCCTGGGAGCCTACCATCCGGGCAAGAGTAAGGACCTCACGTGGTCAAAAGCTTCATTAGAGATCAACACTATAAAAAAGATGGATTTAAAACTCAAGTGGGCCACATCATAAGGAAATATAAGGGCGTGTTTTGGGTGGATCCCCTGTGGTGTTATAGGTTCTTACATCCGTATGGTTCATCCATTTCAAAAGCTCATTTTAAAGTATGATAAAAAAAAAAAAAAGCAAATCCAAATATTAGGCGAATAATACCATTGGAAATGGTAGTGATTGAATCATCACCATTAAAAACTTCACGAAAGTCATTGAAATGTTTAGTTGTCATTCTTCTTATTGGTAAGATTACACATATTTAGATGAAGATAACACAACGATATTAACTTTATTCAAAACTTTGGTGACACTTGATAAGTTCTTAATAGTCAATTACCATTGTTCCCTGTATCATGGTCCATTTGAGATTTGGATATATTTTATCTTTAAGAGCTTACTTTAAAATAAATTGTTAAAATGGATCGTGACGTGAATATACTACAAATACATCTAAGTGGGCTCCAAAGTAGTGGGAATGATCTCTGTTGATGCAAAAATCTGGTTCACCCTCTGTAGACCTTCGAGCACCTGCACAAGAAGAAGACAAAGGAGACCCTGGCTATAGCAGGGGACCCTCCGATGCCAAAGTCAGGCTAGGAATCTGGGTCTTACAGTATTGAGGGAGCTCGGGTGAGAAATTTGTGCGTACCTTTTAGATGATGAAAGCTCCCTTTTTATAGCTGTTAAAGCGTTTAATCGTAGGAGGATTCTTCTCCTGATATCGTGTAATCGAAAGAGGATTCTCTTCATAGGATCACGGACATCGGGTGGCGCCCGTCCGCGATCTTCGTCTGATCCCGCGGGCTTCGGGATCGGGGATCTTATCCCAAAATGTTCGGAACGAAATCGATTTGCTACAAGGGTCGGCCCGATGCACCCTCGGATTACTGGTTCTTCGTCCGAGGCGAGTTAACTTTCGTCTCGGTTTATAGAGCTCTCAACCCTGCCTCGGATCCGACGTGCCCTGCCTCGGATCCGACGTAGTGCTTCCCAAGCCGAGGCACCAGACCCGAGTCTCTGGACTTAGTATTTTTGTCCCCAACAATCTCACCTAAATGCAGCGAGGATCCAACTAAAGCTGCCTTTGAGGTAGTGGGAATGATTTCACTAGGGGTGCACACAGAGTTGGCAAAATCGGTAAACCTGACTATAATTGACCATACCATACGGTTTTGGTTTTTGGTTCGGTTTTGAAGTGCACTAGTTTCAGTTTTGAAAATTAAAAAATTAATTAGTGCAATTCATTTCTAAGTTTGGAGTTTTGTAAAATTGAACTAGACCATGAATCAAATCATGAACCAAATCCTAAAACTGAACCTAGAGCTGGACCCTTAGGTCAATATATATATATATAAAAATTAAATAATTCATCAAATGAATCACAACACAAATAGACATTGGCAACAAAATCATTTTAAGAACACAAAAAGATTGTAAAAATAAACCATGTTAAAATTAATTTCTAAAAAATTTGTTAGAGGAGCTTAGGCTAGAATAAAAAAAACCATATAATTAGGCTAGATTATAAAAACAAACAATATAATTAGGCTCGATTATAAAAAACCCATAACCGCATAACTGAACTGGATCAAACTTGATTTTTTACTGTCCCGTTCTAATTTAATTCTAGGGTGCAAACAACCCAATTATAGTTCTAGTTTTCCTGTAACTGATAAGAATATTTCGATTCGGATTTAACCCTAAAATTAGATCGAACCGAACTATTCGCATCCCTAAATCTCACTATTGAAACCTTCTTGAGCTCCCATGTAATGTTTATGCGACATCCAACTCTGTTCATAAAGTAATTCCTATTTTAATAAATAAGGAAACTATGCTTCTAACTCCAATGAAAACTCCAGGAAGGTCTCAATGGCAAAACTTCATACAACAAGTAGTTAGCCGGAGGCCACCGGAATCTTGTGAAAATTTTTCTTTTTTTCATCTGTTTTTACTTATCATATCAATGACTTAAAGTTAGCCCCGAGAGTTTTGAATTAGGCTAATATTTTTGTATTTTGAATTCAGGCAGGCAGATAGGAATGACTTTATGAAGAGTACGAATGGTCTACGCTGGACCCAGGGAGTTTTCAACGGTGTGCATTTTCCTGCCCACCTTTTCCTGTCATGTGGCCTGCTTGAGTTTTGGATCTGCCTCATTTTTGAAACATATTATAAGATGATCCGGCAAAATGGATGGACCGGGTGGATTTCTAAAAAACATCATGATGGCCCGTAGGCTGTTGACGGCAATACGCTCCCCTGGCAAAGAGGGCCGTAAGAGCTCCCGTACGTCGCGAATTAAGCAGAGGGGCACGTGTCCAGAACAAAAAGTTGACACGTGTGCAAGCACGTGTACTCGTGGGCCCATCAGAACTGGAAGAAAAAAAAACCCCATCCAAGGATCTGCTAGATTTCCAACAGTCGACTGTTCTTTTGCGTCTCTGATTGTCACTCTCGCTCCCCTCTCTCTCAAAAACCCTAAAATCCCGCCCTTTCTCAAAAATCTCCCCAAAACCCTAACCCTAACCCTAACGATCTCTCTCTCTCGACAGAGAGAGACGATTGCACTTTAGCGGGTACGCTCAAGCCCCATTCCCCACTGAAGAAAGCCGAGAAATCCAATCGATCCAGAGAATCTCCTCCAGAATCAAATCCCTAGATGCAAAAATCTCACTGAATCCGGTCGCTTCTAGGCCGAAATCGATGGATTCCGTGTCGTTGACCATTGATACAATCTCTGCAGCCGCAGAATCAGTCGAGGTCGCGCCGCCCAAAGGAACGGACGGATCGAAGTCGCCGTGGAAGAAACCGGGGGCATCGGGCGGGAGGCGGAGAGTGGAATCACCTAAGGTGATGGGAGCGGATTCTTGGCCTGCACTAGATGAAGTTCGGCCCAGGAGTTCAGACAATGCGGCTATGGTGAGAAAAATTTCTTACATTTTTTTGATATATATGTTTGTAATTGACAGTTTTAGATCGGCAGCTTAAATCATGAAAAAGAAAGAAAGAAAAAATTAAAATCTTCGTAGAAACAGTGTCGGGAACTAAAAGCATTACTAGATTGCAATTACTATCTCTTTTTCTAATTTTGATTTTAATATTTTGTATGTTTTTCTTGGTTGTAGATGTGATGTGAAGTCGAGGATTTCGTTGTGAATTAAATGCTGATACAATATATATTTTTTTTATATATAAAAAAACTGACTACTTTTTCTCGTTTATTTTTTATTTTGGTTATTTCTTTGATTTTCTGTTTAAAATTTTTGCAATTACACTTGTAATGAGAGAAGAAATATTGGGTTTTTTTTTTTTTTTTGGCAAGCATTAACTGTAAATTCGGAATCTTGAGGCCCTTATCAGCGTTGATCCTACTCTATGGCCCTTTCTTTCTGCCCCCATTTATTATTGGAATATGTGCAATCTGGGCCTCCCATTGGGTGGGCCTCACTATGGATGTGCCATGGTCCCACAATTTAGCAGATTGGAGAACGCTGCTGGATTTGAGGAATAGAATGGATAATTAGAATTCAGCGATTCACATGTAACATTGAAAGATCAATTCCAGTGGCTAGGTACTGTATTGAATTATTGAATTTTGGTCTAGTAAACATACATTGTTGGGCCTGCATGAGGAGCTGCCTGCAACTGTAGTGCAGATTCTCTGTGTACATTGGAGTGGCAAGTAGGGATGACATGGCGAGAGTACGATTTGCTTATTAACAGGACATGAAATAAATTGCCTTACTTCTTGCATTTGTTGTTATTTCTTTGTATGTCTTCTGATAACTGATAGGTTAAAAAACAGTTGATTTGACATGATGCTAGACCTTTTCTGATATGTAATCTGGGCTCAAACCTGAGACCTCAATGTTGAACCACACCTTGTCTACCATTAACATGATGCTAAATCCTAACTATAGGAATTTAAACTCCTGCAACATTAAGTTTCACTGTTTTGTTAAGAAGGAATAGGACTGTACATGGAACATGTACCCTAGAGACTGAATCTTAAGATAGGTTGGACGTGTTGTTATGGATTTTCTAGCATCCATCACATGGGTGAACTGCCAAGATGATTTTCATCCTTTTACCTTTCAAACTGTAGTTTGCCTCTGGAGGAGCTAGTCCAAAATTCAACCCGAATTGGATGCCCCTAAAATCCTTGCCGATGGGTTTTTGTTGACCCTTGTTGGGGATCCAAAAGACAGCCTATTGGTCCTAGAATAGGATAATTGAATGTGGATTTTTTTGGCCTGTAGTCCAATCATCAATTGGCCTGTAGTCCAATCATCAATTGGCCTGTCAATTCGATGGTCCAGATTTGGTATGCATTCAACCTTTAAGGAATAATAGCATGCTGCCAGTGTGTAACACCCCATATTTACCCTCTATCCATGCATGTGTTTGTCAGGCCAGGCCATTCAACATATTCCTTACCACTTGGATGGGCCACCTTCTGGAATGGAATCAATAGGGTAACCTTAATTGCCAAATTTATAGGAAAATTTTTATTGACTGTTAATAATGATAAAAATAATAGGCAACAGGTCAGGTGTTTAGGACCATCAATTCAACAAGATTCTTGATCTATAGACAATCCAAGAGGTGTCCCATGTTATGAGTGGGCTATGTACGAGCATGGCACAAGTTCATGGAAGTTTATCAAAGTTCGCCATTCAGTGGATGTTAAAAAAAAACTGTTGTTTCTATGTTTGTTTTCCCTTCCCTGCTTGGACTGATCGGATGATATTAACTGTCGAAATGGTTGCCTAGAAAATCTGTTGATTGAAGGCCAAGGAATATACGAGCAGGGATGAAGTAAACTGGAAAGAAGATTGGAATTATCTGGTTACTGGTCTGTGTGATTTTTGGCTGTATGCCTCAAGAAGTGGTCCATCAATTGGGCAGTTGGGATTGATGGGAACATGCATGGAGGACGGATGGGATTGTGTTCCATTTCATCTATAAGGTAATGGTTCGTCCAATAGTAATCGACTGATTGGATGTGGCCCATGATTCATTGGCTTGGATTGATGAGCATGTTCACCAGTTGCATTGTGTTAGAGAATCTTCTTAACATATCGGTTTAAGTTTTTTTTACACTTCTTCTTCCTGTTTATATCTGCTTCAAGCTTACTACAGTATCAGACCTTTCGGTTTGTATTAAGCTGCAGTTAATCTTTCAAATGTTTAATGCATCAACACTGTCCGATCATTCTTTCTTGGTTCAGATTGGACCCCATAGCTGATCAGCCAAATCAAGCCCGTCCAAGTGTCCAATTGAATATTAGGTCCATCCAAGTGTCCAATTGAATATTAGGTCCATCCAACCATCCAAATTAAAGATTTGGACCTCATCTAGGGTCCATATTTAGCTGATTGGTGACCCTGATGAAATGGTTGGATCAATTCAATTGTTGAATTGGATAGTGGGACACACAAACAATCAGAGTAGCCATGATACCAACCAATTGGATTGTGGGGTCCACAATTTCAACTAGGAAATGCTTTTTAGGCCACGTGGAGAAAAGGCTTTTTAGCTCATGTAGTTGGGTGTGGGGAGCGTTTCACAAGTTTTGTACTGTACAAGTGTTTCTTTGTTGGTTTAGGTCTCCCCCGTATAGATTTCATTATTTTGGAAATATTATGTGGACAATAGCATGTTGGTATCGGTCGATTGTTTGTACAAATCTGTTGAGTTGTAGTAAAACTAGTGTTTTAAATAGCTACACTATGTAGCATGTAGCTTATGCTACGGAGCGTAGCTTAGTCTTAATGCTAAGTAGCTCTTGAAAATAGCTTAAGTTGGATGTGGCCTACGCTATATGTTAATATACATTCACCACATGCTACATAGCCTACATTGTACGTTATGTAGCTTACACAAGTTATTTTTCACTAAAATGAAATCAGTCTACGTTTTCAATGGTTTATTACATTTAAAATTAGTTGATTTTTTCGGTGAGTTTTGTAAAATCAACAGAAGTAACAGTACTAAACCAGTTATGTTGCTCCTTTATCTTTATAGTTAATTTTGCCCTATTTTTCCCATTATTGTATATTATGTTTGGTTGCACTAGATATCATGAAATTTCATTATTACCCAGTTTATTTTGGTGCAAAATATCATGAAATTTTATGATATTTGATGCAACAAGCGCAACCTTAATTAAAACTCTAGAAGTATGCTACATGCTATGTAGCTTGCACATCACACTTCAGAGGGGTAAACACTACGCTATTTGGTATTTGGTATTTAAAACACTGGTGAAATCTAAGGACCTGTTTGGCAGATACCTTGTATTGAGTTCATCTCATTTTTTGTTAACAGTGATCATGTATTAGAGATCTTGATCTCTAAAACATAATGATCTTTCCAAAAAAAAAAAGAAGAAGATCTCTAATACATGATGAATTCATCTTATTTTAGTTAACAATAATTATTTATTAGAGATCAATATCTCTAATACATAATCATTGTTAACTAAAAGGAGATGGACTCATTTTTAGGCGTCTAAGGTCCTGTTTGGTTGACGCCTAGAAATGAGTTAATCTCATTTTAGTTACTGGTGATTATGTATCAGGGATCTTGATGTCCAATACATATTGAAATCTAAGTCATCTATGAAATCGTGTCTTCCTGTGGCTGGACATCTATCAGCTCTCTCCATCTATCTCTCTCTGTCTATTTATCTATCTGTGCTTGAGCATGTTTCTGTTTTCATCCTGAATGTTTGTTTGTATGCATGTTTATTTAATTATATTGATGCTAGTAAAGTATGTGTAAATAATTAGCTATTAAAGTAATGAACACATTAGTGTCTTGACTTTTCTTGGATCACTGTGCTTGACCAATGCTTTCCATATTGTTATCAGTTATCACATAATGTATCTCACCCTTGGGATATGGTATACATGTCGGTTATCGCACGGGCTATATCAGTTGTATCGTGTAACTTATCGTAGGTGTTGGGAAGCATTGAGAAATTAGTCGAAATTTTTAGTGGAACTTTAGAGATTGTTAAAAAAGACACCAAATATACACCTAGAAATAAAAAATCACAAAAAACCAAATGCACATAATAGGTTTCCTTGTATAGGGTCCTAATCAGGGTGTCCTAAAACGGTTACGTATCGGCCGTTACGGTGGTACCCGTTACACGATACGGGTCATATCGGCCGAGTCCCTTTTTGTACATTATAACGGCCGTAGGTCCCGTTACGGGAGTAAGCGTTACTTACCCATACGGTATTACGGGCCTTAAAAAATGGGGGGGGGGGGGAACAAATACTAACCTTTTTTTTTTTTTTTTTTTTTTCTTCTTCTTCTTCTTCTTCTTCTTCTTCTCTTCTTCTTCTTCTCTAGAAGTCATTTAAATGCTTCATAGCGTCTTCTTCTCTTCTTCTTCTTCTTCTTCCTCTCTCTCTCTCTCTCTCTCTCTCTCTCTCTCTTTTCTTTCCCTCTTTTTTTCTTCTTTCTTCTTTCCTCTTCTTTCTTTTCGGTTTCCCTCTATTTTGAGGTGTCACAGCACTTGGAGAAGCACGTGTCATGCTAAGACGAGACACGACAAATCCTCGAGCTCGAGTTGTACGAACGGTTCAAAGTAGATCAAAGTTACGTGGGCTCCACAAGTTGATGTATTTATTATATCTACACCGTTCATCTATTTTTAAATATCATTTTAGAGCATTAGCCAAAAAATTAATCGTATCCAAAGATCGTCTGGACCACACCAAAAATAGCAAATGTAGAAGATGATTTTGTAAAAAAAGTAGGCCCACCATAACGTTTATTTTCCATCCAATCTGTTCAAAAGGTCAAAAAGACCTGAATGAAGAGGAAAAACAAATTTCATATTGATCCAAAAGTTCTGTGATCCCAAAAAGGATTTCAATGGTAGACGTTCAATCCCCTGCTTCTTTTTACAGTGTGGTCCACTTGATAATTAGATCTGTATTATTTTTCGTGTCAAGCCTTAAGACGAGCTCATCAAATGAATGGATGGTTTAGATATAATATATACCTCATGATTAGACTCACGGGACTTACTTTCGTCAAATGAGTGGACTGGTACGGTTAGGCATCACGCTGAAACATTTAATAAAATGTACGCATGCCATATGGGCCCCACCATACTGTATGTATTTTATCCATGCCGTCCATCCATTTTGCCACATCATTTTAGGTAATGATTCAAAAAATTAGTAAGATCCAAATCTCAGGTGGACCACAGCATAGGAAACAGTGGTTATAAAATGCTCACCATTAAAAATTTCTTAGGGTCCACTGTAATGTTTATTTTCCATCTAACCTGTTAATAGGGACACACTAACGTGGATGAAGGGAAAACACACATGCCAGCTTGATCTAAAACTTTTGTAGCTCCGATAAATTTTTAATGATAGATGTTTAATTATTATTGTTTCTTATGGTGCGGTCCACTTGAGCTTTGGATCTGCCTCATTTTTGGGCTCATGCCCTAAAATTATTTGGCAAAAATGGATGGATGGTGTGGATATAACACATTCATCACGAGTGGGGTCCAAAAAACTTTGACACTCGTGTGCTACACTTCACAATAATTTGGGCCCTTAAAAAATTGTACACGAGACATGTATTAACTTAAAATTTACCAATTAAATTATGGACTATAATTGCTAACTCAAAATGCCAAAATCAAATTATTTGAATAGTTTTAATTGTTAATTTGTGGACGCTTATTTTTTAAAATAGGGCCTTTTGATTTTTTTTTTTTTAATGATTCACTATCCAATAAATGTCCACCAATTCACAAGTGGGATAATGCCAATAAATTGCATGAATTTGAGGCTAATTTGGGGCATAGATTGGTCCTCTAAGTTAGCCCCAAAGTGGCAACGCGATCTACTTGAATTTAATTTCATTTTTTAAAAGAACTATTGTGAGAAATTATATAAAATTGTTAAGTATATAAATTAGATATTTATAAAATTAAATATATGAATTTTGTAGTCAAATTCAGGTCATCTGGTTCATAAATTCATCAGACAGTCCGATACAACTTCTCACCAAAGAGTAGGCCGTTACACCACCATAAACATGTTCCAATTTATAAATGAATGCATATTTGGAATGCTTAGAATATTCCGGATTTAATCTATATTTTTCATATTTTTTGGCCAGTCGTTGCACCCCAGTATCATCAATTTCCCAGTATTATCGGTTTCGGAGGGCACCGTTATGCCAACCGATACCGATACGGGACACCTTGGTCCTAATGTATGTGTTGTCTAACTGAATTGATGCAACTATATTCAAATTCAATTCATAAAATTTATAAATGTAAGAAGACATGCATGGAAACACAAGCATTACACTCAAAAGCAAAAGAAGAAGTAGAAAACTAGAAATATACCTATGGATTTTGAAAAAAATTATTTTTTTAACATTTTTAATTGAAAATTATTTTTTCGAAAAATCTCTAAATTGCCAATAATGTGTAGATAAGGTTATATACATGATTTTGTGTTTGGACACTAAGATTGCAACCAATTTGGGAAAAATCTCGATTTTTCTCAAATTTTCTGCAACTCGTCTCATCTCCCCCAAATTTCAAAATCGAAGCCCTAAATCCATAATTTTTCATGAAAATATGAAGAATCATGGATTTCTTACCATATGACACTATTTGCAACATATAAAAATAAAGAATCAAACCTAAAAAAAATACACACCTTTTAGAATTCAGCCTCAAGAAGTTTTTGATCACGATTTTAGAGAAATTTCGAAGATTTTCTTCCAACAAACTAGACTGGACTGGTTGAAAACAACCTACAATGTATTGGGAAGAAGTTTTTTTTTTTTGAAATTTTTAAAAAATTATTTTTAACCAAAAAATCGAATTTTCTAAATGTTTTAAATGGATTTTCCAGACAAAACAATGCTGGTTTCCTTTTATCCCTTTTGACATCGCACTCCATATCGATATATCACAAGATACATTAAGAATTTAGAAAAGGGGGAGGGTGGATATATCGCATGGTACCATGAAAAATGGATATTAAAGCTTGGTTTCGTATTGTCCAGTTGGGATAACAAGATATATCATGGGATATATTGGTGATATCGCACGATACTGAAAATACTGTCCCTGACATATGCTGTCATGTTTCACAAAGAGTCACATGTTTCTTCCCAAGTTAGAGAACAACATGCAGCCACAGTTGGAAAGCATGAAGGCGTCTTGTTATAATACAAGAGGCATTTGATCAATCTGGTAACAAGTTCTTATTTTGAATCATCAAGGCATTTATCTTTTTAAACTTAAGGTTGTCACCTGTAATCTGTAGCATATCGATATATTTGTGTATTGGGCACAAATCTAGCCCCTCCTAGAGTGGAAGCTTTTGCATGGACAGCCATGGCTAACAAAATCTTGACGTTGGACAAATTTATGAATACAAGTTCTGTCTGAGCATATGCCTCATGTGTTGGAGATGAGTAAATCCATCGACCACCTGTTCTCACATTACCCATTTTCCCAGGGAAGCATGATGTCATTTCTCCTGTTCTGAATTGAGTGGCTCTGAGTTGGTCCTTGACTGACCTAATTCTCAGGAGGTCCTGGTCCTGGGGCTGCTTCTTGGTTAATAAAAATACTGTACGGAGGTTGCCTCCTTACACCATTTTGTGAGATGTGGAAAGAGAAAAAAAGAAAGGATTTTCAACAGCAAGTCTTCTTCTTGTGAGTGAATGGCTTCCTTTATGGCGATCTGGGCTTTAGTAAGATATGATTTTAATGGCATATGGGCGTTTAGCTTTGTTTGTGCCATTGATGTTTCCTATTCTTTTGTGTAGCCTCCTTGTGCTAGCTCATCGGGTTTGCTGATTGTGACTGATGAGTGGGTCACTCATTTTTCTTCTGCTTTGTTGCCTCCCAGTGTTTCCCCATGTTTTCTGTTTTCTTGATTTTGTCCCCTTTAATAGATTTGCTGCCATCTCTCTATAAAAGGGGCATAATTCTACAGGCAGAAGATATAATTCATCCATGGGTTGTAATTGGTTTGGTCATATTTTACTATCGCTGCACCACTTTTGTCTGTGCAGAAACCATTTTCACATCCTTATTTAGTAGAAACCTTGACATATGACATACACATGAATGAATGAAACTGTCTGCCCTGATATGGTTGACCCTGTGAGACCATAGGAGAGAGTAAGCTCACATTTTGTGCAGCTTGTTGCTATTTTATGCAATAAATTACATCTTACTAATGCTCTAAAGTTTTCGCAGTTCAGTGGCATTTTACTGATTACATTGGTCAATCATCTTTTTCCAGGGATCAGTTGGGCTGCATAAATCAGATGGATTTGGAAGCAGCAATCGTCCAAACAGACATCATCAGAAACCAGGTGCCAAGCGTAATGTTCCTCCAAATGGTTTCCCTCCCTTTCCTATTCCCTTGCCCTACCACCAACCACCGATGGCACCTGTCTTTCACCCTCTTATACCGGCACCACGTCTCCCAGTTCATGAATATGCTTATCGGCCTTATCCTAGGCCATTTCCAAATCCAGAGCCTCATATGGTAAAATCCGGATGTGATACTCACATGCAACCTTTCATACCTCCTGGTCAAGGTGGTGGCCTTGATGCCAATAGAAGCTTCCATCCACTTGCTCCCCCACGAGGTGACCCCAGTGGCAATTTCGCCAGCAGACAATATAATGTCCAAGAACCTGGCGCCCATTTTAATCATCCATGGCGTCATGGAGCATTTAATTCCAGAGATGACTTCAACATGCACCAGCCAAGGGCTTTTGTCAGGCCACCGCCTGCATTTTTTGGTCCAGCTCCAGGGTTCATAAATGGTCCAGGATTCCCTGGTAATATCCTGAATCAGGTTTCATGATATATATATTTTTTTATTTCTTTTCCAATATGTTTTTCATGTTAATATCTTGCTTCGCTTTCTATTGATTTCACTGCTTTTACATGTTTATTTTCTTATCCAGTTGAATTTCCCAACTTTTGATGTCCTTGCTTTTATTGTCTTCTGGCTTGTGTTATTTGTATCTATGAAGGCCCCACTCCTATGTACTGCGTTCCGGTTGCTCCTCCAGAATCCGTTGGGGCTCCTCGTTATAATTCACATCCTACACATCCCATGCATTCTATGCAAACGACGGATACACCAAATTTGAGGGCTAACTTGGTAAAACAGATTGAGTATTATTTCAGGTGAGTCCTTGGGTCATGATGTGGTTAATTGATTAGCTTTTATGCAAGATGGAGTTCCATCTGCTTAATGTTTTCTTATACAAGATACATGCTCAGACATGGACATGCAACAAAGGGGTATTAAAAACGGGTATGTAACGGCCGCGTTACATAATGGTAATGGTGAGAACCATTATGCATTACGGGGCTGGTACAGTTCCTTTTTTTTTTTTTTTTTTTTGAAATTGGCTTACAGCCCGTAGTGGCTGTTACGGCCATCATTACCGTTGCTGAATACCACCATCACATAAATGCAGTTGTACTTTATACATTAATGTATCTGTGCTGTTATTTCCATTCAAATTTTTAGACATGTAAGAAAACTATGAACTAAAAAGTTACTCTATTTTTGACAGTGACGAAAATTTGCAGAAGGACCCCTACTTGATTTCGTTACTGGATGAAGAAGGATGGGTTCCTATATCAAAAATTGCTGATTTTAATAGGGTAAGTTTTGGTGTAATGTTGCAACTTGTGTCACAAGATATAGGTTTTTCATTGCATTCTAATGTTATGCGTGCGTAGGCACTATTCTGATTCTAGTATTGTGCAGTTAAGGTTTTCGATGCATATGCATGCCATAGTATTTTTCTAGTGTAGCTTAAAGTATTCTTTTGTAAAATTCTTCTGGTATTTGTTGAGCGTCATGCTTCAGGTTAAGAAAATGACAACAAACATACCTTTTATCCTGGAATCTTTGCTGGGTTCAAGCACTGTAGAGGTTCAGGTTAGATATCTTCCACTTTGAGTGTTTTGTTTATTTTGTTACCTAGACTCAGCTTTTGTCTATCAGTTCAGTTGATGTTAATTCCATAAGCTGTCGGTTGTTTTTCAAACATTGGTTTGTTTTTAAACTGGTTGTCATGTGTTTTCCCTTTGACTGTTTTGTATTTTGTAGGGTGACAAGATACGAAGACGCGACGACTGGTTAAAGTGGCTTCCAACTTCAGGACATCGTACGTGTTCATCAAAATCTCAGACTCCACAAAGCCAAGGTGATGAGAACACCACTGTTGTTGTGACTAATGATGTTTTAAATGAAGGAAATACAAGCAGGATCTCCAAAGAAAGCATGGAATCCCCATCATATAGTGAAGGCCAGGACGAACACTTACCTTCGGAGGAAGATGCGCCAGGAATGGCTCCCAGGATGACTTCAGAATGTAATATTGTGAATCTGCTGCTTGCTGATGAACCACATGAATCTCATGGAAAAGCTGGAGATTTAAACAGGAGAGTTGATTCTGTATCATGTCCAGAAACCAACACTAATTGCTGTGTTAGCTCTGTCTATTCACAGGGAATCACCAATCCTTCATATACTACTGATCCTATATCAAAAGAAGAGGCAGTGGTATCAGGCTTGACAACTGCCTTGAAGAACCTGGGCAGCGTATCAAATGATTTTGCAAATGAACCTTCTGGATTTACAGGAGAACTGAGCACCTTCCTGCTTGATGAGGAGCTGGAATTGGAGCATTCATCATCAAGAAAAGATCTTTCATCTACAAGAAGGTTTGTTTCTGCCTTCTTGTTGTGCTAGAGATTCTTAATGGATTTTCTGCTTGATTAATGTGCTTAAGGGTGTTGGTTGTACCAAATTTCATGGTTGTTTTTTAAATGTTATGAAAGATCCCCCCCAATCTCACTTATCTTTTTTCCTTTTTTCAAACCATTTCTTGCACGTCCATTCTGTGTGCCTTGTGTGTATTTCATTCCTAGAGATGAGTTAATGCGTCGGAATATTTAGATTATTTTTTTGGACTGGAATGGGAACAGGTTGATTGTAATGGGTAAAAGCATGCACGGCATTAGAAAAGTTGGGCCAAATTTGGATGTATGACGGCTTAAGGATGTTCTGATGTTTTCACACCTTTGGGAGAATTCATTACCCCTAGTTGGAGGTTACCAATTCTCATAGTTAATATGCTTTCTATAGGAATTGAAAATACAGAGTTTGGAAAAAAAAAAAAGACGTCGTGGTGCATCACGATATGAATTGATGAGAGCAGTTGGTACAACTGCTGGTGAGGGGAGTCTGTTGAATTGATGGGCCTCACCATGGGTGAGGGAGTCCCCTGAAATTTCCAATACTGGGAGATGGGATCGGTGGGTACAATCCATGGTTAGTTGATCCAGACGGTTGAATTGATGGGCCTCATGACGGGTAGACTCCCCTAAAGTCTCACTTATTGGAGGATCCTAAATTCCTAATCTTACAATTATCTGCCTTATTTCTGGCCATTGCTGAATCTCTTTTAAACCATTACGACCTAATCAGGGTTAAGATCTTTGAATTTGGATGTAATCTGGGAACCACTATTCACTATGGACCCATATGATCAATGGTTTCAATCACCTAATCATGAAACCAACCTGCATGGACCACGTGTTAGGAAACTGTTCATGATCCAATTCATTAGGCCTTATAATTTATGAATAATTTGCTTATTTTAGGTAGGAAAAAGCGATTGACTTGGCCATTATCATCTTTTTGGCCTATATTAGAGAAGGACTAATGCAGGGGCATTTTCACACTGGGGCTCGAGTGGGGTGGCCCGTGGGATGCAGGGGTACACTCGAGGAGGGCGGCCCGTGTGAGGCGGGGCCTACCTATGTGAGGCGGAACCCATGTGATGTAGGGCTTGGGCTATGAGATAAAGGGATTGATTCGCCATGCTCTATTAGTTCGAGCTTTTAGAGCAAGTGGTTAATTGTCCTGCATCAAAGTGGTATCAGAGCGGGAGGTCTCATGTTTGAAACTCCTCACTGGGGATGATTAATGCAGGGGCATTTTCACACTGGGCTCGAGTGGGGTAGCTTGCGGGATGCAAGGTAGCTCGTATGAGGCAGGCCCCACCTGTGTAAGGCGGAACCCATGTGATGTGGGGCCCATGAGGGGGGTTCGGCTGAGGTCCTAACTTGTGGGATGTGGGGCTTGGGCTATGAGATAAAGGGATTGATTCGCCATGCCCTATCAATTCGAGCTTTTAGAGCAAGTGGTTAATTGTCGTACATCAAGGACGCCTGCGGGCAAGAGAAGAAATATACAACCAGCCATGAGGGAAAAACCCAACAACCCCAACAACAAGGTGCTATTTACAAGCCAAGGGAAAGGCCAAAAAATGCAAGAGCACCCCAACAATCAAGATGCCCACTCCAACATACCTGATTTCACCCTCCTAAAAGTCTTCAAAGCTGACCTGCTTAGATTCTTAAAGTAGCTATTGTTTCTTTCCCCCCATAAAGCCCACGGCCAGCTAAGATAGCTAATCTACACCTCTGTCTTCCACTCAATCAACATTAAAGAAATAAAAAAAATCCTTCCCAAACAATTCTGGCACAAGGCCAATGGATGAGTGAATGATCAACTGATTCTGTATCTTGGAGATGTAGGCTACAAAGATTGATGATAATCATTGGCCTTTTTTGAAGATTGTTGATGGTAAGCATGGGGTTCTTTTCAACCAATCATGCAAAGGCCTCTACTTTGGAAGGAGTTCCACAATGTGAGACGAGGCCGGCGCGGCACTCTTGTAGTGATCGAGCTAGGAGAGATCAATGCATAAAAGGAACTGAAAAGCTCTCTAGACTTATCCAGCCACATCATTGCATCCTTCTTGCTAGTTGAGGACCGAGTGATGTGAAGCCTGGCCAAAAGCCCAGCGTGCCCATTGTGGATAGGGCTCGAAAAAGGAAAAAAAAAACTTTAAACGGAAGACCAATCAGGGCCTAACGGATCACAAGATCTGAGTTTTGGGGAAACAGCTGCCCAACCAATAACAAGAGATTTCACCTTTCGAAACACACTTTTCGCATTCCCGGTAGTGTTGTTGAAGCATCTATTGTTTCTCTCATACCAAATGCACCATAAACCCGCGAGAAGCAACAATCTCCAAACCATTCAGCCCAGATTTCCCACCCCTCCTGCATGCCATTGACCAAGGAAATCGACCACTGAATTGGGAAGAACCCATGCCACTCCAAAAATCGAGCAAAAACTGTCCCAGACTTCCTTGGCAAAAGGGCACAGCTAAAAAAGGTGACCTTCCAATTCCTCACTTCGTAAACAAATTGGGCAGCCATTCACAACAACCAACCCCTGCTTCCTCAAGCGGTCACTGGTTAAGATCCTTTCCCAACTAACCAACCAAGCAAAAGCTGACAGTTTAGAAGGTGCCCCATAAGACCAGAAGAAAGTAATCGTGTTCTGAGGCTCACTCGCTATGTCAGATAAAGATCGAAGAAGGAACTAACAAGCCCTGGACTTGCTGTCTTTCCACTGAACTGTATATGGTTCCTCCGACAGATTCACCTCTGCCAACAAATTAAGAAGGGACAGCAACACTTTGGCTTCGGCTTCTTGAAGGTTTCTTCAAACCAATGCGAGCCAAAAACCTGTGGATCCTTGTTTTACGTAGCATTTGCCCACCGAAATATCCAAGTCTGAAGTTACATGAGCTAGATTTGGAAGTTGGTCCATCAACCTGCTTTCACCTAACCAACTATCCTTCCAAAATTAAACTTTAGAACCAGAGCCTGCACCATAGCAAACCCCTAGGGCCTGTTTGGCCAGTTGCATTGGAAAGGATTAGGTTGGATGGAATTGCATCTGGTCCTATGCCCATTCCACTCCATGTTTGGGAAGAATGGAAAAGCTTAGAAGTAGATTAGATGGAAATGCATTGGGTCCCGTGCCAATTTCACTCAATGTTAGCAAGTTGTGTAGGTCCCACCATGATGTGTGGGCTATATCCACACCATCCACCCATTTTTCGAGATCATTTTAGAGCATGGGCCAAAAAATTAGGTAGATCTAAAGCTCAAGTGGACCCCACCATAGAAAGCAACGGGGATTGAATACTTATCGTTGAAAACTTCTTTGGGGCTACATAATTTTTGGATCTGCCTCATTTTTAGGCCCATGCCATAAAATGAGGTTACAAAACAAATGAACGGTTTAGATATAACACGTATGTTATTCTCAATAGTTTCAAATGATGATGGGTATATCCATCCAACGTACCTCCGTATTACAAATAAAGCATGGAAGTAAGCTTATCCCATGGTAACAGGGGAACAATCCCTGCCATGGGTAATAATTATGTTTTTTGAATCCCATCCCACCTAATCCTTTCCAATGCAACTGGCCAAACAGGCCCCCTACTGTTATGGACCCTTTCAGCTCCAAGATTGCTCTTCAAATCCCCAACACCCTGTACAACGAAGAGCTTTTGGGCCACCAGCCCTCTTTTCTACTATAACTTCCTTTCAAAGAGTTCTCTTCTTAGTTGCAAATCTCCACAGCCATTTCCTCAAGAGAGCCATGTTCATAAACTCCAATACTGTCCCAAACCACCCTTCTCCTTGGGCATGCACACTACATACCATTTCAAAAGATGTAATTGCCTCTTCTCTTCTCCCCCTTACCAAATGAAATCTCTTCTTATCTTTTTAAGCTTGTTAAGCACATTCTTTGGACACTAGAAGATGGACATGAAATACAAGGGATGATTTGAAAGGACTGCCTTTATCAATATAATTCTTCCTCTGATAGACAAATATCTCCTCTTCCAAATCGAAAGTTCTGTATGAATCTTTCAATAACGGGTTCCCCCTTTATTTTCAGTTTCTCTCTTGTTGTTCCACTTCTTATTCATTTCAATCATGGAGGTTTTGCTTAGAAGCTAAGTTTAAACTACATCTAGGCCTATTTTGAGGCTCAAAACGCATAACTTGAGTTGGATTCAATGAATCAAAGTGGAACGGACCTCTTTGGGAACTATCAATAGGTGGTGTAAACCATCACTTATTTTTGTTTTTCAGTTACCCATTATTCCCTTTTTTTTTCTTGTATTTATATGTTATGGACCCTAATCCTCAAATCATGCTTGATCTTGTTTCATTAGGGCCTATTTGGCCGGCCTTCAGCAGGTGACACTGCTTGACAGACAACAATCGTGTCAATGAACTGGCCCATTATGCCATCAAATACATGTTGAGAACCAACAAAGAATTACATATTTGGGATCCTCACATTATTTAGAATTTTACCAATAATTTTTTTTTCTCGATTTTTTTTTTCCAAAAAAAAAAAAAAAAAAGCCTTTATAGGGTCATATGGGCCAATACAGCCTGTATAATATTGGCCCAATACCATTACGTGATACCTTGGTTATGGGCATCACAATTACTTAGATGTGGTGGTGCACGGACCTTTTGCCAGAACTACAAAAGTTTTGAGTTTCATGGTTATAATGACAATGGTCTCACCGACATTCGTTGGAACGGCTGGCAGGAGAGGAGGCAACTTTGGTGGAAGCTGTTTGTCCTTCTTGAAGGGTAAGAGTTTTTGTGAAAGAGTTTTCTGGATCCTTGATTGTGATGGTGGACTCTAGGAATGCAATCTCCTGGGCTTAATTGGGCGGGGCTGTGGAAAATGTCTACCATTTCCGATGTGCAAAACTGGGAAAACTTATCATCCCATCACCTCATTAATATGGTGGGAAGGAATTCTATATTGGTAGGGTGTTCTTTGATTCTAAAACTTAGCTCACAAACTTTTTTTTTTTTTTGGCTTTCTCATGCTGTAGTAATTGGTTTATACTGCTTTTTTTTTTTGGGAGGCATGCTGTGGTTGTCTTTCATTTAGTTGCTTCTCTCAATTGTGGGCCTCATTTTCTGAAACAAATGTGTGCATGTCTGATCCTCTCCCAATGATCATATTTGGCTGTAGTTCATTTGTATGTCTTACTACACTGTCCTCATATGGTTTTATAATCTCATAATGCTTCCAAACTGCATTGTTTCCTTCAGGATTGATGATGAAGATGATGAAATGGATATGAATGACCAAGATGTGCAGAGACTTGTAATTGTTACCCAGGTAAGGCCTTTGACCAGATTTGTGATTGGCTGGAGAGTATTCACCTGTTCAATTTGCTCTCTTCCTTTAGGGTTACAGAAATGCTAGCATTCCCACCTTTTAAATGATACGTGGGACGACTGATCGTCGATTTGAAGATAGTTGGGGGTGTTTCCGGAAAGCTGGGAGGATTTGTAGCTTTTTCTTTTTCTTTTTCTGTTTAGTTCTGAGCTTCTGCTGCTTGTAATAAAGTTATCACAATTTCATTTTTTATCCGTACAACTAGGGGCATGCAAAAATCATGTTAATCAGTTGAGCCTAAACATCTGATCAATAGTATGGAAAATGGACATTCCAGATTGAGAGATAAACAAAAAAACATCATCTTGAAACATCCATTTGATAGGTCCCACTTCGTTTTGTTTATGATTCCAAAGCAGTTTGCTTCGATGATTCTAACCATGTGATATATGACTGATAAAAAATGGACGGTTGTAACAAATTGGCCCCATTCAAAGGGTCAGGGTCATCCGATTGGCGTGATTCTTGCACAATGGCTTGCTTCCAATGGTACTATTGAATGAACAGTGCGGATCGATGATCAGGAATCCCATCTGTAATATAAAAACTTTGGGTTCTTTCGATAGATTTGTTTTATGTAAGGCTTAGTTTCTTCATAATTGCGATCAGTGTTTGACCAAGCGAGACATTTCGGTCAACAGGGTCCAAGTGGGAATGTTATTTCTTTTATGCGTTGAGTTGTACATTTACCAGATTTAGTTTCATAATTTGCACTTCATGTTTCTAATGCCCAAGTGTTCTTTGGTGATTACTTGAACCCTGTTGAGCCATTAAACTTCTGGGGTACTGCAGTCTTTGATGGGATGCATCATGTATCTTTTCTACAATTGCTGTGCAGAATATCAGGATAGACGATGATGAAAGAACTGGTGCTAGGGAATCTGGGCCTATCTCAAATGAGCTTGCCACTGCAATCAATGATGGCCTTTATTTTTATGAACAGGTTGGTAGGCCTTCTTTCCTTTAATCCTTTTCCTTTGTCCAGTGTGTTCTTTCTTTAGCTGATAGGACAAAAGTTATGTTGAGAGAGAGGGGCAATCGCTGATTCACTTGCAAAGCAGGTTGGGTGCAGCTTTGTAATGGGAATTTTTGTACCCTTTGATGTAGCCACTGTTTTCTTTCCTAATAAAATTTTTGTCCATTGACAACAAAAAGGGAAAAGAAAAAGGGTGGAAAAACTCAGGTTATGCTTGCTTGAAGGGTATTAGTTTTTGTATGGCTAACAGGAATTGAGAGCTAAACAATCTAACGGTAGAAGGAACCCCTCTGGTTTAGAAACCAAAGATGGAGATTATAAATATGTTATGCTTGGACCTGGCGTACTAAACTCAGCAACCAATAATATTTCTACTGGAAACTGCAACTCTGAGGAGACTGGGCATTCTAATTCCCGGAGGAGGCAAACTAAAGGTTTTAACAAGCAACAGCCATCCCATAAACAACGGCTATTTCAAAGCAGTTTTAGGAACCATGGGAATGGGCGTAATCGTCATGGCATCATATCTGAAAGCCCACCAAGCAATTCAATTGGCTATTTCTTTGGGTCCACACCACCAGAAAATCATTGGTGAGTTCTCTCTATTGCTCATGTACAAGGAGTTTGAGTTGCTTGAATAGTTAATCCTGTCTCCTCTTCTCTTCCTGCTAACGGTTGTAATTTGGTTATCATTCCCCAGCCTTTTGCCTTCGAAGTTGAGTGCTTCTCCTCATAGCATCCTTTCCGGGAGTAGCCCGCCAGTGGGTTCTATGCCAAAACCTTTCCCACCGTTTCAACATCCAAGTCATCAGCTTTTGGAAGAAAATGGTTATCGGCAGCAAAAGTGAGTGGACTTTGCTCTGTAACATTGTACTTATCTGCTCAATGCTGACATGTTTGCTCCTTGTTGTAGGTATGTGAAGTACCACAAGCGCTGTCTAAGTCACCGAAAGAAAATGGGAATTGGTTGCAGTGAGGTGAGCTGTATTTCCAAGCAAATTTTTTTTTTTTTTTTGAAAAGTTACTGATTGTATTAAATAGAAAAGGAGAAAAACAAAAAACATAGATAGGGGCTGAACCGCTGAGAGAGCGACTCCGCCAACTAGAAACTAAGGCCCCGTTTGTTAAATCTGAAGTCTAAAGCCTGAAACTGAAAGCTGAAGCCTGAATCTGAAATCTGAAGCCTGAATCTGAAATTTGAAGTCAAAAAACATGTTTGGTAACTATGGCTGAAGTCTGAAAATTAAGTACTGAATTTGAAACAATCTGTTTGTTAACAAACATCTGAAATATGTTAATTTGACACATTTGCCCCTATCTATCTCCTGTTTGGAAATGCTTTATATTTGCCCCCATCACTCCATCTTGCCCTGCCACTATCCCTTGAAGCCATCGCTACAATAGTCTAATATAAACTGAGAATTGTTTAAAGAAGAACAATTGGGTAAAAATCTTTTAATAAATTTACTTGCAATTTTAATAAATTTACTTGATTAAGATAAATAGAAACAACAAAAAATCAAGAAAATCAAGTCAATCTTCAAAGATAGAGAGACTGTAATACCTGTTGAAGAGAAATATTTATAATATTTTATAAAGATGTTGAAAAAATAATTGATGATGCAATGGAGAAGTGAATGAGAAGCCTGTTGTATTTTAGAAAAAAATAGACGTGAATTGGTACTACACCAGATGATTTCCCGCCAACTTTGATCTCCTTAAAACCGTTCGTACAACTTGGTGCTCGATGACCCCATATAGGTTTCCAACGCAGGACCTTCGTGCGAGGAGGCAGATTTCCTGCTAAAGCCTTTCGCAGGGAACTTAGGTGGGACTCACTGTAATGTTTGTCAGGAATCCACTCCGTCCATTCGTTTTGTGAGCCTCTGTCGCGACTAAGAAACCACAGAATTTGTTGCAGGGTACTGGGGCCCACTTTCTAAGTGGTCCGATGATCTAAAACTGTTCATGTTGTGGAGATGATAGCAAACTTACTGTGAACATATGATTGTGGCCATCACTATTTGTAGATGAACAAGAAGTAAAAATTTTCAATGGTTTGTATTCAAATATAAAAATCAAAGGTTATAATTATTCCTGAGATGTGATTATAAATTAATAGCTTATTTATTATAGTGAAGATAAGTTGGACGGTTAAAATCGTCGTAATATCTGAGAAAGTTGGCCCATAACGGTGCAACGCACGATCTACTCTTAAACGCGAGAGAGGAGAATTTGGATCACACCTTAAATTATCATTGGACCTGCTTCTTTTATTGGATCATACCTCAAATTATCTGAAAAAGTTGATGGACGGTGTGGATCAAACACATATATCATGGTGGGGCATAAAGAAGTTTCACAGGTTAAAGGTTGATTTTGTAATGCGCAAACAATTTAAAAGAAAAAATTGCCATATTAACTTGAAAAGGGGTACTTTTGGAAGCAAAAAGTTTTGTTTAATGAAAAATCACGGAGCGCATTCTGCGTTCACCATTAAGCCAGATCACAGAAAGAATTCAGTGAAAAACTACTTAGCGCTTTCCGTCTTCCGCGTTAACAACGCATTAACAAACACCACTAAACACGAAAAAATTTTCCAATTCTGCGTTAAGTGCATAAATTCAACGTTAACAAACATAGCCTAAGAAATAGGAAATTATAATTCTTTAGATGGTCATATTGATTGCCCATTCAATAACTAAAGATCTTCTTTCTTCGCATAATCGAAAATCTTCATAGTTTTATCTGTCAATCTTTCAATCTCAAAATGAGTTCTCATAGGAAAGAAGACTCATTTTTATTTTGAGAGTATTGTCAGCGGTCCTTCAACTCCTCTAAATGAGATTTGTTTCTCATTTGGTGAGAGTGTCATCTTCGCTGATAGGCACATTCCATGGTGCTTTGCACTCTGTGGAATGTGGCCTAAGGCTTCTCCTCACCCACCACTTTCGGGAATAGGCTCATCGCCAAAGCTTTGGCACATTCTCCAGAGTTTATTTCTTTTCTTCCGCATTGATGATCCATGCCATGCCTTTAGGAAGTTTCTTGTTGAGTTAGGAACGGACCAAGCCATTCCTGTTGAGTTGTTTTTCCAAGCATATCCCTAGAAATGTGTTTGGATTCATAGAAAGCATAGGAAAGGAAATAACTTTTCTCAGGAAACCCTCTTTCCAGGAAATTGAGGGAAAGGAAATACTGTTTTCCTTGTTTGTTTTTCAACAAGATTTTCCTAGAAATTTAGGATCTAGTTTCAAATTTGTTGTTTGGCAAAACAAAAAATTTTCTTGGGAAAAATCTCTAGGTTGTCACTAACATGTAGCGGATTAGCACATGTGGCACATGTGGGATGCCTGAAGATGGTGCACATGTGACATACACGGTATATGTGGGCACTTGGAGTTGTGGCACATGTGAGGTGCTTGAAGTTGTACAGTGGCACATGTGGCACATTTGACAAGTGAGCACTTGAAGCTAGAGGTGGGCATTTTGGACCCGATCCGGTGGTTCCGACCCGATCTGACTCGACTCAGTACCGTTCTGAACAGAACCGACGGCTTAGATTAGCCTGATCGAGTCTGTCCACCCAGATCCGATCGTCTTTCGGGTCGGGTCCAGATAGAGGTTGATCCGGACCGATCCGACCCAAATACCCGAACCGAAAGGATCCGACCCGACTCGGAACGGGTAGTATAAATACATTACACCCTCCCCTCTTTTCTTACCCTAACGAACGAACTAGCCTCCCCTTCCCGATCTTCTTCTTCTTCCTCCTCTCCACTCTCCCGTCTCCAGCCTCCCCTTCCCATTACCGTTGGTGTGGGTTTCACAGCTTAGGCGGTTTGATTTGAGTTAATACCTCTGATGTGTGGAATTTGAAGGAGCTGCGTATTGAGTTTTGTACATAGTCAGAGTATCAATTAACTCCACCAGATATAGCGTGGTCGGTGATTTGTGGGACCCACCATGATGTATGCGTTTTATCCATTCTGTTCATCCTTTTTAAAGATTAAAAGAGTTTCATTCCAAAAACAAAGGTTATAAATCTCAAGTGGACCACACCACAGGATAACAATAGTGATTGGATATCCACCATTAAAATCCTCCTAAGGCCTACTATACTGTTTATTTGACATCCAATCTGTTGATTAGGTCATACAGTCCCAAATGAAGCGATAAAACAAAGATCAAATTGATCCAAAACTCTTATGGCCCTCTAAATGTTTTTAACGGTCGACTCTCATTCAATACTGTTTCCTGTAATGTGGTCAAATTGAGATTTGGTTATACCTCATTTTTGGACTCATGTTGTAAAATGATCTCTAAAAATAGATGGACGGCATGGATGAAACACATGTGTCATGGTGGGGCCCACATAGCACCGACCATGTCAGGGGAGTAGCCAATCCGTTTCCCGCCCACCACGATGGCTGTCTGACAACCACTCCAGCTGCATAGGTACGTGTCGTGCGAAGCCGAGCACTGATGCTCCTCGAGCTCCGAGTTGTACGAATGGTTCAAAGGATATCAAAGTTACATGGGCCCCACAGTGATGTATTTATTATATCTACACCGTTCATGTATTTTTAGAGATTATTATAGAGCATTATCCAAAAAATGAATAATATCCAAAGATCATCTGGACCACACCACAAATAGCAGCAGAGAATGATTTTCACTGTTAAACGATTCGTGTGGTCGACATGATAGTTAGATCTGTCTTATTTTCGTCTCAAGCCTTAAGACGAGGTCACCAAATGGATGGACGGTTTGGATATAACACATATCCCATGATCACACCCCTAGAACTTGCTAACGTCAATACAAGCAAGTCCCAGGCTTGCATGAAAAGGATGTGCAGTGCACGTCAACAATATAGTACCTCCAGTGAAATTGCATATATGTTCTTTCAGAGACATGTGGGGCCCACCTTGATGATTATGTTTTATCTAAGCCGTTCATCTATTTTGACATATCATTTTAGGCGTTGAGCAGAAAAGTGTGGTATATTGAAGGTTGAAGTGGTGTGGCGACCACACCACATGAAATAGTTGGTTTAAATTCAAACTATCTGAATCTTACCTAACCCGATCCGACTCGAGTAGGGTGACCGAGTCGGACTTGGTTTGGCTCAGGCTAGCCATGTATCGGATCGGTCCGAGTCAGGTGACCCGGACTCAGCCCCAGATCGGATCGAGTTTGGATTAAATCACTGTGATTTCGGGTTGGATCGAATTAGGCCCGATCCGATCTGACCCGGACCGATGCCCAGCTCTACTTGAAGCTAGATAGCAGTACTTTTGCAGATTGACACCATTGGCACATGACATATTTGGAGTGATTGAAGATGGATGATTGTGTGGCACATTGCAACATGTGCAGTGCTTTGCGCATGTGTGGCACAAGATGAAAGGTGGTAGATGTGGCACATTAGCGCATGTTGGGCGCAAGAGAAGATGGATGGTGGCAATGTGGCATGTCAACACATGTGCAATGCTTCGAACATGTGGGTGCAAGAGAATATGAATGGAAGCACGTGGCATAGTGGCATGTTTGGGGCATAACTGGAGATGGAAAAGGGCTTATCTGTCATATTGGCATATGTGGCACATCTGAGGCGATTGAAGAAGGATGGTGGCACATTTGGGTTTAACTGTTTAACCGTTGAGAAACCTATTTTCCTCCCATCATGGGAAAATGCCTTTCTTAGGGTGGAGGTGGGAATATTTTGTTTATTTTTCAACAAACATAGAAAGTGGGGAATCATGTTTCCCACAAATTCCACAAAGAAAGGCTTGACAAACAATGGAAAGTTTCATAGGGGACATTGTTTCTTTTCCTTCCCGTGAATCCAAACAGGCCCTAAATGTTTCAAATGAGCCAATTAGTAGTTATTTTTCCTGCAACATTCTGGATCCCATCATTTTTTAATTGCCCACCTTTCATTTTAGTAGAATCATCCATGGAAATTGGTTCCTCTTTTTAAATAGAAGTTCCATTAGTAACCAAAAAGAAAAAAAAAAATTATCAAGCACACATACCACTTATACCTGCACCACAGCACAATCTCTTCCCCAGCATGGAAAGATTGTTTTGTAGGAAGGTCTCTGCTGTTCTTTGGGAAGATTGTTTTAACTTTACAGCTTTCTTTCACATTTTAGATATTGCTATTTCTTAAAGGCTGCACTTCGTACTTATCCAAAAACTTTGGTTCCCAGGGGAAACACTTCAATACCTTGCAAATTGAAAATGCTCAGTATTTGGGAAAGTGGGTTTCTGTCAAATGACTTGGAAAATGAAATGCCATTCTGTTAGGCTCAGTAAATTGAGGGAATGAGCAGAATGCTGTTCTGAGAAATCTCAATTCCACCTGAGCGGAACACAGATGCATCCTTAACTCAGTATTGTTCTCATGGCTGAAAAAGAAAACAAGTTTGTCATTTGAAGATCGATGCAAACAAGTATTTTATTTGTTATCTTTGCCACTCGTGCTTTGTGAATGAAAGTCCATCTATTATTCTACACACTTTATGAATGAAAGTCGAGTCCATTCATTATTCCACACACACATATTATGTACTTGAGTTTGCAGTCATCTGCCTCGCATTCACCGTATAACCTATTTTTCTAAAGGCTGTCTTGCCAACCTTTCTTGGTTCATGTGCCTAGGCTCATATTAAGTAAAGCATATGCTCATTATTGTATATATGCAGGAAATGAACACGCTGTATCACTTTTGGTCATATTTATTGGTTCATGTGCCTAGGCTCATATTAAGTAAAGCATATGCTCATTATTGTATATATGCAGGAAATGAACACGCTGTATCGCTTTTGGTCATATTTCCTCAGAGATAGGTTTTATCCTTCCATGTATAATGAGTTCCGGAAGCTAGCGCTAGAAGACGCAGTCGCTAAGTATAATTATGGACTAGAATGCCTTTTCAGGTTTTACAGGTATGGCTCTTTATAGATCCATTTTCATGCACTCAAGATCTCAAGAAGATAATTGCCATTGATCATTTTGGTTCATCCATCTCTCTGTCCCTCCCCATTGTCCTTTTCCCCCTCCCCCGTTGCTTGCATTTGCCGGTATTCTCGTCTCCTTTTCCAGCTATGGCTTGGAGAAGCAATTTAGAGAAGACTTGTACGAGGATTTTGAGCAGCTCACCTTAGAATTCTACCACAAGGGCAATCTTTATGGCCTCGAAAAATACTGGTAACTCCTGTTGTGCTGTTGTCTTTATTTCTCTTTTGTCTATTCTTCTGGTGTTGAAGGATGGAATCTTCTCTTTCCTATGATTTATGTAGCTAGTTTTGTAACTTTTCATTCAAAAAAAAAAAAAAAAAAAAGAGGGATAAGAAAAAGAGAAGCAAAAGAACAAATAGTTTCCTGTGTAATTCACAAGCAGCATGTGTTGTCGTCATCGTCATCATCATCCAAGTCTTATCCGAACTATAATTCGGGTGCCAAACAAATCCTATTTCGCCATTCCATTCAATCAATGATCATATCCTCAGTTAAACAAAAGGTCATCAAATCCTTTCCAACTTCCTCCACCCATTTTTAGAGCCTTCAACTTGAACCAACTCACTCCTAACAGCTGGAGTTTTTGCTTTCTGTTTCACATGGGAACCCCTTCTTCTCATCTTATTACCTACTTGGGCTCCTGCTAAGTTACCTCAAATGCATGCATTTCTAATTCTATCCCACTCATCTATCTCAATCATTTCAGCGACAGTAATCATCCTGTGAACATGTTTGTTTTCGGCCCAACATTTCATCCCGCAAGTTAAAAGGCGCATTATTCTCAAATTAATCATGATGTGTCCACCCATTAGGTGGGCCCATTAAGTTGGCTTATTGAGCTTCAAGACCTAGGCCTGGGCTTGACTGAAGGCCTCTTAAGCAATGAGCCCAACCCATTATCCAGTTAAAATAGGAACCTTGCTGTTCGCTTTGTGTGTGTGTGTGTGTGTGTGTTACACGGCAGTGACACACTACAGTTAGGAAATGACTATCATGACTGTCATAACAATTATATGCTATTCTGACTACTATGCTGCTGTGGCTGACACCACCATCATGATATTGTTGCCGATGCTGCAGGGCATTCCACCACTATCGGGACAAAACAAAGCCCTTAAAGAAGAACCTGGAACTGGACAGGCTTCTGAGAGAAGAATACCGCAGCTTGGATGACTTCAGGGCCAAGGAAAAGGCAGAGAGAGCAGCAAGGGAGAGCAGCAGCAGCAACATCAGCGGTTCCAGCGACAGAGAGAGAGAGAACCCACCACCAGCTGAGACCAAAAGCAGGTCCAGTTTGGGCAGGGAATTGGAGCTAACTGCACACTAAGCAAAGTGGTGGGAAAGTGGGGGGTTGGTTGCGAGAGGTTGAGACATTTGTCTTCAAGCGGCGTAAAACTCGAAAATGTTATAATTTCTCCTTTTGTTCTCGGTCTGGTGTTTGGCCCTTGGGGCATTTTTGTGCAGATTTTGGAGTATTCAGCTGAGAGGAAGGAGAAGGCCGCACTGGATTAGATTTTTCCAATTCAGGGGTGTACATAAGGCAGGAAAAAAAAAAAGAAAAAAAAAAGAAAAAAAAAGAAAAAAGAAAAAAAACAAAATAATGGCTGTATCTGGGATTTTGGGGATTGTCATTGACCAATAAGTAACTGGATTTCGGCCAGGTCAGCTTGCTATTATTGTTTTATCGTTGGCCTGAGGGGTGCTTTTAATTATGAGAAATATCAGCAATTATCATGCCGATAATGGCATGGTTTTTGCTGATTCACATGTTCTTGGGCTATATGTAGTGCTGTTATTCAGGTTACTTGCTATCGAGGTCTAAAATCAGTTTATCGGGTGTTGCATTGTTCACCCTTGTATGGGGCTGTTTTGGGCCGAACCAGCCGCATCATACATGGATGACACTGGTTAATGGGGCTAAGTACTAATAGGTTTGCTGGTTAGGGTTTTCTTGAATGACTTATCGTGGGCGTTGGATGGTCGTGTGTTCGGTACTAGCCAATCTGAAGTGTTAGGCTTCCCAGACCCCACCTTGAAGTTCTTCCTGTCTTCCCATTCTGACAGAGTTTTAAGTCGATTTTGATCGTTTTGTTGGATACTTAAATTTGAGGGTTGACTGATACAATGGAAATTCTACCTTGATGCATGTGAATGAAAATGGACGGCTATAGACATTCCCTCAGCGGGTGATGCCCCGCTGGAAGCATGCAATGGTCTATAAATCATTGGTAGGTGTTGCCTGACAGGGAAACATACACTGGTCTGTAAATCATGATAGTCCGTTCAGCAGGCAAGCTGCACTTAGCCTGATAGTCTGTCATTCAATCAAATACTATACCCACTCTGATACTGCACTCATACCAACGTTCTGAAAGAATATTCTAAAATAAGGATGGTTAGGATCATCCAACTAGTGCAATTTAGCATCCGTATATAGCTCGGATGGACATTTCAGATCGGCAATATGAACTGTCTATGTGCCTCCAATACAGACGAAGTGCACTACAATATGGTGCACGTGAGTTGTGGCAAATCATCCCACACAGAAGAAATGCATAAAAAACTACTATAACTAAGGAGCCTTCCTCGTAATGACCGGTTACTGCATAAAATCCAAACGTTAAAAAACAGATAAAAATACAAAATTGTAGTCACCAATGACAAGCTTGGACCGGAATTTCCAAGAATGGCAATCTTCCCTGATTTCATCACAAAACCAAACACAAGCTCTCATCACCCCTCCCTCTCTCTCTCTCTGAATTGAATCCAAGAACTACGAGTTTTGTGAGTCATGGCCATTTCAACACCTGAAGCAATGAATTCCAATCTGTGGAAGTTCTTAAGCGAGGAAGCATCCAAACAGGCTGGCACATACAAAATTGAAGTAGCCCAAAAGCCGACGATCATTCAAAAGATCACGTACCAACATGGCCAAAACATGTCCTTTGATGTGGTCATTTGGGTGACGTCGTTGAACCATCCGATCCAGAATCAGGTCCATGGAATCTTCTTTACCAGATCGGACCGTCGTGATGGGACCAAATTCTGCATTTTGCACTGCAAACTATTTGCCAACGAGCAGCCTCTGAATGCAAAAAGCTTGATCAGTGGCCTGCTAGTTGATGCGGATTCAAACGGTTTCCTGAAAAGATCGTTGGAAGAAGGATTTTCAGCTCTGGAAGTGCTGGTCAATTCAGCTGTGATCGAAGGTGCTGAAGAGGACAGTGAGAAGGCAGACAGCGTTATTCAAGAAATGGTAATACCGGACAGCTTCTTTCAAAACATGAAGGCTGCTCAAATCATCAGTCTCTCCCATGCAGGTATTTCAGCACTTCCATCATCTTTATTTAATTTAAACGATCTTCGTGTGCTGATTTTAAGAGGCTGCCGGGAGCTATCAGAGCTGCCGCCCTCAATGGGGAAGTTCAAGAAACTTGAAGTGCTAGATGTATCGTATACTCGAATTCGTAATTTGCCGATGGAGGTGGGTGAGTTGGGCAGTTTAAGGAAACTAGGACTAAGGGAAACACGGCTCAAAACAATCCAATTTGAAATCTCCAAGTTACATGCTTTGGACGATCTGGACATGTTTAAATGCTCCATCACATGGGTGGATCATGATAATATCGACAAAGGGTCTAGATCGTTGGATGTGACTTGTGGGGTGAGTTTGAAGGACATCATCAGTCTTGCAAGCTTGACTAGTCTGCAAATAATGGTTGAGAAATTTGAATCCATTGATGTGGAGATCATCGGACGGTTGAGGAGATTGAGAAGATTCTATTTGGTGATTGGCCCGGCTTCCAGGGTCCGTCACTGCAATGATTTTCTTGAAGAGAATTATGACAAGGTGTTGGTTATTTCATTCTGCAAATGTGAATCTGTTGATGAGTTTGGCGCTTTGAGTGATTTGGAATGTCTGATTATCGAGGCATGCTGTCGGTTGACCACGATTTCTTCGTTGGTGGGGCCGCAGAGTAGGTTGAGAGATCTTAGAATCGAAAACTGCGATAATGTAACAGAGATGATCGGATGCCGAGATGATGGTCAACTGAAGAAGTTAGAGAATTTAAGCCTGGTTTCATTGCCGCTTCTAGAAGAAGAGCTAGAACTCGGAGAAAATCTGCAGAGCATTCGAATCACTAGATGCTTGAAACTTAAAAATCTTTGGAATTCTCTTAACAGAAATCAAAGAGTGAAAGATCTCTTTGTAGGAGATTGTGAAGGAACAGAGGCATTGGGGGATAATCAGTTTGCAGAGTTGGAGAAGCTGAGCATCTATTGCCTACCACTATTGAACAGCATCGGTGTTTTCCATAGTCTAAAATCTCTACATGTTTGGAGATGCGAAGAATTGAAAAGCTTCCCATTTGGATTTCAAAGGCTCGAGAACTTGCAAGTACTTCATGTGAGCGACGTGTGCAATGTAGAGCAACTAATTGATTGCGAATTCGAAGAAGGCATTACAGTTCTACCAAGACTAGGAGACTTGCAGCTTAGGAGATTACAAAGTTTCAGAAGTATATGGGAAGGGAAATTGAGAGGTGGGTCTCTTGGGAATTTAGGACAGATGACGGTCTCCAGCTGCCCAAAGCTGAAGGCTCTTTTCTCATCTGGCTTTGGGATGCTTGGAAAACTGAAGAAAGTTCGTGTTGATGACTGCGACGAGCTAGAGAAGATAGTTGAAGATGCAGCAATGGAAGATGAAGGAATTACATTACAGAGCTTGGAGAGATTGGAGTTGGCAAACGTTCCGAGACTCTCGAGTATTTTTGCAGTGAAATCGGGAGTCGGGGCTCTTGAAAATCTTGTGGTTTTGTACTTGAGTCATTGCTCGGAATTGAAGGTTGTCATTCCACCTTCTTCACATGGGCTGCTTCCAAAACTGAACCATATCTATGTAGGAGACTGTGAGAGCGTCAAGCAGATAATTGGAGGTGAAGGGGTTTTAGAGAATGCACTGCCGAGCTTGGAGAATATCCTGATTGTTAATCTATCAAGGCTACAAGCGCTTTGGAAAGGTGAATTGCAAGATGGGTCTCTCAAGAGCTTGAAATTGATCGATGTGGCGAAGTGCCCGGAATTGAAGAACCTACTTTCAATGGGTTTAGATAGGCTTGAGAAGCTTCGCCTGATTCGAGTGAACGACTGCGATGGGTTGGAAACTATAGCGGAGAAAAACCCAATTGAGGCATTTGCATTGCCAGCTCTTGAGTCACTATGTCTTTCGAATTTGGGAGCATTGAAGATGCTTTGGAGGAATGGGATGGAAATGGGTGCTTTGGGAAGCTTGCAGAAATTAAAGTTGGGCAATTGTGCAAGACTGGAAGCTCTTTGGGATGGAGAATTGGAAGACGGAGTTCTATCGAGCTTGAAAAGCCTTAGCGTTTGGAAATGCCCGGAGCTAAAGATCCTGATCCCTAGTAATCTTCGGAAACTAGAGCAATTAGAAGAGATTCAGGTAAATGATTCTGGAATTGAAATGATAACAAGAGAAACCTTGCAAGAGAATGCTCTACAGAGTTTGAAGAAGATCGAACTTCAAAGTCTACCAAGATTAGAAGTCCTGTGGGTGGAAGGGGAGCTTGGACCTGATTCTTTGAAAAATCTAAAAGGGGTGTTCTTGAAAGACTGCGAATTGTTGAAATCTCTCCCATTTGGTTTGATTAAGTGCCGGAATTTGGATGCTTTAGCAGTAGAAAATTGTGTGAGTATAGGTACAGTAGTAAGCCAGACACATGTAAATGTATTCCCGATGCTGGCCAGTATGCATCTTCGAACACTGCCGAAATTGAAGGCGATTTCAGAGAAGAAAATGGGAGTTGGGTGTCTTGAAAACTTGGAATACTTAACACTAACACGAATTCAAGGCCTGAAGTCGCTTCCGCCTGATTTGCGCATGTTACAAAAGTTGAAGCAGCTAAATGTGACAGAATGCAATGAAATGGAGGCCTTGATCACAGGCGAGCCGTGGGAAGAGGACCTGCTACCTAGCTTAATGCACTTAGATATCAAAGATCTGCCGAAATTGAAGATCATTTGGGAGGCGATGCCAGGGACGGTTTCGATGAAAAATCTGAAAGGGTTCTATGTGAAAGGATGCAAAGTGCTGGATACTCTTCCGTACGGGCTGATGAAACTCGATAAGCTAGAACAGCTCCATGTAAAGAACTGTGATGAAATGGAGACGGTATTCCGAATGGAAGGAGAAGAGACTGCAATGCTGCCGAGCGTGATTGAAGTGAAGCTGGAAAAGATGCTGAGGTTAAGGAGAGTTTGGGAAGGAAGGGCTGATTTGCCGAAATTGAATTATGTGACTGTGATTGACTGTCCTAAGCTAAAGAATCTATGTTTCGCAATGAATTCATCGGTTTTAGAAAGTATCAGCGGAAGTAAAGATTGGTGGGACACTCTAGAGTTGGAGGCTGATGTGAGGTTGGATCTACAGAAATGTTTCAAACCATGGCCGATGGAGCAACCCGAAGTGCTAGACCAACGTTTCATCCGCAGGCGCCCATACCGTAGACTCTCTTCCTGAGCAATGCTACTTGTAAACTCCTCTGCAAACACAAAATACAAGTGGACCTCATGTTCCAATATGGCATCCATGTGAACTGTCTGGATCATTCATCAGGACTGCTGAACAATAAATGATACTTAGCCAAGAGTCAGGCTAGTTCACTCATCTGGTGGGCCATATCTCCATGCAAACATAGATGGTTGGAAGAGGATGACCATTGTTGGACAGTCGACATACAAGCATGGCCCATGTAATGAGTGGACCAATCTGGTTTTTTGGGCCAATGCACGTTTCCTTTTGGCGCCCCCGCATGATGAGCGCTTCATATCTCACATGAGGGTGCCACATTGGTACATTTGGGTTCCTTGTTCAGGCCTGACCCCGAGGTTCTTGATTGACGACCTTGGTGGGTCCATGAAGAGAAAATAAGGGTATTTTGTTCTGTAATTGGGAATAGAAACAGATTAAATTAGTTAGGATTTGATAAAGGGAATACAAATCATGTTTTGAAATTGTTGTAATTTGTTTTTGGACATAATGGAAATTCTCTTGGATCGTCTTCTCCCGTGGATGTAGTCACTCACTGGCGAACCACGTAAATCTGTCTCTCTTGTTGTTATGTACCTCGCTTTCTATTTTCTTTTTTCTGTTGTGGTTTCATATGATGGTTTCATTGTAAGGGAATGTTTGGTACCCAACTGATATGAATTGTGAAGACAGCATAGAGAAAGTGCAATGATGTTTGCTAGAAATTCATAATATGGTGAATGTATTTGGTTTTCCAATTACAACGGTAAATGGCCATAAATGGGTAATGATTATTTATTCTTGTAATTGTATGACGACGTCACTTAATTTGACTGCAATGATGATTTTGTTACATTGTTTGTTTCACCTGTAAATTATGGTAAAAATGGTTGTTTCATAGTGAAAAAAATAAAAATATAATGATTATAAGTTACTTTACCTACTTCCTTTACAAGTGTGTTTGAGTCTTGATTTACAAGCTATAATTCCTGTTTAAGCAAATCATAATGATAGCTCATTTACTTCGCATTTAATAGGAAATTGAAAAACCAGAAGGTCTTAGGAGTTATTCGGATGTCCGTTCTGTTTGGCTTTAAGTTATTAAGTGTTTACAGGAAGTTGCAAGATGTAAGGCGCATGTTGCTGGAGAGAGAAAAATTTTAATTAATTAAATTTTTTTTTTTTCAGAAAGGTGGGAGTACACCACCCGTAGTTTTGTTGATATAACAAAATGACTGAGCCTTGCCTATCTTATAGCACAGCGCGAAACAGAAAAAAGGGAAAACCTGGGCCTAGATTCCATCAGAACCATCCCAAAAACTCCCCAACCACACCAAAACAAAGGAAGAAGCAGTGCTCCCCACCCAGCTCATAAGGCCTCTGAGCCAGAAGCCAGGCATGCTAGTGGGAAAGATGGTAGGGCTCCCCAAGTTGTGGTACCATGCCTGTGTATCTGATCATTTCTCAAATGAAAATCAAGATGGAGTAGTCAATGACATGAAAGAAAGAGAGAAAAATCTGCACCATCCGTGACTTAGGTGGGCCACGCCACAGGGAAATGGTGAATAGGGGAAAGCCTGCCCTTCCAACTGTTTTCTTCTGTGTGATCACATACAGAGCATGATGTGCCTCATGAAAAACCAAGATAGGTGTCCCCTTCCAGCTCCAATTGTTTTTGTTGGTGGGGCTCACCTGAATAAGGTGTGGGGCCAGTTTCTGGGCTGTGGGTCTAAAATTGGGTGACACATGTAATGGTTGTCCACATAAAGAGCTTGATGGGCGTCATAAAAAAATCAAGGTGGGTGTTCCCCTTCTAAATGATTTTTTTTTTTTTTTTTTTTTGTGGCCGACTTGAATAATGATGTAGCTGATATTTGGGACCTACTCCTAATGAGGAGTGTCACATTTGATGGTCATGTTAGATGGGGCAAGCACGTCCTGCTGGGGCTCCAAGTTTTCCCTTGGAGTGGCTCATTTGAATAAGATATGGTGCTGGTTTCTGGGCTGTGGACCTACAATGGGGTAACGCATTTAATGGTCGTTCACATGCAGAGCGTGATGGGCTTTGTGAAATATCAAGGTGGGTGTCCCCATTTCAGCTGATTTATTTATTTATTTTTTTTTGTGGGGGGGGGGGGGGGGGGGTGTTACTTGAATAACGATGGAGTTGATTTTTGGGACATAGGGTTAATGTGGAGTGGCACATTTGATGGTCGTCTTGGATGAGGAAAACATATCGTGGTGAGGATCCAACTGATTCCCTTGCTGTGGCTCACCTGAATGAGGAATGAGGTTGATTTCTTGGCTGTGGGCTTACAATCGGGTAACACATCTAATGGTCGTTCATATGCAGAGCATGATGGGCCTCATGAAAAATCAAGGTTGGTGTCCCCCTTCCAACTGTTTTTTTTCTTTATTCATGTGGTCCACTTGAATAACAATGAGGTATTTTTGGGACCTAAGCCTAATGTGGAATGGTGCATTTGATGTTCTTGGATGAGGGAAACATGTCGTGGTGGGGCTCCAATTGTTTCTTTTGGTGTGGCTGACCTGAAGAAGTTTTGGGGTTGGTTTCTGGTCCGTGGGCCCACAATGCCATGACGCATCTTACACCCATTTGACGTCATGAAAAATCCAGGTGGGTGTCCCCTTCCTACCTTTTAAAAAAAAAAAAAAAATTAATTATAAAAATAATAATTTAAAATTTAATTTAATTTTTTTATGTGTGCATTTGAATAATGATTGAGCTGATTTTTGAGACCTAGGTCTATTTTTGAGTAGTGCATTTGATGGTCATCTTGGATGAGGGAAACACATTGGGGTGGGATTTTAATTGTTTCCCTTGGTGTGGCTCATCAAAATATGGTATGGGCATGGTTTCTAAGCCTTAGATCTACAATGAAGTGACACATCTAATACTTGTTCACAAACAAAGCATGGTGAGGCTCATGAAAATTCATGGTGGAAATTCTCCTTCCAACCTTTTTTTTTAGCCCCTGAATAAGGACAAGTTGATTTTTTTTTTTTGGGACATAGGGCAGGATGTGCCTTATGAACAATCAATGTGAGTGTTCCCTTTCAACTGATTTCTCTTCGTGTTGCCTGCCTACTTGAACAATGATCGAACTGATTTTCGGGATCTAGGCCTAATGTGGGCTGGCGCATTTGGTGGTTGTCTTGAATGAGGGAAACACATCATGTGGGGTTCTATCTATTTTAGGCCTACAATGGGGGTGAGATCTCTAATGGTAATTGACATACAGAGCATGACTTGACCCGACCGGACTCGGCGCTGACTCGACCCGACTTGGTACTTGTGACTGGGTCGGACTCGGTCCGGATTAGTCCAAGCTAGACCTGGACTCGGATCAGGTCAGGCTTGCTGGACTTGGTACCAAGTCAGGTCAAGTTCAGGTCACGTCTATTTCAAAACTGGATTGAGTCGGGTCAGCCCTAATTCGGTCCGACTCGACATGATGCCCAGCTCTACCCCCAATACATAGGAAGTGCACTAAAATAGATGCGAGTAGTAACAAATCACCCCACAGGAGAAATGCATACGAAACTGCCTTCCTCGTAATAATTGATGATGGCCCAAAAACCAACCCGTTGGAAAACAGATCAAAAATACAAAATTGTAGTCACCAATGATAAGCTTGGATTGGAATTTCCAAGAATCATAATCTTTTACGGAACCAATCACAAGCTCTCTCTTTCTGAACTGAAATGAACTAAACTGAATTAAACTGAACTGAAACCAAGAAAACTGAGTTTTTTTTTTTTTAATCACTTCATGGCCATTTCAACAGCTGAAACAATGAATTCCAATTATTTATAGAAGTTCCTAATGGAGGAAGCATCCAAACAGGCAGGCACATACGAAATTGAAGTAGCCCAAAAGCCTACTATCATTCAAAAGATCACATACCAACATGTCCATCGATGTGATCATCTGGGTGACTGCATTGAACGTTCCGATTGAGAATCGGGTCCATGGAATCTTCTTTACCAGATCAGACCGTTGTGACAGGACCAACGTCTGAATTCTGCACTGCAAATTATTTGCCGATGATCAGCCTTTGAATGCCAAGAGCTTGATCAGCGGCCCGGTAGCACTGGCCAATTGGGGTGAGTTTGAAGGATGTCGTCAATGTTTCAAACTTGACAAGTCTGTAAATAATGGTGGAGAAATTTGAATCCATTGACATTTGGGGAGATTGAGAAGATTCCATTTGGTGATTGGCCCGGCTTCCAGGGTCCATCACTATGATGATTTTCTTGAACGGAATTAGGATAAGGTGTTGGTTATTTTGCACTTTAAAGGCGAATCTGTCGATGATTTTGGTGCTTTGAGTGATTTGGAATTTGTCTGATTATCTCGATATGTCATCGGTTTGTGTTACGAGATGTCTTAAATCTGGAGAGTTCGATTGATTGATCACCTTGGTCGAACGATCGAGTGAATTCCAAACTATGCAAATTGGTCTATAAATAGTTTTGGATAGTCTCAATCGATCGAATGACAGAATTCAAAAAATACCTCTAAATTCTCTGGACAATTTTAAGTATGTTCGATTGATCGAGCATGTGGGGTCGATCGATTAAGGATTGCTTGATCGGTGTCGATCGATCGATTCTTTAATTGACGATGCGCGCAATTTTGCACAATTACGTGATCAGATTCCTATTCTGGGTGTGACACTATAAATATGAGTGTAATTGTGTGATTTTGTGATTCCAATCAAAGCTTAAAGGTTTTTAAGGTTTGAAGAGGAGACAATAAGAGTTTTCAACATTGTAAGTTCTTATATTCTCTTGTGACTCATTATTCATAGTGATTCCCCGTTGTACGTGATTTTTTTCTGCGAGGGTTTTTCTACATAAAAACGTATGTGCTCTTTACATTTGTGATTGCTTGCTTGTGTTTACCTTTTGGTTATTTGATCCATTTGGAGTTTGCTTCTACAACTTTCTTAACAAGTGGTATTACATTGAACATTGGGATTCGAATTTAGATCTAAATCATGTCGATGAAAGGATCAAACGTGAGGTACAAAACGGATCCAAAGAAGTTCATCGGTAAAAACAACTTCGAAATAAGGAAGGCAAAGATTAGAAGCCTTCTAGTTCGGCAAAGGCTATAACATGCACTCGGTGTTGAAAAGCACACAACGTCTATGAGAGATGAAGATTGAGAAGAATTGGATGAAAGAACGAAAACCTCAGTCCAACTATGTTTACGGATGTGCTAAGAAAGAAGGATTAAGCTACTAGTTGTTGGGATTTTTGGCCTCATGGAAACCTCTACATCAGGATATCAATTACAATGTCATGCATACTTAGAATACAAGAAGGATTGCGGGGGAAAAAACCACGGCACAAAGTGACAGATCACCACTATGAAAGCATCATTAAAAGAAAATTTATGAACAACCTCGATCTCAACATTGATAATTCTAAACCCTTTTAGGAATGACTTGAGCCTTAGCATACTTTCTCATACCTGAAAAATTGACACCTATATATAGTTTGTCGGTTGCGAAAGGATAGATTTAAATCGTTTGTTTGACGAATGCGTAACCTACGACTAGTCGAGCCAAGTCTTCGACTGGTCATAGGACCCCTTCGATGGTCGAGCCATCCTTTTGACAGGTCGAGCAGCTCGGACACCAAAAAACCCATGTCGTTGGATTTTGAGTCGTGCAAACCACAACTAGTCGAACTATTCCTACGACCCGGTCTGGGTCGGATGCATCGGTAAAAAATAGATTAAAGACTTTTTTCCACAATCTCCACCAAGTTATCTTCAACCAGCTTCTTTACCTCTTCTCTTATCTCTTCATTGCATCAGCTTCAATCAACGCCTTCTAAATTCTTTCTTTCTCATTGCCCTTTCTTGATACTCTGCAGAACACGTTCATGTCTCACGGATCTAAATCCACATGCCCAACCACCTTTGCTCTTGTCTTCCCGAAAGAAAAATGTAGTCTTCTTACCATCTCACCGCTGCCCAATATTGCTTGTCGGGGTATTTGCTCGCAATATTGATAGCCTGTGAAATAACCGGTCTAATCCAGACCATGGCATAAACTGCCAACCGCATTCGAATAAGGCTCATGAGATATCCTACTTTTTCTCGTTTGTTTTGAGACATGTCCTGAGGAAAACTTGAGGAGAGATGCGTAGGGAACACTCTCTAGCTTTACTTGGCCCATCACATACTTGATCAATACCTACACATAAGGTATTCTTCCTATGAAACACTCCTCCTTACTTCCTAATGCCAAGAACCATTGCCCCCCAATCCTTCATCAATGAACAATAAAATTGATTTACAATATCTACATGTCATCAAACTTTGAAGAAATCAAATTTTTAGGTGATAGTCGAACCACGACCTCCGCAAAGTCTTTACTCAAATGCTCTGGTTGCTTCATGTAGATCGCTCTTCACTTTCCCTTACGAAGTGCTGAGACTCCGCATCTATCCTTCCTTAACATACAAGATCACATTGGCCAACCGGGCCAATCACGGATCTAATAACATGTGATATCTCCGAGAAGCCGATCCCTTCTCTCTGAGCATAACCTTGGCCAACCACATGTAACATGTGTATCCTCCCGAAGATGGCATTGAAGGCCCAGCTCCTGCTCCCATATGTCTCAGTATAACGTCGCCCATAGTCACCTTTCACTTCTCACTGGGGTCCTAAGCCACGAAAGAAGATGAGCGATATTGGAGTCGTCCAATCGATATCCCGCGATCAGCTGGATTCTTCTTACTGGTGCACCTTAGATCCCTGTCCGCACGTCTCAACCTTCCTGCCCTGCCCGCTCATGTGGCCATGCCTAACATGCCAACCACATGCGGAGGTAGAATCTGCTACATCCACTGCAGCTCCACCGTTTGAAGTGCTCCCGATCAACTTGTACAAGTTATCGAGTTGTTGTGATTTCATGATTACCCGTGCCCCCTTAGATACTTTAAGAGTACCATCACCGTGTCTTGCATCCTTTTGCTCAAGTACACCAAGAGAAATCATATTTTCAAATAGAACGTGCCCGCCTCGTTAAGGTGCACGCTCCACCCCATCAAACATCCCGATGCGCAGTACCACAACATTACAGTGCAATGATGCCCAGTCCACCATCGCTCCCTAAAGTGGACCAACTCCGATGAGGAGTCATGTGAAAACAAGCATCCAGTACGATCATCGATGACGATAGGAGACAGAGACAAAACATCACCATCACATCCACTCGCGCGTGGTTGAAAAACTTTTCTTCGATTTAAGATTTTCACAATCCCTTTTCTATCCTTCCTTCCCACAGTTCCAGCACTTTACCTTCCCTTTGCCCTTGCCCTTGGATTTGGATCTAGAACCTGAAGAACCTGTACCTTGTCTAGAATTACTACCCATTGTAAACAATGCAGTGGATACGTCCTCATGTCGTTTTATCTAGCCTTTCCTTGAAGAGCCGAGATAATTTATAGGGTTTTGCTCATGCACATAGTGAAATGCCTTGAAAGAGAATTCAAAACATACATGCTTGTTCTTCATATTTCATCACTTTCTCCATATCGACAATTTACAAACTAATTTATTAAAGTTGCGGATGTGAGCCTCAGATCTCCACCTAGCTAAGCCGCTTTGCGATTTTCAGAGAATTTCTTCGCATAAACATCCTCTAACTTCGCCCATAACTTAGCCGCAGTTTTCTCCCTCACGACGTTGTAGAGAACCTCATCCGTGAGACATAAATAGATCGATGATAAAGCCTTCTTATCAAAAGTATTCCATTCATCATCTTTCATAGTGGACTTTCGCTCATCAAGAGCACCATCTTCGCCTTGCTTGATTAAAGAACTCATCATCTTGATCTTTCATAACTCAAAATTATTTTTCCTTGAGTACTTCTCAATGTTATACCTGGTGCTCGCCATTATTACTAGTCCCTCAGATTCAGATCTATGCTCCAACCGATTGCTTTGATATCACTTGTTGGGATTTTTGGCTTGCGGAATCACACAGATCTAGATTTAGGATAGCAATTCAATGTCACCAAGCACACAAGAGAATACACAGATTTAACGTGGAAAATCCTTGCGGGAAAAAACCACGGCACAAAGTGACAGATCACTACTATGAAAGCATCAATTACAAAGAGAAATGACTTACCCGATTCGAACAACCTCGATACACTCTTTGATAACCCTAATCCCTTTTAGGAACCCTTGCAACTACTTTAGAAAGCCTTAGCATACTTTCCCATACCTAGAAAAACCCTAGGGACACCTATATATAGTTTAGACAACTTCCCTTCTGCATCCCAGTTGCGAAAGGACACAGATTTTCGCAATCTGCAAAATTGGTGGTTTAGGACCCCTTCGACTGGGGAGCCAATCCAGTCGTAGGATCAATGGTATTTTCGATCAGCTCGAGACACCAAAAAATCCATGTTGGAGGAAGTGAGCTCAACTAATCATACAAATTAATTCACTAGTGAACAGTTAAAGACATATAGATAGGAACAAAAGAAAAATTATGCTAAGAAACATTAAAAAAATGATTAATTTAAGTTGATTGGTTTATCATGCTAGGATAGATTTAAATTGATTGGTTTGTTTGATTGGGTTGGTAGGAGACACTTTATTGAGCTCATTCACTATTTATAAGCTTCCTGAAAATAACCGTCTGGATGCATCTTCCCATATCCAATAGTTACAACAACTACTTCAGTATCACTCTGGTCTTCTAAACTCTTCTTTCCCTTCTTGGTACTTACCACGTTTCTTCTTTAAATGCTTAGCCACGTTTCATCTTCGAATGACATGTATTACCCAACCAACGCTAGTTGTCATTTCTGTAAAACGTGCTCTAAATATCCTTATAGATCTTATGAACGTTGTATACTTCCTGTACATTGATACATGTACTTTCCCATTTGGCTCTTTCAAGAACAGTAAAAATAGGGTACAATATAATCAACTTTTTTTCTAAGTCAAATACAATGATAACTCTATAACATACTGATTGGATCTTTAACATGTGATACTATGGTGGCACACATGTAACATGTGTAATGGGATTGAAGGCCCACCGTCTTCTCTAACATTAGTCCAGTCCTAACACAAGGTGAGCCTCAATATTAAGCTGGATGCATTAGAAAACTTGACCTGGGTTGGCTATCGATCCCAACATCACCCCGCTAGTTAGTGTCAAAGTTCTCGGACCCTACTATATGTATGTATTTTATTTAAGCTGCCCATCCATTTTGCCAGCTCATTTTAAGGCATGGGCTTAAAATTGAGGTAGATCCAAAGCTCAAAGTGGACCAACTACAGAAAACAGTAGAGATGATGTATTCCAGGTGCGGTTGAAAACTTTCTAAGGCCCACAACAATGTTTATTTATCATCCAACTTACTCGTAAGGTCATATTAACTTAGATGAAGGGACCACCCTTAGAAGTTCTTAACAGTGGATGCCGTTTTTTATCTTTCTCATTTACAGGCTCATGCCCTGAAATGACTCGAAAGGATAAAACACATACATCATGTAAGGCCTACAGAGCTTTGACTCCAGCTAGCTAAGTGGTGTTGGGATCAGTAACCAAATGGAGTCCAAAAAATTTCAAACAAGTGATTTACAGTTATACATTTGTTCTGTAAATTGTGGATCACCTAATCAATCTAATTCCAAGGCCAGTGCACCAATATAAGGATGCTAAATTTTAGAAACTTCTCGCACTGAAAAGCTAGGTAGGGCCAACCTTTGGTGTTTAAGGGAAATCCAGCCTATCAATTATTTTATCAGATTATGTTAGGCCATGAGCTCAATAATCATACAAATTAATTCAAGTGAACCATATGATAGGAAAATGTGGACAAGTGAACGCCTATCGTTGTAATTTCTCTGGAATCATATTTATATACCATCCATATCGCTTATAAGGTTATTCCTACTAGGATGATATATATATATATATAATGAATGATCAATTCTCGATCATGCAGCCCACTTAAGTTTTGGATTTGCCTAGTTTGTTAGCCCGAATCATGAAATGATTTAGCAAAATAAGGGCCTATTTGGCCGGACCAATCCCATGATATTAAGAGAGATGGGATTGCAATATTCCAGGATATGCATGATGAGCCAATAAGACCAGGATTTAGCATAATTCAAGATAAATATCCATGGACCATTGATCATGGATTGATGTGATGTGGGGCCCACTAAGATATCAATGAGATATCCACTCCGTTCATCATTTTCACTGGCCTACATTTAGCCATAAATCTGTTTTAAGGCAAATATAAAATAGTGAGTGGGGCACACCACAAGAAGCAATGTAGTTGCAAACCCATCCATTTGGGACGGTCCAAACAGGTGCTGTATATCCCATGGGCCATCCCAAACCCATGGGATTAAGGGACAAACACTGACACCACCATCATTACCTTAAAATCCATTCCATCCCACATAATTCCATGGAATTGGTCCAGCCAAACACACCCTAAAACTGATCACATCCCTTGGTTGGACGGATTGGAAGGTAAAATCCCAGGAAATGCGGGCGTGCCAAACAGACCCAGTGAACTTGTCCCTAGATATAGCAATCCGATCTTAAACCAATCCACTGACACCACCAACATTACCTTAAAATCAATCCCATCCCTCCTAATCCCACGGGATTCGCCCGGCCAAACAGAACGGATGAATTTCTCACAAACATTACCATGGCCCCACTTAGCCCCACTTAGCTTCCCGTGCAAGAAGTTCCTCGGAAAGGCTTTGGCAGACGTGACTTTCGTGTAACCATTCCAACATTGCGATGATCTTAATGATGATTGTACACATCCACTCCGTCCATTTATTTTGCCCCAAAACTTAGGTAAATCCAAGAATTAAGTGGGTCATGTCACGTGAAACAATGGGGATGTAACGTTCACCATTGAATTCTTCGTGGGAAATAATTTATTTTATATGTTGGTCAAACATACACTTCTTCACGCATATAATTTTGAATAAATAATATCAAAGAGGTTATTTATTAAAAGCTAATCCTACAATTGCTAAATGCTACGCCAAGATTGACTTCATTTAAGCCCATGTAGATCTACTCGTTATGTGGGCCACACCTGTACGTGGATTCATACCAACGGTCTTCCGTTGATTTTTTTTTAAAATTTTTTGTCTGTGTGGTAATTTGATGAGACTGATTTTCTTGTGATATGATCTTGACAGTGAGGCCCACCGTTTACACGGATCAGATCTGCTATAAAAGTGATACATTAGAAGAAAGATGAGGCTGAATGCTATGTTTGCATGCAGACGAATACAGGCGATCATTTCCAAGTAGCGAGATTCCTTCCCTCGTCAAAACTCCTGTGTTAGTTTTGTGCCATCTAAAAAATGATGGTGACTCATCATCACATGCTTCACTGATGTAAAGACATCTAGACCATCCAAATCGGGGTTCTAATCCCTTGAATCATCAAGAAATCCGAACCATCCAATTACTGAAGTCAAATGGATGATTAAAACTAAATTAGTGAGTGGTCTAAATTCCATTTGAACGATTAGATGATTAACATTAAATTATTTGTTTTTTTTTTTCCGGTTATGATCCTTCCACAGTTTCATCAGTGATTTTGACGGCCTGGATTTCAATATAATTATGACATCTCACGGTCGAAGAGTCACACCATTTTTAAATGGTGCAAAACTAACACGTGAATCTTCCGTCGGTTAGGAATGATGGGTAGGATCGCGGAATCGTGAGGTCGGGAAACACGGTCTTCGGTGAGTCGGTACCCGTGGGGCCCACCTTGATGTATGTATTGTATATCCACGCAGTCCATGTGCCAGATCGTTTTAGATCATGGCCCAAAAATGAATTCCATCCCAATCTCAGGTGGACCACACTACAGAAAAGAGTGGTGATGGAACGCCCTCCATTAAAAACTTCCTAAGGCCCACTGTAATGTTTATTAACCATCCGTCCTGTGATAAGGTCACACAGACCGGGATGAAATGAAAACACAAATATCAGCTTGATTCAAAACTTTTGTGGCCAATAAGAAGATTTTAATATTGGCCATTCAGTCACCACTCTTTCCTGTAGTGTGGTCCAAATGGGATTTAGATTGACTAATTTTCTGCCTCATGTCATAAAATGGTCTTAAAAAAACGGATGGATGGATTGGATTTTCAGCATATACTTCAATGTGGGCCCCACGGTCACGGCCACACAGAAGTCGGTGTTTCTCCGGCCTCACCGAATCCACGTTCCAGGGCAGAATGGGAAACTGAGAGCTTTGCTGGAGAGCGCGGAAACTGCAACATAACGCCAAGGGCCCAAGACGCCTGTATTTTGTCTCTTGGGAAATGATACGGTAGAGCGAGAAGAACGTGAGTATGTTACATCCATCTCTTAAAGATACGTTTGAAAGAACGATCTATCAATCGGGCCCATCCATCCTGTATATCATAGAATGGATGGTTGTATTTAAAAAATGAAAATAATTCTATCCGTTTGATCAGTGGCTCTCAAATAGACGGAAAATTGAAAGTAATTAAAGGTAAAAAATTTATTGGAGTAAATTAAAACAACTGATGAAAAGTATTGATATAATCCTTTTTATTTATAATAGATAACATATCTAAGCTATGGCCCAGTATATGAATGGACCTGATTGATACATACAACTGCCACGTGTACTGTGAAGAGATGGATGTAGCATTTCCGTTTCTTCGGCTCTCCCGCATCATCTCCTTGAGTTTGTTTTGCCTCTCGCGTGACTGGATTGTATAGTATATCGCCTCTAGTAGGGGCCAATTGCTAAGTTTCATGATGATCTGAACCGTCCATATTATGGAAAATATTCTATAAGGGCTACTTTAATAATCCCTAATGGGTGATTTTATCACAAACATTAGAATATGGATTCGAAGAAATGAAAATAAAATTACAATGGTTGACATTATACTGTAATGGTCAAATGTCGTAAGAATCTATGAATAAATATTTTTTTAACCATATATTTTGTACCAAAGAGAACATGGACGGTTCAGATCATTCGAAAACTTCTGAATATGCTCCCTAGAGGGTGGAGACACACGCTGGATAATGAGTCGCGACAGAAGCAAAACAAACTCCATCGCCCTTATCGCCGATGAGATTGTATTACTAGATCCTGAGCCACAGCATATCTAAAATTTGCGGAGGCGCACGATTCATTACATCTGAGGCTTAATTTTAGTGATCTGAACCATTGATCTGATGGGACCCACTATGGATTGGGGGTTTTTAGAAATATATCACAAATTCGAAGATTTATCGCTTCAAAAATCAGTGCACTACAAGTAAACCGTAAGGAGAAAAAATACACCATCCATTCACTTTTAAGGCCAGAGATCAAGCGGTTAGAATTCTCCAGCTTGTGACATTCTTAAATAATACTCCATACAAGATAAGTTCCATGAAATCAACGTTCTGGATCATCGAACAGTGGGACCCACTCACAGTAAGGAAGTCCACCAACCACATTTTACTATTCTTCTAGAAAAGAAGGCGTTTGAAATCCCTTGTCTCTCTCCCTCTCTCGTTTTTATCGTTTTTCCTTTGATGTGAAACCCACCAACCTTGTTCTTTCACTTTCAATCATATCCAATCAAAACAAAAAAGAAAAAAACAATCCATCTTGGGTTTTTTCAGATTTTCTCAAATTCCATTCTCTCTCTATTGAAGAGCTGGTGAAGAAACATCCAAGCTTTTTTCATTTTTTAAAAGGTCTTTTCAGCCATTTTCCTTTGTTCAAAACTTCTCAGTTTTGAACTTCTGAGAATTTTAAATTTTGGGTTTTGTTCTTCTTGGTCGGATTTGATCAGAAGACGGCAGTTTCTGCATCCAGGAGAGAAAAATTCCAGGTTTTCCCCCTCTTTCATTGATTTTTTTTTTTTTTTTTTTCATCTCCTCTGTTTCGACCATTTCTCAGTTTTGAACGTTTCTTTGAATTTTAAATTCTGGGTTTGGTTCTTCTTGTCTGTTTTTATTAGAAAACGGCAGTTTTCTCATCTCAATCAAGGTTTATTTTTTCATCTGCCTCTGTTCTAATCACTCCTTACTTTTGAAGTTCTGAGGAAGATTTCTTCCTTTCCTGATTTGAATGGAAGACCCAGATTTCTGCCTACAAGTGCTTTAAAAAAAAAAAAAAAAAAAAAAACTAGGATTTGTTCTTGCCCCCCTTTTCTCGTATATTCCACTCTGTCAACCACTTCTTTAGTTTTGACACTCCAAGTATTTGAGACTCTGGGTGTTCCTTTTCTTTCCTGATTTGATAAGCTATCGGTGCCTTTTGCCTTCAAAAGCTTTAAAAAGAATACTGGGATTTCTAATCTCTTCATGTTTTTTAATTCATCTTCTGTTTTAAGAAAGTAGCAGTTTCCATATTTGAAAGCTAATGTTTACTGTGTAATTTCAAGTTTTTTCTCATCTTCCCAAGTTTAATCTGTTGCTTAATTTTGATATTATCAGTATAGTAATTTCTGGGTTTTCTTCATCTTGCCTGATTTTGATTAGAATATGGCGGTTTCCGCTTTCCGGTCAACGTCAAAGAGAGGGAACGTGGGAACTTCTTCGAATACCATCTCTTCTGCAAAAGAAAACAATACGGAGGATTTGGGGAAGAGAATCTCCAAACAAAGATCGAGAAGTGTCAGCGCTGTGTCTAGAAGTTACTTAGAAAAATCGCCTTCTTCAAATATAATTGATTTTTCAAAAAGGGACAATCCACTTTTCTGTAACTCTAGCCCATCGCCTCCCGATGAATTAGAATCAGAAAGTGTTATTGGAATATCAAAATTTTCCGAAAAGAGCGTAAAATCTGGTGAAACAGCTACAAAATCAGCGGGCAGTGGTGGTTCTGATAGCAGGAGAGGGCGGTCGGTTTCACGAAGTTCTGATGCTAAGAACCAGTTTTCAGGTCCTAGAAAAGAATATGGCCGAAGTCTGTCGAGGATTGATACGGGAAGACAGCGCCGATCTGTCTCGAGGGGGCATTGTGGGAATTCTGAGGTTGGTTTGACTTTTTTCGTTTCTTTGTTGAAAGATATGCTTTCATTCTGCTAATGAATTTATTTTATATATGTTTTTACACTTGGATTCATTTCCTTTTTTTTCCCCTCAATTCTGTTTGTTATTTTTGCAGAATGAAATGGAAAATGATTATGGTTTGAGGAATAAAAACATTGGAAATTTCACGGTAAATGAGCGAAAGAATCATAATGTAACTACAAATGCTTCTGATTTAGCCAACCAAACAAGGGGTTCGCAAACTTGGTCCAGTCGGCACCCGCTGTCTTCAGATGGTTCATCCGTAAGTTTGATTGGAACATAATATCTTTGCTTGTGATTTTTTTTTTTTTTTTTGGTTTAATTAAGAATTTATTGTGGGAGCTAAATGCTGCAATTTCAATCAATTTCAAACTCTTCCAGTCGTGCATGCAAGCTCTGAATTGGGAAGATGGGATTTCTACAAGTTCTCACTCAGAAGCAGAAGAGAAAACTGCAGTTTTTGAGCAGATGAAGGTACTTATCCTACTGTTCTTTTTAAATTTGAAGGTCACCTGCTTTACATGGATGAGTTAGGGCATATTTACATGCAGTGGCTCTGATCGAGTTGGAATGGATTGGCCCAATCCACGTCATTTCGAATGGGAGATGAAATGAATAGACTTGAAAAAAATGGCACTTTTTAACGCCATTTCCTCTCTGCCGGCCTTTTTGGATTCAGATGCTTTCAGATTAAAGTTCCTAAGGAGTTGTGATTGACCCTCCATCCAAACAGGCCCATATTAGTTAATATTGAAATCTGCATTTTAAGATAGTTTCTTTATTAGTTTTAGTAGTTGTAAGCATTGTTGTCAAAATCCTACAATTTATGATTTATGATTTACAGTTTAAGCCAAATCTTAAGCAAAATGATTTGAATCCCCTTTTTGATGAATCCTATGATTCAAAGATTTGAATCCTATGATTTATGATTCAACTCCAATTTACAATTCAAATTATGTTTATTCTCTTCTTTTTTAAAATTTTATTGGCTTCCATTTCTTATTTTCAAACTTCAAGAAACGTGTCAATTGTTTTGTTTTATTCTTTGAAATCGATAAAACAATGGATCTTATCTTTAATCTTAAATTTTGGAGCTTTAAAAAAAAAAATTTGTTACCTCGTAACTGTTCTAAACATCAAACTGATCTATGACTTGTCGGGAATCTTTCATGGATGATTGCAATCATATTTACCTATATTTATTGTAGTAATGATGTCTAGGATTAGATTTCAACTTAAAGATGCATACTTATTTCTTTCTTCCATGTACCTTAAATTCAAATTGTGTTTTTCTAGGGTTTCATTATGTGATTTTAAACTCAAAAGTTTTTTTTTTTTTTTTTTTTTTTTTAATAATAATAATAATAAAATTTATATAATAATCAAAACTTATAAATTGCTTTTTTAAGGCCTTTTTAGGAACTTTCACTTTATTATTTTTACTGTAAAACATGACAACATTTGCTTCGAGGAGAACATTATTTTGAAGTCCATTGAGTTAGTTTATAGGTTCTCAATTGATAATGCCATGATATGTTACTTTCTTGGTGCATATTGAGGGAAAATGAATAATTGATGTGTATTCTTAGTTTTTTATTATTATAATTTATTCAGTTCTTTTTTCTAATTTTTAAGAAAATAAAAAATATTATGATTTATGATACAATTTGGTTCAGGCCCTACCATGATTTGTGATATGACAACGATTATGATAACTTTGGTTGTAAGAATTAGATATCATGATATGGAACTTGTATTAATCTACTCAAGTCTTTTCAGATTGATCTTCTGGCTGGTGATGCTGCTACTGGCGGAATATATGAAACTGTTCGGTCCGAAGTAAGGCGTGCCGTTTCCGAGATCCGAAATGACCTTGAAACTGTAAGTTATTGTTTAGTTATGGCTAATAATGCACAAATAGTCATTCCCCATGCAATCTATGCCTTCTATTACTAGATTTATTTCTAGTGCTTTGTGGTTATCAATTCAATTTTAACCTTTTAGTTATTGGGCCATAAATTGGAAGTTCTGAAGGCCCAACTTGGGTTTTGAACTTCAGATCTGCATGTATAGAATTTAGTGTAAATCGTGCAAAATAGGCAACAAGCCTGACTTCTGATATTCTTGAGAAATATGTTATTATGATTATAGTTATATGTGGTTGTGTGGCAGCAGGTTTGTTTGACATTGCATGCTCTCGACATCTACTATGTTTGGGTTCCCCTGCAATTTTTGTAGCCAACTACTCAAGCATGACATTTCGTGTGTGGGGTTCTTCATGCCTGGCACTTTGATGGAAAACTGTGGTTTGAAAATCGGTTTTTACTTATTGAATCATTCACCACCAAGACAGGGTCATCCTGCCCCATCTCGCCCTTGTATTGGGCTATTTCAGTCCGATACAGGTTGAAACAGCCATATCGTTTGTGGACGATACTGTTATTTATCAGGCAATATGTACCAGCAGATGATACTTGAAATGTTGCTGGCAACTCCCCTCCATGACCCTAGTTTGGTTGCTCATCCTTAGGGGCACGTATGTTATAGTTGATCTGGGGTCAATATTGGATGGGACCGTGTTGGCATGAAAGTGGTGTTAATGAGAGCCTCTACCATGGGTGATTCTAAGAGCCTGGGTTACTAGGAGCCTTTTCAGCTGATTAGAAAATATTTGCCAATCTACCATTAAAAGCAAACCCCAAAATTTTGGGAGAGGCTAAGTTTATTATAAGAATTTTGCCAATCTACCATTATGCTTGTGGGCATTGTTCAGAGTATCCCTGATATTATTGAAATATCCCCAATATTTTCTCTATCTCCAGCTCAACGATACCAATAACACTGGTAGCGATTGTTCAATCCCCAAGTGCAGGGTTGTGATGTAGTAATAAACTCGGTAAGACCGAGGTCGAATCCACAGGGACTGAAACCTGTACGTTATCTAAAAATAACCAGATCTAGAACTAGGCTAAGATGAAATCTAAACCAATTATGATTTGAGGAATAATGGTGAAATAATTAAACTAAAATTTAAGAGAATTCAGAAGTGGAAAACTAGAGATTCAGAGGATCCACTTATAGAGATCAGGGAGAACTATACTTGATTCATGAAAATCAACTGAACTTCCTTTGATGTAGTTTTCAAGAGATGAAAGATATATGAATTAGAATGGATTCCATCACCAAACCATGCCCAGGAGACAAAGCAAACAACAGAATTAAACTAATTACCAACCAATCAACAGTGTATGAAGGCTAGAAAGGGTGCCGACATCCAACCATGCCCAGGAGACGATGGTGAACAACAGGGCTTCCTGACGTCATAAACATAAAAGGGAGAAGGAAATACTCAAAGCCATCGCAGACCCATTGTAATTTCAGTCACAACAGACCATTAAATACTAAAAATATTCCCATAATAAAATTAAATCAAAATCCATTCAGTCTAAACAAAAGGCACAAGCAAAGTGTCCCCCATCATGCTACAAGCTTCACCTCTTAGCCCTGGCTAAGAGGTTTAGCCACACATAAGTGGGCTGGAACCCTTAAAATAAAATAAATAAATAAATAAAAATAAAGGAAAAGAAAAAAACAAATCTACTCCCTCTCACGTCCCTGCCTCCACGCCCAAGCGAAGATAGCCCTTTTCTTCTTCCTTTCCTTTCTTTTATGGAGCAAGTGGAGAAGCTGCAAGAGTCCCAGATGGAGTCGGCTGCGAAACAAAACATGAATAGCTGTTTACGTAGCTGTAGCCTGCGTAAAGGAATAGCCAGCGCCAATGAGCAGATCTTCCGTCTTTTCCTGGTGTGCGAAGCATCCACAAACGGCGTGGAGAAGAACGTCCCTACGGACCATTTTCCGTTCTGATTAAAATGGACGGAGCGGATCATCTTGAACGAGCTCAAGAGTGGCCCACAATAACTGCCCGTAGGCTTTGTTTGCGTAACAGGGCCTTTGCGTATCGCTATGCGTGATCTGTGGAGCCCATAGTCCTTCGTGATTAGAAAATCCATGTCGTCCGTTATGTTAGTCTCAAAAAACTGGTCTGATCTGGTCCATTTTGGGTGGTTTCTGATGTGGCCCACAGAATATTTCTCTCCGCCGTCCGTCTTGCGTCTGACGGTGGAAAACCGATATTCGTGATATCTTGAGATTATGCCACCTAGGCATGCGTATTTGTCGCCCCACGGAATGAATGGACGGTCTAGATCTTTCGTTTGATTGATTGGTGGGGCCCACTGATTATCACAGCGTCCGGTTTTCGCGGTCGTTGCGAAGCAGAGCTTATCACTTGCGCTGACGAAGCTGGTGGGCTCCACTTTGATGTATTTTGAAGAAATCCAAGCCGTCCACTGCATTCTGCACAAAAAACCGTTTGGGTAGGGACGGTTTTGGGTTAATTTCATCGTGGCCCACCAGAGTTCTCTCACTGCCATCCATCTTACGTTTGAATGCAATCCATCTGTGTGTTCATGTAAGAGGAAAAACGGAGACCTTGATGAAGGTAATGGACACCTCCTGGACCAAATGGACGGTCTGGATCATCCATTTGGATGATTATTGGGGCCCACAATCACAAACCGATGGTCGGACGTCCGTCCACTGTTAGCTTTTTTTGATTTTTAAAAGAAAACTCGGGTCAAATAACCCTTTGACCCAGAACTCGATCCGGTGCGTTGCGGGAGTGCACCCTGTGCACTCCCACATGTACATGTGGGGTCGAACATGATGTGTGTGAGAAATCCAATCCATTCATCCTGTTTCTCACCTTATTTAAACCATTGAGCCCAATTTTGAAGCATATCCAGATTGGAAGTGGACCTAAAATTGGAGATTAATGGGCTGACCTATCCTTTGGCCCACTTCTCGAAATATCCACTGGTTGAAATTTGACGTGTACGTTAATTTGTGGTCTTCAGGCCATATGTGAAGTTTCGAGCTGATCGGATGGTGGGAACACTGTGATCTTGCATTCTGGACCAATTTCGGGCCACTTGAGCTTCAATTTCTCGATTTTCTCGGATCTCTGGCGTGTAAATTCGTCGATCTTGGTCCCCTGGGGTCCGTCCCTTGCCTTGGTGTCCTCAGATTATTAAATCCATGTTTTTTAACGACTTTTTACCGTTCATGCTCTCAAATACACCCTGTATCACAAACACAGTTGAAACCGGGCGTTAAACAATATTGTGCTCGTAAATCTAAGTAATAAATGGGGTCTAATATGCAATATTTGACCCTCAACAGCGATGCCAATAATACCGGCAGTATAAAAGATTCTAGGTATCGATGATGTATCGTTATGTATCGCCAATGTATCAATATCACCAATGTATCACCTATAATTTTTACTATGTAAATTCCAGGTGTTGCTTGTATCACCAATGTATTGATATCTTCAATGTATCGCCAATATTTTTGACCGCATAAATTCCAGGTGGTGTTTGTATCACCAGTGTAGTAGTGATATTTCGATAATATCACCAATGTATCGATATCGCCAAAAAATCTATTTATTAAAAAAATTCCATTTCAAATTTTTTATGGACGCATGGTCATATGTAGTGATCAAATTGTTGACGATATTATCATTAACGCAACATGGGTGATATCGAGACCATTCAATTATCAACGATTTCTCGGTGAAAGATAATGTGTTGTCGATATTCTGAAATACTGATGGATAGAAGGATGGATGGTTGGATGGATAAGATGGGATTGATGGGATGGTTGGACTGATTTCTTAAAACAACACACGCTTTTAAGTCTCCCATTAAATGTTAACTTATTATGTATGCATTATTTTTGCAATTTTTTAATTCCTAAATAAGTAAATATGCAAATATGTGTATTTTAGCATCTCTTGAAGTTTCACTGAAAATTTCCACCATTTTCCCATGTTTCCCCAATATTTCTCCGCATTTCCGGTTATCGGAAATATTATCGGCAATATCAGTATTATTATGTAATATTAAGAATCTTTTTAGAGGGTGTTTCTAGAGAGGATGTTATCATCATGTGATAGTAAACGGTTGTTGTAATGGGTGTTAAAAGTTAAAAAAGAAAAAGAAAAAGAAAAAAAAGCACGAAAGACCTACCCAAAGCACAGTTCTAGATTGGTGATTATAATAGTAGCAGTCCATATCATTTTCCCATTCTATAATGACCATATTAAAAAATCTGTTTTCCATAGAGAAAATAGCCATTATATGAGCCAACTATTGGGTACAATCAGCGATTTAAATATTTGGTATCGATGCACGCTTCACGCCCTTAGGATACAGAAACATATTGGTACCGCATGCATCGAGGAATGTATTGCCGTTTGAGGAAATCATTGTGAAAGTGATGGAAAATTTCAATAAAATTTTAAGATACATTGAAAGACAGATGATTACACATGTAGAATTCAAAAAATCATAAAAAAAGAAAAAGAAAAAAAAGAATTATGCACAACAAGTTTCCTTTGTATTTGATCCTAAATTGTCCATTGTCTGGTGCAATTATATTCAAAATGAGTTAATAAAATTCGTAAATCATAAAATACTAGTATACAAACAGATTTCCCCAAATAAATTTAAGAGGATGGATTTTTGTACAGGTTTTTGCGATTTTTTTTCTTTCAAATTTCTGGTAGTGGAATGTATTGCAATGTATCACTGATACATATCGCAATGTATCACATGTATCAACAACACGGGGAAATTTTATGAAGAATTTTTGGCAAAATATCATAATATATATATATATATATATATATATATATATATATATATATATATATATATATATATATATATATATATATATATATATACGGCGGTACATTGTGTTATTTCGTGCAATACAAGGGTATTTAATAAACTCCCCCCCATATATCATATCCGCCACATGCGATATTGATAGTATTGGCCAATACTATCGATATTTAAGTCACTGGGTATAATCATGTAACACTTTGGGGCTATTACTGTTATAGGCTTATAGCAGCTATGTTGGTTTAGCTGAGGTGGTTCACTTGTGATTTTTTCCCATTTTTGTGATATTGTTTACATGTAAATAAATATAGCACACAGATATGGACATCGAAATGGTGAAGGATGCGAGAATGGGGATACCACTATCCCTTTGTCAAAAAACCCGGATTTGTATAGATATGGATATGGGTATCCCACTTGGGACATGACATTTAAATTTAGTTTGAGAAATGCCCAAGGAGCAATGTGCATGGAAATTGGATACATTCTCATCCACATAGCTGCATCTGGACACATTGGCAATCTGTCTCGCTGATATGGTTTGTTGATTTGTCCAACCGACTCTTCAGAGCTTACCTTAAAAAATGCATGCTGATTGGATGATCCTGAGCATCTAATCAATAGCATGAAAAAAATAAAATCAATAGTCAAGATTTCTTAAAAAATAGGTTAGTTTATCAATCTCAGTCATCCATTCGGTGGCCTGAACTTGGAATGATTATGGTTCTCGGAGTCCCTTTAGTTCGATGAGGACAATCATCTCATCTGATCCATGGGTTGGACAAGTGATTGTTATATGAAGAAAGGAATATATGTGGATGTCTAACATCATTCGACTGCATGATTTTTATTTTTTTCAGAACGGCCTACTGAATGGACAATCCATATGAAAGATTTCAATGCCTGCGTGCCCAAATGCAGCTATATGGTTCCCATGCAAATATAGCTGCCCATTGGAGCATTTTCCATTAAATTTTTTTATAATGAAATATTGACATTTTAAGTTCTATTAACACAAAACAACTTTTAATGTTTCTGACATGCTATACTTACTGAAAATGCATTATGTAGTTTCTCCAAAAAATTAGGATATTGATTTTTCTTTATATTGGTAAAGCTGAATTTTATTAAAAGCAAAAGAACAAATGAGAATACAAATCGAAGAAAGCAAAAAAACAAACACCCACTAAGCTACAATACAGGGTACGAACAAGAGAACACAATTGAAACCCTAGAGACCCCTTTGATGCTGTCCGCATCACCCCTCCATTGCTAAGTATCACCATGTTGTTTTGAACCAAAACAGGTTGATACTCCTGTATCGTTTCTGGATGATACTGGTGCATATCAAGCGATGTGTACTGGTTTCAGATGATACTTTAAACCTCGCACTTGATATGCTTCAAGGAGAGTGCAACCCATTAAAGATGTTGTGCCTGATCTCTTCCATGTGGTTAGCCAGCTTCCACAAGAATGAACCAAATGTAACCTATTGGATTATACTCGGAGAATCACCTGGGTAGACTCTTAGCAGCGGTAAAACCAGCACTCAAAGCCTGTCTTTTTTTCTTCAGTCACATCTCAACGACCAGGTGGTCCAGAGAACACTTTGATGCTCTTCTCAAAAAAAAAAAGAAAAAAGAAAAAAGAAAAATAAAAAAAGCAAAACCCGGAGCTACTGGGAAGTTGGGAGGTAGGGAAGGAGGTCTGACTTGATAGAGCCTTGAAGAAGGATCAAATAAAAATTCACTTGATGAGTCAGAGTCCAAGAGATGGGATTTTCCTAGAAAGAGGAGCATATACTGACCTCAAATCGGTTAGGAGCAATCAAATAACTAAAATTCTTCATCCCTCTGATTCCATTTGAAAATGGGCGTTGAGGTCACGTTATCCACCAACCAGTGAAAGTAGTCCAAACCAGCCTCAATTTGCTGCAATTGGTTAGTTGTTCTATATTTTTCTTTTTTCTTTTGTTTTCTGGTTTCTTCTGGTTTTGTTCTGTTTTCTTGTTTTTTGGCTGTTTGGCCCTAATAAGTTTGTTTCATCCTTCAAAAAAAAAAAAAAAAAAAAAAAAAAAAAACTCTATCTCTGCTATGAGTTCAAAAAATAAGGAACCTTTAAAAAAAATAAATAAATAAATAAATCCTGAAAGATTTTAAAAAAAAAGGAACCTAGTATAGTAGGAGACTAAAACGAATTATACAGGTACCGATGCAGTAGCTAGGACTATCAACAGGCCAGGTTCGGGTCGGGTGCTACTGTATTGGTATACCCATATCCTGGATCCAAATAAAGGAAATGATTCTGGTCCTATTGGGTGTTGGTACCATAGTAGTAGTACCCAACCCAATCTGATTGGATTCATGTACTGCAATGGGTCTTGCCAGGTCTAGTTTTGAACATGAATTAAAATTTGGAACAGGGTTTGGATATGGAGTCAGGTCCATGCTCAGAGCCTGAACTAATGTTCTGGTCCTGATCCAGATTCAGGTACATACTAGAACAGCGCATGCCATTTGTATGATTTTTAAATAATTAAATGAAGACAACTTGAGAACTAGGGTACCTGAACCAATCAAATTTGTAATTGGATCCAAATAAATGGATCTGAACCTGACCCAGTTATTGGTTGGCCCAAATTCTGAATCAAGATCTGATTAAATCAGGTGATATAACTTGTGTATCCATGGATCCGGGCACCCATTGAAAAATTAATCGCCCACATATGGGTGGGCCCCAAAACAGGAAATGCTAGCATGGTTTCATATTATTCTATTACAAGCAATAATTTTTGAACATATCATTAGATGTTTGCCTGTCCACTGCTCTGAGTCTGTTGTTTCCTTGTATTGTTTTCGATTATTGTCTTTCCTTGTGTTTTATAATTCCCTGCAACCAGGCTGTCCGAAGGAAGAATCCAGCTATCATCACGACCACCAATATCGCAGATATCCCTCCTGAATTGGTGAATCCAGATGCTATCGAGTTAGTTTCTGATATCAGACGGGAGTATGCCACAAAGCTCGAAGAGGTTAGATATATCTTGTGTTGATATGATGCCCCATCTTGGGACTGGTTGTGTCTTAATAGTCTTCCCTGTCAGACGATCCTTCCCGTCCAATGTAAGTGGACAGTACAACCATCGCTCCATATTTAACAGGGTATTTCCATCTGCAATTTGGTCCATCCTATAAACAATATGAATCAAAAAAAGGTGGGCCCCATGGGGACAGTGGATTGGGCTGAGCAAATGCTCAATTGGAAACTGTGTATTTCCTCTTTGTTATATTCTTCTCTTTAATAAATTTCATGCATGGTAGTTGGCTGCCCACCTTGCAGTCCCAGGAGCGTGCTAGAAAACTCCGAGCAGACCTAGCTACTGAAGAGCAGCGTGGGCAAGAACTCGGTAGAATTCTGAAGGAGATACTTCCGGATCCGAAAACATCTGAAACACAAAAATCACGACCAAGGAGAAAGGTAATGCTTGATATTCTTGCAATATCACTTCTCTTCTCACTGGGGTAGGATTGCAAAACTTATTCTCTGGCATGTGTATGTGAGATCTGTGCCATTCATCTTGTGGGGCCTAAAGTTTACGTGTCGCAGCCCAAAAATTGAGTTATGTGATTCGGGCTGAGCATATCCATACAGTGGGCCACATATCCATACTGAATGTCAACAATTAGTCAATTCCTTTTAACTGGCCATTCTTTTCATTCATTCATAACACACTAGGTGATGTAGCACATATGTTGTGGGGCCCACCAGATGAATGGGCTGATTTAGTCTCAGAGGTAGGTTCTCCAATATTACCCTTCATCATTTGTTTATGAGATCCAGGCCATTCATCTGGCAGGTATCGCTAAAGTGCTGTGGCCCAGAAATTGGGTTATTCGATTCGGGTTTAGCCGATTCATCCAGTGGGAGACGCATCTAATCAAATGTGAATTCCTTTTAACTGTCTTTTTTCCCCTGTACATTCATATCATATTTGATGACTAGCCCAGCCTGATTTGCATGCAATGGCATATGCAAGGTGGGGCTCACCAGTCAAATGGGCTGGATTTCGCACATATATGCCACACTGACACATTCAAGGAGAGAAGGATTTGGATTGCTGCTACTCTTCTCTTGCACTATTAGCACATTTGTGTTGATGATTCTTCTCTAATTCAAAATAATAACTCAGCGGGTTGAAACTATGATGGCAGACTAGCATAGAACGGAGGAAGATGTCCAAGCGTTTGACAGATGAGGCAATGAATTATTTTGATGAGTGTGTATCGATATCAACTTTTGATAGTTCTGATTTCTCAGCACCAGAGGACCCGCCATTCGGCTCAGTTGCTGTTACTCCAATGGCTGGAAATAGGATTTTCCCGTGCAGAAGTTCAAGCGCCTCAACTAACCAGGTCTATGATGGTCATCTTAGCCATCCCAAGGTTTGTTTTCCTTCAAAAGCTGCTTTATTAATTTTTCTTCTCCGAAAGTGGTCTTTGAAATCTGAAGTGTTCTATGAGCTGACAACTAGTTTGATTTGGCCTGCATCATTTTTAGATTTTTTTTTTTTTTCCAGGAGGAAAAAGACGCCGGTTCCTCCTTGTAAAATAAGTTTATTCTTTGAGGATTGCACGTGGGCCCCACCATGGTGTCATCCAGCTTGTCCATTAGGGTTGCCCCACCACACAAGAAATTTGGACAGCCCAAAAATCAGGCTGATCCAACCATCATCTGGGCCACCTTGTGAATTTGGAGGTTTTTGGTAGTTGATCATTTTCTATGGTGTGACTCACCTAGTTTTTGGATAGGCCTGCTTTTTGGTGCATCTTGTTGCCTTTGTGAGGTCCACTTAATGCATGGGATAGATGGCATACACACAACACAGTGGTTCCCACACAGGCAATTGTGTACAAGCAAATTAGTAACTCTTACATGCAGGTGAATAAGGTAGAATAAGCTTATTCTAGGACTTTTAGATGAATAGGCCTCAAGCAAAAATATGAAATAGGGATTTCAGGAAGTAGACAAGTGTGTTGGCTACTTGCAGCAGTAGGATATTGAATCCTACTCCCACTCATGCACATATGTGCAAGATCTGGGCCTTCATCAGGTGGGCCCCACTGTGTTTGTACGTGTTGTGGCTGCTGGGCTACACGAGTGCAAAGAAAGATGGATCGTTTTTGACAGGGTTGACTAATGGTCCACAGTTGACGTGTATGTGTGGCTCATTTGAGATGGTCGAATCAGCCATTTTCAACATATGTATGGCGTGGCTCACCTCATTTAAACAGTGTGGATCTCGCCCTGGCATGCCACTGCATGCATGTGGATCTCGCCCTGGCATGCCACTGCATGCATGGAAGATTCAATATCCTTCTCTTGCAGGTAGCCTCACCAGGGCTCATGGTACTAGTATTACCTTGTGCAAATTGTAAGGTCATGCATCAAAGTAACAAAACAAACTCAAAACACTGGAAACCTCTCTAGTTGTGAGGAATTATAGGATATTCAACCCGAGGCTTTGCATGGCAATCGCAGGTTTTCAATTCTGATCCAACAAGTTGGACCCATGCTTTGAGAGCCGCCTCCACCAATCTGTTGCATCCCTCCATGGTTGGACCATGCCCAAAAAAAGGTTATTGATAGGGGAACTGTAGTCTTTCAATCTGTGGCCTACATAGATGGTTATGGAGAGATACAACAATGGTCTGCACTCAACTAAAAGAAGTCCAAGGATTGCTGGCTTGATCTTCTGGTCTGGAAGATTCTTGGGACATGGTTCATCCGTGATGGGACTGAAAAAAAAACGGTGGCCTGGATTTCTAAAGCGTGGTCCCACTTGTCAGAATTGAAAACCTATGAATACAGTACCAACAATCTTCTTTAACATCTAATCTGTTGACGTGCTGAAGTAGTTTAATTGGATAGCTGTTCCATTGAGTTCATCGGACACCACTTAGAAGAGTCCTTTATCATGTGTTTTGAGGTCTAAGAGATGTAATACCAGGCTAGGAACATGATTATAGGAATAAGGAGCATGTTTGGAAGTTCCTCATGAATTGAAGGTGGGCCAAATGCTGTCTTGCCCAAACATTTTTTTTCCCGATTTTGTATAATAGTTGAAACAAGCAAAATATTATCTTGAGGGTGGAAAATAAAGAATCTGCCTATCTAATGTCATGTTTTCCACACCACCCACCCACTGAGAGATTTCAACCATATATCAATTTTCCCCCCCCCCCCCCCCCCCAAAAAAAAAAAAAAAAAAGAAAAAAGAAAAAGAGAGACCTAATCACCTGCATGCATGGCACCAAAACTTGTGGTACCATACCATCTTTCCCAAGAAATGTTAGGCCCTGCCACAAAGATCATCTAACAAAAAATTAGGTGCTCTGCTCATGAATTGGGTCGCACAGCTGGAATCAATGGACAACTGGTGGTCTGACTCAACATACAGGTGCGGTCCACGTAGTCAGTGAATCAATCTGTTTTTCAAGAAGAATGATCTTGGGGGAAGATGAGTGGCATGTTAGCGGGAAAGATGACAGGATGCCTGTAGTTGGTACCATTGCCTGTAAGTGATCAGTCCTCTTATGCTACATGAATGGTATGTTGGCGAGAAGGGTGATATGGTGCCAGAAGTTGCATACCGTTGCCTGTAAGTGATTAGTTCTCATTGAAGGATGCTGCACAAGTGAAACTGCAAACACTCACAGAAATCAAGGATGTTTCCTACTACCCGTAGGAAGTTGCCCTCAAGTTGCAGTTATGTTTCTTTTGAGTCCAACTTGAAAATAACATCGTGGATTGAAATATCCGCATCATAGCGGCCGATACAGGCTATCGTAGCTTAATACGATATGCAGTTCGGGGCAGTACTGGCCCCAGTTAAATGAATGGGTTGTATCGGCCCTTATCGGGTTGTATCAGCTGATACAGATCGATATAGACTGATACCACGGTAAATTCTCTTTAATATATATATATATATATATTATTATTATTATTATATTATTATTATTATGACCCATTTGTTTCAATTTCAACTGGTTAAGCCGATAGACAACATTCTTATCAAAGAAAAGGTCGGATACACCATGAGGGAGGGAGGGACTTAGAATGCCAATAAGAATGCTAGTAAATCTCCATTTGGTTATCGCCACTTTATTAGACTTCTAATTTCAATTCAATCAGTGGTGCATCCAAACAAACCCTTAAAAATTCTAACTAATTCTCAATTGATTGTTCTGCTCGCAGGAATTTGATAATCAATCACAATGCTCCCTCGGCTATGGAAGTTTTGATCCGACAGCCAGCAGCAGTAGTAATGAGAGCGGCAAACCAATTCATGCAAATGGTAACCAATCCAATCCTGCAGGTTCCAATGCGGATTTTGGTGGGAATCTTCAGTTCCCATTTTTGTCCATGGAAACAGAGGGGATTCACAACATACAGAATTACATTAAGAAGTTTGAAAAGGATTTCCAGAAGGAAGGCAGGGAACATCGGAGCACAAGGTCGAGCTACAATGCGGATGACTATGATTCGAGTCAGTCGACTGAGAAATTGCTATTTGACCAGGTGATCTTTAGGAACAGAATAAGGTATGGGGGTCTGCTTCTATGTGATGTTCGGATTTGTTGATACACCTTTGGGCCTGTTTGGATGCACCCCAAAATGAGAATGAGGAATATTGCCCCACTTGGGTGCAGTTTCTCAGGGGTGCACTCCAGTGCTACCAGTAACACCAAAAGCTTACTGCAGTATTGGGCAAATGTGGGGCCAGTGATGTGTTCATGGAATCCAACCCATTCATAAGATGCGTAATCTTAGAAACACTCGGATACCAAAATCAGCCCGATCCAAAATTCAGATGGGCCACAGCACAGGGAATATTTTGAGAGGGAACGCTCACCAGCGTGGGGGGGCGACCATGTTGTTTATATGTAGTCAAGGCCATTCAGCATTGGGGTGGCCATATAATCAAGGCTATTCAGAACAAAATTCAGGATGTTTTACAACTCAGGTGGGTCCCTGTGAAATTCAAGGGTGGTTGTTCCCTCCCATGTCATTCCCTTTTTTGTGGCCTGCTTTGTTTTGGATCGGGCTGAGTTTTGGGTTCTAGTGGTTTTAGGTGACCTACCTGATAGACAGGTTGGATGGTGTGAATACATTACATGGGCCCCACACCCAACTGGTGCCACCGTAAGCTTGCGGTGGTATCGGTATTACTGGAGCGCGCCCCAGTTTCTAAATGTCCCCTTTCTCATACCACCTTGATGTGGGTGATAATGGGCCACCCCATATCATTACATTTCCATCTGAAGTGGGGGACATGTGGGGTCCACCTGGCAGTTGGCGGATGTTTCGAATAGGCCCTTGTGCTTGTATGTGACTGCTTTAGGAGGACTTCATCCTTATGCAGGAGATCTTATTTACAAAGTTGCAGTTTTTGTATGCATGGCATGACAGTATGCATCTGTATTTTGTAATTTAAGGGAACTATTGTGTCATGATTGAAGTATCATCAAACTTTCCATGACCCCCATACCATTTATGGTTCATTGATCCGGACTGTTGATGTTATGGGACCCACCGCAGATGAGGGATGGCCCAAAACTCTTCTATCAAATACTAGCCATCAGATGCATATACTTTCTTCTTCTTCTTCTTCTTTTTCCCCTTCACTGTTTGTGTTTCTTCCTTAACCATCTATTTTTGGGATACTGTTTGAAGGATTAGGAATATATGATCCAGGAGACTTTTAGCCCCCACAATCTAGACCATAAGATCACATTGTAATTCCTATTTACATAAAGGGAACTAATGTTTTCATCCCCTTGTACACAATTTTTTTTTTCCTATTCTTGATGTTACTGGTACAGAAATGTGTGATGTGCAGTGCAAATGGCAAGTTTCATTATCAATCTAGTCATCAACCACATCATCATCATCTAAGATAGTCTTTTCTTACTACTTCCATCCTGATCCACCTTTATGTGGTTTGTGTAGTTGGATTGCATGTTGACGTGGCAAAGTTATATGGGCCGCACTGATATGTACATGTTATATTGGCCCTGTCCATCCATCTTTCCATATCATTTTAAGGAATGAGCCCAAAAATGAGATAGATCCAAAGCTCAAGTGGACCACACCACAGGAAACAGTGGTGATTGAACCCATACTATTGAAAATTTCTTGGGGCCATGGAAGTTTTGGATAAAGATGATATTTGTGTTTTCCCTTCATCCTTATGAACTGTTTGGATGGCAAATGAACATCATGGTGGGTCCTAGGAAGGTTTCACCGATGGGCATCATTGTCCCACTGCTTTATGTGGTGTGGTCCACTTGAGCTTTTGATCTACCTCATTTTTGGGATCATGGATGGACCCTGTTATATAACACATATATCATGGTAGGCTCATAAAACTTTGCCATGTCGACACAACGTGCACTTACACACCCATTGGCACCTTTGATTTAGTGCGTTTCGAAATCTCAACAAAATACTTAGTTTTCAAAGCAATTGGGAGGCAAATGCCTTTTTTTCCCTCTTATTTTAAGAGTAGGAGAGTTGCACCGGTAACAAAGGTCTCTCTAGGCTACTAATTCATTGGACACATGGCATGATAACAATATTCCAAAACAATCCAATTATCGGCTGCAATATTAAGATCGCATGAATGGAATGATCTAAAACATCAAAACGTTGGACATCTAAATGGACGGTTAAAAAAATGTTGGTAAGTCGCTTGTTTGTGATCCACGCATTGGTGGCTCACATAAGGCTCTGAATTTTCCACCTGGTCCCAACACTGAGCTATGTGGTGTGGACATAGATTGAAATCCGAATGTGTACTGAGTTATTTAGTATGCTTTTATCATACTGAGTAAACTTTGTTAGGGCCGCCGTGAATGTATGTGATTTATCTATGCCATCCATCCATTTTCTAGCTCATTTTAAGGGTTGAGCCTTGAAGCATATCCAAAGCTCAAGTGGACCATACCACAGGAAAAAAAAAATAGAAATAATGATTTTCACCATTAAAACTTTTCTAGGGCCCATAGTGATATTTATTTGTCATCCAACCTGTTAATAAGATTGTGGACATGGGTGAAGGGAAAACACTAATACAAGCTTGATCCAAAACTTCTATTGCCCCCAAGAATTTTTCAATGGTAGACACTCAATTCACATTGTTTCCTATGGTGTGGTCCACTTGAGCACAGGATATGCTTCATTTTTGGGTTCAAGCCCTAAAATTATCTTGTAAAATAGATGGGCGGTGTGGATAAAATATATAAACTGCGGTGGATCCCATAGAGTTTACTTAGTTCGCAATCTGCTTTCACACAAATTGAGTGAGGTCCTCACCATCCTTAATGGTAGCTGGTGTTGACAATGTGGCCAGATCTGTGTGGAAAAATAATGTTAAAAACAGTAGACAAAAATTCAAAAAATAGAAAGTAAGGAAAGACTTATTGTTTTGAGTATGAGGCGTTACCGAATCATTTTGCGAGAAACCAAATTTGCTCTCCTCGACTGCATACCAAGTACAACAAGAATCATGAACAATTGTTATTCATAATACAATGACTATGACCCAGTCCCTACAATGCACTCGGCATACATGGGGCTCGAATCAATGTGCAAACTTTAAACCGAAGTGAGTTAGCTCAGTGGTGAACTCACTTGCAAAGAAGCCAAAGATAGTTTGAAGAAGCAAAGAGAAAATGAATTTTCCAAATGAATGAATCGTGAGTATTTTCTCAGACTAAGACCGTCGATGTGAGTGTACTCTGTAGACACCTCACTCCAAGCCAATAAGCTAATCGAGTTTGAACCAATGGATGGTAAACCAAAACCCTAATCCTATAAACCTAAGCCCTTGGAACCCTAATCCTAAATCCTAAACTCAGCCCAATCAACCCAGTTGATCTAATCCTAAAACCCCAGAGCCTTGAGTCAACTCACCGAACTAACTCGCTGAGTCAACCCATCCGGCCAGCCTACCTAGTCCAAACAACCCAGTCAACTCACCTAGTTATGCCCAAACCAAAGCCTAAAATCAAGCCCAATCAGAGTACAATGCATAACCTCAATGAGTGAGGGAGGTGGCTTGCCGAAGGAGGAGTTACAAGTATGGATCGGCAACAACTTAGTTTCCACTAGCCACGTGGCACTCTCTCTCTTTGGGCTGTCATCCCTCAAGCATGTGAAATCCATTTTTTTACAGCATGTAAGTGTGCATTTGGTGTGTATTTACTCTGATGTCAATCTCCTTACCTAAATTATCCTTTTATCATCTCATCCAACTTATGAGATGATGCCATGTGGTAATTTCCACTCCTAGCCTTTCAATCACCTTTTTCCCCCAGACTTTGCAAGAATTACAAGAGAATCGAGTTTAGGGGTTACAAATAACCTCCTCTCATTCTCATTCTCATTTTAAGGCATCCACTACATCTAAGCACCCCTCCTCATCCCTTAGGGCCTTAACCATCTAGCTATCCCACCACCAAGAAGAGAGAGAGAGAGAGAGAGAGAGAGAGAGAGAGAGAGAGAGAGAGAGAGAGAGAGAGAGAGAGAGTCCAACCCGGGTCTAGCCAAACCTAGCCAGAGTCTGAAACTCCTAAGCCACCCAAGTCCTAATCTGAACTACTCGATCTTGCCCTTGCGACATTACCGTTCACTCAACCATTCAAGTTTCAATCACCTACATCTAAGACGGGGCATTAGCATTTTGAAACACTCATTCCCTTCTCTCAAACCCCCCCTCCCCCCTCCCTACTCCTTAAATATATCATCACTGTATTGCATTTAATTGTTTTCTTGTATCTAATTGGCGTATGTATGCTCTATGGCTTGCCGATATAATCAAAGCCTGTCCATCTTAAACCCAACCAGTTAGTCATCGTTTTATCATAAGCATCATTATAGCATTGAGCATCCCACACATCACATTTCTACATACTTTACACCATACACTCAGTTGGCTTAAATGCACGCTTTGTGGCTTGCCGATATAATTGGATCATATCCATTAGAAATTTGGATCGATTAGCTACCATCATTCTTGCATTACATCCCATCTTTTGTGTCTGAGAACTAACCATATTCATTAGAAATTAGTCAGATCTTGTGAAGTAAAGACTATACACCTGTACAGGCAGAGTGGGTGCTTAACACCATCCCTCTCTGTAAGCATTGTCCTTTACTCAGAATTTCTAAAATGCAAACTCAAAAGTCATTTTACAGCTAATGATCATCAGATTTTCAATCATAAGCGCTTTTACAAGGTCTAATTGACTGTATAATCGATGTAATTGGTTAGTAGCGATTTTAATCAAACATAACAACATCTTACTCCCAAAAGCCCTCAAGAGATGCAACTCGTGGTTAGCGAGTCGATTCCCTCACCCGGGATCCATCATCCACATACTCTCAGTCCCTGCATAAACTGATACAGGGATGAACGTGATGAGGTCGATTACTGTCTTCCTCAAGGATAACTGCTCCGAATCCACATGGCTTCTCTGGACTCCTCACAGAGACTTCTTTAATCCACGAGGAAAAGAAATAAAAATAATTCTAAAATATTTGAAATAAATTTGTTCATGATTGAAATAAATAAATCTACAACCCTTTAAATAGGGATACCGAGACTTGGAAGAAGTTTAGGAATTAAACTATAACTAAAACTCCCAAAAATCCGTAACTTACTATAAATAGTAAATTTACTATTTATAGTAAGTGTCCTATGTGCCTTAATCATGTTACTCTCCTAATTTTTCTAAACACTTTTCATGTTAGACACAACTCCTAAAGCCCAACAGATGAAGAGTTACAATTAAAACAAAAGTTATTAAAAATAGTAAAAATAGAAATAAACAGGGAATTCGACTGTTGATATGATGAATTATTGCAAATTCGGCATGGGTAACCAGGCATAGCTAGGTTGGTTGGCTAAAGTAGCTTGTCCTACCCCAAAATCATATACGGTATATCGAGTAACTCATTTCGGTTTGCGAGATATGCATGTTTTAAGGTACCAACGGTCTTGATGATTTCTGCCTCCGATCGGGCATTCTCTAGTTCATCTTGGTCATGAAAATGTCTGCGATCCGCTCTACATCAGTCCCCTCCACTTCAAAAGAACTCGTCATCGAGTTCTTATGCTGCTTCGGTTCTTGATACTCGGTCTGATGCGCTGTAACGCTACCCGGATCAAAAGTTATGATCAATTTAAGGTCCACCTTCTTTTGGTCTAACCATGCTAGGAATGTATATGTGGCACATTCTACATTAGACCCCTTCACTTGGAAAAAAAAAAACTCGTCCTCGAGTTACTCAAGGGACTTGGTTCATGATTATGAGATAACTTCTGACGTCGATGTTTATTAGCCCTTTTTATTTTACTTGGCATTAGGATTTTGAGCTGACACAATACTTGTACTCATGCTTTCCTTGACTTGACTAGTATCGATCAGTTCCTTCACTTCTGCCTTCAAGATCTCACATTCTTTTTTATAATGTGGGCAATTAAGCAAATTTGCCCCTGAGACGGATCAATGCAGTTTTGTATATCTCGTATATGAGGCAATTTATTAGGGAGTTCATTGAGCACAGTCGTCTTAAATTCCTGCAACACTGGTTTCAAATCCTTTGGGATGTTCACAAGCTCCATATATTTTTTCTTTTCAACTAATGCATCCACATCTCTTGTTTCCTTAGATTGTTTAATGAAGTCGTGTTTGGGTATGAGAGACTGTTCCTCAACTTTAGAAGTCTTGAATTGTTTCTCTGTTCCCATAAGGATGAGGCCAACCTTTCTACCATCTTTAATAAACATAAATACGTTATCCCAACCTCTATACGTAGCATCAATATTATTTTGTCATGGTCGACCAAGTAACATATGACAAGCTTCCATATTGACTACATCATAAAGTACTTGATCCTTATAATTTTTACCGATTGAAAAATGAGACAGTGCACTATTCGGTTACCTCTGTTTTGTTGACCTCCTTAATTCATCCAATCATGTATGGAGATGGATGCTTTTCTGTTTTCAGTTGCAGCTTTTCCACCACTATTTTGACATGAGATTCTCACTACTCCTGACATTGATGATCACATTACAGACTTTTTAGCTTACAGTACACCTCGTTCGAAAGATGTTTTCTTGCTGTAAATCCATTTTTACCTTTGATATGTACAATGAATTCTTCACAATCAAAGTGGTGGCCTATGATTCACCATCATTGGGTGGTGCTCTACGGAAATCAGTGTTGTGTCGTACAACGAGCACGACCAGTTGAACATCGCCTTAGGCTTGGGGCAAAATTAGCACATCCGCAATACGGTTGAGGTTGCCTGCAGTACTTACATGGTCAACCGACTCTCCCAGTGGAAAACTTCCATTCTTTCCGAAAGATAGCGAATCCCTAGATGTCTACGAGGTTTTGGTTCATACCTTTGTTGTTTGCCATCGGCCCGAGGGGAGTCCTCGCTCTGATATTAATTGACGCAGGGATGAATGGGATGAGGTCGATCAGCGTCTTCCTTAAGGATAACTACTCTGAATCCAAGGATCTTCTCTGGACTCCTCACATAGATTTCTCGAATCCACAAGGAAAAGAAATAGAAATAATTCTAAAATATTTGAAATAAAGTTGTTGATGATTGAAATAAATGAGTCTACAACCCTTTAAAGATGGATATGTCTTGGAAGAAGTTTATGAATTAAACTATAACTAAAACTCCCTAAAATTCGTAACTTATTATAAATAGTAAATTTACTATTTATAGTAAGCGTCCTATGTGGCTTAACCAAGTTATTCTCCTAATTTCTCTAAACACTTTTCATGTTGGACACAACTCTTAAAGCCCAACAGATGAAGAGTTACAATCAAAACAAAACTTACTAAAAATAGAAATAAACAAGGAATTTGACTGCCGATCTAATGGAATCTCGCAAATTCGGGGTGGGTGGCTAAAGTAGCTTGTCCTACTCCAAAATCATACATGGTATGTCGAGTAACTCATTCTGGTTTACGAGATATGCCTATTTTAAGGTTCCAACAGTCTTGATGACTTCCGCCTATGGTCGGGCCTTCTCTAGTCCATCTTGATCATGAAAACGTCTGCGATCCGCTCTACATCATAAACTTATACCCAAAACCAACCTGAGGCATATCAACTCCCACGCATGTGGTCAAAGGCATAGGTTAGGGTTAATAGCATATCTCTCCCATACCACATTGGCATGCCCTTGAAAAAAGCTCAGGCCTTGTGCAAAAGTTCTCTTATAAACATAAAAAATTTCTTATAAATAACTCATTTGAGACAAATAAGTTTGGTTTCTGATCAATTATAAGTAGCCCTATATATATATATATATATATATATATATATATATATATATATATATAGATGGTCACCGCACCTTTTTCGTGAGCACCAATGAGCACCTTTACACGTGTCATGTGCACAAAATCGAAGTCCAAGTGATGCGCACTCCTTGAAATGCCATATCAATTTTCACCTGATACAAAACTCTGGTGGGCCATGGCAAAAGGAAACAGTTTCCTCCTTGATTTGCATTTCTCTTTGCTATGACTCACCGAGTCATGGATCAAGTGAAAATTGGGCCTATGGCATTTCAAGGGGTGCAGCATCACTTGGACCGTTCGGATTTTTGTGCACATGACACGTGTTCAAAGGTGCTCATTGGTGCTCACGTACGTGAAAAGGTGCGCAGGTGACCATCTCCTATATATATATATATATATATATATATATATATATATATATATATATATATATAACCTAAAAAGAGCCTGCGCACATCCATAACCACGGTCGGCCTCATCGCATCCCTTGGTTTTCGGGGGACGCGGCTTTCGCGCGAAAGTCCCTGCGCTGTAAACGTAGGTGGGCCCACAGTAATGTTTGTCAAGAATCCGCTCCATCTATCCTTTTTGTGATCTCATTTTAAGAAATTAGACCAGAGATTAGACCAAAATTTAAAAGGATCCAAGACGCAAGTGGGCCGTGAAAATTCTACCGTTGAAACCTTCCTAGGTTCGACAGAGATGTTTACATGCCATCCATACCGTTAATAACGTCATCCCTACTGGGACTAATTGAAAACACAAATACTAACATGATTTAAAACTTCTGTTGGCCCACAAATATTTCAACTGTGGACGTTCAATTATCCCGTTTTAGGCACACTTGAGTATTAGATAGGTTCATTTTTAGCCTCATATGTCCTAAATGCACTCACAAAACGGATGGACGGGAAGGATTTCTCACAAACATCACAGTGGGCCCCACCTGGGCTCCCAGCGCAAGAACTTCCTACGAAAGGCTTTAGCAGGAAATCCGCGTCCGTGTTGGGGGCAGTCGGCATTGAAGTGGACGTGGTTTGGCCGGTGAACCCAACAACAACCAACTACCAGGGGTCAAAGATTTGCGGTCCCCACTCATGCCATTTTGCCAGCCCATTTTAAGGGAGTGTACGACGGTCCACCGCAATTTTTATTTCCCATCCAACCTATTCATAAAGTCGGACGCGGATTTCCTGCGAAATCCTTTCGCAGGAAGTTCCTGCTCTGTGATGCTGGGTGGGGTCCACCGTGGTGTTTGTAATAAATCAATTCCGTCCATCCGTTTTCCGAGCTCATTTTAGGACATTCTACAGAAAAAGATGTGGATTCAAAACTCAAGTGGGCCATACGAGAGGGAAAATTGGGGAAAGAGTTTTATACCGTTGAAACCTTCTTGAGCTCCACCTTGATTTTTATATGCCATCCAAACGGTTTATAAGGTCATTCCCACTGGGATGAAGCGAAAACACACAAAAATTAGCATGATAAGAAACTTTCATAGCCTTAAAAATATTTCAACGGTGGTAACTGAATCGAAACTGTTTCCTCTCGTATGGTCCACTCAAGTTTTGTATGCATCTAATTTTCTGTAAAATACCCTAAAATGATCTCAGAAAACAGATGAACGGAGTGGATTTATGACAAACATCAAGGTGGGCCTCACCTAGCATCGAAGTGCAGGAGCTTCCTGCAAAAGGCTTTCGCAGGGAATCCCCGTCCTATAAAGTCACGTAACCCAAACTTCTATGGAAGCGGATTGGCTACTCCCCCTGCCACCAGCCCCGTGGCTGGTGGTCGGCACTCTGTCGGCCCCACCATGATGTATGTGTTTAATCCATTTCGTTCATCCATTTTTACATATCATTTTAGGTTTTGATTCAAACAATGAGAGGGATATAAATCTAAAGTGGACCACACCACAGGAAAACAATAGTAATTAGATATCCACCATTAAAATCCTTCTAAGCCCAATGTACTGTTTATTTGACATCCAAATCTGTTGATTGGGTCATATAGGCCCAGATAAATGGAAAAAACAAATATCATCTTGATCGACACTCATTCAACACTGTTTCATGTAGTGTGGTCTAGTTGAGATTGGGATATATCTCATTTTTGGTCACATAACATAAAATGATCTAAAAAAATAGACGGACAGCATGGATGAAACACATACATCATGGTAGGGCCGACATAGCACCGACCACCAGCCATTGGCTGGTTGGAAGGGCGTAGCCAATCCGTTTCCAACTTGTATGGGACGCGGATTGCGTACTACCCCCGCCCGTCCCAGCTCCGAACGGGCAGGTTTGTGGGCGGGCTCACCATGATGTATCTGTACATCTGAACCGTTTATTCATTTTCTCATATTATTTTAAGGTATCAACACAAAAATGAGGCACATCCAACGCTCAAGTGGACCACACCAAATAATAAGCTTGGTTGCATTAAAACGCACATAGCATTAAATGTCAGTTGCATTAAATGCAAGAGTCATCTATGTTGTGGTTTATTTGATCTGCCTCATTTTTGTTTGGATGCTTAAAATAATACGAGAAAAGCGATGGACGGTTAGGATGTACAGATACATCACGGTGGGCCCGCCCACAGACCTGCCCGTTCGGAGCTAGGGACGGGCGGGGTAGTACGCAATCCGCTTCCACTTGTATGGCGCTCAAGAAATTTTCAACGGTAAACATTTAATCCTCACTTTTTTCTATGATGTGGTCCACTTGAGCTTTGCATCTGGCTCATTTTTAGATTAGATCCTTAAAATGAACTATCAAAATTGATGGACGGCGTGGATAAAACACATACATCATGATGGGGCAACGGAGCTTTGACACCAGATAACTGGCTGGAGGTCCGATCACCAGCCACGCTGCGCCATTGAACACGTTTTTCAAAATAGCCACCGTATTTGGATTGAAATTGCCAAACTGCCCTTGTCGTATCTAGAGCCCACCTGCGTATGCAATAAAGACACGTCAAAGCATTACGTTCTGGAACTGAAATCCTGAGGATTCTGTGAGAGTAGAATCTCGGTTCTAATGCCACGTCAGCCAACGTGGCGTGTGATTTGCAAGCCACTCATCAGGTGGGCCCTATTGATGTAACCATGGGTGACGACCAAGTTAAACAGTAGAGCCATTTCTCCACCGTCCACGTGGCAAAGTGATGTATCAATCCAGACTGTCCATCTAAATCGTGATGGCCATCTTTTTTGTTTTTCACTTTCGCTTGAAGAGTTTCGCTATCTACCGTTGATTTGAAAATCACTGATTAGATGCCCAGGATCACCTGATCAATATGTAATTTAAACCATCTCCAATCCACGGTAGGGAAAATTAGATGAACGGTTCCGATTTAAAATTCACCCAGCCATATTTACTGCACAGAGATGGCTCTACCCTGCTCGAGTTCTACATGCCTCTACTTATCATCTCCCACGTTCAAAATGTACATGGCGGTCCCCTGATGACCCTCATTTTCTCCCGTAAGATCTGATGAACGGGACAGATTTTCATACACGTGCGACATCGGCACACGTGTCGGATCTACGGAATCGAAATCGTAGACGCGTGACTAGCCCTTAGGCCCACCGACTAGAACTGCTCCGTTTTCAAACTGCAAAAAGAGAATGTAGGTTGGACCCCGGAGATTTTAACAAATTACGTACTTGACCCTGCAGCCCACGCCACATTGCAACGAAATAGGGGGTTTTAAACTCCTGTGTAAGTTCACCACCATTTAAAAAAAAACACTACTGATCATTCAACCTTAGATGCATCAAAATCATACAGCAATCCAGACCGTGAAAATAGCTGGCCTCATCATATACAGAGCAAACCAAAAATTAAAATGATAATATAATAGAAACTCCCCGATCTGGCCTATGGAATTTACACCACTCACTATTATACTTATAACCATCCTTTCGATTGGATGGTTGAGATAACCCGTCCATACAGGAAGACAGCAAGTCACCACCATTTTTGAAACGCTGGTTAACCACAAATAGGAGTTTAGTCCACGAAAATAGCTTGCAAGAAACCGTTTGGTTAGCCATGGTTTAAAACCTAACCCCAGTTTTCTAATTAGGCAACCTAATTTCCCAGTCACTAGAAAATGATTTTACAACCATGGTAGATAGACTGGAGACTAACAACCTTGACATACCCTTTACACATTATTCTTTTGTAAGTTGACAATGGTCCCTGCATCTAGACCGTTCATCTCATGGGCCCCACTATTTCGCATCCTTAAATTGTGGCCGTCCAAAATGGACGCTGATTTGGTGGGTCCACCGAGGTCAGTGGATCCGTGACTGTGGGGCCCACCCTGATGTATGTGTCTTATATCCACACCGTCCATCCGTTTTTCCATCTCATTCTACGATATGAGCCCAAAAATGAAGCAGACCCAAATATCAGGTGGAACACACTATAGGAAACAATGGTGACTGACCATTTCAATCTTCTTGTGGGCCACAAAAGTTATGAATCAAGCTGATATTTTTGTCTTCCCTTCATCGAGTCCTATGAATTTTTTAATGGTGGGCGTTCAATCAATGTTGTTTCCTGTCGTATGGTCCACCTGAGATTTGTATCTGCTGCGTTTTTGGGATCATTAACTAGAATAACCTCGAGAAACCGATGGACGGTGTGGATATAAGACACATCTATTACAGTGGGCCCCACGGTCAGGGATTCACCGAAGCCGCGTCCGTAGAAAATATCCCTGAACAGGGATAGTTTTTGGTATCTCACATAGCACAGCACAGGGGTAGTTTGGTCAGAAACAAAATAAAAGCCCGCCAGAGAAGAGCTAGAAACTCTAAATTGACCAAAATGCCCCTAAGATTTTTTCAGCTTATTACGGCGCATTACTAATTCTCAGTAAAAGACAAACGACAATTTGAGGGTATTTATGTCATTTTACAAATCCGCCATTTGTTTATTACAAAAATAGGACCGCACTGCTGATTCTCCCTGTTTTGGGCAGTAACAAGGCTATGGTTGTAATTCTGTGGAAGAACAGAGGTGGATGTTTACGAACCCCTGCACGCACCGTCTGTCCATGTGCACACGCCGCAAGCGTGCCAAATGCCAAGCGTGTGGAGAATCTGATGGCCACGTTTGCCAAACTACCATACGTGTGGAGCATCTGAAGTGTCCACAAGGTGACCCATACCATGAGGATGATCCTAAGAAAAAAAATGATGATAGTGGAGCCGTCCATTCTTTTAGTATAGTGATGGCTAAGATGAAGAGTGGAGGAGCTTGATTTTTATGGTGGGCCCATCCTATGCACTGTTCAGATTTTTGGTGCTAGCACGTTTGATACGTGTGGAGATAGGTGCGAGTGCAGTGATAGCGTATCTCCGGATATACACAGGTTCGTTTGGAGTTCCTCACACGTGTTGCATTAATCAGGTTCGTTAAATGCAAACAGAAAAAGGATCAGGTTAATTAAATTCAAACATTGATCGCATACGTTCGGACATATGTGAGTTTCCATAGGCTTGAGATTTCGTGGGAGCCACAGTAAAGTATATTAGGAATCCAAACCGTTCATCAGTTGTGCTGTTGCATTTTGATCGTACATTCCAAAATCATGACCGATCCCAGCCCAGTAGAGTCATCTGATAAGATGAAATAATGATTGTACATCTATTATAGTTTTCGATTCTGATGAATGGATTGGATCGTATGAAAATAGCATTTTGAACCCAACGCACAATCTGAAAGATTCTATGGTGGACGTTTCTCCTCCCATTGCTCTATGTTGTTCCTTTCCTTATGACCAACTTGAATTTTTTATTAGACTGATTTTTATACGATGTCTCTAAATGGCTGGGATCATATGATGGACGGTTCGGATGGAATATAGAAGTAACGGTGCGGCACACATAGATCGAACGTGTGGGTGAGTTATTTTATACTCTGGCAGAGTATAACGCTTGATGCACAGGCTATAAGAAATTCTATCCATGGCATATATTAACTCACAATTAACCGGCTAAGTTGTGAACCCACTGTTACTAAGCCATGCTCCCAAAATCCTTTTACTTGAACTATCCTAGCCTCTGATTCATGTACACGTGGCATTTTGGAATAGGACCATTGGCCTATTTCATTTTCAACCGTTCCAATTAATGTCCACCGATCCGACAGTCAGATAATCAAATAAGCGTAATTATTGCTTCATTATACATCTAAACCAGTACACATAATTTGGACTAATTACATACTACATATGCAATTTGTAAGTGATTTTTAAGTGCCTGTGTATCATCCATCTCACTCTGCCAGAGTATCAAACTTTTCTTCTCGTGGAAATGGCAGGACTGAAATTTATTTTTTCTACCATCTTTTTTATTTACAAAAAAAAAAAAAGGTATAAAATGATTAACGGAGTTAATTGATACTCCGATTGTTAATGACTCTTGATACGCATGCACTTGGAAATGGTACACGTGGCAATTCCTAACTCAAGTTAACCCTACTAAGCATTGAAACCTAGAGTCGGTCCACGTTGGTTGAACAATCCAAATCGTTGATCGTGGATACCTTCTACCTGAAATAAGACCATTGGATATTTTTCATTTCAACCGTCGAATAAATGTTTACCAATCTGATAGTTAGATGATTCAAAAAAAGCCATCTTCCTATTATAGACATAATTTCGATGGTTTCATTTGAATGATGATAGGCCACGTATACATATTTTTCAGTAATTTCTAAGTGCCTGCGTATCATCTATCATACTTTTCCAGAGTATCAGACTCTCTTTCCAAAAAAGGGCAAACAGTCCAGAAATAATAAAAGATTATTTGTATTTTATATAAGAAAAGGGGTTAAAACTAGTTCTAAGCAAGTGAGAATTTAGATAAAAATGGGTTTTTAATAGAGGAAATCTAAAGTCTAACTGGTCGGACTGTAAGTTACGGTCCACCCAGCAGATAACTTCCAACCTCCATGTACGTGCAAAATCCAACCCGTCCAATAGGTTAGTCCTATCACAAGGATCACATTACACATAAATGCATAAATCATCGATGTCCACTCATTAAACGGACTACGGTATTTATCAGTGGGTAGAAATTGTTGTCTATGTTGTGTCCCAACTGATAAGTAGATAGGGCTGATTTTTGCATCAGGTGATCCTAATGTGTGTACCAACCTATTGAAATGTTTAGATATCATATGGTGGGCACACCTTTCGAATGGATTGGATGCTGTATACACCTGACGCTTCACATGCAATGGTTTGTACCGAGATGAATCCTGGGCTGCTATGGCTATTTGCAAATCCAGGCATCCGAATCCTACTCGCACGTGACAATGTGTACAACATCCACTCCTTTCATCAAATGGACCCCACTTTTTACATATTAAAGTCCAAAAAAAAAAATAATTAATAGCCATAGGCACGAACGTGGAATTTGGATCATTAGCCTCTTCTAACCATCCATTTTAGCCATACACGTGTGGCTGACTTAACAATCAGACCGGCCGATTTTGGAGCCGAAACACCTATTTGTCAGGCCCCCCACAAGATAAACGAACCGGATACATTACACGCCTGCCACATTGGCACGTGTGAAGTGTGCAGGATTCAGATGGCTACTCGCGATTAGCCATCCAATCCTCCTTTCAAGGAGTTTCGCTGTAAATTGTAATCCATCCCGACGTATTAAAATGTGATACGTCGGTACTTTATCTATTGGAATTGGACATTTTTAAAAGATCCAAACCGTTTAATGATAGGGTAAAATATTTTTATTGGATTTATTAATATAAAGCTTTGATCATGAAACTTTATTCTAACCGTACATTTTTAAAGAAAAATACCCAAATATTGAATGGTTGAAATATTCAAATATAAAGATTTTATTTATTGGTTATAGAGCATGAAAGTTTATTCTCATCGTATTAACGGTATGGATCATTGGAATACGATCCATATTGAAAAACAAAGGTCTCGATGTATCACATCCTAATACATGGAGTTGTATTGGAGCAAACCTCCTGAAAAAACACCCACAGTTTTTTGTTTTTACAAACGAACACGTTCTACTGCATTTCTTTCTATTTCACCTCATGTAAGCGTTTTTCTCATTCAAATTAAGGAGAGAGAGAGAGGTTTGTAGATTCCCCAACAGCAGCAATGCATGAAAATGCAGTCACAGCCGCTCCTCTCATTGGAAGCATGGCCCCCCTTTAAGCCAAGTGTTGGGTCCCATTCTCAACCATGGTTAACTAACCTTGGTTAAACTAACCCAACCCCCTCCCTCTTATACACCATACTTCAGTATATATAACCCCCTCCCTCCCTTCCTCTTTCTCTCTCCTAACTCCCCTTTTCAACCTTTGATAAAAGGCCCACCGCCCCTTAAATGCAAACTCACATACAAAAAACCCCACCTTTCCTTCCCACCCAAATGAAGAACTATTCTCCTTCTTCTTCATCTTCTCTCTCCTCATCTTCCTCATATTCTTCTCCATCTCCTTCCAACTCAGCAAAACCCAAGGCCAAACGCATTAGGAGGAATCTCAATCCTGAGAAACGACATTCGGGCAGTAGCCCAGGAAGGAGGAGCTCTATATATAGAGGTGTTACTAGGTAAGAATGTTGTCTTAGGTCTATACATACATCTTTCTGTGTACGCATCATTCACAATTGAATCTATGTTTATGTGGGTTTTTGGTTTTGATGGATTTTGATGGGTGTATACACACATCTATCTGTGTATGCACTCATGCATGCATAAATGTATGTTATTTGGGCTCATGGCTTTTGATGGATTTTGTTGGGTGGATGGTGTATACACCGATACACACATCTATCGGTGTATGCACTCATGCAGATAGGATTGTATTGTATGTAGGTTCATGGGTTTTGATGGATTTTTGTTGCATGTCATCAATGCAGGCATAGATGGACAGGAAGGTATGAGGCCCACCTTTGGGACAAGAACAGTTGGAATCCCATTCAAAACAAGAAAGGAAAACAAGGTTTGTTTTTATTTTATTTTTTAATTTTTTAAAAAAGGATAAAATGAGCAATTGTACTTTTTATTTATTTATTTATTTTATTAGGCTGATTTTTATTTTTTAAAATTGTTGATGATTTGCATATGTAATACCTATGTGCTGGTCATGTGGATGCTTTAGTGTATTTGGGTAAGTTGTATCTGTTCTCCTTCTTTTTTTTCTTTTTTTTAAATATCCTTTTTTGGGGTGGTGAAGATCATAATGTGGACCCATATGGCGCACGTTAGTGAAGCCCCTTCATTTTTTTATTTTTACTTATTTTTGAATGAATGGTGGGAAAATTGCAGGAGCTTATGATGATGAAGAGGCTGCTGCCCATACATATGATCTTGCTGCCCTTAAATACTGGGGCCCTGATACCATTTTGAATTTTCCAGTAAGTATTAAAAATAAAAATCATTTTCATGGCTGATACATGCATCCATATTGGGTTGTATCATTATAATTTAATTTTAATATTTATTTATTTATTTTGGAAAATGCAGCTGAGTACATATGCAAAGGAGTATGATGAGATGCAAAACGTCTCTAAGGAAGAGTATTTAGCAACTCTAAGGAGGAGGAGTAGTGGATTTTCTAGAGGAGTATCGAAATACCGTGGGGTGGCAAGGTACCATAATCAAGAGAGTAGAAAACAGAAAAGAATGGATACTCGCGGGATAGTCCTGCTCCCCACACGTGCCAATTTCGCACTTATGTTCAGGATCCAGACCGTTCATCAGATGGGCCGCGCACCATTGCATATGATTCTGTGAAAAATCGGGATTTTCCTATACATTTGATGGGCCACACTTGTATAGAAATGGGCCGACAGAAAGATCAACTGACGGTCCATATTCATTACACGTGTCGGTCATTTTATGATCGGGGCAGTCCTAATGTTCCCACCGTTGGAGATGGGTAGCAAGGCCCACCTGATGGAAGAAAGGCCTCTATCGCTAATCCACGTATGCTGCATTGACACGTGTGGAGAGTAAGGCTACGAGTTCTACTTTCAGGAGGGCGTAAATAACGCATCTGACGCATAATCGGAAATTGGGTTTTCCGATGACCGTTTCTGACACATTACCGGACTTTGGCAGGCATCATCACAATGGACGGTGGGAAGCAAGGATCGGTCGTGTTTTCGGGAATAAATATCTCTACTTGGGAACTTACAGTAAATCTCTCTCTCTCTCTCTCTCTCTCTCTCTCTCTCTCAAGGACACGTGTTCATATACAATGTTGTATCTGAGCCGTTCAAAAAGTGGGCCTAACCATAAAGATCAGATGGAGGATGGCCCACTCATCATATGGGCTAAACCGTTGAAATCAATGGAAAGGCTGTAGTTTGATCAAGATTACATTTGTGGCCCACCCCATGAGTTGATTGGCCTGATCTTTTCCTGAGGCGTTCCTTATAGTGTGTACCACCTTTTGGTCGGCTCAGATTTTATACACGAACGGCACGTTACTCAAAAGAAGGCGTTGTATGTTATTAGCTTTTCTACATGATGTTGATATTTTCAGCTTCGACTTGCATGGCCTGGGCCTGACAATATTCGCCGGAATATGCTTCTTTCCGGCAAAGCGTCATTTTCTCGGCGGTGTCATTTTTTTCACGTGGAGATGAGCTTGGGGGGCAGGTGTCACGTGTGCACGTGCGACCGCATGCCCGGTGCACGTGTTTAGAACCACGCAAGCATGCACCTGAATATCACCCGCAAAAGGTCCCTCTTACGGATTTGAGAGAAAGGTGGCGGTTCAGGAATCTTCTAAAATGACCACGTTGCCCTGGTTTCATCGCATGCACGAGCGGAAAAGACGTAAATACCCCTCCAGTCGGGGACGCTGCCGAGGGGCATTTTCGTCAACTGCAAAAAGTTAATGGAAAGGAAAACCGTTAAAATCCGGCCTCCTAGATATAACAGCTCGTTTTTTTTGGCAATGTTCTGAACTTTCACATACAACCCCATCTTTACTACTGATATGTCATGTTTTTAGAAAATCCAAGCCATGAAAAATGTGGGCCACCGTGTGATAATCACCTAGAGTGAAAATCAAGCTGATCTACTCATCAGATGGGCACCATCAAAACCAAAGGATATCCAATGGTCATAAGTATGGCCACCTTATGAGTTGATCAGGTTGATTTTCACGGAATCCGATATTTATGACGCGGCCCATCTTTTGCATGGCTTGGATGTCTTACACATATGACACATTTGTAGGAGTGGCCCACCCAATCCTATTTGAAAGTTAAAATAAAGTGCATATGTGTGATCATGTCTCTCACTACTTGAAATCTCTCACCATCTTCACCATGGTAAGTTAACCCCCTTTTTTTTAAAAAAAAAAAAAAAAAACTAAAAATGTGATTAAAAAAAAATATTATAAATTATTTTTAGGTCTGGGAAATGGGTCAATGAAATTAGATTCATAACACATCCATGGATGAATGAAGTGGGTTTGATTCAATGAATTAATTCAATTAATTGATGAATGAATAAATTAGGTTTATTTCATTACACATTCATACTTTGGTTCATAAAAGCACTTATAAGTCGGGTTGTCAATGGGTCGGGCTCGGGCCGAGCAAAAACAAAAGTTTGACTAGGCCCCACCCTAACAGTTCAAAATCCGGGCTGTAACCAACCCTAAGCCCGGCTCATTGAGAACCCTAGTTATAAGTTAGGTATAAATGTATGTATATATAGATGATTTCGGAAATTGGGTTCACTTTGGTGGATCCATGAATGAAGTTTTTTTTTTTTTTTTGGTTAGCTTGTTAGTACACACCCATGTCAGTACACACACTCCATGTTAGCCACCCCCGCTGGGGATCGATACCAATGATGAATGAAGAAGTTGAGTTTAATTCAGTAAATTTCAAAACATTGGGGTTGGAAAATAGTTATAAATATATGTATTTATGTATGCATGTATGTATGTGCATGTGCATTTGTATTTTCTTACTGGCCTTACTAGAAAATACTGGTGTGGTGTACATAAGAAGAGAAATGATCCAATGAGGTGGATATACTGTAAGTTGTGATACAACATTTTCTTATCCCCCAAAATGTGTGCAGGATGTCCAATCCCTGAAATAGGCGAACCACACCATGGTGATCATCCGATATCAAAATCAGGCTGATACAATCTTGATTGGGATGCAACATCAAAATTAATGGACAGCCAGTGGTATGACTCAATGCAGGTGTAGCCCACCCAATGAGCTAGTTGGCCTGGTTTTCATATCAACTGATAATCATTTTGTGGCCCACCCATTGCTCGGATTGGGCATTCCATGAATAACAGTGGTGGAAAATAGAAGGCTGTATCATAACTTATGATACAACCACTGTATCGAACCATCTCTGCATAAGAAAAATGATAAATATAGATAAGTAATTTAATAGTGATTTCAAATTTGCATTTATAACAACCCCCCAATTCCATGATGAGCGGAATGGAAAAAAGATCATCAAACCAGCTCATTACACCACAATGGCCATTTCGGCCATCATGCAAAGATGGTAGAATGATCCATACCGTCATATTTTAGGTGATAATAATAATGTGTGTGTACATTACACCACAATGTGTGTGTGTGTGTACACACACACACACACTTTATTATTACGTACACACACACACACACTTTATTATTATCACCTAAAATATGAACGGTATGGATAATTCTACCATCTTTGCATGATGGCCGAAATGGCCAATGTGGTGTAATGAGCTGGTTTGATGATCTTTTTTCCATTCCGCTCATCATGGAATTGGGGGGGTTGTTATAAATGCAATTTTGAAATCACTATTAAATTTGTCTAGCTATATATATTTACACCTCTGGTGGCTCACATTCAACTCAATAAATCAATGGTCAGGATCATTTCCTTTGGAAGAATTATCATAAGCCATTCAAGATGCTCCTTCCCAATCATCCCATGGGCCACATAGCATTGGTGGTACTGAATCCCAAATAGGTCAACTAATCTCCTTCTCTAAATTATCTTTGAGAGACTTAAGGATAATACTTTAAAATGATAGACAAATATGGAAAGAGTTATTTGAACTGTGTTTTCTTTAATTTAGAAGGAAAGCCGAGATGTAGTTTAGATGAACATAACAGATTTTCGGGTTCTTTTCAAATTATTGTGTTTAAACTTAGGTAGTTTTGAAAAGTAACATGATATTTACTACTTATAATATCAAGATTCGTCGACACTTTTAAGTGTACCGAATGTCCTTAACTTTCCACAGCTACGGCCGAATATTGTACCTTTGGTGCATTGTATTACATGGTCACCCCATAAGTTTCTATGGTCGGTGTGGTCGCGGGAACATATCTTTCACCATCCCAAACACATGGGTGGGAATATAAACACCTGTTTCAAAATGGACTTTTGAAATTTTGAATTTTGAAATGCTGCTAGATTCCTTGCAATGGTCTTTAAATTGTGGGAGAATGTATGCAGCCGCCAACTCTCCCAGTGTGCGCTTGCTGTGCTGAAGTATTAGATATTTATACTTTTGTGGACCTTTTTTTTTTTTTTTTTGGGTTAGCTTGTTAGTACACGCCCATGTCAGTACACACACTCCATGTTAGCCACCCCCACTAGGGATCGATACCAAGACCTCAAGTGTTGAAACGAGGCATCTTCACTCAGTCTGCCAGTTGAGCTATGGATCTGGGTGTTACTTTTGTGGACCTGTTATGGCATGTTTGTATGCATCTTGCCATTTATTTTGTGAGAGAAATTGAGGAAAGGAAACAAATTTCTCCCATGAAATGATGCTGCAAGTTTGATGTGTTGTCGCCCAAACCCAATATGTACAAAAATCTAAAAACAGGATTTTGAAAAATGCAACGCCCAAACAAAAACCTAATTGAATACTTTGAACTAGAGTTGTAAAAGTTGTGCATTGAAACGTAGTGCATAAACAATCTCTACCTTCAATCTGAGCCATAGCGTTAACCGGAGCCCATACATGGTACCACCAATAGACCCATCTTTTTACAAAAGCCTCAAACTTTCAGCCAGCCTTCGCTAGCTTGAGATCAGACGGGTAGAAAATGCTGTTCAAAGAGATAGTCCTTTAACTGGACAACCTTGATGGGTATAATTTACACATTGTGGGGAGATGGTTTATACACCAAGCTATGGTATATAGATTTATGTCCACACGATCATGACTAGTCATATTTTTTTTTCTCTGTTAGCTTGTTAGTACACCCATTGTATTTTACTCTAGGGAATTGATACCAGGACTTCAGTGTTGAAACGAGGTATCTTTCACTCAGTCTACCACTTGAGATATGGATATGGGTGTTCAAGTCATATTTTACTCTCCCTGTTTCTCTCTTCTTTTTTTTCTTTTTTTTTTGTAGGCAATATTATCCTTCAATCTGAACCATATAGTCAATTCGGATACTCAGCATCTTCAATTTTTAGGTTAGCCATCAAAGAGATAGCCCTTCAACTGGAAGACATTCATATAGATGGAATTTGCACACATTGTGGGGAGAGATGGTTTGTAAACGAGCACCGGTGTATAGTTTCATATGCATTTGATCATCACTAGTTTTATTTTTCTCACTGTAAATCTCTTTTGTAGTGCATAAACATTCTCTTCCTTGGATCTGAACTGTACACTCATCTTAGGCCCAAAATGTACCACCAATGGGCCATTCTTTGGACATAGTGTCAAACTCTCAGCCAGCTGTCCAAAAGCAAGCTTGCGATGGGTTGGAAATCAAATTGATTAAAAAAAAAAAAAAGAAGCTTGCGATGGGATGTGTAGGAAACACCTATCAATTTGCATTTTGGGTTAGAAATCAAATTGATGGCCCTTCAACTAGACAATTAATAGATGGAATTTGCACACAGTGTGGAGTAGAGATGGTTTATATATCGAGCTGCGGTGTATGTACAAGATCATCACCTGTCTTATTACCTCTATACTTATATTTGTAGTATATAAACCTATTCATTCGATCTCAAACATAGACTCAAATTGAGCCCAAAAAAGTATCACCAATGGACCCTTCTTTGGACACAGCGACGAACTTTCAACCAGCCGTCCAAAAGCTAGTTTGAGATTGGACGGATAGATAATGCCTATCAATTCAATATTTAGGTTAAAAATCAAAGGGATGGCCCTTCAACTAGACAACCTTGATAGATGGAATTTGCATACACAGTGGGGGGAGATGGTTATACACCGAGCTGCAGTATATATTTTATGTGTACATGATCACACTAGTCTTATTTTTCACTCTCAATTTCTCCTTTATAGTGCATGAACAATCTTTTCATTTGATCTGAACCGTAGAGTCAACTTGAGCCCAAAAATGTGCTACCCATGGAACCTTTTTTTCGATACAATGGTGAACTTTTAGTTAGCCGTCCAAAAGCTAAATTAAGATCGGACGGGTAGAAAGGGTTTGTCAATTCAAATTTAGGTTATAAATAAAAGAGATGACCATTCAGCTAGACAACCATAATAGATGTTTGCAAACACTGGGGGGAGATATGGTTATATACCGAGCTTTGGTGTATATAAATTATTTCACTAGTCTTATTTTTTCTCCTTTTGATCCTTTGTTTTGTAGGCACTCAAGAAGAAGCAGCTGCAGCATATGACATTGCTGCCATTGAATATAGAGGACTGAATGCAGTGACCAATTTCGATATCAGTCATTACATTAGGTTCCCACCACAAGAAATAGCACATCAGTCCCCTTTTGAGGGATCTGTTGACATAGGCCCACCTCAGATTCTCCTCCCAGACAATCCTCACACCATCGATCACACAACAGCAGTGGACCCACTTGGAGAACAGCCCTGGAACCTTTGCATGGACCCCAACTTCAACATGTTACCAGTCTCCAACTCCGGCCTCGACAAATCCAACGAGCTGCATGACTTGATCAATGGTGCTGATTTTGAAGACAACATAGAGTTCTTCTTTGAAGGGTCTGAAGGTGGTGCTTGTGGTGGTGTGGGGCCCACCAACAATAACAACAACAACAACACCCAAATGGGGGGTGCAAGTGGGGTGGGGAAAGTGGATGGCATTTTTGATAATACAGCAGCATTCGGGGGCGATTTCTTGAGTGGGATTGAGCAAGGTGGGGAGTGTGGGTTAATGGAGGAGGTGATGTCTTCTGTGGGGTCCATATCATACCCTTTTGAGATCAGCATATGTTCTTAAGATATGTGGTGGATGTGGGGGGTTTTGACTTTGGTTGGGATTGGTGGGGTTTGTTTGAGTTTGCTGTTGTTGTTGGGATTTTGACTTTCTTTTTTCTTTTTCTTTTTTTAATGTTTGTGTCTGTGTGACAGTGAGATTGGAAAGGTCCTTGGGAAACATTTGAAAGAAAAGTCATACTTTTTTCTTCTTCTCTTCTTCTTCTTTTTTTTTTTTTTTTTTTCCTCATTTGGGTTTTTATTGAAGGGATTGATAATATTGTTAGCCTCTGTTTATTTTAGGAAATTTTACCACAAAAAAAAAAAAAAAAAACTGCCTGCTTAATTAATATATAATTTACATCTGGATACATTTTTCAGGATTTCATAATCTATCCATTAATGCAGGTACCTTTGGTTAGATTTCTTAAGTTGAGGTCCTTCTCTAGCAAAGGGATTGGTAACTCAGGTGTGCCTCATTGTGTTGTTCATGTGAAATTGATGCGACAATCAAGTGTGATTTTACTTCGTGTGGCCCACTTGAATCACGAATGATTGGAGTGGATTTCATATGATCATTGTTGGGAGGCGCTGTAAAAATTTTGCATGAGGTCTCTCTCCTAGTTGTTTGTCTTGTGCCTAATGTGAGATTTTATTGTGGCCCACATGAATCACAGGTCAACTTGATTTTTCATCCTGGACCCACCAAAAACCAAGGGTGTACATCCTCTAAAATGCCCATTAAATCTCCTTTTTTTTTTTTAACACTTACCAGAGGGTTTGGGGGCTAATGTGATGTGTATGTGAAATTGACTCTGACTATTACATGTATAATCTCATGTTAAGCTCAAAGACGAAAAAATCAAGCTTATCTGTGATTTAAGTGGGTCACACAAAAGGAAACCATTGAGAGAGAGAGGTCCACCCTTTTTTTTTTTTATGACGTAATGAGATGATTATATGAATTTCACTCCGACCATTGGATGCCAAACCACAATGTAAGCCCAAGTCCAAACATCAAGCTCATCCCTTATTCAAGTAGGCCACACCACAGGAAATAGTTTGAAGGAGGCCTTGGCCTAAGATGTGATGTTTGGGGTGGATTTCATATAAACATCAAGGTGGGGCCACACAAGCCACCCATCCCTTTGCTCGCATGGCCAACCTGGACTTTGTTAACAAATCTAACAGAAAATACTTCAATGATACTTACTTGAATTAATAGAATAGGGTACAATAAAAAAAATTTTAAAATCAGAATGTAAATTTTATATTAAGTAGACTTTTTAAAATTTTCCTTAATTTTAAGAGCCTATAGAATTGATATTTACACCCACCTTTATTGATGAATACATCTTTTATCTACTTTAAATAATAGAAATATAACTTTCATTATTGTAATATGCTGCCTATGAATGAAAAAAATAAAAAGAAAAAAATAAAGAAGAGAAAAGTCTTTGAATCGAAAGGGAATATTAAGGGGGAGTTTGGATTGTAAGTTACTTAAAATAAGTTACTTATGCTTTAAGTAGCTTATCTCGATTTCTACTTATTAAATTGAAGTGATTAGGTAACTTTAAATAAAAAATTACTTATAATTGATCATAAACCAAACTTAACTCAAATAAGTTATCTACTGTTGTAAGGAGGAAAAGTAATTTATTTGGTGGTATACAAAATGGACCTAAATAGGCTACTTATGCCATAAGTAGCTTATCTTGGTTTCTACCAACATACTTATCAACTAACAAGTAGAAAAACATGTTTGTTTTCTAACATCAAAAGTGATTATCTCTCAAGTCTAATTGATCCCCCTCACATCTACTATCCATCATGTGGGGCCAACCTTTAATGCGGACCGTTCATTGTGTGGGCCCCACCTTTGATATAGGTTGTCCATCAAGCGGGGCCACCTTGGATATGGGTCATTCATCATTAGGGGCTAACCTTTAATATGCACCTTTCATTATGTAGGGCCACCTTTAATATTGGTCATCCATTAAGTTGGGCCACCATTAATGTTACTGTCCATCATGTGCGCCTACCTTTAATATCCATCGTCCATCATGTGGAGCCTACCTATGATGTGGACCATCCATCATGTGGCCCCGCCTCTAATATAGGGCCATCCATCATGCATGGCTCACCTTGGATATGGGCCACTCATCATTAGGGTCAACCTTTGATGTGGACCTTCCATCATGTAGGGCCCACCTTAATGTGTATGATCCATCATGTGAGGTCCACTATTAATTGCCCTTCATGTGGGGTCCACCTTTGATGTGGATTGTCCATTATGTGGGCCCCACCTTCAATGTGGGTTGCCCATCATGCAGGGCTTGCCTTCGATGTGAGTCATTCATCGTTAGCGGCAAACCTTTGATGTGGATTGTCCATCATGTGGGGTAACCTCAATATGGGTCATCCATCATATGCGGCCCAACTTCAATATCCACTACCCATCATGTGGAGCCCATCTTTGATGTGGACTATCCACTCTATAAGCCCCACTTTGAAGTGGGATATCCATCGTATCAGTCCACTTTAGATGTGAGCTATTTATTATTATGAGTTGACCTTTGATGTGGACCATCCATTATGTGGGGCCCACATTAATATTGTGTCATCCACCATGTGGGGCCCACCTTTGATGTGGATTGTCCATCTTGTAAGGCCCACCTTCAATGTCCCCATCATGCAAGGCCTTCTTTGATACTGACCATGAGAGAGAGCCTCCTTTGACGTCAACTGTGAAAGAGATGAGTAAAAAGTAACACGTTAAAATAACTTTTTAAAATAACTTATTAAAATAAGTAACTTTTGTTATATAACTTTTTATAATAATAATTACCAAACTAATTTAAGTGAAAATGGTAACTTAATAATTTAACATAAGTTAAAAAAGTAACCAATTTGGTGTTATCCAAACAGGCTATAAATGAGAGATGTTTATTGGCGTAAGTTGAGAGGGCTGGTAAGTTGAGGGTAAGACCACACCAACCCAACCTGATATCAAGTTGGGCGCGACATGTGGCCCCACCCAACTTGACGTACCTTATCCTCAACCCTAACCCATGTGACTAAGGGGTCGTTTGGATGGTAAACACATTACACCTTAAAAGAGTTTTAGATGTAATCCATTTACATGTTATTTCATTTGGCTTTTAAGTGGTAAATAGATTATGGCTAGCTTGTAAAGTGTTTGCAATGAGTAAAGTAGGTATTCATGCCATAGAACTTGGGCGGTGAACCTTTCAAAATTTGCAAATCATATAAGAAAGACTTGATTTTATTTTTTTTTAAGCCCTAAGAAAGCATTAAAGCATGCACATACTAAACGGATTGGATGTCTTCCACCTATCACGGTGGGCCTCAAATGCAATCTAGAAGGTTTTAATGGTGGACATTTGATGTAGAGTGGGTCGCGGATAGTTCCATGTTCAAGATGGATCAGAAAAGGCCCGGTCGACGACAGAAGTGATCCAGACCATCGAACCTTAAATTGGGCGTATCTCGCAATCCGGAATGAGTTATCTGACGTAAAATATATGATTTTGTAGTAGAACGAGCTACTTTAGCCAACCAACCCCGCTACGCCGAGTTGCCCAAGCCGGATTTGCGAAATACCACCGGATCGACGATTGTTCCCCTATTTTAATTTCATTTTTATTATAAATAGTAAGTTTTAGTTTGATTATAACTCTTCATCCGTTGGGCTTTAGGAGTTGTGTCCAACGTGAAAAGAGCTTAGAAAAATTCGGAGTACTAGTAGACATTACGACCGTCTATAAATAGTAAGTTTAATGTTTATAGTAAGTCGCGAATTCGAGGAGTTTATTGTAGTTTGATTCTGATTTCTTTCTCATTGCTTGGTACCCTATTTAAAGGGTTGTGAACTTGTTTTTATTCATTCATTAATCAATTTCGAATTTATTAGAATTTATTTCTATTTTTTGCTTTCTTTCCTCGTGGATTCGAAAAGTCTCTGTGAGGAGTCCAGAGAAGTTTCATGAATTCGGAATAGTTATCCTCTTGAGGAAGACGGTGCTCGACCTCACGTCCTCTCCTGCGTCAGCATCCCATCCTTCCCTCAGTGATCCATTTAATAATGGACAACCTATTTTTTAAGGGTCATAGGAGAGCAACAAGGGAAGTACATAATAGACAGAAAGATGGGCTCCACATATCAAGAGTGTATATTAATCATTATGTTCTAACATATATAATGCCTTTTTTGTTATAAAGACTTTACCTGCAATATGAAACATGACTTTCTATCAGGTTTCATATTCCAGCTAAAAGTTGTAACCTGTTTCAAGCCTATAAAGCATTTACAGGCAAATACATGCATCAAAACAACCCCGGTAATCAAATTACTTGTAATCCTTTTACAACTAAAGGACTTTCCAGGCATCCAAATGACCCCTAAGATTTACTAATATTTCATAGTATATTAGTAATCTAATATCTTATTTTAAACATACATTATATATATATGGCATCCAGTGGGGTATGGCCGATCCATGGCAAGACCACAAAGTGAACGGTTTAGATGTTCTACACGTGCACCACAAGTATGGAGATAAGAGTGCTTGCTATGTAACTGTTGAAATTTATGGTTTTTGAAAAATATTCAAATTTTCAAATTTTTGGGAATTTGCCGCTAAAACAGTTTTCGGGAATTTCAAATTAAAAAGTGCGGTGTTCGCCTTTAGTACCACGTTGGAAATGGTAGAAAAGTTTTTGGGGTTTATATGTAGATGTATGTGTAGTATTCTTACTTGGATGTTTTGGAGATGGAGATGCTTGGGTTGTGTATGCACTGGAACACACGCACGCACGCGCACATACGCTCGGGCACGAGCATGGGCAATGTGGTTGTAGTGGTGCTAGTTGGCGCACTTTGTACTTGCGGTGCGAGACGTCTCGTAGAAACCTAGGTGTGATGGGTCTAAAATGAGTCAGGGTTTTATAGGCGATTAAGAATGGTCGGATTATTAATCCAAAATGTTCAGCTGTTTCTAAAAATGGCTAGCTGCCTTGAAAGCCACAATATTCCGAAAATGGACGGACCATGATGATCCAACGGTCAGATCTTGTGATCCGACGACCAGGAACGGCTGGAATTAATGGTTAACGGTCAAAAACGTTTTTCAAACGTTCTGAACCATTGATAGCCACCTAGCAATGGTCCACTCCCTGACGCCTATAAAAACTGGACCTTTCCGATCCAAAATCAATCATCTCAACACTATTTCTCCCATTAGATACTCCAGATCTCCTTTATAGAATATTGTGAACATTTCTACTATCTGATTCTGTCAAAACAGATCTACTGCGTTAAACTGTTCCTAAGCGGACCCATCATGATTGCTGCACGCTAGATCCAGACAGACTTGTCTTATCTTGGAAGCAATTCGCCTGTAACCCATCAACAATTAACAAAAGGGTGAATCACGCTTCCAGGATAGCATATCGTTTTTTACATAATTCAGCCTAGTGAAACAAAATTCATATTTTATTTTATTTTTCATTTTCAGTATATCCAACATATTATTTTCTAAACTAACCAAGGTAGCAGCATTTGGCCCCATGCCATTTAGCAAAGTTTCATAATAAGAGAAAAGGTTGGTTTCTATGTATCACACGAGCATAACTATCAATGGGCTGGGATGGGCTGTCCGTATTCGGGCCTGGCCTGCTTAGGCAGATCTTGTGTACGAATGCTAAAACCCAAGGCCATGCCCGGGCCTAAAATTTAAGTCGGTTCACCAGCTCGGCCTGTTTAGGATTTTTAAGGGCATTTTGTTCGTACATCTGTCCGACGGTTTACATGCAATTGAAGGAGGCGATGGCCGACAAGCTGTTTGATGCTTCCAGGCTACAAATCCGGTCCGAAACTAGCCTGTGGCCCTGACACTCGATAATGCATTTCGGACATCCAACCTGTCCATCAATCATGGCCCTTGATGTTGGCCCAAAAACAGAAAATCAGCACGGTCTGTAACTCAGGTGGGCCACACCAGATGGAAGAGTGGAGAGAGGGCGCCCATAGCTGGCCAGTGTGGGAACACCATCAAGTTTATATGCAATCCGACCCATTCATTGTGGGTGTTCCACGTAGATGTTATGTGGGTCAGACCAAAAACCAGGATATTCCAAAACTCACTGGACCCCACCACCTGATTTTAGAGATTATAGGCATGATTGGCACTGTTCCTGTGGTGGAAACGGATTGGCTACTCCCCCTGCCACCAGCCCGTGGCTGATGGTCGGTGCTCTGTGGGCCCCACCATGATGTATGTGTTTCATCCATTCCGTTCATCCATTTTTACAGATCATATTAGGGTTTTATAACAAAAATAAGATGGATATAAATCTCAGGTGGACCACACCACAGGAAAACAATAGTGATTGGATATCCACCATTAAAATCCTCCTATGGCCCACTGTACCGTTTATTTGACATCCAATCCGTTGATTAGGTCATATAGGTCATATTGGTCCACGCTCATTCAACACTGTTTCCTGTAATGTGGTCCACTTGAGATTGGGATATATCTCATTTTTGGTCTCATACCATAAAATGATCTGGAAACATAGATGGACGGCATGGATGAAATACTTAAATCATGATGGGCCCCACAGAGCACCGACCACCAGCCATTGGCTGGTGGCAGGGGGAGTAGCCAATCCGTTTCCCCTGTGGTGTGGCCCACCTTAGTTCTTCATCAGGCTGAGTTTTTTCTTTCTCCAGCCACCAATAGTAACTACTAGCAGCTGCTGGTTCTACCATTTTTTGTATCACAGCCCATCAATGGGGAGCTAGCCGTTAATCAGGTGGGCCTTACCGTGGATGTACCACCATCTGGAGAAAAAAAAAAAAACACAGATCGCTGCTGGTCTTCTTTAGCATCTATTTGCAGGCCACCGATCAGACGGTTAAGATCATCAGATGAGTGGGTCTTAAAACAGTGCTGACGACCCACATGATGGACGGTTTCAATTATGGATCCGTGGGCCGTGACTAATTTTAATGGGACCAAAGACCCACCGAATCTTCTCGCCCCCTTCTGCCTCACCATGTGATGATCTGAACCGTTCATCTCAAAGCTCCTATGGCATATAGTCAATATGGAAAGAATCTCATCAACCCAAGATCGTCACCATACATGCAAAAGTGAGTTAGAAAACTATATTTCCTGCAACTATCGTCTCAAAGCCAGTTTGTGGGGATGATGAGATCTCTAACGAGTGATTTTTTTCCCCATATGGAACATCTACAATGGGACCTTTTAGATGAACGGTCTGGATCATCCGGTCAAACGGTGGGGCAGGAAAAGAAAAGTGGGCCACACGGTCCTGATGTAGCAAACCTCATCCAAAAGCTTATCCAACCATATCACATGAACAAAATACCTCAGTTTTTCCACTTTTGTTTTCTCAACAAGCCATGGCTGCTGCAAGGCAACTCCTCCACTTCACACGTGCCACCTTGCACGTGCCAGTCTCCCTCCCTTCACCCCACCTCAACTTCACCTCAGTCTGCAACACCCACAAGGGCCCATTCTCTAACCTATGCACATTATCCTACCGTCGAATTCCTGAGACTGCACCACCAAAGGCCTCATCAGGGAGAAATGACAGCATTGTGGGGCCTGAAGACGACAGCGAAGGCATTTCTCTAGGCACCATGAAGCTCCCACCGGACACTGACGTGGGGAGATTCGAGACGTTGCTCTTCCAGTGGGCCAACAGCCTAAGTCAGGGAGCGAATCTGCCGCTACCTGTGCCGTTGAAGGTCGATAAAATCAAAGGTGGAGTGAGACTGGGATTCATCAAGGTGGACGATGGGATGACTGAGGTATGTGTGTACATTGACTGTTTGGTCTTTGCCGAAACCAAAGAATCTGGACCGTTCTTTCAGGCAGTGAGGAACGGACCCTTGAAAGACCAACCACCTCCCGGCGAGCCAAGAATCATGAGAAGCCTTCTGCAAGCTTTGAAGATGTCTGCTGAAATTGCAAGAATTTAAATGGTGAGTAGATCAAAAATCAGATTCATAACGTGTACATTAAGCCAACTGTTCTTTTAGCCATCAAAATTTCCTTCATCCAGTGTGGCCCACCTAATTATCTGACTGGCCTGATCTTTAGGCCAGGACTGCATGGTGAGACCCATCTCATGGATGGATTGGTTCTCACACATGTTGAGCTGTTGAGGCCTGTTTGGATCATTGTTCTAACACTCAGTGACTCGGCATAGTCAACTCGGCTTGATGAGATTAGGAAACTGAGTCACCAAGATACACGGCCATCAGTGTGACCCAATCCCAAATCAACAAGACTCATCGACCCAAATCGACTGGTGGTGAGTGAGAGTTGAGTCACTTGCACGTAATCGACCATTCTTTCTTAAATAAAAGTTTTAAAGGAATAGCCAAGTAATCAAAGATCTTTGATCAGCAGACTGATCTACAAGATGTATCTATTCATTTAAATACCGAGCCAACTCAAGCAAAGATTCAGCCAAGTCTCTGAGTCAACCTGGCCGAATGGACATCGGGTCAAGTCATGATTTTTGGGGTTTTGGCCTATGGTTTGGATGTACCTAGAAAGTGAACAAGATCGAATGTAGACCGGGCCATCTGCACATTGCACAAATGTTGCTGTCCATAGAATGCATGGCGAACTAAGAAAGGAATGATATCATCCCATTCTCATTCAGACCTTTGGTGGATCATCCCGACAGACACACGAGTTTGCTCATACAAGAAAACACCTTTGTCATCAAACTAAGAGTCCGTTTGTGCCCGAAAGGCTGTGGACAGAATCGAATGATAGATTTATGTCTTCCGAGGCCGGCGGTCAAGATGTAGGGATTTGAAATGACAAGGTCTTGTAGAAAGGAAGAGTAAGTAGTTGAGAAAATGACAAAATTTGAAATGAAAAATACCATATTTGCAGGTCTTAGTCTTGACTTCTTCTAGGTAATATCTCAAGATAGATTTGCTGCCCTTTTCTGAATATTCTAACAAGTTGTAAATATAATGGCTAGATAAGATTTGTAAAGCGGGCCCAAACAGTTGGGACAAGGCTATGATGAGGATGATGCTGATGGAGTTTTAGCAGGCGCCAACCATGCTTTGAAAGGAATCTGATCGGATCAGGTCATCACAGTTGTTGGATAAGTGGCCTGCAAAATGCCGTTTGATGGATAGTGGTTGTTTTTCTTTTGACTCGTTTGCTCTGCTGAGACCCACCATTGGGTGGGCCATTGTTGTAAATTTGCAACAATTATAGCTCACCAAGTTCTCATTAATTCTTCTTGGATTTGTTCCAGCCCTGTTTAAACATACCTCAGAACATAGATTAAAAACACGAAAACCCACTCAATATCGAGCAAGAGGAAATACTAGAACTATAATGAGCTGTTGCAGTTTCCATTTATTTAATTGCAATTTGAATCTAACCCAACAATACAAATTCTTAGAAAGGTAACTACAATTTGGTGTTTTCCAGTTTATGAACTATGTTGCAATTCAATTGGAAAGTGCATTCAAAAGCAGCCTGAATTATCAAAGCAGCATCCATCTAGATAGAGTGATACTAATGCCATAGCAATCGATTCTAGAATCCAGTGGGACCTACTGGGGGGACGGTCTATATTACCATGTGTTGAGGCACAAGATGCGAGAAACAAGTTGCAAAGTACTGTTGGAAAAATCCTTTTATAAATATTAAACTTGCACCCCCACAAATAAAAATAAGAAGAGGAGCATGGATGGGATTTTATTATCCTTCACCATGGGGAAGAAGTGTATAAACCTTCAGGAAAACTCAACTGGCATTCTGCTCGTTGATCCAGAATATCTATTAGAACGGCACCCTTTAGATAAGCCAATGTCCCTGAACCGGATACATTAGATGCTTTGAACCAATTTCTCACCTAAATCACCAACCCCCTACATTTTCCATTCTGAATCGTGCAACCCGGATTATGGGTCAGTTCTGATCCATATCACCAAAATTATGGTTTATTTTCTGCTGGTTCTTCAAGTTGTATTTTAAATTTATATTTTGAATATCGATATTTATTCTTTGATTTGAGTTATATAAGATATAAGACACATGCAAGATTTATGATAATAACACCCATCATTTCATATAACCAGATTATGTATACTTAGTAGCATGTACTGGAATGACCCAAATACCAGAGTAACCTGCGATCGAGGTAACCTTGATCCGAGTTGTGCAAAACATTGAAGTTATTCGGACAGTCAAGCCAATTTTATGCAAAATTACAGTTTTTGACCACCCAATCAATGGATCATCCCATGTAATGTTTTAAAAGTCGACAATATCGGCCGATATATCCCATGATATAGATTGTATATCGCAACTTTGTGATACGAAACGCACAGGTAGTGTCCATATATACCACATGTTTGATCCGGTGAGCATTTTAAAATTTTGATCCCTTTATTTTGTTGAAATTATGTTAAATCAGTGTCAAATGGTTACAAATCCGTTGGTTTTTCATGTTTTGCATGAAAAATCATGGAGTTTGAGCTTTGATTTAATATCCATCGGTTCTTCATGTTCTCCGTGTTTTTTTTTTTTTTTTTTCAAAATTTTACTTCAACCAACTATCAATTGAGACTACTTTCGAAGTATTTATGAGTATTTAATGAAACGATCATCACGTATACTCTGATTTTGAAATTTAAGTGTAGGTGATCCGATTTGGAAAAAAAAAAAAAAAAGGGAAAATTTCAAATTCTCCCCAATTTCTCCCAAATTGCTTAAATGTTGCACTCCAAACATGAAATCAAGCATGTATGAGTGTTGATCTACGGATTTGTCAAGTCCTTGTCAATTTTCAAAAAATAAAAATCATTTTTTAATTGAAAATTAATAACATATTATTATTTATTTTTTTCAAAATTTCCCTTCAACCAGTTGTCAATTGAGACTAATTTCGAAGTATTTAGGAGTGTTTAATGAAATGATCATGACATATACTCTAAATGTTATGCACCCAATTTGAATATCGTTGCATTGGTTCAGTTAGACGCAGCATAACTTAGGACCCTATACAAAGGAAATCCATTATGTGCACATCTTTTTTGAGATGTTATGATTTAAAAGTGTGAATTAAGGTCTTTTTAAACAATTCCTGAAGTTTCATTGAAAAATTCAATCATTTTCCCAATGTTTCCCCATGTTTCCCAAAAAGTGCAATAGATTAACCGATACACAATATATCCTGTGCAATAACGGATACGTATCTATATCCCAAGGATGCGATACGTAATGCGATATCGATATTTCAAACATTGATCCCATGATCCAATTTCTAAGTAGTGGACTCTCTAAGGGGTGGTCGTTGTAATGGATGATCAACATCAAAGAACACCTTCTTTACAAAGTAAAGCCAATGATGAAGGTTAACAAAATGCTAACAGAAACAAAAGGGCGCCTTTGGTTGCACCAAATATCAAGATATTTCATGATAAATCAGTCAAATTTGGTGCAAAATTTCATGATATTTCATGGAATTTGGTGCAACCAAACACACCCGAAATAAAAAGTTTAAATGCCATTCCAAAACAAGCAAAATGCAATAGAGTGAAAATCTTAAATAAGCATAAATAATGTGGTTTCACAAACAAAATGCTACAAGTGCCGAACCTCACACTCTTCTCCAACCTTGATATTCAGTCCCTTTGATTCGATCATGAGCTCATAAACCTTCAATATCTCCGGAACCTTTTCTTGGTACTTTGTCACATACTTCTCCAAGAACGGCTTCTCACTTATAATAAAACTACTTGCAAACATCTTATCCTTACTAATCAGGCCCTTTGAGGTCAAAACCTGCAGAAACCTATACCTGGGCATGACTCGCTTCTCCAAGCTAAGCGAGAGAAGGACCGAGCGGGTAGAAATGTAAGATGTACTCCAACCTAACTCCTTGACAAAGAAATCCATTCCCCTCCTAATCTTCTCCTCCGATATTGTAATGAAGCCTGGGTGCTTCCGGAAGGCAGACAATATCTCTTCATCTGACCACCCCAAGCTCCTATAGACCTCGAATTTCATGTCCCACATCGAACGGCTTAGACTTACCGTCACACGGACCGCCTCCACGAATATAAATGTAGACGGATTGAACCCCATTTCTGTAGCCATCTTCACATTCTCATTAAACCGATCAGGGTTTAGCATCAACGTCACCGGTTGATTCACAAGACATTTCGAAATGTGACTACTCGGGACGCCATAGTTCTTCAAAACGGTCACATTGGTCACCAATTCGTGGAGATGAAATCTAAACATGGACCGCTTGAGCAATTCAATCACGAATCTGTCCGTGCCCAACAAACTGAGGATGAAATCAAACCCCGGTTTTATTCGTCTTTCGAGGCTATAGGTCAAGATGTAGGGATTCGAAACGATGAGGCCCACGATGTCGGATTCGGAGAGGCCCTTCTCTATGAAGAATCGGATCTTGGGACTTAAGCTGGACTCAGGGATGGCAAAGAGGAGTTGCGGGATTCTGTTGATGATGGATTTGATGTGAGATTCTGAGAATCCATGAGATTTGAAGAAGGCGAGGACAGAATCTGGGTTCTTGGGGGTGTATTTTAGCACTTTGGAGACTGTTAGAGCCTTTTTTGAGGAGAGCCCACATGAGTTCTTGAGGTATTGTAGGAAAGAAGAAGGTGGGTTTATTTGCGAATGGGTTTTTAGAAATGGGTTTTGTAGGGATTGGATTTGGAGTGTTTGGATGTTGATTTGGAGGAGCTTTCTGTAATGAAGGAAATGGAACATCTTCTTCTGTTATCCTTTTTTTTTTTTTCGAAGAAATTAAATAATAATAAAGAATGGAAAATGAAGGGCTGAGATGAAAACTAACAAGTTTTGATTCCTAATGAGTAAACGGCAGAGATGAAGAATACCTGTGTTTGCAGCTTCTACAAGAGCTACAGCAGCTTCTTTGCCCTCTCAGAGCTTTGGTAAAGCTCTGGTAGAAGGAAATTCAGAACCAGTCGACTTATTTGATACTCTTTCTGCGTACTACGCTTCATACGCTGTCACTTGGAAATTGTACACGTGGCATCGACTGTAGGACCATGTATCTCAGTTATAATTTCGAAAACCAGATTCGGCTGAACAATACTAATCTCTGATTCGCGGGCACTAGATTTTTTAAAAAGGCCATACTTCATTTTCAACCGTCCGATGAATGTTTAGCAATCAAGCATTTAGACAACCGAGCAAGACTAATCCGAACGGTTATTTTGAATTACTTCTTTGCCACGTATGCAATTTTCTAGTGACTTCTAATTGAATGTGTATCATCCATCACGATGCCAGAGTATCAAAGTATTTCTCACAAAACAAACACACTTGGAAAGTAACTTTGAAAAATGTACACGCGTTTCAATTCTGACAAGTGGGGCCCATGGTTAATCTGGGCCATTAGAATGTTGAATAATACATCTGATGGAGAATAAGATACAGATTAGAAGATCCCAGCTGTTAATTATTGGGATGCTTTATCAGCTGAATGCAACGGTAGCTTTTTGCTTCTGTTTAATCGTCTATCTTAAATCTACAGATTGAAAGTTTAAGATTGTATTTTCAAGGATATTTTCATCCGTGGCCCATCCACCGTGTGATATAACAGACCAATGGTATGGATTAATGAGAAATTGGCTCACATGTCACAACTGGAAACACGTGTGTACAATATGCAAGTAGGTGGACACGTGGCTAGATCTAGGGGTTAAGTTGGCCGTACATCCAGGTGGGCCCGTCCCGCCCATCTCCGAGTTTGACTGGGCCCAGGGAGCCAGGCCAGGTCTAGCATAACATGCTCACTTGATGAAGCTTTTGGTGGTCCACTTGAGATTTGGATCTGCTATATATATATATATATATATATATATATGGCTCATGCCCTAAAATGATACGCAGAAGTGGATGGATGAGGTCGAGGGCTTAAGGTATGCAGATTGCTTGCGATCTAAACAGCAGGAAGTTCCTGTGGTCAGAAGCTATGTGGGCCCACCGTGATGTTTGTGAGAAATTCACCCAATCCGTCCATTTTGCCAGCTTACGTTAAAATGCGAGACCAAAAATGAGTCAGGTAAGCCCTCTATTTATCTTGGGTTGCCTTTATGCTAAGTTAAGCCTTGGCCTTATTTTTGGGATGGAATTTTAGAAAGGTTTGACCATCATCAAAGCAACAATGTCAAACATACACGACTACTTTATGTCCCTATTTCAATGCTCGAAAATCTATCATCCAAATAAATTCACAGGAGAATTCTTGTAGCCAAGTGGATTAGTGAAATGCCACTCTAGAAGAGCTAGAATTCTAACCTTGTGTAAGGACTTATGGGCTAAAAGACAGTCTCCGGAAGACAGTTTCTATGAGGGCTTTGAAGCCGTTGCATGCTAGCGTGCTCTATAGTTTTGAAGCATCGCTGAAAAACGTGTATACGCAAACGCACGTTGGTGCTTACATTTTCCAACTGGCTCCGGCCCTCGTTAGAATCGCTTATTCCTTTAAGCTTATATATTGCCCTCCTTAGCTTTGTGGGCTGCCCCAAAGCATTGGGCCCCCACTAGAGGATTTTTCCTTAGATTAATTATTTAAATACCTAGACTTGATTCCCTCATTGAGAAGGATGAGTATGTTCCAAGTCATCATCGCCATATGGCGCACCCTCATGACCCATATGCATCATAGAGTATTTGGATTGTATTTGTGTGTGGTCATTGAGTTGACATAATAAAGGGATGGAGTTCCCCTCTTGTGCACATTGAGTGCTTGGAGCTAATGCATGATTGGTTGCGTGACTCATGCATCTGGCATCACATCTCATGGACATTATCGCCCTTGCTTCATCAGGGCCTTGCCTCCACTAGTATATTCGTGGATGGCTATATGTGGACACCGGAAACATATTATTAAAATTCCCGTTATTAAATTGGAAGGAGGTTTGCTCCCCTACTCCCAAGGGAGTGAGTATAAAAGAGCATAGATATGGTCAATTTTGCTCTTCTTGAGAAATGAGTATAGCATTTTGCCAATGTTTCAGCTAAACATGGTATTTCCCATATAAGATGGTGGACCAAAAGTTCCTCTTTATACTCATTTCTCCTATATTTGAAAAGGTATTACCAAATCAACGTCGTCTGTCATCCAAAGATCTAGTTTCTCTTTAGGCAATGGTTAAAATATTAGATTTTGGTTTGATTCTTGGGTTGGGAATAATACTCTTATTGATGACTTCCTAGATCTCGCAACAATTCGTATTAATATTGATATCTCAGCTCCATCTTGCTTGAACTCTAGTGATGGAACTAGATCTTGGTCTCCTCTTTTAGGAGAATATTGAGGGGGTAGCGAGGTTGGTAGCCTAAATGCTCTTTTGACTTGATTGTAGGTCATTTCAACCTCAGTTGATGAGGGTGATAGGCCTATGTCAAGGCAAGCTTGGTAGCCTAAATGCTCTTTGAACTCGATTGTACGTCATTTCAACATCAGTTGATGAGGGTGATAGGCCTATGTGAAGACCATCAGCTTTGGGGATTTTCTTGGTGCGCTCCTCTTACAATTCTCTCGTTCAATCCAATTGACAACATTATAAAACTATACCCCTACAAGTGAAGTCTATTCTATGGAGTTCCACCAAAAATAACCGCTTTCTCTTGGCTCGTTTGTGGGGGTGAGTCGTCACAACCAACAACTTGCGCAAGAGAGGCCTCATTCTTCCTAACACATGCATTTTGTCTTCGGAATGCCGAAACAATCAATTATATGTTCATGCATTGCCCCTTTTCAGTGGGTGTTTGAACTTGGCTAATAGTTTGGCCATGCTTAGAGGTGGATCCCACCCAGTATGGACCATGCAAAAAATAAGTGTTGCCCTAGAAGATCCTGTCCACTCGATTGTTGGCCATATACAATGGCACAAGTCGATGCAATTCATGATGCAACACATCAACTAATACAAAACAAAATGATGATAAGAAACATATATAGAGAACTATCACGCATTCAATCGCTAGAGCTGTGTGGGGCCTACCATGATGTTTATGTGGAACCCAAGCCGTGAATTTAGTGAAAGTGAGACTCTCCAAGTTCACCATACATGCCAAGAATCATCCCAATACAAAACTCGGGTGCTCCACCACATGCAGCAATGTAGTATCTGACTTATGGATAGAGGAATTATATGAAACTCTATCAATCTCAAAGCATTTTCATTTATTTTGCACTATTCAGTTCTCTGGCAAGAATTTCCACAAAACAATAGGAACCGATGGTGGAACACTGCAACTGAATCAGTTATCTGATTCCCATCTCATATCCAACGGGGCGTTTGGGTGCACAACAGAATTTGAATTGGGAACATCCAAGTTCAAGCATGAGGAAATAATAGAACATGACAGCAATTTGAGTCTAACCAATAACATGAATTCTTAGGAAGCTAACTACAATTTGGTGATTTTTAGTTTATGAACTACTTGTCATTCAATTGGAAAGTGCATCCAAAAGCAGCCTAAATTATCAAAGCGGCATCTGTCTACATCGAGTGATACCAATGCCATGGCAATCGACTCTAGAAACCAAAGTGGGGTGTACCAGAATAACAGTTGCAAGATGCGAGCAACAAATAGCAAAAGCAATGTTGGCAAAATCCTTGAGAAAAAAACTTAAATTTGCACCCCACAAATAAATATAAGAAGAGGATAAATAGAATTTATCAACCTTCACCATGTGGAAGGTGTATAAATCTTCACCAAAACTCATTGGCATTGGGCTCATTGATCCAGACTATCTATTAGAACAGCACCCATCAGATAGGCCACTGCCCCAAAACCAGATACATTAGATGATCTGAACCAATGTCACCTAAATCGCCAACCTCCCACATTTTCCATTCTGAATTGTCCTATCTGTATTATGGGTCAGTTAAGATCCATACCACCATTTTTACTGACCCAAAATTATTGTTTATTTTCCTATTGTTCTTTAAATTGTTTTTATATTTATAATTTGAATATAAATATTTATTTCTGGATTTTAGTTAAATACTATAATACTAGGACATGCAAGAGTAACGATAATAACACAGATCATTTCGTAGAACCACGTTATGTAAATTTAGTACGATGTACTGAAACAACCCACATGATTCTACCCCTAATATACGATGCTGGAGGAATTAGTTTACCATCTTCTGATTCCCATACCACGTATGGTAGTAACCTTAATCTGAGTTGTGCAAAACATTGCAGTTATTCATACTGTCAACACAATTTTGGGAAAAATTACAGTTCTTGACCGTCCAATCAATGAATCAGCCCATGACCCTGGGTTCTAGTTACTGGTCTCTCCAAGAGGTGGCTGTTCTAATGGACGAGCCACAACAAAGAATGCCTTCCTTACATAGTAAACCCAATTGTGAAGGTTATCAAAACCCTAACAAAAACAAAAGGGTGCCTTCGGTTGCACCAAATATCAAGATTTTTCATGATAAATCAATTCAATTTGGTGCAACAAAACACAACCTCAATAAAAGGTTGAAATTTCTGTTCCAAACAAGCAAAATGCAAGCGAGCGGAAATCTTAAACAGTGAAAATAATGCAATTTCACAAACAAAACGTTACAAGTGTCGAACCTCACACTCTTCTCCATCCTTGATACTCAGTGCCTTTGATTCGATCATGACCTCATAGACCTTCAATATCTCTGGAACCTTTGCCTGGTGCTTCATCACATACTTCTCTAAGAACTGCTTCCGGCTCATTTTAAAACTCCACGCTAACTTCTTCTCATCATTACTAATTAGGCCCTTTGACTCCAAAACTTGCAGAAACCTATACCTGGGCATGACTCTTTTCTCCATGCTATGGAAGAGAAGGACCGGATAGCTCAAAATGTAAGAAGTACTCCAACCTAACTCCTTGACAAAGAAATCTATCCCCTTCCTAATCTTCTCCTCCGATATCATAATACAGTTTGGGTGCTTCCGGAAGGCAAACAATATATCCTTATCTGACCACCCCAAGCTCCTATACACCTCGAATTTCATGTCCCACATCGAACGGCTTAGACTTGCCATCACACGGACCGCCTCCACGAACATGTATGTTGATGGATTGAACCCCATTTCTGTAACCATCTTCACCTTCTCATTAAACCGATCAGGGTTTAACAACAACACCATTGGATGTTTCGCAAGACATATTGAAATATGACAATTCCGGATGCCATAGTTCTTCAAAACGGCGACATTGCTCACTAAATTATGGAGACTAAACTTCAACTTGGACCGCTTGAGCAATTCAATCACAAATCTGTCAGTGCCCAAATAGCTGCCGATGAAATCAAACAGCGGTTTTATACATTTTTCGAGGCTGGGGGCTAAGATATGAGGATTTGAAACGATGAGCGCCACGACATCGGATTCGGAGAGACCCTTGTCTTTGAAGAATTGAATCTTGGGCTTTAAGATGGACTCGGGGGCTGCGGAGAGGAGTTTTGGAGTTGTGGCGATGATGGATTTGATATGAGATTCTGAGAATCCATGAGATTTGAAGAAGGTGAGGACAGAATCTGGGTTCTTGGGGGTGTGTTTTAGCATTTTAGAGACTGTTAGAGCCTTTTCTGGTGAGAACCCACATGAGTTTTTGAGGTATTGTAGGAAAGGAGAAGGTGGGTTTGTTTGGGAATGGGATTTTAGAAATGGGTTTTTCAGGGATTGGATTTGGAGTGTTTGGATGTTGATTTGGAGGAGCTTTCTGTAATGAAGGAAATGGAACATCCTCTTCTTCCTTTTTTCCTTACTTTTTCAGAAATTTTTTTCTTTAAAAATAATAATAATAATAATAATAATAATAATAATAATAAGGGAATGGGAATGAAGGGCGAAGATGAAAACTTACAAATTTTGATTTTGATATTTTCTCTGCCCTCTCTCACAGCTCTCATGGAAGGACGCGGAATTACCCCCGCCCGGACAATAATCCGTCCGGGCAGGGCTCTTTGGGGCCCACCGTGATGTAACTGTTATCCAAGCCGTTAATCGCTTTTCTCAGATCACTTTAAGTTATGAGCCAAAAACAGATCAAGGTACAGGGTTTATGTGGACCACATAGTAGGGATTTAATGTCCACCATTAGAAACTTCTTGGGAGCTGGAGAAGTTTCGAATCAAGCTAATATTTGTTTTTTCACTTCATCCACGTATAAATGACCTTATTAATAGGTTGGATGATAAAACAACATCACGGTGGCCCTTAGAAAGGTTTCAACGGTGGCTGTCATTATCAATACAGCTTCCTCCGGTGTGATCCACGGGAGGTGTGGACCTGTTTCGATTTTATAAACATAGCTTAAAATGATCTGAGAAAAGCGATGGACGGAGTGGATAAAATACTTACATCACGGTGGGCCCCACAGAGCCCTGCCTAGACGGATTGCCGTCCAATGGCGGTAGGACGCAATCTGCGTCCATACAAAACCAGTATAGTTATTTGATACTCTGTCTTCGTATGACGCTTCATACGCGGTTACTTGAAAATTGTACGCGAGGCATCAACTGTAGCACCACTGTATCTCAGTTATAATCTCAGATATCAAATTCAACTGAACAACCATACTAATCTCTGTGGGCACTAGATTTTTAGATACGGCCATACTCATTTTCAACTGAGTTAGGGCTTACCCGACTCGATCCAGTCCCGCGTAACTCAGACTTGATTAGGTTTGAGTTTGGATTGAACGAAATCTACTCAGTTCAGAGCGACTCACCCACTCCGTTCGGGTCGAGTTGAGTCTGAACAATCTCAATGGTTAGTTTGAATTAATTGCCTGCCACGTATGCAAATTTCCAGTGATTTCTAACTTTGTGTATCATCCATCACACCAGAGTATCAAAGTATTTCACATGTGGCCCCTAACTTTGAAAAAAAAATAAATGCATTTCAATTCTGAAAAGTGGGGCCCATGGCTCTAATATGGAGGGTCAATATAATGTTGAACAATATACAGATTAGAATATCTCGGTCGTTGATTATTAGGATGCATTTCAGCTGAATGCAACGGTAGCTTTGTGCTTCTCCTAAATCATCTATCTTAAGGCTACGGATTGAAAGTTAAAGAATGCATTTACGAGAATATTTTCATCCATCGTCCATTCATGGGGATACAACAAATCAATGGTATGGATTAGTGAGAAATTGGGTCATGTTAGAAGAGGAATCACGCGTGTACAAAGTGCAAGTACGTGGACACGTGGCTAGATTTGGGGTTGTGATAGCTAGGGCTGTACACGAGCAGAGTTAGCTCGATAACTCGCAACACTCAACTCAGAAAAGCTTGATTTGACTCGGTTCAAAATTGAGTTCGAACTGAGTCTAGCTGATTTTTTGAGCTCGAAAAAATTTCGAACTGAGTTCGAGCTTGCCCGAGCTCAACTCGACTCGGATCGATTCAGTTCGGTGACTCCGTTACTTTAATATTGTTGTTGCTCATGAAGTGTTTGATGAAATGACTCAATGCAGTGTGGCTAGTGGCCAGGAAGGTACGTATATGTAACAAATATTCTCTTTTTCTTGATTTTTATGTTGTTTACAAGGTGTTTGATGAAATACTTGTAAATCCATTGCTGTTGTTTTATATATAGCAAGATTTTGAAAGTGCAGTTCATGTGTTTGTGAAAATGCTGCACAGACAAACTCGGCTCGAACTGGCCCGAGCTGGTGACCGAACCCAGCTGAGTTGGCCAATCAGGCTCGAGGACCGAGTCGAGCCGAGTCTGAGCTGAGGTCAACAAGTGGCCGAGCCAAGTCGAGTTGTGCCAAGCTCGACTCGTGCACACCTCTAGACTGATAGCCCGTTCAGCCCTGCTCTAACTTTGGACTGATCTAGGCTGGGCTGGCATTTCAGGTCTGGAAAAACCGGATTCGGATTTGGTGTGACCCAAAGCAGCCAGGTTGGTGCGGCACTGGCCATAGGGCCCACCTTAATATGTTTTTTGTTATCCATGGACCACACAGTAGCAATTGAATTCCCACCATTAAAAACTTCTTGGGAGATTCAAAAGTCTGTGTGACCTTATGAACAAGTTGGGTGTGGTCCACCTGAGATTTGTATTGCTTCAATTTTGGAACCATGCCCTAAAAGTAGCTGACAAAACGGATAGATAATGTGGATATACAACACATACATCAAGGTGGGTCCCATGTCAAGGGCCACAGTCTTGAGGGGTGGAGGGCTTAAGTGAATTCCTTGGCTGATAGTTTGGCCATGCTTAGAGGTGGATCCAACCCTGAGTGGGCCATGTGGAAAATAAGAGTTGCCTGAAATAATTCTGTCCACTGGATCTTTGGACGGATACAATGGCATAAGGCTCATGGAATTCATGATAAAACAAAATGATAATAAGAAACATAAATAGGGAATGATCACACCTTCGAACGTTAGAGTTGTGTGGGGCCTACCATGATGCTTATGTGGAATGATCACACCTTTAGGCATAAGGTAAGCCTTTCGCCTTATTTTTGGGTTAGAATTATAGAAAGGTTTGAGAGAAAACTATCCTCCTAGAGAAGAAAATTCCTATCCTTTGGAGGAAAATTGACCATCATCAAAGTAACAATGTCGAACTTACACATCTATTTTTTGTCCCTATTTCAATGCTCGAAAATCTATCATTGAAATAAATTCATAAGGGAATTCTTGTAACGAAGTGGATCATCCTCGAGAAAATTCCCATTATTAAATTTTCTCGAGGAAGTGGATCTTCCTCGAGAAAATTCCCATTATTAAATTGGAGTGATTATAAGAGAGCATATATATGGTCAATTTTGTTCTTCTTGAGAAATGAGTGTAGCGTTTTGCCAATGAGGTAAAGGGTTTATGGAAATCCCAGATTTCAGCTAAACACGACATTTCCCATATAAGATGGTGGACCAAAAGTTCTTCTTTATACTCATTCCTTCTATATTTGAAAAGGTATCACTAAATCAACATCCACTGTATCTGCAGGAATTAGTCTCACTTCAAAAAAGAAGTGGAGACACCTTGTGTCTTCAAAAATAAAAAATAAAAAATCTAGTTTCTCTTTAGGCAATGGTCAAAGGATTAGATTTTGATTTGATTCTTGGGTTGGGAATAATCCTTTTATGGATGACTTCCTAGATCTTGCAACAATTAGTATTAATATTGATATCTTAGTTCCATCTTGCTTGAACTTTAGTGATGGAGTTAGATCCTGGTCTCCTCTTATAGGAGAATATTGCAAGGTCGCAGGTACTATCAGGTTGGGTGAATTAGATAATAGACTTCTGTTGGCATTCCAACCTTCCTTCTCCTTTTAGGGCCCATTGGAAAGAGAATCCAGTACCTCTTGATCGTGAATATTTGAATAGGACGCGTCGTTGGGTACCTTTGTGAGGCGTCTCTGTGAGGTTGGTATCCTAAATGCTCTTTTGACTTGATTGTAGGTCATTTCAATGCCAATTGATGAGGGGTGATAAGCCAATGTGAAGACCAACCATCCGCTTCAGGGACTTTCTCGGTGCGCTCCTTTTACAATTCTCTCGTTCAATCGACAACAATAGAAGACTATACCCCTACAAGTGAAGTCTATTCTATGGAGTTCCACCAAAAATAACCGCTTTCTCTTGGCTCGTTTGTGGGCGAGTCGTCACAACCGACAACTTGCGCAAGAGAGGCCTCATTCTTCCTAACACATGCATTTTGTCTTCCGAATGCCGAAACAATCAATTATATGTTCATGCATTGCCCCTTTTTCAGTGGGTGTTTGAACTTGGCTGATAGTTTGGCCATGCTTAGAGGTGGATCCCACCCTGTATGGACCATGCAAAAAATAAGAGTTGCCCCAGAAGATCCTGTCCACTCGATCGTTGGCCCAATACAATGGCACAAGTCTCATGCAATCCATGATGCAACACATCAACTAATACAAAACAAAATGATAATAAGAAACATATATAGAGAACTATCACACATTCAATCGCTAGAGCTATGTGGGGCCTACCACAATGTTTATGTGGAATCCAAGATGTGAATTTGGTGAGAGTGAGACTCTCCAAGTTCACCATACATGCCAAGAATCATCCCAATACAAAACTCGGGTGCTCTGCCTCATGCAACAATGTACCATCTGACTTAAGAATGGAAGAATTATATAAAACTCTATCAATCTCAAAGCGCTTTCATTTATTTTGCACTATTCAGTTCTCTGGCAAGAATTTCCACAAAACGATAGGAACTGATGGTGGAACACTGCAACTGAATCAGTTATCTACTTCCCATCTCATATCCAACGGTGCGTTTGGGTGCACAACAGAATTTGAATTGGGAACATCCAAGTTCAAGCATGAGGAAATAATAGAATATGACAGCAATTTGAGTCTAACCAATAACATGAATTCTTAGGAAGCTAACTACAATTTGGTGATTTCTAGTTTATGAACTACTTGTCATTCAATTGGAAAGTGCATCCAAAAGCAGCCTAAATTATCAAAGCGGCATCTGTCTACATCGAGTGATACTAAAGCCATGTCAATTGACTCTAGAAACCAAAGTGGGGTGTACCGGAATAACAATTGCAAGATGCGAGCAACAAATCGCAAAGTAATGTTGGCAAAATCCTTGAGAAAAAACTTAAAACTTGCACCCCGCAAATAAATATAAGAAGAGGATAAATGGAATTTATCAACCTTCACCATGTGGAAGGTGTGTATAAACCTTCACCAAAGCTCATTGGCATTGGGCACATCGATCCAAACTATCTATTAGAACGGCACCGATTAGATAGGCCACTGTCCGAAAACTGGAAACATTAGATGATCTGAACCAATGTCACCTAAATCGCCAATCTCCACATTGTCCATTCTGAATTGTGCAATCTGTATTATGGGTCAGTTTAAGATCCGTGTCACCATTTTTACTGACCCAAAATTATGGTTTATTTTCTGATTGTTCTTTAAATTGTTTTTTATATTTATAATTTGAATATAAATATTTATTCCTGGATTTTAGTTAAATACTATAACACTAGACATGCAGGATTTACAATAATATTAATAACACATACATCATTTCGTATCACCACATTATGTTAATTTAGTAGCATGTACTGAAACAACCCACATGATTCTACCCGGCCCTAATATACCATGCTGGAGGAATTAGTTTACCATCTTCCAATTCCCATACCACATAGGGGAGTAACCATGATCTGAGTTGTGCAAAAATTGCAGTAAATCAAATGGGCAACACAATTTTGGGAAAAATTACAGTTCTTGACCGTCCAATCAATGGATCCGCCCCTGACCCCGGTTTCTATGTAGTGGTCTCACCAAGAGGTGACTGTTCTAATGGACGATCCACAACAAAGAATGCCTTCTTTACATGGTATACCCAATTGTGAAGGTTATCAAAACCCTAACATAAACAAAAGGGTGCCTTCGGTTGCACCAAATATCTAGATTTTTCATGATAAATTAATTAATTTGGTGCGACAAAACATAACCTCAATAAAAGGTTGAAATTTCTGTTCCAAAACAAGCAAAATGCAACCGAGCGAAAATCTTAAATAGTGAAAATAATGCAATTTCACAAACAAAACGTTACGAGTGTTGAACCTCACACTCTTCTCCATCCTTGATACTCAGTGCATTTGATTCGAACATGACCTCGTGAACCTTCAATATCTCTGGAACCAAACACAACCGCAATAAAAGGTTGAAATTTCTGTTCCAAACAAGCAAAATGCAAGCGAGCAAAAATCTTATATGGTGAAAAAAAATGCAATTTCACAAACAAAACGTTACAAGTGTTGAACCTCACACTCTTCTCCATCCTTGATACTCAGTCCCTTTGATTCGATCATGGCCTCATAAACCTTCAATATCTCTGGAACCTTTGCCTGGTGCTTCATCACATACTTCTCCAAGAACTGCTTCCGGCTCATATTAAAACTCCACGCTAACTTCTTCTCATCATTACTAATTAGGCCCTTTGACTCCAAAACTTGCAGAAACCTATACCTGGGCATGACTCTTTTCTCCATGCTAAGCGAGAGAAGGACCGGATAGCTCAAAATGTAAGAAGTACTCCAACCTAACTTCTTGACAAAGAAATCTATCCCCTTCCTAATCTTCTCCTCCGATATCATAATACAGTTTGGGTGCTTCCGGAAGGCAAACAATATCTCCTCATCTGACCACCCCAAGCTCCTATACACCTCGAATTTCATGTCCCACATCGAACGGCTCAGACTTACCATCACACGGACCGCCTCCACGAACATGAATGTTGATGGATTGAATCCCATTTCTCTAACCATCTTCACCTTCTCATTAAACCGATCAGGGTTTAGCAACAACGCCATTGGATGTTTCGCAAGACATATTGAAATATGACAATTCCGGATGCCATAGTTCTTCAAAACGGCGACATTGCTCACTAAATTATGGAGACTAAACTTCAACTTGGACCGCTTGAGCAATTCAATCACAAATCTGTCAGTGCCCAAATAGCTGCGGATGAAATCAAACAGCGGTTTTATACTTTTTTCGAGGCTGGGGGTTAAGATGTGAGGATTTGAAACGATGAGCGCCACGACATCGGATTCGGAGAGACCTTTGTCTTTGAAGAATTGAATCTTGGGCTTTAAGATGGACTCGGGGGCTGCGGAGAGGAGTTTTGGATTTGTGGCGATGATGGATTTGATATGAGATTCTGAGAATCCATGAGATTTGAAGAAGGTGAGGACAGAATCTGGGTTCTTGGGGGTGTGTTTTAGCATTTTAGAGACTGTTAGAGCCTTTTCTGGTGAGAACCCACATGAGTTTTTGAGGTATTGTAGGAAAGGAGGAGGGTTTGTTTGGGAATGGGATTTTAGAAAAGGGTTTTGTAGGGATTGGATTTGGAGGAGCTTTCTGTAATGAAGGAAATGGAACATCCTCTTCTTCCTTTTTATCTTACTTTTTCAGAAATTTTTTTCTTTGAATAAAAAAATTAATAATAATAATAAGGGAATGGGGAATGAAGGGCGAAGATGAAAACTTACAAATTTTGATTTTGATCTTTTCTCTGCCCTCTCTCATAGCTCTCATGGAAGGGCGCGGAATGCGTCCTACCCCCTAATCCGTCCGAAGTGGGCTCTTTGGGGCCCACCGTGATGTAACTGTTTTATCCAAGCCGTTAATCGCTTTTCTCAGATCACTTTATGGTATGAGCCAAAAACAGATCAACGTATAGGGTTTATGTGGACCACAAAGTAGGGATTTAATGTCCACCATTAGAAACTTCTTGGGAGCCGGAGAAGTTTCGGATCAAGCTAATATTTGTTTTTTCAGTTCATCCACGTCGACATGACCTCATTAATAGGTTGGATGATAAAACAACATCACGGTGGCCCTTAGAAAGGTTTCAACGGTGGCTGTCATTATCACTACAGCTTCCTCCGGTGTGATCCACCGGAGGTGTGGACCTGTTTCGATTTTAAAAACATTTCTTAAAATGATCTGAGAAAAGCGATGGACGGAGTGGATAAAACACTTACAACACGGTGGGCTCCACGGAACCCTGCCCGGACGGATTACCGTCCAATGGGGTAGGACGCAATCTGCGTCCATACAAAACCAGTATAGTTATTTGATACTCTGTCTTCGTATGACGCTTCATACGCAGATACTTGAAAATTGTACGCGAGGCATCAACTGTAGCACCACTGTATCTCAGTTATAATCTCATATATCAAATTCAGCTGAACAACCATACTAATCTCTGTGGGCACTAGATTTTTAGATACGGCCATAATCATTTTCAACTGAGTTAGGGCTTACCCGACTCGATCCAGTCCCGGGTAACTCGGACTTGATTAGGTTTGAGTTTGGATTGGACGAAATCTACTCAGTTCGAAGCAACTCACCCACTCTGTTCGGGTCGAGTTGAGTCTGAACGATCTCAATGGTTAGTTTGAATTAATTGCCTGCCACGTATGCAAATTTCCAGTGATTTCTAACTTTGTGTATCATCGATCACACCAGAGTATCAAAGTATTTCACATGTGGCCCCTAAATTTGAAAAAAAAAAATACATGCATTTCAATTCTGAAAAGTGGGGCCCATGGCTCTAATCTAGAGGGTCAATATAATGTTGAACAATATACAGATTAGAATATCTCGGCCGTTGATTATTAGGATGCATTCCAGCTGAATGCAACGGTAGCTTTGTGCTTCTCCTAAATCATCTATCTTAAGGCTACGGATTGAAAGTTAAAGAATGCATTTACGAGAATATTTTCATCCATCGTCCATACATTGGGATACAACAAATCAATGGTATGGATTAGTGAGAAATTGGGTCATGTTAGAAGAGGAATCACGCGTGTACAAAGTGCAAGTACGTGGACACGTGGCTAGATTTGGGGTTGTGATAGCTAGGGCTGTACACGAGCAGAGTTAGCTCGATAGCTCGCAACACTCAACTCAGAAAAGCTTGATTTGACTCGGTTCAAAATTGAGTTCGAGCTGAGTCTAGCTGATTTTTTGAGCTCGAAAAAATTTCGAACCGAGTTCGAGCTTGCCCGAGCTCTACTCGACTCGGACCGATTTAGTTTGGTGACTCCGTTACTTTGATATTGTTGTTGCTCATGAAGTGTTTGATGAAATGACTCAATGAAGTGTGGCTAGTGGCAAGGAAGGTACGTATATGTAACAAATATTCTTTTTTCCTTAATTTTTATGTTGTTTATAAGGTGTTTGATGAAATACCTGTAAATTCATTGCTGTTGTTTTATATACAGCAAGATTTTGAAAGTGCAGTTCATGTGTTTGTGAAAATGCTGCACAGACAAACTCGGCTCGAACTGGCCCGAGCTGGTGACCGAACCCAGCTGAGTTGGCCAATCAGGCTCGAGGACCGAGTCAAGCCGAGTCTGAGCTGAGGTCAGCAAGTGGTCGAGCCAAGTCGAGTTGTGCCAAGCTCGACTCATGCACACCTCTAGACTGATAGCCCGTTCAGCCCTGATCTAACTTTGGACTGATCTAGGCTGGGCTGGCATTTTAGGTCTGGAAAAACCGGATTCGGATTTGGTGTGACCCGAAGCAGCCAGGTTGGTGCGGCACTGGCCATAGGGCCCACCTTAATATGTTTTTGTTATCCATGGACCACACAATAAGGATTGAATTCCCACCATTAAAAACTTCTTGGGAGCTTCAAAAGTCTGTGTGACCTTATGAACAAGTTGGGTGTGGTCCACCTGAGATTTGTATTGCTCCAATTTTGGAACCATGCCCTAAAAGTAGCGGACAAAATGGATAGATAATGTGAATATACAACACATACATCAAGGTGGGTCCCATGTCAAGGGCCACAGTCTTGAGGGGTGGAGGGCTTAAGTGAATTCCTTGGCTGATAGTTTGGCCATGCTTAGAGGTGGATCCAACCCTAAGTAGGCCATGTGGAAAATAAGAGTTGCCTGAAATAATCCTGTCCACTGGATCTTTGGACGGATACAATGGCATAAGGCTCATGGAATTCATGATAAAACAAAATGATAATACGAAACATAAATAGGGAATGATCACACCTTCGAACGTTAGAGTTGTGTGGGGCCTACCATGATGCTTATGTGGAATGATCACACCTTTAGGCATAAGGTAAGCCTTTCGCCTTATTTTTGGGATAGAATTATGGAAAGGTTTGAGAGAAAACTATCCTCCTAGAGAAGAAAATTCCTATCCTTTGGAGGAAAATTGACCATCATCAAAGTAACACGGTCCAACTTACACATCTATTTTTTATCCCTATTTCAATGCTCGAAAATATATCATTGAAATAAATTCATAAGGGAATTCTTGTAGCGAAGTGGATCTTCCTTGAGAAAATTCCCATTATTAAATTTTCTCGAGGAAGTGGATCTTCCTCGAGAAAATTCTCGTTATTAAATTGGAGTGATTATAAGAGAGCATATATATGGTCAATTTTGCTCTTCTTGAGAAATGAGTGTAGCGTTTTGTCAATGAGGTAAAGGGTTTATGGAAATCCCTGATTCCAGCTAAACACGGCATTTCCCATATAAGATGGTGGACCAAAAGTTCTTCTTTATACTCGTTTCTTCTATATTTGAAAAGGTATCACTAAATCAACATCCACTGTATCTGCAGGGATTAGTCTCACTTCAAAAAAGAAGTGGAGACACCTTGTGTCTTAAAAAAAAAAAAAAAAAAAAAAAAATCTAGTTTCTCTTTAGGCAATGGTCAAAGGATTAGATTTTGATTTGATTCTTGGGTTGGGAATAATCCTTTTATGGATGACTTCCTAGATCTTGCAACAATTAGTATTAATATTGATATCTCAGTTCCATCTTGCTTGAACTTTAGTGATGGAGCTAGATCCTGGTCTCCTCTTTTAGGAGAATATTGCGAGGTCGCAGGTACTACCAGGTTGGGTGAATTAGATAATAAACTTCTGTTGGCATTCCAACCTTCCTTCTCCTTTTAGGGCCTATTGGAAAGAGAATCCAGTACCTCTTGATCGTGAATATTTTAATAGGACACGCCTTTGGGTACCTTTGTGAGGCATCTTTGTGAGGTTGGTATCTTAAATGCTCTTTTGACTTGATTGTAGGTCATTTCAATGCCAATTGATGAGGGGTGATAAGCCAATGTGAAGACCGACCATCCGCTTCAGGGACTTTCTTGGTGCGCTTCTTTTACAATTCTCTCGTTCAATCGACAACAATAGAAGACTACAACCCTACAAGTGAAGTCTATTCTATGGAGTTCCCCCAAAAATAACCGCTTTCTCTTGGCTCGTTTGTGGGCGAGTCGTCACAACCGACAACTTGCGCAAGAGAGGCCTCATTCTTCCTAACACATGCATTTTGTCTTCCGAATGCCGAAACAATCAATTATACGTTCATGCATTGCCCCTTTTTCAGTGGGTGTTTGAACTTGGCTGATAGTTTGGCCATGCTTAGAGGTGGATCCCACCCTGTATGGACCATGCAAAAAATAAGAGTTGCCCCAGAAGATCCTGTCCACTCGATCGTTGGCCCAATACAGTGGCACAAGTCTCATGCAATTCATGATGCAACACATCAACTAATACAAAACAAAATGATAATAAGAAACATATATAGAGAACTATCACACATTCAATCGCTAGAGCTATGTGGGGCCTACCACGATGTTTATGTGGAATCCAAGATGTGAATTTGGTGAGAGTGAGACTCTCCAAGTTCACCATACATGCCAAGAATCATCCCAATACAAAACTCGGGTGCTCTGCCTCATGCAACAATGTACTATCTGACTTAAGAATGGAAGAATTATATAAAACTCTATCAATCTCAAAGCGTTTTCATTTATTTTGCACTATTCAGCTCTCTGGCAAGAATTTCCACAAAACGATAGGAACTGATGGTGGAACACTGCAACTGAATCAGTTATCTAATTCCCATCTCATATCCAACGGTGCGTTTGGGTGCACAACAGAATTTGAATTGGGAACATCCAAGTTCAAGCATGAGGAAATAATAGAATATGACAGCAATTGGAGTCTAACCAATAACATGAATTCTTAGGAAGCAAACTACAATTTGGTGATTTCTAGTTTATGAACTACTTGTCATTCAATTGGAAAGTGCATCCCAAAAGCAGCCTAAATTATCAAAGCGGCATCTGTCTACATCAAGTGATACTAAAGCCATGTCAATTGACTCTAGAAACCAAAGTGGGGTGTACCGGAATAACAATTGCAAGATGCAATCAACAAATCGCAAAGTAATGTGGGCAAAATCCTTGAGAAAAAACTTAAAACTTGCACCCCACAAATAAATATAAGAAGAGGATAAATGGAATTTATCAACCTTCACCATGTGGAAGGTGTGTATAAACCTTCACCAAAGCTCATTGGCATTGGGCACATCGATCCAAAGGCACATCGATCCAAACTATCTATTAGAACGGCACCGATTAGATAGGCCACTGTCCCAAAACTGGAAACATTAGATGATCTGAACCAATGTCACCTAAATCGCCAATCTCCACATTTTCCATTCTGAATTGTGCAATCTGTATTATGGGTCAGTTTAAGATCCGTTTCACCATTTTTACTGACCCAAAAATACGGTTTATTTTCTTATTGTTCTTTAAATTGTTTTTTATATTTATAATTTGAATATAAATATTTATTCCTGGATTTTAGTTAAATACTATAATACTAGACATGCAAGATTTACAATAATATTAATAACACATACACCATTTCGTATCACCACATTATGTTAATTTAGTAGCATGTACTGAAACAACCCACATGATTCTACCCCTAATATACCATGCTGGAGGAATTAGTTTACCATCTTCCAATTCCCATACCACATAGGGGAGTAACCATGATCTGAGTTGTGCAAAAACTGCAGTAAATCAAATGGGCAACACAATTTTGGGAAAAATTACAGTTCTTGACCGTCCAATCAATGGATCAGCCCCTGACCCCGGTTTCTAGGTAGTGGTCTCACCAAGAGGTGACTGTTCTAATGGACGATCCACAACAAAGAATGCCTTCTTTACATGGTATACCCAATTGTGAAGGTTATCAAAACCCTAACATAAACAAAAGGGTGCCTTCGGTTGCACCAAATATCAAGATTTTTCATGATAAATTAATTAATTTGGTGCGACAATACACAACCTCAATAAAAGGTTGAAATTTCTGTTCCAAAACAAGCAAAATGCAACCGAGCAAAAATCTTAAATAGTGAAAATAATGCAATTTCACAAACAAAACGTTATGCGTGTCGAACCTCACACTCTTCTCCATCCTTGATACTCAGTGCATTTGATTCGATCATGACCTCGTGAACCTTCAATATCTCCGGAACCAAACACAACCGCAATAAAAGGTTGAAATTTCTGTTCCAAACAAGCAAAATGCAAGCGAGCAAAAATCTTATATGGTGAAAAAAAATGCAATTTCAAAAACAAAACGTTACAAGTGTTGAACCTCACACTCTTCTCCATCCTTGATACTCAGTCCCTTTGATTCGATCATGGCCTCATAAACCTTCAATATCTCTGGAACCTTTGCCTGGTGCTTCATCACATACTTCTCCAAGAACTGCTTCCGGCTCATATTATAACTCCACGCTAACTTCTTCCCATCATTACTAATTAGGCCCTTTGACTCCAAAACTTGCAGAAACCTATACCTGGGCATGACTCTTTTCTCCATGCTACGCGAGAGGAGGACCGGACAGCTCAAAATGTAAGAAGTACTCCAACCTAACTCCTTGACAAAGAAATCTATCCCCTTCCTAATCTTCTCCTCCGATATCATAATACAGTTTGGGTGCTTCCGGAAGGCAAACAATATCTCCTCATCTGACCACCCCAAGCTCCTATACACCTCGAATTTCATGTCCCACATCGAACGGCTTAGACTTGCCATCACACGGACCGCCTCCACGAACATGAATGTTGATGGATTGAATCCCATTTCTGTAACCATCTTCACCTTCTCATTAAACCGATCAGGGTTTAGCAACAACGCCCTTGGATGTTTCGCAAGACATATTGAAATATGACAATTCCGGATGCCATAGTTCTTCAAAACGGCGACATTGCTCACTAAATTATGGAGACTAAAGTTCAACTTGGACCGCTTGAGCAATTCAATCACAAATCTGTCAGTGCCCAAATAGCTGCCGATGAAATCAAACAGCGGTTTTATACATTTTTCGAGGCTGGGGGTTAAGATGTAAGGATTTGAAACGATGAGCGCCACGACATCGGATTCGGAGAGACCCTTGTCTTTGAAGAATTGAATCTTGGGCTTTAAGATGGACTCGGGGGCTGCGGAGAGGAGTTGCAGGACTCTGTTGATGATGGATTTGATGTGAGCTTCTGAGAACCCATGAGATTTGAAGAAGGTGAGGACAGAATCTGGGTTCTTGGGGGTGTGTTTTAGCATTTTAGAGACTGTTAGAGCCTTTTCTGGTGAGAACCCACATGAGTTTTTGAGGTATTGTATGAAAGGAGAAGGAGGGTTTGTTTGGGAATGGGATTTTAGAAATGGGTTTTGCAGGGATTGGATTTGGAGTGTTTGGATGTTGATTTGGAGGAGCTTTCTGTAATGAAGGAAATGGAACATCCTCTTCTTCCTTTTCTTCTTTCTTTTTTCAGAAATTCAAAAAAAAAAAAAAAAAAAAAATGGGAAATGAAGGGCGGAGATGAAAACTTACAAATTTTGATTTCGATTTTTTTGTTTTCCTAGTGAGTGAACAGCAGAGATGAAGAATACGTGTGGTTGCAGCTTGTGCCTGAGCTTCTCTGCCCTCTCAGGTCCCTCATAGAATAGTCGAAGGAAATACAAAACCAGTATAGTTATTTGATACTCTGTCTTCGTATGACGCTTCATGCGCGGTCACTTGGAAATTGTACACGAGGCATCAACTGTAGCACCACTGTATCTCAGTTATAATCTCAAATATCAGATTCAGCTGAACAACGATACTAATATCTGCTTATAGGCACTAGATTTTTAGATAGGCCATACTCATTTTCAACTGAGTTAGTACTGACCCGACTCGATCTAGTCTCAGGTTGAGTCAAGTCGAATTACTGGGTAACTCGGATTCGACTCGGTTTGAGTTGGGTTAGACGAAATCTACTCAGAACGACTCACCCACTCGTACGGGTCGAGTTGAGTCTAAATGATCTCAATGGTTAGTTTAAATTAATTGTCTGCTGCGTGTTCAAATTTCAGGTGATTCCTAACTGCATGTGTATCATCTATCACACTGCCAGAGTATCAAAGTATTTCACATGTGGCCCTAACTTTGAAAAAATATACACGCATTTCAATTCTGAAAAGTGGGGCCCATGGCTCTAATCGAGAGGGCAATATAATGTTGAACAATATACAGATTAGAATATCCCAGCCGTTAATTATTAGGATGCATTTTCAGCTTATTGCAACGGTAGCTCTGTGCTTCTCAATCGTCTATCTTAAGGCTACAGATTAAAAGTTAAAGAATGCATTTACGAGGATATTTTCATCCATCGTCCATACAATAGGATACAACAAATCAATGGTATGGATTAGTGAGAAATTGAGTCACTTGTTAGAAGAGGAATCACGCGTGTACAAAGTGCAAGTACGTGGACACATGGCTAGATCGGGGGTTGTGATAGCTAGGGCTGTACACGAGCAGACTTGGCTCTTGATTCAACTCGGTTCGAAACTGAGTTTGTGCTGAGTTTAGCTGACTTTTTTAGCTCGAAAAAATTTTGAACCGAGTTCGAGCTTGCCCGAGCTCAACTCGACTCGGATCAAACCCAACTCAAATCGAACTTGGATCGATTCAGTTCAGTGACTCAGTTACTTTGATATTGCTGTTGCTCACCAAGCGTTTGATGAAATGACTCAATGAAGTGTGGCTAGTAGCAAGGAAGGTACGCATATGAAACAAATACCATTTTGCTCTTGATTTTAATGTTGTTTACAAGGTCTTTGATGAAATACCTATAAATCCATTGTTGTTGTTTTATATACAACAAGACTTTAAAAGTGCGGTTCATGTGTTTGTGAAAATGCTACGCAGACGAACTCGGCTCGAATTGACCCGAGCTGGGATGGCCAATCAGGCACGAGGATCGAGTCGGTCGAGCCTGAGCTGAGATCAGCAAGTGGCCGAGCCAAGTCGAGCTATGCCAAGCTCTTGTACACCTCTAGACTGATAGCCCATTCAACCCCGCTCTGAGTTTGGACTGATCTAGGTTGGGCAGTCATTTCAGGTCAGGAAAACCGGATTCAGATTTAGTGTGACCTGAAGAAGTCAGGTTGGTGCGGCACTAGCCATAGGGCTCATCTCAATATGTTTTTTGTTATCCATGCCGTCCATCAATTTTTTTCAGCTCATTTTAGGGCATGGTCCCAAAATGGAAGCAAATTCAAATCTCAGGTGGACCACACAGTAGGGATTGAATTCCCACCATTAAAAACTTCTTGGGGGGTTTCAAAAGTCTGTGTGACCTTATCAACAGGTTGGGTGTGCTCCACCTGAGATTTGTATCTGCTTCAATTTTGGAACCATGCCCTAAAATTAGCTGACAAAACAGATAGACAATGTGGATATACAAAACATATATCAAGGTGGGTGCCATGGTGAGGGCCAGAGTCTTGAGGGTTGGAGGGCTTAAGTGAATTCCTTAACTGATGGTTTGGCCATGCTTAGAGGTGGATGTGGAAAGTAAGAGTTGCCTAAAATAATCCTGTCCACTGGATCGTTGGACGAATACAATGGCATAAGGCTCATGGAATGCATGATAAAACAAAATGATAATAAGAAACATAAATAGGGAATGATCACACCTTCAAATGTTAGAGTTGTGTAGGGCTACCATGATGCTTATGTGGAATGATTACACCTTTATGGTGGACTCAATCCGATTTTATGGTCGAGTAGGTGCACGGCGAAAACGAAAAAAGATCCATTAATGGATGTAACGGAGTAGCATTTATACGAAGGGAATGTACTATTGGTATCTAACCAATGACGTTTTGCCACATCACTTCAGTAGCCTTTTGGCTACTGAAGTGACGTGGCAAAATGGCATTGGTGGATACCAATTGCCTGCTTCCTTACAATAAGGGCTTGTTTGGCCAGACTGATCCCACGGTATTAGGAGGGATGGGATCACGATATCCCGGATATGCATGACGAGCCAAAGAGACCCGGTGAACTTGTCCTGGGATATAAGCAATCTCATGGATCTTAAAACAATTCACTGACATCACCATCATTACCTTAAAATTGATCTCATCCCTTGATTAGATGGATTGGATGGTAAAATCCCGGGATATGCCCGGCGTGCCAAACATACCCAGTGAACTTGTCCTGGGATATAGCAATCCCATGGATCTTAAACCAATCCACTGACACCACCATCGTTACCTTAAAATCTATCCCATCCCTCCTAATCCCATGGGATTCGCCCAGCCAAACAGGCCCTGAATGCTCTTCCAACGGAGATCCGTTGGCGGATGATTTTCCGTTTAAGCTGCGAACGCACTCGGCCACGCGCGCGGATTTTGTGGGAAAGACTTTAGTAGGAAGTTTCAACGCTGGGAACTCAGGTGGGGCCCACTTTGATGTTTGTGAGAAATCTTACCCGTCTATCTATTTTTTGAGTTCAATTCAGTATATGAAGTCAAAAATGAACAGTTTCCAGAGCTCAAGTGGGCCAAAAACGTGATAATTGAACGTCTACAGTTGAAATATTCGTGGGCCAAAGAAGTTTTGAGTCCAGCTAATATTTGTGATTTCAGTTCATCCCAGTAGGAATGAAGTTATTAACGGTATGGATGGCTTGTAAACATCACTGTCGAACCCAGGTAGATTTTAACGGTAGGAATTTCCCTAACCACATTTTCCTTTAGTACGGCCCACTTGAGCTTTGGATACGGTTCATTTTTGGCATCATGTAATGAAATGAACTCAAAAAACGGATGGAAGGGGAGGATTTCTCACAAACATCACAGTGGGCCCTACCTGGTTCCTAGCGCAGGAACTTAGCCTTTCGCAGGAAATGCGAGACCCGAAATCTGCGTCCATGGAAAACGTACGTGGAATATACCGGTGCGTGGCAAGTGAAGCAGATTGCGTTAAACTCTGTAGGGTCCTCCGTGATTTATGTATTTTATCCAGTATTTCCATCCATTTTATAAGATAATTTTAGGGCCTTAGCTCAAAACCTAAGCATATAAAAGGCTAAATAGACCATACCAAAGGAAACAGTGTGAATTGAATTTATACCGTTGAATTTATTCTTAGGGCCCACAGAAGTTTTGGATCAAGATTATATTTGTTTTTTTTTTACCTTCATCCATGTTTTTTGATCCTTTGAACAGTTTGGATGAAAAATAAACATCACTGTGGGGCCTGGAAAGGTTTCAACTATGGAAATCATTATTTCCACTGTTTCTATTGTATGGTCCACTTAAGATTTTTATAAGCTTCAACTTTGAGTTCACATAATGGGCCCAACTGAATTTTCTCAGTACGACAATCCGATTTCGTGGCCGAGCAGGTGCATGGCGGAAACGGAGAAAGATCCGTTAATCCAATTCTAGGAGTAGCATTTATCCGAAGGGAACGTACCATTGGTATCTAACCAACGGCGTTTTGCCGCATCGCTTCAGTATCCAATCCACTCCCTATGCTTAGGGCATGTTTGGGAGCATGGACTTGGAATCTCCAAGAATCGGAACCCCCAGGACTGGCAATCCTCCTGGTGTGTTTGGCACGAGTGTGAATCAACTTTAATTCAAAAATACTTATGCATGGTATATTTACAGGGGTTTGAATTTAATTACTAAATCAACTTTAATATCCCTAATTAGTGAGATATATAATTTTTGACACTATGGTTGTGATAAGCCCGTTGAAATATATGCTTTGCCTGAAAATGATGAAATTCTAAGTCTCGGATGAACCGCAAGCACAAGATCATGTCTAAGTGACTAACCAACGATTTTTAATCATTGATTAATATGGACAATGTTTGGACCGTGCTGATTTACATGGACAATGTTTGGATGGTGCTGATCATCATTAGTGGGCCATGTGCCCAATAGAATGACACCTGCAACTATTGAAATGATTTTAGGTGTAATCCAAGCTCTCACCGTGGATTGCAAACCCCCTCAAAGAGGAGAGATTTGAAACCCCCAGTTACTTTTTTATGCTGCTAAACAATCAAGGGGATTTGAAACCCCCTCCAATCCACCATGCCAAACGACCCGTAGGTAAGCCTTTCGCCTTATTTTTGGGATAGAATTTTAGAAATGTTTAAGTGAAAACTATCCTCCTAGAGAAGAAAATTCCTATCCTTTGGAGGAAATTGACCATCATCAAAGCAACAATGTCGAACTTACAAGTCTATTTTATGTCCCTATTTCAATGCTCAAAAATCTATCATTGAAATAAATTCATAAGGGAATTCTTGTAGCGAAGTGGATCTTCCTCGAGAAAATTCCCGTTATTAAATTGGAAGGAGGTTTGCTCCCATACTCTGGAGGGAGTGACTATAAAAGAGCATAGACATGGTCAATTTTGCTCTTCTTGAGAAATGAGTGTAGCGTTTTGCCAATGAGGTAAAGGGTTATGGAAATCCCTGATTTAACCTAAACATGGCATTTCCCATATAAGATGGTGAACCAAAAGTTCTTCTTTATACTCATTTTTTCTATATTTGAAAAGGTATCGCTAAATCAACATCCCCTGTATCTGCAGGGATTAGTCTCACTACAAAAAAAGAAGTGAGGACACCCTGTGTCTTCAAAAAAAAAAAAGAAAAAAGAGATCTAGTTTCTCTTTAGGCAATGGTCAAAGGATTAGATTTTGATTTGATTCTTCTGTTGGGAATAATCCTTTTATGGATGACTTCTTAGATCTTGCAACAATTAGTATTAATATTGATATCTCAGTTCTATCTTGCTTGAACTTTAGTGATGGAGCTAGATCTTGGTCTCCTCTTTTAGGATAATATTGCGAGGTCGCGGGTACTATCGGGTTGGGTGAATTAGATAATAGACGTCGGTTGGCATTCCAACCATCCTTCTCCTTTTAGGGCCTATCGGAAAGAGAATCCAGTACCTCTTGATCATGAATATCTAAATAGGACGCACACTTGGGTATCTTTGTGAGGTTGGTAGCCTAAATGCTCTTGATTGTGGGTTATTTCAATGCCAGTTGATGAGGGGCGATAAGCCAATGTGAAGACCATCCGCTTCGGGGACTTTCTTGGTGCACTCCTTTTACACTTCTCTCGTTGTTCAATCGACAACAATAGAAGACTATACCCCTACAAGTGAAGTCTATTCTATGGAGTTCCCCCAAAAATAACCGCTTTCTCTTGGCTCGTTTGTGGGCGAGTCGTCACAACCGACAACTTGTGCAAGAGAGGCCACATTCTTCCTAACACATGCATTTTGTCTTCGGAATGCCGAAACAATCAATTATATGTTCATGCATTGCCCCTTTTCAGTGGGTGTTTGAACTTGGTTGAGAGTTTGGCCATGCTTAGACGTGGATCCCATACTGTATGGACCATGCAAAAAATAAGAGTTGCCCCAGAAGATCCTGTCCACTCGATCATTGGCCCAATACAATGGCACAAGTCTCATGCAATCCATGATGCAACACATCAACTAATACAAAACAAAATGATAACAAGAAACATATATAGAGAACTATCACACATTCGATCGCTAGAGCTGTGTGGGGCCTACCACGATGTTTATGTGGAATCCAAGCTGTGAATTTGGTGAGAGTGAGACTCCCCAAGTTCACCATACATGCCAAGAATCATCCCAATACAAAACTCGGGTGCTCTGCCACGTGCAACAACGTACAATCTGACTTAAGAATAGAAGAATTATATAAAACTCTATCAATCTCAAAGCATTTTCATTTATTTTGCACTATTCAGTTCTCTGGCAAGAACTTCCACAAAACAATAGGAACCGATGGTGGAACACTGCAACTGAATCAGTTATCTAATTCCTATCTCATATACAACGCGCCTTTGGGTGCACAACAGAATTTGAATTGGGAACATCCAAGTTCAAGCATGAGGAAATAATAGAATATGACAGCAATTTGAGTCTAACCAATAACATGAATTCTTAGGAAGCTGACTACAATTTGGTGATTTCTAGTTTATGAATTACTTGTCATTCAATTGGAAAGTGCATCCAAAAGCAGCCTTAATTATCAAAGTGGCATCTGTCTGCATCAAGTGACACTAATGCCATGGCAATCGACTGTAGAAACCAAACTGGGGTGTACCGGAATAACAATTACAAGATGCGAGCAACAAATAGCAAAGTAATGTTGGCAAAATCCGAGGAAAAATCTTAAACTTGTACCCCACAAATAAATATAAGAAGAGGATAAATGGAATTTATCAACCTTCACCATGTGGAAGGTGTATAAATCTTCACCAAACTCATCATTAGCATTGGGCTCATTGATCCAGACTATCTATTAGAACAGCACCCATCAGATAGGCCACTGCCCCAAAACCAGATACATTGGATGATCTGAACCAATGTCACCTAAATCGCCAACCTCCCACATTTTCCATTCCAAATTGTCCAATCTGTATTATGGGTCAGTTAAGATCCATACCACCATTTTTACTGACCCAAAATTATGGTTTATTTTCTTATGGTTTTTATATTTATAATTTGAATATAAATATTTATTTCTGGAATTTAGTTAAATACTAGCCTATAATAATAGACATGCAAGATTTAGGATAATAACACATACATCATTTCGTATAACCACATTATGTTAATTTAGTAGCATGTACTGAAACAACCCACATGATTCTACCCCTAATATACCATGCTAGAGGAATTAGTTTACCATCTTCCGATTCCCATACCACGTACAGTAGTAACCTGAATCTGAGTTGTGCAAAACATTGCAGTTATTCAGACTGTCAACACAATTTTGGGAAAAATTACAGTTCTTGACCGTCCAATCAATGGATCAGCCCATGACCCCGGGTCCTAGGTAGTGGTCCCTCCAAGAGGTGGCTGTTCTAATGGATGATCCACAACAAAGAATGCCTTCTTTACATAGTAAACCCAATTGTGAAGGTTATCAAAACCCTAACATAAACAAAAGGGTGCCTTCGGTTGCACCAAATATCAAGATTTTTCATGATAAATCAATTAAATTTGGTGCAACAAAACACAACCTCAATAAAAGGTTGAAATTTCTGTTCCAAACAAGCAAAATGCAAGCGAGCGAAAATCTTGTATAGTGAAAATAATGCAATTTCACAAACAAAATGTTACAAGTGTTGAACCTCACACTCTTCTCCATCCTCGATACTCAGTCCCTTTGATACTCTCGATCATGGCCTCATAAACCTTCAATATCTCCGGAACCTTTGCCTGGTGCTTCATCACAAACTTCTCCAAGAACTGCTTCGGGCCCATAGTAAAACTCCACGCAAACTTCTTCTTATCAAGACTAATTAGGCCCTTTGACTCCAAAACCTGCAGAAACCTGTACCTGGGCATTACTCTATTCTCCATGCTAAGCGAGAGAAGCATCGGATAGCTCAAAATGTAAGAAGTACTCCAACCTAACTCCTTGACAAAGAAATCTATCCCCTTCCTAATCTTCTCCTCCGATGTCAAAAAACAGCTTGGGTACTTCCGGAAGGCAAACAATATCTCCTCATCTGACCACCCCAAGCTCCTATACACCTTGAATTTCATATCCCATGTCGAACTGCTTAGACTTGCAGTTATATTAACCGCCTCCACGAACATATATGTTGAAGGAATGACCCCCATTTCTGTAACCATCTTCACCTTGTCATTAAACTGACGAGGGTTTGGCATCATCAATGAATTAGGTCGTTTCACAAGAAATCTCGAAATGTGACAATTCGAGACACCATAATTCTTCAAAACAGTCACATTGCTCACCAATCTTTGGAGATGAAATCCAAACATAGACCGCTTGAGTAATTCAATCACGAATCTGTCATTGCCCAAAAAGCCGCGGATGAAATCAACCCCCGGTTTTATACATCTTTCGAGGCTGAAGGCCAAGATGTAGGGATTCGAAACGATGAGGCCCACGATTTCGGATTCGGAGAGGCCCTTCTCTATGAAGAATTGGATCTTGGGACTTAAGCTGGACTTGGGGATGGCGAAGAGGAGTCGCGGGATTCTGTTGATGATGAATTTGATGTGAGATTCTGAGAACCCATGAGATTTGAAGAAGGTGAGGACAGAATCTGGGTTCTTGGGGGTGCGTTTTAGCATTTTGGAGACTGTTAGAGCCTTTTCTGGTGAGAACCCACATGAGTTTTTAAGGTATTGTACGAAAGGAGAAGGTGGGTTTGTTTGGTAATGGGATTTTAGAAATGGGTTTTGTATAGATTGGATTTGCAGTGTTTGGGTGTTGATTTGGAGGAGCTTTCTGTAATGATGGAAATGGAACATCTTCTTCTCCCTTCTTTCCTCCTCTTTTTTTAGGAGAGAGAGAGAGAGAGAGAGAGAGAGAGAGAGAAGAATGGGAAATCAAGGGTTGAGATGAAAACTTACAACTTTTGATTTTATTTTATTTTTTTATTTTTCCTCCCTATTGAGTGAATGGCGGAGATGAAGAATACCTGTGGTTGCAGCTTCTTCATGAGCTTCTCTGCCCTCACAGAGCTCACAGAGAAAGAAGTCGAAAGAAATACAAAACCAGTCGAATCATTTGATACTCTGTCTGCGTAGACGCTTCGTACGCAGTCGCTTGGACATTGTACACGTGGCATCAACTCTAGAACCAGAATCTAAGTAATAATCTCAAATATCAGATTCGGCTGAACAATAGTAATCTCTGCTTAGTGGGCACTAAATTTTTTAAATAAGGCCATACTTTATTTTCAACCGTCCGATGAATGTTTAGCCATCTAACATTTAGACAACCAAACAACTGTAATCTGAACGGTTAGTTTGAAATATCTGTCTGTCACGTATGCAATTTTCCATTGATTTCTAACTGAGTGTGTATCATCAGGCTGCCAGAGTATCAAAGTATTTCTCACAAAACCATCACACATGGTTCCTAACTTTGAAAATTATACACGCGTTTCAATTCTGACAACTGGGTCCCATGGCTCGTTAATCTGGACCATTAAAATGTTGAATAATACAGCTGATGAAGAATAATATACAGATTAGTAAATCTAAGCGGTTAATTATTAGGAATTAGGATGCTTTTTTCAGCTGAATGCAACGGTAGCTTTGTGCTTCTTCTTAATCGTCTATCTTAAGGTTACAGATCGAAGTTTGAGATTGTATCTACAAGGATAATTTCATCCGTGGTCCATCTACTGTGGGATACAACAGATCAATGGTCCAGCTCGACCGGGTTGGGCTTGGATTTTAGGCCGAGGGAGCCAGGCAAAGGTCTAGCCTAACATGACTGTTTAAGATGAGTCATCTGTACCCAGATAGGCCCAGTTGTCTAGCCATACAGCCAGACCTGATGCCTGGGCTGGCATTTCAAGCCCAGAAAACCAGGCCAGGACGTGCTTGACATGACCTGGCTTAAATCAGGCCCGACAGGCGGGCTTGGCTTCCATGGAACCCCAGATCCACTGAGGTAAGTGGATACCTTACTGTGGGGCCCATCCTGATGTATGTAGCTTAAATACATGCTGTCCATCCGTTTTGACAGAACATTTTACGCCATTATCCCAAAAAATGAAGAAGATCCAAATCTCAGGCGGACCACACCACATGAAACAGTGGTGATTGAATACCCACCATTAAAAAATTCTTGGGGGGCCACTAGAATGTTTAATTGACATCCAACCTGTTGATAAGGTCAGGATGACATAGATGAAGCGACAACATAAATATCAGAATGATTCAAAAAAATCGTCACCCACAAGAAACTATTTTTTGGTCAATCACCACTGTTTCATGTGGTGTGGTCCACATGAGATTTGGGTCTGCTTCATTTTTGGGATGATTTTATAAAGTGAATTTTCAAAAAACGGATGGACAACATGGATGTAACAAATATGCATCACAGCGGGCCCCACAGTCATGTGGGTTGTTCGTCATGTGGGCCCACCTTTGATTTCAACCTTCCATCTTGTGGCCCACCTACAATGGTCCGCCATCCATTATGTGGGTCCCAACTTTGATGTGCATCAGGTGGAGACTACACTTTAATGCAGGCCATGCATAATATGACACCCACCTTTGATGTTAACCATCCATTATGTGGGCCACCTTGATTTGGACCATTTATCATGTGAGGCCCCACCTTCAATATGGATCGTTCATCATGTGGGCCCACTTGAGAGAGATTGTAATGATGAAAGAAGAAGGCAAGATGGAAGTTACTTGAAAAGTTTAGGGGCAAACTTTTCCCAAAATTAACCCAAAAATGCTTCCCCGCTTTACTAAACTCTCTCTCTCTCTATATATATATATAGAGAGAGAGAGAGAGTTTAGAGAGAGAACTAAGAGGTAAATCTCTTATTTCTAAAAATTGAAAATGTAAAATTAAACCATTGCCAAGTCGTCTACTTGCGAAGAAGAAGAAGAAAAAAAAAAAGACAAATTATTATTATTATTATTTTATAAACAAGCAAATATGCTTTTATTAGTAGAGATGCCAAAAGGCCGCTAAGCCATACTACATAGCGTATGCTACATGCGACATGGCATAGTTATTTAGGGCCTGTTTGGCCAAGTAGATCCCACAGTATTAGGAGGGATGGGATCGCCTTAATTCCACCGTTGATTCCACGCGGCTGTTTGGAGCGGCATATATCCCGCGGCGAACGAATTTTTCGGTAGATTGAAGAGGGATTGCAAAATCGCTCTCGGGATGCTCTGCCATCCCACGCTGCGACCTCGAACCCATCCCATGGAAACCTCTCCCATCCAGCGTACGGACCGACGGGATCGAGCGATGGCAGCGGTCAGGAAGTCGCTGGAGATGGCGGGAGATGATCATTATGGCGCGAATCCAGTAAGCGTACAAATACCTGAGCCTTTCGTAAAGTCTTCGTCCCTGTGAGTTTGATTTGAGGGATTGCTTGTGGAAGGTACGCGTTCATCTCCTTCTGAAGGGAAGCCTCTATCTACGCTTCTTTTAGTTCCGCATTTGAAATTCATGTGTTAACTCCATATTCATGCTAAGATTGATTGGGGATTTCTTCCTGCATGTATGGTCTAGCTATCAATTTCTGCTAGAAATTAGGGCTTCTGCCTCGTGCATGTTGTCATCTCCGGTTTCAAAAATTAATATATCTTCTGGACGAGGATGTTGGCGAATTTCACTATTGATGCCTTCCTCTAGGGGGTTTTGGTCCCTGCATGTCTGCATATGAATATGGATTGTAGCTTCTCATTTAGGGGTTTTGCTACTTGCATGTTTTGCTGCCGGATTTCAGTGTTGATGCATTAATCTAGCTGTTTTGCTCATTGCATGTTCATTCCATTATAGTTTTATACCTTCCATTTAGGGGTTTTGTTATCTGCGTGTTTTATTTGGTGGATTTCAAAATCTTAACGCCTTCCTCTACAAGTTTTTTATCCCTGCAAGTTCATTCCAAGAATGATTTCAAAGCTATAATTTGGGGGTTTTGCGATCTAAATGTTGTCATTATCCTTTTCCGTCCAAAATAGTCTCTCTTGGACTGTTTTCATTGAGGTATTTTTGGGCGTCCGACTACAGATTCATGCCCTGAGGTGGGTGATGATAGAGATGAAATCGGGCAATTTTTGTTATGATTCTTAGGCATCATAAATGTATTTGTGAAATGATTTTCGTGTTTCTAATGTCATTCTTGTAATCTATTAGGCAATTAAGCGCTTACGGATTCCCACCATCGATACTGATTCAGTTTTCTTTTGTTTTTTTCCATCGATCTCTCCCTCTTTATTTTATAATGTCCATGTACCTGTGGTGCGACAACTATTGTTGGAGGTGTTCTGATCGATTAGGAGTTGCTATGATCCATCCATTTGAATAGAGATGTGGTGCTCTATGTAGATCTTTGATCTGCATTTCTCTACGAACCTCAAAGTAAATGAACTGTTTGTCCATTCTTATCTTCTATTATAAATCAACGAGCTATATTTTGATGCTGTGTATTGTTGTAACAAATGTATAGATACCTGATGAATTGACCGTCCAGATTTTGTGGGCCACACAGGTATGATGCATGTTTTTTTTTTTTTTCTTTTTTGTTTAGTTTTATCAGAGTTCCTGTTAAAATGTCATGGGTAGCTATGCTCCTCAAAATGCAATTGAATGACATTCATTTCATACATGAAAAGGATGGGGATCTCAGGTAGCTAAAATATGAGTTGTGGTAACGCGACTTGGAATGAATCCCTCGCTGTTTATACTGTGAGAGAGGTTATGAATCACAGCAACTTTGTTTTTTCCAGAGAAATCAGGAACTCTGTCATTGTACATGCAGCAACCCTCTGCCCTTGTGCATGCTAAGAACGAGTATATGATTTGGAACAACTAACAAACCGAAATGAAATGTCAGTACCATTTACAAAACACTGAATCAGTTTTAGATTTCAGATGTCAGAATCAGTGGAGAGACTGTTATAGGTGTGAATCACACCGACTTTGTTATTTCTTAACAAATCAGAAACTCTTCTATTGTACATGCAGCAACACAGATAGGATTCACAGGTATAACAGTTTCTGTTGCTATAGATGTTTACATTCAGTTTCGAAATGGAAACAGATTCAGATATAGTTTGACAGGTATGTATGTTTAGTTTCAGATCAGCCTCATATTCAGATTTGAGATCCAGCTTGCACTAGTATATATGTATAGTCCTACTTTTTGTGAACTTTTTCAAGTGGTATGGCTGTTTAGTTTCATTTTTCAGTTATGTATTTCAGATCCACGTGCGTAAATGTTTGAGAATTGTCACGGCCAAGATTCAGATTCCATCCGAGATTTGAGATCCAGTGTGAACTGGTATTAGATGTTTATACTAACTCTCACATTTCAGCTTTCAGATTCCGTTTGAACTGGTATAGATGTTCACATCCGATTTCAGTTTCAGATTGTATTGTTTGCAGAATCCGATTGAATTGCTTTAGATGTTTACATACAGATTCACGAGCATGTCTACACAACTACATTGTATTAGCTATTCGATCTCAAAACATATATAACTGGGTAGTAAAGTTCTTATTGTATATTTGATCCAAATGTACTTGCCAACCTGAATCATGGCCTAGCTTATTCTGTTTGTTAGAATATGTTGATGTTGAAGTATGTATATATCCATCTATTATCTTGTTTCAATATAGCAAATTTTTATGTGAGTCTCGAATAACAGGTGGTTGATGGGAACTGACTGTGGGTGTACTAATAAGGTAACCAAAAAAATAATAATAATAAATTTGTGAGGTGTTTTATTCTGTTTTATGTGAAAGATCCCTGCATGTCTGTTTTTCTATCCATTTTTGTCCAGATTCCTTTGCCTTTCTTTCTTTTGACTCTCTTATTTGAAGAATTAAAGGACTGGATTCTCTCCATGGCATGTTCTTTATTTGATCCGATTTGATTGGTTTCAAAGGGAGTTTTGATTGGATGCGTGGATTCCTGTGTATTTTGCAAAAATTAAGTCTGATGGGACATTGAATCAACCTGTGTTTCAGATTCATGAACTCTCATGATGTTTTCAGCTGATGACTTTGAAGAACTTTCTTTGTATCCTATTTGCCACTGTTTTATGTAAAAAGCTAAAGCACTCATTTGTTTTCTTGGTTTCATGAAGATTGGGTCTACTCAGGTTCCATTGGTTACAAAACAAAAATCACACAATAGTGTTGAACTCTTTATGGGTCTGCGTGTTGTTTATATTTTGTTGATAGCTCATCTATAAATAAATAAATAAATAAAAACTTTGTTGTTGAATTTGGTGCATTGGGTCATGATGATGTTGACTCCTGGTGCATGGGGTTATGCTTGGAATCTTGGATTTGTACTGTATGGACTCAGATGGGAGTTTGACTTGCCAAGATCTAAGAATAGTCTTGGTATATCTAGGGATATTTGCTACAACATTTTCTGATTTTACTTCAATTGTGTGCATTCCAATAAATTATTTTGAGTCATCTCAATCATTTATGTTGCTTGCATTTCATCTCAAATGTACAGGTACAACCTTGCTATATATGAATTTATATTAATATTCATCTCCTAATTTTCTGTTATATTTCTGTAAGGGGGCTGTCTAGTTGTGTGGAAAACACCAATTAAGACAAAGGTCTTTTTACAGAAATTGAATGTTCCATTCTCCAAATGGTCCATGGCCCTGATTTTCTAGGACAGAGTATGCTTGCAATTTAGGACCTACTTAGTAAATGGCTAGGATCATGCGTTCATGTGTCTTATAAGCACATGTGCTAAGCTCACCTCTTCAGTAAATGCTCTTGCTGTATAATGTCCAGGAAAAGGACCTCCATATGGTGACATCCAAACAAAAAATCTCAACATCCATGTACCCCCTTTACCGCTCATCCAAACACAAGTATCAACATCCAAAGAAGCCCTTGTCCAGGTTTGAAGATCCATGGACACGACTTCCTCCACACAAATCCCTTTCATGCAATGACTGTTAAATGGATTTCATTGATCACTTTATGGAACACCATGACTTTCAGTGTCATAGAATCATTCATTTTCTTGGTAAGAGAACTTGACATCGTCATCGCCTTTCCTTTTTCTTTCTTGTTTTAGACACATAGTTTTCTTAGCTGGGTCTGTTCCAGTGACATCCTCTTAGTGATGTGATTCTGTCTCATGTTTCATGTCTCATGCTTTGTATGATATAATAAAGATCAGATGTCATTCGTCATCTTCATCTATATGCAAGCTTCATTTCTTTGTTTTGGAGTTGGATATTCAAAAGTCCGTTTACTCCTAATTTTCTGTTATATTTCCGTAAGTTCAAGTTACGGGATCTACTACTTTGATTAACAGACGAAATTCATCGCACACAGCCTACTTTCAGTTGATATCCAGGTATGTACCGCATATGAACTTTAAGCCTAGTATTCTTTTCGGTATTAGACGTAACAAGTGTCGGGCATTGCATGATTGCACTGTTTCCTGTATTGTGGTCCAGTTGAACTTTAGATCTTCTTCAATTTAGTAAACACTGCCCTAAAACGATCTGGCAAGGACCAAGACCAAGTAGATTAAACATCACCACATTCACCTTTGCAAGATGTTTGTTGGGCTCACCATCCAACGCACAATGGATCAGAACATGACAGCTAATATGGACCCGTGCACGATATGTGTGGGGCCCACCAAGCAGGCTACTCAAACGTATTCCATGATCCCTAGATTTTGTATGGCTTCTAACCTAATATATAAGGTCCACAATTTGAATGAGACCCACCACTATACGTTAGCTTGAAAAACGATAAAAATCAGGTGTGGGAATATGACTTGGTGTTTTATGGTCCTTCATTTCCACTTCACAAATTCCTCCAGATAAATGGACAAGATTGTTTGATCACGAAAATTGTCATGTGTGATTCATCCGAATGTGGTGACATTTCATTGACATAGAAATCCGTCCAGGCAGCACTGTGTGGGCCCGTCGTGATGTAAGTTTTTTAAAACTTATAAAATCCATCAGGCTAGGTGCACAGTTGGATCTAGAATGGACAGTGATAAGGAAGAAGAGATGGAAAGGGCTATTGTCATGCAAGCGATGACAGTTTGTGTAGCAATTGTAGGGAAATACTATCGCGTATACATGTTTAGACAGCCGGCACGACACAGAAACTCTATCATTCGGGCGACAGACATGGATTGTATAGCTCAACTCAGGATGAGTCGAGATGCTTTCTTTGAGTTGTTTACTGCACTTCACGAGAAGACACATTTGCGTGACACTCGTCATGTGAGTCTTGAAGAACAGGTGGTTATTTTCCTTCATACAGTTGACCATAATGTTCGCAATAGGGTCATAGGGCACATATTTATTCGATCCGGGGAAACCGTTAGCCGTCACTTTAACCGTGTTTTGGATGCTATTGTATCATTATACCCGGAGTTTGTTAAATAGCCAAGTTCAGAAACATCACCCAAGATTCATATGAATATCAGTTGGGCTTTATACTTTCAGGTATCAATTTCATTGACAATCAATGTATATGTACGTTGTCGTACTCATACCCCTAATAACAAATCCGACCCTAAAAGAAACTTGATGAAATGCATATAGGACTGTGTTGGTGCAATTGACGGGACACGCATACCGACTCTGGTCCAGTCGGTAGATTATGCGAGCTTCCACAATCCAAAAGGATTCCTTTCACAAAATGTACTCGCGGCATGTTCATTTGACATGAATTTTCTTTACATATTAGCCGGTTGGGAGGGTTTAGCCTCGGATGCGAGGGTACTACACAATGCTCTGACCCGATCAGATGACCCATTACATGTCCCGCATGGTACTGTTTACATCCCTCCTCGATTACCCATCCATTTAATACTAGTGAAATATTCGAGTGTCCATTTGATGGAACATTCATTTAAATGTGTAGGGAAATATTATGTTGTCGACGCTGTATATGCGCATTCACCCAGTTTTATGGCTCATACCGCAGCGTCCGATACCACTTACAAGAGTATCGAACCGAGAGAGCACCTGCGAATATGAAGGAGCTATTTAATTACCGACATGCATAATTACGTAATGCAATCGAGCGTTATTTTGGTGTAACGAAAAACAGATTTCCCATATTGAAGACGACCATTCAGTATAAGTTTCACACACAAGTGAAAATTGTTGTAGCGTGCTGCGTGCTACACAATTTTATACGATCCGTACTTCAGTCTCGTGACGATAGATCTTTTCCTGTAGAGGAGAGTAACCCAACACCTCATGAGGTGTCAACAAATGACGAAAGGCAATGGTTGCTACGCGTCACTCAACAAGAAAAGGATGCTTGGAATTCATGTGCGGGATGATATTACTGCTCGAATGTAGGTAGATGCGCAACAGAACAGTAGGAGTAGATAGTCAATTTACTTTTACTTCTCCCTTTTGCAATTTTACCTGCAAACCGAACAATACTTAAGTCCTCGTAATATTTATTACTTAACTATGAAAATTTAGTTGTGTCGCACATGGATGCACCATATTTTCCCTCAACAATGTTCCGTTTCTCAGCAGAAAAAGGTTGACATTGAATGTAATTAATATGTACTTGACATGTGCTGCATGCATAGGTGACATGGCAGACCCAAGGTCTAATGATAGTTCAACACCGACACAATCACCGCTTAGGACACCTGTGATGTCGACTCGAAGTTCACCACGTGGGAAGACGGTCAAATCCCTCATTGAGCCTCCGTCTCGAGCGGCTAAAATAAAATGGAGTGCAGAAATGGATCAAGTGTTTTTCGACGTCTTGCTAGAACATGTTGCTTTGGGACGTAAGGCAGATAATGGTTTCAAGAGGGAAGCCTACCAAGCAACGACAGAAGAGGTCATGAAGCATACGGACATACCCATCAACTTGCAGAATGTACAGAATCGTCTGAGGTATTAAAAGTGCAAATATATTGTCGTCAGGGACATGCTGGCGGCTAGTGGGTTCGGATGAGATAATGAGCGCATGGTCGTTACGACCCCTGATGAGATCTGGGAGGATTACCTTAAGGTATGATTTATATAAATGCATCATCCATAAGGCATTCACAAACCTATCTATCGAATGTATTTTTCCTAACTTACAACTATATTTTATGGTTGCAGTCTCACCCGCGTGCTACACATCTACGCAGGAAAAGAATTGAGAGAATGGATGATCTTGCGGTCATCGTTGGATCCGATTAGGCAACTGGACGATATGTGCAAGTACGACTATGGCCACGTCATCCTCTTGGATTCAGCGAGATCTCAATGAGTCCTGGAGAGACGCTGAAGATGATCTGGAGGATACCATTGACCTCTCTCAGGACCACGTAGCGGACTCGTCAGGCGAAAATTTTTTCTCAGATACTTCATCGATGGGAAGACGCGGAACCCGTGACACTCCTAGTCGGACTCTAGAGCCTGACTGTAACTGAGATGGGGGTGTATTAAATAAACGTATGCGGCTTCCTTGTCCCTACGATGTACTCGACATCTCCCTTAATACCGTTGCAGAGGCTATGCGCGATTTTGGCCTCGGCAAGGATGTAAATCATACTACTAAGGTACTTGATGTTCTTGAAGAGGTACAAGGGTTGACCAACTCAGAATTTATCGAAGTTGGTCAACTGTTGAGCAGAGACGAGAAGCTGACATCGTTTTTTGTCAGTCTTCGACCCGAGAGGCGCGTTGGGTGGTTGAGGAGAACACTCCGTGAGAATGATCTCAATGTAGGAGTTGGGTCAGTCTGACATGCTCTTACCGGTCGTTGTGTTGATCTGTTGTTTTATGGGACTGTAATAACTTTTTATACGCTGGGGACTGTTTGTTTTGTTTTTTTTTTTTTTTTAAATTTCTGGATGTTTTGGATGACACAATTGGTATATCGTGTATACCAATTTGATTGGTGTGGTAATACTCTGATTTTCTGGTTTAATATATTTTATATATGTTCCGCCACATGCTTGTTGCTCAGCACATTAAGACAGATAGAGCCACACACATCGTATGGACGAAGGGTACGCATTATCAGTTATTTGAAATTCAAATCATCTAATCGTATAATTAATTTATTTGTCATGTGACAATTTTCTGTATTTAGTATATGCACATTCAGACTTGCTGCACCTTGAACATGGTAATAATACAAATGCAGATGGCAAAAGAGAAATACTATGTTGTTCTCATGAGCCATCGACTGGGCATTTATCTGACGTGGGACAATGCTAGGCAGGAGGTTGAAGGATTCAGCGGAGGGAGACACCGGACATTCAAGAATTGGAGGGAAGCGGTTTCCTGTTAGGAGAGTTACTTCGGTGGGACTGGTGCACAATTGCGGCTTGCCACAGAAACTCATGCGGTTCATGTTGCCGCACAGTTAGACGAGGTCGACATCCATCGTTCATCGACTTCGTCTATCCATCAGTCGACCCGGGCCAGGGTCGCCACGTCCACAACGACTGATGATCTTGCCCCATCTTATGGAGAGAGTTTCTGTGGACTTTTGATTTGCATTCTCGTTATTTTCTTCACCCTGCTTATCATGATTAAATTCTAGCTGTAGAGGTTCTGTAACCTAATGATATTATTTTTCAGTGTTTTTTTTTTTTGGAGGGGGGGATTTTGATTGTATGTTTTTGCTATCTTTCTTTCGCTATATCTCAGATTGTATGGTTTTTTTTATCTATCTTTCATTCATTGCAGATCTATGTTAGATTGTATGATTTTTTATATATGCAGATTGTATGGTTTTTTAATCTATCATTGTATGTGCCATCGTTGGAGGGAGTAACCCTTACGACAGCAGGGTGGAGCCCACATAAGACCATTGCAACGGGAACGGATTGGCTACTCCCCCTGACACCAGCTATTGGCGGGTGGTCGGTGCTCTGTGGGGCCCACCATGATGTATGTGTGTCATCCATGATGTCCATATATTTTTATATATCATTTTATGATATGATTTTTTAAAAAAATGAAGCACATCTCAATCTCAGGTGGACCACATTACAGGAAACAGTGTTGAATGAATTTTGACCATTAAAAAAGTTTTGGGGGCCATAAAAGTTTTGGATCTCGGCATATTTATTTTTACCCTGCATCTGTGTCTTTATGACCATATCTACAGATTGGATGTCAAGTAAACAGTACAGTGGGCCCTAGGAGGATTTTAATTGTGAATATCCATTCATTATTTTTATCCTGTGGTGTGGCCCGCCTAAGATTTATATCCCTATCATATTTTGTATCAAGCCCTAAAATGATCTGTAAAAATGGATGAACGGATGGGATGAAACACATACATCATGGTGGGGCCCACAGAGCACCGACCACCAGCCGTAGGGCTGGTGTCAGGGGGAGTAGCCAATTTGTTCTCCATTGCAACGGATGTCAACCACATGCTCAAAATCCTGGGATGGGATCTGCCCGACGAAACAGATGGAGCTGTAAATTTGGGACGGATTGTTGCAATCCCACGGCTAACCAAACAGGCCTTATGTGTACATTATGTGGGATATGACCCACATCCCACGGACGACCCAAACAGACCCACCATTTCCGTCCCGAGATTGGTCCATCCCAAGGGATTCCCAGCAGTCCACTGACACCACCATCATTACCTTAAATTTGATCCCATCCCTCCTAATACCATGGGATCTGCCCGACCAAAGGCCCTTAAAACACTGTTCTCTAACTCCTTTGATCCCCCCAAGACCCACCATTGGGTGGGCCATAGTTGTAAAATTGCACCAATTATGACTTTTCTTCAAGTGGTCACTATTATTCTTTGATTTGTTTCACAGTTTAAAAACTCGAAAACTCGGCTTATCTAGAAAGATAAGGTTGACTCGAACACTCGATTCAACTCAACTCGATATTTAATAATTAAATTAGGAATTTAATTCCACTAATAATAGACGCTGACAAAGGAATGGTAATAGATTGGGTCAATTATCATTCGGTCTCTTTCAGACCTTCCCAAAGCCCTCATTTTCTTTCTCATGTAAGAGATTGTTGTCCTTCTCCAAACAACTACATGAAAATGGACTGATTAAGAGTAACAAGAAAATGCAGCTCTACAGATAAGTTTGAAGAAAAAGAAAGCGATGTTTTACTAAATAACTTTGGCCAATCTAAGGGCGAGAACAAAGATGAAAGGGTTGTTTAGTTAATCTAGTCAGGCAACACTCTTCTGAAAGCTGAATGTATTGTAGGGTATTCGAGAAGGCATGAGCGTATTCATTAACACCTCGAAGCAATTCAGCAGGACTAACATACTGCTATTGGATTGCATGCTAACGTTAGCAAATTTCAAGCAATTGTAGGCAAACAAAAGAATAGAGGAATTATATAAAACTCTATCAATCTCAAAGCATTTCCATTTCTTTTGCACCATTCAGTTCTCTAGCAAGAATTTCCACAAACAATAGGAACTGAGGGTGGAACACTGGAACTGAATCAGTTATCTAATTCCCATCTCATATCCAAGGGCACGTTTGGGTGCACAACAGAATTTGAATTGGAACATCCAAGTTCAAGCAAGAGGAAATAATAGAACATGAATGCAATTTGAGTCTAACCAATAACATGAATTCTTAGGAAGGTAACTATAATTTGGTGATTTCCAGTTTATGAACTACTTGCTGCAATTCAATTGGAAAGTGAATCCAAAAGCAGCCTAAATTATCAAAATGGCATATTGTCTACATGGAGTGATACTAATGCCATGGCAATCAACTCTACAATATAAAGTGGGATGTACCGGAAGAACAGTCACTTGATGCAAGCTAGAAATGACAAAGTAATGTTGGCAAAATCCTCAAAAAAATCTTAAACTTGCACCCCCACAAATAAATATATGAAGAGCATAAATGGGATTTATCAACCTTCACCATGTAGAAGAAGTGTATAAACCTTTACCAAAACTCAATGGCATTGGGCTCATTGGTCAAGAGTCAAGACTATCTATTAGAACAGCAACTTTTAGATAGGCCCTGCCACAAGACCAGATACATTAGATGACCTGAACCAATGTCACCTAAATCACCAACCCCCCACATTTTTCATTCTGAATCATGCTATCTGTATAATGGGTCAGTTACAATCCGTATCACCGTTGATTTCTTATAGTTCTTTAAGTTGTATTTTCAAATTATATTTTGAATATAGATATTTATTGATTTACTCCTTGATTTTAGTTAAATACTATAACAGTGACACTACACATGCAAGATTTATGATAATAACATATACATCATTTCATATAACCACATTATGTAAATTTAGTAGCATGTACTGGAATGACCCACATCGTCCTACCCCAAGTATACCATGCACAAGGAATTAGTTTACCATCTTCCAATTCCCATACCACACACGGGAGTAACCTTGATCTGAGTTGTGCAAAACATTGCAATAATTCAGATGGTCAACACGATTTTAGGAAACATTACAGTTTTGGACCATCCAATCAATGGATCAGCCCGTGACCCTTATAGGTAGGGGACTATACAAGAGGTGGCTGTTCTAATGAATTATCCAAATCAAAGAGTGCCTTCTTTACATAGTAAACCCAATGGTGAAGGTAATCGAAAGCCAAACATAAACATAAGGGGGCGTTTGGTTGCACCAAATATCATGATATGTCATGATAAATCAGTCATATTTGTTGCAGAAAATTTCACAGAATTTGGTGCAACCAAACACGCCCTAAATAAAAAGTTGAAATTTCTGTTCCAAAACAAGCAAAATGCAATAGAGCAAAAATCTCAAATAGCAGAAATAATGCAATTTCACAAACAAAATGTTACAAGTGTCGAACCTCACACTCTTCTCCATCCTTGATATCCAATATCTTTGATCCAATCATGACCTCATAAACCTTCAATATCTCCGGAACCTTTGCTTGGTACTTCATCACATACTTCTCCAAGAACCGTTTCTCACTCATAATAAAACTCCCTGCTAACTTCTTATCCTCACTAATCAGGCCCTTTGATACCAAAACCTGCAGAAAACTATATCTGGGCATGGCTCTTTTCTCCATGCTAAGCGAGAGAAGGACCAGATTGCTCAAAATGTAATAAGTACTCCAACCTAACTCCTTGACAAAGAAATCTATCCCCTTCGTAACCTTCTCCTCCGATATCATAATACAGTTTGGGCGCCCCCGGAAGGCAATCAATATCTCCTCATCAGACCACCCCAAGCTCCTATACACCTCGAATTCCATGTCCCACATCGAATGGCTTAGACTTACCATCACACGGACCCCCTCCACGAACATGTGTGTTGATGGATTGAACCCCATTTCTGTAACCATCTTCACCTTCTCATTAAACCGATCAGGGTTTAGCAACAACGCCATTGGATGTTTCGCAAGACATATTGAAATGTGACAATTCAGGATGCCATAGTTCTTCAAAACCGTGACATTGCTCACTAAATTATGGAGATTAAAATTCAACTTGGACCGCTTGAGCAATTCAATCACAAATCTGTCAGTGCCCAAATAGCTGCGGATGAAATCAAACAACGGTTTTATACATTTTTCGAGGCTGGGGGCTAAGATGTGAGGATTTGAAACGATGAGCGCCACGACATCGGATTCGGAGAGACCCTCGTCTTTGAAGAATTGAATCTTGGGCTTTAAGACGGACTCGGGGGCTGCGGAGAGGAGTTTTGGAGTTGTGGCAATGATGGATTTGATATGAGATTCTGAGAATCCATGAGATTTGAAGAAGGTGAGGACAGAATCTGGGTTCTTGGGGGTGTGTTTTAGCATTTTAGAGACCGTTAGAGCCTTTTCTGGTGAGAACCCACATGAGTTTTTGAGGTATTGTAGCAAAGGAGAAGGTGGGTTTGTTTGGGAATGGGATTTTAGAAATGGGTTTTTCAGGGATTGGATTTGGAGTGTTTGGATGTTGATTTGGAGGAGCTTTCTGTAATGAAGGAAATGGAACATCCTCTTCTTCCATTTTTCCTTTCTTTTTTCAGAAATTAAAAAAAAAAAAAAAAAACCCGGAATGGGAAATGAAGGGCGGAGATGAATACTTACAAACTTTGATTTTGATTTTTTTTGTTTTCCTAACGAGTGAATAGCTGAGATGAAGAGTACGTGTGGTTGCAGCTTGTGCATCAGCTTCTCTGACCTCTCAGGTCCCTCATAGAATAGTCGAAGGAAATACAAAACCAGTATAGTTATTTGATATTCTGTCTTCGTATGACGCTTCATACGCGGTCACTTGGAAATTGTACACGAGGCATCAACTGTAGCACCACCGTATCTCAGTTATAATCTCAAATATCAGATTCAGCTGAACAACACTACTAATCTCTGCTTATAGGCACTAGATTTTTAGACAGGGCCATACTCATTTTCAACTGAGTTAGGGCTGACCCGACTCGATGTAGTCTTGGGTCGAGTCAAGTCGAATTACTGGGTAACTCTGATTCGGCTCGGTTTGAGTTCGGTTCAACGAAATCTACTCAGAACGACTCACCCACTCGGTCCGGGTCGAGTTGAGTCTAAATGATCTCAACGGTTAGTTTAAATTGTCGGATACGTATGCAAATTTCCAGTGATTCCTAACTGCATGTGTATCATCTATCACACTGCAAGAGTATCAAAGTATTTCACATGTACACGCATTTCAATTCTGAAAAGTAGGGCCCATGGCTCTAATCGGGAGGGTCAATATAATGTTGAACAATATACAGATTAGAATATCCCAGCCGTTAATTATTAGGATGCATTTTCAGCTTAATGCAACGGTAGCTCTGTGCTTCCCAATCGTCTATCTTAAGGCAACAGATTGAAAGTTCAAGAATGCATTTACGAGGATATTTTCATCCATCGTCCATACATTGGGATACAACAAATCAATGGCATGGATTAGTGAGAAATTGGGTCACTTGTTAGAAGAGGAATCACGCGTGTACAGTGTACAAAGTACAAGTACGTGGACACATGGCTAGATCAGGGGTTGTGATAGTTAGGGCTGTTCACGAGCAAAGTTAGCTCGGTAACTCGCTTGACTCAACTCAAAAAAGCTTGATTTGACTTAGTTCAAAACTGAGTTTGAGTTGAGTCGAGCTGATTTTTTGAGCTCGAAAAAATGTCGAACCGAGTTCGAGCTTGCCCGAGCTCGACTTGACTCGGATCGAACCCAACTCAAAACGAACTCGGATCGATTCAGTTCGGTGACTCGGCTACTTTGATATTGTTGTTGCTCACCAAGTGTTTGATGAAATGACTCAATGAAGTGTGGCTAGTGGCAAGGAAGGTACATATATGAAACAAATATCATTTTTTTTCTTGATTTTAATGTTGTTTACAAGGTTTTTGATGAAATACCTATAAATCCATTGCTGCTGTTTTATATACAACAAGATTTTAAGTGCAATTCATGTGTTTGTGAAAATGCTGCATAGACAAACTCGGCTCGAAGTAGCCCGAGCTGCTAACCGAATCTCGCTAATCAAGCTTGAGGACCGAGTCGAGCCAAGTCTGAGTTGAGGTCAGCAAGTGGTTGATCCAAGTCAAGTTATGCCAAGCTCGACTCGTGTACATCTCTAGACCGATAGAACATTGGCCACCGCTCGAAGCGATCTGCTGGGTTGGCATTTCAGGTCCGAAAAACCGGATTCGGATTTGGTGTGACCCGAAGAAGCCAAGTTGGTGTGGCACTGGCCGTAGGGCCCATCTCAATATGTCTTTTGTTATCCATGCCATCCATTAATTTTTTCAGCTCATTTTAGGGCATGGTCCCAAAAATGAAGAAAATTCAAATCTCAGGTGGACCACACAGTAGGGATTGAATTCCCACCATTAAAAACTTCTTGGGGGCTTCAAAAAGTCTATGTGACCTTATCAACAGGTTGGGTGTGCTCCACTTGAGATTTGTATCTGCTTCAATTTTGGAACCATACCCAAAAATTAGCTGACAAAACGGATAGACAATGTGGATATACAAAACATACATCAAGGTCGGTCTCATGGTGAGGGCCACAGTCTTGAGGGGTGGAGGGCTTAAGTGAATTCCTTAGATGATAGTTTGGCCATACTTAGAGGTGGATGTGGAAAATAAGAGTTGCCTAAAATGTGGGGCCATAAGGCTTATGGAATTCATGATAAAACAAAATGATAATGAGAAACATAAATCGGGAATGATCACACCTTCGAACGTTAGAGTTGTGTGGGGCCTACCATGATGCTTATATGGAATGATTACACCTTTATGCTTAGGGCATGTTTGGGAGCATGGATTTGGAATCTCCTAGAATCGGAACCCCCAGGGTTGGAAACCCCTGGATTGGCAATCCTCCCGGTGTGTTTGGCACCCTGGAGTGTGAATCAACTTTAATTCAAAAATTCCTATGCATGGTATATTTACAGGGGTTTGAATTTAATTACTAAATCAACTTTAATATATCTAATTAGTGAGATATATAATTTTTGACACTATGGTTGTGATAAGCCCGTTGAAATATATGCTTTGCCTAAAAATGATGAAATTCCAAGTCTCGGATGAACCGCAAGCACAAGATCATGTATGAGTGACTAACCAATGATTTTTAATCGTTGATTAATACGGACAATGTTTGGACGGTGCTAATTTACATGGACAATATTTGGATGGTGCTGATCATCATTAGTGGGCCATGTGCCCAATAGAATGACACCTGCAACTATTGAAATGATTTTAGGTGTAATCCAAGCTCTCACCGTGGATTGCCTCAAAGAGGGGAGATTTGAAACCCCTAGTTACTTTTTATGCTGCCAAACAACCAAGGGGATTTGAAACCCCCTCCAATCCCCTCAAATCCACCGTGCCAAACGACCCCTAGGTAAGCCTTTCGCCTTATTTTTGGGATAGAATTTTAGAAATGTTTAAGCGAAAACTATCCTCCTAGAGAAGAAAATTCCTCTCCTATGGAGGAAAATTGACCATCATCAAAGCAACAATGTCGAACTTACACGTCTATTTGATGTCCCTATTTTAATGCTCGAAAATCTATCATTGAAATAAATTCATAAGGGAATTCTTGTAGTGAAGTGGATCTTCCTCGAGAAAATTCCCGTTATTAAATTAGAAGGAGGTTTGCTCCCCTACTATGGAGGGAGTGATTATAAAAGAGCATAGACATGGTCAATTTTGCTCTTCTTGAGAAATGAGTGTAGCATTTTGCCAATGAGGTAAAGGGATTATGGAAATCCCTGATTTCACCTAAACATGGCATTTCCCATATAAGATGGTGGACCAAAAGTTCTTCTTTGTACTCATTTTTTCTATATTTGAAAAGGTATCCCTAAATCAACATCCATCTGCAAGGATTAGTCTCACTTCAAAAAAGGAGGTGGGGACACCCTGTGTCTTCAAAAAAAAAAGAAAAAAAGATCTAGTTTCTCTTTAGGCAATGGTCAAAGGATTAGATTTTGATTTGATTCTTGGGTCGGGAATAATCCTTTTATGGATGACTTCTTAGATCTTGCAACAATTAGTATTAATATTGATATCTCAGTTCCATCTTGCTTGAACTTTAGTGATGGAGCTAGATCTTAGTCTCCTCTTTTAGGAGAATATTGTGAGGTCGCGGGTACTATCGGGTTGGGTCAATTAGATAATAGACGTCGGTCGGCATTCCAGCCATCCTTCTCCTTTTAGGGCCTATCGAAAAGAGAATCCAGTACCTCTTGATCATGAATATCTGAATAGGACGCACCCTTGAGTATCTTTGTGAGGCGTCTTTGTGAGGTTGGTAGCCTAAATGCTCTTTTGACTTGATTGTAGGTCATTTAAAAGCCAGTTGATGAGGGGTGATAAGCCAATGTGAAGACCATCCGCTTTGGGGACTTTCTCGGTGTGCTCCTTTTACAATTCTCTCGTTGTTCAATCGACAACAATAGAAGACTACCCCTACAAGTCAAGTCTATTCTATGGAGTTCCCCCAAAAATAACCGCTTTCTCTTGGCTCGTTTGTGGGCGAGTCGTCACAACCGACAACTTGCGCAAGAGAGGCCTCATTCTTCCTAACACATGCATTTTGTCTTCTGAATGCCGAAACAATCAATTATATGTTCATGCATTGCCTCTTTTCAGTGGGTGTTTGAACTTGGCTGATAGTTTGGCCATGCTTAGAGGTGGATCCCACCCTGTATGGACCATGCAAAAAATAAGAGTTGCCCCAGAAGATCCTGTCCACTCGATCGTTGGCCCAATACAATGGCACAAGTCTCATGCAATTCATGATGCAACGCATCAAATAATACAAAACAAAATGATAACAAGAAACATATATAGAGAACTATCACACATTCGATCGCTAGAGCTGTGTGGGGCTGTGTGGGGCCTACCACGATGTTTATGTGGAACCCAAGCTGTGAATTTGGTGAAAGTGAGACTCCCCAAGTTCACCATACATGCCAAGAATCATCCCAATACAAAACTCAGGTGCTCTGCCACATGCAACAATGTACTATCTGACTTAAGAATAGAAGAATTATATAAAACTCTATCAATCTCAAAGCATTTTCATTTATTTTGCACTATTCAGTTCTCTGGCAAGAATTTCCACAAAACAATAGGAACCGATGGTGGAACACTGCAACTGAATCAGTTATCTAATTCCCATCTCATATCCAACAGCGCCTTTGGGTGCACAACAGAATTTGAATTGGGAACATCCAAGTTCAAGCATGAGGAAATAGTAGAACATGACAAAAATTTGAGTCTAACCAATAACATGAATTCTTAGGAAGCTAACTACAATTTGGTGATTTCTAGTTTATGAACTACTTGTCATTCAACTGGAAAGTGCATCCAAAAGCAGCCTAAATTATCAAAGCGGCATCTGTCTGCATCAAGTAACACTAATGCCATGGCAATCGACTGTAGAAACCAAAGTGGGGTGTACCGGAATAACAATTACAAGATGCGAGCAACAAATTGCAAAGTAATGTTGGCAAAATCCGAGGAAAAATCTTAAACTTACACCCCACAAATAAATATAAGAAGAGGATAAATGGAATTTATCAACCTTCACCATGTGGAAGGTGTGTAAATCTTCACCAAAACTCATCATTAGCATTGGGCTCATTGATCCAGACTATCTATTAGAACAGCACCCATCAGATAGGCCACTGCCCCAAAACCGGATACATTGGATGATCTGAAGCAATGTCACCTAAATCGCCAACCTACCACATTTTCCATTCCAAATTGTCCAATCTGTATTATGGGTCAGTTAAGATCCATACCACCATTTTTACTGACCCAAAATTATGGTTTATTTTCTTATGGTTTTTATATTTATAATTTGAATAGAAATATTTATTTCTGGAATTTAGTTAAATACTAGTCTATAATAATAGACATGCAAGATTTACGATAATAACACACATCATTTCGTACAACCACATTATGTAAATTTAGTAGCATGTACTGAAACAACCCACATGATTCTACCCCTAATATACCATGCTAGAGGAATCAGTTTACAGTCTTCCGATTCCCATACGACGTACAGTAGTAACCTTAATCTGAGTTGTGCAAAACATTGCAGTTATTCAGACTGTCAACACAATTTTGAGAAAAATTACAGTTCTTGACCGTCCAATCAATGGATCAGCCCATGACCCCAGGTTCTAGGTAGTGGTCCCTCCAAGAGGTGGCTGTTCTAATGGATGATCCACAACAAAGAATGCCTTCTTTACATAGTAAACCCAATTGTGAAGGTTATCAAAAGAATCAAAACCCTAACATAAACAAAAGGGTGCCTTCGGTTGCACCAAATATCAAGATTTTTCATGATAAATCAATTAAATTTGGTGCAACAAAACACAACCTCAATAAAAGGTTGAAATTTCTGTTCCAAACAAGCATAATGCAAGCGAACGAAAATCTTATATAGTGAAAATAATGCAATTTCACAAACGAAACGTTACAAGGGTTGAACCTCACACTCTTCTCCATCCTTGATACTCAGTCCCTTTGATTCGATCATGGCCTCATAAACCTTCAATATCTCCGGAACCTTTGCCTGGTGCTTCATCACATACTTCTCCAAGAACTGCTTCAGGCCCATAGTAAAACTCCATGCAAACTTCTTCTTATCAAGATTAATTAGGCACTTTGACTCCAAAACCTGCAGAAACCTGTACCTGGGCACGACTCTTTTCTCCATGCTAAGCGAGAGAAGCATCGGATAGCTCAAAATGTAAGAAGTACTCCAACCTAACTCCTTGACAAAGAAATTTATCCCCTTCCTAATCTTCTCCTCCGATAACAAAAAACAGCTTGGGTACTTCCGGAAGGCAAACAATATCTCCTCATCTGACCACCCCAAGCTCCTATACACCTTGAATTTCATACCCCTTGTCGAACGGCTTAGATTTGCCATTATATGGACCGCCTCCACAAACATATATGTTGAAGGAATGACCCCCATTTCCGTAACCATCTTCACCTTGTCATTAAACTGACGAGGGTTTGGCATCATCAATGCATTAGGTCGATTCACAAGAAATCTCGAGATGTGACAATTCAAGACACCATAATTCTTCAAAACAGCCACATTGCTCACCAAACTTTGGAGATTAAATCTAAAGATAGACCGCTTGAGTAATTCAATCACGAATCTGTCATTGCCCAAAAAGCCGCGGATGAAATCAAACCCCGGTTTTATACATCTTTCTAGGCTGCGGGCCAAGATGTAGGGATTCGAAACGATGAGGCCCACGATTTCGGATTCGGAGAGGCCCTTCTCTATGAAGAATTGGATCTTGGGACTTAAGCTGGACTTGGGGATGGCGAAGAGGAGTCGCGGGATTCTGTTGATGATGGATTTGATGTGAGATTCTGAGAACCCATGAGATTTGAAGAAGGTGAGGACAGAATCTGGGTTCTTGGGGGTGTGTTTTAGCATTTTGGAGACTGTTAGAGCCTTTTCTGGTGAGAACCCACATGAGTTTTTGAGGTATTGTACGAAAGGAGAAGGCTGGTTTGTTTGGGAATGGGCTTTTAGAAATGGGTTTTGTATAGATTGGATTTGCAGTGTTTGGGTGTTGATTTGGAGGAGCTTTCTGTAATGATGGAAATGGAACATCTTCTTCTTCCTTCTTTCCTCCTCTTTTTTTTTTTCCTGAAGAAATTTAGAAGGCAAAAGAGAGAGAGAGAGAGAGAGAGAGAGAGAAGAATGGGAAATCAAGGGTTGAGATGAAAACTTACAACTTTTGAATTTATTTTATTTTTCATTTTTCCTCCCTAATGAGTGAATGGCTGAGATGAAGAATACCTGTGGTTGCAGCTTCTACGTGAGCTTCTCTGCCCTCACAGAGCTCTCAGAGAAAGAAGTCGAATGAAATACAAAACCAGTAGAATTATTTGATACTCTGTCTGCGTAGACACTTCATACGCAGTCACTTGGAGCTTGTACACGTGGCATCAACTCTAGAACCAGTGTATCTAAGTAATAATCTCAAATATCAGATTCGGCTGAACAATAGTAATCTCTGCTTAGTGGGCACTAAATTTTTTAAATAAGGCCATACTTTATTTTCAACCGTCCGATGAATGTTTAGCCATCTAACATTAAGACAACCAAACAAATGTAATCTGAACGGTTAGTTTGAAATACTTGTCTGTCACGTATGCAATTTTCCATTGATTTCTAACTGAGTGTGTATCATCAGGCTACCAGAGTATCAAAGTATTTCTCACAAAACCATCACACATGGTTGTAACTTTGAAAATTATACACGCGTTTCAAGTCTGACAACTGGGTCCCATGGCTCGTTAATCTGGACCATTAGAATGTTGAATAATACATCTGATGGAGAATAATATATGGATTAGTAGATCCCAGCGGTTCATTATTAAGAATTAGGCTGCTTTTTTCAGCTGAATGCAACGGTAGCTTTGTGCTTCTTCTTAATCGTCTATCTTAAGGTTACAGATCGAAACTTTGAGATTGTATCTACAAGGATAATTTCATCCATGGTCCATCTACTGTGGGATACAACAGATCAATGGTCCAGCTCGACTGGGTTGGGCTTGGATTTTAGGCCGAGGGAGCCAGGCAAGGTCTAGCCTAACATGACCGTTTAAGACGAGTCATCTGTACCCAGATAGGCCCAGTTGTCTAGCCAGACCTGATGCCTGGGCTGGCATTTCAGTCCCAGAAAACCAGGCCAGGACGGGCTTGAGATGACGCAAGCCCGTCATTTCAAGCGGACCATTTTTTCAGCTCATTTCAGGGCATGGTCCCAAAAATGAAGCAAATTCAAATCTCAGGTGGACCACAAAGTAGGGATTGAATTCCCACCATAAAAAACTTATTGGGGGCTTCAAAAGTCTGTGTGATCTTATCAACGGGTTAGGTGTGGTCCACCTGAGATTTGTATCTGCTTCAATTTTGGAACCATGCCCTAAAATTAGCTGACAAAATAGATAGACGATGTGGATATACAACACATACATCAAGGTGGGTCCCATGGTGAGGGCCACAGTCTTGAGGGGTGGAGGGCTTAAGTGAATTCCTTGGCTGATAGTTTGGCCATGCTTAGAGGTGGATCCCACCCAGAGTGGGCCATGTGGAAAATAAGAGTTGCCTAAAATAATCCTGTCCACTAGATCTTTGGATGGATACAATGACATAAGCCTCATGGAATTCGTGATAAAACAAAATGATAATGAGAAACATAAATAGGGAATGATCACACCTTCGAAACGTTAGAGTTGTGTGGGGCCTACCATGATGCTTATGTGGAATGACCACACCTTTATGCTTAAGGTAAGCCTTTCGCCTTATTTTTGGGATAGAATTTTAGAAAGGTTTGAGAGAAAACTATCCTCCTAGAGAAGAAAATTCCCCCTTTGGAGGAAAATTGACCATCATCAAAGCAAAAATGTCGAACTTACACACGTCTATTTTATGTCCCTATTTCAATGCTTGAAAATCTATCATTGAAATAAATTCGTAACGGAATTCTTGTAGCGAAGTGGATCTTCCTTGAGAAAATTCCCGTTATTAAATTGGAAGGAGGTTTGCTCCCCTACTCCCGAGGGAGTGATTATAAAAGAGCATATATTTGGTCATTTTTGCTCTTCTTGAGAAATGAGTGCAGCATTTTGCCAATGAGGAAAAGGGTTTATGGAAACCCCTGATGTCATCTAAACAAGTTCTTCTTTATACTCGTTTCTTCTATATTTGAAAAGGTATCGCTAAATGAACATCCATTGTATCTGCAGGGATTAGCCTCACTTCAAGAAAGAAGTGGGGATACCCCGTGTCTTAAAAAAAACAAAAATAAAATAAAAATAAAAATAAAAATAAATAATAAGAAGATCTAGTTTCTCTTTAGGCAATGGTTAAAAGATTAGATTTTGATTTGATTCTTGGGTTGGGAATAATCCTTTTATCATTGACTTCCTAGATCTTGCAACAATTAGTATTAATATTGATATCTCGGTTCCATCTTGATTAAACTTTAGTGATGGAGCAAGATCTTGGTCTCCTCTTTTAGGAGAATATTGCGAGGTCACGGGTACTATCGGGTTGGGTGAATTAGATAATAGACATCTGTTGGCATTCCAGCCTTCTTTCTCCTTTTAGGGCGGAGAGAGAATCCGGTACCTCTTGTTTGTGAATATCTGAATAGGACGCGCCCTTGGGTATCTCTGTGAAGCGTCTTTGTGAGGTTGGTAGCCTAAATGCTCTTTTGACTTGATTGTAGGTTATTTCAACACCAGTTGATGAGGGGTGATAAGTCAATGTGACGACCATCCGCTTCAGGGACTTTATCGGTGCGCTCCTTATACAATCCTCTCGTCCAATCGACAACAATAGAAGACTATACCCCTACAAGTGAAGTCTATTCTATGGAGTTCCCCCAAAAATAACCGCTTGTTCTTAGCTCGTTTGTGGGCGAGTCGTCGTCACAACTGACAACTTGCGCAAGAGAGGCCTCATTCTTCCTAACACATGCATTTTGTCATCGGAATGCCGAAACAATCAATTATATGTTCATGCATTGCCCCTTTTCAGTGGGTGTTTGAAAGTTTGGCCATGCTTAGAGGTGGATCCCACCCTGTATGGACCATGCAAAAAATAAGAGTTGCCCCAGAAGATCCTATCCACTCGATCGTTGGCCGGATACAATGGCACAAGTCTCATGCAACACATCAACTAATACAAAACAAAATGATAATAAGAAACATATATAGAGAACCATCACACATTCGATCGCTAGAGTTGTGTGGGGCCTACCACGATGTTTATGTGGAATCCAAGCCGTGAATTTGGTGAAAGTGAGACTCTCCAAGTTCACCATACATGCCAAGAATCATCCCAATACAAAACTCGGGTGGCTCTGCCACATGCAACAATGTACTATCTGACTTAAGAATGGAAGAATTATAAAAAACTCTATCAATCTCAAAGCATTTTCATTTATTTTGCACTATTCAGTTCTCTGGCAAGAATTTCCACAAAACAATAGGAACCAATGGCGGAACATTGCAACTGAATCAGTTATCTAATTTCCATCTCATATCCAACAGCGCGTTTAGGTGCACAACAGAATTTCAATTGGGAACATCCAAGTTCAAGCATGAGGAAATAATAGAACATGACAGCAATTTGAGTCTAACCAATAACATGAATTCTTAGGAAGCTAACTACAATTTGGTAATTTCTAGTTTACGAACTACTTATCATTCAATTGGAAAGTGCATCCAAAAGCAGCCTAAATTATCAAAGCGGCATCTATCTACATTGAGTGATACTAATGCCATGGCAATCGACTCTAGAAAACAAAGTGGAGTGTACAGGAATAACAATTGCAAGATGCAAGCAACAAATAGCAAAGTAATGCTGCCAAAATCCTTTAAAAAAATCTTAAACTTGCACCCCACAAATAAATATAAGAAGAGGATAAATGGAATTTATCAACCTTCACCATGTGGAAGATGTATACACCTTCACCAAAACTCATTAGCATTGGGCTCATTGATTCAGACTATCTATTAGAACAGCACCTATCAGATAGGCCCCTGCCCCAATGTCACCTAAACCTTATTGTTCTTTAAATTGTATTTTATATTTATAAGTTGAATATAAATATTTATTCGTAGATTTTAGTTAAATACTATATTACTAGACATGCAAGATTTATGATAATAACACATACATCATTTCGTATAACCACATTATGTAAATTTAGTAGCATGTACAGGAACAACCCACATGATCCTACCCCTAATATACCATGCTGGAGGAATTAGTTTACCATCTTCCAATTCCCATACCACATACGGTAGTAACCTTAATCTGAGTTGTGCAAAACATTGCAGTTATTCAGACGGTCAACACGATTTTGGGAAAAATTACAGTTCTTGACCGTCCGATCAATGGATCGGCCCATGACCCTGGGTTCTAGGTAGTGTCTCTCCAAGAGGTGGCTGTTTTAATGGACGATCCACAACAAAGAATGCCTTCTTTAGTAAACCCAATTGTGAAGGTTATCAAAACGCTAACGTAAACAAAAGGGTGCCTTCAGTTGCACCAAATATCAAGATTTTTCATGATAAATCAATTAAATTTGGTGCAACCAAACACAACCTCAATAGAAGGTTGAAATTTCTGTTCCAAAATGCAAGCGAGCGAAAATCTTAAATAGCGGAAATAATGCAATTTCACAAACAAAACGTTACAAGTGTCGAACCTCACACTCTTCTCCATCCTTGATATCCAGTACCTTTGATCCAATCATGACCTCATAAACCTTCAATATCTCCGGAAACTTTGCTTGGTACTTCATCACATACTTCTCCAAGAAATGCTTCTCACTCATAGTAAAACTCCGCGCTAACTTCTTATCCTTACTAATCAGGCCCTTTGACACCAAAACCTGCAGAAACCTATACCTGGGCATGACTCGCTTCTCCAAGCTAAGCGAGAGGAGGAACGAGTTGGTAGAACTGTAAGAAGTACTCCAACCTAACTCCTTGACAAAGAAATCCATTCCCCTCCTAATCTTCTCCTCCGATATCGTAATGCAGCAAGGGTGCTTCCGGAAGGCAATCAATATCTCCTCATCAGACCACCCCAAGCTCCTATACACCTCGAATTTCATGTCCCACGTCGAACGGCTTAGACATACCATCACACGGACCGCCTCCACGAACATGTATGTTGATGGATTGAACCCCATTTCTGTAACCCTCTTCACCTTCTCATTAAACCGATCAGGGTTTAGCAACAATGACAGCGGTTGTTTCACAAGAAATCTCGAAATGTGACAATTCAGGATGCCGTGGTTCTTCAATACGGCCACATTGCTCACCAACTTATGAAGATTAAATTTCAACTTGGACCGCTTGAACAATTCAATCACAAATCTGTCAGTGCCCAAATAGCTGCGGATGAAATCAAACAACGGTTTTATACATTTTTCTAGGCTGGGGGCTAAGATGTGAGGATTTGAAACGATGAGCGCCACGATATCGGATTCGGAGAGACCCTTGTCTTTGAAGAATTGAATCTTGGGCCTTAAGATGGACTCGGGGGTTGCGGAGAGGAGATTTGGAGCTGTGGCGATGATGGATTTGATATGAGATTCTGAGAATCCATGAGATTGGAAGAAGGTGAGGACAGAATCTGGGTTCTTGGGGGTGTGTTTTAGCATTTTGGAGACTGTTAGAGCCTTTTCTGGTGAGAACCCACATGAGTTTTGGAGGTATTGAAGGAGAGAAGAAGGTGGGTTTGTTTGGGAATGGGATTTTAGAAATGGGTTTTGTAGGGATTGGATTTGGAGTGTTTGGATGTTGATTCGGAGGAGGTTTCTGTAATGAAGGAAATGGAACATCCTCTTCTTCTTTTTTCCTTTCTTTTTTCAGAAATTTAAAAAAAGAAAAAAGAAAAAATAATAATAAGGGAACGGGTAATGAAGGGCGGAGATGAAAACTTACAAATTTTGATTTTGATTTTTTTTTTTTGTTTTCCTAATGAGTGAATAGCAGAGATGAGGAATACCTGGGGTTGGGGTTGCTGCTTGTGCATGAGCTTTTCTGCCCTCTCAGAGCTCTCATAGAAGGACGCGGATTGCGTCCTACCCCCGCCTGGACGGTAATCCGTTCGGGCAGGGCTCTGTGGGGCCCACTGTGATGTAAGTATTTTATCCAACCCGTTAATCGCTTTTCTCAGTTCATTTTAAGGTATAAGCCAAAAACTAAGCAAAGTACAGTTCTTAGGTGGACCACAAAGTGGGGATTTAATGTCCACCATTAAAAACTACTTGGGAGCTAGAGAAGTTTCGGATCAAGCTAATATTTGTTTTTTCACTTCATCCACGTCTACATGACCTATTTAATAGGTTGGATGAAAACAAAACATCACGGTGGCCGTCAGAAAGGTTTCAACAGTGGGTGTCATTATCACTGTAGCTTCCTCCGGTGTGGTCCACTGGTGCTGTGGACCTGCCTCGTTCTTTGGGTCATAACTTAAAATGGTTTAATAGAAGCTATTACGGGCGTGATAAAACACTTACATCACCTTGGGCGCACCTGATGAATGGATTGGATTAGATATGAACAGCACAGTAAACCCCACATTCTATCTGAAAGTTTCCTTAGGGGTGGCCCACTTGAGTTATGAGCAGGCTGGATCAATGTTATTTAGTACGGACGATCAAATGGATGTGTTGAAGAGCACTCGCACATCTTGTTGGCCTCACACAGTTTGAATGAACGGTAATTACAACCGTTTGATCAATGCTATTCAGTACGGACGATCAGGATCATCTTTTCAAAAATAGGTACAATCAACAATTTGATCCATCTATTTCTTAGGATCATCATGGAGTGCTTTTGTTAGGCAGTAGTAACCATCCATCCATGGTTTTGAAAAAGGATGGATACAAAAAAAGGGGGACAAATAAAGGAGGGATTGGATCATCCTATCAGTGCAATCTTACATGGTAGTGCATGAAATGTGATATGAACCTAATGGAAAGTTCAGATCGATCCGATTGGATTGTCCATGAGAACCAACACATCTAGAAGCAACACAAGTTATAAGTGCTCAGAAAGCACTAGAGCATTTCGTCCAACTCGTTGGACCATTAGTACCAGTCCACCCAGTGGATAACTTACAACCTTTCAAGGTTGGGCCACATCCAACCCGCCCAATAGGTTGGCCTCATCACAAGGATCACCATGTGATGAAATCAGACACATCCACTCATCAAGTGGACCACACTTGTATCATGCTATATATAAATGGCTAGATGCTGTTTTCTACGGTGAGGCCCTTTGAAGGAGATACCATAAGCCTAAATGCTCAATCTGACCATCCATATTTAACAGATCAGTTCACACTAAATGTTCCTGTCTGCAAAATGCACGACAAAGGAATAGTACTAGATTGGCCCAATTGTCATTTGACGGATCAGATCATCCCAAAGCCCTCGAATTTCCTCATAGAAGAGACTACAGCTGTTCTTCCGCAAACAACTTCATGAAAATGGAACGGTTAGAGGCAGTTTTTTTTTTTTTCTAACGAATAAAAGGTCATACACTAAAAAAAACTGTTAAGAGTAACAAGAAAATGCAGATCTACACGCAAGAAAGAAAAGAACTACAGACAAATGAGGTTTTATTTAAAGAACTTTGGCCAACTTAACAGCTATAACAAAGATGGAAGGATTGTTTAGCCCATCTTGTTGGGCAAAACTCCTCCAAATACCAGCTTATATAGACTATCCAAGAAGGCATGTTTATATTAATTAATTCTTCAAGGTAGCAATATATCAAGACCAAGTATTCCATAACGGCAACGGCGGCCATAATAGTTGTCATCATTATCTTTACAATATGGGTCATAACAGTTGTTACGGTCCCATGATAGCCGTCATGGTCTCTTTTTTTAGTGAAAAAAAGAACCCCAAAAAACTTGTATCTACCCCATAATGTTGAAAAAAGAAAATCGAAAAATTTGTATGTGTGATGTACTAGACCATTACAAGGCTCTTACGGCTTTCACAGGAGGTGTAACAGGCCGTTAACGGCAGTTATATGTCATTTTTTTCATAATGGCTGTTATGACCATTATGACCCCATACCGCTAACCGTTGCTATCATTACCTTCACAACACATCACATCAAGGCCTTTACAGCCTCATAATGGCCTTTATGGGCACATCTTGATCAGGACTGTTTTTTTTTTTTTTTTTTTTTTAAATAATAATAATAATAAAAATAAATAAATAAAAAATCATAGCAGCCATTACTGGGTCGTAAAAGCCCTCGAGTAAAAGTAAGGGTGGCAACCGTTACATGTTACAGGGTCATAACCACCGTAACAGTCGTTATGAAAAACTGACCTGTAACAACTGTTACAGCCCCTATAATGATCCATTACGAGGCCATATACAGGTTTTCAGATTTTTTCAATAATTAGAAAAAAAGACTGTAACAGCTGTTATGGGAGCCATGATGGCCGTTACAACCTGTATCATAAAGGTAATGGTGATAGCCATTACGGCCACCATCGCCGTTACAGAATACCTTACTTTGGACTAACCAAAGTTCAATACTGTTACGGGATTACATGTTAACAGTGGGAAATTTCAAGCAGTAATTAACAAACAAGAGGAGAGATGTTACATTACAAAAGTTAGAACTCTCTCAATCTCAAAATATCACCATCTCTTTTAGCATCTTTTGGGTATCTAGCAAGAGCTTCCACATCCGACAGGAACCGACAATGGAACTGAATCACTTATCTAATTCACATCACATATCTAAGGATGCACAAATGAATTGAAAAGGGAACGTTCGAGTTCAAGCAAGAGGAAATAACCATAGTTCAAAAGGGCAAAAACTCGACTCAATGTCCAGCCAGGTCAGGTCGACTCAACTCGACTTAAATTAATAAGAACATTTAAGTTATAATAGCTATTTAATAGGTTGTGAATGTAAAAATTCACATACTTGGTCAAAGATGAAGCACAAGGGTTGTTTGGCAGAAGCAGTTACCTCACATTTTGCCCTCTACATTTTACGCTGAGAAGGAATCACCCAGCGAGGGACTATCGAATGTGAGCTCGCCAGCCAGTTCCATGGTGATTCAGCTTGAAATCTCATTGAGTTGACTCCGCTGAGTTTCAAGTTGAGTCACAGAGTTTTAGAACTGTGGAAATAACAAAACTATATGAGGCCCCACGAATTGCAATTGCAATTCCAACTCTAGTCCAACAATATTAATTCCTAAGCAGTGCGGTCATTTCCAGTTTATTGAACTCCTTGTTGTAAGTCAATTCAATTGTGCATCCAAACACAGCCAAAATCATCAAATTGCCATCTATCTATATAGATTCATAGTAGTGGCATGCTGATTGAGTCTAGAATCCACAGTGGGGTGTATTGGATGAACAGTGTATATTACCATGTGTTGAGGCATAAGATGTGAGCAACAATGGCAAGTAATGGTGGAAAATTCCGTAAGAAAAAATCTTAAACATTCAGTCCCACAAGTAAAACGAAGAAGGCATAAAAGGGCTTTATTAATCTTCACCAAAAATCATCAGCTATGGGATGATTTAACCAATACCAAAATCGATCTCCTTGACTTCTCTGCTCTAAATCATGTGATCCAGATTTTTGGTCATTTATGATATGGATCACTAGTTCTAATGACCTGAACTTATGATTTACAATTTCATTGTTCTTTAATTTGTATTTTAGAGTTGTATTTTGAAAGAGTTTATATTTTGAATGTTCTTTAAGTTTGTATTTTAAATTTATTGAACATAGGAATGGAGAAATATAGGGAGAGGAGGAAGGGTCTCCACATGGCCTTTGTTGGTTTGGACAAAGTATACAATAATAGGGTCCACAGAGAGCAATGTTGTCAAATGGCATAAGCAATCCTGTGCGATTGCTTATGCCTGATCGCACAATCGCATAAGCGATCACACAACTTCTTTCTTTCTTTTTTTTTTTTTTTTTTTTCTATTATATATATATATATATATATATATATATATATATATATATATATATATATATATATAGGAAAAAATGGAAAGTATGTGATCACTTTATGCGATATGCGATCGCATACTATCCATATGGTGTATGCGACCATCGCATATGCCATATGGATGGCATTATGTGATTATGCGATCACTTCTGACGACATTGCTAGAGAGCTAATCTGGTGGGTGTTGGGAAAGAAAGGAGCCTCGGAGGATATATTGACATTGTCACAGATATGTACAGGGGAGCAGTAACAAATGCAATGACACTAGTGGAAAGATAAGTGAGCTCATAACTATTGTAGGCTTACACTAGGATCAGCATTGAACTAGTACCTTTTTTGCATTGGTCATGGACGAGTTAATGAGGCATTCATAGGAAGAGATCCCATGGTGTACGTTGTTTGTCGATGACAGTTGATTGGCAAGATAAGGGAGGGTGTAAACACAACGCTAGATTTATGGAAGGCTGCTTTAGAATCTAAAGGATTTAAAATTAGTTGGACAAAGTATAGGGATTGCCATGTGATAATAATAGGATAGAAAACAAGTAATAATTACAATTGCTGACCAAGAAGTTTTCCAAAATGAACAATTTCGATACCTTGATCAATAATTCATGAGAGTGGAGAGATTGAAAAGGATGTTGCCCATAGAATTCAAGCTGGGTGGAAGAAATGGAGATACGCCTCTGGAGATTTATAGGACAGAATGTCAGGCAATTAAAGGACAACATGTTCATAGGATCAGCCCGTGACCTTGGTCTGAGTTGTGCAAAACATTGCAATAATTCAGACAGTCAACACGATTTTAGGAAACATTACAGTTTTGGACCATCCAATCAATGGATCAGCCCGTGACCCTTATAGGTAGCGGACTATACAAGAGGTGGCTGTTCTAATGAATTATCCAAATCAAAGAGTGCCTTCTTTACATAGTAAATCCAATGGTGAAGGTTATCGAAAGCCAAACATAAACATAAGGGGGGGGGGCGCATTTGGTTGCAACAAATATCATGATATGTCATGATAACTCAGTCGTATTTGGTGCAGAAGAATTCACAGAATTCGGTGCAACCAAACACACCCTAAATAAAAGGTTGAAATTTCTATTCCAAACAAGCAAAATGCAAGCAAGCAAAAATCTTATATAGTGATAATAATGCAATTTCACAAACAAAACGTTACAAGTGTTGAACCTTTTTTTTTTTTTTTTGTTAGCTTGTTAGTACACCCACTGTCAGATCACACTTCACTGTTAGCCACCCCCTGTCAGATCACACTTCACTGTTAGCCACCCCCACTAGGGAATCGATGCCAAGAGCTCAGTGTTGAAACGAGGTATCTTTCACTTGAGCTATGGATCTGGGTTTAAGTGTTGAACCTCACACTCTTCTCCATCCTTGATACTCAGTCCCTTTGATTTGATCATGGCCTCATAAACCTTCAATATCTCCGGAACCTTTGTCTGGTGCTTCATCACATACTTCTCCAAGAACTGCTTCCGGCTCATATAAAAACTCCATGCTAACTTCTTCTTATCATTACTAATTAGGCCCTTTGACTCCAAAACCTGCAGAAACCTATACCTGGGCATGACTCTTTTCTCCATGCTAAGCGAGAGAAGCATCGGATAGCTCAAAATGTAAGAAGTACTCCAACCTAACTCCTTGACAAAGAAATCTATCACCTTCCTAATCTTCTCCTCCGATATCATAATACAGTTTGGGTGCTTCCGGAAGGCAAACAATATCTCCTCATCTGACCACCCCAAGCTCCTATACACCTTGAATTTCATGTCCCATGTCGAACAGCTTAGACTTACCGTCATAAGGACCGCCTCCACGAACATATATGTTGAAGGAATGAACCCCATTTCTGTAACCATCTTCACCTTCTCATTAAACTGACAAGGGTTTAGCATCATCAATGCAGCAGGTCGTTTCACAAGAAATCTCGAAATGTTACAATTCGAGACACCATAATTCTTCAAAACAGCCACATTGCTCACCAATCTTTGGAGATTAAAGCTAAAGATAGACCGCTTGAGTGATTCAATCACGAATCTGTCGTTGCCCAAAAAGCCACGGATGAAATCAAACACCGGTTTTATACATCTTTCGAGGCTGGAGGCCAAGATGTAGGGATTCGAAACGATGACGCCCACAATGTCGGATTCGGAGAGGCCCTTCTCTATTAGGAATTGGATCTTGGGACTTAAGCTGGACTTGGGGATGGCGAAGAGGAGTTGCGGGATTCTATTGATGATGGATTTGATGTGAGATTCTGAGAACCCATGAGATTTGAAGAAGGTGAGGACATAATCTGGGTTCTTGGGGGTGCCTTTTAGCATTTTGGAGACTGTTAGAGCCTTTTCTGGTGAGAACCCACATGAGTTTTTGAGGTATTGTAGGAAAGGAGAAGGTGGGTTTGTTTGGGAATGGGCTTTTAGAAATGGGTTTTGTAAAGATTGGATCTGCAGTGTTTGGATGTTGATTTGGAGGAGCTTTATGTAATGATGGAAATGGAACATCTTCTTCTTCCTTCTTTCCTTTTTTTTTTTTCCTGAAGAAATTTAGAAGGAAATAAAACAGAAAAGAATGGGAAATCAAGGGTTGAGATGAAAACTTACAACTTTTGATTTTATTTTATTTTTTACTTTTCCTCCCTAATGAGTGAATGGTTGAGATGAAGAATACATGTGGTTGCAGCTTCTGCATGAGCTTCTCTGCCCTCACAGAGCTCTCAGAGAAAGAAGTCGAATGAAATACAAAAGAGAAATTTATGACTGTGGACCCCACCTTTTATACAGCGGGTTTTTTGGAGCAATACAAACTTACAATACGCACTTAGACCTCCCCATAGGAGTCAGAATTTCACGACGAAAATACCCCTCCTTTTGACTGAAACGGCTTTTCCTCTCCAGCTTTTCCTCTCCCTTTCCACTACTGCTTTCGCTATGGTTGATTTCACCCCCCTTTCCTCACTGCATTTCCAATAGAAAGACCAAAAAATACCCTTTTTGTGGGCCCCCTTATTAGCATTTTATCTTCTTTTGAAAATGGTCGGTTCAGTGAAGAAAACACGCAACACAGGTATATATATATATATTTTTAATTTATTATTACACACGGACACACACCCCACACACTCACGCTGCACACACACGCTGGTGGAATTTCACCACCTATGGTACTCGAACCCTTGAACGAAGCTCCTAAGAGTTTACCACCCAAGCAAGAGTAAGGACCCCAGCACAGGTATATTTTAAACTCAATTGGGCCCACATTGAATGTATGCATTATATCCACGCCGTCCATCCATTTTTCCATCTATTTTAAGGGGTTGAGCCCCAAATTGAAGCATATCAAAAAGATCAAGTGGATCATACCATGAGAAACAGTGGGCAGAATGATTTTCTAGTTTGCCTCGTTGATTTCATGTTTTCCCCGCTCAATTTCATGTTTGCCCCACTGATTTCTCTAGTTTGCCCTGCTGAATTCCTAGTTTGCCCCGCTGAATTTCATGTTTGCCCCACTTAATTTTCAGTTTGCCCCGCTAATTTCATGTTTCCCTCGCTCAATTCCATGTTTGCCCCACTGAATTTAATGATTTACCCTGCTGAATTTCATGTTTCCCCCGTTGAAAATCAAGTTTGCCCTGATCAATTTTTTATTTTCCCCGTTGAATTTCATGTTTTCCCCGTTGAATTTAATGTCTCCCCCGCTGAATTTCATGTTTGCCCCATTCAATTTTATGTTTGTCCCGCTGAATGTCTAGGTTCCCGCCCTCAATGTCTATGTTCCCTTCCACATATGGGGTTTTGGTGTATACATATTCCAATGAAAACGTAGGGGTATTACATAATCCGATGAACATGATGTATTGCAAATAAAACATCATTGTGGGGCGTAGCAAGCGTAATCGGATTGCGTACTGAGTTAGTCAGTATGCTCCCATTGTACTAAGTAAACTCAGTTGGGCCCACATTGAATGTATGTAGTATATCCACGCCGTCCATCCGTTTTTCCATTTATTTTAAGGGGTTTACCCCTAAATTGAAGCATATCAAAAGATCAAGTGGATCATACCACGGGAAATAGTGGGCATAATGATTTCCACCGTTGAAACCATAGTCAGCCCAACAGTGATGTTTGTTTGTTATCAAACTTATTCATAAGATTATACAGACATGGATTAATAGAAAACACAATTATAAGCTTGATCCAAAACTTCTGTGCCCCCTAAGAAATGATCAACATTAGAAGTTCAATTCAAAATTTCATGTGGTGTGGTCCATTTGAACATTGGATATGTTTAGATTTTTCGGCTCAAGCCATGAAATTATTTGTTAAGTTTGCCCCACTGAATTTCATGTTTGCCCCGCTGAATTTCATGTTTGTCCCGCTGATTTTCTAGTTTACCCCGCTGAATTTCATGTTTGCCCCGCTGATTTTCTAGTTTGCCCTGCTGAATTTGTAGTTTGCCCCGCTGATTATCTAGTTTGCCCTCCTCAATTTCATGTTTCCCTCGCCGAAATTCAAGTTTGTCTCGCTCAATTTCATGTTTTCGTAACAAGGTATTCGCGTGCTTTTTTGAAGAGGGAAACTCTCTTCCATTGAAGCACAGAAACATGTTGATGAAGAAATTGTGACCATTTCATGAAGAAAATGTGACCAACCCATTTTCATGAAGAAAATGTGACCAATTAACCAACCAACAAAACTAGTTGCAAATAACATCTTCTTGTTGATACTACCAATATAAATGTTCACTAATCCAGCCAACGTTGAACTTGGTAAAATGTCTAGCTTGCCCTGTTCAATATCCACTTTGCCCCGCTCAATTTGCAGTTTGCCCCGATCAATTTACAACTTATGTTGATAATTTGTCTCGCACAATTTTCGGTATTTCTCCGCTCAATTTCTATTTCTATTTCATATGAAGCTTGTTCAAATTAATGAAATGTTATATTGTTTTCAATTATGTCTGATTTTGTACACTATATTTATCTTGTGAATTTTATGTTTGATATGTTTTTCAATTCATTTCTGCAGGCCACGAATATTCTAACGTAATCTCCAACCCAACATCTAGGTGTACACCGACATGGTGGTTTGACAAGGTGAAGGGTGGAGTGGAGAAGCACAATAATCGCCTAAATCTGTTTAAGCAATCCCCTTTCTCGTTTCTATTGCATGTTACATCCTTTATATTTATAGGGGCTCTATTTCACATTCTTTTAATAAGATACAAAGGTGATTCAGTATTTGAGATCAAGGGAGGCGATTGCAGTTTTCGGAGATGGACTTCGCCCTCATTACCGGTCTTAATACTAGAGATCTTACTTTACCAAAGAATCGTTGCACTACGAGTACACTAAGAGACAAATACTTCAAAAAATATCCAATCTTAAAGAAGCACCTAATGGATGTATTTGAGAGATTAGTTAACACCAATAAGCATAAGGACATCGTGAAGGTTGCCCTACTTCTAGTTGTAGAGTGGTTTCTTAGGGGAACCGAACCGAAAACCATGTGCAACTTGGATTATATTCACCTAGTGGACTCGTTAGATGATTTCTATATGTATCCCTGGGGTAGTTTGGGATACTATACAATGTCGTAAGGAATCGAATCTTCCGTTGCCGCATCAAGTTCCCCTCGGTACACTGTATGTGGTTGCGTCCCTCCTCTACAAGTAAGAACACCTTTTATTTTCTATATGTTTTCCCTCTATAGTCAATTTTGGATTTTTAACCTGGTGCAATTTCATTTTAACAGGTATGGGCTGTAGAGATATTTTGGGCCCTACAAGTGTGTGTTGTTTCGTATGTTCCCCATAAAATTCCACGCTTCATTCAATATCGAGGCTGAAAATGTTGGAGGTACAACAAAATACATGCTATTTTCGAGAGTAAAGTTGTAAGTTTATATATATCTCTGGCATTTACTTTCCTTAAGTTGACGTATACGCTTAATTATTTAACATTACTCTTTGTTCTTTTGCAGACATCAGTAGTAATGAAATTAGAACCAACGCTACGAGAATGGGAAACGGATGTCGTTTGCTCGGTGCGTGACAGTTCCAAGTGAGATGTTATGAAAAATGAACTATAATTTTTCTGCCATTATAAAGTATCTTTACTCTTACATATCCATCTATACATTTTGTAGCTCACCGAAACCCAGGAAGATGATGAGGAGGGTAATGCGATTGATCATGAGGAGGATGAGGAGTCAGATGATAACGATGAGAAAGGCGTAGAGGGAGAGAGACCGAGGGGGGGTATTATGAAGAATGTTATTTTTATGGAGGAATTTCGGATTGAGAGGGAAGAGTTGAAGAAGGAGAGAAGAATTGAAGAAGAAGAGGGACGAATTGAGAAAGGAGAGGGAAGAGATGAGAAGTTAAGAAGCAATGTTTGCTGAGAGGGAGAGGTTACTGAATGAGAAAGAACAATTGAAGAGAGAGAAGGATTTGTTTTTTAAGGACAAGGAAAAGTTAGCGAATAAGAGGGAAGAGTTTATTAAGGAGAAGGAATATAGTAGTACACAGAGGGGACGTTTTGTGATGGAGGAGGAGGGTGGGAAGTTGAGGAAGAGAGGGGAAGTAAATGATATTGAAGATAAAAAAGTTGGACATGGAGATCTGGACGTGCAATCGTATAGTAATGTCAAAGGTAATGTATTGAATGCATCAACTTCTCATCCCGTTTATAAAAGGAGAACCAAAAGGATACCGAAACCGTCATATTATAAGATTTCTCCGTATTTGTCCATGTCTGCATTCGATACAACCCCTGGGGCGATTACCGAACCCGAGTAAGTAACAGTTTTTGCTACTTCTCCGATACCATTTCCTCTATAGATGGATCCTTTCAGGATACTATCCGCGCAGGAGGTGACAGAGGTAGAGGACTGGTATGAAGCAAACAAGGCTATGACAACGGGGAAATGGTTCTATAAGATATGGATGAAGGATGCGTGGGTTGATAGCAAGGTAAACATTACTAATTTATTCTCTATATGCATTGATTAACATATAATTAATTGTTATATTAATCCATGACTAAATCGTACTATCCTATTGATTAGGCTATCGACACATACATCGAGTTCCTTGAGAAAAGGCATAATGACCTTTCAATAGCATATCATAAGGATTACAAGTTTTGTCCAACGTATTTTACGGTAACTGTTTATTTCGTTAATCCGTAATCTGTTTGAAAATTTTATTTTCTTACATGTATTGAACTTTCATCATGTTTGTAACAACAAAGCCTTGAGGGGTGTTTACCGGTTTTGATTGCATACCGAGCCTCCAAATCTGCGTCAGAACGGGCCAAGCTAATAGGTCAGATGAGTACGGCTTATGCAATTGCCAAGCAGCGAGATAAACCATACGCCAAAGTGATTTGGTGTTATGAACGGGTAATGCACTTGTCACAGAACATCATCCCTTACTGTTATGTGTTCTATCATGTTTTGACTAAAATATTATTTCGTGAATCATGAACAGGTCTATGCGCCCATAAGTCATGAAAATTCACATTGGTTTCTACTGGTCATCTATCCTAGAGTAAGAGAAATCGTTGTTGTGGATAGCTTATGCACAAATCTAATGCCGAAGTACAAGCAGAAGATGAAGAAGATGACTGATGCACTCCCCATTCTCTTCCATGCCACTGGAGACAACACTGCGCTTGAAGGGAAGAAGTGGACCATTGGAGTCGATGAATCTACACTGAAGTAGGACAATGGTTATGACTGTGGTATATTCCTAATGAAATACATCGACATTTTGTGTAGCGGTCTCCCCTTGGCAGGAATAGACATGCAAAAATTCACCGCCGATTGGAGGAAGTCAATAGCATATGATTGTTTGTCTCTAGTTTGTAGATGATATTTGTCCAAGGCATGGGATGAATTTTGGAAAGATGTTGTATACATTGTATTATATACATCGTTGAATATACATTGTAAGTTTTGATGTATAGCATACTTTGTAAGTTTTGATGTATAGCATACTTTGTAATTTTGGTGGATAGCATACTTTGAAATTTTTTCGCATATTCGCTGGAATTGTAAGTTATGATGTATATCATACTTTGTAATTTTGGTGGATGATGAAATGAACTTTATACTTTGTCCCACTATATTTTCAGTTTGTCTCGCTATGCCCGTCGATCAAGTTCAATGCACATAGAACTCAATGCTTGAGATTGGCCCGCTCATTTTCATGCTTGACCCGCTCATTTTCATGCTTGCCCTCTGATTTTCTAGTTTGCCCCGCTCATTTTCATGTTTTCCCCGCTCATATTTCAGTTTGCCCCGCTAATTTTCTAGTTTACCCCGCTCATTTTCTAATTTCTCCCGCTGATTTTCTAGTTTGCCCCGCTCATTTTCATGTTTCCCCCGCTCATTTTCTAGTTTCTCTGCTCATATTTCAGTTTGCCCTACTCATTTTCTAGTTTGCCCCGCTCATTTTCTAGTTTTTCCCGCTGATTTTCTAGTTTGCCCCACTCATTTTCATGTTTTTCCCGCTGATTTTCTAGTTTGCCCCGCTCATTTTCTAGTTTGCCCCTCTCATTTTCATGTTTCCCCAGCTGATTTTTTAGTTTGCCCCGCTTATTTTCATATTTGCCCCGCTCATTTTCTTTAATTTTCTTCATTGCTTTCACCTTTTCCATCAACCGTATGATTGTGAGATCATAATGGTTTCCTACCTATTCAAATAAACATGAAAATCAAAGCCAACAGTAAAACTTGGAGAGGAATGATATGATCGTTGACAAGATAATATGAATAGTACTCTCGGGTCTTGAGTTTATTCAACTGTGACGCATGGTTTGGTGATCCAGGGCAGTCATCTAATGGGTCGCAGCATGAATCAAAATTTTCCCACAATGGAAGATTCTAATTAACTAATCTTAGGCCAATTTTCTAAGGAATGTGGATTGTTGATGTATCATTTATTTAAACCATCCATCTACGGAAGACTAATTGAAGGTTTGTGATCATCCTATTTGTATTTTTTCGGGCATGGATCATCCATAATGGAGCCCATCTGGCTAACATTCTAGATCATAAGACCATAGCCTCCACTTGTACGAGCTCAAGACCCAAGGAGACTACTTTGAAGGAGATTTTGCTAACAACATTTCATGGGTCTCCTTTGATTCTTATTTGTGGAATTCTCTTCTATTGAAACACAGAAACAACTTAATGTTCCTCAGAATGTTTATGTTAAAAGATGCTGTAAGAGTGCATATTCATTTGGATGCTGATGATAAAATGGTCAGTTTAAGCATGATAGTCTGGGTATTATTGCAAACCTTACTCATCTTCTAAACCCATACCCAAAGACACGTATTACCTAAGATCATGTACATTGAGTCTGGGGCCCACCAAAACTGAATTTCATGAGTATGGGGCACACAAAAACCATGTACATTGATTGTGGGGCCCACCAAAATTGTATTTTAGAGTGTGGAGCCCATTGAAATATAAAATAAAAAGGAGGACGGGCGGCAGTGCCGCCGAACAGGCAGTAGTACCGCCGCAGTCTGGAGGTCCGGGCGACACTACTGCACCTAGGCGGTACTACCGCCTGGACCTCCAGATTGCGGCGGCACTGCCGCCGAGGTCCAGGCGGTAGTACCGCCCGCCCCCCTCCCTTTTAAAAAAATTCAAGTGGGTCCCACATAAAAAAAAACTATTTAATCTCCCCCACACGCCCAAACCCTCATATTCCATACCCTTTCTTCATCTCCCTTCACAAAAACCCTCTCTTCTTCTAATCTCTCAACTTCCTAACCCACTATCCACATCTTCCACAACCCTCATTTCCATCTTTCAAACCTTCATTTTCATAACCCTTTCTTCATCTCCATTGCCCTTTCTTCATCTTCCTTCATATAACCTTCTCTTTTTCTAATCCTTCTACCATCTCCTCAAGTTCCAAACCCTCTCTCTTCATCTTCCACAATCATCTTTTCATCTTTCTAACACCTTTCTAAACCCATCATCCTCATGGGAAAGAAGAGGGTCGTTCAAGCGGGTCCATCATCTCCGCCTCAACAAAGAAGCACGAGGCGGGTCGCTGCGGATGTCACGAGTCCATCATCACCACCCGAGAGTGGAAATGTAGGGACGGTCAATATTGGTGCAACAAGTTCTTCACCACCACCTCGTAAAAGGAGGTCGAAGAGGGGCCACGATCGAACTACACGGACATTGGATGCGGGACGATATCGCGATCGGGAAGTGGTTTTCGAAATCATAGTGGGGGACCGACTGTTTGCCAAAAATGACATGCTAGATCGGCTCTTGCATCAACGTTGGGGACCTATTTTTGAAGGTAATTTTTCAGCCAATGAGCATGATATACGGTTTTTCTATTCTCGAATTATTAATGCAAGTGTCAACCCACTTGAATTTGACATTTGATTTGGAGAAGTGTTGATTCCCATCAGGGTAGAAAACATCGCGAACATACTTGGCGTGTCACTGGGAACAGTCCATATCCCTATAGACATTAGGAACTTGAACACATCGCAGCACAGGAGTGAGCTGAGCAGGAGATTGTGTGGCCACCTCGTGGAGTGGAGGAGAGATAGTAGCTTCAGAAATAAAGAAATGATTCCAATTTACAGACTATTACACTACATCTTCACATATAATTTATATCCGAGAAGGGGAAACAACACGGAGGTTTCTACCTACCATGCAGAGATAATGTACCACATAGGGCATGGGGAGAATGTGTGTCTGCCCTCCATTATCCTTTACCTTATAGTGAAGGCAGTGAGGACAAGAAGATGTAATCTCTCCCTCCCATTTGGCCGCCTAATTTACAAGCTAGCCCGAAATAATGGGTTCAGGGCATCCATCGGCCCTTCACATCCAGAAAGAGTGATAACCGAAGACACCTTAAATCGTATGCAATGTGGCCCTAGACAAGAGGCAAGGCAGTTGGAAGAAATTGGAGACGAGATAGTTGAAAATGAAGAAGAAGAGAAAGAAGGCAGCGAAGAGGATGAGGCTGAAGAAGAAGGAGAGGGTGATGATACAGGTGAGGTGCCCAATACACGTCAGGGTTTAGATGAGCGTGTAGGGGCGTTCGAGGCGAGTATATCTGAGATTAAGGACCAAGACTATCTGAAGCGTAAGATGAAGAATATGCATCGAACGATAAAGGCGGTGTTGTGTTGTGTACAGAAGGAGGGAGTGCCCCCTCCCTCGCCGGATTCAGTATCACAGTAGGGAGTTGTGATGCATATGGACTCCTTCACTTCTGTTAAGCCGTGTTAGTGGTTATGTGCTTTGTGTTTACTGTGTAGGAAGAAGTGGATCATTTCCACCTAGTAGTGTAATAGTTAGTAGTTGACATCATTTATGTTTTTCACTTGGTTAGGTATGTATGGGAACAATGTACTAACTCAGATTATAAATGAAATGGTTTCTACTTTGGTTTATGATGTGCAGTAGTGTATGGATGTTCTCATTTTATCACTCTCAGTCCCCTTCATCATGTATCTCAGATTGATTCTGTCATTCCTCATCCCAAGCATGAAATTGAGCAAGGCAACCATGAAAACGAGCGGGGCAAACTAGAAAAACAGCGGGGTAAACTGAAATATGAGCGGGGCAAACTAGAAATTCAGCGGGGGAAACATGAAATTGAGTAGGGCAAGCTAGAAATTTAGCGGCGGAAACATGAAATTGAGCGGGGCAACCATGAAAATGAGCGGGGGAAACTAGAAAAATAGCGGGGCAAACTGAAATATGAGCGGGGCAAACTAGAAAATCAGCGGGAGAAACATAAAAATAAGCGGGGCAAACTAGAAAATGAGCAGGGGAAACATGAAATTGAGCGGGGTAAACTAGGAATTCAGTGGTGGAAACATGAAAATGAGCGGGCCAAACTAGAAATGTAGCAGGACAAACTAGAAATTAGAAAGTATGTTATACCCAAAGTAGAAAGTTGATTTCATCATCCACCAAGATTACAAAGTATATTATACATCAAAACAGTAAATAAATTACAAAGTATGTTACTTTTCAGGTATAGGAAGCTTGCACTTCAGGCGATTATGCCCTGTTTGTTCGTATCGCCCACACTTTATTGTTTTCGATTCCTCTCCACGCGATGAAATTCTAAGCTTTTTGGGTCTTCCAGCTATCCTCCTTTGTCCAGGGGGGTTTAATTTGCACACAATACTCCTTGAAGTCCACCAAAATTTCTTTCCACTCACTCTTGTCACGTACTGGGTACACCGCTTCGCTATATGTGGCCATGTAAATTTGCACCGTGTAGAATGGGAAGCAGTATGAGTAATGAGGGAGATTGTAGTTTATACATGCTGACATGACATGCATACAAGGGTACCCCTTCACGCCAAACTTGCTACATGTACACGAAAACTCACTGAGCTTGACTGTATCATTATAATCTCCCACGAAATAGTACTCGTCTCGAGAAATAGGATGACAACGAACATCTCGCGCCTTCTGCACAAGATCCTTTAACTGTTGCTCTGCCCATGGTGTCAACGACCCTACAAATGATGCCACAGATTCTTTTCTCTTATAAAACAATTTCTGTATCTTAAATTTAACCCCTTCTATCAATTTCATAATGGGGTATTCGCGTGCTTCTTTGAAAATGACATTAACACACTCGGAAATATTTGTAGTTACCAAGTTGAATCTTTTTCCTGGAAAGTGCGAAGATGCCCATCTCTCGTATCCGATTTCTGTCATCCATGCATGTACTGCGGGGTTGGCCATTTCGATATCATGCATTAATTTTTCGAATTCAGCCCTCCTACATGTCTTCACTGCCCGCCAGAAGTACATCTCCAATGACTTATCTTTAAAGGTGTCCACCAAGTTTCTGTAGATATGATACGCACAGTAACCATGAATTGCACGTGGGAGGACTTGGGGAATCTCTTTCAGTAAACATTTATGTCGATCAGATATAATCACAAGATCGTCCAGAGACCCTATCGCATCGTTAAGGTAGGTAAGGAACCAATTCCAATTACTACTGTTCTTCAATTCCCCGATGCCAAACACAACTGGAAATATATAATTGTCCCCATCTAAGGCCGTGGCGATGAATAGAACACCCTTGTATTTGCCCTTTAAGTGTGTCCCGTCAATGACTAATACCCTCCGCAATGATTTTTGAAAACTTCTAATGCATTGTCTGAGCGCAACAAAACATTTTTCGAACCTGAAAGTCTCTTTGTTAACAAGAAGGGTAGTCAATATCCCTGGGTTGACCATCCTCAACTCATGCAAATATAAGGGGAGTTGATTGTAGGAGTTTTCGTAAGACCCTATCACTTGATTAATTGCAAGCTCCCTGGCTGCCCATGCCTTCCTATAACTGATAACAATATTATACTTCTCTTGCATAGCAAATATAATATCACGTGGCCTCAACCCCAGGCGTTGCTCGATGCAGCTAACAACCAGATCACATGCTAACTTACTGCTTGCTTGCCGGTGATCGCTCCTCATCCATGACATGCCACACGTGTGATTTGACGTATAAGTCCGTATCTTGAAAATCCCCGAATCACTCACGCGAGATGCATGAACCCTCCATTTGCATCTATCTTCAAAGCATACAACCGTAAATCTCCTAGAATTTGAGTACAGTACCCTGTACTGGAATTTATTTTGAAGGGCAAATTGACTCAAAACATACTGGCATCGACTCTTGTCCTTAAATGTTTGCCCAACGGCTATATCGATCGATTCACTCAACGAATCCGTATATTCCAGCATTGCTGCATTGGTGAATGCAGCATCATCAAACGGCACAGGAACTTGACAAGTGCTGAAGTTTGATGTTTCAGAAAGGTTTGGATGCGGGATGTCGCTTTCAGGATTGACGTATCTTCGGGTTGTGGATGATGATGGTAGATCTGTTGTTGTTGCTAGAGGCGGTGCCATGTAATCACAAATGAGGTCAAGGTCACGTGCACCGCTGACTTGGGTACTCACAAATTTTGATGTTTGGGGCGGCTCGGGCAGTTGATCATTTGTTCCTCCTACTTGTAATGGATTTGACTTATATTCAAATTTCACGCCATGCTCTTCTGCCACACTGTCCACGTGTGTTGTCATACGAATGTGTCGGATTGACTCGATAACTAAAGGGATGAACTTTTTCGAATGCTCCAACTGTGTTGCCAGGAACTCTTTGACGTCATCGTCGTCCTCAAGTACGGTTGGAGGGATTATTTATTGGAGCAGGGATACAAAACTTTCATCCGAATATCACAATCTATTGGTGTACTCTTAATAATCCTGTACATTATGGATAGAAGTTCCTCGTACGTAGTATCAACATCTAGCGAAATAGTTTTCGTACTTCCACTCGTACTTCCACCTTCCATAGCAATAGATGATTCTCGTAGCCATTATCTAAAAATCAATACAATGACAAATTATCAATAAATCGTTAAACAACGGAAACTTGCCATAGGACAAAACTCAATTAAATAATAGAAGACCAAAAAATCGCTTTCCCTTATAGATGAGAATGATACAAAGCTTAAGGAAATAAAGAGTAAGCAACGCGTTAAATTTTCACGTAAACAACTAGAGCTTATATGGATTAGGCCTTCTACGAATGATTTCGTATCGTATTTTATTAATTGAGTAAGGCAATCTACCATGACATTGAGCGGGACAAACTGGAAAAATGAGCAAGACAACGTACAAATTGAGCAAGGCAAATATGAAATTCAGCGGAGGGTAAGCATAAAATTCAGCAGGACAAACATGAAATTGAGCGAGGCAAACATGAAATTCAGCGAGCAAAGCATGAAATTGAGTGGGGCAAACTATAAATTAAGCTATGCAAGCAAACATTAAATTGAGTGTATGTAATCCCCATCAACGTATAAAACTTAATAAGCCTAATGCATGAAATTGATTAAGCGTAACACATGCGTATCAACTTGCATTAAATTGACTTTAGCTAGCATCAAATAAGTCCATCAGTAAATTCGCTGAGCTATCATCAAATAAACAATCCGAGCTCATACGGATTAGGCCTTCAACGATACGAATGATTTCATATGGTGCTCGTTTAATTTTGTAACACTAGCTATCATGACATTGAGCGAGGCACGCATGGAACTTGATCAACGCAAACTAGGAATTGATCGAGGGAAGTATGAAATTTTAACGCGGCCATCTATAAACTGAGCGAGGCAAGCATTAAAATTGAGCGGGGTCAGCGGGGCAAATTGGAAAATTGAGTGGGGCAAACTAGAAATTGAGCAGGGGAAACATGAAATTGAGCGGGGGAAACATGAAATTCACCGAGGCAAAAATTAATTTCAGCGGGGCAAACTAGAAATTGAGCGGGGGAAACATGGAATTGAGCGGGGCAAACATAAAATTGAGTGGGTCAAATTGAAAAATCAGCGGGGCAAACATGGAATTCAGCAGGGCAAACAGAAAATTGAACGGGGCAAACATGAAATTCAGCGGGGCAAACTAGAAAATCAGCGCGGCAAACTGAAATTCAGTGGGGCAAACATGAAAATTGAGCGGGGCAAACTAGAAATTGAGTGGGGCAAACTAGAAAATTCAATGGGAAAATTCAAAAAATCAGCGGGGCAAACTAGAAATTGAACGGGGCAAACATAAAATTGAGCGGGACAAACTATAAATTCAGGTATGCAAGCAAACATTAAATTGAGCAAGCGTAGCATGATATTGAGCTGGGCAAATGATATTTCGAGCGAGCATAACATGATATTAAGCTGGGCAAACATTAAATCGAGCGAGCATAGTATGATATTCAGCGAGGCAAACATTAAATCGAGCGAGCATAGCATGATATTCAGCGGGGCAAACATTAAATCGAGCGGGCATAGCATGATATTGAGCGGGACAAAAATTAAATCGAGCGAGCATATCATGATATTGAGCTAGGCAAACATTAAATTGAGCGATCCTAGCATGAAATTTATAGAGGCAAACATTAAATTGACCTTATCTACCATGAAATTGAGCTGGGCAAACATTAAATTGAGCGATCCTATCATGAAATTTATCGAGGCAAACATTAAATTGAACTTATCTTATCTACCATGATATTAAGCTGGGAAAATATTAAATTGAGTGATCCTAGCATGAAATTTATCGAGGCAAACATTAAATTGACCTTATCTTATCTACCATGAAATTAAGCTGGGCAAACATTAAATTAAGCGATCCTAGCATGAAATTGAGCAGGGTAAACATGAAATTCAGCGAGCATAGCATGAGATCGAGTGAGCCCTAACATGGAATTGAGTGAGCTTCAAATAGAATTAAGCGAGTTACACATGGATTGGACCGATCAACGCATAAAATTAACTAAGCCTAACACATGAAATTGAGTAAGCCTAACACATGGAATTGACCGAACTTTGCATGCAATGCAATTGTATGAGCCGAGCATTTTTTTAAAATATCTGTACCACCGACCACCGTAGTACAGGTCAAATGTAGGTTGAAGAGAGGTGCTTTGGAGTGAGGGAACATTTTGAACCTTTTCAAGGATTGCAAATGCAGCCACTTTGTAGGATTTCACGTAACCCTAGCCAAGAAAGAAAATGGCAAACGTAAAATGATGATATCTAGATGATTCACTAAGATTCGATGAGGAAAATGAGAAGAATAACCTTCGTACGTTGGTTTATTGTTGAAAGGGAGTGAAAGGCTGTTATTTTGACAAGGGAGTGAAAGCAATGGAGTGAAAGAAAGGAGAAAAATATGAAAGGAAACAAATTGGCTACACACCCTGCCACCAGCCAATGGCTGTGGTCGGTGGTCTGTGAGCCCCACCATGATGTATGTGTTTCATCCATTCCGTTCATCCATTTTTACAGTTCATTTTAGGGTTTGTTCTAAAAAATGAGAGGGATATAAATCTCAGGTGGACCACACCACAAGAAGATATTATTGATTGGATATTGACAATTAAAATTCTCCTAAGGCCCAATGAACTGTTTATTTGACATCTATTATGTTGATTAGTTCATACAGGCATAGATGAAGGGAAAAACCAAAAATCAGCTTCATCCACAACTTTTATGGCCCTCTAATGGTTTCTAATGGTTGACGCTCATTCAACACTGTTTCCTGTAATGTGGTACACTTGAGATTTTGATGTACCTCATTTTTGGTCTCATACCATGAAATGAGGTAGAAAAATATATTGACGGCATGGATGAAAAGCATATATCATGGTGGGGTCCACAGACCACCGACTGTCCGCCATTAGCTGGTGGCAGGGGGTACCGAATCCGTTTCCGTCAAAAGGAGGAGTATTTGCGTCCTGAAATGCCGACTCCGTACGAGGAGGTCTAAGTGCGTAATGTAAGTTTGTATTGCTTCATAAAAACCGCTAGATAAAAGGTTGGGTCCACAGTCGTAAATTTCTCAATACAAAACCAGTGGAATCATTTGATACTCTGTCTGCGTAGACGCTTCATACGCAGTCAGTGTATCTAAGTAATAATCTCAAATATCAGATTCGGCTGAACAATAGTAATCTCTGCTTAGTGGGCACTAAATTTTTTAAATAAGGCCATACTTTATTTTCAACCGTTCGATAAATGTTTAGCCATCTAACATTTAGACAACCAAACAACTGTAATCTGAACGGTTAGTTTGAAATATCTGTCTGTCACCTATGCAATTTTCCATTGATTTCTAACTGAGTGTGTATCATCAGGCCGCCAGAGTATCAAAGTATTTCTCACAAAACCATCACACATGGTTCGTAACTTTGAAAATTATACACGCGTTTCAAGTCTGACAACTGGGTCCCATGGCTCGTTAATCTGGACCATTAGAATGTTGAATAATACATCTGATGGAAATAATATATAGATTACTAGATCCCAGCGGTTAATTATTAGAAATTAGGATGCTTTTTTCAGCTGAATGCAACGGTAGCTTTGTGCTTCTTCTTAATCGTCTATCTTAAGGTTACAGATCGAAAGTTCGAGATTGTATCTACAATGATAATTTCATCCATGGTCCATCCACTGTGGGATACAACAGATCAATGGTCCAGATCGACTGGGTTAGGCTTGGATTTTAGGCCGAGGGAGCCAGGCAAGGTCTAGCCTAACATGACCGTTTAAGATGAGTCATCTGTACCCAGATAGGCCCAGTTGTCTAGCCAGACCTGATGCCTGGGCTGGCATTTCAGACCCACAAAACCAGGCCAGGACGGGCTTGAGATGACCTGGCTTATGGCAGCCCGACAGCTGGGATTGGCTTCTATGGAACCCTGGATCCACCGAGGTAAGTGGATCCCTGACTGCGGGGCCCATCCTGATGTATTTAGTTTAAATCCATGCTGTCCATCCGTTTTGACAGAACATTTTAGGCCATTATCCCAAAAAATTGAACAAGATCCAAATCTCAGGTGGACCACACCACATGAAACGGTGGTGATTGAATACCCACCGTTAAAAAAAATCTTGGGGGGCCACTGGAATGTTTATTGACATCCAACCTGTTGATAAGGTCAGGATGACGTAGATGAAGGGACCAGATGAATATCAGATTGATTCAAAATTTGTGGCCCACAAGAATTTTTTTTTGGTCAATCACCAATGTTTCATGTGGTGTGGTCTACATGAGATTTGGATCTGCTTCATTTTTGGGATCACATTATAAAATATTTTTTACCAAAAACGGATGGACGGCATGGATGTAACAAACATGCATAACGGTGGGCCCCAGGGATCCACCACCCCCCAAGACTCACTTCAACAGCCAGTCCAGCCCGACGGGCGTGTTTGGATGGACGGATTGGAAGGGTTAAAATGGTAAAACCCCTAGATATGCCAAACGTGCCAAACAGACCCGATGAACTAGTCCCGGGATACAGCAAACCCAGACCCGGTGAACTTGTCCCAGGATATAGCAAACCCATGGATATTAAACCAATCCACTGACATCACCATTATTACCTTAAAATTGATCTCATCCCTCCTAATCCCGTCCAATTGGGCCAAAGGCATGTTTGGACGGACGGATTGGAAGGGATTGGAAGGAATAGAATGGTAAAATCCCAGAATATGTCAAACGTGCCAAATAGACCCAGTGAACTTGTCCCAGGATATAGCAAACCCATGGATCTTAAACCAATCTACTGACATCATCATCATTACCTTAAAATTGATCCCATCCCTCCTAATCCCGTTCAATCCGGTGGCCAAACAGGCCCTAGGAGTGCTGCGTTGGAGGCTGAGAGGTGGGGACACGGCAGAATGGAAGTTTCTATAGTGGCTGGGCCCCTCTTCAGTGTCCCCAGTTTTTCAGTAGGCGTGGCAAATTTGGGTTAAAGCCCCACCTTCAGTATGGGTTGTTTGTCATGTGGGCCCACCTTTGATTTCAACCTTCCACCTTCAATGGTCCACCATCCATCATATGGGTCCCAACTTTGATGTGGACCATCCATCAGGTGGAGACCACACTTGAACGTGGGCCATACATCATGTGACGCCTGCCTTAGATGTTAACCATCCATTATGTGGGCCACCTTGATGTGGACCATTTATCATGTGTGGCCCCACTTTCAATATGGGTCGTTCATCATGTGGGCCCACTTGAGGGAGATTGTAACGAGAAAAGAAGAAGGCAAGATGGGAGTTACTTAAAAAGTTTAGGGGCAAACTTTTCCCAAAATTAACCCAAAAATGCTTCCCCGCTCGCTCGCTCTCTCTCTCTCTCTCTCTCTCTCTCTCTCTCTCTCTCTCTCTCTCTCTCTCTCTCTATATATATATATATATATATATATATATATATATATATATATATATATATATATTCCCTAAAGAACTAAGAGGTAAATCTCTTTTTTCTAAAAATCGAAAATGTAAAATTAAACCATTGCCAAGTGGTCTACTTACGAAGAAAAAAAGAAAAAAAAAGACTAATTTTTTAATTAAATTTTTTTTTTTTTTTTTTTTATAAACAAGCAAATAAGCTTTTATTAGTAGAGATGTCAAATGGCCGCTAAGCCATACTACAAAGCGTATGCTACATGCGACATGGCATAGTTATTTAAAACACTGTTCTCTGACTCCTTTGATCCCCCCAAGACCCACCATTGGGTGGGCCATAGTTGTAAAATTGCACCAATTATGACTTTTCTTCAAGTGGTTACTAATTATTCTTTGATTTGTTTCAGACAGTTTAAAAACTCGAAAACTCCGCTCAATATCTAGAAAGATAAGGTTGACTCGAACACTCGATTCAACTCAACTCGATATTTAATACTTAAATTAGGAATTTAATTCAACTAATAATAGACACTGACAAAGGAATGGTAATAGATTGGGTCCAATTATCATTCCATCTCTTTCAGACCTTCCATGGATTGTCCCAAAGCCCTCATTTTCTTTCTCATGTAAGAGATTGTTGTTCTTCTGCAAACAACTACAAGAAAATGCAGCTCTACAGATAAGTTTGAAGAAAAAGAAAGCAATGTTTTTCTAAAGAATTTTGGCCAATCTAAGGACTAGAACAAAGATGAAAGGGTTGGCTAATCTAGTCAGGCAAAACTCTGAAAGCCGAATGTATTGTAGGGTATTCAAGAAGGCATGAGCATATTCATTAACACCTCAAAGCAATTCAGCGGGACTAACATACTGCTATTGGATTGCATGTTAACATTGGCAAATTTCAAGCAGTTGTAGGCACACAAAAGAATAGAGGAATTATATAAAACTCTGTCAATCTCAAAGCATTTCCATTTCTTTTGCACCATTCGGTTCCCTAGCAAGAATTTCCACAAACAATAGGAACCGAAGATGGAACACTGAAACTGAATCAGTTATCTAATTCCCATCTCATATCCAAGGGTGTGTTTGGGTGCACAACATAATTTGAATTGGGAAAATCCAAGTTCAAGCAAGAGGAAATAAGAGAACATGAATGCAATTTGAGTCTAACCAATAACATGAATTCTTGGGAAGGTAACTACAATTTGGTGATTTGCAGTTTATGAACTACTTGCTACAATTCAATTGGAAAGTGAATCCAAAAGCAGCCTAAATTATCAAAATGGCATATTGTCTACATGGAGTGATACTAATGCCATTGCAATCAACTCTACAATCCAAAGTGGGATGTACCGGAAGAACAGTCACTTGATGCAAGCTAGAAATGACAAAGTAATGTTGGCAAAATCCTCCGGAAAAATCTTAAACTTGAACCCCCACAAATAAATATATGAAGAGCATAAATGGGATTTATCAACCTTCACCAGTGGAAGAAGTGTATAAACCTTCACCAAAACTCAATGGCATCGGGTTCATTGGTCAAGAGTCAAGACTATCTATTAGAACGGCAACCTTTAGATGGGCCACCGCCACAAGGCCAGATACATTAGATGACCTGAACCAATGTCACCTAAATCAGCAACCCCCCACATTTTTCATTTTGAATCATGCAATCTGTATTATGGGTCAGTTACAATCCATATCACCATTTTTACCAACCCAAAATTACGGTTTAATTTCTTACTGTTCGTTAAGTTGTATTTTCAATTTATATTTTGAATATAGACATTTATTGATTTATTCATTGATTTTAGTTCAATACTATAACAGTAACACTACATATGCAAGATTTATGATAATAACATATACATCATTTCATATAACCACATTATGTAAATTTAGTAGCATGTACTGGAACGACCTACATCGTCCTACCCCGAGTATACCATGCAGGAGGAATTAGCTTACCATCTTCCAATTCCCATACCACGCACAGGAGTAACCTTGATCTGAGTCGTGCAAAACATTGCAATAATTCAGACGGTCAACACAATTTTAGGAAACATTACAGTTTTGGACCATCCAATCAATGGATCAGCCCGTGACCCTTATGGGTGGCGGACTCTACAAGAGGTAGTTGTTTTAATGAATGATCCAAATCAAAGAGCGCCTTCTTTACATAGTAAACCCAATGGTGAAGGATATCGAAAGCCAAACATAAACATAAGGGGGTGTTTGGTTGCACCAAATATCATGATATGTCATGATAAATCAGTCATATTTGGTGCAGAAAATTTCAGAGAATTTGGCGCAACCAAACACACCCTAAATAAAAATTGAAATTTCCGTTCCAAAACAAGCAAAATGCAATAGAGCGAAAATCTTAAATAGCGGAAATAATGCAATTTCACAAACAAAACATTACAAGTGCCGAACCTTACACTCTTCTCCATCCTTGATATCCAGTCCCTTTGATTTGATCATGGCCTCATAAACCTTCAATATCTCCGGAACCTTTGCCTGGTGCTTCATCACATACTTTTCCAAGAACTGCTTCCGGCTCATATTATAACTCCACGCTAACTTCTTCTTATCATTACTAATTAGGCCCTTTGACTCCAAAACCTGCAGAAAACTATACCTGGGCATGACTCTTTTCTCCATGCTAAACAAGAGAAGGACCGGATAGCTCAAAATGTAAGAAGTACTCCAACCTAACTCCTTGACAAAGAAATCTATCCCCTTCCTAATCTTCTCCTCCGATATCATAATACAGTTTGGGTGCTTCCGGAAGGCAAACAATATCTCCTCATCTGACCACCCCAAGCTCCTATACACCTCGAATTTCTTGTCCCACGTCGAACGGCTTAGACTTACCATCACACGGACCGCCTCCACGAACAGGTATGTTGATGGATTGAACCCCATTTCTGTAACCCTCTTCACCTTCTCATTAAACCGATCAGGGTTTAGCAACAATGCCGGCGGTTGTTATGCAAGACATCTCGAAATGTGACAATTCGGGATACCGTAGTTCTTCAATACGGCCACATTGCTCACCAACTTATGGAGATTAAATTTCAACTTGGACCGCTTGAGCAATTCAATCACAAATCTGTCAGTGCCCAAATAGCTGCGGATGAAATCAAACAACGGTTTTATACATTTTTCGAGGCTGGAGGCTAAGATGTGAGGATTTGAAATGATGAGCGCCACGACATCGGATTCGGAGAGACCCTTGTCTTTGAAGAATTGGATCTTGGGACTTAAGCTGGACTTGGGTATGGCGAAGAGGAGTTGCGGGATTCTGTTGATGATGGATTTGATGTGAGATTCTGAGAACCCGTGAGATTTGAAGAAGGTGAGGACAGAATCTGGGCTATTGGGGGTGCGTTTTCGCATTTTGGAGACTGTTAGAGCCTTTTTTGGTGAGAACCCACATGAGTTTTTGAGGTATTGTAGGAAAGGAGGCGGGTTTGTTTGGGAATGGGATTTTAGAAATGGGTTTTGTAGGGATTGGATTTGGAGTGTTTGGATGTTGATTTGGAGGAGCTTTCTGTAATGAAGGAAATGGAACATCTTCTTCCTTTTTTTCCTTTCTTTTTTCTTTTTTAGGGAAATGAAGGGCTGAGATGAAAACTTACCAATTTTGATTTTGATTTTGATTTTTTCCCTAATGAGTGAATAGCAGAGATGAAATATACCTATGGTTGCAGCTTGTGCGCGAGCTTCTCTGCCCTCTCGGCGCTATCAACTCTCAATGAAAAGTCGAAGGAAATACTCAAATACAAAACCAGTAGAGTTATTTGATACTCTGTCTTCGTATGACGCTTCATACGCAGTCACTGGGAAATGGTACACGAGGCATCAGTGGTAGTACCACTACATCTCAGTTATAATCTCGAACAACACTAGTATCTGCTTCAGGGGCAAGAGATTTTTAGACAAGGCAATACTCATTTTCAACCGAGTTAGGGCTGACCCGACGATCCAGTCTCGGGTCGAGTCAATTCGAGTTACTGGGTAACTCGAACTCGACTCGGTTTGAATTCGCATCGAGTCACCTACTCAGTTCGGGTGAAATCGGGTCTGAACGAGTCAGCCTAGTCGAGTCGTCCCGTGCCCACAGCTCTACTAGGAAGTAGTATCCAATCCGTGTCGCATTTGGACAACCAAACAAGAGTAATCTCAACCGTCGCATTTGGCTCCACTTTTCCAGTGATTTCTAACTGCATGCGTAACATCGATCACACTGCCAGAGCATCAAAGTATTTCACACGTGGACCATAACTTTGAAAAATATACACGTATTTCGATTCTGAAAAGTGGGGCCCATGGCTCTAATCTGGAGGGTCAATATAATGATGAACAATATATAGATTAGAATATCTTAGCTGTTAATTATTAGGATGCATTTTCAGCTGAATGCAACGGTAGCTTTGTGCTTCTCCTCAATCGTCTATCTTAAGGCTACAGATTGAAAGTTGAAAAATGCATTTACGAGGATATTTTCATCCATCGTCCATACGATATTTTCATCCATCGTCCATACACTGGGATACACCAAATCAATGGTATGGATTATTGAGAAATTGGGTCATTTGTTAGAAGAGGAATCACGCGTGTACAATGTGCAAGTACGTGGATAGATCTATGGGTTGCGATAGCCCGTCAGCCCAGTAGACCCGTCCGGCCCATCTCTTACTTTGGACCGAGCTAGGCTGGCCTGGCACTTCAGTCCCGGAAAACTGGACGCGGATTTGGTGTGACCCGATCCAGCCAGGTTGGTGCGGCACTGGCCGTAGGGCCCACCTCAATATGTGTTTTGTTATCCATGCCGTCCATCAATTTTTACAGCTCATTTTAAGGTATGATCCCAAAAATGAAGCCAATACAAATATCAGGTGGACCACGCAGTAGGGATTGAATTCTCACCATTAAAAACTTCTTGGGAGCCACAAAAGCATGTGTGACCTTATCAACAGGTTGGGTGGAAAATAAATATTACTATGGATCGTATGCTCTTTCTAATGGTGGACATTCAATGACCACTGTTTCCTGTGGTGTGGTCCACCTGAGATTTGTATCCGCTTCATTTTTGGAACTATACCCTCAAATTAGCTGGCAAAACGGATAGACAATATGGATATGCAACATATACATCAAGGTGGGCCCATGATGGGGCTTAAGTGAATTCATTGGCTGATAGTTTGGCCATGCTTACTGGTGGATCCCACCCTGAGTGGGCCATGCGGAAAATAAGAGTCGTGTAAAAAAGATCCTGTCCATTGGATCTTTGGACGGATACAATGGCATAAGGCTCATGCAATCCGTAATAAAACAAAATGATTATAAGAAACATAAATAGGGAATGATCACGCCTTCTAACGTTACAGTTGTGTGGGGCCTACCATGATGCTTACGTGGAATCCAAACCGTGAATCTCGTGAGACTCCTCAAGTTCACCGTACATGCTAAGAATCATCCCAATCCAAAACTCAGGTGCAACACCCCACATGCAGCAATGTACAATCTGACCTTTAAAAAGCTATATATATATTTACTTGCTGTGGCCCACCTAAGTTTTGGATTGGCTTTTGGGTCCCTTCATCTTGCTAGGACGCACCTGATGAATGGATTGGATTACATATGAACAGCACAGTAAACAAACCCACTCGGTTTGAGTTCCGTGGGACGAAATCTACTCAGAATGACTCACCCACTCGGCTCATGTCAAGTTGAGTTGAACAATCTCAGCGGTTAGTTTGAATTAATTGTCTGCTACGTATGCAAATTTCCAGTGATTTCTAACTACATGTGTATCATCGATCACACTGCCAGAGTATCAAAGTATTTCACATGTGCCCCCCTTAACTTTGAAAAAATATACACGCATTTCAATTCTGAAAAATGGGGACCATGGCTCTAATCCGGAGGGTCAATATAATGTTGAACGATTGAACGATATACAGATTAGAATATCCCGGCCGTTAATTATTAGGATGCATTTTCAGCTTAATGCAACGGTAGCTCTGTGGTTCTCAATCGTCTATCTTAAGGCTACAAATTGAAAGTTAAAGAATGCATTTATGAGGATATTTTCATCCATCACATTGGGATACAACAAATAAATGATATGGATTAGTGAGAAATTGGGCCACTTGTTAGAAGAGGAATCAAGCTTGTACAAAGTGCGAGTACGTGGACATGTGGCTAGATCTAGGGTTGTGATAGCTAGGGCTGTACACAAGCAGAGTTAGCTCGGTAACTCGCTCTACTCAACTCAAAAAAGCTTGATTCGACTCGGTTCAAAACTAAGTTCAAGCCGAGTCGAGCTGATTTTTTAAGCTCGAAAAAATTTCAAACCGAGTTCGAGCTTGCCCGAGCTCGACTTGACTCGGAGCGATTCAGTTCGGTGACTCAGTTACTTTGATATTGTTGTTGCTCACCAAGTGTTTAATGAAATGACTCAATGAAGTGTGGCTAGTGGTAAGGAAGTTGCGTATATGAAACAAATACTTTTTTTTTCTTGATTTTTATGTTATTTACAAGGTGTTTGATGAAATACCTGTAAATCCATTACTGTTGTTTTATATACAGCAAGAATTTGAAAGTGCAGTTCATGTGTTTGTGAAAATGTTGCATAGACGAACTCGGCTCGAACTGGCCCGAGCTGCTGACCAAACCGAGCTAAGCTAGCCAATCAAGCTCGAGGACCGACGCGAGCCGAGTCTGAGCTGAGGTCAGCAAATGGCCGAGCCAAGTCAAGCTGTGCCAAGCTCGACTCGTGTACACCTCTAGACTAATAGCCCGTTTAGCCCCGCTCTGACTTTGGACTGATTTAGGCTAGGCTGGCATTTCAGGTCAGGAAAACCAGATGCGGATTTGGTGTGACCCGAAGCAGCCAAGTTGGTGCGGCACTGGCCATAGGGCCCACCTCAATATGTTTTTTGTTATCCATGTCGTCCATCAATTTTTTCAGCTCATTTTAGGGCATGGTCCCAAAAATGAAGCAAATTCAAATCTTAGGTGGACCACGCAGTAGGGATTGAATTCCCACCATTAAAAACTTCTTAGGGGCTTCAAAAGTCTGTGTGACCTTATCAACAGGTTGGGTGTGGTCCACCTGAGATTTGTATCTGCTTCAATTTTGGAACCATGCCTTAAAATTAGCTGACAAAACGGATAGACAATGTGGATATACAACACATACATCAAGGTGGGTCCCATGGTGAGGGCCACAGTCTTGAGGGGTGGAGGGCTTAAGTGAATTCCTTGGTTGATAGTTTGGCCATGCGTAGAGGTGGATCCCACCCTGAGTGGGCCATGTGGAAAATAAGAGTTGCCTAAAATAATCATGTCCACTGGATCTTTGGATGGATACAATGGCATAAGCCTCATGGAATTCATGATAAAACAAAATGATAATGAGAAACATAAATAGGGAATGATCACACCTTCAAATGTTAGAGTTGTGTGGGGCCTACCATGATGCTTATGTGGAATGATCACACCTTTATGCTTAAGGTAAGCCTTTCGCCTTATTTTTAGGATAGAATTTTAGAAAGGTTTGAGAGAAAATTATCCTCCTAGAGAAGAAAATTCCGATCCTTTGGAGGAAAATTGACCATCATCAAAGCAACAATGTCGAACTTACACGTCTATTTTATGTCCCTATTTCAATGCTCGAAAATCTATCATTGAAATAAATTCATAAGGGAATTCTTGTAGCGAAGTGGATCTTCCTTGAGAAAATTCCCGTTATTAAATTGGAAGGAGGTTTGCTCCCCTACTCCCGAGGGAGTGATTATAAAAGAGCATAGATATGGTCAAGTTTGCTCTTCTTGAGAAATGAGTGTAGCGTTTTGCCAATGAGGAAAAGGGTTTACAGAAATCCCTGATGTCATCTAAACACGGCATTTCCCATATAAGATGATGGACCAAAAGTTCTTCTTTATACTCGTTTCTTTTATGTTTGAAAAGGTATCGCTAAATCAACATCCATTGTATCTGCAGGGATTAGTCTCACTTCAAAAAAGAAGTGGGGACACCCCGTGTCTTAAAAAAAATAAAAAATAAAAAATAAAAAGATCTAGTTTCTCTTTAGGCAATGGTCAAAAGATTAGATTTTGATTTGATTCTTGGGCTGGGAATAATCCTTTTATCGTTGACTTCCTAGATCTTGCAACAATTAGTATTAATATTGATATCTCGGTTCCTTCTTGATTAAACTTTAGTGATGGAGCTGGATCTTGGTCTCCTCTTTTAGGAGAATATTGCGAGGTCGCGGGTACTATCGGGTTAGGTGAATTAGATAACAGACGTCTGTTGGCATTCCAGCCTTCTTTCTCCTTTTAGGGCCTATCAGAAAGAGAATCCAGTACCTCTTAATTGTGAATATCTGAATAGGACACGCCCTTGCGTATCTCTGTGAAGCGTCTTTGTGAGGTTGGTAGCCTAAATGCTCTTTTGACTTGATTGTAGGTTATTTCAACACCAGTTGATGAGGGGTGATAAGCCAATGTGAAGACCATCCGCTTCAGGGACTTTATCGGTGCGCTCCTTTTACAATTCTCTCGTCTAATCAACAACAATAGAAGACTATACCCCTACAAGTGAAGTCTATTCTATGGAGTTCCCCCAAAAATAACCACTTTCTCTTAGCTCTTTTGTGGGTGAGTCGTCGTCACAACCGACAACTTGCGCAAGAGAGGCCTCATTCTTCCTAACACATGCATTTTGTCTTCGGAATGCCGAAACAATCAATTATATGTTCATGCATTGCCCCTTTTCAGTGGGTGTTTGAAAGTTTGGCCATGCTTAGAGGTAGATCCCACCCTGCATGGACCATGCAAAAAATAAGAGTGGCCCCAAAAGATCCTGTCCACTTGATCATTGGCTGGATACAATGGCACAAGTCTCATGCAATTCTTGATGCAACACATCAACTACTACAAAACAAAATGATAATAAGAAACATATATAGAGAACTATCACACATTCGATCGCTAGAGTTGTGTGGGGCCTACCACGATGTTTATGTGGAATCCAAGCCGTGAATTTGGTGAAAGTGAGACTCTCCAAGTTCACCATACATGCCAAGAATCATCCCAATACAAAACTCGGGTGGCTCTGCCACATGCAACAATGTACCATCTGACTTAAGAATGGAAGAATTATATAAAACTCTATCAATCTCAAAGCATTTTCATTTATTTTGCACTATTCAGTTCTCTGGCAAGAATTTCCACAAAACAATAGGAACCGATGGTGGAACACTGCAACTGAATCAGTTATCTAATTCCCATCTCATATCCAACAGCACGTTTGGGTGCACAACAGAATTTGAATTGGGAACATCCAAGTTCAAGCATGAGGAAATAATAGAACATGACAGCAATTTGAGTCTAACCAATAACATGAATTCTTAGGAAGCTAACTACAATTTGGTGATTTCTAGTTTATGAACTACTCATCATTCAATTGGAAAGTGCATCCAAAAGCGGCCTAAATTATCAAAGCGGCATCTGTCTACATTGAGTGATACTAATGCCATGGCAATCGACTCTAGAAAACAAAGTGGGGTGTACCAGAATAACAATTGCAAGATGCAAGCAACAAATAGCAAAGTAATGCTGGCAAAATCCTTAAGAAAAATCTTAAACTTGCACCCCACAAATAAATATAAGAAGAGGATAAATGGAATTTATCAACCTTCACCATGTGGAAGAAGTATACACCTTCACCAAAACTCATTCGCATTGGGCTCATTGATTCAGACTATCTATTAGAACAGCACCTATCAGATAGGCCCCTGCCCCAATGTCACCTAAACCTTATTGTTCTTTAAATTGTATTTTATATTTATAATTTGAATATAAATATTTATTCGTGGATTTTAGTTAAATACTATAATACTAGACATGCAAGATTTATGATAATAACACATGTCATTTCGTACAACTGCATTATGTAAATTTAGTAGCATGTACTGGAACAACCCACATGATCCTACCCCTAATATACCATGCTGGAGGAATTAGTTTACCATCTTCCAATTCCCGTACCACATACAGTAGTAACCTTAATCTGAGTTGTGCAAAACATTGCAGTTATTCAGACAGTCAACACAATTTTGGGAAATATTACAGTTCTTGACCATCTGATCAATGGATCAGCCCATGACCCTGGGTTCTAGGTAATGGTCTCTCCAAGAGGTGGCTGTTCTAATGGACGATCCACAACAAAGAATGCCTTCTTTAGTAAACCGAATTGCGAAGGTTATCAAAACGCTAACATAAACAAAAGGGTGCCTTCGGTTGCACCAAATATCAAGATTTTTCATGATAAATCAATTAAATTTGGTGCAACCAAACACAACCTCAATAGAAGGTTGAAATTTCCGTTCCAAAATGCAAGCGAGCGAAAATCCTAAATAGTACTGTTGTTCAGCTGGGATTGGCTTCCATGGAACCCTGGATCCGCCGAGGTAAGTGGATCCCTGACTGTGGGGCCCATCCTGATGTATTTAGTTTAAATCCATGCTGTCCATCCGTTTTGACAGAACATTTTAGGCCATTATCCCAAAAAATTAACAAGATCCAAATCTCAGGTGGACCACACCACATGAAACGGTGGTGATTGAATACCCACCATTAAAAAATCTTGTGGGGGGGGGGGGGGGGGGGCGGCCAACCTGTTGATAAGGTCAGGATGACGTAGATAAAGGGACCAGATAAATATCAGATTGATTCAAAATTTGTGGCCCACAAGAAAAATTTTTTGGTCAATCACCAATGTTTCATGTGGTGTGGTCCACATGAGATTTGGTCTGCTTCATTTTAGGGATCACATTATAAAATATATTTTTTTCCAAAAACGGATGGACAGCATGGATGTAACAAACATGCATCACGGTGGGCCCCACAGTCAGGGATCCACCACCCCCCAAGACTCACTTCAACAGCCAGTCCAGCCCGACGGGCGTGTTTGGATGGACGGATTGGAAGGGTTAAAATGGTAAAACCCCGGGATATGCCAAACGTGCCAAACAGACCCAATGAACTAGTCCCGGGATACAGCAAACCCAGACCCGGTGAACTTGTCCCCGGATATAGCAAACCCAGACCCGGTGAACTTGTCCCGGGATATAGCAAACCCATGGATATTAAACCAATCCACTGACATCACCACCATTACCTTAAAATTGATCCAATCCCTCCTAATCCCGTTCAATCGGGCCAAGGGCGTGTTTGGACAGACGGATTGGAAGGAATAGAAGAGTAAAATCCCGGAATATGCCAAACGTGCCAAAGAGACCCGGTGAACTTGTCCCAGGATATAGCAAACCCATGGATCTTAAACCAATCCACTGACATCCTCATCATTACCTTAAAATTGATCCCATCCCTCCTAATCCCGTTCAACCCGGCGGCCAAACAGGCCCTAGGAGTGTTGCGTTGGATGCTAAGCGGTGGGGACACGGCGGATTGTGGAAGTTTCTATAGTGGCTGGGCCCCTCTTCAGTGTCCCCAGTTTTTCGGTAGGCGTGGCAAATTTGGGTTAAAGCCCCACCTTCAGTATGGGTTGTTCGTCATGTGGGCCCACCTTTGATTTCAACCTTCCATCTTGTGGCCCACCTTCAATGGTACACCATCCATCATGTGGGTCCCACCTTTGATGTGGACCATCCATCAGGTGGAGACCACACTTTAACGTGGGCCATACATCATGTGACACCCGCCTTTGATGTTAACCATCCATTATGTGGGCCACTTTGATTTGGACCATTTATCATGTGAGGCCCCACCTTCAATATGGGTCGTTCATCATGTGGGCCCACTTGAGGGAGATTGTAACCCAAAAAAAAAAAAAAGAGGGCAAGATGGGAGTTACTTAAAAAGTTTAGGGGCAAACTTTTCCCAAAATTAACCCAAAAATATTTACCCACTTTAATAAACTCTAAAAGAAAAAAATCATTCCCTAAAGAATTAAGAGGTAAATTTCTTATTTCTAAAATTCGAAATTGTAAAATTAAACCATTGCCAAGTAGTCTACTTTTGAGGAAAAAAAATAAAACTTTTATTTTTATTTTTTATAAACAAGCAAATAAGCTTTTATTAATAGAGAATAGAGATGCCAAATGGAAAAAACTTTTATTCTTATTTTTTATAAACAAGCAAATAAGCTTTTATTAGTAGAGATGCCAAACGGCCCCAAAGCCATACTACATAGCGTAAGCTACATGCAACATGGCATAGTTATTTAAAACACTGTTCTCTGACTCCTTTGATCCCCCCCGACCACCCATTGGGTGGGCCATAATTGTAAAATTGCACCAATTATAACTCTTCTTCAAGTGGTCACTAATTATTCTTTGATTTGTTCCAGGCAGTTTAAAAACTCGAAAACTCGACTCAATATCCAGAAAGATAAGGTTGACTCGAACACTCGATTCAACTCAACCTGATATTTAATAATTAAATTAGGAATTTAATTCCGCTAATAATAGATGCTGACAAAGGAATGGTAATAGATTGGGTCCAATTATCATTCCATCTCTTTCAGACCTTCCATGGATTGTCTTAAAGCGCTCATTTTCTTTCTCATGTAAGAGATTGTTGTCGTTCTTCTGCAAACAACTACATGAAAATGGACTGATTAAGAGTAACAAGAAAATGCAGCTCTACAGATAACTTTGAAGAAAAAGAAAGTGATGTTCTACTAAATAACTTTGGCCAATCTAAGGGCTAGAACAAAGATGAAAGGGTTGTTTAGTTAATCTAGTCAGGCAAAACTCCTCTGAAAGCTGAATGTATTGTAGGGTATTCGAGATGGGATGAGCATATAAATTAACACCTCGAAGCAATTCAGCAGGACTAACATACTGCTATTGGATTGCATATTAACGTTGGCAATTTCAAGCAATTGTAGGCAAATAAAAGAATAGAGGAATTATATAAAACTCTATCAATCTCAAAGCATTTCCATTTCTTTTGCACCATTCAGTTCTCTAGCAAGAATTTCCACAAACAATAGGAACTGAGGGTGGAACACTGCAACTGAATCAGTTATCTAATTCCCATCTCATATCCAAGGGTGTGTTTGGGTGCACAACAGAATTTGAATTGGGAAAATCCAAGTTCAAGCAAGAGGAAATAATAGAACGTGAATGCAATTTGAGTCTAACCAATAACATGAATTCTTAGGAAGGTTAACTACAATTTGGTGATTTCCAGTTTATGAACTACTAGCTGCAATTCAATTGGAAAGTGAATCCAAAAGCAGCCAAAATTATCAAAATAGCATATTGTCTACATGGAGTGATACTAATGCCATGGCAATCAATTCTACAATCCAAAGTGGGAAGTACCAGAAGAACAGTCACTTGATGCGAGCTATAAATGACAAAGTAATGTTGGCAAAATCCTCAAAAAAATCTTAAACTTGCACCCCCACAAATAAATATATGAAGAGCATAAATGGGATTTATCAACCTTCACCATGTGGAAGAAGTGTATAAGCCTTCACCAAAACTCAAATGGCATTGGGCTCATTGGTCAAGAGTCAAGACTATCTATTAGAAATTTAGAACGGCAACCTTTAGATAGGCCACTGCCACAAGAGCAGATACATTAGATGACCTGAACCAATGTCACCTAAATCACCAACCCCCCACATTTTTCATTCTGAATCATGCAATCTGTATTATGGGTCAGTTACAATCCGTATCACCATTTTTACCAACCCAAAATTACGGTTTAATTTCTTATAGTTCTTTAAGTTGTATTTTCAAATTATATTTTGAATATAGATATTTATTGATTTATTCCTTGATTTTAGTTAAATACTATAACAGTGACACTACACATGCAAGATTTATGATAATAACATATACATCATTTCATATAACCACATTATGTAAATTTAGTAGCATGTACTGGAATGACCCACATTGTCCTACCCCGAGTATACCATGCACAAGGAATTAGTTTACCATCTTCCAATTCCCAGACCACACACGGGAGTAACCTTGATCTGAGTTGTGCAAAACATTGCAATAATTCAGACGGTCAACACGATTTTAGGAAACATTACAGTTTTGGACCATCCAATCAATGGATCAGCCCGTGGCCCGTATAGGTAGAGGACTATACAAGAGGTGGCTGTTCTAATGAATTATCCAAATCAAAGAGTGCCTTCTTTACATAGTAAACCCAATGGTGAAGGTAATCGAAAGCCAAACATAAACATAAGGGGGCATTCGGTTGCACCAAACATCATGATATGTCATGATAAATCAGTCATATTTGTTGGAGAAAATTTCACAGAATTTGGTGCAACCAAATACACCCTAAATAAAAAGTTGAAATTTCCGTTCCAAAACAAGCAAAATGCAATAGAGCAAAAATCTCAAATAGCGGAAATAATGCAATTTCACAAACAAAACGTTACAAGTGTCTAACCTCACACTCTTCTCCATCCTTGATATCCAATACCTTTTATCCAATCATGACCTCATAAACCTTCAATAAAAGAAGTGGGTACACCCTGTGTCTTCAAAAAAAAAAAAAAAAAAGATCTAGTTTCTCTTTAGGCAATGGTCAAAGGATTAGATTTTGATTTGATTCTTGGGTCGGGAATAATCCTTTTATGGATGACTTCCTAGATCTTGCAACAATTAGTATTAATATTGATATCTCAGTTCCATCTTGCCTAAACTTTAGTGATGGAGCTAGATCTTAGTCTCCTCTTTTAGGAGAATATTGCGAGGTCGCGGCTACTATCGGGTTGGGTGAATTAGATAATAGACGTCGGTTGGCATTCCAACCATCCTTCTCCTTTTAGGGTCTATCGGAAAGAGAATCCAGTACCTCTTGATCATGAATATCTGAATAGGACGCACCCTTGGGTATCTTTGTGAGGCGTCTTTGTGAGGTTGGTAGCCTAAATGCTCTTTTGACTTGATTGTAGGTCATTTCAACGCCAGTTGATGACGGGTGATAAGCCAATGTGAAGACCATCCGCTTCGGGGACTTTCTCGGTGTGCTCCTTTTACAATTCTCTCATTGTTCAATCGACAACAATAGAAGACTACCCCTACAAGTAAAGTCTATTCTATGGAGTTCCCCCAAAAATAACTGCTTTCTCTTGGCTCGTTTGTGGGCGAGTCGTCACAACCGACAACTTGCACAAGAGAGGCCTCATTCTTCCTAACACATGCATTTTGTCTTCCGAATGCCGAAACAATCAATTATATGTTCATGCATTGCCCCTTTTCAGTGGGTGTCTGAACTTGGCTGATAGTTTGGCCATGCTTAGAGGTGGATCCTACCCTGTATGGACCAGGCAAAAAATAAGAGTTGCCCCAGAAGATCCTGTCCACTCGATCGTTGGCCCAATACAATGGCACAAGTCTCATGCAATTCATGATGCAACACATCAACTAATACAAAACAAAATGATAACAAGAAACATATATAGAGAACTATCACACATTCGATCGCTAGAGCTGTGGGGCTGTGTGGGGCCTACCACGATGTTTATGTGGAACCCAATCTGTGAATTTGGTGAAAGTGAGACTCTCCAAGATCACCATACATGCCAAGAATCATCCCAATACAAAACTCGGGTGCTCTGCCACATGCAACAATGTACTATCTGACTTAAGAATAGAAGAATTATATAAAACTCTATCAATCTCAAAGCATTTTCATTTATTTTGCACTATTCAGTTCTCTGGCAAGAATTTCCACAACCGATGGTGGAACACTGCAACTGAATCAGTTATCTAATTCCCATCTCATATCCAACGGCGCCTTTGGGTGCACAACAGAATTTGAATTGGGAACATCCAAGTTCAAGCATGAGGAAATAATAGAACATGACAAAAATTTGAGTCCAACCAATAACATAAATTCTTAGGAAGCTAACTACAATTTGGTGATTTCTAGTTTATGAACTACTTGTCATTCAATTGGAAAGTGCATCCAAAAGCAGCCTAAATTATCAAAGCAGCATCTGTCTGCATCAAGTAACACTAATGCCATGGCAATCGACTGTAGAAACCAAAGTGGGGTGTACCGGAATAACAATTACAAGATGCGAGCAACAAATAGCAAAGTAATGTTGGCAAAATCCGAGGAAAAATCTTAAACTTGCACCCCACAAATAAATATAAGAAGAGGATAAATGGAATTTATCAACCTTCACCATGTGAAAGGTGTGTAAATCTTCACCAAAACTCATCATTAGCATTGGGCTCATTGATCCAGACTATCTATTAGAACAGCACCCATCAAATAGGCCACTGCCCCAAAACCGGATACATTGGATGACCTGAAGCAATGTCACCTAAATCGCCAACCTACCACATTTTCCATTCCAAATTGTCCAATCTGTATTATGGGTCAGTTAAGATCCATACCACCATTTTTACTGACCCAAAATTATGGTTTATTTTCTTATGGTTTTTATATTTATAATTTGAATATAAATATTTATTTCTGGAATTTAGTTAAATACTAGTCTATAATAATAGACATGCAAGATTTACGATAATAACACATATATCATTTCGTATAACCACATTATGTAAATTTAGTAGCATGTACTGAAACAACCCACATGATTCTACCCCTAATATACCATGCTAGAGGAATCAGTTTACAATCTTCCGATTCCCATACCACGTACAGTAGTAACCTCAATCTGAGTTGTGCAAAACATTGCAGTTATTCAGACTGTCAACACAATTTTGAGAAAAATTACAGTTCTTGACCGTCCAATCAATGGATCAGCCCATGACCCCGGGTTCTAGGTAGTGGTCCCTCCAAGAGGTGGCTGTTCTAATGGATGATCCACAACAAAGAATGCCTTCTTTACATAGTAAACCCAATTGTGAAGGTTATCAAAAGAATCAAAACCCTAACATAAACAAAAGGGTGCCTTCGGTTGCACCAAATATCAAGATTTTTCATGATAAATCAATTAAATTTGGTGCAACAAAACACAACCTCAATAAAAGGTTGAAATTTCTGTTCCAAACAAGCAAAATGCAAGCGAGCGAAAATCTTGTATAGTGAAAATAATGCAATTTCACAAACAAAATGTTACAAGTGTTGAACCTCACACTCTTCTCCATCCTCGATACTCAGTCACTTTGATACTCTCGATCATGGCCTCATAAACCTTCAATATCTCCGGAACCTTTGCCTGGTGCTTCATCACATACTTCTCCAAGAACTGCTTTGGGCCCATAGTAAAACTCCGTGCAAACTTCTTCTTATCGAGACTAATTAGGCCCTTTGACTCCAAAACCTGCAGAAACCTGTACCTGGGCATGACTCTTTTCTCCATGCTAAGTGAGAGAAGCATCGGATAGCTCAGAATGTAAGAAGTACTCCAACCTAACTCCTTGACAAAGAAATCTATCCCCTTCCTAATTTTCTCCTCCGATGTCAAAAAACAGCTTGGGTACTTCCGGAAGGCAAACAATATCTCCTCATCTGACCACCCCAAGCTCCTATAAACCTTGAATTTCATATCCCATTTCGAATGGCTTAGACTTCCCTTTATAACGACCATCTCCATGAACATATATGTTGAAGGAATGACCCCCATTTCTGTAACCATCTTCACCTTGTCATTAAACTGACAAGGGTTTGGCATCATCAATGCATTAGGTCGTTTCACAAGATATTTCGAAATTTGACAATTGGAGACACCATAATTCTTCAAAACAGTCACATTGCTCACCAATCTTTGGAGATAAAATCTAAACATAGACCGCTTGAGTAGTTCAATCACGAATCTGTCATTGCCCAAAAAGCCGCGGATGAAATCAAACCCCGGTTTTATACATCTTTCGAGGCTGCAGGCCAAGATGTAGGGATTCGAAACGATGAGGCCCACGATGTCGGATTCGGAGAGGCCCTTCTCTATGAAGAATTGGATCTTGGGACTTAAGCTGGACTTGGGGATGGCGGAGAGGAGTCGCGGGATTCTGTTGATGATGAATTTGATGTGAGATTCTGAGAACCCATGAGATTTGAAGAAGGTGAGGACAGAATCTGGGTTCTTGGGGGTGTGTTTTAGCTTTTTGGAGACTGTTAGAGCCTTTTCTGGTGAGAACCCACATGAGTTTTTGAGGTATTGTACGAAAGGAGAAGGTGGGTTTGTTTGGGAATGGGCTTTTAGAAATGGGTTTTGCAGTGTTTGGGTGTTGATTTGGAGGAGCTTTCTGTAATGATGGAAATGGAACATCTTCTTCCTTCTTTCCTCCTCTGTTTTTTCCTGAAGAAATTTAGAAGGAAAAAAAAAAAAAAAGAATGGGAAATCAAGGGTTGAGATGAAAACTTACAACTTTTGATTTTATTTTATTTTTCAATTTTTCCTCCCTAATGAGTGAATGGCTGAGATGAAGAATACCTGTGGTTGCAGCTTCTACGGGAGCTTCTCTGCCCTCACAGAGCTCTCAGAGAAAGAAGTCGAATGAAATACAAAACCAGTGGAATCATTTGTTACTCTGTCTGCGTAGACGCTTCATACGCAGTCACTTGGACATTGTACACGTGGCATCAACTCTAGAGCCAGTGTATCAAAGTAATAATCTCAAATATCAGATTCGGCTGAACAATAGTAATCTCTGCTTCGTGGGCACTAAATTTTTAAATAAGGCCATACTTCATTTTCAACCGTCCAATGAACGTTTAGCCATCTAACATTTAGACAACCAAACAACTGTAATCTGAACGGTTAGTTTGAAATACCTGTCTGTCACGTATGCAATTTTCCATTGATTTCTAACCGAGTGTGTATCATCAGGCCGCCAGAGTATCAAAGTATTTCTCACAAAATCATCACACATGGTCCGTAACTTTGAAAAATTATACAGGCGTTTCAATTCGAGAAAATGACCACTGTAGACAAAACCTTTTATCCAGCGGTTTTTATGAAGAAACACAAACTTTAGTTACCAACTTAGACTAGCACGTGCGGACAGCGACTTTGAGGACGAAACTACCCCTTCTTTTCACTGCGAAGACGAGCGCTGACACTCCTCCAACTGAGAGTTGTACGAACGGCTTAAAAGAGATCAAAGTTTCATGGCCCCACAGCTATATATTTATTATATCCACAACGTTCATCCATATTTCGAGATCATTTCGGAGCATTATCAAAAAAAGGAAAATCATATCCAAAGATCAACCGGACCACACCACAGAGCAGCGGGGAAATTGATTTTCACCGTTAAAAATTTTGTAGGGCCCACCATAACATTTATTTTCCATCCAATCTATTCATAAGGTCACAAAGGCCTGGATGAAGAGGAAAAACAAATTTCATAATGATCCAAAACTCCTGTAACCCTAAAAGGGTTTCAATGGTATACGTTCAATTCCCCACTGCCTTTTAAAGTGTGGTCCATTTGATAGTTAGATCTATCTTATTTTTCGTCTCAAGCCTTAATATGAGCTCACCAAATAGGTGGACGGTTTGGATATAATAAAGACCTCATAGCGGGGCCATAGAAGCAACGAAAATTTTAAAGAAGAAGAAAAAAAAAAAATCTGGGATGAATTGTGGATCCGCGCTTCCACCGCAGCTCCCTGTACGATTTTGGGATGGATTGCGGAATCCGCAATTGATCTGGATTCGAACAAAAGGCTATGGCTACGAATTATAACCGGAGCTATAGCCATATCCTGTGTACTTCTCTTTTTAAATTTATTTATTTATTATTTTATTTTTTTTTAACATTTAGAATTTTATTCTACCCACATTTTTCTCTAACACATTTATGTAAATATGTATATATAAGCATATTAAAAAAAATTCTCTCATTTTTTCATTTCTTTCTTTATTCATGTAACAAGAATATCTTCTAAACCAAAATTAGTTACTTGACATACCATATATGATTTTAGGGCTGAAAGTTGGGCGGGTTCAACCCGACCAACCTGTGACCCACTCGACATTGGGTTGGGCTTGGGCAGGATGTATCGGGTTTGGTCTCGGGGTTGGGCCATACAAATACCAACCCGATAAAACTTGAAAACGGAATCACGGGGATTGATCATCAAATGCATGTAAATGACCGTGAGTGAAGGGAATTGATCGTGAAGTGCATCGAAATGACCGTGAATCTAAATGAAATCGTTGGAATTGACCGTGAAATGCATAGAAATGACCATGAAGTTAAGCAAATTGACCGTGAAATGCGTGGAAATGACCGTGAAGTGAAGGGAATTGACGGTGAAGTGCATCGAAATGACTGTGAATCTAAACGGAATCGCTGTAAATGACCGTGAAATGCATGGAAATGACTGTGAAATGAAGCGAATTGACCATGAAATGCACGGATATGACCGTGAAGTAAAGGGAATTGATCGTGAAGTGCATGGAAATGACCATGAATCTAAACAGAATTGTCGAAATTGACCGTGAAATGCATGAAAATAACTATGAAGTGAAGCGAATTGAATGTGAAATGCGTGGAAATGACCGTAAAGTGAAGGGAATTGACCGTGAAGGGAATTGACCGTGAAGTGCATCGAAATGACCGTGAATCTAAACGGAATCACTAGAAATGTTCCTTGGTTGGATCCCGCTTCTCCGAGCTTCCTCTTCTCTTCTCCTTATTTCCCCTTTTGAAATGCCCTAGGAAAAAATATAAAATTCGTGCAAGTTAGAGAGGTGTGAGAAAATGGGGTTATATATAACTCCAGTTTTGATGTAAATGGCCCTAGTGACACTTGTACTCCCATACTAACCCTATATGGGTCATTTTTTGTTAGTAAGGTCGCTAGAAATGCATGGAATCGCCGGGATTGACCGTGAAGTGAAGGGAAATGACCGAGAAATGCATGAAAAATGTACCTAAATAAGACTTTAATTTCACTACTAAACTATGGAGGTGTCCCAGGTGCCACTTATTAGCTGAAATACACCCTGCAGCTTAGTTCAATTGGCCTCAGGTGCCACTTATTAGCTGAAATGGCCCTTTGGGCCCACATATGGCAAATAGGGCTGCAACGTACGAATTGAGCTAGGAATTGAGCAAGGGAACCTACAAATTAAGCGAGGCAACCTACGAATTGAGTGAGGGAACCTAGGGATTGAGCAAGGGAACCTACAAATTAAGCGAGATAACCTATGAATTGAGCGAGGGAAGCTAGGAATTGAGTGAGGGAACCTAGGAAATGACCGAGGGAACATAGGATTTGAGAGAGGGAACCTAGGGATTGAGCGAGGCAAGCTAGGAATTGAGTGAGGGAACCTACAAATTAAGCGAGGGAAGCTAGGAATTGAGCGAGGGAACCTTGGAAATGATCGAGGAAACATAGGATTTGAGTGAGAAAACCTAGGGATTAAGCTAAGCAAGCTAAGAATTGAGCGAGGGAACATAGGGATTGAGCGAGGTAAGCTCGGAATTGAGCGATGGAAGGTAGGAATTGAGTGAGGGAACCTAGGAATTTAGTGAGGGAAGCTAGAAATTGAGCGAGTGAACCTAGGAAATGAGAGAGGGAAGCTAAGAATTGAGCGAGGGAACCTACAAATTCAGCGAGGGAAGCTAGGAATTGAACGAAGGAACCTAGGAATTTCTAGGTTTCCTCGCTCAAATCCTAGGTTGCCTCACTGAATTTCTAGCTTCCCTTGCTTAATTTGTACCTTCCCTCGCTAAATTCTTACATTGCCTCGCTCAATTACTACATTGCCTCGCTTAATTTCTAGGATCCTTCTAGCTTCCCTTGCTCAATTCCTAGGTTACTTCACTGAATCCCTACGTTGCCTCGCTCAATTTCTAGTTTCCTTCGCTCAATTTTTACGTTGCCTCGCTCAATTCCTAAATCCCCTCGCTCAATTTCTAGCTTCCCTCGCTCAATTCCTAGGTTGCCTCGCTCAATTGATAGGTAGCCACGAACAAATTCTAGGTTGCCTCGCTCAATTTTTAGCTTTCTTCGCTCAATTACTAGGTTGCTCGCTGAATTCTTAGGTTCCCTCGCTCATTGTCTCGGTTCCGTCGTTGAATTTCTTGGTTGCCTCGTTTATTTTTGAGGTTTTCCACTCAATTTCACCTTGCCTTGCTCAATTTTTTAGGTTGCCTAGCTCGGTTTCATCTTGCCTCACTAAATTTAATGTTTGCCTTGCTGAATTTCAAGTTTCCCTCACTCATTTTGTAATTTGTCTCGCTTAATTTTTAGTTTGCTTCTCTCGATTTTAACTATGTTTAATTTTTTGCTTTATGATTCTTTAAGTAGTGAAATTTGCTATTAATATATTTTCAATTACATGTTCGTAGGTGACGATTCTTATTCTCAATTCCCAAACCCATCCTCTAAGTGTTCATTAAGATGGTGGTTCGACACGGTGAAGGGTGGATTAGAGATGCATGATACTCGGCTAAGCCTATTCAAGCAATCTCCATTTTCCTTCTTGTTGCACCTCTCATCCTTTCGATTTATAGGGGCCCTATTTCATCTTTTTCTTAAAAGATATAAAGGTGATCTTATATTTGAGATACGGGGGACACGGTTGCAATTCACGGAGATGGACTTCGCCCTCATAACAGGGCTAAAGACTGGGGAGCTTACAATACCAAAAACACGTTCCATCAAGAGTACATTAAAGGACAAATACTTCAAAGAATATTCAGTTTTTAAGAAGCATTTATTAGATGTGTTTAATAAATTAGTTGACACCAATAAGCACGCGGATGTCGTGAAGGTTGCTCTACTTATATGTGTAAAGTGTTTTGTTAGGGGGAACCGAATCGAAAACTATGTGTAACATGGATTATATATACTTAGTAGACTCTATAGAGGATTTTTATAGCTATCCTTGGGGTAGTTTAGCCTACAATACAATGTCACAAGGGGTTGTAGCTGCTGTGATGGCATCAGGTGCAGTTCGCTACAATGTATATGGTTGTGTCTTTCCTTTGCAAGTAATAACTTTTTATTTATTCTACATGATTATATTCAATTGTGGATTTTTATCCTCATGCAATTTCTTTAAAACAGATTTGGGCTGTAGAGAGATTACCGGCCCTACGAGAGTGTGTTATTTCGTTTGTTCCCTAGCAAATTCCACACTTCACTCAATATCGAGGCTAGAAGGGGTAGAGGTACAACAAAATATATACAATTTTTGAAAGCGAAGCTGTAAGTATATGTATTTCTCTGCTGTTCACTTTGCTTGATTTGACACTTACACTCCGTATATTAACACAAGTCAGCGTTCTTTTGCAGACTATCGTCATAAAGAACTTGGAACCCACCCTATGAGAATGGGAAAAGGACGTCGTTCGCTTGCTCCGTAATAGTTTTCAGGTGAGATATCATGAGCGTTTAATTAAATGAAATGTTGTTTAATTCACCGTTAAAAGTTTTTCGACTCTTATATGTGCATTGATACATTTTGTAGGTCATCGAAACCCAGGAATTGAGCGATGAGGGTAACGAGAATGATGACGAGGGTGAGGAGAGATCAACGGAAAGTGATGAAAAAGGCGTACAGGAAGAGGGATTGGGGGGAATATCGTGAAACCATCTCTTTTGATGGATGAATTTAGGGTTGAGATAGATGAGTTGAATAAGGAGAGGGATGAGCTGAGGAAAAAGAAAGAAGAGTTGAGAAAGAGAGAAGAGATGCTCGATGAGAGGGAGGCGTTGTTGAAAGAGAAAGAATTGTTAAAGATGAAGAGAGCAGATCTGAACGAGAGAGCACAATTGAAGAAAGCGAAGGAATTGTATTTCATCATGAAAGAGGATTTGACTAGGCTGATGTGTGAGTTGTCGAGAGAAATTGAAAACTTAGCGAAAGAGAGGGAAACCTTGAAGAATGAGAACGAATATTGCTATATACAGAGGGGACATTTTATGAAGCATGAGGACGAGGAGTTGAAGAAGAAAGTGGAGGTTGAGGACATGGAAGAAAAAGAACAGGGAAATGTGGAGTTGGAGGTGCAATCGTATGGTATGGCGGAGCGTAATCTATTGGATAAAGCACCCGTTTCTCCTCCTGTTTATATAAGGAGAACTAAAAGGGTACTAAAGCCATCCTATTATATGGTTTCTCCATTCCTGTCCCTGTCTTCGATCGATATAACCCCGAACGTGATGAGGCGACCTAAGTAAGCTGTAAACTTTCCTACATCTCCAATACCATATCATCTATAGATGAATCCATTCAGGATGCTATCGACGAATGAACTTAAAGAACTACAAAACTATTATGAAGCAAATAAGGAGATGGGAGAGGCTTCATGGTTCAAGTCTATATGGGTAGATGACACGTGGGTTGACAGTATAGTAAGCATTCGTATGAGAGTGTCTATATACATTGACTTTCATATAGTTATATCTTTTAATTTATTATTTGATTATCTTGTGGAGTAGGCTATCGACAAATATGTTGACTTTCTAAAGGAAAGGCAGTCTGATTGTCCAATTGCATATCCCCAAGATTACAAGTTCTATCCCACCTATTTTATGGTAAATATTTACTTCGGAGTATCGCCAACCTGTTTTTTCAATTAAATCGTATTTTTTCTACTTGTATTGATATTTGATTGCGTTTGTTACAGCCGTGCCTTCAAACTAGTATGCCGACTCTAAGGGCGTATCGGGACTTGAAGTCTGCTTCGGAACATGCAACGTTGGCAGGCATGATGAACAATGTCATTGGAATTGTCAAGCAGCGGGGTAAATCACACGCCAAGGAGATTTGGTATAGTGAACGGGTAATGCATTCGTCATATAACATTAAAATAGGTCGTAATGTATTATTTGATCATGTTTTTTAACTGATAGCCTACTTCTTAAACATGGACAGGTTTATGTACCCGTCGACCATGATAACTGTCATTGGTTCTTGATGGTCCTATATCCAAGACAACGAGAGATCATTATTATCGATAGCTTAGTGTCAAATGCTCTCTTAAAGTATAAGCAGATGATCAATTTGATGACGAAGGTGCTCTCGATTCTCTTGCATGCCACCGGAGACGTCACCGTGCTTGAAGGAAAGACTTGGACCGCCAAATCCATGAAATCTATGCCGAAGCAATGCAATGATTCTGACTGTGGCATATTTGTAATAAAATTCATCGATGTACTGTGTAGCGGTCGCACTTTGGAGGGAACGGACATGCAAAAATTCACTATACATTGGAGGAAGTCGATAGCATATGATTGTTTGTCTGTAACCTGTAAATGATACTTGTTGTAGGCATGAGATGAAAAGGATAATTTTGTGGAATGCTGTATTATATATAGTGTTGTATATACCCAGCACAATTTGTACTTCAGGAAAATTTATAATGAATTAAATTTCGTGACGTGTAAATGTTTTCGTCGCTCAACTTTCATGCTTGCTTTGTTCAACTTCTACTTTGCCCCGCCTAATTTAAAGTTTCCCTATCTCACCTTATACTTACCCTCACTCAATTCTTATGTTGTCTTGCTCAATTTCTACGTTGCATCACTCAATTTGTAGGTTACCTCGCTCAATTGCTAGGTTCCGTCGCTCAATTTACATGTTGCCTTGCTCGATTTCTATCTTCCCTCGCTCAATTCCTAGGTTCTCTCGCTCAATTTTTCAGTTGCCTCGTTGAATTTCTAGCTTCCCTTGCTCAATTCCTAGGTTCCCTCGCTCAATTCCTAGGTTGCCTCGCTCAATCCCTAGGTTCCCTCGTTCAATTCTTAGCTTCCCTCGCTCAATTCCTAACTTCCCTCGCTGAATTTGTAGGTTCCCTCTCTCAATTCCTAGCTCCCCTCACTTTGTAGGTTCCCTCGCTCAATTCCTAGCTTCCCTCGCTCAATTTGTAGGTTCCCTCGCTCAATCTCTAGGTTCCCTCGCTCAATCCCTAGGTTCCCTCACTGAATTTGTAGGTTCCCTCGCTCAATTCCTAGCTTCCCTCCCTCAATTCCTAGCTTGCCTCGCTCAATCCCTAGGTTCCCTCGCTCATTTCCTAGGTTCGTTCGCTTAATCTCTAACTTTCCTCGCTAGAAATTCAGCGAGACAACCTAGGATTTGTGTGAGGGAACCTAGAAATTGAGCGATGCAACCTAGGATTTGATCGAGGCAACCTAGGAATTGAGCGAGGCAACATAGGGATTAAGCGAGGGAACCTACGAATTGAGTGAGGCAGTGTAGAAATTTAGTGAGGAATCCTAGGAATTGAGCGAGGGAAGCTAGAAATTGAGCGAGGGAACCTAGGATTTGAGCGAGGCAACGTAGGGATTGAGCGAGGCAATGTAGGAATTGAGCGAAGCAACGTAGGGATTGAGCGAGGCAACATAGAAATTCAGTGAGGAATCCTAGGAATTGAGCGAAGCAACGTAGGATTTGACCGAGGCAACCGAGGGAACCTAAGAATTGACGAGGAAAGCTACAAATTGAGCGAGGCAACGTAGGAATTAAGCGAGAGAAGCTAGGAATTGAGCAAAGCAACCTCGGAATTGAGCAAGGCAACGTAGAAATTGGAGCGAGACAACCTAGGAATTGAGCGAGGCAACGTAGGAATTCAGCGAGGGAACCTAGGAATTGAGTGAGGCAACGTAGAAATTTAGTGAGGGAATTTAGAAATTCAGCGAGACAACCTAGGATTTGAGCGAGGGAAGCTACGAATTGAGCGAGGGAACCTAGAAATTGAGCGAGGCAACCTACGATTTGAACGAGGCAACCTAGGAATTAAGTGAGGCAACATAGGGATTGAGCGAGGGAACCTATGAATTGAGCGAGGCAGCGTAGAAATTCAGCGAGGAATCCTAGGAATTGAGCGAGGGAAGCTAGAAATTGAGCGAGGCAACCTAGAAATTGAGCGAGGCAACATTGGGATTGAGCGAGGGAAACTAGGAATTAAGCGAGGCAGCGTAGAAATTCAGTGACGAATCTTAGGAATTGAGCAAAGCAACGTAGGATTTGAGTGAGGCAACCAAGGGAACCTAGGAATTGACGAGGAAAGCTACAAATTGAGCGAGGCAACGTAGGAATTAAGCGAGGGAAGCTAGGAATTGAGTGAGGCAACCTAGGAATTGAGAGAGGCAACGTAGAAATTGGAGCGAGGCAACCTAGGAATTGAGCGAGGCAATGTAGAAATTCAGCGAGGGAACCTAGGAATTGAGTGAGGCAACGTAGAAATTTAGTGAGGGAACCTAGAAATTCAGTAAGACAACCTAGATTTGAGCGAGGAAGCTACAAATTGAACGAGGGAACCTAGAAATTGAGCGAGGCAACTTAGGATTTGAATGAGGCAACCTAGGAATTGAGCGAGGCAACATAGGGATTGAGCGAGGGAACCTATGAATTGAGCGAGGCAGTGTAGAAATTCAGCGAGGAATCCTAGGAATTAAGCGAGGGAAGCTAGAAATTGAGCGAGGCAACATAGGGATTGAGCGAGGGAAACTAGGAATTGAGCGAGACAATGTAGAAATTCAGCGAGGAATCTTAAGAATTGAGCGAGGCAACGTAGAAATTCAGCGAGACAACGTAGGATTTGAGTGAGGCAACCGAGGGAACCTAGGAATTGACGAGGAAAACTACAAATTGAGCGAGGGAACCTAGAAATTGAGGGAGGCAATGTAGGAATTAAGCGAGGGAAGCTAGGAATTGAGTGAGGCAACCTAGGAATTGAGTGAGGCAACGTAGAAATTGGAGCGAGCCAACCTAAGAATTGAGCGAAGGAACCTAGAAATTGAGCGATGGAACCTGAAAATTCAGTGAGGAAACCTAGGAATTGAGCGAGGGAAATTAGAAATTGAGCGAGGGAAGCTAGAATTTGAGTGAGGGAACCTAAAAATTGTCAAATACTTGAAGTCTTAGTATCGATCCCTAGCAGGGGTGGCTAACATGGAGTGTGTGTACTGACATGGGTGTGTACTAACAAGCTAACCCAATAAAATAAAAAATAAAAAATAATTAATAATAATAATAAATTTTAAAAAATTACAAAAACTGAGTTGGGTCCGCCTTGAATGTATGTGGACTATCCACGACGTTCATCCCTTTTTCCATCTAAAGTAAGGGTTTTAGCCCAAAATGGTGGCATATTGAAATATCAAGTGAATCACAGCACAGGAAACAATGGTTCCACTGTAGAAACCTTGTTATGCCCCCACAATGATGTTTTACTTGTAATCCATCATGTTCATATGATGATTTTTGCATGGATGAATCGAAAACCAAGATTCGAGCTTCATCCAGCAGTTCAATGGCCCACAAAAAATTTACACCGTTTAGGTAAATGTATTACATTATACCTGTAGTGCGTACTTTCTTTCGTGGAGGGACCATTTTCAGCAAAACAAGATAATGCTGTTGAATAGAGACGGTGGGATCCACCTAGATCGTGGTGTGATCCAAGCAGCAGATGTAGTGCTGAAGTTTTGTACTCCTGTTTTTCTAAAATGGAAAGAGGGAAGGGAGGGAGAGCAAAAGCATCTGCGTAAAAAGGAGGGGTAGTTTCGTCCTCAAATTTGCTGTCCGCACGGGCTAGTCTAAGTTGGTAACTAAAGTTTGTATTCCTTCATAAAAACCGCTGGGTAAAAGGTTTTGTCTACAGTGGTCAATTTCTCGTTTCAATTCTGACAACTGGGTCCCATGGCTCGTTAATCTGGACCATTAAAATGTTGAATAATACAGCTGATGGAGAATAATATACAGATTGATAGATCGCAGCGGTTAATTATTAGGAATTAGGATGCTTTTTCAGCTGAATGCAACGGTAGCTTTGCGCATCTTCTTAATCGTCTATCTTAAGGTAACAGAGCGAAAGTTTGAGATTGTATCTACAAGGATAATTTCATCCATGGTCCATCAACTGTGGGATACAACAGATCAATGGTCCAGCTCGACTGGGTTGGGCTTGGATTTTAGGCCGAGAGCGCCAGCAAGGTCTAGCTTAACATGACCGTTTAAGATGAGTCATCTGTACCCAGATAGGCCCAGTTGTCTAGCCAGACCTGATGCCTGGGCTGGCATTTCAGCTGGGATTGGCTTCCATGGAACCCTGGATCCACCGAGTTAGTGGATCCCTGACTGCGTGGCCCATCCTGATGTATTTAATTTAAATCCATGCTGTCCATCCGTTTTGACAGAACATTTTAGGCCATTATCCCCCCAAAAAATGAACAAGATCCAAATCTCAGGTGGACCACACCATATGAAACGGTGGTGATTGAATACCCACCGTTAAAAAAATCATGGGGGCCACTGGAATGTTTATTGACGTCCAACCTGTTGATAAGGTCAGGATGCCGTAGATGAAGGGACCAGATAAATATCAGATTGATTCAAAATTTGTGGCCCACAAGAAGTATTTTTTTGGTCAATCACCAATGTTTCATGTGGTGTGGTCCACATTAGAGTTAGATCTCTTCATTTTTGGGATCACATTATAAAATATTTTTTTCAAAAACGGATGGACGGCATGGATGTAACAAACATGCATCGCGGTGGGCCCCACAGTCAGGGATCCACCACCCCCCAAGACGCAGTTCAACAGCCGGTCCAGCCCGACCATTGCCACCCCTGGCTAGAACTAGGAGTGCTGCGTTGGAGGCTGAGAGGTGGGGACACGGCGGACTGCGGAAGTTTCGTTAGTGGCTGCGCCCCTCTTCAGTGTCCGCAGTTTTTGGGTAGGCGTGGCAAATTTGGGTTAAAGCCCCACCTTCAGTATGGGTTGTTCGTATGTGGGCCCACCTTCGATTTCAACCTTCCATCTTGTGGCCCACCTTCAATGGTACACCATCCATCATGTGGGTCCCACCTTTGATGTGGACCATCCATCAGGTGGAGACCACACTTTAGCGCGGGCCATACTTCATGTGACGCCTGCCTTTGATGTTAACCATCCATTATGTGGGCCACCTTGATATGGACCATTTATCATGTATGGCCCCACTTTCAATATGGGTCGTTCATCATGTGAGCCCACTTGAGGGAGATTGTAAAATTTATTTATTTTTTTTAAAAGAGGGTAAGATGGGAGTTACTTAAAAAGTTTAGGGGCAAACTTTTCCCAAAATTAACCCAAAAATATTTACCCGCTTTAATAAACTCTAAAAGAAAAAATCATTCCCTAAAGAATTAAGAGGTAAGTATCTTATTTCTAAATTTTGAAAACATAAAATTACACCATTGCCAAGTAGTCTAGTTTCGAGAAAATAAAATAAAAAAACTTTTATTTTTACTTTTTATAAAAAAGCAAATAAGCTTTTATTAGTAGAGAATAGAGATGCCAAACGGAAAAGCTTTTCTTTTTATTTTTTATAACCAAGCAAATAAGCTTTTATTAGTAGAGATGCCAAACGGCCCTAAGCCATACTACATAGTGTAGGCTATATGCGATAAGGCATAGTTATTTAAAACACTGTCCTCCTTTGATCCACAAACCCCACCCCCCCCCCCCCCAATAATTGTAAAATTGCACCAATTATAACTCTTCTTCAAGTGGTCACTAATTATTCTTTGATTTGTTCCAAAGTTTAAAAACTTGAAAACTCGACTCAATATCCAGAAAGATAAGGTTGACTCGAACACTCGATTCAACTCAACTTGATATTTAATAATTAAATTAGGAATTTAATTCTGCTAATAATAGACGCTGAAGAAGAAATGGTAATAGATTGGGTCCAATTATCATTCCATCTCTTTCAGACCTTCCATGGATGGTCTCAAAGCCCTCATTTTCTTTCTCATGTAAGAGATTGTTGTTGTTCTTCTGCAAACAATTACATGAAAATGGACTGATTAGAAGTGGGCTTTTGTTGAATGAAAGGTTATACACTTTAAATTGTTAAGAGTAACAATAAAATGCAGCTCTACAGACGTGTTTGAAGAAAAAGAATGCGATGTTTTACTAAAGAACTTTGGCCAATCTGAGGGCTAGAACAATGATGAAAGGGTTGTTAGTTAATCTAGTCAGGCAAAACTCCTCTGAAATCCGAATGTATTGTAGGGTATTCGAGATGGGATGAGCGTATTCATTAACACCTCAAAGCAATTCAGCAGGACTAACATACTGCTATTGCATTGCATATTAACGTTGGCAAATTTCAAGCAGTTGTAGGCAAATAAAAGAATAGAGGAATTATATAAAACTCTATCAATCTCAAAGCATTTCCATTTCTTTTGCACCATTCTATTCTCTAGCAAGAATTTCCGCAAACAATAGGAACTGAGGGTGGAACACTGAAACTGAATCAGTTATCCAATTCCCATCTCATATCCAAGGGTGTGCTTGGGTACACAACAGAATTTGAATTGAGAAAATCTGAGTTCAAGCAAGAGGAAATAATAGAACACAAATGCAATTTGAGTCAAACCAATAACATGAATTCTTACGAAGGTAACTACAATTTGGTGATTTCCAGTTTATGAAATACTTGCTGCAATTCAATTGGAAAGTGAATTCAAAAGCAGCCTAAAATATCAAAATGGCATATTGTCTACATGGAGTGATAGTGTGATACTAATGTCATGACAATCAACTCTACAATCCAAAGTGGGATGTATCGGAAGAACAGTCGCTTGATGCAAGCAAGCAATGACAAAGTAATGTTGGCAAAATCCTCCAGAAAAATCTTAAACTTGCAGTCTTGCACCCCCACAAATAAATATATGAAGAGCATAAATGGGATTTATCAACCTTCACCATGTGGAAGAAGTGTATAAACCTTCACCAAAACTCAATGGCATTGGGCTCATTGGACAGGAGTCAAGACTATCTATTAGAATGGCAACCTTTAGATAGGCCACCACCACAAGACCAGATACATTAGAAGACCTGAACCAATGTCACCTAAATCACCAACCCCCCACATTTTTCATTCTGAATCATGCAATCTGTATTATGGGTCAGTTACAATCCGTATCACCATTTTTACCAACCCAAAATTACGGTTTAATTTCTTACTGTTCTTTAAGTTGTATTTTCAATTTATATTTTGAATATAGATATTTATTGATTTATTCATTGATTTCAGTTCAATACTATAACAGTAACACTACATATGCAAGATTTATGATAATAACATATACATCATTTCATATAACCACATTATGTAAATTTAGTAGCATGTACTGGAACGACCCACATCATCCTACCCCGAGTATACCATGCAGGAGGAATTAGCTTACCATCTTCCAATTCCCATACCACACACAGGAGTAACCTTGATCTGAGTTGTGCAAAACATTGCAATAATTCAGACGGTCAACACAATTTTAGGAAACATTACAGTTTTGGACCATCCAATCAATGGATCAGCCCGTCACCCTTATAGGTAGCGGACTATACAAGATGTGGCTGTTCTAATGAATAATCCAAATCAAAGAGCGCCTTCTTTACATAGTAAACCCAATGGTGAAGGTTATCAAAAGCCAAACATAAACAAAATGTGGCGTTTGGTTGCACCAAATATCATGATATCATGATAAATCAGTCATATTTGGTGCAACCAAACACACCCTAAATAAAAAGTTGAAATTTCCGTTCCAGAACAAGCAAAATGCAGTAGAGCAAAAATCTTTAATAGCAGAAATAACGCAATTTCACAAACAAAACGTTACAAGTGCTGAACCTTACACTCTTCTCCATCCTTGATATCCAGTACCTTTGATCCAATCATGACGTCATAAACCTTCAATATCTCCGGAACCTTTGCTTGGTACTTCATCACATACTTCTCCAAGAACCGTTTCTCAGTCATAATAAAACTCCCCGCTAACTTCTTATCCTCACTAATCAGGCCCTTTGATACCAAAACCTGCAGAAACCTATATCTGGGCATGAATCTTTTCTCCATGCTAAGCGAGAGAAGGACCGGATAGCTCAAAATGTAAGAAGTACTCCAACCTAACTCCTTGACAAAGAAATCTATCCCCTTCCTAATCTTCTCCTCCGATATCATAATACAGTTTGGGTACTTCCGGAAGGCAATCAATATCTCCTCATCAGACCACCCCAAGCTCCTATACACCTCGAATTTCATGTCCCACATCGAACGGCTTAGACTTACCATCATACGGACCGCCTCCACGAACTTGTGTGTTGATGGATTGAACCCCATTTCTGCAACCATCTTCACCTTCTCATTAAACCGATCAGAGTTTAGCAACAACGCCATTGGATGTCTCGCAAGACATATTGAAATGTGACAATTCAGGATGCCATAGTTCTTCAAAACGGCGACATTGCTCACCAACTTATGGAGATTAAATTTCAACTTGGACCGCTTCAGCAATTCAATCACAAATCTGTCAGTGCCCAAATAGCTGCGGATGAAATCAAACAGCGGTTTTATACATTTTTCGAGGCTGGGGGCTAAGATGTGAGGATTTGAAACGATGAGCGCCACGACATCGGATTCGGAGAGACCCTTGTCTTTGAAGAATTGAATCTTGGGCTTTAAGATGGACTCGGGGGCTGCGGAGAGGAGTTTTGGAGTTGTGGCGATGATGGATTTGATATGAGATTCTGAGAATCCATGAGATTTGAAGAAGGTGAGGACAGAATCTGGGTTCTTGGGGGTGTGTTTTAGCATTTTGGAGACTGTTAGAGCCTTTTCTGGTGAGAACCCACATGAGTTTTGGAGGTATTGAAGGAGAGAAGAAGGTGGGTTTGTTTGGAAATGGGATTTTAGAAATGGGTTCTGTAGGGATTGGATTTGGAGTGTTTGGACGTTGATTCGGAGGAGCTTTCTGTAAGGAAGGAAATGGAACATCCTCTTGTTCCTTTTTTCCTTTCTTTTTTCAGAAATTTAAAAAAAAAAAAGAAAAAAAAAAAAAAAGAAAAAAATAATAAGGGAACGGGGAATGAAGGGCGGAGATGAAAACTTACAAATTTTGATTTTGATTTTTTTGTTTTCCTAATGAGTGAATAGCAGAGATGAAGAATACCTGTGGCTGCAGCTTGTGCATGAGCTTCTCTGCCCTCTCAGAGCCCTCATAGAAGGACGCGGAGTGCGTCCTACCCCCGCCCGGACGGTAATCCGTCCGGGCAGGGCTCTGTGGGGCCGCCACCGTGATGTATGTATTTTATCAACCCGTTAATCGCTTTTCTCAGATCATTTTAAGGTATGAGCCAAACACTAAGCAAGGTGCAGTTCTTAAGTGGACCACAAAGTGGGGATTTAATGTCCACCATTAAAAACTTCTTGGGAGCTGGAGAAGTTTCGGATCAAGCTAATATTTGTTTTTTCACTTCATCCACGTCTACATGACCTTATTAATAGGTTGGATGATTAAAAAAATAAAATAAAATCACGGTGGCCCTTAGAAAGGCTTCAACGGTGGGTGTCGTTGTCACAGCAGCTTCCTCCGGTGTAGTCCACTAGAGGTGTGTTTCAATTTTACATTTATTCCTTAAAATGATACCAGAAAAGCGATGAACGGGGTGGATAAACGCAATCCGCATCCCTTGTAGAATAGTCGACGGAAATACAAGACAAGTTTATTTATTTGATACTCTGTCTTCGTATGACACTTCATACACGGTCACTTGGAAATTGTACACGGGGCATCAACTGTAGCACCACCGTATCTCAGCTATATTCTCAAATATCAGATTCAGCTGAACAACCATACTAATCTCTGCTTAAAGACACTATATTTTTAGATAAGGCCGTACTCATTTTCAACTGAGTTAGGGCTGACCCGACTAGATCCCATCTCGGGTCGAGTCAAGTCGAATTAATTACTGGGTAACTCGATTCGGTTTGAGTTTCGTTGGACGAAATCTACTCAGAACGACTCACCCACTTGGTTCGTGTCGAGTTGAGTTGAACAATCTCAACGATTGGTTTGAATTAATTGTCCGCTACGTATGCAAATTTCTAGTGATTTCTAACTGCATGTGTATCATCGATCACACTGCCAGAGTATCAAAGTATTTCACATGTGCCCCGTAACTTTGAAAAAATATACACGCATTTCAATTCTGAAAAGTGGGGCCATGGCTTTAATCTGGAGGGTCAACATAATGTTGAACGACATACAGGTTAGAATATCCCAGCCGTTAATCATTAGGATGCATTTTCAGCTTAATGCAACGGTAGCTCTGTGGTTCTCAATCGTCTATCATAAGGCTACAGATTGAAAGTTAAAGACTGCATTTACGAGGATATTTTCATCCATCGTCCATCTGGTATACAACAAATCATCCATCGTCCATCTGGGATACAACAAATCACTGGTATGGATTAATGAGAAATTGGGTCACTTGTTAGAAGAGGAATCCAGCGTGTACAAAGTGCGAGTACGTGGACACGTGGCTAGATCTGGGGTTGTGATAGCTAGGGCTGTACACAAGCAGAATTATCTCGGTAACTCGCTCGGCTCACCTCAAAAAAGCTTGATTCGACTCGGTTTGAAACTGAGTTCGAGCCGAGTCCAGCTAATTTTTTGAGCTCGAAAAAATTTCAAACCGAGTTCGAGCTTGCCCGAGCTCGACTCGACTCGGATCGATTCAGTTCGGTGACTCGGTTACTTTGATATTGTTGTTGCTAACCAAGTGTTTGATGAAATGACTCAATGAATTGTGGCTAGTGGCAAGGAAGGTATATATATGAAACAAATACTCTCTTTTTTTTTTTTTTCTTGATTTTTATGTTGTTTACAAGGTGTTTGATGAAATACCCGTAAATCCATTATTGGTGTTTTGTATACAGCAAGAATTTGAAAGTGCAGTTCATATGTTTGTGATAATGTTGTATAGATGAACTCGGCTCGAACTGGCCCGAGCTGTTGATCGAATCGAGCTAAGCTGGCAAATCAAGCTCGAGGACTGACTCGAGCTGAGTCTGAGCTGAGGTTAGCAAGTGGCCGAGCCAAGTCAAGCTATGCCAAGCTCGACTCGTGTACACCTCTAGACTGATAGCCCGTTCAGCACCGCTCTGACTTTGGACTGATTTAGGCTGGGCTGGCATTTCAGGTCTGGAAAACCGGATGCGGATTTGGTGTGACCCGACCCAGCCAAGTTGGTGTGGCACTGGCCGTAGGGCCAACCTCAATATGTTTTTTGTTACCCATGCAGTCCATCAATTTTTTCAGATCATTTCAGGGCACGGTCCCAAAAATGAAGCAAATTCAAATATTAGGTGGACCACACAGTAGGGATTGAATTCCCACCATTAAAAACTTCTTGGGGGCTTCAAAAGTCTGTGTGACCTTATCAACAGGTTGGGTGTGGTCCACCCGAGATTTGTATTTGCTTCAATTTTGGAACCATGCCCTAAAATTAGCTGACAAAACGGATAGTGTGGATATACAACACATACATCAACGTGGGTCCCATGGTGAGGGCCACAGTCTTGAGGGGTGGAGGGCTTAAGTGAATTCCTTGGCTGATAGTTTGGTCATGCTTAGAGGTGGATCCCACCCTGAGTGGGCCATGTGGAAAATAAGAGTTGCCTAAAATAATCTTGTCCACTGGATCTTTGGACGGATACAATGGCATAAGTGTAACACCCCAGTCTTCAAAACCCGAGTATGTGACCCAGATCTCAAAAACCCAGGAGTTAACTATTGATAATGCTGATTTACCACAGGTCAAAGTGCGATATAGCGGGAAATAAGCATAGCATATATATATGATCCCAAAATGGGAACAATATTTGGAGCCACTTACAAAACCTCAAGTTTCATTAAATTCCGAATTTACTAAAATAGAGGGAGGAAATAAAACTAATCTACTGATTCAATCCGTATTAGGCAGCCGCCTCTTGCTGCGATGCTCCATCATGAAACTCCTCCTCGGTCGCCACCGCCTCTGGGTCTATAGAGTACTCGACATCTCCTGTACCTGCGTCCTCTGTACGGTTGAACATTGATAAATGAGTGGCCAGCTCAGTGTGATCTCTCCTCAAGATTACACACCGCCGCCCTAAACCAGGAATAGTATAAAAGCACCACAATAATCCAAAACAGAGTAATGCAATCTTATTATATGCATGAATGCGTGAATGCATCGGCTCGAAAAAGAAACACCCAGACGGCCAGTGGGTCATCACCCATGAAATCGACCCGGGTAAAACATCCAGACGATCTTGTACCCCGGGAAAAACATCCAGACAGGTGATGAGACTGGTCATCTGCGCAACACGCGGCGTAATCGTATGGGCATGAGTGATCCAAGTCATCATCATAAGTCGAATGGCTGGTCATCAGCGCAACAAGCGGCGTAATCGTATGGGCATGAGTGATCCAAGGCATCAAAATATGCCATGTATGCATGATTAGCCAAGTCTTTATTAGTCTGTTTGCAATCAGCCAATTTAAATAAGCTCAAAGGTCACTACGGGGAGCATATGGCCCAGCGTAGGCCGACGGCTCGGGCATAGTGGCCCATTACCACCATCCCCGGCCCATGAGGCTACCGTCTTAGGGTGTGTGTAGCACCCACTAACATGTGGTCAATCATTTTAATTATAAAAGGCTACCACCTATGCCAACTAGGGAAGGAACATTGAAATTTCCAAAAATGACGATTAAAGCATGTCGGTATGAATGATCCAAAAATGAGTAACATCGATCTTTGAAAAGGTTATGAAATTCATCCCGAGTCAGTTAGGTGGCATCACACATGGGTGGTAAACCCCTTGGTCAAACGTCACAACCAAAAACCCTCCATGTCAGGGGCCTACTTATGTTACCACCAATCTAGATACACCCCAAGCACGGACTCTCCTTTACTAGAATCTTCTCATGGAGAGGTTTCAACAATATGTGTGTTCTAGCAATGCAGATCAAGGTATAAAAGAGAATAAAAAGTAGTACAAATATTGAACTCACATGAATATGCAGGTTATTCACATGGGTTACTCACACCAATATCATAATATGAGCGAGAAATCAAGAATTTAAACAACATTAAAATCAAGCAAGAGCAGATGTGTTTCTCATAGAATTTCCATTTCGCCTAGCAAGTCATGTATACTAATAAAATTACTATTTCTAGTCTAGTTAGGGATGAAAAGCTTAAGTGGAGGAAAATCATCACCAGACACGGGGTAGGATGCTTCTAAAGGCGAGGAAGATGGTGGATTTGCACGGCTCGCGAACTCCCCTGAACAATTCATCCATAACAGTTAATGAGTCATAAGGTTAAATATGAGGGTAGGTGGAGAGTTGGAAGGCTCAAAACGGGGTTTGTTTGGGTTGTACCCAAGGGCGATTTATCCTGCCAAACTCGTGACACCGCTGGTTGAATATATTGCGCACACTGAATAAATACTACATATCAACTGTAACTAAGGCCCATACATATTTACTGTATACCTTATATACGTATATCCAAGTCCCAGAATACCTCGGTACATGATGAATATTACATGTGAGCATGTTCTATATGCTGTATATACTCGGTACATGACACACATAGCAATTTCACCACACAGCAGGGGTGTACATCTTGTTTAAATATCTCATCCATGTAGGTACATGTCATGTACATGCATATCCAGGCCTAAGTCTAAATCATAGTGGATACCCACATAGGGCCCACCATGCATTCCTGCACACCGTCCGTTTAAGTGTATCACATCCATTTATACATGCATATTATCCACATGTACCAATAGGCACATGTACATCAATGTACTTGCATATATGTAGAAATGTATACTTGTATACATAAAGAGACATGCACCTCTGTACACATATCTGACATATGCATTGCACTCATACACATGTATATCTATAATGTATATATATTCATATATATATATATATATATATATATATATATATATATATATATATATAATATAATATAATAAATACAATAAAAAAGAAGAACACGTCCATCACTAGACGACTATATTGGACGGTCTGGATTAGTAGACTAGATCCGACCTAAGGGCAGGTGGGGCCCACGTCCCGCACAGACGGTAGGATATGGCTCTCATCACCATGGGGCCCGCTATTATATGGCATGACCCTAGATGGATGGCCAGGGACGTGATGTTCTTGGATGGACGGTCAAGGATGCACACGTGTCCTAGTGCGGCCCACCGCCAAACCGTCTGCATGAGGTGAGGCCCGAATCCAGTGCAGCCCACCTGTCATATCGTGAGGCCCATCTGCGTTTGTCAGGGCCCATCCAGAGCAGCCCGGCCCACATTCTGCGCAGCCCACCAGCCCCAACCGTGCATGACAGCCTCCCTGCTACGACTGTTTTGGAGACGCCATTGGCCCTGGTTTTCGTCTAAAACAAGCCCCACTGGAGGGCGGGTTTCACCGTCTATCTGCGACCAATCATGGCCCACTGAAGTAGGTTTCGGTCCACCTCTTGAACTGACTTCCTGCTCATAAGCTATCTGGATTTGAGACCGAATCCGGCTCCTGAGTGCGGGCCAGCTCTGTCCAGTTCTTGTGGACCCGAGGAAGGCTAGATCTCGACTGGGATTACGACCCAGCAAGAGGCCTTGCTCTCCTCATTCGAAGGCCTTTCTCCGACCAACTTCTGGCCCAAGACAGAGCCTCAGATAGGCCTGTAGTAAGCCATGAAATGCGACTATTTCTTGGTCAGTTCTTGGCTCAAAACATGGCCTGCTGAACGTCCCGAACAGAGCCATTCATGGCCTGTTTGAAGACCTGCTATAAGGCTTGATTTTCATTGATTGGCTGGTTCCTCATCCTGGAAAACGGCCATTGGTTGGCCTGTTTGGGACGCCACTCATGGTCCCAAAATGGCTCTGAAAGAGCTCATGCTCAGGTGGTTGAGTGACGGCCAAAGTGGCCTTGCCCCATGGTAGAACTCAACCGAACTAGGCTGTTCAAACAACAACAACAACAAAAGGCGTTGGAAATCACCTGAGCTGTGTCTCCCTTCTCAGTAGTGGAGCCTCCCAGACCTGAACTGACCCAACTTGTCCCGAGTTCGGGTTGAGCTGGAGCAGTGCGAGCGTCGGGTGCTCAGTGCCCACAGTTTTCTCTCTCTCTCTCTCTCTCTCTCTCTCTTCTAGACTCGGTCGGTCTGCACTGAGTCGTCTCAACCTGGCTGGGCCGGGTCAACGCAGTGCGGCACCGTCTGTCTTCTCACTCTCGTCTCTCTGCTTTCCTTCCACAGTCACTTCCTTCACTCATGGCGTTGATCCCAAGGCTACAGCGCCTGATTTATAGCTGAGCGAGAGAGACTACAAAGGGTGGAGATTTCTCCCTGCGGTGGACGGTCGAGATCGCCCCAGGCGTTGTTTTGCCCAGAGAGGAAAACTTCTCCCTCTCTCTTTCCTTTCACAGGTTCTTGTTTGGCCATTTTTGGCAACAGGAGACGCGTGCCTTCAACGGAAAAGTGGACGGATGGGATTACACGATCGGACCGATCGTGATCCGCCCATCCAATCCCGACGTGGTACCCCCCCTACTCAGACGCCTCCACGTGCAGCCATATGGACGGTGGTGTCCCATCTCCTACCTCCGTTTACAGATGGTGAAACGGCTACAGGGTCTCGTTAATTTGGGCCCCACAAGGGTTTTTAACGGCACAGATGGGATTGGAAGTGGCCATGGTGGGCCAACTAGGAGCTCAACGTCGGGTTGTTTCAGCCCTGTTTGGCGGGAGAAGAAGAAGAATTTCAAATTTTTAAAGAGAAGCTCGGTCAAAACTTGTTTGACCGAGCAAGTACTTTCAGTGCACGCCGCACACCCACGTATGTGGTGCTCGTGCGCCTAGTGTAGGGTCCATCATGGTGGCTGTGGTAAATCTATTTCATCCATCTTTCTTGAAGCCTTACTCCAGGGATGCAGGCCCACTTTGAAGTGGATCTGATCTCTGGGTGGGCCGCTACACCCTTTTTAAGGGTCATTATTTGTCCGTATAACGTGACCCGCTGATCCAGTGAGTCTGATACTCATTCCCAACGGTTAATTTAGGGTACTTGTTATGATGGAGGCTTTGTTTGCCCCCAGAATGTTTGGAGGCTTTGTTTGCCCCCAGAATGTTTCGAATGTTGGAGACCTGTGGGTGATATTGGTATATGTTGATGTTTAATGGCTTAAAATCAGGCATTCGGATTGCCTCACCTTTCTAGGTTCTGGTGGGGCGCGTCTCGGCTTCTGGAGACCCTGATAGATGGTCTTGACCTTGATCGGGACCTCCATCCTACGTATGTCAAGCTTGAATTAGTGGACTTGCCCAACTTGGTTTAAGCTAATGTAGGTTTAAGGAAGGGTAACACCCAAGTACCTAAGGTACGAGGTGTTACAATAAGGCTCATGGAATTCATGATAAAACAAAATGATAATGAGAAACATAAATAGGGAATGATCGCACCTTCGAACGTTAGAGTTGTGTGGGGCCTACCATGATTCTTACGAGGAATGATCATACCTTTATGCTTAAGGTAAGCCTTTCGCCTTATTTTTGGGATAGAATTTTAGAAAGATTTGAGAGAGAACTATTCTCCTAGAGAAGAAAATTCCTATCATTTGGAGGAAAATTGACCATCATCAAAGCAACAATGTCGAACTTACACGTCTATTTTATGTCCCTATTTCAATGCTCGAAAATCTATCATTGAAATAAATTCATAAAGGAATTCTTGTAGCGAAGTGGATCTTCCTCGAGAAAATTCCCGTTATTAAATTGGAAGGAGGTTTGCTCCCCTACTCCCGTGGGAGTGATTATAAAAGAGCATAGATATGGTCAATTTCGCTCTTCTTGAGAAATGAGTGTAGTGTTTTGCCAATGAGGAAAAGGGTTTATGGAAATCCCTGAAGTCATCTAAACATGGCATTTCCCCTATAAGATGATGGACCAAAAGTTCTTCTTTATACTCGTTTCTTCTATATTTGAAAAGGTATCGCTAAATCAACATCCATTGTATCTGTAGGGATTAGTCTCACTTCAAAAAAGAAGTGGGGACACCCCGTGTCTTTAAAAAAAAAAAATAATAAATAAATAAATAAATAAATAATCTAGTTTCTCTTTAGGCAATGGTCAAAAGATTAGATTTTGATTTGATTTTTGGGTTAGGAATAATCCTTTTATCATTGACTTCCTAGATCTTGCAACAATTAGTATTAATATTGATATCTCGGTTCCAACTTGATTAAACTTTAGTGATGGAACTAGATCTTGGTCTCCTCTTTTAGGAGAATATTGTGAGGTCGCAGGTACTATCAGGTTGGGTGAATTAGATAACAGGAGTGAATTAGATAACAGGCGTCTGTTAGCATTCCAGCCTTCTTTCTCCTTTTAGGGCCTATTGGAAAGAGAACCCAGTACCTCTTGATTGTGAATATCTGAACAGGACACACCCTTGGGTATCTCTGTGAGGCTTCTTTGTAAGGTTGGTAGCCTAAATGCTCTTTTGACTTGATTGTAGGTTATTTCAACACCAGTTGATGAGGGGTGATAAGTCAATGTGAAGACCATACGCTTCGGGGACTTTATCGGTGCGCTCCTTTTACAATTCTCTCGTCCAATCGACAACAATAGAAGACTATACCCCTACAAGTGAAGTCTATTTTATGGAGTTCCCCCAAAAATAACAGCTTTCTCTTAGCTTGTTTGTGGGCAAGTCGTCGTCACAACCGACAACTTCCACAGGAGAGGCCTCATTCTTCCTAACACATGCATTTTGTCTTCGAAATGCCGAAACAATCAATTATATGTTCATGCATTGCCCCTTTTCAGTGGGTGTTTGAAAGTTTGGCCATGCTTAGGGGTGGATCCCACCCTGTATGGACCATGCAAAAAATAAGTTGCCCCAGAAGATCCTGTCCACTCGATCATTGGCCAGATACAATGGCACAAGTCTCATGCAATTCATGATGCAACACATCAACTAATACAAAACAAAATGATAATAAGAAACATATATAGAGAACTATCACACATTCGATTGCTAGAGTTGTGTGGGGCCTACCACGATGTTTATGTGGAATCCAAGCCATGAATTTGGTGAAAGTGAGACTCTCCAAGTTCACCATACATGCCAAGAATCATCCCAATACAAAACTCGGGTGGCTCTGCCACATGCAACAATGTACTATCTGACTTAAGAATGGAAGAATTATATAAAACTCTATCAATCTCAAAGCATTTTCATTTATTTTGCACTATTCAGTTCTCTAGCAAGAATTTCCACAAAACAATAGGAACCGCTGGCGGAACACTGCAACTGAATCAGTTATCTAATTCCCATCTCATATCCAACAGCACGTTTGGGTGCACAACAGAATTTGAATTGGGAACATCCAAGTTCAAGCATGAGGAAATAATAGAACATGACAGCAATTTGAGTCTAACCAATAACATGAATTCTTAGGAAGCTAACTAGAATTTGGTGATTTCTAGTTTATGAACTACTTATCATTCAATTGGAAAGTGCATCCAAAAGCAGCCTAAATTATCAAAGCGGCATCTGTCTACATTGAGTGATACTAATGCCATGGCAATCGACTCTAGAAAACAAAGTGGGGTGTACCAGAATAACAATCGCAAGATGCAAGCAACAAATAGCAAAGTAATGCTGGCAAAATCCTTAAGAAAAATCTTAAACTTGCACCCCACAAATAAATATAAGAAGAGGATAAATGGAATTTATCAACCTTCATCATGTGGAAGATGTATACACAATCACCAAAACTCAATCGCATTGGGCTCATTGATTCAGACTATCTATTAGAACAGCACCTATCAGATAGGCCCCTGCCCCAATGTCACCTAAACCTTATTGTTCTTTAAATTGTATTTTATATTTATAATTTGAATATAAATATTTATTCGTGGATTTTAGTTAAATACTATAATACTAGACATGCAAGATTTATGATAATAATACATACATCATTTCGTATAACCACATTATGTAAATTTAGTAGCTTGTACTGGAACAATCCACATGATCCTACCCCTAATATACCATGCTGGAGGAATTAGTTTACCATCTTCCAATTCCCATACCACATATGGTAGTAACCTTAATCTGAGTTGTGCAAAACATTGCAGTTATTCAGACGGTCAACACAATTTTGGGAAAAATTACAGTTCCTGACTGTCCGATCAATGGATCAGCCCATGACCCTGGGTTCTAGGTAGTGGTCTCTCCAAGAGGTGGCTGTTCTAATGGACGATCCACAACAAAGAATGCCTTCTTTAGTAAACCCAATTGTGAAGGTTATCAAAATGCTAACAGAAACAAAAGGGTGCCTTCGGTTGCACCAAGTATCAAGATTTTTCATGATAAATCAATTAAATTTGGTGCAACCAAACACAACCTCAATAGAAGGTTGAAATTTCTGTTCCAAAATACAAGCGAGTGAAAATCTTAAATAGTGAAAATAATGCAATTTCACAAACAAAACGTTACAAGTGTTGAACCTCATACTCTTCTCCATCCTTGATATCCAGTACCTTTGATCCAATCATGACCTCATAAACCTTCAATATCTCCGGAACCTTTGCTTGGTACTTCATCACATACTTCTCCAAGAACTGCTTCTCACCCATAAGAAAACTCCCCGTTAACTTCTTATCCTTACTAATCAGGCCCTTTGACACCAAAACCTGCAGAAACCTATACCTGGGCGTGACTCGCTTCTCCAAGCTAAGCGAGAGGAGGCTCGAGCGGGTAGAAATGTCAGAAGTACTCCAACCTAACTCCTTGACAAAGAAATCCATTTCCCTCCTAATTTTCTCCTCCGATATCGTAATGCAGCGAGGGTGCTTCCGGAAGGCAATCCATATCTCCTCATCAGACCACCCCAAGCTCCTATACACCTCGAATTTCATGTCCCACGTCGAACTGCTTAGACTTACCATCACACGGACCGCCTCCACGAACATGTATGTTGATGGATTGAACCCCATTTCTGTAACCCTCTTCACCTTCTCATTAAACCGATCAGGGTTTAGCAACAATGCCAGCGGTTGGTTCGCAAGAAATCTCGAAATGTGACAATTCAGGATGCCGTGGTTCTTCAATACGGCCACATTGCTCACCAACTTATGGAGATTAAATTTCAACTTGGACCGCTTGAGCAATTCAATCACAAATCTGTCAGTGCCCAAATAGCTGCGGATGAAATCAAACAACGGTTTTATACATTTTTCGAGGCTGGGGGCTAAGATGTGAGGATTTGAAACGATGAGCGCCACGATATCGGATTCGGAGAGACCCTTGTCTTTGAAGAATTGAATCTTGGGCCTTAAGATGGACTCGGGGGCTGCGGAGAGGAGTTTTGGATATGCGGCGATGATGGATTTGATATGAGATTCTGAGAATCCATGAGATTTGAAGAAGGTGAGGACAGAATCTGCGTTCTTGGGGGTGTGTTTTAGCATTTTGGAGACTGTTAGAGCCTTTTCTGGTGAGAACCCACATGAATTTTGGAGGTATTGAAGGAGAGAAGAAGGTGGGTTTGTTTGGGAATGGGATTTTAGAAATGGGTTTTGTAGGGATTGGATTTGGAGTGTTTGGATGTTGATTCGGAGGAGCTTTCTGTAATGAAGGAAATGGAACATCCTCTTCTTCTTTTTTCCTTTCTTTTTTCAGAAATTTAAAAAAAAAAAAAAGAAAAAAGAAAAAAATAATAATAAGGGAACGGGGAATGAAGGGCGGAGATGAAAACTTACAAATTTTGATTTTGATTTTTTTTTTCCCTAATGAGTGAATAGCAGAGATGAAGAATACCTGGGGTTGCAGCTTGGGCATGAGCTTCTCTGCCCTCTCGGAGCTCTCATAGAAGGACGCGGATTGCGTCCTACCCCCGCCCGGACGGTAATCCGTCCGGGCAGGGCTCTGTGGGGCCCACTGTGATGTAAGTATTTTATCCAACCCGTTAATCGCTTTTCTCAGTTCATTTTAAAGCATAAGACAAAACACTAAGCAAAGTACAGTTCTTGGTGGACCACAAAGTGGGGATTTAATGTCCACCATTAAAAACTTCTTGAGAGTTAGAGAAGTTTCGGATCAAGCTAATATTTGTTTTTTCACTTCATCCACGTCTACATGACCTATTTAATACGTGGCCCTCAGAAAGGTTTCAACAGTGGGTGTCATTATCACTGTAGCTTCCTCCGGCGTTGTCCACTGGTGCTGTTGACCTGCCTCGTTCCTTGGGTTGTAACTTAAAATGGTTTAATTGAAGCGATTAAGGGCTTCATAAAACACTTACATCACCTTGGGCCCTCACCAAAGCGACCTTATCAACCATTTTGGAACCATACCCTTAAATTAGCTGACAAAACGGATAGACAACGTAGATATACAACACATACATCAAGGTGGGCCCCATGGTGAGGGCCGCAATCTTGAGGGGTGGAGGGCTTAAGTGAATTCATTGGCTGATGGTTTGGCCATGCTTAGAAGTGGATCCCACCCTGAGTGGGCCATGCGGAAAATAAGAGTTGTCTAAAAACAATCCTGTCCACTGGATCTTTGGAAGGATACAGGCTCATGCAATCCATAATAAAACAAAATGATTATAAGAAACATATATAGGAAATGATCATGCCTTCCAACGTTACAGTTGTGTGGGGCCTACCATGATGCTTATGTGGAATCCAAACCGTGAATCTGGTGAGACTCCCCAAGTTCACCGTACATGCCAAGAATCATCCCAATCCAAAACTCAGGTGCAAAACACCACATGCAGCAATGTACAATCTGACCTTTAAAAAGCTATATATATATATTTACTTGCTGTGGCCCACCTAAGTTTTGGACTGGCTTTTCGGTCCCTTCATCTTGCTAGGACTTACCTGATGAATGGATTGGATTACATATGAACAGCACAGTAAACAACCCCACATTCCATCTGAAAGCACTAGAGCATTTCGTCCAACTCGTTGGACCATGAGTACCAGTCCACCCAGTGGATAACTTACAACCTTTCAAGGATCACCATGTGCAGAAATCAGACACATCCACTCATCAGGTGGACCACACTTGTATTATGCTATATATAAATGGCTAGATGCTTTTTCCTACAGTGAGGCCCTTTGAAGGAGATACCATAAGCCCAAATGCTCAATCTGACCATCCATATTTAACGGATCAGTTCGCAATAAATGTTCCTGTCTGCAAAATGCACGACGAAGGAATAGTACTAGGATTCGCCCAATTGTCATTTGACGGATCAGATCATCCCAAAGCCCTCGAATTTCCTCATACAAGAGACCACAGCTGTTCTTATGCAAACAACTTCATGAAAATGGAACGGTTAGAGGCAGGTTTTTTTTTTAAAAAAAAAAAAAAAAAAAAAAAATCGAATAAAAGGTCATACGCTTAAAAAACTGTTAAGAGTAACAAGAAAATTCAGATCTACACGCAAGAAAGAAAAGAACTACAAAAAAATGAGGTTTTATTTAAAGAATTTTGGCCAACTTAACAGCTATAACAAAGATGGAAGGATTGTTTAGCCCATCTTGTTGGGCGAAACTCCTCCAAATACCAGCTTATATAGACTATCCAAGAAGGCATGTTTATATTAATTAATTCTTCAAGGTAGCAATATATCAAGACCAAGTATTTCGTAATGGCAATGGTGGCCATAATAGTCGCCATTATTATCTTTACAATATGGGTCATAATAGCTGTTACGGTCCCCATGATAGCTGTCATGGTCTCTTTTTTTAGTGAAAAAAAAAAAGAACCCCAAAAAACTTGTATCTTCCCCATAATTAGAGGTGGGCATTTCATACCCGATCCACTGGATCCGACCCGATCAGACCCGATTTGAACAGAACCGACGATTAAGATCGGGCAGGATCAGGTAGCAGAAACCAGATCCGAAATATTTTCGGATCTGTTCCGAATAGACCATGTTCCGACCCAACCCAACCCGGAATCCGACCCGACTCCATATATATATATATATATATATATATATATATATATATATATATATATATATATATATAAAACTTTTACCACTAAGGTTCGACGCCAAAAAATCCCGCCCAATGTACTCTCTATTTCTCTCTATCTCCCTATATCCGTTATTCTCTCATTCTCTGAGGGATATATGTATAAATACCCTTTTTTCACTAAACCTAAAACTCTTTTTACTCTACCAGTTTTTTTCCCCAAAACTCTCCCGCCCGAGAGAGAGAGAGAGAGAGAGAGAGAGAGAGAGAGAGAGAGAGAGAGAGAGAGAGAGAGAGAGAGAGAGAGATGTGTTTGAAGTAGGGAAGCTGAGTGTAAAGGTTGTGGAGGCTCCTGAAAGCTCATCACCTCCAAAGCCTCTATTAATCAACACTCCAACAGAAGCTGGAGAATATCCAGTGGTGGTTTTCTTCCATGGCTTTTGTCTCACCAACAGCTGCTACTCTGCCATCCTTCAACACGTTGCTTCTCATGGATACATTGCAGCCGCTCCTCAGGTTTATTTAAATCTCTCTCTCTCTCTCTCTCTCTCTCTCTCTCTCTCTCTCTCTATCTCTCTCTGTCTCTCTTGACTCTGCAACTCTTCCTCTCCCTCTAATCGTGTGCGGATTAGCTACTGACGGGTTAGTAGCCAGAGTCGCTACCGAAGTGACGTCACTAAATTTTGTGGACCCCACCATGATGTATCTTTTGTATCCACGCCGTTCATCCATTTTGGAGAGATCATTTTCGGGCAAGATCCAAAGAATGAGTTAAATTCAAAGCTCCAGTGGACCCCAGCAGAGAAAACAGTGGGGCAGTGACGCCCACTATTAAAAACTTCTAAAAGCCACGAGAGTCTCAGGTCAACCTGATATTTGTGTTTTCCCTTCTTTCACGTCGTTTTTAACTTTTGAACAGGTTGGATTTCAAATAAACATTATGGTGGGCCGTAGGATAGTTTCAACGGTGGGAATCACTCTCCCCACTATTTTCTGTGGTGGGTCCACTACAAATTTTTATCTAAAATGATATCTCAAAATGGATGGACGGTGTGGATACAACACATACATCATAGTGGGGCCCACAGAACTTGGTGACGTCATGTCAGTAGCCTAACCTGCGGCCCACCCGTTCTTACAACTCGGAGCTCGAGGAGCGCCAGTGCTCGTTTGCGCATGACACGTACTTAGACTGGCTTGTAGCGATGGTTTGGCTCAACTTTTTTTTTTTTTTTTTTTTGTGAGAATGGATCAACTACAGGCTACGTACCACAACTTGTGGTACCATACCATCTTTTTCGTCAAGATACTACCTGTGCAGATCATCCTTAGCATGTAGAGGGTAGGCCCCACTATGAAAATTAATCAGCACAAAATTCATGCTGGTAGGCTCATCGGTTGGGTAACACCATCTGAATAAATGAACAATCGACGGTCTAATTCAACGTATACATGTGGCCCACCTAGTGATCTGACCGATATGATTCTAGAGGATAGTGATTTTCATGGCCACTTCTATCTTTTCCATGGCCCTGATTTTATATACAGTTGATATTTTGGGCGAAAAGATGTTACGGTACCAGAAGTTGCGGTACGATTGCCTTTAGGTGACCTGTCCTCTGTTATACAGAGAAAAACGTTCGAGAATGCCAAGTGCACTCATGCCTGAGCTTTTTTTATTTTTCAAGTACTGATTTTTCACACGTGGAAAATAAGAATACGTACGCAATATCCAAGCCGCTCATCATCCATATCCTACCATAGAAAGATCCCTAATATTAAGAATAAGACTAATAAGTGGACGGACCCCACAGATATGTTGATATGTTGAGTCAACAAAGCACTGCATTTTTTTTTATTTTTTTATTTCTTTTGTTAGCTTGTTAGTACACCCTATTTAATAGCATCGTGAGACGTGTAGCTTCTTCAGGAAGCTACAAGGTGGTGTGAGCTTGTGTGGGGCGTATTGAATTTTTTGGTTCATCCACACTGTCCATCAGTTTTTCCATATCATTTCAGGCGTTGGTACTAAATTTTAAGTAAATCACACTGCAGTAAACAATGAGAATAAATTCGAACCTTTCCCAGTCCGATCCAACTCGGGTTTCCTGACCTGGTCGGACGCGGATCGGTTCTAAGTCAACAGAGTTCAGATCTGTTCGGGTCCGATGACCCGGATCCGATACCAGTTCTGATCGAGCTCGAGTCACACCCTGCAAATTTCGAACCTGGTCGAGTTGGACCGAATCCGATCCGACTCGGTCGGATGCCCTAGCTCTGTCCGTAGGCTTCTGTACGGTCGAGCGCTGTCATAATGCAGGCTGCCGGATGCGGCAATTTTAAATCAACGGTGATCCTCGACGCGGGATTCGAAGGAGGGAGACCGGTCGTTCCGGTTACTTTGAGGCACTGGCCGTGCAACCATCACTCTCTCCCCCTCGTTACCTACCAGCAGTAGCAACCCCGTCCAGCCCTCTCTCTCCCTCAATCCCGACCACCAGCCACATTCGCCTCCACCTCTCTCTCTCCTTCTCTCCCTCACCACCAGCCGCGGCCGCCTCCACCGCTCTCTCCCTCATTCTCTACCACCACGCTGTGCAGCCTCGGATTGAGCGTTACAGGTAAGGCCCCTACCACAACGCTGTGCAGCCTCGGATTGAGCCTTACAGGTAAGGCCTCTATTTTTTGGTGTTTTCTTTGTTTTTGGTTTTTTTTTTTTTTTACCAGGTCACCCTTGGATCGTAGATGATAGAGTTGCTCCTGATAGACCTCTGGATTCTGCAGTTTTATCACACCTAAAGCAGTTCTCTGCAATGAACAAACTTAAAAAGATGGCTTTGCGGGTAAGCTTTTGAGGATATGTTCTGAAAGATCAATGCATCATTCCAACCAAAGTCATGTTATGTTGCGATTGGGGTCCTGTTCAAAGATTTTTGCCATGCTTCTGCTGTAAAATCTTGCAACCACAGGCTACTTTTGGAAGTTCCAGGTTTCCAAGTCAGGGTGCAAATGGGGTTGAGCTGGGACAGGCTAGGCTGGTCTGGGCTGAGGCTTACCCAAGCCTGATCCATGTTCCATATTTAGGATGTTGTACAAAAGACTGCTTAGTTTGGGTTCCATTTATCTGATGTCTGATTTGGAGCAATAGAAAGCATGATAACAAAAGACTGCTTGTTTTGGGTTCCATTTCCATGCCTCCCCAAATGCAAGCGTCCCTTGTTGGCTGCCAACTGCGATTTGGCAATACATTCTTTTGACCATTAAGGTGTGTTTGGATGTGCTATTGAATTGAATTAGAACTGTTGAATGTTCAATCTAATCTAGAGGGAATGATATAAATTAGTGATGTTTCTCATAATGTGGAACTTCCTTGAGTTTCATTCCTTTCGAGTCCAACTTGAAATCACCGTAAGTGCAATTTGGTGCCAAGCCCCTCAATATGAATGATATATTTACTCCTTGCCCTATTTTTTTCCCTAAAATTTTGATTAAAAATATAAAAGTAGCAGCTTACGCTTCACACTTCAGAGGGGTAAACACTACATGTTATTCCCTATTTAAAACACTGGTTCAAACACTCAAGTGTGCATTTCTGTATTTCTTTGTTAAACTTTTAAAGATAACTTAGATACTTGTGAACTAGCCAAACTTCATATGATTATGTTTGGAATTGGACAGACTGACATTGACAACAGTGGCACCATAGATTATGGCGAATTTCTTGCTGCTACAGTGCATTTGAACAAGATGGAGAGAGGAGAATTTGATATCTGCTTTCTGTTTTTTCGACAAAGATGGCAGTGGTTGCATAACAATTGATGAACTTCAACATGCCTGCCGTGAGTTTGGTTTAAGCGAGGTCCACCTTGATGATATGATCAAAGAAATTGACCATTAAGAGTGATTTTTGCAGTAGGCTCCATCCACTGAAAGTTTTGGAATTCTGGGTTGACATACAAGATTTCAGTTGTGAATTATCTTATGTCCCCTGAAATTCCATCTGTTCTGCATGTATTCCTTCCCAAGTATTGCTGAATTTTATCATTTGGGTGTATATTTTCAGGATGGGCAGATCGATTACAGTGAATTTGCTGCGATGATGAGGAAAGGCAATGGTGGCATTGGGAGGAGAACAATGAAAAACAGCTTGAACATCAACTTGGGTGATGCCCTCAGAATGGCAGACCACGCTCCCTTGTCGAATCAGAAGTGAAAGCGATCACTCTATTTATAGTATAACTAGGAAATACTTAATGACTGAAAGAACATGAGGGCTAAATCTTCTAATGTTCATTGACGCAGCTATTGTTTACATCACTTGATAACATAGCAGGATTCAAGCTTACCTCGGGATGTTTTTTTTTTTTTTTTTTCACACCAGTGCCATGTTCTTCTTGATTGGATGAAAACAACACTTCAGAGGGAACTGAGATCTTTCCAAATGGGTTGGTTGGGTTTTTAATTTATGTTTTTTACTTTGCTTTGCCTACAAGAGAGTCACCAAATTTTCAATATTGGATGCGAAAAAAAAATAAGCTTTGTCAGTATGAACCTGGTGATGGTGCTGTGGAATGTTCTTGCCAAATAAAGATTCAAGCTCACAGCATGACCTATTGATGAAATTTTGAGATTGTTTCCAATTGATTACCCCATAGTTCTTGCTCGGATCAGCCCATATAATGAAGCAGCCATTGTTTCAGCAAGCTTGAACAGCAACCTTCAATGGTTGTGATGACGAAGGCAAGGGTTGCATCACAAAGCAACAGGTAACATCTGCTCTGTTGTTTTCCCATAACAAGCTTTTTCCCTTTTCTGCCCCCTTGTCTTTGATCCGATTGTGTGCACAGTTAGGAGATGTCATCTATTCTGCAATGCCGAGCATGAATGACGATAATGGAAGTATGCGCAGAAGCAACTGCTCCTATATTCCACCATCCTTGTTTGGGTTCTGAAACAATTGTTCATGGATGCAGGTATCTGAGCTATTCAACTTGTTTGACAATGACAATGACGGTGTTATTAGTTCCAACGATTTCAAGGCCTGCCTAAGAAGGAACCCACTGCTTGTTGCACTCTTTGCTTCTAATTCAATGCATTGTGGCTTGATAGAAGGTGGAAAGCTAGTGATTGCATGATGATTATATGGGCATATTAAAGTCCCTGTGAAATGCTTGATGATTGGCTTCTAATTCAACGTTGTGTGACTTACAATAGGTGGGAAACTAGAGGTTGTATGATGAACATATGGGAATATGTTCTTTAGATAATTTAACAAGGCTATTGCTTTAGATAATTTTTATTTTATTTACATAACCAAAAAAAAAAAAAAAGCTGATTCGAAATTCACACAAATGATGATTGCTAACATAACAAAGAATTTCTTGCATAGTAAAGCAAAGCGTGCATGTTACAACTCATGGTCATGCTAACATAACAAAGAATTTCTTGCATAGCAAAGAAAAGCGTGCATGTTCTATTGTAGTGGCCCCACTATGTTCAACTTGTCCTGTTTTGGGATTTGATTCCCGATCACATGGATCTCATTTTGGCCAAAGTAAAATATCATCTTTCTAGAAATATGTATAGTTTAGAAATTTAAAGTGGTGGCCCCCAACATATCATGTACGTGGGGCCCTCCACATACCCTCAAAGGTGCCCTAAAAATATGAAATAAAAAATGCAATTTATGCAAAGGATTGTATGAAGTTATTCTAACAGCAAAAGTGTAAAAAGCTACGGATAAAGGCCGTAGTATATTGGCAGCAATTGGTTCCGTATCCATGGTCTTAAAGATATGACTACGAATATATCAAACGGGTTAAATCCGTAGCTATATTTTCCACAACTCAAAAGGCATATAGCTACGGATTATATTTGTAGTTAGGCGTAGAATAGGCTGAAGTTAGCAGCAGCTACGGTTTGAAGATAAAAGGCTACGGTTAATAGCTGTAGCTATTGCTTATATTTTTTTTTAAAAGACAAGAGATTATGATAATGGTATTTCTTACCATTGTAGTAGATGCCCTGATAGAAATTATAATAATGTCTCTCGTATACTAACAATAACCAATTTCACTAAGAGATGAATGATATAGTTTTAGAAAAAGACACTAACCTACATATGTAACATTAGGGCTGGTCTAGCCTGCCACGCTTCCAGGCCTGACTGACCATGGACCAGGTTTTGGCCTAGTTTTTATGCATGTGGGTTGGACACTGACCTGAATTTCAGGCCTGGTTAATGAATGGCCCATGGCCAAGCACAGGTTTAGAGAGGACCACCTGGCATGAGATACCATGTAACATAACAAAAAAGAAATTATAGAGGACCACCTGATATGAGTTACCTGATTGTTTGGAGCTCCGCCTTGGTGTGACCTGCTGAACAATAGACCAACCATTGACAGCTGAAAATAAAGAAGGTTGTTGTTTTTGCTGCTCTCGATAAAAGATGGAAGTAAGAACCCCCTACATACATGTTGTGATTCAAAACATAAGACTAGTGGAAACATGAGAGAGAGAGAGATAAGACTAGTGGAAACATGAGAGAGAGAGAGAGAGAGAGAGAGAGAGAGAGAGAGAGAGAGAGAGAGATGCCACTGACATTAAGAAATTTCCACAGATGAAAATTCGATTTCAAAACTGACAGTAATTTGGAAAGCCATAGATTTGTACAGTGGTGTTGGGCCAGTGGTCTGATCCCAATCGGGTGTGAACAGAGTCCTGATACGCTATACAGTACAAGTGGAGGTCATGGTTTGTAGCTTTGCCGCAATTGCTCCTGTTGTATCTTCAATTGTCAGAGAAAACATAGCTTCTTCAGTATTGCTTTCTCTTAAATGTTTGTTACAGCACCATAAAGGCTGATTCCAGTCATCTTGTCACGAAGATCAACAATAAATGACTGCAAGACTTTGAAAATGTAAGAAAATAAGCAATAAAATTCTACTTATTGAAAGAAAAACAGTTAAATATCTTAAATTTACAAAGGTTAAAAAAAAAAAAAAAACTGTAGAGGAAAAGAACACACACACACACACTTTGATGGTGTAAGAAAGTAAGCAATAAGGTTTTACTTAGCTGAAACAAAAACACACATGCATGCACACACTCTTTCATGGGTAGCTGCTTTTAGGCAAACCTCCTGGCGGGCTCTGCACCCATACCTCAATCATTGAGCAGTCATTTAGGGGCCTTAGCTGGTGATCTGGGCTGTTTCCTAAACCCAATCACCCACCACGCCCACACACCTGGGTGCAGTGATCCAGGATGCCACCCCACCCCTCCACATCAGAAAAGGAGGCCAATAATAACATCTAGAACTACAACAGCACAATTATGAACTATTTATCAATCAGTATTTCAGTTTTGGAATGAGAAAAGCTGGCTGTTCAACCCTGAATTCTGCAATGTGTTGATGACGGTGGTTTTGCAGCCACATGTGACTCCATGAAGTAGAGTGGCAGTGATTCTTAGAAGCCAGCATCTTGCTCTTTTGACAGTTAGTTGACAGGGATAGGTTCACTTTTTCCCAATTTTTTAACATCTGAACTCATTAATGGACTTCGAGAACCTTGCTTCACTAAGGCCAATGTGTGTGTTAAGTAAATTGCTTGCTCTTGACAAGCATAAGCAAACAATCTCCAAAGCCCTAGTTCTTATTTTTTTAGCATAACAGAAATAAAATGTTTACAACCTAGTAAAAAGAAAAGGCAAAAGGCAAACATCATTGAAAAAAGTAGAGTTTCCAAAATCAGGATGATGGTATACTTACTCTGAAAGGATAATTACTGAAGTCAATAGAGCCTTCAGAATTGCAGGGCAATGCCACTTGAGAAACTTTAGGACCCTGACTTCGACTCAATCCATTCAACAACCTTGATCCTTGACACCGATTTGGTGTGGATGCTACAAGTACCTAAGAAACATACATGTCATGGAACATTTAATGTAGACAATGCATGGCTGTCAATGAGCATCTTCATAATTACCTGCTCTTCATGTTGAATAAAGGGGACCAAATATAACTGCGTGGCACTACCATATTCAAGACAGATTTCAGCATTTGTTTGCATATCACTATCTATAACATTTGCAATGAAAGGTCTATCCAATGCAAGCATACTTCCTACACTGAAAAGAAGTTTTAAGGATGGGATCATGGCTGCACAAGCAAGATAACATGAAAATCCAAATTCAATTAAGAGCCTACCTGAACAGATTCGCAAGGAGAACCTGCTCTCCCCACAAGAGAAACTTTAACTTGACACCATCATTATCAACAAGAGTGCAAACTACTGAAGACATAATCACATCATTAACTTTTTTAAGTGGGTGAAACATGCATTATTGTGTAGTTTTACCTGTGATGGAGATAAAGATCAACGGTAGATGAGCTCCAAAAATCTCCCAGAGTGAGCATGTATATGTTTGTACCTAAAAGAACAGATCTTAGAACAAATGATGAAGACAAAAATGATAATAAAACTAAGAAGAGAAAAAGATAAGCGTTATTCTTGAGAAAAAGACGAGATTTGAGAGCACAGCTGAACTGAGAGGTTTGGCTTTAAATACTTCCAAGTTCAAATTTTAAGGGAGGCACCTGGAAGTAGATAGGCATTCAAAACAACAGCTTCCAAGACACTATTTACTGAAAGGAAAATTTTCTCATAAATTGAATCAATTGTGATGGTGTTTGGAAGCCTCATTCTCCGGTGCTTCTTCCTCATACGAACCATGCCTTCTAGTCTACCTTTTGAAATCCCAGATCTATGCTGCTCATTCCATGCCTGCATAGAAAACCAATCAAAATAAGTAGCACAAGGATGTGCTTGGTAGAGATATCAGAGAAGGTTATGATGGCTAGTAAAATCTGTAGTGGCAAAATACTTTTTGACAGAAATATTTAGAGCCTGAATGCCCGAAAATGAGTTCATCTCATTTTAGTTAATCATAATTATGTATTAGAAATTATGACCTCTGATACATCAAATGAGATGAACCCATTTTCAAGTGCCCACCAAACCAGACCTAATGTTAATCAGGAAAAAATAATAAGATATCAAGATAGTAACATCTCGGAAGGCTTTCTATAAAAATAACACATGGATGTGTTGCATCCAATTGAACAAAAAGATGCAATAGTAACTGAATGCTAAGATAGGTAAAACAGGATTTGCCCATTTCCACTTTATGGCTCCGTTTGGATGAATGCATTAATTGAATTGCGAACATTCAGTTTAATGAAGACGAAATGAAAGAAATTAATATGCTCTGCAGTATTCAGAAAGAGGAAGTAGCCGTCAAATTGCATTTATGTTTCTTTTCAGTTTGAGTTGAAAGTAACACATTTGAAAGGAAACCACATTGTTAATTCCACTTTGCTAGAATAATTCAAATATTCAATTCAATTTGATAGCACATCAAAAACAACCTATTAGACTAAAAATTTCAATTCAGTTCAATAGCGCATACAAACACTCCATTCGAATTAATTACAGCAATCAAATCAACTTGGATTATGTTTTCCACTAAGATCCTACAAAAGAATCCCAACTTGACAAGGAGATCCAGTAGAGGGAAAACAGTGATGAAGAGATGAATGTGAAACAAGTAGAAATATAAGACAACAGAACCAAAATAAATTGCAGCAGTAAAAAGGCAGAGTCAGCTGAGGTTGTATATTTTTAATTTGGGATTGGATGCATTTATCTTGGTGATTTTGATGAGCCATGATCCAAGGAGCTTTGCTAGCCTCACATGCACCTTTACACATCACACACGTACCACCTTGGCACATGTGTAGGACATCTGAGCCTCACTGTGACAATTATTCCGTACGATGCTCCCATGAAAATGGACAAAACTCATACATCACTATGGGCCCCACAGAGCCCCTGCGTGTGCCGAGCTCGGGACACAGGTAGTACCCCATCAGCCAATCTGCGTACGTGAGTGGCAACTCACGCTAGAACATCAATCGCGACGGAGGAAAAACGTAAAAGAGCCTCGTCCCATTCTCTCCTCGCAATTGGAAAATGAAAATTAAAAACTAAAAACCCTAACTAAACCCTCAGAGAGAGAGAGAGAGAGAGAGAGAGAGAGAGAGAGAGAGAGAGGAATGGCGAAGAACTCAAGCCGCACGTTGTTGTACGCAAGAGCAGGGACGAGACGCTTCTGCACGGACACCATCATGACGGAGACGGCAACTGAATCGAAGGTAGTCCCATCTCCATCTTCATCGTCATCTCCCTACCGTCGATTGTCGGGATTGGGAGACGCCAGTAGCGGGACCGTGACTAAGACGCTCAACAAATGGGTGAGAGAGGGCAAATCCGTCAAGAAATATGAGATCGAGAAATACCTCTTGCCTGCCACCTTTTCTATCTTTAAATGACCAAAATGCCCCGGTCGTGGCTGGTGGTACCGATTGAAGGAGAGAAGGAGAGATAGAGAGAGAGAGAGGTGGATGCGAACGTGGCTGGTGGTCGGGATTGAGGGAGAGAGAGGGCTGCTGGACCAAATCCAGCAGAGAGAAAGAGAGACAAGGTTCCAGGGAGAGAGAAAGAGAGACAAGGTTACACGGCTAGGGATTCGTAGGGTAAAAAAGCCCTATTTACATGGCCGTGTACATATTCGGCCACAATGGAACCGACATCACCGGTTTCTCTCCTTTATTAGGCGTTAAAGCAACAGCCGTTGGATGCAAACCACCTCTGATGGCCTGCATTATGACAACGCTCAACCGTACGGAAGCTTACGGTAAGGTCGAGCGTATAGTACCTTTTCCCTATATATATATATATTGGAAAAAATGGAAAGTATGTGATCACTTTATGCGATATGCGATCGCATACTATCCATATGGCATATGCGACCATCGCATATGCCATATGGATGGCATTATGTGATTATGCAATCACTTCTGACGACATTGCTAGAGAGCTAATCTGGTGGGTGTTGGGAAAGAAAGGAGCCTCGGAGGATATATTGACATTGTCATAGATATGTAGAGGGGAGCAGTAACAAATGCAATGACACTAGTGGAAAGATAAGTGAGCTCATAACTATTGTGGGCTTACACTAGGGTCAGCATTGAACTAGTACCTTTTTTGGATTGGTCATGGACGAGTTAATGAGGCATTCATAGGAAGAGATCCCATGGTGTATGTTGTTTGTCGATGACGGTTGATTGGCAAGATAAGGGGGGTGTAAACACAAAGCTAGATTTATGGAAGGCTGCTTTAGAATCTAAAGGATTTAAAATTAGTTGGACAAAGTATAGGGATTGCCATGTGATAATAATAGGATAGAAAACAAGTAATAATTACAATTGCTGACCAAGAAGTTTTCCAAAATGAACAATTTCGATACCTTGATCAATAATTCATGAGAGTGGAGAGATTGAAAAGGATGTTGCCCATAGAATTCAAGCTGGGTGGAAGAAATGGAGATATGCCTCCGGAGATTTATAGGACAGAATGTCAGGCAATTAAAGGACAACATGTTCATAGGATCAGCCCGTGACCTTGGTCTGAGTTGTGCAAAACATTGCAATAATTCAGACAGTCAACACGATTTTAGGAAACATTACAGTTTTGGACCATCCAATCAATGGATCAGCCCGTGACCCTTATAGGTAGCGGACTATACAAGAGGTGGTTGTTCTAATGAATGATCCAAATCAAAGAGTGCCTTCTTTACATAGTAAATCCAATGGTGAAGGTTATCGAAAGCCAAACATAAACATGGGGGGGGGGGGGGGGGGGGGGTTGGCGTTTGGTTGCAACAAATATCATGATAACTCAGTCGCATTTGGTGCAGAAGAATTCACAGAATTCGGTGCAAGCAAACACACCCTAAATAAAAGGTTGAAATTTCTGTTCCAAACAAGCAAAATGCAAGCAAGCAAAAATCTTATATAGTGAAAATAATGCAATTTCACAAACAAAACGTTACAAGTGTTGAACCTTTTTTTTTTTTTTTTGTTAGCTTGTTAGTACACCCACTGTTAGATCAGACTTCACTGTTAGCCACCCCCACTAGGGAATCGATGCCAAGACCTCAGTGTTGAAACGAGGTATCTTTCACTTGAGCTATGGATCTGGGTGTAAGTGTTGAACCTCACACTCTTCTCCATCCTTGATACTCAGTCCCTTTGATTCGATCATGGCCTCATAAACCTTCAATATCTCCGGAACCTTTGCCTGGTGCTTCATCACATACTTCTCCAAGAACTACTTCAGGCCCATTTTAAAACTCCACGCTAACTTCTTCTCATCATTACTAATTAGGCCCTTTGACTCCAAAACCTACAGAAACCTATACCTGGGCATGACTCTTTTCTCCATGCTAAGTGAGAGAAGCATCGGATAGCTCAAAATGTAAGAAGTACTCCAACCTAACTCCTTGACAAAGAAATCCATTACCCTCCTAATCTTCTCCTCCGATATCATAATACAACTTGGGTGCTTCCGGAAGGCAAACAATATCTCCTCATCTGACAACCCCAAGCTCCTATACACCTTGAATTTCATGTCCCATGTCGAACGGCTTAGACTTACCGTTATAAGGATCGCCTCCACGAACATATATGTTGAAGGAATGAACCCCATTTCTGTAACCATCTTCACCTTCTCATTAAACTGACAAGGGTTTAGCATCATCAATGCAGCAGGTCGTTTCACAAGAAATCTCGAAATGTTACAATTCGAGACACCATAATTCTTCAAAACAGCCACATTGCTCACCAATCTTTGGAGATTAAAGCTAAAGATAGACCGCTTGAGTGATTCAATCACGAATCTGTCATTGCCCAAAAAGCCGCGGATGAAATCAAACACCGGTTTTATACATCTTTCGAGGCTGGAGGCCAAGATGTAGGGATTCGAAACGATGAAGCCCACGATGTCGGATTCGGAGAGGCCCTTCTCTATTAGGAATTGGATCTTGGGACTTAAGCTGGACTTAGGGATGGCAAAGAGGAGTTGCGGGATTCTGTTGATGATGGATTTGATGTGAGATTCTGAGAACCCATGAGATTTGAAGAAGGTGAGGACAGAATCTGGGTTCTTGGGGGTGCCTTTTAGCATTTTGGAGACTGTTAGAGCCTTTTCTGGTGAGAACCCACATGAGTTTTTGAGGTATTGTAGGAAAGGAGAAGGTGGGTTTGTTTGGGAATGGGCTTTTAGAAATGGGTTTTGTATAGATTGGATTTGCAGTGTTTGGATGTTGATTTGGAGGAGCTTTCTGTAATGATGGAAATGTAACATCTTCTTCTTCCTTCTTTCCTCTTTTTTTTTTTTTTTTTTTTCCTAAAGAAATTTAGAAGGCAATAAAACAGAAAAGAATGGGAAATCAAGGGTTGAGATGAAAACTTACAACTTTTGATTTTATTTTATTTTTTACTATTCCTCCCTAATGAGTGAATGGCTGAGATGAAGAATACCTGTGGTTGCAGCTTCTGCATGGTCTTCTCTGCCCTCACAGAGCTCTCAGAGAAAGAAGTCCAACGAAATACAAGAGAGAAATTTATGACTGTGGACCCCACCTTTTATCCAGCGGTTTTTTTTTATGCAATACAAACTTACAAGACGCACTTAGACCTCCTCGTACGGAGTCAAAATTTCAGGACGAAAATACCCCTCGTTTTGACTGAAATGGCTTTTCATCTCCTTTTCCACTTCTGCTTTAGCTATCGTTGCTTTCACCCCCCCTCTCCTCACTGCATTTCCGATAGAAAGACCAAAAAACACCCTTTTTGTGGGCCCCCTTATCAACATTTTATCTTCTTTTGAAAATGGTCAGTCCAGTGAAGAAAACACGCAGCACAGGTATATATTTTTTTAAAATTTATTATTACACATGAACCCACACCCCACACACTCACGTTGCACACACACCCCACACACACGCTGGTGGAATTTCACCACCTATGGTACTCGAACCCTTGAATGAAACTCCTAAGAGTTTACCACCCAAGCAACAGTAAAGACTTCAGCACAGGTATATTTTAAACTCAGATGGGCCCACATTGAATGTATGCATTATATCTATGTCGTTCATCCGTTTTTCCATCTATTTTAAGGGGTTGAGCCCCAAATTAAAGCATATCAAAAAGATCAAGTGGATCATACCATAAGAAATAGTGGGCAGAATGATTTTCTAGTTTGCCCCGCTGATTTTTTATTTCCCCTGCTCAATTTCATGTTTGCCCCACTGATTTTCTAGTTTGCCCGGCTGAATTCCTAGTTTGCTCCGCTGAATTTAATGTTTGCCCCACTCAATTTTCAGTTTGCCACGCTGATTTCATGTTTCCTCCGCTCAATTTCATATTTGCTCCGCTCAATTCCATGTTTGTCCCACTGAATTTAATGATTTGCCCTGCTGAATTTCATGTTTCCTCCGCTGAAAATCAAGTTTGCCCCGATCAATTTCTTGTTTTTCCCGCTGAATTTCATGTTTTCCCAGCTGAATTTAATGTCTCCCCCACTGAATTTCATGTTTGCCCCGTTCAATTTCATGTTTGTCCCGCTGAATGTCTAGGTTCCCTCCCTCAATGTCTAGGTTCCCTTCCACATATGAGGTTTTGGTGTATACATATTCCAATGAAAACGGAGGGGTATTACATAATCCGATGAACATGATGTATTACAAATAAAACATCATTGTGGGGCGTAGCAAGCGTAATCGGATTATGTACGGAGTTAGTCAGTACGCTCCCATTGTACTAAGTAAACTCAGTTGGGCCCACATTGAATGTATGTAGTATATCCATGTCGTCCATCCGTTTTTCCATTTATTTCAAAGGGTTTAGCCGTAAATTGAAGCATATTAAAGATCAAGTGGATCATACCAAGGGAAATAGTGGGCATAATGATTTCCACCGTTGAAACCATAGTCGGCCCAACAGTGATGTTTGTTTGTTATCAAACCTATTCATAAGATTATACAGACATGGATTAATAGAAAACACAATTATAAGCTTGATCCAAAACTTCTGTGGCCCCTAAGAAATGATCAACATTAGAAGTTCAATTCAAAATTTCATGTGGTGTGGTCCATTTGAATATTGGATATGTTTAGATTTTTCAGCTCAAGCCATGAAATTATTTATTAAGTTTGCCCAACTGAATTTTATGTTTGCCCCGCTCATTTTCATGTTTGTCCCGCTCATTTTCTAGTTTCCCCCGCTGAATTTCATGTTTGCCCCGCTGATTTTCTAGTTTGCCCCGCTCAATTTCATGCTTGCCCCACTGAATTTCATGTTTGCCCCGCTGAATTTCTTGTTTGCTCTCCTCAATTTCATATTTCCCCCACTGATTTTCAAGTTTGTCTCGCTCAATTTCATGTTTTCGTAACAGGGTATTCGTGTGCTTCTTTGAAGAGGGCAACTCTCTTCCATTGAAGCACAAAAACAGGTTGATGAAGAAATTGTGACCATTTCATGAAGAAAATGTGACCAACCCATTTTCATGAAGAAAATGTGATCAATTAACCAACTAACAAAACTAGTTGCAAATAACATCTTCTTGTTAATACTATCAATATAAATGTTCACTAATTTAGCCAACGTTGAACTTGGTAAAATGTCTAGCTTGCCCTGTTCAATATCCACTTTGCCCCACTCAATTTGCAGTTTGCCCCGATCAATTTATAGCTTATGTTGATAGTTTGTCTCGCACAATTTTCGGTATTTCCCCGCTCAATTTATATTTCTATTTCATATGAAGCTTGTTCAAATTAATGAAATATTATATTGTTTTCAATTATATCTGATTTTGTACACTATGTTTATCTTGTGAATTTTATGTTTGATATATTTTTCAATTCATTTCTGCAGGCGACGGATATTCTGTCGTAATATCCAACTCAACATCTAAGTGTACACTGACATGGTGGTTTGACAAGGTGAAGGGTGGAGTGGAGAAGCACAATAGTCGCCTAAATCTGTTTAAGCAATCCCCTTTCTCGTTTCTATTGCATATTACATCCTTTAGATTTATAGGGGCTCTATTTCACGTTCTTTTATTAAGATACAAAGGTGATTCATTATTTGAGATCAGGGGAGGAAATTGCAGATTTTCGGAGATAGACTTCGCCCTTATTACCGGTCTTAAGACTAGAGATCTTACTTTACCAAAGAATCGTTGCACTATGAGTATACTAAGAGACAAATACTTTAAAGAATATCCAGTCTTAAAGAAGCACCTAATGGATGTATTTGAAAGATTAGTTGACACCAATAAGTATGAGGACGTCGTGAAGGTTGCCCTACTTCTAGTTGTAGAGTGGTTTCTTAGGGGAACCGAACCGAAAACCATGTGCAACTTCGATTATATTCACCTGGTGGACTCGTTAGATGATTTCTTTGGGATACTATACAATCTCGTAAGGAATCGAATCTATCGTTGCTGCATCAAGTTCCCCTCGGTACACTGTATGTGGTTGCGTCATTCCTCTACAAGTAAGAACACTTTTTATTTTCTATATATTTTTCCTCTATAGTCAATTTTGGATTTTTAACATGGTGCAATTTCATTCTAACAGGTATGGGCAGTAGAGATATTTTGAGCCCTACAAATGTGTGTTGTTTCATATGTTCTCCATCAAATTCCACGCTTCATTCAATATCGAGGCTGGAAATATTAGAGATACAACAGAATACATGCTATTTTCGAGAGTAAAGCTGTAAGTTTATATATATCTCTGGCATTTACTTTCCTTAAGTTGACGTATACGCTTAATTATTTAACATTACTCTTTGTTCTTTTGCAGACATCAGTAGTAATGAAATTAGAACAAACGCTATGAGAATGGGAAACGGATGCTATTTGCTCGATGCGTGACAGTTCCAAGTGAGATGTTTTGAAAAATGAACTATAATTTTTCTGCCATTGTAAAGTTATCTTTACTCTTACATATTATACATTTTGTAGCTCACCGAGACCCAGGAAGATGATGAGAAGGGTAATGCGATTGATCATGAGGAGGATGAGGAGTCAGATGATAACGATGAGAAAGGCGTAGAGGGAGAGAGACCGAGGGGGGGTATTATGAAGAATGTTGTTTTTATAGAGGAATTTCGAATTGAGAGAGAAGAGTTGAAGAAGGAGAGAGGAATTGAAGAAGGAGAGGGACGAATTGAGAAAAGAGAGGGAAGAGATGAGAAGGAAAGAAGCAATGTTTGCTGAGAGGGAGAGGTTACTGAATGAGAAAGAACAATTGAAGAGAGAGAATGATTTGTTTTTTAAGGACAATGAAAAGTTAACGAATGAGAGGGAAGAGTTTATTAAGGAGAAGGAATGTTATAGTATACAGAGGGGACGTTTTATGATGGAGGAGGAGGGTGGGGAGTTGAGGAAGAGAGGGGAAGTAAATGATATTGAAGATAAAGAAGTTGGACATAGATATCTGGATGTGCAATCGTATAGTAATGTCAAAGGTAATGTATAGAATGCATCCACTTCTCATCCCATTTATAACGGAGAACCAAAAGGATACCGAATCTGTCATATTACAAGATTTCTCCGTACTTGTCCCTGTCTACATTCGATACAACCCCTGGGGCGATACCGAACCCGAGTAAGTAACAACTTTTGCTACTTCTCCGATACCATTTCCTCTACAGATGGATCCTTTCAGGATACTATCCGCGCAGGACGTGAAAGAGGCAAAGGACTGGTATGAAGAAAACAAGGCCATGACAATGGAGAAATGGTTCAGTAAGATATGGATGAAGGATGCGTGGGTTGATATCGAGGTAAGCATTACTAATTTATTCTTTATATGTATTGATTAACATATAATTAATTGTTATATTAATCCATGACTAAATTGTACTATCTTATTGATTAGGCTATCGACACATACATCGAGTTCCTTGAGAAAAGGCATAACGACCTTTCAATAGCATATCCTCAGGATTACAAGTTTTGTCCTATGTATTTTAGGGTAACTGTTTATTTCGTTAATCCGTAATCTGTTTGAAAATTTTATTTTCTTACATGTATTGAACTTTCATCATGTTTGTAATAGGAAAGCCTTGAGGGGTGTTTGCCGGTTTTGATTGCATACCGGGCCTCCAAATCGGCGTCAGAACTGGCCGAGCTAATAGGTCAGATGAGTACGGCTTACGCAATTGCCGAGCAGCGAGATAAACCATACGCCAAAGCGATTTGGTGTTATGAACGGGTAATGTACTTGTCACAGAACATCATCTCTTACTGTTATGTGTTCTATCATGTTTTGACTAATATATTATTTTGTGAATCATGAATAGGTCTATGCGCCCATAAGTCATGAAAATTCACATTGGTTTCTACTGGTCATCTATCCTAGAGTAAGAAAAATCATTATTGTGGATAGCTTATGCACAAATCTAATGCTGAAGTACAAGCAGAAGATGAAGAAGATGACTGATGCACTCCCCATTCTCTTCCATACCACTGGAGACAACACTGCGCTTGAAGGGAAAAAGTGGACCGTCAGAGTCGATGAATCTACGCTGAAGCAGGACAATGGTTATGACTGCAGTATATTCGTAATGAAATACATCGATATTTTGTGTAGAGGTCTCACCTTGGCAGGAACAGACATGAAAAAAGTCACCGCCGATTGGAGGAAGTCAATAGCATATGATTGTTTGTCTCTAGTTTGTAGATGATATTTGTCTAGGGCATGGGATGAATTTTGGAAAGATGTTGTATACATTGTATTATATATATCGTTGAATATACATTGTAAGTTTTGATGTATAGCATACTTTGTAAGTTTTGATGTATAGCATACTTTGTAATTTTGGTGGATGATGAAACAAACTTTATACTTTGTCCCACTATATTTTCAGTTTGTCTCGCTATGCTCGTCGATCAAGTTCAATGCACATGGAACTCAATGCTTGAGATTGGCCAGCTCATTTTCATGCTTGACCCGCTCATTTTCATGCTTGTCCCGCTGATTTTTTAGTTTGTCCCGCTCATTTTCATGTTTCCCTCGCTGATTTTCTAGTTTGCCCTGCTCATATTTCAGTTTGTCCCACTGATTTTCTAATTTGCTCCGCTCATTTTCTAATTTCCCCCGCTGATTTTCTAGTTTGCCCAGCTCATTTTCATGTTTCCCCCCCCTGATTTTCTAGTTTCCCCTGCTCATATTTCAATTTGCGCCGCTCATTTTCTAGTTTACTCCACTCATTTTCTAGTTTTTCCCGCTGATTTTCTAGTTTGCCCCACTCATTTTCATGTTTTTCCCGCTGATTTTCTAGTTTGCCTCGCTCATATTTCAGTTTGCCCCGCTGATTTTCTAGTTTGCCCCACTCATTTTCTAGTTTCCCCCACTCATTTTCTAGTTTGCCCCGCTAATTTTCTAGTTTGCCCCTCTCATTTTCATGTTTCCCCCGCTGATTTTCTAGTTTGCCCCGCCCATTTTCATGCTTGCCCTGCTCATTTTCATGCTTGCCCCGCTCATTTTCATATTTGCCCTGCTCATTTTCTTTAACTTTCTTCATTGCTTTCACCTTTTCCATCAACCGTATGATTGTGAGTTCATAATGGTTTCCTACCTATTTAAATAAACATGAAAATCAAAGCCAACAATAAAACTTGGAGAGGAATGATATGATCGTTGACAAGATAATATGAATAGTACTCTCGGGCTTGAGTTTATTCAACTGTGACGCATGGTTTGGTGATCCAGGCCAGTCATTTAATGGGTCGCAGCATGAATCAAAATTTTCCCACAATGGAAGATCCTAATTAACTAATCTTAGGCCAATTTTTCAAGGAATGCGTTGTTGATGTATCATTTATTTAAACCATCCATCTGTGGAAGACTAATTGAAGGTTCGTGATCATCCTATTTGAATTTTTTCGGGCATGGATCATCCACAATGGAGCCCATCTGGCTAACATTCTAGATCATAAGACCATAGACTCCACTTGTACGATCTCAAGACCCAAGGATACTACTTTGAAGGATATTTTGCTAACAACATTTCATGGGTCTCCTTTGATTCTTATTTATGTAACTCTCTTCTATTGAAACACAGAAACAACTTGATGTTCCTCAGAATGTTTATGTTAAAAGATGTCGTAAGAGTGCATATTCATTTGGAGACTAATGATAAAATGGTCAGTTTAAGCATGATAGTTTGGGTATTATTGCAAACCTTACTCATCTTCTAAACCCATACCCAAAGACACATACTATCCAAAATCATGTACATTGAGTCTGGGGCCCACCAAAACTGAATTTCATGAGTATGGGGCACACAAAAACCATGTACATTGATTGTGGAGCCCACCAAAACTGTATTTTAGAGTGTGAAGCCCATTGAAATATAAAATAAAAAGGGGGACGGGCGGCAGTGCCGCCGCAATTTGGAGGTCCGGGCGGTACTACCGCCCGAGTGTGGTAGTGTCCCCCCCCCTTCCCTTTTAAAAAATTCAAGTGGGTCCCACATAAAGAAACTATTTAATCTCCCCCACATGCCCAAACCCTCATATTTCATACCCTTTCTTCATCTCCCTTCCCCTTTCTTCATCTCCCTTCATAAAAACCCTCTCTTCTTCTAATCTTTCAACTTCCAAACCCACTATCCATATCTTCCACAACCCTCATTTCCATCTTTCAAACCTTCATTTTCCTAACCCTTTCTTCATCTCCATTCCCCTTTCTTCATCTTCCTTCATATAACCTTCTCTTTTTCTAATCCTTCTACCATCTCCTCAAGTTCCAAACCCTCTCTCTTCATCTTCCACAATCATCTTTTCGTCATTCTAACACCTTTCTAAACCCATCATCCTCATGGGGAAGAAGAGGGTGGTTCAAGCAAGTCCATCATCTCTGCCTCAACAAAGAAGCACGAGGCGAGCCGCTGTGGATGTCACGAGTCCATCATCACCACTCGAGAGTGGAAATGTAGGGACGGTCAATGTTGGTGCAACGAGTCCTTCACCACCACCTCGTAAAAGGAGGTCGAAGAAGGGCCACGATCGAACTACACGGACATTGGATGTGGGCCGATATCACGATCGGGAAATGGTTTTCAAAATCATAATGGGGGACCGACTATTTGCCGAAAATAATATGCTAGATCGGCTCTTGCATTAAGGTTGGGGACCTATTTTTTAAGGTAAATTTTCAGCCAATGAGCATGATGTACGGTTTTTCTATTCTCAAATTATTAATGCAAGTGTCAACCCACTCGAATTTGATATTTCATTTGGAGAAGTGCTGATTCCCATCAAGGTAGAAAACATCGCGAACATACTTGGCGTGTCACTGGGAACGGTCCATATCCCTATTAGAGCTGTACACGAGTCGAGTCGAGTCGAGTAGGGCGATACTCGTACTCAGCTCTTAATGCTCGAGTGCTGCTCGTACTCGGCTCTACTCGGCCAACGAGCAGGGACTCCCTGTTCATACTCTACTCGCCCGAGTATGAGCCGAGTATGAGTAGTTAACAAGTCGAGTCGAGTCCGAATTTTCAGTGATTAAAAAAAAAATTAGTGGTTCAATTGTGATCCTATGTTGTGGTTTTATTCAAAATATGAAATTTCAATCAGTATATCAAACATTACATTACATATGTCCACTAATTAAAATTATTAATATTAATTTAGTAATTACATTTAAACTCCCATACGTATGCTACATTCATATCATACCCATTAACAAATCACTACTATCAGTTTATCATTACGTAGGATGAAATGAAAATATAAAAATCAACTAATAATTATTTTATATACAATTAAAATAATAATTAAAAAAAATTCTTACCTGATGGATGGACGGGCACCGGGCAGAGGTGGGACGACTGTGGGATTGTGGGCGTCGGGGGCAAAGCCAGTGGACGAGCCGGCACTGCAGCAGGACAGAGGGCACCGTGGGCAAGGCAGTGACGAGCTGCGGACAAGGCAGGACAATGACGAGCTGCGGACAGGGCAGGGCAGTGAGTCAATGATGAACTGCGGACAGGCCGCCGGACAGTCGTTGTGGTCACCGGACAGGGCAATGTGAGCGCCCTTAGAGAGAGAGGGAAGAAGAAGGGTAGCTGGGTAAGGGAAATGGCGACCGGGCAGGGCAAGGAGTGCCGGACAGTCGCTGTGGCCGTGCGGATTAGGGTTTTTTAAAGAGAGAGAGAGAGTGGGTTTTTAGGGTGAACGTCGAAAGACTCGGAACGACTGAATAGGGGCACCGGGTAGGCCGCAGAGACGAGCGTCAGGAGAGAGAGAGAGAGATAGAGAGAGAGAGGGAAGAAGAGGGACTGCCGGGCCCTGAGGCCGAACGGGAGAGGACCGAGACCGAGAGAGAGAGAGAGAGGGGGGGGGAAGGTTTGATTTGAACGGCGCCGGTCGTCGCCGGGAGGGAGGGAGGGTTTTTTGTTTTGTTTTAGGCGGGCGGGCGAAAGGATGAAAGTGACAGGGAGAGGGACGATTTTAGTTTTAGGGCTACCCAGTCCTCGGTCGAGTACGAGTCTCGAGTACCAAGTCGAGTACCCATTCGAGTATACGAGTCGAGTAACGAGTCGAGTACTACCCACCTCGTATTCTACTCGAAATAATAACGAGTACCAAAATTGTACTCGTACTCGGCTCAAACAACTGACGAGTCGAGTAAAAGCGAGTCGAGTCGAGCCAGTACCTGAGTTTTCTCTGCTCATGTACAGCTCTAATCCCTATAGACATTAGGAACTTGAACACATCGCAACACAGGAGTGAGCTGAGTAGGAGATTGTATGGCCACCTCGTGGAGTGGATGAGAGATAGTGGCTTCAAAAATAAAGAAATGATTCCAATTTACAGACTGTTACACTACATCTTCACGTATAATTTATATCTGAGAAGGGAAAACAACACGGAGGTTTCTGTCTACCATGCAGAGATAATGTACCAGATAGGGCATGGGGAGAATGTGTGTCTGCCCTCCATTATCATTTACCATATAGTGAAGGCCGTGAGGACAAGAAGATATAATCTCTCCCTCCCATTTGGCCACCTAATTTACAAGCAAGCCCGAAATAATGGGTTCAGGGCATCCATCGGCCCTTCACATCCAGAAAGAGTGATAACTAAAGACACCTTAAATCGCATGAATGTGGCCCTAGACAAGAGGCAAGGCAGTTGGAAGAAATTGGAGACGAGATATCTGAAAATGAAGAAGAAGAGGAAGAAGGCAGCGAAGAGGATGAGGCTAAAGAAGAAGGAGAGGGTGATGATACAGGTAAGGTGCCCAATGCACGTCAGGGTTTAGATGAGCATGTAGGGGCGTTCGAGGCGAGTATATGTGAGATTAAGGACCAAGACTATCTGAAGTGTAAGATGAAGAGTATGCATCGAACGATAAAGGCGGTGTTGTGTTGTGTACAGAAGGAGGGAGTGCCCCTTCTCTCGCCGGACTCGGTATCACAGTAGGGAGTTGTGATGCATGTGGACTCCTTCACTTCTGTTAAGCCGTGTTAGTGGTTATGTGCTTTGTGTTTACTATGTAGGAAGAAGTGGATCATTTCCACCTAGTAGTGTAATAGTTAGTAGTTGGCATCATTTATGTTTTTCACTTGGTTAGGTATGTATGGGAACAATGTACTAACTCAAATTATAAATGAAATTGTTTCCACTTTGGTTTATGATGTACAGTAGTGTATGGATGTTCTCATTTTATCACTCTCAATCCCCTTCATCATGCATCTCAGATTGATTCTGTCATTCCTCATCCCAAGCATGAAATTGAGCGAGGCAAAATGAAATATGAGCGGGGCAAACTAGAAATTCAGTGGGGGAAACATGAAATTGAGTGGGGCAAGCTAGAAGTTTAGCGACGGAAACATGAAATTAAGCGGGGCAACCATGAAAATGAGTGGGGGAAACTAGAAAAACAGCGAGGTAAACTGAAATATGAGCGGGGCAAACTAGAAAATCAGTAGGGAAAACATGAAAATAAGCAGGGCAAACTAGAAAATGAGCGGGGGGAACATGAAATTGAGCGGGGTAAACTAGGAATTCAGTGGTGGATACATGAAAATGAGCGGGCCAAACTAGAAATGTAGCAGGGCAAACTAGAAATTAGAAACTATGCTATACCCAAAGTAGAAAGTTGATTTCATCATCCACCAAGATTACAAAGTATGTTATACATCAAAACAGTAAATAAATTACAAAGTAAGCTATTTTTCAGGTATAGGAAGCTTGCACTTCGGGCTATTATGCCCTGTTTGTTTGCATCGCCCACACTTTGTTGTTTTCGATTTCTCTCCACGCGATGGAATTCTAAGCTTTTTGGGTCTTCTAGCTAACCTCCTTTGTCCAGAGGGTTTAATTTGTGCACAATACTCCTTGAAGTCCACTGAAATTTCTTCCCACTCACTCTTGTCAGGTACTGGGTACACCGCTTCGCTATACGTGACCATGTAATTTTGCATCGTATAGAATGGGGAGCAGTATGAGTAATGAGGGAGATTGTAGTTTATACATGCTAACAGGACATGTATACAAGAGTACCCCTTCACGCCAAACTCGCGACATGTACACGAAAACTCACTGAGCTTGACTGTATCATTATAATCTCCCACGAAATAGTACTCGTCTCGAGAAATAGGATGATAACGAATATCTCGCGCCTTCTGCATAAGATTCTTTAACTGTTACTCTGCCCATGGTGCTAACGACCCTATAAATGATGTCGCAGATTCTTTTCTCTTATAAAATAATTCTTATGTCTTAAATCTAACCCCTTCTATCAATTTTGTAATGGGGTATTCGTGTGCTTCTTTGAAGATGACATTAACACACTCGAAAATATTTGTAGTTACCAAGTTGAATCTTTTTCCAGGAAAGTGCGAAGATGTCCATCTCTTTTATCCGATTTCTGTCAGTCATGCATGTACTGCGGGGTTGGCCATTTCGATATCATGCATTAATTTCTCAAATTCAGCCCTCCTACATGTCTTCACTGCCCGCCAGAAGTACATCTTCAATGACTTATCTTTAAAGGTATCCACCAAGTTTCTGTAGATATGATACGCGCAGTAACCATAAATTGCACGTGAGAGGACTTGGGGAATCTCTTTCAGTAAATCTTTATGTCGATCAGATATAATCACAAGATCGTCCAGAGACCCTATCGCATCGTTAAGGTAGGTAAGGAACCAATTTCAATTGCTACTGTTCTCTGATTCCCCGATGCCAAACGCAACTGGAAATATATGATTGTCCCCATCTAAGGCCATGACGATGAATAGAACACCCTTGTATTTGTCCTTTAAGTGTGTCCCGTCAATGGCTAATACCCTCCGCAATAATTTTTGAAAACTTCTAATGCATTGTCCGAGCGCAACAAAACATTTTTCGAACCTGAAAGTCTCTTTGTTAACAAGCAGGGTAGTCGCTATCCCTGGGTTGACCATCCTCAACTCATGCAAATTTATAGGATGGGTTTTTTCATGTTTTTATGATGGGCCAAGTGGGGCCTACCGATCAATGGTGTGGATCTCACTTGGGACCCTAGTTGTGGCCGATGGCCCACCTTGATCCTCATGATCATTTCATGATGGGGCCATTCTCCATGGACCCCATCATGATGTTTATATTTCCTTGCATAAAGAGGTCACATAGACCGTTCATTTTGGGTGGAGAGGGATCTCCACCGTTGATCTTTATTTGGAGGGCCCATATGCAATGGGACCCATTGATGTATGATTGGATGTTTGAAACGGAGGGCCCATAATGTCGGGATCCCTCCATCACGCGTGAACCTTTCTATTTTATTATTTTGTATGATATTATGGCCTTATGGCCCACTTGGATGGACCCCACCACAAAGCATAACTTTTATCCAAGCCATCTATAAGTGGGGTCCACTCCATATGTGTATACCCACACCATCAAATCATTTGGTGGCCCACCTGAGTGGGGCCCACCTTGAATGCATGTGTTATACCCAACTGTCCAGCGTCCCTGGGACGCTGGAAGTAAACTGCGATGGGAAAACACAAATATTTGCTTGGTTTATCAAGCTTTGGAGTGGGTGCTCATGTAGGCCCCACCTTGATGAATGTATTCAATCCAAGCCGTCCACCATTTTTCCCAGACCATTTTAGGCGTTGAGCCAAAAAGAGAAACTGATCTAACTTTCTGGTGGGCCAAACCCTTGAAATCAGTGATTTTCACCGTTTAAATGCACCTAAATTCTCTTACACGCCGAAAAATATCCGATATTGGAGTTGTTGGGTCCATCTCAGGCCGTGGAAATCAGTAGACGGGGTGGATTTGGTTGGAGCGGGCCCCACACGCGAAAAACCTTTGAAAAAGAAATTTTCAAAAAAAAAAAAAACACAAACACCACAAAGAAGATCGGCTGCCTTTGCCCATGACGCCGCAACGTCACGTGCAACGGCAGTGGTCCCACGGCTCCAGCCGTGGGCCCCACCATGATGTATATTTTGTATCCACACCGCCCATTTGATGGGCCACTGCCTGACGTGGGTCCCCTCCAAAAACCACGCCAATCCAGATCTCGGGTGGCCCACATCACAAGAAACAGTGGGAATTGAACTCTACCATTGAAACCCATTCGGGGTTCACAGAAGTTTTGGATCAAGCTGAAATTTGTTTTTCCCCTTCTTTCTGACCCGTGTGATCTTATGAATGGATTGGATGGAAGATAAACGCTATGGTGGGCCCCACATGGGACCCACAGTGATGTATGTGTTACTCCCCCCCCCTACTTGATGTAAACCCTGTCCGCACCGTCCTCCCTGGACATCCCCCCCATCGCACGTGTGTATGCATGTGTGTGAGTGTGCACGTGTGTGCATGCGTGTGTGTGCACGTGTGTATGCGTGTGGGTGTGTGTGCACGTGTGTGTGTGAGTGTGTGTGGATATACATATATATATATATATATGTATGTATGTATATATATATATAATATTGTATATATTTACTGTATATAAATTATATATTATATTATAATATATATATATATATGATGGTGGGCCTCTATGGGCCCCACCATGATGCATGTGTTGCATCCAAGTCGTTCAACTATTTGGCCGTTGTTGAGGCCCACCTGGATGTGTATTTATGGCCGTTGTTGAGGCCCACCTGGATGTGTATTTATGGCCGTTGTTAAGGCCCACCTGATGTGTATTTATGGCCGTTGTTGAGGCCCCCCTGGATGTGTATTTGTGGCCGTTGTTGAGGCCCACCTTAATGTATATATGGGCCATGTGTTTAGGCCCATTCAATGTATTTATGGCCCATGTTACGAGGCCCATTGTGATGTTTTCAAAGGCCCATGGGTTATGGCCCATTGCAATGAACATAAGGCCCCTTTGATGCGGCCCACTTGATTTATATAAGGCCCATATGAGGCGGCCCATTTGATATATCTAAGGCCCATGGATCGAGGCCCAATGGGTTGTCCTTAGGGTCCATTGCAATGTGTGATTTCTCCATGGTTATGGTGGACCATGCCTTGGGAGTAATGTTGGTTTGACGTCCACATTTTAAGAATAATGTCGGTTTAATGTCCGCATTATAAATCTCCTTAGGGCCCATTGGTAGGCCCATACTTGTTGTGTGTAGGCCGTCTAGGCCCATCTGCGTTGTAAGGATAGTTCATCACCTTATAACATGTTTAGTATAGCTCCATGATTCATATCCATACGCATCCTTTGTATGCTTGATATGAGGAATGTTTAATCATAGCATAAGCCATTGGGCTGAGACATTTACGGGACTCCTTATGAGACGGAGTGCCTCACATGATCACGTGGTATGCATGAGATTATTGCATGACTGGTAGTGTGACTCATGCACTTGCATTGTGTGATTGTAGTTACTGTATGCCCTAGCAACTCCAGGGCCATAGCCTCCACAGACACGTCGTGGGTGGTTGGATTGGACACCGGAAATGTTTGGTTCTAGCATACAGGCGTCATAGATGTCCCTGGGTGAAAATCTCTGAACCTCCGTGGCCAGGAGATGACTCCAACGTCGACACCGAGTGGATATATATGAGCGTACAAGGGCTGAATACCAGGAGGCCGCGTCTCCTACTGTGTCGTGGTCGGTTGGGAAGGGGTGTGACCTTATCCGCCTAAGTGAGGGGGCAATATCTAAGTTGAGTTTGACCAGCTTGAGGAATAGGTCCGCTATCGACGAGTCGGGCTCGATATTGGCAGGCGGATAGTGAGGTCTCTTTCACTTACCCAATTGTGCGCTTGGATAGGGGAGGCAAGCTGGCGTAGAGTGTAATAGACCCAGATAATTTCCCCAGAGAGTGATCAGGGTCGAATATTACATATTAGACCCCAGTAATTGCCTAAATTTACATACCTGATAAGGCTTAATGGAATGTTTTAATCGTGTTTTCACTGCAGGACGTAATAATGAGTATTGGACTAAAAAGAGGATTAAAAGCATGGATTTCAAGATCCAAAGTCATCAGAGCTCGAGATGGACTCCAGAAAACCAATAATAAAGATTTTTCACGCCTGAGATTTGAGGAAAGCAAGCCAAAGGGGCCCGAAAAAGGTCCAGAATGCAAGATCACATGGTTCCCGCCATCCGATCAACTCGAAACTTCATACATGTGATGGGGGCCATAAATTGTACATATTAAATTTCATCTGTGAAGACTTGAAGTGGGCCAACGGACAGATCAGCCCATTAAATCTCCAAATTGGGGCCCACCCGATATATATATATCAAGTTTTGTCCCAATGGTTTAATTCAAATGGGAAAAAGGATGGACGGAGAAGATTTCTCACAAACATATATATATGGGCCACGTACATGATGCATGTACACCATGTACCTCTATGGGCACACCATGCCGTGCACCATGTGTTGGGTCAAGTCGGCCGTGACCGCGCTTCTTCAAAAAAAAAAAAAAAAACGGATTTCCGTTTCTTGTGTTAACGCTGGCCGATCCATCGTTGGAGTTGTGGGTCCACACCATCCATCAGACTGCCAATCCGGACCGTCCATCAGGTCCAAATGAAGGTCCTCTTCAATGCCTAGGTGTCCGAATTGTGAACGATCATCATGAGTGAAGTCCAAGAAATTGAAAACAATTCGGACGGTGAATCAAGAGATCAGATGGACCACACCGAAATCACTCCAATCTATAGGCGACCATTTTTCGAGAGGGAAGCAATGGACGGAGTGGATTTCCCAACAAAACATCACGGTGGAGGCCCACCATTTTCGCACGGAAAAGAAGCCGCGTGGGTTATGGCCCAGAAGAACCGGCCGCTGGCCGTTTTGCGGAAGACAGTGGGCCCCGTACGTCAAGCCTCCGGACGATCCGAGCCGTCCATCGTGTAGAGGGCCATGAATACTACAAAACCATGCTAATACTTTACTCCCATGCGTACACACGTGCGTGATACAGAGGCCAAAAAGGGCTGTCCCCGCCGACGTTCAAATCGATCTTTTCGAGATTTTTCTTGGTGGGCCGTGCCAATGGACCTTCAAAACCACCCATTCTTAATCGAAATTTCGTCTGAATCTAATGGACGGGGTGGATTTTATAAAACACCTCAGTGAGGCCCACCGATCAGGCTATTCTGAAAATACTTGACTTCGAGTCCGTTTCACGACTCGCCACCGATTCCACCATCTAGCAAAAGCCTATAAAAGGGAAGTTTTGGACGTGGGGAATGGAGGAGATCCATGAATTCGAGATCCAGACGGAGAGGAGAAAGAGAAGGAAGAAGAGAGAGAGATTGTTTGGTTTGGTGTTTTATTTTATGAATTTTATTTAATATTTTTTATGGATTTTATGGGTCATTAATCTCTCAGCTAGGGCTGAGATGAAGCCCCTAATTTGATCAGCTCTTGTATTAGTTGATTTACTTTGAATTTTAATTAATTTGTTTCTTTCTCTTAGTGGGCTTTATGGGTTTAAATTCCATACTTCTCCATCTATGAACTTGATCAAAGTATATATATGGATGTTGTTTGGATGCTTATTACAGGTGCTTGGGTCTGATCAAGAACAGGTTTCCTATAGAGGAAGGAACAGGGTGCTTTAATGAATTGTACATACCATGTGCCCGACCAAGGACATGGGATGTATTGTTCATGGCATTGCTTAAAGGAATTAGACATTCTGTATGCCCGATTTAGGACACAGACTGTGCTTTCTCTAATAAGTGGTATCAATCTAGATCAAGGTGAATCACAAACAAAACAATGGTTAGAATAGTTAGGGGTGGATTCGAAAGTCCTAGTGCTCTCTCTCTGATTGAATTTTCTTCCCTGTTCTTAATTATTTTTCCTAAAATTGTACTTAGTAGTTTAGTTCATTATTCATTGGATTAGTTAAGAAGAATCATAGATTTGAATTGTGACAACCAGTCCTCGTGGGATTCGACCTCGATCTTACCGAGTTTGTTACTACATCACAACCCTATACTTGGGGAGTGAACAGAGAGCAACCGTACTGAGATGTGGACTTATTGAGAAGGAATCGCATATCCATTCATTCATTCATTCACTATCCACTCGGGCTGGTGGTGCGTAACTATTTGTTACGTGTACATTCACATGGCCACGATTTCGGTTGGGCGCGCGACTAAACTGAGATCAAGAGTTTACCACATTGTGTCTGACTATCGAAATTTAGGTATGGGACTAGTTTGGATAGAAGTCCCTTATGATGGACCCCATAGCCTGTGATACTTCGTACTATCATCCCGACTTCGCATTCCAGCATAGTCATTTCATTCGCACCGCATATTACATTGCATTCGCAGTACTTAGCATTTTGGGTTATTATGTTTTTGCACTTATATGGCGTAGATGAGGTTGATGGTATTCATGGCTCATCAGGAATTGCATATTGCATTGCCTCCTCAGCATCCGTTATTGTCTTGTTATGTTTTGCATCGCATAGCCTTAGTACGGCTGATAGCATTCATGGACTTACCAGTACACTTCTGCTTAATCTGATATCATATGATTCATGATCTTATTAGTATTTCTGCTTATCCGATGATGTATGATTTATGTGCTTTATTGATACTTGGCACTTACCTTACATACACTTTCACCACCCTCTAAGCTTTCTATAAGCTTATGCACAATAGATGCGTGCAGGTGGCGTTAGGTTATAGCAGCGTTGAGCTTAGAGTGTGCAGTGGTCTTTTGGAGTTTTAATTTTTGACATATATATTTCCCTTTCAGCATTGTACTCAAGTATTTATTCTAGTGAATATGTGATGATGATGTTATTTTGTGACTTGGTTATGCTTGTGGTTATGCTCCCTTACAAAAAAATTCATACTGAAAATCCTCCTTGTAGGATCCTAGGATCGGAATCTGGCGTATGGGCGCTGGGAGCCGAGAATGGGGTACTACGGAGGCTGTCGGCACCGGATTCGGCGATCGAGATTCCTGTGAATCCGATTTCCGGGTTTGGGGCGTGACATCTGGATGCGGGATGTCGCTTTCAGGATTGACGTATCTTCGGGTTGTAGATGATGAAGGTAGATCTGCTGTTGTTGCTAGAGGCGGTGCCATGTAATCACAAATGAGGTGAAGGTCACGTGCACCGCTGACTTGGGTACTCACAAATTTTGATGTTTGGGACGGCTCGGGCAGTTGATCATTTGTTCCTCCTACTTGTAATGGATTTGGCTTATATTCAAATTCCACGCCATGCTCTTCTGCCACACTGTCCACGTGCGTTGTCATACGAATGTGTTGGATTATCTCGATGACTAAATGGATGACCTTTTTCGAATGCTCCAACTGTGTTGCTAGGAACTCTTTAACGTCATCATCGTCCTTAAGTACGGTTGGAGGAATTATTTAGTGGAGAAGGGATACACAACTTTCATCCCAATAGCACAATCTATTGGTGTACTCTTAATAATCCTGTACATTCTGGATAGAAGTTCCTCGTACGTAGTATCAACATCTAGCGAAATTGTTTTCGTACTTCCACTCGTATACGTTCATTACTTATTTTCACATTCTAACTCCTCGCCATAGCAATAGATGATTCTCGTAGCCATTATCTGGAAATCAATACAATGATAAATTATCAATAAATCGTTAAACAACGGAAGCTTACCATAAGACAAAACTTAATTAAATAATAGAAGACCGAAAACTCGCTTTACCTTATAGATGAGAATGATACAAAGCTTAAGGAAATAAAGAGTAAGCAACACATTAAATTTTCACGTAAACAACCAGAGCTTATATAGATTAGGCCTTCTACAAATGATTTCGTATCGTATTTTATTAAATTGAGTAAGACAATCTACCATGACATTGAGCGAGACAAACTGGAAAAATAAGCGAGACAACATACAAATTGAGCAAGGCAAATATGAAATTCAGCGGGGGGTAAACATGAAATTCAGCAGGGCAAACATGAAATTAAGCGAGGCAAACATGAAATTCAGTGAGCATAGCATGAAATTGAGTGGGGCAAATTATAAATTAAGTTATGCAAGTAAACATTAAATCGAATATATGTAATCCCCATCAATGTATAAAATTCAATAAGCCTAACGCATGAAATTGATTAAGCCTAACACATGCGCATCAACTTACATTAAATTGACTTTAGCTAGCATCAAATAAGTCCATCAGTAAATTTACTGAGCTAGCATCAAATAAACAATTAAAGCTCATACGAATTAGGCCTTCAACGATATGAATGATTTCATATAGTGCTCGTTTAATTTTGTGACACTAACTATCATGACATTGAGCGAGGCACGCATGTAACTTGATCAACGCAAACTAGGAATTGATCGATGGAAGTATGAAATTTTTGCGGGGCCATCTAGAAACTGAGCGAGGCAAGCATTAAAATTGAGCGGGGTCAGCGGGGCAAATTACAATTTGAGCGGGGCAAATTGAAAAATTAAGTAGGGCAAACTAGAAATTGAGCGGGGGAAACATGAAATTCAGCGGGGCAAACTAGAAATTCACCGAGGCAAAAATTAATTTCAGCGGGGCAAACTAGAAATTGAGTGGGGGAAACATGGAATTGAGTGGGGCATACATGAAATTCAGCGGGTCAAATTAAAAATTCAGCGGGGCAAACATGGAATTCAGCGGGGCAAACTGAAAATTGAGCAGGGCAAACATGAAATTCAGCGGAGCAAACTAGAAAATCAACGTGGCAAACTGAAATTCAGCGGGGCAAACATGAAAATTGAGTGAGGCAAACTAGAAATTGAGTGGGGCAAACTACAAAATTCAACGAGGAAATTTGAAAAATCAGCGGGACAAACTAAAAATTGAACGGGGCAAACAGAAAATTGAGCGGGACAAACTATAAATTCAGTTATGCAAGCAAACATTAAATCGAGCAAGTGTAGCATGATATTGAGCTGGGCAAACGATATTTCGAGCGAGCATAAAATGATATTAAGCTGGGCAAACATTAAATCGAGCGAGCATAGTATGATATTCAGCGAGGCAAACATTAAATCGGGCTAGCATAACATGATATTCAGCGGGGCAAACATTAAATCGAGCGGGCATAACATGATATTGAGCGGGGCAAAAATTAAATCAAACGAGCATAGCATGATATTGAGCTAGGCAAACATTAAATTGAGTGATCTTAGCATGAAATTTATAGAGGCAAACATTAAATTGACCTTATCTACCATGAAATTGAGCTGGGCAAATATTAAATTGAGCGATCCTAGCATGAAATTTATCGAGGTAAATATTAAATTGAACTTATCTTATCTACCATGAAACTAAGCTGGGCAAATATTAAATTGAGTGATCCTAGCATGAAATTTATTGAGGCAAGCATTAAATTGACATTATCTTATCTACCATAAAATTAAGCTGGGCAAATATTAAATTGAGCGATCCTAGCATGAAATTGAGCAGGGTAAACATGAAATTCAGCAAGCATAACATGAGATCGAGTGAGCCCTAACATGGAATTGAGTGAGCTTCAAATAGAATTAAGCGAGTTCCACATGGATTGGACTGATCAACGCATAAAATTAACTAAGCCTAACGCATGAAATTGAGTAAGTCTAACACATGGAATTGACCGAACTTCACATGCAATGCAATTGTATGAGCTGAGCATTTTTTTAAAATATTTGTACCAGCAACTATCGTAGTACAGGTCAAATGTAGGTTGAAGAGATATGCTTTGGAGTGAGGGAATATTTTGAACCTTTTCAAGGATTGCAAATGCAGCCACTTCGTAGGATTTCACGTAACCCTAGCCAAGAAAGAAAATGGCAAACGTAGAATGATGATATCTAGATGATTCACTAAGATTCGATGAGGAAAATGAGAAGAATAACCTTCGTACGTCGGTTTATCGTTGAAAGGGAGTGAAAGGCTGTTATTTTGAGAAGGGAGTGAAAGCAACAGAGTGAAAGAAAGGAGTAGAATATGAAAGGAAACGAATTGGCTACCCACCCTGCCACCGGCCAATGGCTGTGGTCGGTGGTCTGCACCATGATGTATGTGTTTCATCCATTCCGTTCATCCATTTTTACAGTTCATTTTAGGGCTTGTTCCAAAAAATGAGAGGGATATAAATCTCAGGTGGACCACACCACAAGAAGATAATATTGATTGGATATTCTTAAGGCCCAATGAACTGTTTATTTGACATATATTCTGTTGATTAGTTCATACAAGCATAGATGAAGGGAAAAACCAAAATCAGCTTCATCCAAAACTTTTATGGCCCTCTAATGGTTCTAATGGTTGACGCTCATTCAACACTGTTTCCTATAATGTGGTACACTTGAGATTTTGATGTACCTCATTTTTGGTCTCATACCATAAAATGATGTGGAAAAATATATTGACGGCATGGATGAAAAGCATACATCATGGTGGGGTCCACAGACCACTGATTGTCCGCCGTTAGTTGGTGGCAGGGGAGTACCGAATTCGTTTCTGTCAAAAGGAGGAGTATTTTCGTCTTGAAATTCCGACTCCGTGCGAGGAGGTCTAAGTACATAACACAAGTTTGTATTGCTTCAAAAAAACCACTAGATAAAAGGTGGGGTCCACAGTCGTAAATTTCTCAGTCCAAAACCAGTGGAATCATTTGATACTCTGTCTGCGTAGACGCTTCATACGCAGTCACTTGGACATTGTACACGTGGCATCAACTCTAGAGCCAGTGTATCTAAGTAATAATCTCAAATATTAGATTCAGCTGAACAATAGTAATCTCTGCTTCGTGGGCACTAAATTTTTAAATAAGGCCATACTTCATTTTCAACCGTCCAATGAATGTTTAGCCATCTAACATTTAGACAACCAAACAACTGTAATCTGAACGGTTAGCTTGAAATACCTGTCTGTCAGGTATGCAATTTTCCATTGATTTCTAACTGAGTGTGTATCATCTGGCCGCCAGAGTATCAAAGTATTTCTCACAAAACCATCACACATGGTCCGAAACTTTGAAAAATTATACAGGCGTTTCAATTCTGACAACTGGGTCCCATGGCTCGTTAATCTGGACCATTAAAATGTTGAATAATACAGCTGATGAAGAATAATATACAGATTAGTAGATCCCAGCGGTTAATTATTAGGAATTAGGATGCTTTTTCAGCTGAATGCAACGGTAGCTTTGTGCTTCTTCTTAATCGTCTACCTAAAGGTTACAGATGGAAAGTTTGAGATTGTATCTATAACGATAATTTCATCCATGGCCCATCCACTGTGGGATATAACAGATCAATGGTCCAGCTCGACTGGGTTGGGCTTGGATTTTAGGCCGAGGGAGCCAGGCAAGGTCTAGCCTAACATGACCATTTAAGATGATTCATCTGTACCCAGATAGGCCAGTTGTCCAGCCAGACGGAAACGGATTGGCTACTCCCCCTGACACCAGCTCTGGGGCTGATGGTCGGTGCTCTGTGGCCCTACCATGATGTATGTGTTTCATCCATTCTGTTCATCCATTTTTATAGATCATTTTATTCCTTAAACCCAAAAATTATAGGGATATAAATCTCAGGTGGACCACACCACATGAAAACAATGGTGATTGGATATCAACCATTAAAATCCTCCTAAGGCCCACTATACTGTTTATTTGACATCCAATCTGTTAATTAGATCATACAGGCCCAGATGAAGAGAAAAACCAAATATTAGCTTGATCCAAAACTTTTATGGCCCCCAAAATGTTTTTAATGGTCAATCCTCATTCAACACTGTTTCCTTTAATGTGGTTCACTTGAGATTTGGATATACCTCATGTTTTGTCTCATACCATAAAATGATATGTAAAAACAGATGGATGGCATGGATGAAACACATACATCATAGTGGGGCCCACATAGCACCGACCACCAGCCATTGGCTGGTGTAAGGGGGAGTAGCCAATCCGTTCCCCAGCCAGACCTGATGCCTGGGCTAGTGGCAGGGGGAGTAACGAATCCGTTTCCGGCCAGGACGGGCTTGAGATGACCTGGCTTATGGCAGCCTGACAGCTGGGATTGGCTTCCATGGAACCCTGGATCCACCGAGGTAAGTGGATCTCTTGACTGTGGGGCCCATCCTGATGTATTTAGTTTAAATCCATGCTGTCCATCCGTTTTGACAGAACATTTTAGGCCATTATCCCAAAAAATTGAACAAGATCCAAATCTCAGGTGGACCACACCACATGAAACGGTGGTGATTGAATACCCACCGTTAAAAAAAATCTTGTGGGGCCACTTGAATGTTTATTGACGTCCAACCTGTTGATAAGGTCAGGGACCAGATAAATATCAGATTGATTCAAAATTTGTGGCCCACAAGAAGTTTTTTTTTGTCAATCACCAATGTTTCATGTGGTGTGGTCCACATGAGATTTGGATCTGCTTCATTTTTGGGATCACATCATAAAATATTTCTTTCAAAGACGGATGGACGGCATGGATGTAACAAACATGCATCACGGTGGGCCCCACAATCAGGGATCCACCACCCCCCAAGACGCAGTTCAACAGCCGGTCCAGCCCGACCATTGCCACCCCTGGCCAGAACTAGGAGCCTGCGTTGGAGGCTGAGAGGTGGGGACACGGCGGACTGGAAGTTTCTATAGTGGCTGGTACCCTCTTCAGTGTCCCCAGTTTTTCTGTAGCCTTGGCAAATTTGGGTTAAAGCCCCACCTTCAGTATTGTTCGTCATGTGGGTCCACCTTTGATTTCAACCTTCCATCATGTGGGTCCCACCTTTCATGTGGACCATCCATCAGCTGGAGACCACACTTTAACGTGGGCCATACATCATGTGATGCCTGCCTTTGATGTTAACCATCCATTATGTGGGCGACCTTGATGTGGACCATTTATCATGTGTGGCCCCACTTTCATCATGTGGGCCCACTTGAGGGAGATAGTAACGAGAAAAGAAGAAGGCAAGATGGGAGTTACTTAAAAAGTTTAGGGGCAAACTTTTCCCAAAATTAACCCAAAAATGCCTCTCTCTCTCTCTCTCTCTCTCTCTCTCTCTCTCTCTCTCTCTCTCTCTCTCTCTCTCTCTCTATATATATATATATATATATATATAATCATTCCCCAAAGAACTAAGAGGTAAATCTCTTATTTCTAAAAATTGAAATTGTACAATTAAACCATTGCCAAGTGGTCTACTTACCAAGAAAAAAGACTAATTTTTTAATTTTTTTTTTAAACAAGAAAATAAGCTTTTATTAGTAGAGATGCCAAAAGGCCGCTAAGCCATACTACATAGCGTATGCTACATGCGACATGGCATAGTTATTTAAAACAATGTTCTCTGACTCCTTTGATCCCCCCCGAGACCCACCATTGGGTGGGCCATAGTTGTAAAATTGCACCAATTATGACTTTTCTTCAAGTGGTCACTAATTATTCTTTGATTTGTTTCAGACAGTTTAAAAACTCAAAAACTCCGCTCAATATCTAGAAAGATAAGGTTGACTCGAACACTCGATTCAACTCAACTCGATATTTAATAATTAAATTAGGAATTTAATTCAACTAATAATAGATGCTGAAAAAGGAATGGTAATAGATTGGGTCCAATTATCATTCCATCTCTTTCAGACCTTCCATGGATTGTCCCAAAGCCCTCATTTTCTTTCTCATGTAAGAGATTGTTGTTCTTCTGCAAACAACTACAAGAAAGTGCAACTCTACAGATAAGTTTGAAGAAAAAGAAGCAATGTTTTACTAAAGAATTTTGGCCAATCTAAGGACTAGAACAAAGATGAAAGGGTTGGTTAATCTAGTCAGGCAAAACTCTGAAAGCCGAATGTATTGTAGGGTATTCAAGAAGGCATGAGCATATTCATTAACACCTCAAAGCAATTCAGCGGGACTAACGTACTGCTATTGGATTGCATGTTAACATTGGCAAATTTCAAGCAGTTGTAGGCACACAAAAGAATAGAGGAATTATATAAAACTCTGTCAATCTCAAAGCATTTCCATTTCTTTTGCACCATTCAGTTCCCTAGCAAGAATTTCCACAAACAATAGGAACTGAAGGTGGAACACTGAAACTGAATCAGTTATCTAATTCCCATCTCATATCCAAGGGTGTGTTTGGGTGCACAACAGAATTTGAATTGGGAAAATCCAAGTTCAAGCGAGAGAAAATAAGAGAACGTGAATGCAATTTGAGTCTAACCAATAACATGAATTCTTGGGAAGGTAACTACAATTTGGTGATTTCCAGTTTCTTGCTACAATTCAATTGGAAAGTGAATCCAAAAGCAGCCTAAATGATCAAAATGGCATATTGTCTACATGGAGTGATACTAATGCCATTGCAATCAACTCTACAATCCAAAGTGGGATGTACCGGAAGAACAGTCACTTGATGCAAGCTAGAAATGACAAAGTAATGTTGGCAAAATCCTCCAGAAAAATCTTAAACTTGCACCCCCACAAATAAATATATGAAGAGCATAAATGAGATTTATCAACCTTCACCAGTGGAAGAAGTGTATAAACCTTCACCAAAACTCAATGGCATTGGGTTCATTGGTCAAGAGTCAAGACTATCTATTAGAACGGCAACCATTAGATGGGCCACCGCCACAAGACCAGATACATTAGATGACCTGAAACAATGTCACCTAAATCAACAACCCCCCACATTTTTCATTTTGAATCATGCAATCTGCATTATGGGTCAGTTACAATCCGTATCACCATTTTTACCAACCCAAAATTACGGTTTAATTTCTTACTGTTCATTAAGTTGTATTTTCAATTTATATTTTGAATATAGATATTTATTGATTTATTCATTGATTTTAGTTCAATAGTATAACAGTAACACTACATATGCAAGATTTATGATAATAACATATACATCATTTCATATAACCACATTATGTAAATTTAGTAGCATGTACTGGAATGACCCACATCGTCCTACCCCGAGTATACCATGCAGGAGGAATTAGCTTACCATCTTCCAATTCCCATACCACGCATAGGAGTAACCTTGATCTGAGTTGTGCAAAACATATAATAATTCAAACGGTCAACACAATTTTAGGAAACATTACAGTTTTGGACCATCCAATCAATGGATCAGCCCGTGACCCTTATGGGTGGCGGACTCTACAAGAGGTAGTTGTCACGCCCCGAAATTCGGGTACCTAAATAAGGTATTTAGGATCCGAATCCCAAGGTGTGAATTATGATATGATGACATTTATTATATTCTAGCTGATTCAACCAATATTCAACATAATCTAAAAGGAAATACAACTGAATATTTATTAAACTCAACTCTTTGATAGTTGTTCACTTCTACATTGAAATTTAAATATAACCTAAACCTAATTAACAAAAGAAAACTGAATTGAATTAAAACTAAACAAATTTTCTAGAAAATAACATTAATAGTAGAGGCCCGCCTGCTCGTAGTATTCCAGCTCTTCACCTGTATATTTTATTTTAGTAGGATGAGCATAACAGCCCAGTAGGGTCATTTCTTACCCAAAATTTAATATGTTCAGGTAATATTACTTTTATAACAATGAAGGAAAAATAAAATACCGATAATGACATTTGACAACAGAATTGTAAAAAAAATGCGATGCATGTGATATTTCCATGAATACTTGTAACATTTAAATTATTTCTTACAACACCGTACCCAAGTGGATGGTCACGTTGCATTAACGCCCACGCACTGGTACCTCATGGTGATGGACCCATTTACACATTAGCTGGTCAGACTACTGCTCCAGTTGTACCTCTGACGTATGTCCACGTACACAAATGTACTCATACGCCGTACACAAAGGAGACTCCAATGGATCCAGTGGGTTCTAGGGTCTTTCACCCAAGGGACACAATTGCCCTACTTGCTGACTTTAGGGTCTCTCACCCAAGGGACACGATTGCCCTACTTGCTAATTTATACACATTTTTTTTTTTTTACAATTAATAATCAATAGATAAACATGAATAACATGAACAATTTCAATATCGACAAAATAATGATTAATAATTTAATCAATCCAATTTCTAAACTATAATGCAAGTTCTGAACAAGGTGCATAAATTTGTTAAAATATTAGATTCTACATGAGCTCCACCCTTGAGCAATAGATCTCACATTGAGTGGATGGGGCCTACTAAATTTCATAGTTATTTCATATTCTCGGCTCAAATTTTTGTTGGTCCACTATTAAAAGTTGGTTCATCAATTTGGAAGATCAAATTTGCCGTACAAGCATTTCATGATAGACGGTTGAGGACTCACCACCATATTAAGAATGACAGTAGACTATCATGATAGTGTTATTTAATAAGGATGTAGAGTGTGAAAATAAATCCATACAACAAACTGAGTATTGGTTTCACTCAAAATAATAATTTAAAAATGCAAGTATATGGTGAATCTTTACACTACAGAACCTAAAGGGTTATGACCATTTACACAATCCAAAGCTGTTGGTTCATTTCTAGAATCCATACAGCAACTCCAATGCCCCACCATTCAATTCTTCATAAAAAATGGGAAAGCTACTCGCGCAAGTAGGATTTGAATCCTACTCGTGTGTCACGTGCCACACGAGCCACGTGTGTGATATCTATTCCGTTCATTTGGGAGGTCATGTTTTCAATGTTCCTCTTACTGAAAATTTGGTAGTTAAACTAAATAGGTGGACCATACTTGTAAGTTGAATAAGGAACATTGTTAGCTTTCATTCATTCATAGTGCCCAAGAAAATAGACAGACCGTGCTTTTTTTATTTATTATATATATATATATATATATATATATATTACTTTATCTGGGCAAATTAAAGATGTGGATTACATAGTAGATTTCTCAGACTTACACACGTGTGCTATGTTCCGCATGTAGAGACGAGTAAGATTGTAGTCATACTGGCATATCTCGTACTAACAGAGTTCCATTAAAATAAAAAGATCTCCAGTACAACCGGTTGGAAACATTACGGTCCATCAAGTAAATAACTTCTAACTTTTAATATATGTAAAAAATCTAACTCATTTACTAGGTTTATTAAACAATTAAGATCACTTAAAAAAATACACTTACATTCACTCATTAAATGGATAATACTATTTATCAACAGTTATAAGTTATTTTCTAATTTTGAGGATATCCTGACTAGTATATAGGAATAATTTTTCATATAAGTGATCTTCATGTTGTTTAGATGTATTGGAATGGTTGGATTTTTTATGAACTTAGTATGTCATAAATCTATTGGTGGGTGGACCGTAACTTGTGGTCCAACTTGATGGACTTGAAACCTTCTCCATTAAAGTAGGTTCTCATGGTGCATCCTCTGACATCTCATGAGGAGTTATTTGGTACTCTGGCAGAGTATGACGATTGACACGCGTGCACTCAGAAATTGTAATTGTGGCACATGATAACACAAATACTTTTATAAATTAAATTATAGCTTTAGATAAATTGTTTATTTATTTATTTATTTATTTTTAAAAAAACTTATATCAGAGTTTAAATTAGTATGAATTGAAAGTTTAATTTAACATCGAGTTAGATTTTGATTTAAATAATTTAATAATCATCTAAATTAAATCATATAAAACACCTTAAATGCTTAAAATTTAGACTTATAACAATTTAATTTGACCAAAAAAAATTTTAAAACTTCTAAATCAGAATGCAAATTTAGTAAAATTATTTTTTATCTATTTATTATATATATATAATATGTATATTTTTAATTTAGAATAAATTTAATTAGTATTTATTCTAACCAACTAATTTAGATTAATTACTCTAACTCAGATTTATGGTATAAATCTTAACACTTAATTTCGGAAATACAAGATATTATGATCTAATCTACAAGTTAAGTAGATTCAGTAATTACAAAAATTCAGAAAAGCAGATATCATGTATAAATGAATTTGGAAATATTTATTAAAGTCATTATAAATAATTTCAGAAATATATAAAATCAGAAATTCATAGTGGAGGAGAATTACCCACATAATAATCACTACAATAATATTCCTATTAAAATGCTGGAATAATAAAAATAATAATTAACTGAAAATATTAAATTTCGAGATAAGATCACCTACCTCAAAGTTGATGATCCGGCCCCGCTCAAATCTCTCTCTTGATCTACTGGGTTCTCACTCTCCCTCTTTGATAAGATTGAAACTTTGCTAATATCTTTCCTTCCTTTTAATGGATGTGAGGAACGAGGCGGAAGAGTGGGGAATGTGAGAAGTTTTGTTTCGTGGGAGGTTTCGGCGGCCATTACCGCATAAAAAGGAAGGAAAATGGGGAAAACGGTTTAGTCGTGCGGAAGATATAAAATGTTATTTTTTTATTTTATTTTATTTTTTTTAAATATGGTGGGTCCCACTAATGATAATATAAATCTAATCCGTCCATCATCTCAGCCAAGCCAAGAGAAGATGTAAGGCCAAAAATGAGGCTGATCCAAAACTCAGGTGGGCCACGCATAAGTCGACGGTGGGGTTACTTCCCCTAAAAAAAATGGGTTGTTACATTCTACCCCCCTTAATAAAATTTCGTCCCCGAAATTTAACATACCTATCATATGAAGAGATGAAGGTACTTTTCTCGGATTTCATTCTCTCGCTCCCACAAAGCTTCTTCCTCTCCATGATGCCCCCACTGAACTTTCACGAGTGGTATCGATCTTTTTCGAAGTACTTGCTCCTTCCTGTCGAGGATGCGGATCGGTTGCTCTATGTATGAAACGTCCTCCCGAATTTCCAGCGGCTCCCAGTCAATAATATGTGATGCATCTCTCTCGTACTTCCGAAGCATAGATACATGAAATACGTCGTGAACACCAAAAAGTTGAGGAGGTAAGGCTAGTCTGTAGGCTACGAGGCCTACTATCTGCAAGATCTCGAATGGTCCAATGTAGCGTGGTGCCAATTTTCCTTTCTTTCCAAATCCCATAACTCATTTCATCGGGGATACCTTCAGGAACACATGATCTCCTATGGCGAACTCCAAGTTCTTTCGACGATTGTCGGCGTAGATCTTCTGGCGACTCTGAGCCGTACGTAGACGTTCTTTGATGACAGCAATCTTCTCGGATGTCTCTTGCACTAGTTCCGGTCTCAACAATGTTCTTTCACCCACTTCAGTCCAATAACTTGGGGATCTGCAGGGTCTTCCGTATAAAGCTTCGAATGGCGCCATGCCAATACTGGACTGGAAACTATTGTTGTAGGCGAATTTTACTAAATAGAGGTGGTCGTCCCAATTTCCCTTGAAGTCAAGAATGCAACTGCGAAGCATGTCTTCGAGGATTTGATTTACCCGCTCCGTTTGCCCGTCGATCTGCGGATGAAAAGCCGTGCTGTAGTTTAGCGCCGTTCCCAATGCCTTTTGAAGACTCATCAAAAAGCGTGATGTAAACCTGGGGTCTCGATCGGATACTATAGATACAGGAATGCCGTGAAGTCTAACGATCTCCTCGATATACTGCTTGCTTAAATCATCTAGGGATGAAGAAATGCGTATAGGAAGGAAGTGTGCTGACTTTGTTAACCTATCAACGATCACCCATATCGCATCATGATGACGGCTTGTTTTCGGTAGTCCGATAATAAAATCCATCGATATATGCTCCCATTTCCATTCTGTGACCTGTAACAGTTGTAAAAGTCTCGATGGCTTCTGATGCTCCACTTTAACCTGCTGACAAGGAAGACACCTTGCAATGTAGCTGGCTATCTCCCTCTTCATATTACTCCACCAATATTGACATCGTACATCACGGTACATCTTGATTCCTCCTGGGTGGATGGTGAATTTTGTGTAGTGCACCTCATTTAAAACTTCTTGCTTCAATTTAGATATGTCTGGAACGCATAACCTCCCTTGAAATCTGACCCCACCATCAGAGCTTATTCGCCACTCCGAGTCGTTCTTTCCCGCTTCTTCCGTTATTTTCTCTTGTAACCATGCATCATTCTTCTGTGCTTCTATTATTAGTCGCACCTAGAAAAGAAAATCCTAAATAACTACAGCCTAATATACGAATTAAAGAATAATCTAAATGGATAATTAAGAAATTACTTACCAGAGTGGGTTGCACCACTAAATTACTGATATAAGCCCGAGGTTCATCGATACGAAGTCTAACTTCAAAATCTTTAACTATATCAAGCATCTCCCATTCTTTAATCATTAAGCTCACCACCACATGCGTCTTCCCTTAACGCGTCGACTACGGCCACGACGTTCGCCTTACCTGGATGATAGCAGATGTCGAAATGATAATTCTTCAAGAATTCCATCCATCTCCTCTGCCGCATATTTAAGTCCTTTTGATCAAAAAGATACTTTAAGCTCTTGTGATCCGAATACAGTTCAAACTGCTCACCATAAAGATAATGCCTCCAAAATTTTAAGGCAAACACTACAGCTGCAAGCTCTAAGTCGTGAGTGGGATAATTCTGCTCATGAGGTTTTAACTGCCTTGACGCGAATGCTATTGCTTTACCACTTTGCATCAGCACGTATCCCAACCCTTGATAAGATGCATCAGTATATACCACAAATCTTTCCCCTTCTGCTGGTAAAGAAAGTACTGGGGCTTCCGTTAATCGCTTCTTCAATTCAAAGAAAGCCTGCTCGCAATTTTCATTCCATTTAAAAGAAATGCCCTTCTTGGTCAAGTTAGTCAACGGCCTTGCTAATTTGGAGAATCCCTCAATGAACCTTTTATAATAACCAGCTAATCCGAGAAAACTACGCACTTCTGTCACATTGGTGGGCTGCTCCCAATTTAACACTGCTTCGACTTTCGATGGATCTACCGACACTCCTTTTTCCGATACTACGTGCCCTAAAAACTTTACTTCATTCTTCCAAAAGTCACATTTTGAAGCTTTGGCATACAACTGATTGTCCTTTAGGGTCTGAAGAGCTATTCGAAGGTATTCAGCATGATCTTCTTGCGTCTTGGAGTAAATTAAAATATCATCTATGAACACTATCACGAATCGGTCCAAATACGGTTTGAAGACCCTGTTCATGAGATCCATAAATACTGCTGGAGCATTCGTTAGTCCGAAGGGCATCACTAGAAATTCATAATGGCCGTACCAAGTCCTAAAGGCAGTTTTGGATACATCTTCATCTCTAATCCTCAACTGATGATGTCCAAAACGTAGGTCTATCTTTGAAAAATATTTAGTTCCCTTCAACTGATCGAATAAATCATTTATCCTCGGCAGCGGGTACTTGTTCTTGATAGTCGCCTTATTAAGTTGACGGTAATTGATGCATAGCCTCAAAGAACCATCCTTCTTTCTTACAAATAATACCGGTGCACCCCACGGCGACGTACTAACCCTAATGAATCCTTGGTCTTGGAGCTGCTGAAGTTGCTCCCTTAATTCTCTCAAATCAACAGGTGCCATACGGTATGGTGATCTGGAGATTGGTGCAGTCCCAGGTACCAAATCGATTGTGAAATCCACATCTCTCTTTGGCGGTAATCCAGGGATATCTTGAAATATTCTGGAAATTCATTAACAATCGAAATTTGTTCCACTCCTTGAGGTTCAACTTCTGAGATGACTGACAAACTAATCGGTGCTCCCTTCCTTCGCGTCCCATGGAATTTTAACGGTGCTCGCCCATCGATATTTAATATGACCATCTTCTTAAAACAATCGATTTTTGCCCGATATAAAGATAACAAATCCATCCCCAGTATAATATCGTATTCTCGCATCGGCATAACTATGAGATTAGCTGGTAAATTTACGTTCTCGATCATGATCGGACAGGATTTACAAATCTGACTTAGGTCCACTGAATTACCAAGGGGGTTTGCTACTATTAACTTTTTATCTAAGGGAGTAGGAGATAACCCAATCGAGCATAAAAGGCAGTAAGAAATAAATGAATGCGATGCTCCAGAGTCAAATAACGCTCTAGCTAAGGATGAATAAATGACGATGGTACCTTCGACTATTTCGCTGCTAGCCTCAATGTCAGGTTGAATAATATCATCTGTTGGCGGTGCTGAATCCTCATATAAGGGTGCGGCATTATCATAAGTCTGGGTTGCTCCATCCTCAAACTGTGCTGAAACATCATAACTTTGAATTAAGCCCTCGTATTATTGTGCCAAGTTATCGTACGGCTGCACTGTGTCATCTCATGACTGTACTAGGGCGTAGACTCGGCCTTGAGCTTGTGGTCGTGATGCCTGAACTCCCTGCCTCGACTGCTGGTATTGCTGAGGTTTAACCTGTGGCGGCAGCTGCTGAGGTGGTCTCTGATATACCGATGAAGGTCCTTGCTGTGGTGGCCTCGAGTATGACTGTAGCGGCCTCTGTGGATATGGCTGAGGTGGTCTCGAGGAAGGCTGTGATGCGGAAGGATGTAGTGGAGGTCGTTGTGACATAGACGGTGACGCCTGTTGCTGGGGAGGCCTGAAAGACTGATGTGAAGGTCCTGACCTTTGTGGATATTGAGTGCGTTGGGGTCTGGAACAAAAACGAGAAGTGTGGCCCTCGAGTCCACAATTATAGCAAAATCTAGAAAATCGTGGTGCAGGAAGTGTTGTCGTCGGTCTGGTCATCGATGTCGATGTTGTTCTCTGTCTTTTAGCTGCATCATGCTGGACCATAGATATATGTGTAGCAATTCTAGCACCACTCTTTACGTCCTTCCTTTGATCATGATTCTTCCAATATTCGTTGATGTCTTTCTCCACTGCTAGGGCACGCTCCAACACTTCGGCATAGATCTTCTGTACGAAAGGGGCTAATCGGCTATGAATAGATGTTCTTAGACCCTCCTCAAATTTGTGCCTTACGGGTTTCATCAGACACCAGAAAAGTTACAAATCGCGATAGCTCCGTAAACTTAGCATCATACTGGCGCACCGTCATATCACCCTGCTCCAATTTCATAAATTCTCCTGCCTTTTGATTTTTCACATACAAGGGAAAGTATTTATCATCAAACTTCTCACAAAACTGGTCCCAGGTCCAGACTTCAACACTCGGGTTCATCCTAACAACTGAGTCCCACCAATGATCCGCCTCCCCTTCTAGCATGTAAATAACAAATTCTGCTTTCTGGTATTCATCACACTTCATAACTGTGAGTATCTTATCAATCTGTTTCTTCCACACCTCGGCCTCAGATAGGTCAGGCCCACCCTTAAATATAGGCGGTCTCTGTCTTTTGAACATTTCCAATAAAGTTCTTATTCCTCCGTTAGCTACGTGAACAGTTTGGGTTTGACCTTGCGCTTAAGTTTGTCCTTCTGCTTGAGTCTGTCTTATCTAATAGCCCACAAGAGTCGTAAGATCATTTATGGCCCTAAGAATTCCACCCATAAGTGACCCGTTTTCAGTGGTATCGGGACCAGGAGCTCCTGATGTGGCTCCGACGTCTATGTTTTGATTCGCCATAATCTATGATTAATTTAAACATGTAAGCTTACTGTATAATAACCAAGGTAGGTTGTAATAACTAAATTGAATTCTAAGTATCATTAATGGAGTACATACTATTTAAGGTCTATAAGAGCATGAAGAATTTATTGGATTGCAAGAATATTTGATGATCTAAAAGAATAATATATGGAGATTAAGAGAATTCAGGAAGTGACATGTATCAAAGTTGTAGTGTAGAAAATTCAGATTCTTAGGATACTATTCCCGCTAATGTTTCTGATACTTATAAGTATTAGATTGATCTAAAATTTTTTATGAGGATACATATAAGAGTCTAATATAATTCTGTAAAATTTCAGTCTAATATAAAGTCTAAAAAAATTTCTAAAATTCGGATAATTAGGTCTGTCCAGAAACAAACGATTTCTGACTAGTATACATATAACTTAATATTGATAAATGATAAACCTATATTTACATTTTTGAATTATTTTTTACTGAAACTAAACTTGTTAACCTACGATTGGGATTTTGAATCAACTTAAAAGGAATTTTAATTAATTAGTTATGAATTTTACAACTTAAGTATTTTCTGCTTACTATTGCTGTCCAATTTAGTGTAGTATGCTAAAAATTCCTAAAAATTCTTTAAAGTCCAGATTTTGATTATTAGTTCAATGTCAAGTCTAAATAAGATTATATATGATGTCAACATAATACAATGATCCCTAAATTTATATTTCTATTTTACCTATCATAAAAGTAAAGAGATTTACGTTTGATTCACTAATTCTAAAGACAACCCTAGGTCCACAATTTTTAATCTAACCTGGCTCTGATACCAAACTGTCACACCTTGGGATTCGGGTCCTGAATACCTTACTTAGGTACCCGAATTTCGGGGCGTGACAGTAGTTGTTTTAATGAATGATCCAAATCAAAGAGCGCCTTCTTTACATAGTAAACCCAATGGTGAAGGATATCGAAAGCCAAACATAAACATAAGGGGGCGTTTGGTTGCACCAAATATCATGACATGTCATGATAAATCAGTCATATTTGATGCAGAAAATTTCACAGAATTTGGTGCAACCAAACACACCCTAAATAAAAAGTTGAAATTTCCGTTCCAAAACAAGCAAAATGCAATAGAGCGAAAATCTTAAACAGCGGAAATAATGCAATTTCACAAACAAAACATTACAAGTGCCGAACCTTACACTCTTCTCCATCCTTGATATCCAGTTCCTTTGATTTGATCATGGCCTCATAAACCTTCAATATCTCCGGAACCTTTGCCTGGTGCTTCATCACATACTTTTCCAAGAACTGCTTCCGGCTCATATTATAACTCCACGCTAACTTCTTCTTATCATTACTAATTAGACCCTTTGACTCCAAAACCTGCAGAAACCTATACCTGGGCATGATTCTTTTCTCCATGCTAAGCAAGAGAAGGACCGAATAGCTCGAAATGTAAGAAGCACTCCAACCTAACTCCTTGACAAAGAAATCTATCCCCTTCCTAATCTTCTCCTCAGATATCATAATACAGATTGGGTGCTTCCGGAAGGCAAACAATATCTCCTCATCTGACCACCCCAAGCTCCTATACACCTCGAATTTCATGTCCCACATCGAACGGCTTAGACATACCATCACACGGACCGCCTCCACGAACTGGTATGTTGATGGATTGAACCCCATTTCTTTAACCATCTTCACCTTCTCATTAAACCGATCAGGGTTTAGCAACAACGCCCTTGGTTGTTTCGCAAGACATCTCGAAATGTGACAATTCAGGATGCCGTAGTTCTTCAATACGGCCACATTGCTCACCAATTTATGGAGATTAAATTTCAACTTGGACCGCTTGAGCAATTCAATCACAAATCTGTCAGTGCCCAAATAACTGCGGATGAAATCAAACACCGGTTTTATACACTTTTCGAGGCTGGGGGCTAAGATGTGAGGATTTGAAACAATGAGCGCCACGACATCGGATTCGGAGAGACCCTTGTCTTTGAAGAATTGAATCTTGGGCCTTAAGATGGACTCGGGGGCTGCAGAGAGGAGTTTTGGATATGCGGCGATGATGGATTTGATATGAGATTCTGAGAATCCATGAGATTTGAAGAAGGTGAAGACAGAATCTGCGTTCTTGGGGGTGTGTTTTAGCATTTTGGAGACTGTTAGAGCCTTTTCTGGTGAGAGCCCACATGAGTTTTTGAGGTATTGTAGGAAAGAAGAAGGTGGGTTTGTTTGGGAATGGGATTTTAGAAATGGGTTTTGTAGGGATTGGATTTGGAGTGTTTGGATGTTGATTTGGAGGAGCCTTCTGTAATGAAGGAAATGGAACATCCTCTTCTTTCTTTTTTCCTTTCTTTTTTCTTTGAAAAAAAAAGGAAATGGAAAATAAAGGGCTGAGATGAAAACTTACAAATTTTGATTTTGATTTTGATTTTTTCCCTAATGAGTGAATAGCAGAGATGAAGAATCCCTGTGGTTGCAGCTTGTGCGCGAGCTTCTCTGACCTCTCTGACCTCTCATAAAGAAGTCGAAGGAAATACAAAACCAGTATAGTTATTTGATACTCTGTCTTCGTCTGACGCTTCATACGCAGTTACTTGGAAATTGTACACGAGGCATCATAGTACCACTGTATTCATCTCACTTATAATCTCAAATATCAGATTCGGCTGAACCATACTAATCTCTGCTTCATGGGCACTCTGGATTTTTAGATAAGGCCATACTCAATTTCAACCGAGTTAGGGCTGACCCGACCCGGTCCAGTTTCGGGTCGAGTCCACTCGACTCGGAATGAGTTCATATTGGACGAAGTCTACTCGGTTCGGGTCGAACCGGGTCTAAACGAGTCAGCGGAGTCGAGTCATCCCTTGCCCACAGCTCTACTAGGGAGTAGTACCCAATCCGTGTCCCATTTGGACAACCAAACAAGAGTAATCTCAACGGTTACTTTGAATTACTTGTCTGCCACGTATGCAAATTTCTAGTGATTTCTAACTGCATGTGTATCATCGATCACACTACCAGAGTATCAAAGTATTTCACACGTGGCCCCTTTGAAAAATATACATGAATTTCAATTCTGAAAAGTGGGGCCATGGCTCTAATCTGGAGGGTCATTATAATGTTGAACAATATACAGATTAGAATATCTCAGCCGTTAATTATTAGGATGCATTTTCAGCTTAATGCAACGGTAGCTCTGTGCTTTTCAATCGTCTATCTTAAGGCTACAGATTGAAAGCTTAAGAATGCATTTACGAGGATATTTTCATCCATCGTCCATACACTTGGATACAACAAATGAATGGTATGGATTATTGAGAAATTGGTTCATTTGTTAGAAGAGGAATCACGCGTGTACAATGTGCAAGTACGTGGATAGATCTATGAATTGTGATAGCCCATCAGCCCAGTAGACCCGTCCGGCCCATCTCTGACTTTGGACCGAGCTAGGCTGGGCTGGCATTTCAGGCCCGGAAAAGAGGACGCGGATTTGGTGTGACCCGATCCAGCCAGGTTGGTGCGGCACTGGCCGTAGGGCCCACCTCAATATGTGTTTTGTTATCCATGCCGTCCATCAATTTTTCCACCTCATTTTAAGGCATGATCCCAAAAATGAAGCAAATACAAATATCAGGTGGACCACGCAGTAGGGATTGAATTCCCACCATTAAAAACTTCTTGGGGGCCACATGCTTGCTCTTTTTAATGGTGGACATTCAATGACCACTGTTTCCTGTGGTGTGGTCCACCTGAGATTTGTATCCGCTTCATTTTTGGAACTCTGACCTAAAATTAGCTGGCAAAATGGGTAGACAAATGTGGATATACAACATATACATTAAGGTGGGCCCCATGGTGGGGCTTGAGTGAATTCATTGGTTGATAGTTTGGCCATGCTTAGAGGTGGATCCCACCCTGAGTGGGCCATGCGGAAAATAAGAGTCGTCTAAAAAAGATCCTGTCCACTGGATCTTTGGACGGATACAATGGCATAAGGCTCATGCAATTCATAATAAAACAAAATGATTATAAGAAACAATAAATAGGAAATGATCACGCCTCCGAACGTTAGAGTTGTGTGGGGCCTACCATGATGCTTATGTGGAATCCAAACCGTGAATCTGGTGAGACTCCCCAAGTTCACCGTACATGCCAAGAATCATCCCAATCCAAAACTCAGGTGCAACACGCCACATGCAGCAATGTACAATCTGACCTTAAAAAAGTTATATATATTTACTTGCTGTGGCCCACCTAAGTTTTGGACTGGCTTTTGGGTCCCTTCATCTTGCTAGGACGCACCTGATGAATGGATTGGATTAGATATGAACAGCACAGTAAACCCCACATTCTATCTGAAAGTTTCCTTAGGGGTGGCCCACTTGAGTTATGAGCAGGCTGGTTACAACCGTTTGATCAATGGATGTGTTGAAGAGCACTCGCACATCTTGTTGGCCTCACACAGTTTGAATGAACGGTAATTACAACCGTTTGATCAACGTTATTTAGTACGGACGATCAGGATCATCTTTTCAAAAATAGGTACAATCAACAATTTGATCCATCTATTTCTTAGGATCATCATGGAGTGCTTTTGTTAGGCAGTAGTAACCATCCATCAATGGTTTTGAAAAAGGATGGATACAAAAAAAGGGGGACAAATAAAGGAGGGATTGGATCATCCTATCAGTGCAATTTTTACATGGTAATGCATGAAATGTGTTATGAACCTAATGGAAGGTTCAGATCGATCCGATTGGATTGTCCATGAGAACCAACACATCTAGGAGCACCACAAGTTATAAGTGCTCAGAAAGCACTAGAGCATTTCGTCCAACTCGTTGGACCATTAGTACCAGTCCACCCAGTGGATAACTTACAACCTTTCAAGGTTGGCCACATCACAAGGATCTTGTTGGGCAAAACTCCTCCAAATACCAGCTTATATAGACTATCCAAGAAGGCATGTTTATATTAATTAATTCTTCAAGGTAGCAATATATAAAGACCAAGTATTCCGTAACGGCAACGGTGGCCATAATAGTCGCCATCATTATCTTTACAATATGGGTCATAACAGCTGTTACGGTACCCATGATAGCTATCAGGGTCTCTTTTTTTTAGTGAAAAAAAGAACCCCAAAAAACTTGTATCTACCCCATGATGTTGAAAAAAAAACAAAAAACAAAAAATTTGTGTGTGATGTACTAGACCATTACAAGGCTCTTACGGCTTTCACAGGAGGTGTAACGGCCGTTAACGGCGGTTACATGTCTTTTTTTCATAATGGCTATTATGACCATTTTTTTCATAAAACCCCATACTGCTAACCGTTGCTATCATTACCTTCACAACACATCACATCTAGGCCTTTACAGCCTCATAATGGCCTTTATGGGCACACCTTGATCAGGACTGTTTTTTTTTTTTTTTTTTTTATTAAATAATAATAAATAAATAAATAAATAATCATAGCAGCCATTACTGGGTCGTAAAAGCCCTCATGTAGAAGTAAGGGTGGCAACCGTTACATGTTACAGGGTCATAACCACTGTAACAGTCATTATGAAAAACTGACCTGTAACAACCGTTACAGCCCCTATAATGATCCATTACGAGGCCATATACAGGTTTTCAGATTTTTTCAATAATTAGAAAAAAAAAAAGACTGTAACAGCTGTTATGGGAGCCATGATGGCCGTTACAACCCGTATCATAAAGGTAATGGTGATAGCCATTACGGCCACCATCGCCATTACAGAATACCTTACTTTGGACTAACCAAAGTTCAATACTGTTACGGGATTACATGTTAACAGTGGCAAATTTCAAGCAGTAATTAACAAACAAGAGGAGAGATGTTACATTACAAAAGCTAGAACTCTCTCAATCTCAAAATATCACCATCTCTTTTAGCATCTTTTGGGTATCTAGCAAGAGCTTCCACATCCGACAGGAACCGACAATGGAACTGAATCACTTATCTAATTCACATCACATATCTAAGGATGCACAAATGAATTGAAAAGGGAACGTTCGAGTTCAAGCAAGAGGAAATAACCATAGTTCAAAAGGGCAAAAACTCGACTCAATGTCCAGCCAGGTCAGGTCGACTCAACTCGACTTAAATTAATAATAACATTTAAGTTATAATAGCTATTTAATAGGTTGTGAATGTAAAAATTCACATACTTGGTCAAAGATGAAACACAAGGGTTGTTTGGCAGAAGCAGTTACCTCACATTTTGCCCTTTACATTTTATGCTGAGAAGGAATCACCCAGCGAGGGACTATCGAATGTGAGCTCGCCAGCCAGTTTCATGGTGATTCAGCTTGAAATCTCATTGAGTTGACTCTGCTGCGTTTCAAGTTGAGTCACAGAGTTTTAGAACTGGGGAAATAACAAAACTATATGAGGCCCCACGAATTGCAATTGCAATTCCAACTCTAGCCCAACAATATTAATTTCTAAGCAATGCGGTCATTTCCAGTTTATTGCACTCCTTGTTGTAAGTCAATTCAATCGTGCATCCAAACGCAGCCAAAATCATCAAATTGGCATCTATCTATATAGATTCATACCAGTGGCATGCCGATTGAGTCTAGAATCCACAGTGGGGTGTATTGGATGAACAGTGTATATTACCGTGTGTTTGAGGCATAAGATGTGAGCAACAATGGCAAGTAATGGTGGCAAAGTCTGTAAGAAAAAATCTTAAACATTCAGTCCCATAAGTAAAACCAAGAAGGCATAAAAGGGCTTTATTAACCTTCAACAAAAATCATCAGCTATGGGATGATTTAACCAATACCAAAATCGATATCCTTAACTTCTCTGCTCTAAATCATGTGATCCAGATTTTTGGTCATTTATGATATGGATCACTAGTTCTAATGACCTGAACTTATGATTTACAATTTCATTGTTCTTTAATTTGTATTTTAGAGTTGTATTTTGAAAGAGTTTATATTTTGAATGTTCTTTAAGTTTGTATTTTAAATTTATTGAACATAGGAATGGAGAAATATAGGGAGAGGAGGAAGGGTCTCCACATGGCCTTCGTTGGTTTGGACAAAGTATACAATAATACGGTCCCCAGAGAGCAATGTGGTCAAATGGCATAAGCAATCCCGTGCGATTGCTTATGCCTAATCGCTTGCGATCGCACAATCGCATAAGCGATCACACAACTTCTTTCCTTCTTTTTTCTTTTATTTTTTTCTATTATATATATATATATATATATATATATATATATATATATATATATATATATATATATATATATAGGAAAAGCAGCTCACTGCGAACCGGTTCGTGCGTAATACGTACTGAACTTTTTGAGAACCCATCATAAGTGATGAATCTCGCAAATCTGAACCGTTCACATGAAGCAGAACCTCATGAAACCCCATAGTATGAATTTTACTTTGATCTGAAACTTTGGTGGACCGTGAAAATGTAAACAGTTTCTTTACTTGATTTGAATTTCTCTTTGCTATGGACGGTATGGATAAAAGTTTTAAATAAAAGTAAAACTTGGTCCAGGGGGGTTTCACTAGGTGCTGCTTCACATGAACGGTTCAGATTTGCAAGATTCATCACTTATGATGGGTTGTCAAAAAAGTCCGTATGTACTACGTACGAACTGGTTCGCAGGTGAGCGCTTCTCTATATATATATTGGAAAAAATGGAAAGTATGCAATCACTTTATGTGATATGTGATCGCATACTATCCATATGGCATATGCGACCATCGCATATGCCATATGGATGGCATTATGTGATTATGCGATCACTTCTGACGACATTGCTAGAGAGTTAATTTGGTGGGTGTTGGGCAAAGGAGCCTCGGATGATATATTGACATTGTCATAGATATGTACAGGAGAGCAGTAACAAATGCAATGACACTAGTGGAAAGATAAGTGAGCTCATAACTTTTGTAAGCTTACACTAGGGTCAGCATTGAACTCGTACTTTTTTTGCATTGGTCATGGACGAGTTAAATGAGGCATTCATAGGAAAAGATCCCATGGTGTATGTTGTTTGTCGATGACAGTTGATTGGCAAGATAAGGGAGGGTGTAAACACAAAGCTAGATTTATGGAAGGCTGCTTTAGAATCTAAAGGATTTAAAATTAGTTGGACAAAGTATAGGGATTGCCATGTGATAATAATAGGATAGAAAACAAGTAATAATTACAATTGTTGATCAAGAAGTTTTCCAAAATGAACACTTTCAATACCTTGATCAATAATTCATGAGAGTGGAGAGATTGAAAAGGATGTTGCCCATAGAATTCAAGCTGGGTGGAAGAAATGGAGATATGCCTCTAGAGATTTATAGGACAGAATGTTAGGCAATTAAAGGACAACATGTTCATAGGATGTGTAGCTGAAATGGAGATATTGAGATGGATGGATGGCAAGATGAGGAAAGATAAAATTAAAAATGAATGCATTTCAGGGAACTTAGGAGTAGTACCAATAGCTAATGTGATGACGGAAAGTATACTTAGATGGTTTGGTCATGTGCAACAGAGACGAAAAACCGCACCAATTAGGAGTAAGATGGTATAAGTTGAAGGCTCTAAAAGGGCTAGGGGAATGCCCAAAAGGATGTGGGTGGCGGTAGTAAGAAAAGACTAGATGACCTATGGTCTAACTGAAGTTCTGACCCTCAATAGAGTGGAAGGCGGAATAGAATTCATGTAGCCGATCCCAATTAATTGGGATAAGGCTTAGATGAGTGACAATGATGATGATTTTGAATACAAACATTTATTCTTTGATTTTTATAATAGGCACAAATGATATTTGCATGCCATATTTATAATAATAACATACATGATTTCATATGTAAATTACAATTTTTTTAATGACGATATAAATTACGATGTCAGTTTTGGAAATATAACAATACTAATTATACTTAGTAGCATGTAGTGGAACAACCCACATGATCAAAGCCGAGTGCACCATGTATTGGAGGAAGTATTGTATCATGTTGCTGGTCCTGTACTATGTACTGAAGCAACCCATGATCAAGGTAAACCTGATCTGAGTTGTGAAAATGTCAATTATCCAGATGGTCAATACAATTTTAGGCCTGATTACAGTTTTTGACTGTCCAATAAATGGGCCATCAAATGAATGTGGTTTCTGGGTCGTAGCCTCTCTGAAAGGTGGTCGTTCTAATGGATGATCCACATCAAAGAGCACCTTCTTTACCCACTAAACCCAGAGGTGAAGGTTAACAAAACCTTAACTTGAGCGCAAATAAAAAGTTGAAATTTCGATTCCTAAACAAGTATATTGCAATAGAGCCAAAATCTTCAAGAGCAAAAATGATGCAATTCACAAACAAAACACTACAACTGCCATACCTCATGAAAAACTTCAGTTGAGTGCACACACATGTTCGACAAATTGCCCTGGAGATAAGGGAGACGCCATTAGGCTATGGATTGCTGGCGACAAATCAGATTATTGATGAACAGGAGTAACACATTTTGATGAAATTTTTTTCTCGTGTTTTCTTGCTTCCAAAGGCCGGTACATATTGCTATCTAACATTTGGATTTTGCAGATCACACCAAGAGAAACCACCCTCATATTTTGACGATTTCATTTCAAATTTTCACATTTTATCCTTATCTTGTGTGACAATATTGCAATGTGGAGGAACAACCAGGAGACTATCCAAAGGTCACACTGGTCACACGCATACACACACGTACCAACACCTCACACTCTCATCCATCCATGATATTGAGTCCCTTTGACCCGATCATTCCCTCATAAATCTCCAATATCTCTGGAACCTCTCTCCGGTATTTCATCACGTACTTCTCCATGAACTGCTTCTCACCTATTATAAAACTCCCTGCTAACTTCTTATTCTTACTAATCAGGCCCTTCATTGCCAAAAACTGCAGAAGCCTATGCCTGGGCAGGACCCTCTTCTCCAAGTTAAGGAAGAGAAGGTTTGAGTAGCCTGCAATGTAAGGACTCCAATCCAACTCCTTCATGAAGAAATCCAACCCCCTCCTAATCTTCTCCTCCGATAGCATAATGCAGATCGGGTGCTTACGGAAAGCTGACAATATCTCCTTATCTGACCACCCGAAACTCCTATAGACCTTGAATTTCATGTCCCACACTGGATGGCTCAGATTCACAATCACACGGACCGCTTCCAGGAACAAATGGTTTGATGAATTGAACCCCATTTCCTGAACCATCTTCACAGCCTCATTGAACCGAGCAGAGTTTGCAGTAAACATTGTCGGTTGTTTCGAGAGCAATTTCAAAATGTGATGATTTGGGATGCCGCAGTTCCACAAAATTGTCAAATTGGGGACCATTTTGTCCAGATTAAATCCGAACCACCACGACCGCTTAAGTGAATGAATCACGGCTCCGTCGGCACCCAAAAGGCTGTGGAGGAAATTGAAGAATGGTTTTAAATGCTTTTCGAGGCTGGTGGTCAAGATGTTGGGTTTTGCAACGATGAGGCCCACCACATCAGATTCAGAAAGGCCCTTCTCTTTGAAGAATTTGATCCTGGGCCTTAAGTTGGACTCGGGCATGGCCGAGAGAAGTTGTGGTATTCTATTGATGATGGATTTGACGTGGGTTTTTGAGAATCCCTGTTATTTGAGGAATGTGAGGACAGCATCTGGGTTTTTCGGGGTCTTATGTTTGAGACATTTGGAGGCTGTTAGAGCCTCTTCTGGAGAGAACCCAAGTGATTTTTGGAGGTATTGCAAGAGAGAAGAAGGTGGGTTTGTTTGGCAATAGGATTTTAGAAAGGGGTTTTGTAGGGATTGGACTTGGAGTGTTTGTATGTTGATTTGGAGGTTTTTTTTTTTTTTTTTTGTAATAAAGGAAATTGAACATTTTCTTCTTCTTCTTCTTCTTCTTTTTTACTTGAGAAAAAAAAAAAAAAAAAAAAACGGAATGGGAAATTGAGTGCTTAGATGAAAACTTACAAGTTTTGATTTTCTTTTTTGTACTGAATGAGTGGTAGCGATGAAGAATCCCTGTGGCTGCAGCTTCTACAAGAGCTTCGTCGAGCTCTGACCTCTCAGAGCTCTCAAGGAAAAAAGCTGAAGCAAAAGGAGAGTTATTTGATACTCTGGCTGCTTACGATGATACGCCGGCACTTAGAAATTGTAACTCAAAATAAGCCGACTAAAATGTAGAGGCCACCGTTTTGGTAAGTTACAGTCTTAAGATTTGTTGAACTATCCTGGGTACCGACATTCATACTAGCCAGTGCTCTGTGGGCCCCACCATGATTAATGTGTTTCATCCATGCCATCTATCCATTTTTCCAGTTCATTTTAATTCATCAGCCCAAAAGCCAGGCAGACCCAAATCTCAGGTGGACCACACCACGGAACAGTAGTGATTGATCGCCGACCATTAAAAACTACCTGAGAGTTTTTTTTAATAAGCTGATGTTTGTTTTTCCCCTTCATCCTTGTCTATGTGACCTAATCAACAGGTTGGATGGCAAATAAACATTACAGTGGGCCCATGAGGAGAGTGGCTTGGATTCCATATGTACATCACAGGTGGGCCCCCCACAGCTTGAACATTTACCGAAACATGCCTTTTGCGATGGTGGTCCCCTCTCAAAAAAAAATTGAAAAAAAAAAAACTCAATTGGGGTCCAAGCTTCGGTCATGGCCCACATAATACGGTTTCAAACTGATTTTGTGGGGCCCACCATGATTTCTTGCTAAAATCTACTTCAACCATTCAAAAGGATAATTAATTTCAAGACATGGCCAACAAAAAAAAAAAAAAAAAGTCAACTATGCTAGAGAAAAAAAAAAACAAAAAAGAAGCTCAGAAAGGAACGCCATCATCATCTCCATTTGGGGGCCACATAGGACTCGGATCAAGATGAAATCAACATCTTATGAGATCTCAGGATGCCATAAATGAAATGAACTGATCAGATCTCATATGGAGTGAACCCGATCCTCATTTAATGAGACCCGCTCTCTCTTTCTTTTTTCAAATGGCTTTTCAACTTCCAAAACAAGCTATCACATACGTTCCAGCAGCTAACAGAAGGGCCTTTTTGTTATCAAAAATATATATATATATATAGTTACAGGAACTGAGGCCAAAACCTTAATTTTGTCAGAATTTAGGGCCATTGTATAAATAAAACCCTAAGTAACATTAAGTATCGTAGTTTAGTCTAAACCATTGGACACGCACTGGATAACTTCCAACCTTTTGAGCTTGTGCCACATCCAATCTACCCCAATAGGCTGGCCTCATCACAAGGATCACCATGTGCAGAAATCAGACATATCCACCCATCAAGTGGACCACACTTGTATTATGCTATTTATCAATAGCTAGATGCTGTTTTCTATGGTGAGTCCCTTTGATGGAGATATCATAAGCCTAGATGCCCAATCTGACCATCCATATTTAACAGCACAGTTTGCACTAAATGCTCCGGTCTGCAAAATGCATTTAGTGCAAACTGAGCTGTTCTTCTGCAAACAACTTCATGAAAATGGGGCCTTTTCTTTTTCTTTTTCTTTTTTTTTAAAAAAAATTTGAATAAAAGGTCATATACATTTAAAAACTGTTAAGAGTAACAAGAAAATGCAGATCTACACACAAGTTTGGAGAAAAATAAAGAAAGAAAAGAAGATCTACAAACAAGTGAGGTTTTATTTAAAGAAGTTTGGCCAACTTAACAGCTATAACAGAGATGGAAGGATTGTTTAGTGCATCTTGTCAGGCAGAACTCCTCCACATACCAGCATGTATAGACTATGGAAGAAAATGTAGATCTACACAGCGAATACATCTAGACTATGTTTCACAAGAAAAAAAAAAGCAGTATGTCTAGACCATGGTGTGTTGTAGCAGCCATTACTTGCCCATAAAGACCATTACGTAAAGGTAATGGTGGCAACCGTTACATACTATGGGGTTGTAACCACTGTAATGACTGTTACAAAAAAAGTGACCCCGGCATGCTGTTACAGCCCCCGTTACGCCCCTCGTAAAGGCCATAATGGCCCCGTAACGGTCCATTACGAGGCCGATACAGGTTTTTTGAGTTTTTTTCAAGGAAAAAGAAAAGACTGTAACAGTGGTTACAGGAGCAATAACAGCTGTTATAGCCCGTATCCTAAAGGTAATGGTAGCCACCGCCATTACGGCCAATACAGGTTTTGAGTTTTTTTCAAGGAAAAAGAAAAGACTGTAACAGCGGTTACAGGAGCAATAACAGCTGTTATAGCCCATATCGTAAAGGTAATGGTAGCCACCACCATAACGGCTACCATTACCATTACGGATACCTTGCTCTAGACGAAGTTCAATACTACTACTGGATTACATGTTAATGTTGGCAAATTTCAAGCAGTAATTGGCAAACAAAAGAAGAGAGAAATTGTATAACAAATTTCAATCTCAAAATATCACTCTCTTTTAACACTTTTCGGGTATCTAGCAAGGGCTTCCATGTACGCCGAGAGTGGAACTGAATCACTTATCTAATTCCCATCTCATGTCTAAGTATGCACAAATGAATCAAAATGGGAATGTTCAAGTTCAAGCAAGAGGAAATAACCATAGTTCAAAAATGCGAAAACTCAACCCAATGTCCAGCTGGGTCAGGTCAACTCGACTCAACTTGAAATTTACTGATTAAATTAATAAAAACATTTGAGTTATAATAGCTATTAATAGGTTGTGAATACAAAAATTGACATACATATTCAAAGATGAAGTGCATGGGTTGTTGGCAGGAGAAGTTGAGCTCACATTCCATCGTCCACTTTTTATGCTGAAAAGCACTCACCCAGCGAAGGATTATCGGGTGCGAGCTCACCAGTGAGTTTCATAGTGACTCGGCTTGAAAGCTCATTGAGTTGACTTGAGTTGACTGGGCTGCATTTCAAGTTGAGTCACTGAGTTTTAAAACTATGTAACAAAACAATAATGAGGCCCCATAAATTGCAGTTACATTAATTGCGATTGCAATTTAGAGTCTATCCCAACAAGATTAATTTGTAAGAATGGGGTCATTTACAGTTTATCAAACTCCTTGTTGCAATTCAATTTTAATAGCGCATCCAAACACAGCCTAAATTATCAAAGTGGCATCTATCTATATAGAATCATACTAGTGGCAGGGCGATTAACTCTAGAATCCACAGTGGGGCATACTACCATTTGTTGAGGCACAAGCTGCGAGCAACAAATGGCAAGTAATGGTGGCAAATTCCTATAGAAAAATCTTAAACATTCAGTCCCACGAGTAAAACCAAGAAGGCATAAAATGGCTTTATTAACCTTCAAAAATCATCACCTATGGGCTCATTGAACCAATACTAAATCAATCTCCTTACCTTTTCCATTCTAAATCTTGTGATCCAGATTTTTGGTCACTTATGATATGGATCACTAGTTTTACTGACCTGAACTTATGATTTACACTTTTATTGTTCTTTAATTTGTATTTTAGATTTATATTTTGAATGTTATTTTGAAAGAATTTATATTTTGAATGTTCTTTTGTATTTTAAATTTATTGAATATAGGAATGGAGAAATATGGGGAGAGGAGGAAGGGTCTCCACATGGCCTTAGTTGGCTTAGACAAAGTAGACACTAGGGTCCCTAGAAAGTTAATTTAGTGGGTGTTGGGAAATAAATGAGCCTAAGAGGATATATTGACATTCTCATGGACATGTACGGGGGAGCAGTAACAAATGTGATGAAATTAGTGGAGAGACAAGTAAGTTTGTAACTGCTGTAGGCTTACATCAGGGTCAGCATTGAACTCATACCTTTTTGCATTGGTTACGGACAAGTTAATGAGGCATTTGTACGACAAGATCTCATGGCGTATGTTGTTTGTGGATGGCATAATTGATTGGCAAGATGAGGGAGGGTGTAAACACAAAGCTAGATTTATGGAGGGATACTTTAGAATCTAAATGATAAAAAATTAGTCGGACAAAGTATATGAACTGCAATTTGATAATAATGGGAGTGAAAACAAGTAAAAGTTTCAATTGATGACCAAGAAGTTTTCAAAAATGAACACTTTTGATACCTTCAGTCAATAATTCATGTGAGTGGAGATATTGAAAAGGATGCTGCCCATAGAATTCGAGCTGGGTAGAAGGAATCGAAATATGCCTCTTGAGTTTTATATGACTGTTGTATACCACAAAACTGAAAGGGGAATTTTATGGGATAGCTATAAGACCAGCCATGCTTTATGGGACAAAATGTCAGGCAATTAAAGGACAACATGTTCATAGGATGTGTAGCTGAAATGAAGATATTGAGATGGTTGATTGGCAAGATGAGAAAATATAAAATTAGAAATGAATGCATTCGAGGGAACTTAGGAGTAGTACGAATAGGCAATAGCTAATGAGATGAGGGAAAGTAGCCTTAGATGGTTTAGTCATGTGCAAGGGAGACGAAGAACTGCACTAGTTAGGAGTGAGATGGTACAAGCTGAAGGCTCTAAAAGGGCAAGGGGAAGGCCCAAAAGGACGTGGAGGGATGTAGTAAGAAAAGACTTGATGACTTATGGTCTAACTGAAGATCTGACCCTTGATAGAGTGGAATGGTAGAATAGGATTCATGTAGCCAACCCCAACTAATTGGGATAAGGCTTAGATGATGATGATGATGATGATGACGACGATGATAATTTTGAATACAAACATTTATTCTTTGATTTTTGTAATTGGCACATACGATATTCACATGCCATATTTATAATAATAGCATACATCATTTCATATGTAAATTACAATATTTTTTAATGACTATATCAATTACGATGTAGTTTTGGATATATAACAATACTAATTATACTTGTATCATGTCGCGGAACAACCCACACGACCAAATGCCTAGTGCATAGGGATGTACACGAGCCAAGCTAACTTGAAAAGCTCGCTCGGCTTGGCTCGATTTAGCTCGGCTTGACTTGGCTTGAATGATGACTCGAGGCGAGCCAAGCTTCATATCACCTAGCTCGTTTTGAAAACAAGCCGAGTTCAATCATAGTAGATCTTGACTCGACTCAACTCAGCTCAACTCCTAGCTCGATCTTGGCTCAACTCAAATATATATTATATTTTAAAAAAAAATCAAAACTTAAACCCAACCTAGCTCAACTCAACATTTGCCCGACTCGTCTCAACCATACAACCTGCACTCGGCCTCTCTCTCTCTCTCTCTCAACATCTACAAAAAGGTACCTCGATGGCTCTATGTAATATATATATATATATATATATATATATATAGAGAGAGAGAGAGAGAGAGAGAATATTTGATTTGGGAGTTGAGTCGGGTGCGGGTTGGGTTAGTTGGGTCGGGTAACTGGGCTGAGTCGGGTGTAGGTTGGGTCGGGTTGTTGGGTTGAGTCGGGTACGAGTTGGGTGCTGGGTTGGGAGCAGGCTCGACTCGACTCGATCCACTAGCTCGACTCGAAAGGTTTGGCAAACAAGCCAAGCTCCAATGGTAGGCTCGAGGAGAGCACGGATGAGTCAAGCCAAGCTTGACCCACCTCGACTCGACTCGGCTCGATGTACAGCCCTACTAGTGCACCACGTATTGGAGGAAGTATTGTATCATGTTGTTGTTCCTGTACTACGTACCGAAGCAACCCATGATCAAGGTAACCCTGAGCTGAGTTGTGAAAATGTCAATTATTCAGATGGTAAATACAAATTTAGGCAAAATTACAGTTTTTGACTGTCCGATCAATGGGCCATCAAATGAATTTGGTTTCGAGGCCGTAGCCTCTCCGAAAGGTGGCCGTTCTAATGGATGATCCACATCAATGAGCACCTTCTTTACCCACTTAACCCAGACGTGAAGGTTAGCAAAACCTTAACATGAAGACAAATAAAAAGTTGCAATTTCGATTCCTAATCAAGTAACATGCAATAGGGCCAAAATCTTCAAGAGCACAAATGATGCATTTTCACAAACAAAACACTACAACTTCCAAACCTCATGAAAAACTTCAGTTGACTGCAAACACATTTTTGACAAATTGTCTTGGAGATAAAGGGAGATGCCGTTAGGCTAAGGATTGCTGGCGACGAATCAGATTATCGATGAACAGGAGTAACACATTTTGATGAAATTTTTTCGCGTGTTTTCTTGCTTCCAAAGGCCGGTACATATTGCCATCTAACATTTGGATTTTGCAGATCGCACCAAGAGAAACCACCCTCATATTTTGACGATTTCATTTCAAATTTTCACACTCGTATCTTATCTTGTGCAACAACATTGCAATGTGGAGGAAAAACCAGGAGACTATCTAAAGGTCACATTGGTCACATGCATACACACACGTACCAACACCTCACACTCTCATCCATCCTTGATATCGAGTCCCTTTGACCTGATCATGCCCTCATAAATCTCCAATATCTCTGGAACCTCTGTCCGGTACTTCATCACGTACTTCTCCATGAACTTCTTCTCACCTATCTTAAAACTCATTCCTAACTTCTTATCCTTACTAATCAGGCCCTTCGATGCCAAAAACTGCAGAAACCTATGCCTGGGCAAGATCCTCTTCTCCAAGTTAAGGAGGAGAAGGTGCGCGTAGGACGCAATGCCAGAAGGACTCCAATCCAACTCCTTCATATAGAAATCCAACCCCCTCCTAATCTTCTCCTCCGATAGCAAAATGCACAACGGATGCCTACGGAAAGCTGACAATATCTCCTTATCTGACCATCCGAAACTCCTATAGACCTTGAATTTCATGTCCCACACCGGACGTCTCAGTTTCAGAATCACACGGACCGCTTCCACGAACAAACGGGTTGATGAATTGAACCCCATTTCCTGAACCATCTTCACAGCCTCATTAAACCGAGCGGAATCTACAGCCAACACTGCCGGTTCTTTCACAAGAAATTTCAAAATGTGATGATTTGGGACGCCGCAGTTCTGCAAAATGGTCAAATTGGAGGCCACTTTGTCCTGATTAAATCCGAACCGCGGCTGCTTGAGTGAATCGATCACAACTCTGTCCGCACCCAAAAGGCTGTGGAGGAAATAGAAGAACGGTTTTAAACGCTTTTCAAGGCTGGCGGTCAAGATTTTGGGTTTCGCAACGATGAGGCCCACGACATCAGATTCGGAAAGGCCCTTCTCTTTGAAGAATTGGATCTTGGGCCTTAAGCTGGACTCGGGCATGGCCGAGAGAAGTCGTGGTATTCTATTGATGATGGATTTGATGTGGGTTTTTGAGAATCCCTGTGATTTAAGGAATGTGAGGACAGCATCTGGGTTTTTCGGGGTCTTATGTTTGAGACGTTTGGAGGCTGTTAGAGCCTCTTCTGGAGAGAACCCAAGTGATTTTTGGAGGTATTGCAAGAGAGAAGAAGGTGGGTTTGTTTGGCAATAGGATTTTAGAAATGGGTTTTGTAGGGATTGGATATGGAGTGTTTGTATGTTGATTTGTAGGAGTTTTTTGTAATAAAGGAAATGGAACATTTTCTTCTTCTTGCTTTTTTAATTTTTATTTTTTTGCTGAAGAGAGAGAGAGAGAGAGAGAGAGAGAGAGAGAGAGAGAGAATGGGAAATGAAGGGCTTAGATGAAAACCTACAAGTTTCGATTTTTCTTTTTTATACTGAATGTGATGAAGAATCCCTGTGGCCGCATCTTCGTCGAGCTCTGACCTCTCAGAGCTCTCAAGGAAAGAAGCTGAAGGAAAAGCAGAGTTATTTGATACTCTGGCTGCTTCTGATGATACACCCGCACTTAGAAATTGTAACTCAAGATAAACCTATCCGTGGTACCGACATTCGTACTAACCAGTGCTCTGTGGGCCCCACCATGATTTATGCGTTTTATCCATACCATCTATCCATTTTCCATTTCATTTTAATTCATCAGCCCAAAAGCCAGGCAGAACCAAATCTCAGGTGGACCACACCACCGAACAGTCTTGATTGATCGCTGACCATTAAAAACTACCTGAGAGTTTTTTTTATAAGCTGGTGTTTGTTTTTCCCCTTCATCCTTGTCTATGTGACCTAATCAACAAGTTATATGGCCTCCGGAAGTTTCTAATGATGGGCGTTTAATAACCACTGTTTCCTATGGTGTAGTCCACCTGATATTTGGTTCTGCCTCATTTTTTATCCCATGCCCTAAAATGAGCTAGCAAAATGGATGGACGGTGGATAAAACACATTCATCATGGTGGGCCCAAGGGCCACCAATTAGCAACTACCTAAGACGTGCAGTGATCACCACTGAATTCGAGTCCTGTAATTTTGTGTTCATAATTTGGACTGCTTAGATTTAGTTAGAATTGTTTGTATGCTGCGTGCGCAGTTTCTCAGTGATTTCTAACCGCCCGCGTAGCATCCATCACACTGTCTGAGCATGAAAGTATTTCTCACAAAACTATCATACAAGAGTTTTCAATTCTGACAAGTGGGACCCTGCATTATAATTTTAAGTAGTAGCTTTGTAGATAACATATATATAGATCGGAAGATCCCAGCCGTTAAATATTTGGATTTTTTATTTTTTATTTTTCAGTTGAATGCAAAGGCCACCTTGTTTTCCTTCTTAACCATCTATCGTTAGGCCACAAATTGAGAGTTTAAGATCCATTTTATAAAGGTTTTCTTTTTTCATGCATGGTCCATCCGCTGTGGAACACAAACAGATCAATGGTACGGATTAGTGAGAAATGGGCTCCACCTTTCAGAACCAATGCCAGGCCTGATCCCAAAATCCAGCATATCCATGACTCAGGTGAGCTACACCAACGGAACGATGGGGGTCATGGCCAAGAGCCAGGAACATAGTCGGAACCGAGTTAGGACTGACCCGACTCAATCCGGTTTTGAAATAAACCTGACCAACCTGATTCGATACCAAGTCCAACATGCCTGACCTCGGCTCGGACCAAGTTACGGCTTACAAGACTCGACCTAGTTTTGAAATAGACTTGAACCGAATGCGACCTGACTCGGTACCGAGTCTAGCATGATCCAATCTGAGTCCAGGTCTGACCTGGACTAATGGTAACCAAGTCCAACCTAATCACAAGTACCGAGTCAGGTCAGGTGCGGCGGGTATCCATGAGCTGAAATCACAACTAAAAACCTAGATGCACTTGTCAAATTTGCAGCCTCTCCATTAGCTACAAGGCATCTTATATCTAAACGTTAAATTTAAGTTTTTTTTTTTTTTTTTCTTTTTTTTTTTTTTTTTTTTTTAAATTACTAGTCAAGTTTCGGATCAAAACGAGTCAATATTGACTTGGATTTCAGGTCAAGTCGAGTTGAGTAAACTAGGTGACCCGAACTCGGATCGACTCACCCACTCATTTCGGATCGAGTTGAGTTTGACCTAGTCTGATAGGTTTGAACAAGTCGGACGAGTTGACTCGTCATTCATGAGAAGGAGCATGCCATCATAGAAACTTCCAATGAAATGGGGGGTCCACCTCGTTGAGTATGTCTACCAGCCTAACCATCAGGTGAGCCCCACAAGTACAAACACACGTGGCAAAATCCAAGCCATTCCAAATTTTAGGTGGGCCATAACAAGTGAAAATATAAGTTTTAGGCAAAGAAGCAGGAGTGGAACAATTTGTACTGAGTAAGTTCGTTGCGATGTGTTAACGTAGAGTGAGGGAGCGAGTGCTTCCAGAAAGAAAGCACGAGCGCAGGGAGGTCAGCAGCAATCATGCTAGGAGCATAAGATGCATGGCTTGGATTCCATATGTGCATCACGGGTGGGCCCCACAGGGCTGGATTATATAGGAATTACCGAAACATGGGTGATATGCATGTACAAATTCCTGTTTTAAATATGATAAATGGCCATGATTGAACTCAACCCAACTCAGTACCAAGTCCAACATGCCTGACCGCGACTCTAACCGAGTTTCGGCTTACATGACTCGATCTAGTTTTGAAATAGACCTGAACTGAACTCAACCTGACTCGGTACCTAGTCTAGCATGCCTGATGGACTAATCCAGACCAAGTCCGACATGATCACAAGTACCAAGTCTGGTCGGGTGTGGTGGGTATCCACAAGCTGAAATCTCAACTCAAAACCTAGGTGCACTTGCTAAAATTGCGGCCTATCCACCAGCTACAAGGCATCTCATATCTGAAACATCAAATCTAAGTTTTATATGGAAATTACCGAAACATGGGTGATATGCATGTACAAATTCCTGTTTTAAATATGATGAATGGCCATGATAGAGATTTAGCTGAACCCAACTGTGCATTGAAAGGAATGATGAGTTCATATTATCATCATGGTCGTTGGATAAGTGGCCCACAAAATGCCATTTGATGGATTATTGTTGTTTTTCCTTCTCTTTTGAATACAGACTGTTGATTAGAATCCTAAGATCCAACTCATCAAATATAACTTGACGCTATCAGACCACCGATAAGGCTGATCTGACCATCCATATTCAAGATAGGGCCATTGGACATCCCGTCAAGCCCGTCGATGGAAGCATCATAAGGCTCAACGCCCCAATCCTACCATCCACATTCAATAGCGCTTCAATGCTGCTGTCCACAGGCCTTTGATGGATAGTCCCGGAGCCTTAGAATTTTCTCATATAAGAGAATGTCTTTGTTCATCTGCAAGCAATGACATGGAGGACGAACGGTTAGCAGCTTCTTTTTTTTTTCAAATAAAAGATCATAATACTTGAATTAATAGACTAACAAGAAAATGCAGATCCTATAGAGAGTGGCGAATCACACTTTTTCAAATAAAAGATTATATACTTGAATTAATATACTAACAAAAAATTGCAGATCTACACAAACTGATAAAGGACAATCGACCACTTAGTGAATCACCCACAGTGAGGTAAAGCAAGACAATTAACCACTTGCTCTAAAAGTTTGAACTGATAGAGAGTGACAAATCAATCCCTATATCTCATAGCCCAGGCCCCACATTCCATGGGTTAGAACCTCGGCCAAACCCGCCTCGTGGGCCCTATTTCACATGGGTTTTGCTTCACACGAGTCACTCACCCAGAGTGTGTCCCCACGTCCCACAGGCTACCCCACTCGAGCCCGGTGTGAAAATGCCCATGCATTACCAACAAGGGTTTTTTTTTTAAAGGCAGATCTAGAAACAAATCAGAGATTTTATTTGAAGAATTTTGGCCAATCTAAGAGCTAGAACAAAGATAAAATGATTGTTTGGTGAATCTTCTTAGGAAAAAACTGTTCATTCCACCAAATATAGACTATTGGAGGAGGAAATAGCATATTCATTAACACCTTGTAGTAATTCATCAGGACTAACCAAGGTTCTGAATAATGGTATCGGAGGGCATATCATATCAGCCAGATAGAAAAATGATACCATGTGAGACCATTCTAATTAGAAGAAATGGCCCAAAATGGAGGTGGGACATTTTCTTTCAAGTTGGAAAGATTGGAACTGCTAAATAAGAGCTAGTTTCTCACTATGTAGAACAGGGCTTAGCCCCATCAATCAGAATTGCTAAACATGCAAATGGCCACTGATCAGATGGTTAGGAACAGCCGTTCAATCTGATTTTTGCCCTCCACAAGTGGGGCTCACAATTTTTGGCTGATCATCATGATCAAATCCTCATCCCAACTAATTTGGGTCGGCCACACAAATCTTGTTCCGCCATTCCACTCTATCAAGGAATTCATAAACATGACGTGCGTGGAGAACATGTGCAAGATAATTCATGATCCATCATAACCTTGACTAAGCATCATATAGATTGACAATCTAATAGAGTGTGCACACAAACAACATATACATCTCATACATACATGGGGCATAGCCTGGAAGTTGAATGATCCTAGCCATTTAAGTTTGCCCATTGGATTTCAATTATTGACCACTTCTTTGAGGGTGCGTTTGGTTGCACCAAATAACACAACTTTGAAATTTCATGATATTTGGTACAACCAAACACACTCTTAACAATCCATTCAATCACCAATAACCACAATTAGGATCATCTAGTCAAACGTCTTTTCGGCCTATCCCCAATCCACATGGGCAACATGATTTTGATGGTATGGATGGGTAGGATGAAATACCCTGGTTCTGGTTGTATGGGAATTCACAAACACTATACCACCTAATTTCACACCAAAGAAGGGGAAGCAGATCAGGATCGTCCATCTAGTGTCTCCTACAATGGGTGTATCACAATTCAAAAGCCATGCTGAATGGACAATCACAGTTCAAGTTCTTGGAGCAATACCTTCGTATTATTCTTCAACATCAAGTGGGAGAACTTTCATTCAATACCTTCGATGTTTTGGAAAGAACAAGATCCCACCTCGAGCTTGGGCAATGATCTGAAATGAATTTGTTTTAATGCTGCTAGTGGATTTCACGTCAGCATTGGCAAATTTCAAGCAGTCATCTGCAAGCAAAAGAGAAGAAAATTCATATAACAAAATCTAAATCTCAAAATATTACCGTCTCCTTTAGTACTTTTCAGGTCTCTTGCTAGAGTTTCCACATACAATATGAACCGAAAGTGGAAATGAATCCCTTATCTACTTTGACCTTATTTCTAAGTGAGCGTTTGGGTGGGCAACTGAATTGAATTGGGAACATTCAGTTCAAACAAGAGAAAATAACAATACTGCAACCACAACTATACATTCCATGCAATTGCATTTTGGAATCTAGCCCAACAAACATGAATAGAATGAAGGTAATACCAATTTGGTCTTTTCTAATCTTTTAGAAAAATTATTGCAATTCAATTTGACACTACATCCAAATTTATCTTAAATTATCAAATGGCATCTGCTTTTGAAGATTGATATTGATGCCACCGGGATTTAAACCTGCAGTGGGTCCCACTAGAGGTTCGGTCTACACCAGTGCGTGGTGAGGCACAAGGCGTGGGTAACAAATGGCAGTCAATGCTGGCAAAACATTAAACATTCACTCCTGCAAATAAGATAAGAACATAAACAGGATTTGTTAACCTTCATCATGTGGAAGAAGTGTATGAGCTTTCATCAAAACTCATCGATGATTGGGTTCATTGATCCAAACCATCTATTACAACAGCCACATCTTAAATAGGCCACTGCCCCAAAAATTGCTATAGTGTAGGATTACAACCATCCAAGGAGATCTGCTGTGGGTGTGTGGCCTCAACGATGATCGTGGAAGGATCGAGCTTGCTTTCTCTGGTTTGCTCCAAGCTGGTAACTCAAATGAAGAAGAGTTGGAACCAGTCAAGACCAGCCCAAAGCTTACAAAGGTTATTCGAGATCATTATCAAGGGCTACTCCAAGAGCGTATAGCATGGGTTTCTAGGTCATCGTTGGCTCCTCAGAAGAGTCATTTTGCTGTAAATTTCATTAAAGGATCGACATCTTTGTATTTCATTTTTTTTTAATCTTATCCTGGAGAGGCCAATGCCATGGCTGATCGTCTGGCCAAGGAGTGGTCCAGGTATGCTCGTCACACCTATCCACTGTCTTAATGAATAATGTTATGTTTTCTGTGTGGTAATGAAATGTTGCATTACTTATGAGAGAGAGGAAGTAAGAGACATGGAGGGAAAGGAAAGAAGAGACATGGAAGGAAAGGGTGTGGCTACACGCTACACATTCAATGGTGGGCGCCAATCACCACATTATTCTAATGTTGTGCACGCTCAAGTTTTAGATCTACCTCATTTTCTGGTGGATGTTCTAGCATGAGGTAGCACAATAGATTTACAAGGTGAGTTATACGCAAAGAAAAGGTAAGCAGGTTACTCACACTAAATAATTTGTTACCTTGCAGATAAAATTTAAGCCATTTAAAGGCTTATTGCATGTAAAATTTGAACCGCTCATCGGACAACAACCACAATTTTCAGTTCCCAAAATATCCCCGACAACATTTAAAATGGTATCCCATGCCCTTTCAATGTTCAAAGTTTTCCGCCCTATTAACAACTATTTTCAGGGGCAAAAATGTCCAAAAGCTAGTTGTGTTATACATAGTATAGATAGAGGGAGATTGTATTAACCATACAATGCATATTGAACCAGGACTACGGGAACTGGAAAACAAGCACCCTCCTTCCAAATGTCAAAAGACTCCCGAGCAGGATTAAGAATGTGACGAGCCCATCCCATCTATCAAGAAGCCAATGTAGCGGCAGATAGTTTGGCAAAATCAGCTGTCTTGGATTGTGCAGAATGGATCCAAATTCTTCTTGCTTTTTTGGTTATCAAATATAGACCATTCCAGTAGTGCATTTGCCAGATATTATTCCTTGTCTAAGGGGCGGTTTGGATGCTTGTAAATGGGCCGAGTTGTAAATGATTTACCTGTAAATCATTTACACTACATTTGTATGGCGTTTTTTTACTGTAAATTATTTGTGTAAATGATTTACAGCATTTACCCGCATCTCATTTACAGGCAAAAAGCTCAGATTTCATTTACAGGCTCTCCATTTAGAGCCTAACAGCTATAAATGGAAAGATTGGATCTCCATTTACGGGACTCAAAACAATTTACAGGTTATCCAAAAACAGACAATCATTTACCTGTAAATCATTTACCGCTTAAAACCAAACACGACAGGCTGTAAATGATTTACAGTTAAGATTTACTACTGTAAATCATTTATAACCAAAACAATTTACAGGCATCGAAATGAACCCTAATAGAATTTTCAGTTTACTAAAAAGACAAACTATGCCAAAAGTGGCAAATAATGTTAGATATTCGGATGTGAACACGATTTTGGGCAAAATTACAATATTTCACTATCCAATAAGTGGATTTTTGTTGCCGCCTTTTTTAAGGGTCAGGACCATTTGATGAAGCCAGGTGGCCTATGAATGAATTGAGGTGACCATTCTAATGGATGGTACATGTCAGAGATGACCACCTTCTTTACACACCACACCTACCAGCAAAAACAAAACTTGAACATAAAATTTAAAAAAGAGTTCTTTTTCTGAATGGTAATAAGAACTGAAATTTCCAATCCTAAAGAAGCAAAATGCGATAGAACAAAATTCTTCAAGAGCAACAACAATGCAATTCAATGAACTAAATGCTACAATTGCCGAACCTCACACTCTTCTCCATCCTTGATATCCAATAGCTTTGAACCAATCATGCCCTCATAAATCTTCAATAACTCTGGAACCTTCGCTTGGTACTTCATCACATAAGTCTCCAAGAACCGCTTCTCGCTTACCATAAAGCTGTTCCCTAGCCTGTTATGCTTCTTAATCAGGCCCTTTGACATCAGCAACTGCCAAAACCTATGCCTGGGCACAATCCTCTTCTCCAGGTTAAAAGAGAGAAGTTTCGGGTAGGACAGAAAGTTTGAAGGATTCCAACCCAACTCCGTGACAAAGAAATTCATACACCTCCTAATCTTCTCCTCTGATATTGCAATGCAGCCCGGGCACTTACGGAAGGCTAACAATATCTCCTCATCCGACCACCCCAAGCTCCTATAGACCTCAAATTTCGAATCCCACATTGGACGGCTCAGATCCGCCATCACACGGACCGCTTCCAGGAACAAATAAGTTGATGGATCGAACCCCATTTCCTGAACCATCTTCACAATCTTATTAAACCGATCGGACTTTACAATCAAAACCCCTGGTTTGCCCATAAGCAATTTCGAAATCAGATGATCCGGGACACCGCAGTTCTTCAAAATGGCCACATTGGGAACTAGTGATTTCTCCAGATTGAATCGGAAATTCGACCGCTTGAGTGATTTGATTACTAATTGGTCTGTGCCCAAAACGCTAGAAAGGAAATCAAATGTTGGTTTTATACGCTTTTCGAGACTGGAAGACAAGATGGCGGGGTCCTTTATGATAAGGCTCACTATATCGGTTTCTGAAAGGGCCTTTTCTTTGAAGAACTGAATCTTGGGTGTTAAGCAGGATTCGACGGTGAAGAAGAGCAGTCGTGGGGTAGTGCTGATGATGGATTTGATGTGGGTTTTTGAGAATCCATGAGATTTGAGGAATGTGAGGACAGCATCTGCATTTTTCGGGGTCTTGTATCTGAGCTGTTTGGAAGCTGTTAGAGCCCTTTCTGGAGAGAGCCCAAATGAGTTTTGGAGGTATTGAAGGAGAGAAGAAGGTGGGTTTGTTTGGGAATGGCATTTTAGAAATAGGTTTTGTAGGGATTGGATTTGGAGTGCGTGGATGTTGATTTGAACGAGTTTTTTGTAATAAAGGAAATGGAACATTTTCTGCTTCTTCCTTTAAGAGAAAAGAAAAGGAATGGGAAATGAAGGGCTGAGATGAAAACTCACTAGTTTATTTTCTTTTTTTCTCCTGAATGAGTGGTAGCTATGAAGAATCTCTGTGGAAACCACTTCAACATGAGCTTCGAGCTCCGTACTCTCGGTCCCCTGTGAGCTCTGAAGGAAGCTGAAAGTAAAGGGCAGTTATTTATACTCTGGCTGCTTGTGATGAAACGCAGGCACTTAGAAATTGTACTTCAAAATAAATAGACAAGATTGTGGAGCCCACTGTTATTTTTTGGAACCGTACTTTCTGATTCTTTGACACTTTAAAAATAATAATAATAAAAAAAAAAACCATTGTATTTTTATTTTTATTTTTTCATTTTTAACCGTCCCAGATGTCTCGCAATCTGATTTTTATATGACCAAATAATAATAATTTTGGGTTTACGATATATCCGCTCCTGGTAACCAGAATTTGGACGGTTTGAGATAGCTCCGATGATCAAGTGGACCACACCAAGGGAAGCACCATTGGTATTGACTCCCAATGTCTAAACCTTCTTAGACCCCGTAATGTTTATTTGTTATCCAATACGTTGTTGGGGTCACATAAGTGTGGAAGAAGGGAAAAAACAAATATAAGCTCGATAAAAAATTTCTATGGCTCCGAAGAAGCTTTGATCCCCACTTGGTGATCCACTCGAGCATTGGATCTACCTCATTCGGGATTATAGTCTTAAAAAATATGGACAAATGGATGGACGGTGTGGATAAGCCCATACATCATGGTGGATCCCACAGACCCCAGGCTGTTCCGAGCTCGGGACAAGAGGGCGTAGTACCCAATCCGCGTCCTTAATTACTAGGATTTTTTTTATCGGTTGAATGCAACGGTCACTTTGTTTTCCTTCTCAACCGTCTATTTTAGGCCACAAGTTGAGAGTTAAAGATCTGTTTTAATAAGGATTTGTTTTTTATATGCTTGGACAACAGATCAGTGGTACCGATTAGTGAGAAATTGGTTCCATTTGTCAGAACCTGAAATAAAGCTGTACACGAAACCGGTTTAGCCCGGTTAGCTCGCTCGGTTCGACTCGGTTTGAAACTGAGTTTGAGCTGAGTTGAGCTTATTTTTTTAGCTTAGAAAAAATTTCAAGCCGAGTTCAAGCTTGTCCGAGCTGGACTCAACTCGGATTGATCCCCAACTCAGATCGAACCAGTTTGGTGACTCGGTTATTTTGATATTGATGTTTATAAAGTGACTCAACGTTTCGGCTGGAGGGAGGAAGGTATGGATATAAAACAAATACCTTTGTATTTTGATTTTTGTATTGCCTACTAAGTGTTCGATGAAATACGGTAAATCGATACTGGTGCTTTTCATTCCGTGAGAAATTAAAGGTGTACTCCGTGTGTTTGAGAAAATGTTGCAGCGGCTCCAACGCGGCTTGAATTGGCCCGAACCGATGATCAAACCGAGTTGAGCAAGCTAGTTAGGTTTGAGGACAGAGCTGAGTCGAGTTCGAGCTAGTGGCCAAGCCGAGTCGAGCCATAGCTCGACTCGGTTCAACTCATGTACACCTCTAACTAGAAACTCCCGTTATACTTTGCAAAGAGGTGGAAGTGAGTCCCACCTTAAATGAACCATGCACGGAAGTGGGTCTCGCTTGGAGTGGACCACCCCAAAAATAAGACGGACCCGCATCAGTGGATCCCTGACTGTGAGATCCACCATTATGTACGTGCATTACCCATCCATCCATTTTGAATGCTCATTTTAGGGCATGATCCCAAAAATGAAGCAGATCCATGAATCACGCTGCAGGAAACAGTCATGATAGACTATTAAAAACTTCTTGTGGCCCACAAAAGCTTTGGATCAAGATGATATTTCTGTGGTCCCTTCGTCAAAGCCTTTGTGACCTCATCAACAGGTTGGATGGCAAACAAACATTATGGAATTCAATCACCACTGATTCTTGTGGTGTGTTCTGCTTAAGATATGAATCTGCTTCATTTTTGGAATCATGTCCTAAATTGAGTTGTTAAAACTGACAGATGGCGTGGATGCATGTAAGGCACATACATCACAGTGTCCCCACGGTCAGGGATCCACCAAAGCCACACCCCAAGTTCTTGTGTGTATTTGCGTGTGGGTTCATGAGCATGTAAAATGTGAGCATTTACATGGTTAGGCTCTTGTACACACTTGCGTGGTTCTATTTTTGGTTGTACATGTGTGCGGGTATTAGGGCTGAAAGTTGGGTGAGCTCAACCCGATTGACCCGTGACCGACTTGACATTGGGTTGGGCTTGGGCAGGATGTATTGAGTTTGATCCTGGGCTTAGGCCATGTAAACACCAACCCGATAAAACTTGGGTTGGGCTCGGGTTGAAGTATTGGGTTGCCTGACCCAACCCGAACCCGATCAATATATAAGTTCCTTATAAATTAATTATAATTGAGTACGGATCGTCTGTGTTAAAGCACATAAAATTCCAATGCCGTCGGGTTTCATCTGTAGACATCATTTCCGATGACTCAAGCTAACAAGATACATCGGATTTCTCTCTCCTAAATAGATTTCTTGATACACAATATGACTTTTAAAGGAGTAGTAGTCCTATATTTTAGCTTGTTTGTTTAGAAAAAATGAACTTCTTTACGATAAATAACTACATATATAATTAATAAAATAATAGGTGCAAAAAATAAGATGTGCATTGAAAGTAATAGTGTATCAAGAATATACTTGATTATTCCAGCGTGCAAGCATATACCCAAATTACCAGCTATATGATTATCGCTACGGATTACACTATGTAATGTAAACATCGGACTGAAAGTAAAGAATTACAATAAGAAATATAATTTACTGGGTAGGAAAGATAAAGTATTACACTATGGAATGTAAATTGACTGGTAATTGAAATGATAATTAAAATGTAATATTTAGTTTGATTGAATTTGTATGAGATGAATTTTCCTCTTGCATTCCTTTTCTACTTATAGCTTTAATTCAATTATCTATATCATTTTCATGTTTTGATGGTTGTTATAACCATCCATCACTACTTTGCCTCATCTGTTTATTCTTTTGCCACCTATCTTGTAACTTCTCATTCATAATTGCTTCTTCATCGATCGCTTAGACATTAATGTAACATTGTTTGATTAGCTCCGGCTGTTGTTTGCCAAGAAATCTTTTCAAATCTCCAAACACATCATGCAGATTTGTATAAATCACACGTAATATATTCTGATTGGCTCTCACGAAGAATGACGGTAATAGGGATGAACACACATGTACTACTTTGACATGTGCATGGAGTAAAACACAAGCTCTCTCACATGTGAGACTTAGGAGCCTTATATTGTGGCTAGAATAGTCAATGTATTATAAATAAGTTGGATCCAACTCATAAACTCGTAGTACCTAGAGTTATTTCACAAAGATTTGCCTTGGTAAGGAAGGATGAATTGCTTGGAGAAAAACTGCCTTGGTAAGGAAGGATGAATTGCTTGGAGAAAAACTGCCAGGTCTGGGGTCCATACTCATGGCTTGGTGGTAATCTCGAGAGAATTTCAACACTGGGGCTTTTCGATAAGTGGGCTTAGGTGGGATAGAATCGCATTTGGTTTTGTGCAAATTCATGTGTTCGGAGAAGACCAAAAGTATTGGGATCATGTGAAGATAGAATTACATTCGGTCTCATGTAGGATTTGTGGTGGAATTTTGTGGATTTTGAAATCTACTGCATTTCGGCTCCACATTGATGCATGTGTTTTATCCTTGCCATCCATCCATATGTGACCTTTACACAAGACATTCAAGTTACATTCATCTACAAGTAGCCCACATTAGTTGTGAAATTGGTCCATTAATTACAATTCTATAGTCCACTAAACATAGGCATCACTTAATGCAGTGTTTTTGCATAGGAAGAATTTGATCCCAAACGTAAGGGATTGGACGACCAAAATTCCATGGTATTTTCAGACATGCAATCATTGTACATTAATGGTGTTAATCCCATCTACTACAATTCCATACCATTTAATCCCACTGACCAAACAGCCCCAAGTCATAGGTTTGAGTATCCAGGGTGGTGCGACGGTGCATGTAAAAAGATAAAAATAAATAAATAAATCAAACCCAACGCAATTTCCTAACAGCTCCAATAAAGTGACCCAAACCTGTCAAAATCAGGTATAGTCCCTCAGGTAACCCATGGGTCAGGGTCCATTGACAGCTCTTTGTGTGGAGCCCACCATGATGTGTGAATGCCATGCTACCAGCCCTTAAGATGTGCACCCAATGTTAGGCCTCCATACCGAAATCAAGCATGATCCATGACTAAGGCAAGCCGCACCAAAAGAAACAATGGGGGACATGAGAAGAAGCCAACACCATAGAAACTTCTAAATGGAATGTGGGGTCCACTCTGTTGTGTATATCAACCTAGCCATCAAGTGTGCCCATCATAATGAATACATCAAAACTCAAGCTATTCCAAAATTTATAAGGGCCACAACAAGTGAAAACATACATTTTGGGGTGTTACTCATGCCACGGTGGTCTCACAAGAGTTTCAACTCGTAGTCATGGGTTCGAATACCACAATACCCATTGTGGTGAAATCCCACCATGGTGTGAGTGCATGTGTAAAAAGTATAAGAATCCATGCATGCATCGGGATGGGCCCCACACAACTCGAACACATGGTAATTACCGAAACAAGCGTCATCATTCCCAACATAAAAATGCATGTAAGGATTCCTGTTTTAAATATGATCTGACTGTCCATATTCAAGATGAGGTCATCGGACATCCTGCAACGTCCCTTGATGGAAATATCATAAGCCTTGATGCCCTGGCCATCGACATTCAATAGGGCCTAATAGCTGCTGTCCGCATACCTTTGATGGATCATCCCAAAGCCTTTGAATTTTCTCATTTAAGAGATTTTGGGCCTGTTTGTTAATGCTAAATTGTTGCACTTAACGTGGAATTGAGAAAATGTTCTATGTTTGTTAATGCATTAATGCAAAAGAAGGAAAGTGGTTTTTTATCGAATTCTTTTCCATGGGAGTCTGGCTTAATGGTGAATGCGGAATGCCTCGGAATGCCTCAGTGAATTTTGAAATTTTCTCTCTTTAAATTGTTTGTGCAATACAAAATCAACTTTTAAAGTGTGAAATTTCTTTTTGCCCCACCATGATGTATGTGTTTCATTCATTCCGTTCATCCATTTTTAAAGATCATTTTAGGGCTTGATACAAAAAACGAGAGGAATATAAATCTAAGGTGGACCATACCACAGGAAAACAATAGTGATTCGATATCCACCATTAAAATTCTCCTAAGGCCCAATGTAATGTTTATTTGAAATCCAACCTGTTGATTAGGTCATATAGAACTAGATGGATGGAAAAAACAAAGACCAGCTTGATCCAAAACTTCTACAGGCCCCCAAAAAGTTTTTAATGGTCGACGGTCATTCAACACTGTTATCCCGTAATGTAGTCCACTTGAGATTGGGATATACCTCATTTTTGGTCTTGTACCGTAAAATGATCTAGAAACATAGATGGAGGGCATGGATGAAACACATACATCATGGTGGAGCCCACATTGCACCTACCATCAGCCATTGGCCGGTGGCAGGGGAGTAGCGGACGCGGATTCCCTGCGAAAGCCTTTCGCAGGAAGTTCCTGCACTAGGAACTCCGATGGTGCCCACTGTGATGTTTGTGAGAAATCCTCCCCTTCCATTAGTTTTGTGAGTTCATTTCAGGACATGATGCCGAAAATGAACCATATCTAAATCTCAAGTGGGCCATGCTAAAGGAAAATTTGGTTAGGAAAATTCCTACCGTTGAAACGTACCTGGGTTCGAGAGTCATGTTTACATGCCATCCATTCCGTTAATAACTTCATTCCTACTGGGATGAACTGAAATCACAAATATTAGCATGAATATTTCAACTGTGGACATTTAATTATCAAGTTTTCGGCCTACTTATGCTTTGGAAACGGTTCATTTTTTTGCATTATGTCTTAAAATAAACTCAAAAAATGGATGAATGGGTAGGATTTCTTACAAACATTACAGTGAGCCCCACCTAGGTTTCCAGCGCAGGAACTTACTGCACAAGTCTTTTGCAGGAAATCCGCGTTCGGGAGTAGCTAATCTGTTTCCGCGGGACACGGATTTCCTGCTAAAGGCGGTTCCTACGCTGGGAACTTAGGTGGGGCCACTATGATGTTTGTGAGAAATCCTTCCTCTTCATCCGTTTTTTTGAGTTCATTTTAGGACACGTTGCCAAAAAATAACGGTATCCAAACTCAGATGAGCCGTACTAAAGGAAATTGTGGTTAGGGAAATTCCTACTGTTGAAACCTTCCTGGTTTAACAGTGATGTTTAGATACGAACTGAAAACGAAAAAATTAGCATGAATCAAAACTTATATGGCCCCACGAATATTTCAACTGTGGACATTTAATTATCTCGTTTTTGGCTCACTTGAGATTTGGATACGGTTAATTTTTGGCAACATGTTCTAAAATGAACTCACAAAACGGATGGACAGGGAGGATTTTTCACAAACACCACAGTGGGCCCCACCTGGGTTCCCAATGCACGAACTTCCTGTGAAAGTTGGCGTCCGACGCGGATCGTGTCCTACCCCCGCCCAGGGCTCTATGGGGCCCACCGTGATGTAAGTTCTTTATCCACGTCGTTAGTAGTTTTCTCAGATTATTTTAAGGTATGATGCAAAAAGTGAGGCAGGTCCAGAGCTTAAGTGGGTGGACCACAAAGTGGTTATTGAACGTCCACCATTAAAAACTTATTGGGAGCTTGAGAAGTTTCACATCAAGCCGATATTTTTGTTTTCACTTCATCCACGTCTGAATAACCCTATGAATAGGTTGGATGGTAAAAAAATATCATGGTGGCACTTGGAAAGGTTTCAACGGTGGGTGTCATTATCACTGCAGCTTCCTTTGGTGTGGTTCACTGGATCTGTGGACCTGCTTCATTTTTTGGATCGTACCTTAAAATGATCTGAGAAAATCGATGAACGGCATGGATAAAACACTTACATTACTGTGGGCCCCACAGGGCCCTGGGGTAGGACGCAATCCGCCTCCTCTATTTCCGTGGGAGACGGATTGGCTACTCCCTGACGCCAGCCCCGGGGCTGGTGGTCGGTGCTCTGTGAGCCCCACCATGATGTATTTGTTTCATCCATTTTTATGGATCATTTCAGGAATTGATGCAAAAATAAAAATAAAAATGATAGGGATATAAATCTCAGATGGACCACGCCACAGGAAAACAAAATCTATACAAATAGATAGGCAGCATGGATGAAACACATACATGATGGTGGGGCTCACAGAGCACCGATCACCGGCCATTGGCTGGTGCCAAGGGGAGCAGCCAATCCGTTTCCGTAGACGCAGATCGGACCTAACAGGTTGAGTAGCGGGACTCGCTAGTGAAGTTATGTCACCAAGTTATGTGGGCCCTATCATGATGTATGTTTTGTATCCACGCCGTCCATCTATTTGGAAATATAATTTTAGATAAGGATCCAAAGAATGAGTCAAATCGAAAGCTTGGAAAATAAACTTAAATAGGTCACGGAAGTTTTGGATCAATATGTTTTCACTACATGAATGAACTCATAAACAATTTGTATAGCATATAAATATAAGGTGGGCCTTATTTGAAGGTTTTGTTGCTACTAGTGTTCAATCCTATACAATACATCGTGACAATCTTCCCGCTAAGAAGAATTGAGGGCCTTATGATGATATTTTAGTTTTTTATTAAGTATTTTAATTTATTTGAATTAAATATAATAATTTTAATTTCATTTAATAAAAAATAATTTCTTTATAATATAAAACATTTCCAAATGAGAGATCGGGGCAAATGTGTCAAATTGACATATTTCAGACATTTAAGAGGTTTGTTAACAAACAGTTTGTTTTAGAATTAGTACTTTATTTTTAGACTTCAGCCATAGTTATCAAACAAGTTTTCTTACTTCAAATTTCAGATTCAGGCTTTAGATTTCAGATTCAGGCTTCAGATTTCAGATTCGGTCTTTAGACTTCAGATTTACAAACGGGGCCTTTCTCTGTTCATCTGAAAACAACAACATGGAAGGGGAACGGTTAGCAGTAGTATCGGAGGACATAACGGCCAAATAGAAAAATGATGGCATATGGGAGCTTTCTAATTAGAAGAAATGGCCCAAAATGGTGGTAGAACATTTCCTTTCACACTATGATGGTCCACTCTTAGCTAACCCCTAATTGCAATTCCATGTGTATCGAGCTGGACTTGAAATTATCTAAATAGTGGTTAGAATTGCTAAACATGCAAATGTCCATTGATCAGATGGTTTTTTTTTTTTTTTTTTGAAAGGCAACGAAGATTCATTAAAAAAAAAAAAAAAAACCAGAAAAGAGAGGAGAGAGACCGCTGAGGTAGCGAGCTGAAAACTCGAAACAACCGAAAAAAGCAAAGCAGAAAAAACAGGAAAACAAAAGAACCATCATAACAGCACTAAAACTAAACAGACTCCCCATTACAAAACGCAGCCCTTCTGTCTTCTTGGTTAGGACCATAAACCGAAGAAATGAGACAGGTAAAATTGGAACTAACCAGTTTGAGAACAACCGAGACCGAGAACTCTCCTATCCGGTTGCGCTCCATGGACCATACCGCCGAATTCCAAGCTAACAGAATCCCACCCGCACTTCCTGCCGCATTAAAGGACACCCACTTCGCATCGACCTCTTTCCAGAGGGATCCCAAAAGCTTAACTGAGAAATCCTGAGCCTTAGTTTCCTGAAAACAGATAATTTCTGCTTTGCTTCTGCCAGTGATGTCTTTAATCAGACATCTCTTCTTCTTAGACCCCACCCCTCTGACGTTCCATGACAGAATGATCATCTAGAAACCAATCTTCCCCGACGACCACCTCCGAGACTGCCCACCATAGTTTCCTTGTTGAAAAAGGGGCTAGATTGAAAACTCTGCAACTCTCTATTCCTACCGGGCTTGGGAGAGAATTTTCTGGGGGATTTGGAACTTTGCAAAGGACGACCACGAGATTCAATACAGTGGAATAGTGCTATAAAGTCTTCTGGATGATCGCCAAACGAGAGACCAAGAGATCTACCAATATGTCCCATGGCGTCCTTAATCCACCTTTTTTTCTGGATAATGTCCACTAACTCTGCCCTCTGGGCTGCGACATCCTTCTCAGAAGCTTGAGATAGACTTCCCATCCTAATCTGTAGCGGCTCAGATTCGATGATTTCTCCCCCATCTTCCTCTTGAAATAGAGTTGCCAACGCTGAATCAGACATAATCTCTGAATGGGATACGGAGCGGGGTGAGATACAGTTCATGGAGTTAACGCGCTTAGTCGAAAGAAATGAAGACTCGGATGTGGAATCTGAGGGGTCTGCAGCTCCCAGGGCTAGAGGATAAGGCTGAGATTCTGTTTCGCGAAGAGAAATCTGAAGCTTCAATCTCCTAAGAAGACCATCGGGCGCTGCCACTGCTTCCGAGTCCAATACACTAGGGATAATGCGCCGTTTGGTAGAAGGATTAGAATGGAGGGAGAGATTGAGATTCAAGGGAAGCTGGTTTGGTGAATCCGAGTCTCCCATCTCGGCTAGGACGAGGGAGCCTATTAGAGTCTCAAACCACCCGATGATCGCCATCTGTCGCTGGGAGCCAAGCACGCTCGACGGGTGGCTCTAAAATATAGCTGGAACCAGCTATCAGAGAAGCCCAGTCGCTGTCCAGGGAGGAGTCCTTCTCCATTGTCCATCTAGGCAAAGGTTCCACATCTGGATAAGTGGGAGCTCGATCTGAAGTGATTGGGTTGTTGGCAGGAGCAGTTGAGCTCACATTCCGTCGTCCACTTTTTATGCTGAAAAGCATTCACCCAGTGAAGGATTATCGGGTGCGAGCTCACCAGCGAGTTTCATGGTGACTCGGCTTGAAAGCGAGTTGAGTTGAGTTGAGTTGACTGCATTTCAAGTTGAGTCACTGAGTTTTAAAACTATGTAACAAAACAATAATGAGACCCCATAAAATGTAGTTGCATTAATTGTGATTGCAATTCAGAGTCTAGCCCAACAAGATTAATTCGTAAGAATGGGGTCATTTACAGTTTATCGAACTGCTTGTTGCAATTCAATTCAATAGCGCATTCAAACACAGCCTAAATTATCAAAGTGGCATCGATCTATATAGAATCATACTAGTGGGATGGCGATTAACTCTAGAATCCACAGCAGGGCGTACTACCATTTGTTGAGGCACAAGCTGCGAGCAACAAATGGCAAGTAATGGTGGCAAATTCCTTAAGAAAAATCTTAAACATTCAGTCCCACGAGTAAAACCAAGAAAGCATAAAAGAGCTTTATTAACCTTAAAAAATCATCAGCTAATGGGCTCATTGAACCAATACCTAAATCGATCTCCTTACCTTTTCCATTATAAATCATGTGATCCAGATTTTTGGACATTTACGATATGGATCACTAGTTTTATTGACCTGAACTTATGATTCACACTTTTATTGTTCTTTAATTTGTATTTTAGATTTATATTTTGAAAGAATTTATATTTTAAATGTTCTTTAAGTTTGTATTTTGAATTTATTGAATATAGGAATTGAGAAATATAGGGAGAGGAGGAAGGGTCTCCACATGGCTTTAGTTGGCTTAGACAAAGTATACACTAGGGTCCCTAGAAAGTTAATTTAGTGGGTGTTGGGAAATAAATGAGCCTGAGAGGATAAATTGACATTCTCACGGACATGTACAGGGGAGCAGTAACAAATGTGATGGCACTAGTGGAGAGACAAGTGAGGTTGTAACTATTTTAGGCTTACATCAGGGTCAGCATTGAACTCGTACCTTTTTGCATTGGTTATGGACAAGTTAATGAGGCATTTGTACGACGAGATCTCATGGCCTATGTTGTTTGTGGATGGCATAATTGATTGGCAAGATGAGGGAGGGTGTAAACACAAAGCTAGATTTATAGAGGGATACTTTAGAATCTAAATGATAAAAAATTAGTCGGACAAAGTATATGAGCTGCAATTTGATAATAATAGGAATGAAAACAAGTAATAGTTTCAATTGCTGACCAAGAAGTTTTCTAAAATGAACACTTTCAATACCTTCAGTCAATAATTCATGTGAGCTGAGATGTTGAAAAGGATGGTGCCCATAGAATTTGAGCTGGGTGGAAGGAATCGAAATGTGCCTCTTGAGTTTTATATGATTGTCGTATACCACTCAAACTGAAAGGGGAATTTTATGGGATAGCTATAAGACCATCCATGCTTTATGGGACAGAATGTCAGGCAATTAAAGGACAACATGTTCATAGGATGTGTAGCTAAAATGAAGATATTGAGATGGTTGATTGGCAAGACGAGAAAAGATAAAATTAGAAATGAATGCATTCGAGGGAACTTAGGAGTAGTACCAATAGGCAATAGCTATTGAGAAGAGGGAAAGTAGCCTTAGATGGTTTAGTCATGTGCAGGGGATACGAAGAACCGCACTAGTTAGGAGTGAGATGGTACAAGTTGAAGGCTCTAAAAGGGCAAAGGGAAGGCCCAAAAGGACGCGGAGGGAGGTAGTAAGAAAAGACTTGATGACCCATGGTCTAACTGAAGATCTAACCCTTGATAAAGTGGAATGGTAGAATAGGATTCATGTAGCCAACCCCAATTAATTGGGATAAGGCTTAGATGATGATGATGATGATGATGATTTTGAATACAAACATTTATTCTTTGATTTTTGTAATAGGCACATACGATATTCACATGCCAAATTTATAATAATAACATACATCATTTCATATGTAAATTACAATATTTTTTTAATGACTATATAAATTACAATGCAGTTTTGGATATTTAACAATACTAATTATACTTAGTATCATGTAGTGGAACAACCCACATGACCAAATGCCTAGTGCATAGGGCTATAAACAAGCCAAGTTAGCTCGAAAAGCTCGCTCCTCTTGGCTCGATTTAGCTCGGCTTGAATGACGACTCGAGGCAAGCCAAGCTTCATATGACCCAGCTCGTTTTGAAAACAAGCCGAGTTCAATCATAGTGAATCTTGACTCGACTCGACCCGAGCTCGGCACGACTCGAATATATAAATATATAAATATATAAAATATTTTAAAAAAAAAATAAAACTTAAACCCTACCCTACCCGTCCTTCCCTTTCTTACCCAACCCGCTGCGCCCGAGTTCGTCCATCTCTCTCGTGCCCGAGCTCCATAATCTCTCTCTCTCTCTCTCTCTCTCTCTCTCTCTCTCTCTCTCTCTCTCTCTCTCTCTCTCTCTCCACTCGGCCACTCGCCCGAGCTCGACTCAATGTTTGCCCAACTCATCTCAGCCATACAACCTGCACTAGGCTACTTGCCCGAGCTCTCTCTCTCTCTCAATATCAACAAAAGGTATCTCTATGGCTCTCTCTAAAATATATATATATATATATATATATATATATATATATAAGAATATTTGATTTGGGAATTGATTCGGGTGCGGGTTGAGTTAGTTGGGTCGGGTGGCTGGGTTGAGTTGGGTGCAGGTTGGGTCGCATATGAGTTGGGTGTTGGGTTGGGTCGGGTTGGGAGCAGGCTTGACTCGACTCGAGCTAAGCTCGCCTCGACTCGATCCACGGTTGTTCATGTACTACGTATCAAAGCAACCCATGATCAAGGTAACCCTGATCTGAGTTGTGAAAATGCCGATTATTCAGATGGTCAATACAATTTTAGGCAAAATTACAATTTTTGACTGTCCGATCAATGGGCCGTCAAATGAATTTGGTTTCGAGGCCGTAGCCTCTCCGAAAGGTGGCCGTTCTAATGGATGATCCACATCAATGAGCACCTTCTTTACCCACTTAACCCAGAGGTGAAGGTTAACAAAACCTTAACATGAACACAACTAAAAAGTTGCAATTTCGATTCCTAATCAAGTAAAATGCAATAGAACCAAAATCTTCAAGAGCAAAAATGATGCAGTTTCATAAACAAAACACTACAACTGCCAAACCTCATGAAAAACTTCGGTTGAGTGCAAACACGTTTTTGACAAATTGTCTTGGAGATAAAGGGAGATGCCATTAGGCTAAAGGATTGCCAGCGACGAATCAGATTATCGATGAACAGGAGTAACACATTTTGATGAAAATTTTTCTCGTGTTTTCTTGCTTCCAAAGGCCGGTACATATTGCCATCTAACATTTGGATTTTGCAGAACACACCAAGAGAAACCACCCTCATATTTTGACGATTTCATTTCAAATTTTCACACTCGTATCTTATCTTGTGCAACAACATTGCAATGTGGAGGAAAAACCAGGAGACTATCTAAAGGTCACATTGGTCACATGCATATACACACGTACCAACACCTCACACTCTCATCCATCCTTGATATCGAGTCCCTTTGACCGATCATGCCCTCATAAATCTCCAATATCTCTGGAACCTCTGTCCGGTACTTCATCACGTACTTCCCCATGAACTTCTTCTCACCTATCACAAAACTCCCTCCTAACTTCTTATCCTTACTAATCAGGCCCTTCGATGCCAAAAACTGCAGAAGCCTATGCCTGGGCAAGATCCTCTTCTCCAAGTTAAGGAGGAGAAGGTTCGTGTAGGATGCAATGTAAGAAGGACACCAATCCAACTCCTTCGTATAGAAATCCAACCCCCTCCTAATCTTCTCCTCCGATAGCATAATGCACATCGGATGCCTACGGAAAGCTGACAATATCTCCTTATCTGACCATCCGAAACTCCTATAGACCTTGAATTTCATGTCCCACACCGGACGTCTCAGTTTCAGAATCACACGGACCGCTTCCACGAACAAACGGGTTGATGAATTGAACCTCATTTCCTGAACCATCTTCACAGCCTCATTAAACGGAGCAGAGTCTACACTCTACAGCCAACACTGCCGGTTCTTTCACAAGAAATTTCAAAATGTGATGATTTGGGATGCCGCAGTTCTGCAAAATGGTCAAATTGGAGACCATTTTGTCCTATTTAAATCCGAACCACGGCTGCTTGAGTAAATCGATCACAACTCTGTCCGCACCCAAAAGGCTGTGGAGGAAATAGAAGAACGGTTTTAAACGCTTTTCAAGGCTGGTGGTCAAGATGTTGGGTTTCGCAACGATGAGGCCCACGACATCAGATTCGGAAAGGCCCTTCTCTTTGAAGAATTGGATCTTGGGCCTTAAGCTGGACTCGGGGTTGGCGAAGAGGAGTCGTGGTATTCTATTGATGATGGATTTGATGTGGGTTATTGAGAATCCATTGGATTTGAGGAATGTGAGGACAGCATCTGGGTTTTTCGGGGTCCTGTGTCTGAAATCTTTGGAGGTTGTTAGAGCCATTTCTGGAGAGAACCCAAATGAGTTTTGGAGGTATTGCAAGAGAGAAAAAGGTGGGTTTGTTTGGCAATAGGATTTTAGAAATGGGTTTTGTAGGGATTGGATTTGGAGTGTTTGTATGTTGATTTGTAGGAGTTTTTTGTAATAAAGGAAATGGAACATTTTGTTCTTCTTCTTCTTTTTTATTTTTTATTTTTTTGCTGAAGAGAGAGAGAGAGAGAGAGAGAGAGAGAGAGAGAGAGAGAGGGAAATGAAGGGCTTAGATGAAGACTTACAAGTTTCGATTTTTCTTTTTTATACTGAATTAGTGGTAGCGATGAAGAATCCCTGTGGCTGCAGCTTCTACAAGAGCTTCGTCGAGCTCTGACCTCTCAGAGCTCTCGAGGAAAGAAGCTGAAGGAAAAGCAGAGTTATTTGATACTCTGGCTGCTTATGATGATACACTGGCACTTAGAACTTGTAACTCAAGATAAGCCGACTAAACTGTTTTAGTAACCTCCAGTCATAAGATTTGTTGAACTATCCGTGGTACCGACATTCGTACTAACCAGTGCTCTGTGGGCCCCACCATGATTAATGTGTTTTATCCATACCATCTATACATTTTTCCATTTCATTTTAATTCATCAGCCCAAAAGCCAGGCAGAACCAAATCTCACGTCGACCACACCAAGGAAGAGTCGTGATTCATCGCTGACCATTAAAAACTACCTGAGAGTTATTTTATAAGCTGATGTTTGTTTTTCCCCTTCATCCTTGTCTACGTGACCTCATCAATAGGTTATATGGCAAATAAACGTTACAGTGGGCCCCAGGAAATTTTTAATGATGGCCGTTTAATAACCACTGTTTCCTGTAGTGTAGTCCACCTGATATTTGGTTCTGCCTCATTTTTTATCCCATGCCTTAAAATGAGCTGGCAAAAATGGATGGACGGTGGATAAAACACATTCATCATGGTGGGCCCAAGGGCCACCAATCAGCAGCTACCTAAGAGGTGCAGTGATCACCACTGAATTCGAGTCCACTAATTTTGTGTTCATAATTTGGACGGTTTAGATTTAGTTTGAATTGTTTGTATCCTGCGTGCTCAGTTTCTCAGTGATTTCTAACTGCCCGCGTAGCATCCATCACACTGTGCGAGCATGAAAGTATTTCTCACAACACAATCATACAAGAGTTTTCAACTCTGACAAGTCGGACCCTGCATTATAATTTTAAGTAGTAGCTTTGTAGATAACATATATATAGATCGGAAGATCCCAGCCGTTAAATATTTGGATTTTTTTTATTTTTTTTTTTCAGTTGAATGCAAAGGCCACCTTGTTTTCCTTCTTAACCATCTATCGTTAGGCGACAAATTGAGAGTTTAAGATCCATTTTATAAAGGTTTTCTTTTTTCATGCATGGTCCATCCGCTGTGGGACACAAACAGATCAATGGTACGGATTAGTGAGAAATGGGCTCCACCTTTTAGAACCCAATGTCAGGCCTGATCCCAAAATCCAGCATATCCATGACTCAGGCGAGCTACATCAACGGAACGATAGGGTCATGGCCAAGAGCCAGGAACCGAGTTGAGTCGAACCGAGTTAGGACTGACCCGACTCGATTCGGTTTTGAAATAGACCTGACAGACCCGACTCAGTACCAAGTCCAACATGCCTGACCTTGACTCGGACCAAGTTACAGCTTACATGACTCGATCTAGTTTTGAAATAGACTTAGAACCGAACACGACTTGACTCGGTACCAAGTCTAGCATGATCCAATCTGAGTCCAGTTCTGGCCTGGACTAATCCAAACCCCAACCCAATCACAAGTACCAAGTCAGGTCGGGTGCGGCGGGTATACACGAGCTGAAATCAAAACTAAAAACCGAGGTGCACTTGCCAAAATTGCATCCTCTCCATTAGCTACATGGCATCTTATATCTAAATGTTAAATTTAAGTATGGAAAAAGGTACTATGAGCTTGAGGGCAGGACGGTCGTCCATGAGGTCAAGCTGGGGTGGGCTCCACCGTGATTCCGTTCGAAGATCCACACCGTCCATCAGATGCAACGTCCTATTTTGGGCCTGGACGCCCAAAATCGTCCATCCACCGTGATCAGGTGGGCCATACCATCTGAAAACATAAGTATACACGCAAAAATATATAAAAGCACTTTGTGGGCCCCACCTTAGATGTGGATACCATCTAAAAAGTAGTCTAAAATTACATTCAAGTGGGACACACATGATGGACGGTTTTGATCATGAAAAAACGCTCGAAAGGCTCCCACAACTGGTTTTGAATGTTTCAATGGTACACTGCCCCTCTCCACTTCTGTACGTGGTGTGGCCCACAAAAGTCATGGATTGAGGTGATTTTCATCCGTGGGGGCCCCACCTGGGATGGTGCATCTGACTGAGGGGGTAGATGTTGGAACGGCATCACGGTGGGTCCCACACCAACTCGACCTCATGGACGACCATATTCGCTCGAGCTCATTGTACCTGTTACTAGTGTATATATATATATATATATATATATATATATATATATATATATATATATATATATATATATATATATATATATAGGGAGATGGTCCCCTGCGCACCTTTTTACGTGAGCACCAATGAGCACCTTTGCACACGTGTCATGTGCACAGAATCTGAACGGTCCAAGTGATGCCGCACCCCTTGAAATATCATAGGCCCAATTTTCAGCCTGATACAAAACTCTGGTGGGCCATGGCAAAAGGAAACAGTTTCCTCCATTGATTTGCATTTCTCTTTGCTATGGCTCACCAGAGTCATGGAGCAGGCTGAAAATTGGATCTAAATCATTTCAAGGGATGCGGCATCACTTGGACCGTTCAGATTCTGTGCACATGACATGTATGCAAAGGTGCTCATTGGTACTCACGTGAAAAGGTGCGCAGGTGACCATCTCCCTATATATATATATATGAAAAAGGTGCTATGAGCTTGAGCGCACGACGGTCGTCCATGAGGTCGAGCTGGGGTGGGCCCCATCGTGATTCCTTTCTAAGATCCACACCATCCACCAGATGAACCGTCCCATTTTGGGCCTTGACGGCCCAAAATCGTCCGTCCACCTTGATCAGGTGGGCCATACCATCTGAAAACATAAGTATACACATAAAAACATGTAAAAACACTTGGTGGGCCCCACCTGAGATGTGGATACCACCTAAAAAGTTTTCTAAAATTACATTCAAGTGGGATACACATGATGGACGGTTTTGATCATGAAAAAACCTCTCGAAAGGCCCCCACAACTGGTTTTGAATATTTCAATGGAGCACGGCCCCTCTCCACTTCTATACGTGGCGTGGCCCACAAAAGTCACGGATTGAGGTGATTTTTAGCCGTGTGGGCCCCACCTGGGATGGTGCATCTGACTGAGGGGGTAGATGTTCGAAGGCATCACGGTGGGCCCCACACCAACTCGACCTCATGGACGACCGTATGCGCTCGAGCTCATTGTACCTGCTCCCATATATATATATATATATATATATATATATATATATATATATATATATATATATATATATATATATATATATATATATAGACACACATGGAAACGCTCACCTGCGAACCGATTCGCATCGTACTACGTATGAACTTTTTTGAGAACCCACCATACGTGATGTGGATCCAAAATCTGAACCGTTCATGTGAAGCAGCACCTCGTGAAACCCCTCGGGCCCAAGTTTTACTTTGATCTAAAACTCTAATGGGCCATGAAAAATGAAAACAATTTCCTCCCTTGATTTATATTTCTCTTTGCTATGGCCCACCAGAATTTTATATTGGGTTGAAAATTTGTCTTATACGGTTTCATGAGATTCCACATCACATGGACCGTTCAGATTAGACACACATGGCACGTGTGCAAAGGTGCGCACCTGCGTAGGGGAGCATGACTCTATATATATATATATATATATATATATATATGAGTCGAATTTCAGATGAAATCGAGTGAATATTGAGTTGGATTTCAGGTCAAGCCGAGTCAAGTAACTGGGTGACCCGAACTCGGATTGACTCACCCACTTGTTTCAGATTGAGTCAAGTTTGAACTAATCTGATAGGTTTGAACAAGTCGGAAGAGTTTGAGTCGTCATGTGCCCAGCTCTAGTCAACGGGTGAGCCCCACAATGTGGGGTCCACCTCGTTGAGTATGTCTACCAGCCTAACCATCAGGTGAGCCCCACAAGTACAAACACACGTGGCAAAATCCAAGCCATTCCAAATTTTAGGTGGGCCATAACAAGTGAAAATATAAGTTTTAGGCAAAGAAGCAGGAGTGGAACAATTTGTACCGAGTAAGTTCGTTGCGATGTGTTAACGTAGAGTGAGAGAGCGAGTGCTTCCAGAAAGAAAGCACGAGTGCAGGGAGGTCAGCAGCAATCATGCTAGGAGCATAAGATGCATGTCTTGATTCCATATGTGCATCACGGGTGGGCCCCACATGGCTGGATCATATAGGAATTACCGAAACATGGGTGATATGCATGTACAAATTCCTATTTTAAATATGATAAATGGCCATGATTGAACTCAACCCAACTCGGTACCAAGTCCAACATGCCTGACCGCGACTCTAACCGAATTAGGGCTTACATGACTCGATCTAGTTTTGAAATTGACCTGAACTGAACTTGACCTGACTCGGTACCCAGTCTAGCATGCCTGATGGACTAATCCGGACCAAGTCCGACATGATCACTAGTACCAAGTCTGGTCAGGTGTGGCTGGTATCCACAAGCTGAAATCTCAACTCAAAACCTAGGTGCACTTGCTAAAATTGCAGCCTATCCACCAGCTACAGGGCATCTCATATATGAAACATTAAATCTAAGTTTTATATGGAAATTACCAAACATGCATGTTGTGAATGTTCAAATTCCTGTTTTAAATATGATGAATGGCCATGATAGAGATTTAGCTGAACCCAACTATGCATTGAAAGGAATGATAAGTTCATATTATCATCATGGTCGTTGGATAAGCGGCCCACAAAATGCCATTTGATGGATTATTGTTGTTTTTCCTTCTCTTTTGAATACAGACTGTTGATTAGAATCCTAAGATCCGACTCATCAAATATAACTTGACGCTATCAGACCACCGATAAGGCTGATCTGACCATCCATATTCAAGATAGGGCCATTGGACATCCCGTCAAGCCCGTCGATGGAAGCATCATAAGGCTCAACGCCCCAATCCTACCATCCACATTCAATAGCGCTTCAACGCTGCTGTCCACAGGCCTTTGATGGATAGTCCCGGAGCCTTAGAATTTTCTCATATAAGAGAATGTCTTTGTTCATCTGCAAGCAATGACATGGAGGAGGAACGGTTAGCAGCTTCTTCTTTTTTTCAAATAAAAGATCATAATACTTGAATTAATAGACTAACAAGAAAATGCAGATCCTATAGAGAGTGGCGAATCACACTTTTTCAAATAAAAGATTATATACTTGAATTAATATACTAACAAAAAATTGCAGATCTACACAAACTGATAAAGGACAATCGACCACTTAGTGAATCACCCACAGTGAGGTAAAGCAAGACAATTAACCACTTGCTCTAAAAGTTCGAACTGATAGAGAGTGGCAAATCAATCCCTATATCTCATAGCCCAGGCCCCACATCCCATGGGTTAAAACCTCAGCCGAACCCTCTTCGTGGACCCCACTTCACATGGGTTTTGCTTCACACGAATCACTCACCCAGAGTGTGTCCCCGCGTCCCACAGGCTACCCCACTCGAGCCCAGTGTGAAAATGCCCCTGCATTACAAACAAGGGTTTTTTTTTTTTTAAGGCAGATCTAGAAACAAATCAGAGATTTTATTTGAAGAATTTTGGCCAATCTAAGAGCTAGAACAAAGATGAAATGATTGTTTGGTGAATCTTCTTAGGAAAAAACTGTTCATTCCACCAAATATAGACTATTGGAGGAGGAAATAGCATATTCATTAACACCTTGTAGTAATTCATCAGGACTAACCAAGGTTCTGAATAATGGCATCGGAGGGCATATCATATTGGCCAGATAGAAAATTGATACCATGTGAGACCATTCTAATTAGAAGAAATGGCCCAAAATGGAGGTGGGACATTTTCTTTCAGGTTAGAAAGATCGGAACAGCTAAATATGGGCTAGTCTCTCACTATGTAGAACAGGGCTTCGCCCCATCAATCAGAATCGCTAAACATGCAAATGTCCACTGATCAGATGGTTAGGATCAGCCGTTCAATCTGATTTTTGCCCTCCACAAGTGGGGCTCACAATTTTTGGCTGATCATCATGATCAAATCCTCATCCCAACTAATTTGTGTCGGCCACACAAATCTTGTTCCTCCATTCCACTCTATCAAGGAATTCATAAACATGACGTGCGTGGAGAACATGTGCAAGATAATTCATGATCCATCATAACCTTGACTAAGCATCATATACATTGACAATCTAATAGAGTGTGCACACAAACAACATATACATCTCATACATACATGGGGCATAGCCTGGAAGTTGAATGATCCTAGCCATTTAAGTTTGCCTATTGGATTTCCATTATTGACCACTTCTTTGAGGGTGCGTTTTGTTGCACCAAATAACACAACTACAAAATTTCATGATATTTGGTACAACCAAACACACTCTTAACAATCCATTCAATCACCAATAATCACAATTAGGATCATCTAGTCAACTGTCTTTTCAGCCTGTCCCCAATCCACATTGGCAACATGATTTTGATGGTATGGATGGGTAGGATGAAATACCCTGGTTCTGGTTGTATGGGAATTCACAAACACTATACCACCTAATTTCACACCAAAGAAGGGGAAGCAGATCAGGATCGTCCATCTAGTGTCTCCTACAATGGGTGTATCACAATTCAAAAGCCATGCTGAATGGACAATCACAGTTCAAGTTCTTGGAGCAATACCTTCGTATTATTCTTCAGCATGAAGTGGGAGAGCTTTCATATAATATTGTCGATGTTTTGGAAAGAACAAGATCCCACCTCGAGCTTGTGCAATGATCTGAAATGAATTTGTTTTAATGCTGCTACTGGATTTCACGTCGGCATTGGCAAATGTCAAGCAATCATCTGCAAGCAAAAGAGAAGAAAATTCATATAACAAAATCTAAATCTCAAAATATTACTGTCTCCTTCATTACTTTTCAGGTCTCTTGCTTGGGTTTCCACATACAATATGAACCGAAAGTGGAAATGAATCCCTTATCTACTTTAATCTTATTTCTACGTGAGCGTTTCGGTGGGTGATGGGGACATCTCGCGCACACCCCCCCCCCCTTCCCTCGCCAACGCACGCACGCAAGGAGGAGGGCCCTACCATCGATCTGCATCGATGACGGCGTCCAGGGAGGGCCTCCTAATTAGAGGACTGAGTTTTGATTCATTAGAGTGGACCCGATTGTAAAACCCGACCCAAGTTCCCATGTGTGCATGTGTGTGTGTGAGTATGCATCTTGTTCATCATGGTCTCGCGGTCCTACCGGTCAAATTCCGGCGACCCGCGACCCTCGGATTGTGTTTATGGTCACTTTGAGTTCAGTCACGTAGACCCGACTCGGATCGACCCAAGACCTATGTCATCTCGTTCGTATTGTCGTTGCGGTTCCAACGACGCATCTTGTGCGTCAATCCGACCTATGGATCAAAAGTTATGAGCATTTCATCATGTGGCCCACTTTTGTACAAAAGCATGTGGACCACTTCCATGGCACAATTTCCCATGCACACCACACACACACACTACACTATTGCATGGAATAAACACTACCCATACCTAACCTATCCTAGCAACATTGTTATTGTCACCATAGGTTATTATTACTTCCCTTAAAAAGATTTTCCCACTCTTTCCCTCTCATTTCTCTCTCTCTCTTCTCTTCTTCTCCAGCAACTTCTTTCCCATCTCCCTCTCTTCTCCAGCCCCATTTCCCCTTTAATCTTCCAAATCCAACCATCTAAATCCAATCTCACCCATTGAGATGGATCCCTTGGTGCACTAGGAGCTAGGAGGTCCAAATTTGAAGAATCTAAGGTGGGTGTAATCCTAGAAATTGGGATTTCTATTTTCATGTACTTAGATTTCTTTTGTGGGAAGTGTAGGACCCACCAATCCATGGTGGAGATCTTACATCATCCCTTAGTTGTGGCCAAATGGCCTTTTTGATGCATGCATGTCCATGCATGGGGTTTCCCTTCTATAGGCCCCCATCATGGAGGATTACTTAGAGTTTATAGTATGATGGGTCATCTAGACCCTAGAATCATGGTTGGGATGGCATCCCAACCATTGATCTTGAATCTAGAACATGCATGTGGTGGATCTATGTTGTAACATATGAATAGAATGAATGTATGGTGTGATTGATGAAGGGAGGGCCTCAATGTGGCGGAGCCCCCTCCTCTTGTGGCCGATTCTTCATTTATTTTATTTTATTTTATTTTTTCTCTATGATAGAATTCTGATCTTGCATGTGTGGCCCACCTTGTAGGCCAACAAAAATCCAGACCAACCATGGAGCTTGGACACCCATAGCAGTCCATCCTTAGACATGTGGCCCTAAAATCTACCTAAATGGGACACATGCAAGGGGTATTTGATGATGGGGAAGGTCTGGACATTTGTGGGGCCCACTGGGATGGTCCACCACACAAATTCCTAGGGTTAAATCCCATGAAAAACTATGTTTATATTTTAATCATTTCTATTACATATTGCTGTCCAAATCTGCCTGGACAGATTTTTGGGCCACTTTGGGGCCTGACTTATGGGTCTTTGGTGGGAATAATGAAACAAAATAATATGTGATTCTTGTAGCCTTATGACCCATCTACAACCATACCAAATTTCAGCCCCATCTGACCTTCATTGGGGTCCCAAAGGTGTGATCCAAATGAGGTGGACAGTCTGGATTTTCTGCACTATTCCAGCAATATTCCATCCTGGACAGGTTGGAATTCCAAAAATTATTAAAACATTTTTGGGTGTCTAAAAATTATAAAAATTTACAGGAAGGTGGTCCACTTATGGTGGGACCAACCTACAAAATTTTGGGGCCAATGGAAACCTGTACACACCATGGTGGTGGCTGGACTGGCCCATTACAATATGGTGTCCAGATCAGTCCGATTTTCAGGACAGATTGATTTCTTTAAATAAATTAAAATATTTTTAGGTGTCCATAAATTCTAAAATTTTGTGAAGTTGTGGTCCACCTATTTTGGAACCTACCTACCAACTTTCAGGGCCAATGGACCCCTGTACACATCGTGGCGAGGGCCGGACTGGCCCACCACATTGGGATGTCCAGGTCTGTCCGATTTTCTGGACAGACTGTCTTGTTTAAATCAGTTAAAATACTTAGGGATATCCAAAAATTCTGAAATTTTGTGGGGGTATGTCCTACCTATTGAAGTATCACTCTGAAAAATTTCAGCCCCAACTGACCCTGTTTGGGCATCCAAAAGAATGGGCCAAAATAGTTGGACTGCCAGATTTTTCTGCTGTGCAGTCCAGCAATGTGCCTTGATAAAAACCATAATTCAAAAATATTTCCTCTGATGGTGGGCCACCTTTTTGGGTTTTCTCTTATTGTATGCATAATGAGGGGCCTTGTCCCTCAATTTCCAGAGTTTTAATGGCCCTGGGCCCACTCCAATGGAGTGCCCAAATTTAGGACAGCAACATGTTATAATTACGTTTGGCCTTTGGGCTGAAATTTTGAGGAATGGGGCCCAACACATTGTGAAGAATCTTAGAGGTAATAATTTATACATTTAGTTCCTTAAATGTTGGGCCTAATAAACACACTTTTGAGGCCCACCACAGTTGAATTTAATTGGGTCCATGAATGTGGCTAGTTGTTGAACTCTTTGAGCCCAATTGGGCTGGAACTTTCTAGATAGGCCCATTGAACTCTTGGGCCATTTTTACCATACTATTGTGTTGGATTAGTGGGCCAGATTACACAAGTATATGGGCCCTTGATTGCCCACCAAATCAACTTTATACTTGGGCCGGGTTGTAGGCCCAACTTACTTGACTAAGAGCATGACAATTGCCCATGTGATTTAAGTAATGGGCTGCCCACTAGCCCACAACAATATATGGGATTAGTAGCCTTTATGTTGGGCCCTAACCTTTCCCCTGTGGGCCCATAGTGGTATATATGGGTTGGGCTATGTGTGTTCCCCATAGACCCATGTTTTGGATAGGCCTTGGGCCGCTTTTCTGAAGCCCAACATGAATGTATGTGGTATGTAATGGCTGTCCATTTCTTATTTCTAATGTTGTGTGGGCCTTGGGCCTTGATCCGTAATCAATTAGAGATGGGCTACCTCTTGGGGACCAATTGTGGTTAGATGTCCACATTGGTGGCCTTAAGGTAGGCCCATGGGCTTCTATGGGTGGTTAAAGGCCCACCATAGACCCTTGCTAGGCTCGTTTCATCTATTTAGGCCCATATCATTGTTCTCCTTAGTCTCATGGGCTACCCCAGGTATATGGGCCCCACTAGAGGTTGTATTCCTTATGAGGAATTGGTTAAGTACCTAGACCCTTCATGGTTAGGTAGAGAGTTCATCTTCACCTCATTGGCACCCCTATTCATCTTCATGGCCCACTCCCATACGCATCATATGCATGCTTGGTTGAGGTATGATTGGCCATGGTTATGTCATTGTGTAGGACATGTTGGTATCTCCCCGAGAGATGGATGCTTGGGATTGATGCATGGGTCATTGTGTGATTCATGCATTTGGCATTGCATAGCTTATGGATATCCGCCCTTACTTCATCAGGGCCTTGCCTCCACTAGGGGTATTCGTGGATGGTCGTATGTGTGGACACCGGAAATATTAGTTGAGCATACCGGGTGCATAGGATGCCCATGGGTGAAATTCCCAAAACTTCCATGGTACCAAGGATCGCTCCAACGCCGCCGTGACCGGGTGGAATATATGAGCGCACGAGGGCCTTATACCATTAGGCCGCGTCTCCCACTGTCGTGTAGTCGGTTGGATAGGGGTGTGGCCTTACCTGCCTGATGTGAGGAGGCATTGCTAGGCTGAGTCTGACCAGCTCGTAAATGAGTCCGCTACCTTCAGGCCTTGTTGGTGATTGGCTATCCGCAGGTGGGTAGTGAGGTCTCTTACGCTCGTTTGACTGTGCGGGGTCTGTAGAGCGGCAGTCATTCAGCAGTGTAATGGACCCCGGTGATTTCCTTATGATTGGAAATATACATGACTTGTGGTTTGGATATGAGCACTGACATTACTTGCATTGCATTAGCATTGGTTGTACAAGCCCCTTCATGCATTGCCTTGGCATGGCACCCAGTACTCATTGCATCTTATTCATGATAAGCCTGGGTAAGGCTAGTGATATCCTTATTAATTATGCTTCTCTCCTTGTATCTCCTATTACTCTTCTGTGCACCATTATCACACACCTACACCACCCTCTAAGCTTCTATAAGCTTATGCACGATCGATGCGTGCAGGATACTCTAGGCAGGCGACACAGCAGAGAGCATGGAGTAGAGTTGAGCATTTGAGGACTCCAGTGTTGCTGACCTTTCTCTCTTTTCCTTTTTTCTCATGTATGTCCTTTGGACCTTATGGATGATTGTAAAAGTTTAAATTTATAGTGGATTTTGCGATGTGTGCCTTTGTTATTCTCAGATGTTCTTGCTGTGATCTTGGGTATGCTCATATTAGTAATGATTATATTGTTATGAAAAATCCTCCTTGTAGGATCCCAGGATCGGAACCTGCCTCAGGAGCCGAGAATGGGATACTATGGAGGCTGTTGCGTTCAGAACCGGTCATCGGAATCCTTGTGAGTCCGGTTACTGAGTCTGGGGCGTGACACCGATAGTCATGTAAAGCCCACCATGGGTTCTCATGGTCGTGGCCTACTATTCTGATTAAGCTAATATTTTAGGTTTTGGTTATTATTGTTATTAAGAGTATCATGGACGATTTAGATTGCTTTGATTAGTTGTTATTTTTTACTACTTCATCGCCAAGTAATAGGTTGCGCACATGGCATAAGTTTTAGGGTATAGGGTTTTATTATAAATAGGAATCCCTTGTAGTCTTTTGAATTAATGAAGATTAATAAAATTGCTGCGTTTTCTGCTCCTTTCTGAGTTTTGAAAACCTAATTGGGTGCGAAGCCCTCCCTTCTTCGAAGGGCTAACTACCGTGGTGCGAAGCCACATCTATCCCGATTCGATCCCATCTTCTACCATCCACCCTTCTCATCTCCCACAATCATCTGCGCTACAAATCTGTCTTTTATTTCTGCAATTTTCTTCTCTTCAGCAGAATTCCAGAATCTGGTCCTACATGAGGGCTGAAACTTCGGCGAAGCACCACACCCAAACCGTACATCGGATCGACTTAAAACTTGGAGGTTTTAAAGCTCGGCCCTGGCCGACCAAACCTAAGAGGGCGATTTTTGGGTTTGTGGGCCCCACACACGTGCGGCCATCCATCAGCGCACGTACGTCAGGCCCAACCTACTGACCACGCACGTGGGCTGGTTACAAGTTCTCTCTCTCCTCTCTTTCACTCCTCTCTCACCTGATTTCCCTAACCCTAACCCTAGATTGTCCTAAATCCCCAATTTCTATCCATTTTCTTTAATCCTAGGGTTTCTCGAATTGAACCTCTGAATCCCTTGGATTGAGGAAATATTTTTGTGCATGTGTGGATGAATTTACTCTCCTTTGAGCATTGTTTGGTCTATAATTTTAATTGATCCAACCCTAGCATGTGAAGGCCTGGACCCGCATAGATTCCCCTTGTTGAGTGCTTAACGTTATGTGGGATGTGGAACTTTGTGTAATTGTTTCTGAACTAGTGTAATCTTGCACATCATATTTGAATTTCATGTCCTGCATCAAATTTGGTATCAGAGCTTAGGGTTCTTATTGTGGAATGCATTACATGTTTAGGGTTAGTTTGTTTATGTCCATCATGCATCCAATCTCATCATATATAGCTGTTTAGATCTCCGTAATTCCTGATATAAGCTGCTGAAATTTCTGTTACCCCCTTATTTGAATTATTTTATAAATTAACTTAGCTTTCTATTTTTAGGTTTAGAAACTTTCATTTTCTGTTTTTAGAAACTAATTTACTTTCTAATTCTAGGACAGAAACTTTCCTAATTTGTTTTTAGAAACTTTCTTTATCTGTTTTTAAAAACTAATTTCTTTCCTTTTTCTTTTTTAGAAACTAGTTTACTTTCCTTTTCTTTTTTTTTTTTTTAGAAACTAACTTACTTTCTATTTTTAGAAACTTTCCTTTTTCTTTTTTTAGAACCTAGGTGGCTTTCTTAGTTCTTTTTTTAGAAACTAACTCACTTTCCTTTTTCTAGGTTTAGAAACTTACCTAATTTGTTTTTAGAAACCTTCTTTTTTCGTTTTTAGAAACTAGGTTGCTTTTTTAAAAACATTCCTAATTTGTTTTTAGAAACTTTCCTTTTTCGTTTTTAGAAACTAAGTTGCTTTTTTAGAAACTTTCTTATATTTTGACAACTATATTGTTGGATTTTGATAGCATTGTGTAGTTTCCCTCATATAGAGTCTCATAGGATCATTTAGTCTCATTTAGTTGCATATAGTCGTAGTAGAAGGTCCTTAGGTGGAGTTAGCATACAAGGTGGAGCTAGCAGTTGTATGCCCACACGTACGGGTCGTGGTTTTGGCTTGCACCCTACACTAAACATGGAGCGGCTGCAAGAATCAGTGAACAAGTTAACCCAACAGGTTGAGTCTTTGGGTAGACGCTTGGAACAACATATGGACTAACGCTTTGAGCAGCTTGATGTGCACATTACCCAACTAGAGACCTCCGCCAGGGCAAACCCCACCATTAGAGAAGATGCCCAATCTTAGGTAGGTGGTTAGGAGGATAGACCAAGGAATGGAAGTAGCCAATGAATCGATTATGGGCGCACACCCGTGCACCCACCCCGTAAGGTACATCAAGACCACTATGACCCCGATGCGCAGCTTCTTAAAGGAGTTAGAGTAGATGCCCCCACGTTTGATGGCCACTTGGACCTTAAAGTTTTTCAAGATTAGTTGACAGACATGGACCACCATTTTGAGTGATACGACATGTACGACCTTGTGGCTAGAGAGAGTGCACCAGAGGCTAGTGTAGAGTTACCCATTGAGGCCATTCCAGTAGTGGATGAGTTTGTGATATCTTTCCTAATGATCTACCAAATGAGTTTCCCCCAATGAGGGATATATAGCACACTAGGACGTGGGTCACCGTATTACCTATAGCCAAGTTTGCATTTAATAGCTCTGTCGATAGGTCCATAGGTTCAAGTCCTTTTGAAGTCGTTGCTGGTTATAAACCTAGGAAACCTATTGATCCTATCCCTATGTCATTGTCTCATAGGTCGTCAGAGTCTACTGAGTCTTTTCCGCATTACATTCATTCATGGCATCAAGAAATCAAGCAGAAGATCATGACTAGTAATGAACATTACTCACTTTCTGGAGACAAACATAAACGTTTCAAGGAATTCAATGTAAAGGACTCTGTGATGGTCCGCATCAGGCCAGAGCGGTACCCTGAGGGAGCCATTCGTAAATTACACGCGCGTAGCGCTGGACCATTCAAAATTATAAAACGAAACGGTCTCAATGCGTATGTGGTAGATCTTCCACCTTCCATGAGAATTAGTTCCACATTCAATGTGGAGGATCTAGTTGCATTTCGAGGGACCACTGATACATTGTCTAGCCTGTCACCTAACCATCCTGATTTCTCAAATATTTTCCTTAATCCAAGGCCCCTCCCGATCCATCTTCCCAGCCTCTACCTCCCATACATATCCTTCCCACACCCAGAGAGGAGATAGATGATATTCCGAACCATCAGATAATACCCACGTCGGACGGCGGGTTTCAAAAGTTCTTGGTCAAGCGGAAGTCACGCCTAGCTTCAGACAGTACATGACTTGCTGAGGAGGAGCCCCAGAGACTTAATCCTTACATCTTGGAACGGTTTAGGAGTTTTGTTTCGCTAGTGGCGAAACCTTCGCAGCCAGGGAGAATTGATGGGAACATCTCGCGCACATGCACGCCCCCCTACGCACATACGCAAGGAGGAGGGCTTCACCATCGATCTGGATCGATGACGACGTCCAGGGAGGGCCTCCTAGTTAGAGGACTGAGTTTTGATTCGTTAGAGTGGACCTGATAATCATGTAAAGCTCACAATGGGTTCTCATGGTCGTGGCCCACTATTCTAATTAAGCTAATATTTTAGATTTTGCTTATTATTGTTATTAAGAGTATCATGGACAATTTAGATCGTTTTGATTAGTTGTTACTTTTAATTACTTCATCGCCAAGTAATAAATTGCGCACATGGCGCGAGTTTTAAGGTATAGGGTTTTATTATAAATAGGAACCCTTGTAGTCTTTTCAATTAATGAAGATTAATAAAATTGTTGCGTTTTTCTACTCCTTTCAGAGTTATGAAAAACTAATTGAGTGCGAAGCCCTCCCTTCTTCGAAGGGCTAACTACCGTGGTGCGAATCCACATCTATCTCGATTCGCTCCCATCTTCTACCATCCACCATTTTCATCTCCCACAATCATCTGTGCTACAAATTTGTCTTTTATTGCAGCAATTTTCCTCTCTTCAGCAGAATTCCCGAATCTGGCCCTGCAGGAAGGCTGAAACTTCGGCGGAGCACCACACCTAGACCGTGCATCAGATCGACTTGAAACTTGGAGGTTTTGAAGCTCAACCCTGGCCGACCAGCCCCAAGAGGGCGATTTTTGGGTTCGTGGGCCCCACACACGTGCGGCCAGCCATCAGCGCACGTGCGTCAGGCCCAACCTGTTGACCACGCGTGCGGGCTGGTTACAGGTTCTCTTTCTCTTCTCTTTCACTCCTCTCTCATTTGATTTCCCTAACCCTAACCCTAGATTGTCCTAAATCCCCAATTTCTATCCATTTTCTTTAACCCTAGGGTTCCTTGAATTGAACATGTGAATCCCTTAGATTGGGGAAATATTTTTGTGCATCTGTGGATGAATTTACTCTCCTTTGAGTATTGTTTGGTCTATAATTTTAATTGATCCAGCCCTAGCATGGTTAGGCCTGGACCCGCATAGATTCCCCTTGTTGAGTGCTTGACGTTATGTGGGATGTGGAATTTTGTGTGATTTTTTCTGAACTAGTGTGATCTAAAGCCTGAAAATCTTGCACATCATATTTGAATTTCATGTCCTGCATCAGTGGGCAATTGAATTGAATTGGGAACATTCAGTTCAAACAAGAGAAAATAACAATATTGCAACCACAACTATACATTCCATGCAATTGCATTTTGGAATCTAGCCCAACAAACATGAATAGAATGAAGGTAATACCAATTTGGTCTTTTCTACTCTTTTAGAAAAATTATTGCAATTCAATTTGACACTACATCCAAATGTATCTTAAATTATCAAATGGCATCTGCTTATGAAGATTGATATTGATGCCATGGGGATTTAAACCTACAGTGGGTCCCACTGGAGGTTCGGTCTACACCAGTGCGTGGTGAGGCACAAGGCGTGGGTAACAAATGGCAGTCAATGCTGGCAAAACATTAAACATTCACTCCTGCAAATAAGATGAGAACATAAACAGGATTTGTTAACCTTCATCATGTGGAAGAAGTGTATGAGCTTTCATCAAAACTAATTGATGATTGGGTTCATTGATCCAAACCATCTATTACAACAGCCACATCTTAAATAGCCACTGCCCCAAAAATTGCTATAGTGTAGGATTACAACCATCCAAGGAGATCTGCTGTGGGTGTGTGGCCTCAATGATGATCGTGGAAGGATCTAGCTCGCTTTCTCTGGTTTGCTCCAAGCTGGTAACTCAAATGAAGAAGAGTTGGAACCAGTCAAGACCAGCCTAAAGCTTACAAAGGTAATTCGAGATCATTATCAAGGGCTATCCAAGAGCGTATAGCATGGGTTTCTAAGTCATCGTTAGCTCCTTAGAAGAGTCATTTTGCTGTAAATTTCATTAAAGGATCGACACCTTTGTATTTCATTTTTTTTTATCTTATCCTGGAGAGGCCAATGCCATGGCTGATCGTTTGGCCAAGGAGTGGTCCAGGTATGCTTGTCACACCTATCCACTGTCTTAATGAATAATGTTATGGTTTCCGTGTGGTAATGAAATGTTGCATTACTTATGAGAGAGAGGAAGTAAGAGACATGGAGGGAAAGGAAAGAAGAGACATGGAAGGAAAGGGTGTGGCTACACGCTACACTTTCAATGGTGGGTGCCAATCACCACATTATTCCAGTGTTGTGCCCACTTAAGTTTTAGATCTACCTCATTTTCTGGTGGATGTCCTAGCATGAGGTAGCACAATAGATTTACAAGGTGAGTTATACGCAAAGAAAAGGTAAGTAGGTTACTCACACTACATAATTTGTTACCTTGCAGATAAAATTTAAGCCATTTAAAGGCTTATTTATTGCATGTAAAATTTGAACCATTCATCGGACAACAACCACAATTTTCAGTTCCCAAAATATCCCCGACAACATTTAAAATGTTATCCCATGCCCTTTCAATGTTCAAAGTTTTCTGCCCTATTAACAACTATTTTCAGGGGCAAAAATGTCCAAAAGCTAGTTGTGTTATATATAGTATAGATAGAGGGAGATTGTATTAACCATACAATGCATATTGAACCAGGACTACAGGAACTGGAAAACAAGCACCCTCCTTCCAAATGTCAGAAGCCTCCCGAGCAGGATTAAGAATGTGACGAGCCCCTCCCATCTATCAAGAAGCCAATGTAGCGGCAGATAGTTTGGCAAAATCAGCTGTCTTGGAATGTGCAGAATGGAACCAAATTCTTCTCGCTTTTTTGGTTATCAAATATAGACCATTCCAGTAGTGCATTTGCCAGATATTATTCCTTGTCTAAGGGGTGGTTTGGATGCTTGTAAATGGGCCGAGTTGTAAATGATTTACCTGTAAATCATTTACACTGCATTTGTATGGCATTTTTTGCCTGTAAATTATTTACAGAGTGTAAATGATTTACAGCCTTTACCCCCAGCTCATTTACAGGCAAAAAGTTCAGATTTCATTTACAGGCTCTCCATTTAGAGCCTAACAGCTATAAATGGAAAGATTGGATCTCCATTTACAGGACTCAAAACAATTTACAGGTTATCCAAAAACAGACAATCATTTACCGCTTAAAACCAAACATGACAGGCTGTAAATGATTTACAGTTAAGATTTACTACTGTAAATCATTTACAACTTAAACAATTTACAGGCATCGAAATGACCCCTAGTAGAATTTTCAGTTTACAAAAATACAAACTATGCCAAAAGTAGCAAATAATGTTAGATATTCGGATGTGAACACAATTTTGGGCAAAATTACAATATTTCACTATCCAATAAGTGGATTTTTGTTGCCGCCTTTTTTAAGGGTCAGGACCATTTGATGAAGCCAGGTGGCCTATGAATGAATTGAGGCGACCATTCTAATGGATGGTACATGTCAGAGATGACCACCTTCCTTACACACCACACCTACCAGCAAAAACAAAACTTGAACATAAAATTTAAAAAAGAGTTCTTTTTTTGAATGGTAATAAGAATTGAAAATTCCAATCCTAAAGAAGCAAAATGCAATAGAACAAAATTCTTCAAGAGCAACAACAATGCAATTCAATGAACTAAATGCTACAATTGCCGAACCTCACACTCTTCTCCATCCTTGATATCCAATAGCTTTGAACCGATCATGCCCTCATAAATCTTCAATAACTCTGGAACCTTCACTTGGTACTTCATCACATAAGTCTCCAAGAACTGCTTCTCGCTTACCATAAAGCTTTTCGCTAGCCTGTTATGCTTCTTAATCAGGCCCTTCGACAATAAAAACTGCCAAAACCTATGCCTGGGCACAATCCTCTTCTCCAGGTTAAAAGAGAGAAGGCACGGGTAGGCCAAAAAGTTTGAAGGATTCCAACCCAACTCCGTGACAAAGAAATTCATACACCTCCTAATCTTCTCCTCTGATATCGCAATGCAGCCTGGGCGCTTACGGAAGGCTAACGATATCTCCTCATCCGACCAACCCAAGCTCCTATAGACCTCAAATTTCGTATCCCACATTGGATGGCTCATAGCCGCCATCACACGGACCGCTTCCAGGAACAAATAAGTTGATGGATCGAACCCCATTTCCTGAACCATCTTCACAATCTCATTAAACCGATCGGACTTTACAATCAAAGCCAATGGTTGGCCCACAAGCAATTTCGAAATCAGATGATCCGGGACACCGCAATTCTTCAAAATGGCCACATTGGGAACTAGTGATTTCTCCAGATTGAATCGGAACTTTGACCGCTTGAGTGATTTGATTACTAATTGGTCTGTGCCCAAAACGCTAGAAAGGAAATCAAATGTTGGTTTTATACGCTTTTCGAGACTGGAAGTCAAGATGGCGGGGTCCTTTATTATAAGGCTCACTATATCGGTTTCTGAAAGGCCCTTTTCTTTGAAGAACTGAATCTTGGGTGATAAGCAGGATTCGACGGTGAAGACGAGCAGTTGTGGGGCAGTGCTGATGATGGATTTGATGTGGGTTTTTGAGAATCCATGAGATTTGAGGAATGTGAGGACAGCATCTGGATTTTTCGGGGTCTTGTATCTGAGATCTTTGGAAGCTGTTAGAGCCCTTTCTGGAGAGAGCCCAAATGAGTTTTGGAGGTATTGAAGGAGAGAAGAAGGTGGGTTTGTTTGGGAATGCGATTTTAGAAATGGGTTTTGAAGGGATTGGATTTGGAGTGTTTGGATGTTGATTTGGAGGAGCTTCCTGTAATGAAGGAAATGGAACATCTTCTTCTTCCTTTTTTTCCTTTCTTTTTTCTTTTTTAGGGAAATGAAGGGCTGAGATGAAAACTTACCAATTTTGAATTTGATTTTGATTTTTTCCCTAATGAGTGAATAGCAGAGATGAAATATACCTGTGGTTGCAGCTTGTGCGCGAGTTTCCCTGCCCTCTTGGAGCTCTCAACTCTCATAGGAAAGTCGAAGGAAATACTCAAAATACAAAACCAATAGAGTTATTTGATACTCTGGTCTTCGTACGACGCTTCATACGCAGTCACTTGGAAATGGTACACGAGGCATCAATGGTAGTACCACTACATCTCAGTTATAATCTCGAACAACACTAATATCTGCCTCACGGGCAAGAGATTTTTAGAAAAGGCAATACTCATTTTCTCCTGAATGAGTGGCAGCGATGAAGAATCTCTGTGGAGACCACTTCAACATGAGCTTTGAGCGCCGTACTCTCGGTCCCCTAGGAGCTCCGAAGGAAGCTGAAAGTAAAGGGCAGTTATTTATACTCTGGCTGCTTGTGATGAAACGCAGGCACTTAGAAATTGTACTTCAAAATAAATAGACAAGATTGTCCAGCACACTGTTATTTTTTGGAACCATACTCGGTCAGAGATCAGGTGCATTCATCAGGCACTGCATATTTGTCAGGGATCAGGTGCATTCATCAGGCAGTGCGGCCTGTGACCGTGAGCTTGTTGAAAGCGGATTGCCTGTGCCCCCTGCTGTCGGAAGCTGCGTGGGGCCCACAGGGATGCACGTGAGAAATCCACTCCGTCCATACACCTGTGGTCGCGGATTGCCTGCTCCAAGTCGCTATTGGACGGTTCGTATATGTTTTATCCACGCCGTCCATCCATTTGAGTCAGATGAAAATCTCAGGTGGACCACAACACATAAAATAGTGGTGATCAAACACCCCAAGCACCTGATCTCTGACACGTGTCCCTTCCTTCACCCAAGGGCCCACATTGAATAAAGACCCTTAAATTGAATAAAATATACAAAGGAAAAAAGATGAAAAAACTAACCCACAACACTTTTTTCTTTTCCAACAAATCAACGTCCAAAATTCGCCGATAGTTATTAGGAGTGGCCCCACACTCAGGAATTTTGGGGGGAAAAACATAGCTAGTGCGGGGACCAACACTCCATTTAGGTGGGACCCACCTGTGATCCCTGTCAGGTGCAAGGCTTCCTTACTTCCTACTTTGTTAGGTCATGCCACATATCCACCAAAAGTCTCCCCGTGAGGTCCAGGTCATCTAGATATATGGTTGCCTTTCAAGCTTCTCAACGGTGTCGTAGGTATAAACAAGCGACGTTGATTTTATCATGGTCGGCTTAAAAATCCAATTAGATGTCAGGTCAAGAGTAATAAAAGAGTTCACATTTAAACTTTTTTCTTTTCTTTTTTTGGGGGTGTGTGGTTCACCCACCCAAACAATTAATGGATTGCTTTTAGGGGTCATTTAGCAATAGTTCGGCATGAGTCCAGCCGGTTAGCTCGCTCAGTTCGACTCGGTTTGAAACTGAGTCTGAGCCGAGTTGAGCTGATTTTTTTAGCGTAGAAAAAATTTCGAGCGAACTTGAGCTTGTCCGAGCTCTACTCGACTCCAATCGATCCCCAACTTGAATCGAACTGAGATCGAACCAGTTTAGTGACTTGGTTATTTTGATATTGATGTTGCTCAGCAAATGTTTAATGAAGTGACTCAACGTGTCGGTTGGAGGCGAGGAAAGTACGGATATGAAACAAATACCTTTGTATCTTGATTTTTGTATTGCCTACTAAGTGTTTAATGAAATACCGGTAAATCAATGCTGGTGCTTTTCATTCTGTGAGAAATTGAAGGTGCACTCCATGTGTTTGAGAAAATGCTGCAGCGGCTCTAATTCGGCTCGAATTGGCCCAAACTGATGATCAAACCGAGTTGAGCAAGCTAGTTAGGTTTGAGGACAGAGCTGAGCCGAGTTCGAGCTAGGGTCAGCTAGTGGCCGAGCTGAGTCGAGCCATAGCTCGACTCGTTCAACTCGTGTACACCTCTAACCAGAAACTCCCGTTATACTTTGCAAAGAGGCAGAAGTGGGTCCCACCTTAAATGGACCATGCACGGAAGTGGGTCTCGCTTGGAGTGGACCACCCCAAAAATAAGACGGACCCCGCATTAGTGGATCCTTGACAGTGGGATCCACCATTATGTACATGCATTACATCCACCCATCCATCCATTTTAAAAGCTCATTTTAGGGCATGATCCTAAAAATAAAGCAGATCCATGAATCACGCTGCAGGAAATAGTCGTGATAGACTATTAAAAACTTCTTGTGGCCCACAAAAGCTTTGGATCAAGATGATATTTCTGGTCAAGGGTTTGAGTACCCATAGGTGGTGAAATTCCACTAGCGTGAGTGTGTGGGGTGTGTGTGCGTGTAAAAAAAAAAAAAAAAGATGATATTTTTGTGGTCCCTTTGGCAAAGTCTTTGTGACCTCATCAACAGGTTGGATGGCAAACAAACATTTTGGTATTCAATCACCACCGATACTTGTAGTGTGTTCTGCTTAAGATATGGATCTACTTCATTTTTGGAATCATGTCCTAAATTGAGCTACTAAAACTGATAGATGGTGTGGATGCATATAAGGCACATACATCACAGTGTCCCCACGGTCAAGGATCCACCAAAGCCACACCCCAAGTTCGCGTGTGTATTTGTGTGTAGGTTCAAATTGCAGTTGGTAATAAACATGAGCATGTAAAATGTGAGCATTTACATGGTTAGGCTCTTGTACACACTTGCGTGGTTCTATTTTTGGTTGTACATGTGTGCGGGTATTAGGGCTGAAAGTTGGGTGGGTTCAACCCGACTGACCCATGACCGACCTGACATTGGGTTGGGCTTGGGCAGGATGTATTGGGTTTGATCCCGGGCTTGGGCCATACAAACACCAACCTGATAAAACTTGGGTTGGGCTCAGGTTGAGGTCTTGGGTTGCTCGACCCAACCCGAACTGATCAATATATAAGTTCCTTATAAATTAATTATAATTGAGTGTGGATCATCTGTGTTAAAGCACATAAAATTCCAATGCCGTCGGGTTTTATCTGTAGACGTCATTTCCGATGACTCAAGCTAACAAGATACATCGGATTTCTCTCTCCCAAATAGATTTCTTGATACACAATATGACTTTTAAAGGAGTAGTAGTCCTATATTTTAGCTTGTTTGTTTAGAAAAAATAAACTTCTTTACGCTAAATAACTACATAAATAATTAATAAAATAATAGGTGGAAAAAATAAGATGTGCATTGAAAATATAATATACTAATGTAATAATGAAAATATTAGCATATATCTACCCGACCAACCCGGCCAACCCGATCAAGCCCGCTTGGGTTGGGTTGTTTGAGTTATGGTTGAGGTATAAGAACCTTGGGTTGGGCTAGGGTTGAACACCAACCCGACCCAACCCGCCCCACTTTTAGCCCTAACGGGTATGCCTGAATTGAAATTGCAGCTTAATTCAAACCGAACAACTATGACCCTAAGCCCAAGATAGGCAGACATGTAGTGTATGACCGAGATCGGTTGTCTGTACAGACACTCACTTAGTACGTAAACAAGATTAGATGATATTTAAAGGGTGGGGTTTATCATCTGATAATGGGTTACACCTTTGACTTCCATACAAAAAGACTTTTCAATACATATAAAATGAAATGAGAAAGGATTCTTATAGTCGGTCACTAGGAATAGCTACAAAACATCTTTCCGATTAAATAACTGAATCCAGCGTGCAAGCATATACCCAAATTACCAGTTACTTGATTATCGCTACGGATTACACTACGTAACGTAAACAACGGACTAAAAGTAAAGAATTACAATAAGAAATATAATTTTCTGGGCAGGAAAGATAAAGTATTACACTATGGAATGTAAATTGATTGGTAATTGAAAGGATTATTAAAATGTAATATTTAGTTTAATTGGATTTGTATGAGATGAATTTTCCTCTTGCATTCATTTTCTATTTATAGCTTTAATTCGATTATCTATATTTTTTTCATGTTTTGACAATTGTTATAACCATTCATCACTGTTTATTCTTTTGCCACCTATCATGTAACTGCTCATTCATAATTGCTTCTTCATCAATTGCTTAGACATTAACGTGACATTGTTTGATTAGCTCCGGCTATTGGTTGTCAAGAAATCTTTTCAAATCTCCAAATACATGACGCAGATTTGTATAAATCGCACATAATTTATTCTGCTTGGTTCTTACGATGAATGACAGTAATAAGGATGAACACACATATACTACTTTGACATGTACATGGTGTAAAAACAAGCTCTCTCACATGTGAGACTTAGGAGCCTTATATTTTGGCTAGAATAGTCAATGTATTATAAATAGGTTGGATCCAACTCATAAACTCATTTCTCCACGTAGAGTTATTTCACAAAGATTTGCCTTGGTAAGGAAGGATGAATTGCTTGGAGAAAAACTCTCAGGACTGGGGTCCATACTCATGGCTTGGTGGTAATCTCGAGAGAATTTCAACACTGGGGCTTTTCGATAAGTGGGCTTAGGTGGGATAGAATTGCATTTGGTTCCGTGCAAATTCATGTGTTTGGAGAAGACCAAAAGTATTGGGATCATGTGAGATGTGAGATGGAATTACATTTAGTCCCATATAGGATTTGTGGTGGAATTTTGTGAATTTTGAAATCTACTACATTTGAGCTCCAGATTGATGCATGTGTTTTATCCTTGCCATCCATCCATATGCGACCTTTACACAGGACATTCAAGTTATATTCGTCTACAAGTAACCCACATCAGTTGTGAATTTGGTCCATTAATTACAATTCTATAGTCCACTAAACACAGGCATCACTTAATGCAGTGTTTTTGCAGAGGAAGAATTTGATCCCAAAGGTAAAGGATTGGATGACCAAAATTCCATGGTATTTTCAGACATGCAATCATTGTGCATTAATAGTGTTAATCCCATCTACTACAATTCCATACCATTTAATCTCACTGACCAAACAGGCCCCAAGTCATAGGTTTGAGTATCCATGGTGGTGTGAGGGTGCATGTAAAAAAGATAAAAATAAATAAATAAATTAAACTCAACCCAATTTCCTAACAGCTCCAATAAAGGGACCCAAACCTGTCAAAATCAGGTATAGTCCCTCAGGTGACCCATGGGTCAGGGTCCATTGACAGCTCTTTGTGTGGAGCCCACCATGATGTGTGAGTGCCATGCTACCAGCCCTTAAGATGTGCACCCAATGTTAGGCCTCCATACCAAAATCAAGCATGATCCATGAATAAGGCAAGCCACACCAAAAGAAACAATGGGGGACATTAGAAGAAGCCAGCACCATAGAAACTTCTGAATGGAATGTTGGTCCACTCTGTTGTGTATATCAACCTAGCCATCAAGTGTGCCCATCATAACGAATACATCAAAACTCAAGCTATTCCAAAATTTATAAGGGCCACGACAAGTGAAAACATATGTTTTGGGTCGTTACTCATGCCACGGTAGTCTCACAGAAGTTTCAACACGAGGTCATGGGTTCGAATACCCATTGCGGTGAAATCCCACCATGGTGTAAGTGCATGTGTAAAAAGGAAAAAAAAACCTATGTATGCATCGCCCCACACGGACGCGGATTTCCTGCGAAAGATGGCGTGTTCCAATAAAAACATGCTGTTCGTATGAATGACGTGGCAAGATTTAAATCTGTTAAGAGAGTCTCCATTAACGGTAAGACTCGAGCACGTACGTGAGCGTCTCTTCGATTTCTATTTCTCGCGAAAGCATTTGGCCGCAAGAACTTGCGCAAGAATTCTGTGTGAGAAGAGAACCGAGTCTAGAATGAGAAGAGAATCTACCGCAATGTGTTGCACCGAGCCATCTTTTCCGCAAACGTGGCAACTGTTAAGGAAATCAGTACCATGAAAATGATAGGCCCCACCACGAAGTCCAGCTTTCCAAAAAAGCAGGCTGATCCATTCACTAGGTGTATGTCAAGTCCAACCATCAGTTGTAAGTTGATTTCAACAATGTGACCCACCTGATTAGAAAAACAGCCTGATTTTCCGGACAGATAATTTTCATGGTGAGGTTTATAACTTTGAGGGTACAGATTTTGTATATCTGAAGGAAAGATAGTAGTTCACCGCAAGTTAGCAGTACATTACCTGTGTGTTCACCGGCAAGCATTATTTATGTGAACTTTCGCAAACAGGATAATAGTAAATTCTTATATGGCCCTAAACTACGAAAAAGCGAAAAATAATAATAATAAATTCTTACATTTCCAGATTTCAACAGAAATTTTTTTTTTTTTTTTTTAAATGAGAAACTCCTAGAATTTGGGGGGGGGGAGTTACCTATTCAAATGGAAGAACGTATGCAAGTCCTATATTATTACGTTGCCAAAGTGTGGTGTCCCAAAATAAAAGCTTGGCAAGTGCTTTTTTAAGCTTCCGGTTTAGAGGGGAAGAAAGGGCGGAGGGAAAGAAAGAGAAAAAACGAAAAAGGAAGTAGGAAAAAGAAAACGAAGTGGCGCCGCGCAGTGCTCGAGTGTCACCGTTAACGGAGACTCCGTTAACAGGATTTAAATCTTGCCACGTCATTCACACGAATGGGAAATCGGATTGCGTGTTATCGTACTGAGTGAACTCAGTTGGGCCCCACTGTGAATGTATATGGTTTATCCACACCGTCCTTCCATTTTTACTGCTAATTTTAAGCGTGGATCCTAAAATTGAAGTAAATCCAAAACTCAAGTGGACCATTACACAGGAAACAGTGTGGAATAATGATATCTACTGTTGAAACCTTCCTAGGATCCAAAGTAATTTTTATTTTTCATCCAACCTGTTCATAAGATCACAAAGACATGGATGGAGAGAAACCACAAACATCAGCTTAATCCAAAACTTCTTTGGCCTCCAAAAATATTTTCAATGGTAGAGATTCAATCAAACTGTTTCTGGTGTGGTCCACTTGAGACTTTAATTTGTGTTGTTTTTTAGATCAAGCCCTAAAATTATCTGTTAACATGGATTAACGGAGTGGATAAAATAAATAAATAACAGTGAACCCCACACAGTTTACTCAGTACGCTAGGGGTACTGAGTTAGAAAACGGATTGGCTACTCCCCTGACACCGGCCAATGGCTGATGGTCGGTGCTCCGTGGGACCCACCATGATGTATGTGCTTCATCCATGCCGTCCATTTATTTGAAAATATTATTTTATGATTTGAAAGAAAAAATGAGTTATATCTCATCTTAAGTGGACCACATTACAGGAAACAGTGTTGAATGAGTGTCGACCTTTAAAAAACATTTTGGGGCCATAAAAGTTTTGGATCAAGCTGATTTTTGTTTTTTCCCTTCATCTGGGGCTGTATGACCTAATCAACCAATTGGATTTCAACTAAACAGTAAATGGACCTTAGGAGGATTTTAATGATGGATGTCCAATCAATATTGTTTTCATGTGGTGTGGTCCACCTGAGATTTATATACCCCTCATTTTTGGGATCAAGCCATAAAATGATCTGTAAAAATGGATGAACGGAAAGGATGAAACATATACATCATGGTGGGGCCCACATAGCACTGACCACCAGCCACGGGGCTGGTGTAGGGGAGTAGCCAATCCGTTCCCACTGAGTTACTCAGTAGGCAATCCGCTTCCCACGAATGGCTTGTCTTTACTGGAACACGTCATCTTTCGCAGGAAGTCCCTGCACGTGCCTTTCGCAGGAAATCCGCGTCCACGCCCCCTCACAACTCGAACACATGGTAATCAACGAAACAAGCGTAATCATTCCCAACATAAAAATGCATGTAAGGATTCCTGTTTTAAATATTATCTGACCGTCCATATTCAAGATGAGGTCATTGGACATCCTGCAACGTCCCTTGATGAAAATATCATAAGCCTTGATGCCCTGATCTGGTCATCGACATTCGATAGCGCGTAATAGCTGCCGTCAGCATACCTTTGATGGATCATCCCAAAGCCTTTGAATTTTCTCATTTAAGAGATTTTGGGCCTGTTTGTTAACGTTGGATTGTTGCACTTAATGTGAAATTGGGAAAACGTGTGTTTAGTAGAGGTGGGCATCGGTCCGGATCGGTGCGGATTGGGTTCAACCCGATCAGATCCGAAGTGGTAATGGATAGACCCGAACTCGATCAGATCCGGAATTAAATCCAGGTCACCTGACTCGAACAGATCTGATACCTTATTCGCCTAACCCGAACCGAGGCCGACTCGGTCAGAGAAACCGAGTCGGATAAAGTTAAGTACGATTTGGATCCGTGTGAGTTTAATTAAACTTTTCATATAATGTGGTCCACTCCAACCTTTAATATATGTTTTTTTTTTACTCAAGGCCTAAATTGATATGTCAAAATGGATGAACGGATTAGGTAAAAACATATACATCAAGGTGGGCCCACATGCCTCTGGAAAGACTATCCGTTAATGTGTTTATGTTTTTACCAAACATATACATTAACGTGCACTGCACGAAAGCTCTCTGGCTTCGTTGTTTTTTTTTTTTTTCATAGACAGTGAGTGAGGACTCGCTGTAATGACCTTAGCAATTTATGTGGGTCTTATCATAGGGTATTTTTTATATCTAAACCGTCCATCCATTTGACGAGCTCATCATAAAGCTTACGATGAAAAATAAGCAGATATAACTATCAAGTGGACCACACGAAATATTTAATGGTGAAAATCATTTTCTGCTGCTACTTGTGGTGTGGTCCAGATAATCTTTGGATATTAATAATTTTTTACATAATATTCTATGATGATCTTTAAAAATACATGAATGGATTAGATATAATAAATACATCACTGTGGGCTCCATATAACTTTAACCTACTTTGAACCGTTCGTACTACTCGGAGCTCGAGGAGCGTCAGTCTCGTCCTCGCACAGAAACGGACTGGCTACTCCCCCTGCCAAGGTGCCACCAGCCATTTGCTGTTGGTCGGTGCTCTGCGGGCCCCACCATGATGTATGTGTTTCATCCATGCCTTCCATCTATATTTATAGATCATTTTATTATATGAAAAAAAAAATTGAGATATATCTAAATCTCAAGTAGATCACATTACAGGAAATAGTATTGAATAAACGTTGACCATTAAAAACGTTCTGGGGCATAAAAGTTTTGGATCTAGCTGATATTTATTTTTTCCATTCATCTAGGTCTTTATGACCTGATCAACAGATTGGATGTCAAATAAACAGTACAGTGGACCTTAGAAGGATTTTTATGGTAGATATCCAATTATTATTGTTTTCCTGTGGTGTGGTCCACCTAAGATTTAGGTACCTATCATTTTTTATGTGAATCAATAGAATGTTCTGTAAAAATGTATGAACGGAATGGATGAAACACATACATCATGGTGGGGCCCACAAGTACCGACCAGGGGAGCAGCCAATCCGTCCCCTCGCATGAAACTAGCCCCAGGCTTCTGCGGTAGTTAGCGTGAAAAACGGAGAAAATTACTTTTTCAGTGCAGAGCATATATACACGAGGGTGATTTAGAAATGTGGCGTGCTCTAGGGTTATATCAATTGAACTCATAATGGAAAGGCATTCTAGATTTCTCTTCTCATCCTTGGCATCATCAGGTTGCCATGGATTTGTTAGATCAACGTCTCCCTCTTCCGGTGCCTCGAGATAGAAAGGATGTGGTTTCTGCTGTGATGTTGGCAATTGCATGCTTGCATGCCAATCCTCACTCTCAGCCCACCATGCGGCACGTGTTGCAGGAGCTATCCGCAGGCAGGGATCCTCTTCCTGAGGCTTTTCACAAGATTACATTATCTCAACTATCGAGCACGTGAATGCAATGAAAGCAGATGGACCTAATCATGGTCTAACATCTTTAGGCTTCGGGTCGGGTCTGGTCGGTTCGGGGCGGATCCTTTCGGTTCGGGTATCCGGGTCTGATCGGTGCGGATCAACCTTTATCCGGACCTGACCCGAAATTCTATCGGATCTGGGTTGACAGATTCGATCAGGCCGATCTAAGCCGTCGGTTCTGTTCGGAACGGTACCGAGTCGGGTCGGATCAGGTCGGATCTACCGGATCGGGTCCAAAATGCCCACCTCTAGTGTTTAGTGGTGTTTGTTAATCCATCGTTAACGCAGAAGAGGGATAAAGTACTAAAGTGATTTTTCACCAAATTCTTTTCTTGATAGGAGTCTGACTTAATGGTAAATGTAGAATGCGCTTAATAAATTTTTCATTAAATAAAAATTTTTGCTTTCAAAATTATCCTTTTTAAGTTGCTAAGAAAAATTTATTTAAATTGTTTGCACAATACAAAATTAACTTTTAACGTATGAAACTTCTTTATGCCCCACCATGATGTATGTGTTTCATCCATTCCATTCATCCATTTTTAAAGATCATTGTAAGGCTTGATATAAAAAACGAGAGGAATATAAATCTAAGGTGGACCATACCATAGGAAAACAATAGTGATTGGATATCCAACATTAAAATTCTCCTAAGGCCCAATGTACTGTTTATTTGAAATCCAACTTGTTGATTAGGTCATATAAACCTAGATGAATGGAAAAAACAAAGATCAACTTGATCCAAAACTTTTATGACCCCCAAAAAAGTTTTTAATGGCCTTCTTTCAACACTGTTTTCCTGTAATGTAGTTTACTTGAGATTGGGATATACCTCATTTTTATCGTAAAATGATCTAGAAACATAGATGGACGGCATGGATGAAACACATACATCGTGGTGGGCCCACATAACACCGACCCTAAGCCATTTGCTGTGGCAGGGGAGTATCTAATCTGTTTCTGCGGGACCTAGATTTCCTGCGAAAGGATGGGATCTTAGGTGGGGCCACTGTGATGTTTGTGAGAAATCCTTCCCGTTCATCCACTTTTTGAGTTCATCTTAGGACATGTAGCCAAAAAAGAACGGTATCCAAACTCAAATGAGCCCTACTAAAGGAAAATGTGGTTAGGAAAATTCCCACCGTTGAAACCTTCCTGAGTTCAACAGTGATGTTTAGATGCCATCCATACCGTTAATAACGTCATTCCTATTGGGATGAACTGAAAACGAAAACATTAGCATGAATCGAAACTTATATGGCCCCACGAATATTTCAACTGTGGATGTTTAATTATCTCGTTTTCGGCTCACTTGAGATTTGGATACGGATAATTTTTGGCAACATGTTCTAAAATGAACTCACAAAACGGATGAATGGGGAGGATTTTTCACAAACACCACAGTAGGCCCCACCTGTGTTCCCAACGCACGAACTTCCTGTGTAAGTCGGCGTCCATTTCCGGATGCGGATTGCGTCCTACCCCCGCCCAGGGCTCTATGGGCCCACCGTGATGTAAGTTCTTTATCCACGTCGTTGGTAGTTTTTCTCAGATTATTTTAAGGTATGTTGCAAAAAGTGAGGCAGGTCCATGGCTTACGTGGGTGGACCACAAAGTGGTTATTGAACGTCCACCGTTAAAAACTTCTTGGGAGCTTGAGAAGTTTCGCATCAAGCCGATATTTTTGTTTTCACTTCATCCACGTCTGAATAACCCTACGAATAGGTTGGATGGTAAAAAAATATCACGGTGGCACTTAGAAAGGTTTCAACAGTGGGTGTTATTATCACTGCAGCTTCCTTTGGTGTGGTCCACTGGATCTGTGGACCTGCTTCATTTTTTGGATCGTACCTTAAAATGATCTGAGAAAATCGATGAACGGCTTGGATAAAACACTTACTTACTGTGGGCCCCACAGAGCCCTGGGGTAGGACGCAATCCGCGTCCTCTATTTCCGCGGGAGACGGATTGGCTACTCCTGACGCCAGCCCCGGGGCTGGTGGTCGGTGCTCTGTGAGCCCCACCATGATGTATTTGTTTCATCCATTGCGTTCATCATTTTTATGGATCATTTTAGGAATTGATGCAAAAATAAAAATAAAAATGATAGGGATATCAATCTCGGATGGACCACGCCACAGTAAAACAAAATCTATACAAATAGATAGATGGCATGGATGAAACACATACATGATGGTGGGGCCCACAGAGCACCGATCACCGGCCATTGGCTGGTGGCAGGGGGAGCAGCCAATCCGTTTCCGTTTCCGCTGACGCAGATCGGATACTGACAGGTTGAGTAGGGGACTCGCAACTGAAGTTACGTCACCAAGTTATGTGGGCCCATCATGATGTATGTTTTGTATCCACGCCGTCCATCTATTTGTAAATATAATTTTAGATAAGGATCCAAAGAATGAGTCAAATCCAAAGCTTGGAAAATAAACTTAAATAGGTCACCGAAGTTTTGAATCAATATGTTTTCACTTCATCCAATTGAGAATGACCTCATAAACGATTTGTATAGCAAATAAATATAAGGTGGGCCTTATTTGAAGGCTTTGTTGCTACTGGTGTTCAATCCTATACAATACATTGTGACAATCTTCCCGCTAAGAGGAATTGAGGGCCTTATGATGATATTTTAATTTTTTATCAAGTATTTTAGTTTATTTTAATTAAATATAATGATTTTATTTTCATTTAATAAAAAAGAATTTCTTTATAATATAAAACATTTCCAATTGAGAGATAGGGGCAAATGTGTTAAATTGGACATATTTCAGACATTTAAGAGGTTTGTTAACAAACAGTTTGTTTTAGATTTAGTACTTTATTTTTAGACTTCAGCCATAATTATCAAACAAGTTTTCTTACTTCAAATTTCAGATTCAAGCTTTAGATTTCAGATTCAGGCTTCAAATTTCAAATTTGGTCTTTAGACTTGAGATTTAACAAACAGGGCCTTTCTCAGTTCATCTGCAAACAACAACATGGAAGGGGAACGATTAGCAATAGTATCGGAGGTCATAACGGCCACATAGAAAAATGATGCCATATGGGACCTTTCTAATTAGAAGAAATGGTTCAAAATGGTGGTGGAACATTTCCTTTCACATTATGATGGTCCACTCTTAGTTAACCCCTAATTGCAATTCCATGTGTATCGAGCTGGACTTGAAATGATCTAAATAGCAGTTAGAATCGCTAAACATGCAAATGTCCATTGATCAGATGTTTTTTTTTTTTTTTGAAAGGCAACGAAGATTCATTAAAAAAAAAATAAAAATAAATAAACAGAAAAGAGAGGAGACAGACCGCTGAGGTAGCGAGCTGAAAACTCCCTGAACTGGTAAACAACCGAAAAAAGAAAAGCAGAAAAAAACAGGAAAACAAAAAGAGAACCATCATAACAGCACTAAGGCTAAACAGACTGCCCACTACAAAACGCAGCCCAGCTACGTCCCACTAAGCTGCTGATTGGATAGGATAGGGATGCAACTGATGTTGATGGTGTTGCAGGCCCATTCAATGACGAGATGCTGGACTCTCTTGATCACATAGATCACTGGATGAGAAGCATCTCTGAAGCAACGGTTGTTTCTTTCTTCCCAGATGGCCCACCAAGCAGCTAGCAGGGTGATTCTCCAAACTGCAGATCTGCTCTTACCCAGAGAAACTCCATGCCAGGCTGCAAGGACGCGATTTGTGGAGCTGGGAAAAGTCCAGGAGATATCAAAAGTAGACAGGATGGTCGACCAAACCTTGTTAAAGAAAGGGCAGTGCACGAAGAGGTGGTCCGTCGTCTCTTCATTTGACATACAGCAGATGCAAATGTTGGTTAATGTCATCCCCCTTTTCCTCAGATTATCAATAGTGAGGACTTTTCTCTTCCTTACCAGCCACCCAAAAACAGCAATCTTAGAAAGGACCTTATATTTCCAGACTCTCGCAGTAAACACCTCCTCTGAATTTTCTTTCTTCTGAAGAGATCGGTAAAGGGACTTCACCGAGAACAGGCCCTTGCTGTCTAAAGACCAGACTAACTTGTCTTGCTGTCCAGGATCTGGATGACAGTTCCCAATCCGCTGAAGAAGGCTCACATAAGATTCAACTTCCCAGTCATACAGATTTCTCCTACAGGGCAGAAGCCAGACCACAACATTGCCTTGAACTGAGTAACAATCGGCCACAGTAAGGAGAGGATTTGGGGCTAAGCAATAAATAGCTAGGAACTCCTCTTTTAGGGCATTAGAGCCCGCCCATATATCCTCCCAGAATCGAATTCTGTCCCCTATCCCTATGGAAAAACGAATGTGACTATGCACCTCTTTTTGGGAGAATAAAACCCTTTGCCAAACAGCAGATGCACTACTATATGACGCACCTCTGGTTCACCAGCCTTAGACGATTGCCCATATTTACATTTAATCAGCCTATTCCATAGGGCCCTTCTTCTGTTCCAAGTCTCCACCACCACTTGCCGAGGAGGGCATGATTCATAGATTGGAGGTCTCTAATTCCCGCACCTCCATCTTGAAAATGTTTGCACACGTCTTTCCAACCGATCAAATGAAATTTCTTCCTCTCCTCACTGCCGTGCCACAGAAAATCCCGCCTGAGCTTATCAAGAATAGCTAAGACCTTCGCCGCGCATTTGAAAAGGGACATGAAGTATAAGGGAAGATTAGAGAGCGCCGCTTTGATCAAAATGAGCCAGCCCCCTAGCGACAGTTACCTGCATTTCTACCTAGCGAGATAGGATTCGAAGCGATCGATGACTTTGTCCCAAAGCGCCACCGGGAGCTTGCCAATACATAGGGGGAGCCTGACAAAAGAGATAGGGAGGGAGCCCAAAGCGCAGCCAAAAAATTCAGCTAACCTACATGTCTCGGTTTCGCTAATGTTAACTCCTATCACCGTCGATTTGCTCAAGGTTACTTTAAGGCCTGAAACCACTTCAAAGCAACGGATAGCTGTATGAAGATTACCCACTTTATCCCAGTCGGCTTCACTAAACAGGAGAGTGTCGTCTGCATATTGGATATGGGATATGGGCTGCTCCATATCTTTGATCTCGAAGCCTCCTATAATACCTTCCGCCTGCCCTTTTCTCAACATACGCGAAAAAGCCTCTACCACAATAAGAAAGAGAAACGGGGATAGCGGATCTCCCTGCCGAAGACCTCTAGAGCTTCTGAAGAAACCTTTGGGAGACCCATTGATGAGGACCGAGAACATTGCTGAACCGATGCACGCCTTTATCCAAATTAACCATCTGAGACCAAAACCCATCATCTTTAGCATATACAGAAGAAAGTTCCAATCAACATGATCGTAGGCCTTTTCTAAATCGAGTTTGCATAAGGTTCCCCTTGACCCGGATTTGTGGCTGGAGTGAAGACATTCGGAGGCCATAAGTGCGCTATCTATAATTTGTCTACCTAGGATGAAAGCACTTTGATGGTGAGATATGATCTTGTCCATAACCCCGTGGAGACGATTGGCAAGAACTTTTGTGAGGATTTTGTAAAGACTGCCGAGAAGACTGATCGGCCTAAAGTTGTGAAGAGTGTCAACCCCCTGCATCTTCGGGATAAGAACGATGAACGTAGCCCCTAGCGCATTTGACAATTGGCCTCTTTCATGAAATTCATTAACAAAGGCCAAGATATCCCCTTGCGGCAACTCCCAGAAGTGCTGAAAGAAGAGAATAGGAAAGCCATCGAGACCCGGAGCTTTGTCTCAGCGACTGGACAACATTTTAACCTCATCGGGAGAGAAGGCAGCTTCCAGGGCCGCGACATCCATCTCTGAAATGCAATCCATAAGCAAGGAGTCCAGATTGGGCCTGCAGAAGGCGTCTCTGACTTAAGGAGATTGGAGAAAAATATGATGGCCTCCTCTGAAATTTGTTGCTTGTCTTCAATGTGCTCCCCATTTATCGAAAGGCAATTTATCTTATTAACTCTCGCCTTACCGCTCGCAATGGCATGAAAATAGCGAGTATTTTTATCACCTTCCCTTATCCATTTGCACCTAGCTTTTTGCCTCCAAGAGATCTCGTCTTCAAGAACCCTAGCTAAATAATCGTTGACAAGCTCTGCACGTCTGGACCACATATTGCTGTCAATTAGAATGTTTTCACTTGCAGCATCAATGGACTGGATTTGATCCAGGATATCTTCAGTTTCCGCCTGCCGTTTGAATAGAGCATCCAATTTCCAAGCTTTAAGCTTATCCTTGATCAGACTTAGCTTTTTACATAATCTGAATCCTGCGTAACCATCAACCTCCAAATCTTTCCACCAATCAGAAATAAGTTGATCGAATCCCTCAATCTTTAGCCACGAGATATCAAAACGAAATGGCTTCGGGCCCCAGTTTTCCTCTTCCATAGAGAGCACTATCGGCAAGTGGTCAGACATAGGTCGAGGGAGTGCCAACTGCAAAACATGCGGGAAAGCTTTAGTCTAGTCAGCCGAAACAAGAAACTGATCTAATCTAGCGAGGGAAGGCGGAGAATGCTGGTTTGACCAAGTAAATCTGGATCTAGACAGGGGTAGATCCATCAACGCATGGTCGTCTATCTAGTGGGAAAAAGATCGCATCACAACGGAAACTCTACCAGGCTGAGAACGCTCTTCCGCATACTGCATAATGTTAAAATCTCCTCTGATACTCCACAGGCCGTCAAAAATTTCCCTGGCTGCGTGTAAATCCTCCCAAAAATCATATCGCCTATCAGCTTGATTAAGACCATATACCGAAGAAATAAGACAGGAAAAGTTGGAGCCGATCTGATTTAGAACAACATAAACCGAGAACTCTCCGATCCGACTACGCTTCATTGACCAAATAGCCACATTCCAGGCAATAAGAATCCCTCCCGCACTACCTGCCGCATTTGAGGCCTCCCACTTCACATCGCGAACTTTCCAAAGGGATTCCATGAGCTTAGCTGAAAAAACTTGGGCCTCAGTTTCCTGAAAGCAAATGATATCTGCTTTGCTTCTTCCCATGATGTCTTTTATCAGACAACGCTTTGTCTTGGATCCCACCCCTCTAACATTCCAAGAGAGGACTTTCATTTGGAAACCGATCTTCCCTGACGACCACCATCGACGATACCTTCTGTAATTTCCTTGATGGGACCAGGGCTGGACTGAAGACTCTGCAGCTCTCTATTCCTGGTGGGCTTGGGAGAGAATTTTCTTGGAGATTTGAGGCATTGCAGGGGCTTGCCGCGGGCTTTGATGCAGTGAAAAAGGGCCAAGAAATCTTCTGGATGGTCTCCCAAAGAGAGGCCCAAGGATCTACCAATGTGTCCCATGGCATCCCTGATCCAACGTTTTTTTTGGATAGAGTCTGCCAGTTCTGCTCTCTCAACCGCAACCTCCTTATCTGTTTCTTGAGGGAGACTACGCATTCTGATCTGGAGCGGCTCAGCATCAATAATGTGACCCCCTTCACCTTCCTGAAATAAGGCAATCAAAGCAAAATCTGTCATGATCTGGGAATTTGAGGTGGACCGCGGAGAGGTATCGATCATTGAATTGTCACATTCGGTCAAGGGAATGGACGTGACAGATTGGGAGTCCGAGAGGTCCGCATCTCCCAGGGACAAAGAGAGCGGGGGCAAATCGGACTCTCGCCACAAAATTTGAAGGTCAAGATTCCTGGGAAAGCCGCGAAGAGAGCCCGTAGCTTTCGCGCACTGATTGGAAAAAAGAAGAAGGCCAAAGGGGTAAGTTTAGGTTCAGAGGGGCCTGGTGCGAAGGAGTCAGATCGCCCTTTTGTTCTAGATTGATGGATACGTGACTCAGGGAGACACGAGAGGTCTCCAAATTTGCGCCATCTGTCAAGGGGAGAAGCGCACGCTCGATAGGTGAATCGGGAAGGTCACACGAGCTATCCACGTGGTCTCGATCGAGACCTGATCTCATCTCTACTGTCCATGTGGATGTAACAGCGTCGTCTGGAATAGCCGCCCAACACGTGTTGAAGTTGCAGGCGCTATTAGTAGCCTTCTGCCCGAGATCATCTACGCCCTCCACGTTAGTATCATTTGCGTGATTTTGATGGTTAGGATCATCCGTTCAATCAGATTTCTGGCGTCCACAAGTGGGGCTCACAGTTTTTGGTTGATCATCATTGTTGAGGTCAAAATTTGGATCGCCCTCCACTCATTGGGTTGACTCTGGTCCTGCACAAAGGGTGAGCAAAGTAGACCCTGGCTAAGCCGGGGGACCCTCCGATGCCTAAGTCAGGCGACGGGAATCGGGGTCTAGTATTGAAGAGTAGAGGGAGAGTGCCAGATTTTTCGTACATGTAGCAGTGAGGTCTTCACGTATTTATACCTAGCTATCGAAGGATCTGGATCCGATGATTACGGCATGATTCCCTCAATTAGGGAGATTTTCGGATCATGGAGATATCGTATGCAATCCAAAGATCACATCTGCGAGCGTCATGATCGCCCACGTCTCTTTACAGCGGTTTCTAAGTTTGGCTTTCTCACGTTTCCTTACGGCAACTTCCAAACCTGGCATGGGGGACGTCCACCTTTGAGGGTGGGCTCGGCTCAGCGCAGTCGATAGCGACCATCACGGTCCGAGCCGATCCCTCCTTTCGTTATGTAGGAATCCCGCCTTTCGGGGGCGAGCTTTGCCTGACACAGTTGTGATAACATTGGCTCGGCTCGGCGCAGCTGATGTCGACCTTAAGCTTGTGTTGCCAAGTGTGGGCTACTATCCGCACGGATAATAGATGGGTCGGAGGTAATCAGCCGACATATCCTTTTCGTTTCATATTCCCTGCCGGGCCTTGTGCCTGAATCTTGACGGTGTTCATTCACGGGTCGGCCAAGGGGTCGGATCTTATCTAAACTGAGCTTTTATCCACTCATCTGATCGGATCAAGATACTGTCCGGCCTCGGAGCTATAAGGGGCTCGGATTTTCCCACAACAGAAGCCCCATACTCTTCGAGGTCTGTTAGGGGCTCGGAGAGTAATCATACAGGAGACCGAGTACCTCGTCCACGGGTTCCTCCAAGCACCTCGGACCCTCAGTGGTTTGAATTATCACGTTCGCAGGATTTCCCGCTCATGGATCGATGCGTGACAGGCACGTTGCGACGGTTGATCCTTCAAATCGTCGTTTGCTTACGGGCTGCTGCCACGTGTGCCCGTCATTATTCGAACGTCTTTTCCCTTATTCGAAGCACGCCGCTTGACAGAGCCTGATCCAATGGGGCGGTGCCATGTCAGCTCCGAGTGATATTTACGCCGATTCGGCTGCGATCATCATTGCTAATAATTAATGCACAGATGCAGCTGAGCCTATATAAACCCTCTTTCGAAAGCTTAAGGCTCATTTCTACGCATTGTGTCGAGCTGATATCGGAGAAGGTGATTTAGAGAAGGTGATTAGGTGATTTCGTTCCGAATTTTACGTTAGGCGATTCGGGCCGTGAGTGTTTTGGCGGGAGAGCGATTTCCGGTGAGTCTTCGTGTGCTTCCTCACATTCCTTTTTTCGAGATGTCGTCATCGGACCTGGAGTCTGTGCGAGGTTACGGTAACGACTTTGAGTCTGAAAATTCAGATAGCAGGGTAGGGGCCTCCGAAGGACCTTATGAAGCCGTACCCCTGTACCCTCCGCCTCGGAAGCAAAAAGGAACTGGGGCTCAGACCCGCAAAACTAGCACAAGGAAACCCACCCGACTTTCTCAGACTGCTGCCGTTGAGGTCTTCGGGATGCCTGCGGATGTGCGAGCATCCGAGGTGGTCCCAGGAGGTTCCGTGTTGTCTGAACCTCAGATAGAATGGATCTGATCGGAGTTCCAAATCCTGGATTCCGTTCTGACAAGGGCCCCTGGGGCACTTGAAACTGCTGGTGCACCTGCCAAAGGGGAAGTCGCCATTTTCCTATGTGCACTTCAATGTGGGATTCGTCTTCCCCTGCACCCCTTCATCCGATCTATGATTGCCCACCTCGGGTTAGCCCCCGGGCAGCTGACCCCCAACGCCTGGAGAGTACTAGTCTCTTCCTACATCATTTGGCGGCTGGTCGGTAATCCTGAGCTGACCCCAGAGGAACTGATGAGCCTGTACTTGGTTAAGCACGACAGCAACGAACCATGGTATTACTTCGCGACCCGAGACAGCAAGGGATCAGGACTGGTTTTGAATCTTCCGTCGTCCAATAAAGACTGGAAGAACAAGTGGTTCTGGGCCGCGGGCGAATGGGAAGCTCCGGCGTTTGAGATCGGATCTCTGTCGGTCCGGGTTCCAACCCTTTTTCAAAAACCAGGTTGGATTAGTTACCTTTAATCTTGTCCACCCCTTTTTTCCTTCGTCAGTCAAACTGAAATCTTTGTTCATTGTTGCGATAGCTTTTCCCAGGGGGACACCGCTCCTCGATTCTGATCAGAAGAATCGAATCGCCAAGGCGAGGGCCCGATCGGGGGAGCAGCGCTCCTGGTCGGATCTGATTACCGCGGCTAATCTTCTGTTATCCGGATTGTGCAAGTCCCCACCCCTCCCGACCTCTTTTAGTGAGTATTCTGTCTGTTTATTTTGGAAGGATGAGATTTGTCTTTTATGTTGCTAAACTCTCCGTTTATGCAGGCATGGCAGAAGCGTCCGGTTCTCGGAGAAAGAGGGCAACCCTGACGGCAGAAGAAATGCTAAGACCCGCGACCTGGACAAAGACCACTATTCGGAGGTCCGGTCCGAGGGCCGTGGCCAAACATCCGACTGTCGCAGCAGCTGCGACCATTTCTACGGCCGCGGCCGTTAGCCCGACCCCAACTCCAACTCCGACCCCAACCGCTCCGACAGCTGCACCTGTCGCGGTTCAAACTCCAGTGATCGTCGTTCCCATTCCGACGATCGATGGCGCGCTCCCCGTAGGGGAGGTTCACTCCGTAGCACATTATGTCGCCATTCCCTCATCATCCGAGCGGGAGGAGGCTGTTCGGATGGCTGACGCCATGATAACTCCTCCCGAAGTCGGTGATGGCATCGGGGCCGAGGCGCAGGCTTCTGCCGGCAGCCAGACTAGGGCCGTGGAGGCAGGGGGATCGACTCAGGCGGGGCCGAGTGGCACTCGGTACGAGCCGGGATTTCACATGTCTTGCCTTGTTGACTGGGCGGCCAAGTACGCCCCGGAGGAGGAGATTGCTGATCTCCTTTCCAAGCCTAACGACGCCTTCTTGAAGGAATTTGCAGCAGTACTTTATAAGGTATCCTTTAGTTTTTTTACTCTGTTTTCGCATGTATATTCCCGCACGTACTTACTCCCGTCTTTTCCATTATTCAGTCTGTTCCAAAGCTCCTCTTGGCTTGGGAGGGGGTGCGCGAGCGTCGAAAGATAGACGCGGAGGTAGAGACACTCAGGACTGAGGTGGGAGTCTTGCAGAATGAGGCGGCTTCTCTTCGATCCGAACAGGGCGAATGGCGTCGGCGGGTGGCAGATGGGGAGGCCAAGGAGCTTCACCTGCAAGGGATCATTACTGACCTTGAGGCGAAGGGTCTTCGCTTACAAGGGTCGATAGAGGATCTGTCAGCTCGATGCGACGCTGCAACCGCCGAGTTGACCCGATCCAGGGCCAATGCAGATGCGCTGGCCCAGGAAAATGCCCGTCTGTCCGGGGCCCTTAGTCGGGCTAGGATTGAAGCTGCGGAAGAACTCTCCCGAGCCGTCTTCCAAGCAAAGGAAACTCAACAGGCTGAGGATAAAGCTTCGCTCGCTGAGGCCGTAGCTGCAGCGCTGGAAGCCTTCAAAACATCCAAGGAGAGGGATGCTGAAGCTATGCAGTTTTACGACCGTGGCTATGATGACTGCATAGAAGCGGTTCTGGGTTTATATCCCGACCTCAACCTTGACTCTTTGCTGTCTGGAGAAGGGTCACCGGTGGATGAAGTCCGACCGGATCAAGTCCAGGATGCCCAAGCCCCTCCGCCGTCTGCCTAACTTTCGATGTATATATTTTTTATGTATTGTTCTGTAACTGGTTAAACGTTTTACTTTTTGATTGATCTCTCTCTTCTTGAATGGACTGATTTTGAGCAAAATCTCGCGTATTGTTGATTGTGGATTTGTATGATTGATAATTTGATTTGCTCGGATACTTCGCTATTTTCTTTCAAGTTGTTGAATTTTCGTCGTGTGACTGAGGCTCTAGTCTGATCCTTACAGGATCAGCTCGGTCTGCATCCGGCGAAAGCTTAGTGTATTGGACGAGCCGACTCCTCTGTTGGGGAGTCGGATGACCCCTTGGCTTTTTCTCCTCAATCGAGGGGAGGTGCCTTTGTTGATATTGGTCCGACTCCACCGTTAGGTGAGTCGGATCGCCTCTTGGCTTTTTTCCCCCCGGCTAAAGGGAGATGCCTTTGTAGGAATTGACTCGTTCATGTAAGAATGAAGAATTTTATTGAGAGCCCTAGAGGCTAGTCGCTTGAAGGCGTACATTTATTCATTGGCCTTAAAGGCTTGCTGCTCGGATGTCATCCCATTAGGGGTAATATACTTTTAGGTGCTCGGCGTTCCAGGGGTGGGGGAGCTGTCGGCCCTCGAGGTCTTCCAAATGGTAGGAGCCTGGTTTGGTTGACCGTACGATCCGATAAGGGCCTTCCCAGTTCGGTCCGAGTGTTCCAGCCCCCAGCTCTGCAGTATTCTGGAACATTCGGCGAAGGACTAGGTCCCCTGGTCGGAATTGTCTAGTCTTGACTTTCGAATTGTAGAATCGCGTCATTTGTTGATGCCGAGCGGCGGCTCGGAGCTTTGAAATATCTCTCGCCTCTTCGAGTAGATCTAAGTTTGCAGAAATCTGTTCGGAGTTTTCTCCTTCTTGGTAGCCCTCGACCCGAGCGGTGTGGAGACCAATTTCCACAGGTACCATCGCCTCCGAGCCATAGGAGAGCGAGAATGGAGTTTCTCCTGTTGAAGACTGAGCTGTGGTCCTATAAGCCCAGAGGACGAACGGAAGTTCCTCGGCCCAATTGCCTTTTGCTTTCTCCAGCTTTGTTTTAAGATGGTGCTTGATGACTTTGTTGACCGCTTCCACCTGTCCGTTCGATTGGGGATGTCGGGGAGAAGAATACGCATTCGTGATGCCAAGTCCTTGACACATGTTTCGGAATTTATCGTTGTCGAACTGTCGTCCGTTGTCGGACACGATGGTTCACGGAATCCCGAATCGACAAATTATGTTTTGCCAGACAAAGTCGACTACCTTCTGCTCCGTTATCTTGGCTATGGGTTCGGCCTCGGCCCATTTGGTGAAGTAGTCGACAGCGACGATCGCAAACTTGACATGCCCTTTCCCTGTGGGTAAGGGGCCAATAATGTCGATTCCCCATTGGGCGAACGGCCAAGGACCGCTCATAGGGGTTATTTCTTCAGCAGGCTGCCGCGGCACAACTGCGAACCTCTGGCACTTATCACATCTGCGGACATAGTCTTTTGAATCTTCTTTGATAGTTGGCCAAAAATACCATTGTCGGAGTATTTTCAAAGCCAAGGCTCGGCTACCCGAATGGTTTCCGCAAATTCCTTCATGAGTTTCCCGTATGACATACTCTGCTTCGTCGGGTTGAAGACATCTTAGATAAGGCTGAGAGTGTCCTCTTTTGTATAGGATGCCACCCAGGACGATGTATCGGGCCTCTCGGACTCTAAGTCGCTTGACTTCCAACTTATCCGAAGGGATCTCACATGTCGTGAGATAGATCAGAATTGGATCCATCCAGCTCGGACTTGCTCGAACTGGGTTGACTTCCTTCTGCTGTCCGCCGATACTTGGTTGTTATATGAATTCGATAGGAATAACTCGAGGGATCTTATTCTCCAGGGCTGAGCCGAGCCGAGCCGAGCCGCGCCAGAGCATCGGCCCATGAATTTTCTGCTCTCGGGATCTGATGAATCGTGCAATCCCAAAATTTCTCGATCAGCTTTCTCGCTTCCTCAAGGTAGGCAATCATCCTTGTTTCTTTGGCTTCATATTCGGTTGAGATATGATTTACCACAAGCTGAGAATCACATCGGACTTTAAGAGACTGGACTCCTAGACTCGCCGCTAACCTGAGCCCGGCCAGCAAAGCTTTATATTCTGCTTCATTGTTTGAGGCTTTGAACCCCAACCTGATTGCGTATTGGATGACCGTAGAATCAGGTGCGACCAGGACAATCCCGGCCTCGGCCCCGCGGGCGTTGGACAATCCATCCACGTCGAGGGTCCAACCCGGATCTGATACCGCTTTCTGGCCATCCGAAGCGTCGGCTGGGCTCGCTTCAGCCTCGGCGCTGATTTCTCTGGTGCTTGTAGTAAATTCGGCAATGAAGTCGGCCACGGCTTGACCTTTGATGGCGGTTTTCGGGCGAAACTGAATGTCAAACTCATGAGTTCTATGGCCCACTTAGTCATCCGACCCGACACTTCGGCCTCTGTAGAACTTGTCATGAGAGGGAGTTGGTCAGGACAATTATTGAGTGAGCTTGGAAATATGGTCGCAACCTCCGAGCCGAAACGACGAGACTGAGCGCTAATTTTTCCAGGGGCGAATATCTCGTTTCTGCCAGCACCATAGCTTTGCTCACGTAATAAACAGGGTGTTGCTTACCCCCGATTTCTTTAATCAGAGCCGAGCTGACAGCTGAAGTTGAGACTGCGAGGTAGAGGAATAAAGGTTCGCCTTCCTCGGGTTTTGTCAGTAGAGGTGGTGAACCCGGATCTGACTTCATCCGTTGGAAAGCTTGCTCGCATTCTCGGTGTCCATTACGCCTTCTTATGACCCTTCTTCAGCTGGTAGAAGGGAGACATTTGTCCGTTGCTTTGGAAATGAAGCGTCCGAGTGCTGCGACTCGGCCCGTGAGGCATTGAATATCTTTGATAGTTCGAGGCGAACTCATATCGAGGAGCGCTCTGATCTTCTCGGGATTCGCTTCTATTCCTCTCTGACTGACTTGAAAACCGAGGAATTTTTCAGAGCCGACTCTGAAAACGCACTTTGTTGGATTAAGTTTCATCTGGTATTCTCGGAGGATGGCGAACGTTCCTCCGAGATCCGTCAGGTGATCACTGGCTTTGCTGCTTTTCACCAACATGTCATCGACATATACCTCCATTGAGCGTCGGATCTGTTCGGAGAACATCTGATTTACTAGTCTTTAATAAGTCGCCCCAGCGTTCTTCAGGCCGAATGGCATGACCCGGTAACAGTAGAGCCCTTTGTTTGTGACAAAGGTAGTTTTCTGCCTGTCTGAGGGGTGCATAGCGATTTGATTATATCCTGAGTAAGCGTCCAGGAAGGAGAGTAATTCATGCCCTGCCGTGCTGTCCACTAGCTGGTCGATTCGAGGTAGCGGGAAGCTGTCCTTTGGGCATGCCTTATTCAGATCTGAGTAATCAACGCAGACATGCCATTTTCCGTTGATTTTCTTTACTAGGACCACATTCGCAATCCAATCGGGGTAATGTACTTCTTCAATAAACTCGGCGTTGAGCAGGACGGAGACCTTGTCGGCTATTGCCTCGTATCTTTCGGCATCAAATGGTCGCCTTTTCTGCTTGACAGGTTTGTGGTCTAGATCCACATTCAATCTATGGACCATGACTTCCATAGAAATTCAGGGCATATCTTGATGAGACCATGCGAAGACGTCCTTATGTTGTCGGAGGAATGTCAGGATTTCGTGCCGCTGCGAAGGGATGAAGTGAAGAAGCCTGGACCGTTCTGCTCGGATCGGTCTCATCAAGCGGTACTTTCTCCGGATCTTCCACGGATGATTCTTCTGCAGGCCCTCGGGGTCTAAAACATTGACAGAGTATGTTTGCTTGACCGTCCCCTTTTTTACCGTCACTGCATAACATCTCCGGGCCTCTCGCTGGTCACCTCGGAGGTAACCTATCCCGCCCTCGGCGGGAAATTTCATCATCAAGTAGTAGGTTGAGACAACAACTCTCATTGCGTTAAGAGAGGGTCTGCCCAGGATAACATTGTGCACAGATGGCACATTGACCACCAAAAAGTCCACCATAAGTGTGACTTGATGCTGTCCTTCTCCTGCTATCATGGGGAGGGAAATGGCCCCTTCGGAGATCACTCTCTCCCCGGCAAAGCCATGTAGGGGGGTCTTCACCGGTCTGAGGTGAGACCGTAGAATCTCCATTTTTTCGAAAGCTTCGGAGTAAATTACGTCGGCTGAGCTTCCGTGTCGACCAGAATGCGGTATACTTTGCGGTTGGCAATTGTCATAGTGACTACCAGAGCATCGTCGTGAGGGTGCTGAATTCCACGCGCGTCCTCTTCCGTGAACGTCAGCGAGCACGGACTAACTCGTAGTTCCTTACCGGGCAGCTCGGTTAAGTTGACGTAGTGTTCGGATCCGGGATTCCTAGAGTGAGCCTTCCGTGCTCTATTCGAGTCCCCTCCACCAGACGAGCCTCCGAATATTGTGCGAATCTCTGCTGGTTCTTCTGTGACGTTGTTTGGTTGCTCCCGTTCTTTTTCTTTTCTCCGATCGGACTTTCCCTCCTTTTTGTACTGACGTAAATGACCTTTACGGATAAGGGCTTCGATTTCATCCTTAAGATTTACGCAGTCATCCGTATTGTGACCGTGATCCCGATGGAATCGGCAGCATTTACGTTTATCTCGATGATCCGGGTCGGCCCTCATGCACACGGGCCAGTTCAGCAATTTCTCTCCTCGGATGTCCAATAAAATCTGCTCGGCGGTGGTGTTAAGGGGGGCCTAGGAACGGAATTTCCCTTCAGGCCTTCGGCTCGGGCGACGATCGCGAGGGGTGCGGTCATCGGTCCTCTTCTTAGGGGCGGGGATCATCGTTCCTGGGCCTCTTTCCCTTATCATTTGGTTCGGTCACCACCTGGACGTTCTTTCTCGCATTGGTGAATTCCTCTGCGTTAGTATACTTCTGCGCTCTGGCAATGAGTTCGGCCAACGTTTTCGGTGGGTTTTTTCCGATGGAGAAGGTAAACTTTCCCTCTTTGAGACCGCTGAACATGGCGGCGGCGCCATTTTGTCGTCATAGTCTTTACCGACAAGTGCTTCTTCATTGAAGCGAGTGATGTAGTCTTTCGGCCGATTCTTTCGGCCCTTGCTTGATAGTCGGTAGGTGAGTATTGGGCTTCGAGCTTCTCTTACGGTGATAAAGTGGGTAAGGAATAGTCGGCTCAACTCTGCGAAAGAGCCAACAGAGCTCGGCTTTAGCTGCCGATACCAATTCCGAGCGGATCCAGCAAGTGTGATCGAAAACCCTCGGCACATCATTGCGTCTGTTGCCGTCTGGATCTGCATCCAGGAGCGATAGGCCTCTACGTGCTCAGACGGGTCCCCTGAACCAGAGTATTGGATGACAGGAGGTATTCGGAATCTCTGAGGCATCACCTCGCTCATTATTTCCGCGCTGAAGGGCGGTTCAGTCTCCTCCATCATGGCTTGGACGGCAGCGGGAACTGACGTCGATTGCTTCTGCTTTTCGACTGCTAAAATCTTATTGTTGAGTTCTTCGAAGTGCTTCTCCCACGGATCTCTGTTCTCTGCCGTTATCTCCCAGATATTTTCCCTATCTGCAGATCTTCTTTCCCTTCTTCGTTCCAACTGGTGACGGAGGTCTGACGCTGCTAAGGCCGAGGTGGCCGAAGCGTTGGTCGGAGCTCTCGTCTCGGCATTCCGGGCTGACGGTCGGACTTGGGCCGGGAGAGGAAGCTGATCTGATACATGCTCTGGAAGATGTGGGGGCGCCTCGGACCGCACGCTTCTTGACGCGGAATAAGCTTCCAGATTCGGGGCCACCAGCACGTGGATTGGACCTTGTGCCGGAGGCATTTGCGGTTCCTGCTGCTACTTCATCCTGTTCACTTCGTCACGCAGGGCTTGTATCTCGCTTTGTATGGCGCGATACTTGCTTGCCCGATTCCGGGAGCGCTGAGATAGTCCCAGAGCGGATTCCGCGTGAAGTAGTGAGGAGGAACGAGTTTGCTCGTTCGGTGCTGGATCCGCTGCTACGGTTTTCTTCTTTCCTCTCGCCATTGTTCTTCAGAAAAAGGAACTTGACTTTTTGTATCGATTCCCACAGACGGCTCCAAAAATGTTGAGGTCAAAATTTGGATCGCCCTCCACTCCTTGGGTTGACTCTGGTCCTGCACAAAGGGTGAGCAAAGTAGACCCTGGCTAAGCCGGGGGACCCTCCGATGCCTAAGTCAGGCGACGGGAATCGGGGTCTAGTATTGAAGAGTAGAGGGAGAGTGCCAGATTTTTCGTACATGTAGCAGTGAGGTCTTCACGTATTTATACCTAGCTATCGAAGGATCTGGATCCGATGATTACGGCATGATTCCCTCAATTAGGGAGATTTTCGGATCATGGAGATATCGTATGCAATCTAAAGATCACATCTGCGAGCGTCATGATCGCCCACGTCTCTTTACGGTTTCTAAGTTTGGCTTTCTCACGTTTCCTTACGGCAGCTTCCAAACCTGGCATGGGGGACGTCCACCTTTGAGGGTGGGCTCGGCTCGGTGCAGTCGATGACGACCATCACGGTTCGAGCCGATCCCTCCTTTCGTTATGTAGGAATCCCGCCTTTCGGGGGCGAGCTTTGCCTGGCACAGTTGTGATAACATTGGCTCGGCTCGGCGCAGCTGATGTCGACCTTAAGCTTGTGTTGCCAAGTGTGGGCTACTATCCGCACGGACAATAGATGGGTCGGAGGTAATCAGCCGACATACCCTTTTCGTTTCATATTCCCTGCCGGGCCTTGTGCCTGGATCTTGATGGTGTTTATTCACGGGTCGGCCAAGGGGTCGGATCTTATCTGAACTGAGCTTTTATCCACTCATATGATCGGATCATGATACTGCCCGGCCTCGGAGTTATAAGGGGCTCGGATTTTCCCACAACAATCATCATCATCATCAAAAGCCTTGTCCCAACTAATTGAGGTCAGCCACACAAATCCTATTCCCACCATTCCACCCTGTCAAGGAAACTAACATGGATAACATGTACAAGGTAATTCATGATCTATCAAAACCTTGCCCGAGGGGAAGCGGATTGCGTCCGATCAGATTTGTGTGGGGGCCCCCTGTGATGTCTCTGATTATCCATCCTATCCATCACTTTTCTCAGATCATTTTAAGGTATGTGCACACCGTGATGTCTCTGTTAATCCACCCATCCAATCCGCAAGGAAAACATGATTTTGATGGTATGAATGAGTAGGATGTAATACCCTGGTTCTGGTCGTATGAGAATTCACAAACGCTATACCTCCTAACTTCACACGAAAGAAGGGGATGTGGATTGGGATCGTCCATCTAGTGTGTCCTACAATGGGTGTTTCATAATTCAAAAAACCATACTGAATAGAATCACAATTCAAGTTCTGGATGCAAATACCTTGCTATTATTCTTCATCATGAAGTGGGAGAGCTTCCATTCAATAGAGTGGCTATTTTGGAAAGAACAAGCTTTACCTCGAGCTTGGACAATGATCTGAAATGAATTTGTTTTAATACTGCTACTGGATTTCATGCCAGCATTGGCAAATTTCAAGTAGGCACCTGTAAGCCGAAGAATAAAAATAAAAAGCATATAACAAAATCTAAATCTCAAAATATTTCAGTCTCTTTAGGACTTTGAGGTCTCTAGCAAGAGCTACCACATACAATAGGAACCAAGAGTGGAAATGAATCCCTTCATCTAATTTGACCTTAGTTCTAAGTGCACATTTGGGTGGGCAACTGAATTGACTTGGGAACATTCAGTTCAAACAAGAGGGAATAACAATACTAAACCACACTTCGTAAATTGCATATACGTTCAATGCAATTGCAATTCAGAATCGAGCCCCACAAACACGAATAGAATGAAGGTAATAGCAATTTGGTATTTTCTACTTTTTTGGAAAAATTATTGCAATTCAATTCAACAATACATCCAAATGCATCATTAATTATCAAAGTGGCACCCACTTATGAAGATTGATATTGTCCCTCCCTCCCCCCCTCCATCATAGAAAGACATTAACCCTTTAATTTCATTTACAACAAAATGATTCTTCCAAGGAGCCCGTGATGACCGAGAAACCCATGCTATACCCACTTCGAGTAGCCCTCAATAATGATCCCAAATAACCTTTCTAAGCTTTAGGCTGGTCTACACTGCTTCCAACTCTTTCTTAGTCTGAGTTGTCAGCTCAGAGCAAACAAAGAAAACGATCTTGTTCTTTTTGAGACCATCGTTGATGCCACACACCCACTGCAGATTTCCTTGGAGGAGCTTAATCCTGCTGCTGTAGCAATCTTTGATGACATCATTTCTCTTGTTAAATGGGCTATCACGAACCCTAGATTCCATACATTAAACTTTTGTGGGAGGTTCAACAGCAAAAGTAATAAGGATTTAGGGGCCTATACGAAACTGAAAATGAATATATTACTACTAATTCTATTAATATGAGCTCAAAAGGACTGCATGGTTAACTTTGTTGAAGGCTTTAAGCCTCTATCTAGGCCTAAAGGTGGCTTGCAACTAGGGGGCAGTGTTTTAAATAGCGGTAGCATGATGCGTTGCGCTCAACCCTCTATAGCGTGTAGCGTAAATACGTAGCATGTAGCGTAAGCTACACAATTATTTTATTTTTTAATTTAAAAATAGGACAAATATAATAAATTGTGAAAAAAAAGAGGAAAAAAATATAAAAATGCCCAAAAGATGATTCATTTTATTAATTATAAGCATGTTCAAAAATTTTATTAGTTATCATTTATCAAAAGCCAATCCACATATATTAGCCAAATCAAATAATTATCACATCAACAACTTTCTAAGCAAACCACTTTAATTAATAATGTCTAATTGAAACCACAAGTCACAATTATGAAAAGAAATAAAAATTCCATAGGTTAAAAGTATCAAGTACAATATAGGTGTCACATTCCTCAACATTAGAAACAAAGAAAACATGAAAAACTAATAAAAAACTAAAATAGTAAAAAAAATAAAATATTGTAGCTTACGCTACAGACGCTACGCGCTACGTAGCTGTAACGTACGCTACGACCCCTATAGCATACGCTACAAGGGATTTACGCTATTTGGGATGCTACGTAGTGCTACGACCACGCTACGCTACGTAACGTACACTACCGCTACGCTACGGACGCTATTCGAAACACTGCTAGGGGGTAAGGCACGTGTGATGCACGTGGAGAGACAAAGGGTGAGAGAAAAAGGGAGAGAGATACAGAGGGAAAGGGTGTGGTTACATGCAACACATTCAACAGTGTGCGCTAATCACCACTTTTTCTAGTGTTATGCCCACTCGAGTTTTAGATCTGCCTCATTTTTGGGCTGACACCCTAACATGAGGTGGAAGATGTCATACAATCATCATGGTGAGCCCCACACAGGCACACAGCCTTTATTGCACAACTCCTTATAGTACTGGTGGACTAAGATACACACAAAGAAGAGGAGAAAGGGCTACGCACACTAAATAATCCGTTGCTTCGCAGGTAATTTTAAGCCATTTAAAGGCTTATTGCAGGTGAAATTTGAACCGTCCACTGGATAACAACCACATTTTTCAATTCTCAAAATAATTCCTAACATTATTAAAAATGTCTTCCCATGCTCTTTCAATATTTAAAATTCTCCGCCCTAGTTAAACTATTTCCAGGGGCAAATATGTTCAAATGCTAGTTGTGTTATATATAGTATAGATAGAGGGAGATTGTACTACAGTCTACAAGGCATATTGAATTGTGACTATGGGAATTGGAAAACGAGCACCCTCCTTCCAAATGTCAAAAGCCTCCTAAGCAGGATTAAGAATGTGGCAAGCCCAATGCATCAATGAAGAAGACATTAGAGCAGTGGATTTTGGCAAAATCAGTTGTCTCAAATTGTCCAGAATGAATCCAAAATCTTCTTGCTTTTTTAGTTAGCTAAATATAGAACTTTCTAGCAGTGTATTTTCCAGATACTCTTCCTTGTCTAATAGAATTCTTAGTTTACTAAAAAGACAAACCATGCCAGAAGTTGAAAATAACGTTAGACATTCAGATGGTCAACACAATTTTGGGCAAAATTAAAATTTTCATAATCCAATCAATTGATTTTTCTTGCTGCATTTTTTTATGGTTACGACCATTTGATGATTCTGGTTTCCAAGTAGATTTTTTTTTTTTTTTTTTTTTTTTGAACCTTCTAATGGATGATCCATGTCAAAGATGACCTTCTTTACACACTACACTTGCCAGTGAAAGTTAACAAAAGAGTTCTCTTTTTGAATGGTAATAAACAAATGAAATTTCCATTCCTAAAGAAGCAAAATGCAATAGAACAAAATTCCTCAAGAGCAACAAAAATGCAATTTCATGAACTAAATGCTACAATCGCCGAACCTCACACTCTTCTCCATCCTTAATATCTAATTACCTTTGACCCGATCATGCCCTCATAAATCTTCAATATGTCCGGAACCTTCGCTTCGTGCTTCATCACATAATTCTCCAAGAACCGCTTCTCACTTGCCACCAAAAAGATTTTCACAAACTTTCCATCCTTCTTAATCAGGCCCTTCGAAACCAAAAACTGCCAAAATCTATGCCTGGGCACAATCCTCTTCTCCAAACTAAGTGACAAAAGGTTCGGGTAGTAGACCAAAATGCTTGAAGGATTCCAACCCAACTCCTTGGCAAAGAAATTCATACAACTTCTAATCTTCTCCTCTGATATCGCAATGCAGCCCGGGCGCTTACGGAATGCTAACAATATCTCCTCATTTGAACACCCCAAGCTCCTATAGACCTCAAATTTCGTATACCACATTGGACGGCTCAAAGTTGCTATCACACGGACTGCCTCCACGAACACATAGGTTGACGGATTGAACCCCATTTCCTGAACTATCTTCACAATCTCATTAAATCGATCGGACTTCACAATCAACGTCAACGGTTGGCCCATAAGCAATTTCGAAATCTGATGATCGGGGACGCCACAATTCTTCAAAATGGCCACATTGGGAACTACAGCCTTCTCCAAACTGAATCGGAACTTTGACCTCTTGAGTGATTTGATTACTAATTTGTGCGTTCCAACAACGTTAGAAAGGAAATCGAACCATGGTTTTATACGATTTTCGAGACTGGCAATCAAGATGGCGGGGTCTGAAATGATGATGCTCACTATATCGGATTCGGAAAGGCCCTTTTCTTTGAAGAACTGAATTTTGGGTCTCAAGCTGGATTCAGTTGTGAAGAGGAGTTGTGGGGCATTAGTGATGATGGATCCGATGTGGGTTTTTGAGAATCCATGGGATTTGAGGAATTTGAGGATAGAATCTGGGTCTTTTGGGGTCCTGTGATTGACAGCTTTGGAGGCTGTTAATGCCTTTTCTGGGGAGAGCGCACATGAGTTTTGGAGGTATTGGAGGAGAGAAAAAGGTGGGTTTGTTTTAGAATAGCATTTTAGTAATGGGTTTTGTAGGGATTGGATTTGGAGTGTTTGGATGTTGATTTGGAGGAGCTTTCTGTAACGAAGGAAATGGAACATCCTCTTCTTGTTCTTCTTTTTGGTCAGGAAAAAGGAATGGAATGAAATAAAGGACTGAGATGAAAACTTACAAGTCGTGATCTGTTTTTTCTGTTGAATGAGTGGTGGTGATGAAAGAATACCAGGCAGCTTCTACATAAGCTTCAGCTTCGGTAGCTTTCGGTCGAAGTTGGAAGGGAGGCAGCTTCTACATAAGCTTCAGCTTCGGTAGCTTTCGGTCGAAGTTGGAAGAGAGGGCAAAAGGACAATATGGGCCGCGTTTTGCAATTCGAAGGTAATGAGTGGGCCGTCTAGGATTGTGGATTTATGACATAAGATCGACAATTTAGCCGTTTTATAATGAGTTAACGCATGCCACGTGTACAACCTCTGAGTGCCTGCGCATCACGAGTCGCACTCTGCCAGAGTATCAGACTCAAAAAAAAAAAAAAAAAACAACTTTTGGGAGCCTGTGATTTGTTGCAGTGCTTGTAAATTGACTTAATTCAAAATTTATTAAAATGGGTCACCGTAGAACATCTGCAACTTTTGGATAACCTATATGGAAAACTTTTGAGCCCCATCATGATTTATGTGTTTTGTAGCATGAGTTCATTTTGATGAAGATCGAAAGCTCAAGTGACCACACCACAGGAAGCAATGGAATCGGGAAGTAGATGATTAAACCTTTCATGAGGCCCACCATAATACTATTTGAGATTGAACTTATTCATTAGGTCATGACGGCATGAATTGAGAAAACACAAATATAAGATTGATCTAAAAATTTTATAGCCGTAACAAGTTTCAAATGGTAGGCATTCAATTCCAATGCGATGTGATGTGGTTCACTTGAACTTTGGGTCTGCTCAATTTTGGGCTAATGCTTTAAAATTATTTTTAAAGTATGGATATAACACATACGATAACAGGTCTCACGTAGTTTTCGTTTGGAAACATTCGTTAGTAATCGAGTTCTGCAATGTTTTTCTAGTGAAAATCTGCAACTATTCCAAACATGTGTGAAATGAAATAATCATTATTTAATCTAAATAATTATAGTAATTACGGTAAGTTAAACAGAATCCCCTCCCGACTTAAATTACTCTGAGCCCTTCTGAGAACTACTCACTCAATGCAATGCTTTCTATTCTCTGTAGGAAAGTCCTCCAAACACCAACACAATCACCACTCTTTCTCCGTTTTCTCCAAATCCAATTTCCCAAATCAATATCCTCCCAAATCTCAAACTGCACAACCAAACAGCCCTCCTCCCTCACCCTCTCCTACCTCATCAATACCTGTGGCCTCTCCCCCCAATCAGCCCTCTCAGCCTCCCAAAAGGTCAACCTCAAATCCACCCAAAACCCAGATTCTGTCCTTCAATTCCTCAAAAACCATGGATTCAACAACACCCACATCGCCAATGTCATCGCCTTTCATCCCCGCTTCCTACTCGCAAATGTCGAGTCCACCCTTCAACCCAAAATCCAATTCTTCCAATCTTTGGGCCTTTCTGATCCAGAGCTCGGCGAACTCATCGCCTCCAATCCACACATGCTTTATCGGGGCCTTGAATCCCAACTCATCCCATCCGTCAGTTTCCTCCGGAGTCTTCTCGAAACCAATGAGAATGTAGTGAAAGCATTAAAGCGGTCGAGATGGCTGTTCTCGTCCGACCTCAATAAGACGATGAGGCCCAACATCGATTTCTTGAGAGAACTCGGAGTGCCTAATTCACTAATTGCTAAAACGGTCATGACCCAACCAAGAACTCTGATGAAGAAGTTGGATTCGTTGAGGGAAATCACTGAAAGGGTTGCGGCATTTGGCTTCGAAAGAGGGTCCTTTCTGTTCATGTGGGCGATCCATGTCATGTGCTCGTTGAGCAAGTCAACGTGGGCTGCAAAGGTCAAGCTGTTAAAGAGCCTTGGTTGGTCGGAGGAGAATGTTTTCGACGCATTTAGGCGGGTCCCAATGTATATGTTGTGCTCGGAGAAGAAGATAAGGAGCGGGATGGATTTCTTTGGGAAGAAGATGCAATGGGAGCCGTCTTTGATTTCGCAACGTCCAAAGCTTCTGATGTATAGTATGAAGAAGAGGGTGATTCCAAGAAGCAGAGTTTGGGAGATTTTGAAATGCAAGGAGTTGGCGAAGGAGGAAGAGCTGATTCGAATGTTGTATTTGACGGAGGACAGGTTCTTGAATAGGTATGTGACGAAATATGAACAGGAAATTCCGTATTTGATGAAAGTGTATGAAGGCAAGCTCAAATTTAAGTGGTTGGATGCCAAAGGCAGTCAGATTCGAAATCCGTATGATGTCGTTCGGCAGTGATGGTGATCTTCTCTTTAGTCGTGCTGTTTCTTATGCTTCTTGTTTGTAGTTTGTCTTTTTTTCCCCTGTCAAGATGTGGGTTTGCTGCCATTTGGTTACTGATTCTAGTTCAATTTGCAAATCCGCAATGCAATTTTCATAGTTTTTTTTTTCGTGAAACATGTAGTTAACTGACTTTGGGATTAGCATGAATCAAACGTATTCTAGTGATTGAGAATGACATAGGGAAATAGTTGAAATTTCAGCTTATTTGTGTTTTCCTAAGTTTTCAATTTTGATTGCTCTATGTGCATGGTAAAATGCCCATGCGAAAACGTTTCTGAGGTTATGATTTATCTGTCATGTTTACTAATAAAAGGCATTGATTCTATCTGTAATTTATCCATGCTTGACCCCATTGCAGCTCAATTTATTATTATTATTATTTTTTTACGGATAAGTGGAATTTTATTGAAAAGGAAAAAAAGATAGAAAAGAGAGGAGTCTGCTGAGAATGCAGACAACTAGCGACCTAGAAAAAGCAAATCAAAGTCTTTAAGACTGTTTACAATGCCCACCCATTCATAGATCAGATTTTTAACTCTGGACCAGACATGTTGAGCCGAAGCAGATTTGGCATTGAAACATCTGTTGTTTCTTTCCTCCCATACTGACCACCATATAGTGATAATCACCATTCTCCAAATGCGCATGATGGACTTGCCTATCTTGATCCCGCGCCAAGCCGAAAGCAAGTTGCAGGAAGACATCGGGATACACCAGCTTATGTTGAATTGAGAGAAGAATTCGGCCCAGATCTGCGAAATGAGGGGGCAGTGGAGAAGGAGGTGGTCCACTGATTCCTCTTCTTGGTTGGAAATTCGTGTGTTTGATATCAACAATAGCAAAATAGTAGTAATGTACTTGTCACGGGATAGTGGGAAAATCCTTCGCATTTGACTTAGATACATCATGAGGTATTGTAAGTGAGAGAGAGGCCTTGCTGCCATGACGTAGGAAGAATCAGCCATGTCACTCCAACTCCCAACTCTTTTTATTGAGGGAAAAGAGTATTGGCTCCTGCAGATCTGATCTTGGCATTTGAGGAAGGGGTGTTGCTTGTTGAAGTCTAAAGCATACTTGCTTGTTCTTTTCTTCAATTCATTCTCATTTCTCATGCTTTAGGGGTCATTTGGCTCCATGGAATTTTATAAGGGGTCATGAATGTGTTTCCGGTAAACAGATTCGCAGTGAAAAGATTCTGTCTATAACATTTGGGTCCATTCTCAGGAATCCAACATTTTGTGTTCAGATATTTGGAATGGAGGGGAGGGGAGAGGAGATGAGTGAATTTTTTGTCCTTCTCAAAAGTATGACCATTCAATGGGAATCCATTTCCTGAAGTTCTGCACCCATCTTAATGACGGGGATCATAAAAGGCACAAATTTTGGAGAATTAACTTCCCATGAGATTCATTTGCAAACCGTTTCCCAAGACCCAAATACGAATTTGGCCCCTCATTGATGGAATCCATTTCCCAGGAGCCGAGTGACTCGTAGATTTTTCAATTTCATGTCAAATTAAAACTTTAAGGGAATATTTAGAATAATTTGTTGATTGGGATCGTGTGTGAGAGAAACAGTGGTAGCAAGTTTGATTCCTACACTTTTCTTTTTGGATTTTATTAAAAGCCTACTTGGCGGGGGGAGTAACTCAATGCAAGTTGACTTGACGAGTCTTCCCAAGTCATGGCCAGAACCAATTTTCTTACAACTCGGCTAGAAATCTTGCCAAGTTGAGTTGATTCAGTTGAGTCTCGAGTTGAGTCAGTAAGTTTTAGAACATTGGAATAGAGTAGTATCAATTTCTCTACATAGCTTTGAGTGGAAAGTATACTGCCCTGATGGCACTAAATGAACCTCTTGATTAGTACACTGGTTTGAATACACAAGGGTTATTGGAAGAAGCTTCTTCATGAAGATACTGTTGTAACGCAATCCAGTGGATCGCTTCCATTTGGGTGCATTTATGGCTGATCCAGTTTGATTTGATGCATCAAACTGCATCACTATCCTTCTAACTCAAAGCAAAATCATCCATTTCATTTTGAGCTGAATAATCTGACTTGAGCAAACGAAACTTGTATTTTAGAGAGATCTCTGTAGTTTTTGGGTTGCCTAGTACTAAGCCCTTGAAATGGTCATTGTCCCTTTTTTTTTTTTTTTTCTCATTAGTTTCATGTTCTGCTTGTAGCTTCATTGTAACGGGTAGTCGTTCATGTAACTCATAAGGTCCATGATTGTGTCGATTGATCTGTACCATTAAACTAATAGCACTTTAATTGGTGATTCAGTGGTAAAAGATGGAAGTGTTTTTTACCATCTGACTCGTCCTCCATTCGTCTGGTATGTCATCGTGGGCCGCATCTTTGATCTTCTCTGACCAATTCCAAAACCAGCTTATCCTTTACTTGCTCTCAATTCGCTTCTTCAAGCTCGGGTCAAATTGCTACAAATGTACTCAAGCTTTCCTAGGTTTTCAGCAATGTCCCTGAACAAGCTCACATCATCTTGCAGGATGATGTTCAAGTTCTCTAGTGGATTTGAGCTAGTGCATGGGCCATGGTTTCTCTCTTGTTGGAATTAGATGTGAAAAGGAGAATATTAATTTGTCTAAGCCATTGTTCAAGCACCTAAAAACTCTATTTGACTCGATATTCAGCCAGTTCAGATTGATTCCGAGTGGACAGGACTGGATACGTAATCATTAGGTTAAGAAGAGTTTAGGTCAATACTAGGTATTTAGAATACGGCAAGTATGTAAAAAACGGCTTATTTTGACACAAAAGCTGCATACGGCAAGTTGATTACACTGAATGCTTTTTCATGAGGTCAGACATTAAAATATCACCTCCCACTTTTTTTTTGAAAGGTGTCAAATATCACCTCCCACTTTGATTTTTATTTTTTTAAAAAAAATTATTATTTAAATTATCAAAAAGTCAATCATTTGGCTAGTGACTTGGTTTGAGTCGTCCCGAGTCAACTGAGTTGACAAGCTGACTAGACTGATCTCACCCAGTCAAGACCCAGTCTTGCTCAACAGCTAGTTTCTTAGCGACTTCCTCGAAGTCTCAGTCGAGATGACTCGGCCGAGTCTCGAGTTGAGTCACTGAGTTTTAAACAATGGTCTAACCTTGTATTCACACCTACACAATTCATGCCTTGTTTTTAATATGTCATAAGAGGTTTGGAACAATATGTATATGTACAGCGTGTTGCTATAAGCTACATCAAGGTTTTGGCAGCTTCGTTTGGGTTCATGTATTAGTTATCAACACCGTTTATATGATGGCCTCAACATGGATGGCGGATGCCCAAAGAAAGAAAAATGGAACGTAGATTGGATTGTTTCAACCCCTTGACTGTTTAACTACCTTCCTTTGAACATGGATCATCTCCTTTCGATGTTGTGAATCGTTGAAACATGACCTTAGATCCAACGGCTATAGACCCTATGTATTCTATAACAATATGTTGTGAAGTATTGTAGCAAAATTCATCTATTTTAAACCACTTTAAAGTTAAAACTCTAGGTGGAGGCACCTGAACTCCCCTTCTTTAGGCATTTAGTGTGCTTTTCAAGTTCAACCTTTATATACAGGTACTTGAATGCAAATCCTTGAAGATTTATCCAATTTTCTTTTTCAAGTTAAAATTCCAGGCAAGGGAACTAAATACCCATCCTTAAGCCATTTACCTTTAAAAAAAAAAAAAGAAAAAAAAGAAAAAGGAACTGTAGGTAAATGCACCTAAATGCATATCCTCAAAGAATTTAGTCTACAAAAATTAAAAATCTAAGAAAGGCATATAAATGCCTATTTTTGAGGCATTTAACCAACTTCTCAAGTTAAAATGACAGTAAAAGCACCTTAATGCCTACCCTTAGGGCCTGTTTGGTTCCCTGATTACAATAGTAATGTATCGTAATGTGTGGTAAATAAGTAATGATAATCATTGCTATGGTGGTTGGAAGTAAAACACGTTGGTGGCTTATATGCAATACTACTCTTTCACTCCACTTCCAAATGTAAAGTACTTTCCTTGGTTAGATACACTTCGATGTAATTTCGTTTATCCACACCTGTCCATCCATTTTGCAATATCATTTCAGGGCATGTCCTAAAAAATGAGGAAGATCAAACACTCAAGTGAATCACACTGCTAGCATTCAATCCCGGCTGCTAGTTGTGGTATGGTACATTTTCGCTTTGGATTGCTTTTTTTTTTTTTTTCATTCCATAAAATGATCATGCAAGATGGATGAAGGGCATGGATAAAACACATACTTTTTGCCACATTCAGATGGGACCTTAGTGAAGTTGCCAACATCTTACATGTAACTTTCCACTGATTTTACTAATGTTAAGTAATAAATCTTAATTTCGGTTGAATTACAAGTAATTACAAAAAATCAAACAGGCCCAAAATGCACATTATTAAAGGTTTCAACGGTAGGCATTTCCCTACTCACTTCTCCTGTTGCGGAGCCCACCTGAGTTTTGGATCTGCCTCTTTTTTTGAGCTCATATCCTAACATGATCTGGAAAAATGGATGAACATAGTGGATTTCTCACAACAATCACAGTGGCCCCACCCAACTTCCCACTTGACCTAACCCATTGTCACCTCTGATCCAGCCCATCCCCATCAAGTGTGGGACCCCGCTGACAAGCCCGGCCCAAAATGCATCAGTGGTGGTCATGGTGTATTCGAATATGGGCCCCACTCCAGGCCATAGGATGAGTTCACCAAGGCTTATCTCATGGACCCCATATAAAAGTCATGATTTTGCACGTGCGCTAGGGATGCACACGTACATCCAATTTGCCTTCTCCATCCAACGGGAGCCTATGTAATCCATGGGCCCACCCTGATGTCTGTGTTATATCCAGTCAGTCCGTTGGGCTTCCACATACTAGGACGTATGGTTGAAAGTCAGGTGGGTTCAACCCGACCGACCTGACATTGCGTTGGGCTTGGGCAGGATGTATGGGGTTCGGTCTCGGGCTTGGGCTATACAAACAGTAACCCGATAAAACTTGGGTCAGGATTGGGTTGAGGTCTCGGGTTGCCCCACCCAACTTGAACCCGATCGATATATAAGTTTCTTGTAAATTATAATTAAGTGTGTTGAAGGCACGTAAAATTCCAATGCCATCAGGTTTCATTGGTCCATGTCATTTCCGATGAAAGTTAACAAGATAGACCGGATTTTTCTCTCCCAAATAGATTGTGCGCTACCCAACATGACTTTTAAAGGAGTAGTTGTTATCTATTTTAGCTTCTTTGTTTAGAAAAAAAATGATCTTCTTTAAAATAAATAACTATATATATAATTAATAAAATTATAAGTACAAAAAATAAGCTGTATGCTGATATAATAGAATAATGTAATAACAAAAATATAATAATAATATTATTAGCATATATCCATCCAAACCACCCAGTCAACCTGACCGAGCCCGCTTGAGTTGAGAATTCCCAACGTAAAGGTTGAGTTATGGTTGAGGTTCAGGAGCCTTGGGTTGCGCTTGGGTTGAACACCAACCCAACCCAACCCAACCCGCCCGACTTTGACGTGAGCTGAAATACCACTCACGTTCAAAACTCATGTGAGCTGCATCGTAAGAAACTGTGGGGATTAATGCCCACCGTTGAAACTTGGCGAAGCTCACGCAAGTTTTGGATCAAGCTTATATAAGTGTTTTCCCTTCATCTTACTGGGAATAAGCTTACAAACGGTTTGGATGTCGTATAAATGTCACGGTGGGCCCAGGACAGTTCCAGAATTGGGCGCTTCCATGGCTATGTGGACCCACGGTGATATAAATGTCACGGTGGGCCCAGGACAGTTCCAGAATTGGGCGCTTCCATGGCTATGTGGACCCACGGTGATATGTGTTTTATCCACACCGTCCATCCATTTTAACAGATCTTTGTAAGGCATGATACCAAAAAAAGGCAGGTTCTAAGACTCAAGTGGGCCACACCACAGGAAGCAGTGGTGATAATGACAATACCGTTGAAACCTCCCTGTGGCCCACCGTGATGTTTATTTGCCATCCAACCTGTATGTAACGTCACATATACCTGAACGAAGGGAAATACAAATATCAGCTTTGGTGAGAAACGTTTGTGGGCCAAAGAAGTTTTCAACGGTAGTCATTCAATCACTCTGATATCCTGTGGTGTGGCTTATTTGGATTACAAGGGATGGACGGAGTCGGTAAAACATAGACTTCACGGTGGGTGACGGATTGGCTACTCCCCCTGACACCAGCCTCGTGGCTTGTGGTCGGTGCTCTGTGGGCCCCACCATGATGTATTTGTTTCATCCATTCCGTTCATCCATTTTTACGGATCATTTTAGGTATTTATACAAAAAATGATACGGATATAAATCTCATGTGGACCACACCATGGGAAAACAATAATGATTGGATATCCACCATTAAAAACCTCCTAAGGCCCACTGTACTGTTTATTTGACATCCAATCTGTTGATTAGGTCATACAGACCCATTTGAAGGTAAAAAAAATAAAATAGATCAGCTTGGTCCGAAACTTTTATGGCCCCTAAAAAGTTTTTAACGGTCGACATTCATTCAAAACATGTTTCCTATAATGTGATCCACTTGAGATTGGGATATATTTCATTTTTGGTCTCATACTATAAAATGATTTAGAAAAATAGATGGACGACATGGATGAAACACATACATCATGGTGGGACCCACATAGCACCGACCACCATCCATTGGCAGGTGACCGGAGGAGTGCCCAATTATAATGTATTTTACGCTCTTAAAGCCTTATTTACATATTACATTAGTTTGTGAAGGAAGGATAATCTATTACATTTACAACAACAAATTTTAGGTGCAGAAAATGAGATAGACTTTACCGGCATTACATGATTTATGAGTTTTATCCACACCATTCGTTCATTTGAACAGACTATTCTAGGGTAGGCCTCCAAAACTAAGACATATTCAAAGCTCAAGTGAACCTACTATAGGAAGAGCATTTAAATTATAGTTCAATCTTCACTATTTTATGTAGTGTGGTTCAATTAAACTTCGGATTCGCCTAATTTTTAGTCCCATGCTCTAAAATGATACGTAGTAATGAATGGATGGAGTGGATATAACACATATATCATGATAGGTCCCGCCAATGTTTGACTTTGAGTTATCATGAAATCTGATTGGCAACTTCTCTTCCCTTTCAGACATATGTGGCGTCGTTGAGATAAGATCACAGGATACTTTTCATTAATAACCGTACAATAAATGTCGACCAATCTGATATCCGGATAATTAAATAAGCGTAAGTTGGACAGTTTAATATGGACCACCTAAATGATTCGTGAGACTATGTAATCTAGAAATTCTGTGCCACTTGTTTCTGTATCACACGTGAAACATGTGTATGATGATCGGAGCCGTTCACTCTCCAACTGCCTCTAAAAAAGAACAATTTACAACTAGTGGTACCATGCCATCTTTCCTCCAAACATGCTTTATTGGATCTCATAATTCCCATTGTTTTCTGTGGTGCGGTCCACCTGAGCTTTAGATGTATTTCAAGTTTAGTCCCACGCCCTAAAATGTGCTGAGGAAATAGATGGACGGCGTGGATAAGACACATACATTACGGTGGACTCACAGAGCTTATTGAGTACGGTAGAGTACCGAGTTCGAATGCAATCCGCGTCGCGTCGCACAGATACACATGTGCAGGGGCTGTGTGGGGTCTAAAGAGATGTATGTAAGAAATCCACTCCGTCCATCTGTTTTTAAAGACCAAAATAGGAAATTTATATAAAATTCAAGAAGATTAAAAACTTAGTTAGGCCACACAAGACTAAACAGTGGGAGCGTAAATGTCTACTGTTGAAATATTTATGAAGTGGACCGTGATGCTTCTATGCCATCCAAAACGTTCATTGGGTTATTACCACTCATATAAACTGCAGGAAAAAAAAATATCATCCTGATACGAAACTCTCGTCTTCCACAGCCGTTCAATCCACAATGCTTGGTGTGGTATGGCTCACATGAGTTTTCAATGTGCCTTATTTTTAGATTCCTGTCCTATCGTGGTCTTGAAAAACAGATGGACGGAGTGGATTTGTCACGGACATCTCTGTAGACCCCACACAGCCCCCAGCACAGGAATATCTCTGTGCCCGGGGTCACAGGCAATCTTCATTCCCTGTAACTGGGGTTGTAGGAAATTCGAGCCCCCTTCTCTTTGCCTTCGAATCTTCAGATCTCTTTCATTTTCTTTAAAAAATATTTTTTTTCTTGAATTTCAAGCATGGAGTCTTTGAATTGCATGCCTTTGTTTTGAAGTTTTCTTTTGGCATTTTTCTTCCTTCGACGCAGTCTTCCAACACTCAAAAGGCAGAAAGGGAGAGAGAAAGAGAGGGATCTGTTTTTGGCCTCTTGGGTTCTGCGAATTTCAATTCAAAAGCTTCAATTACAGATTATTCTTCTCAAGAATCCTTTGATTTGGAGCCCTCTGGTGAGAATTCCTCTTTTAATCCCATTCCATTGACCTTTTGCTCTCTCTCTCTCTCTCTCTCTCTCTCTCTCTCTCTCTCTCTCTCTGTAATGATTTAATATTTGCATCTGGGTTTTGTAAAGTTTTTCTGGGTATTTATCAGTTTCTTTGAATCTGTAGTTTTGAAGATGAATTTTAATTAGAATTTGATGGGTTTTCCCTCTTCTTCTTCTTCTTCTTTTTTTTTTTTTTATTCCCTTAAATTTTATTTCGAATTTGGTTTCCTTTTCTATTTTATTTGTAACATTTTTCCTTTCTGTATTACGGGATTCGAACTCGGGCAGTAGATTGTTTTGGTTTTTGTAGCTTTGTTTGGATTTCACGATTTCAGGTTTGTGGTTGAACTTCTGTGAACAAAAACAGATGGTTTTGTTGAAATTTTTTGGAGACTGTTTGGGAGTTGTAATATGCAGTGCACTTGACCTTGTTTATTGAATGTGGACATTGCATACATGTTAATAATGTAGAAAATCCAAATGTGCACCAACTTTTGGATGGAGTATAGCCCAAACGTTCTGTTGTTTGGATGAACTAGATCTTCCAATTGGTGACCATTTTCTTCTTGCCTGTTTAAATTCAGATTGAGTCGGTGTCCACCACAAGTAACCCAGTTAAGAACAAGGCCGGCTTGGTTAAGTCTCGAATACCTGTCAGGTCCCCAGCTGAATATGTATGCTTGTATGTATGGACATGGTTAAAGATGTACAAAGGAGCAGTAAGTAATGTGAGGACCATTAGTGGAGAGACAAGGAGTTTCCAATTGCAATAGGTTTGCACCAAGGGTCGGCATTGAGTCCATATTTTTTGCATCAGTTGGGGAAAAGTTAATTATGAATTGATAGGGAGGTTGGTGGTTTGTGATTTTTGCAGACGGCATAGTTTTGATTGATAGGACAAGTGAGGGAGTAAATGCAAAGCTAGAACTATGGAGTAATGCTTTAGAATACGAAGGTTTTAAAATTAACCAAACAATAATAAAGTATATAAAATGCAATTTTAGTAACAATAGGCTTGGAAATGAGGAATTAGTTAACATTGATGGTCAAGACGTAGGCCACAATGGCCGCTTCCAATATCTTAGGTTGAGATATCGATAATTCATTAGGAAGAGAAATAGAGAAGGATTTTGCTCGTAGAAAGCTGGGTAGACGAAGTGGAGATATGCCTCTGGAGTTTTATGTGATCACCACCAATCAAACTGAAGGGGAGATTTTAGAGGACAACTATAAGATTAGCCAAAGTAGAATGTTGAGCAGTCAAGGAACTACAATTCATAGAATGATTGTTGTTGAAATGAGGATGTTGAGATGGATGAGTGGAAAGTTGAGGAAGGAAAAGATTAGAAATGAGCACATCTGAGGGATCTTAGGAGTAGTTCCAAAAGGTAATTAGATGAAGGAAAGTAGACTTAGATGGTTTGGCGATATGTAACAGAGACCAAGATCTGAACCAGTTAGGAGTGAGTGGGTTTGAGTTGAAGGCTATAAAGGGCAAGCATAATTTCCAAAAGAAGACGAGTGGAGGCAGTAAGAAAAGATTTGATGACCTATTGTTTGACTAAGGATATGGTCCTTGATAAAGTTGAATGGTGGAACCAGATTTGGGTAGCTAGCTCATTTGTTGGGATAAGGCGTAGATGAGGGTACTAAGACGGGTACTTGAATCCTTACTCATCCAGGTATGGGACCTCAAATATGGTACTGAGACCCACTAGGAACTGAACCAACAAGACTTGAGCCTAATCAATCTGGGGCATGTGTACACCAAGACTTGGCTAGAACCAACCCGTTGAAAATTATGGCTTGGACTTTTGAGCTTGACTTACATGTGTGTCACCCATGCTATGCATCTGTTGCAAATGCTAAGTTATGTATTGGAAAACTAATACTGAATGAGCGATGAGGATCATCTGGTCATTTTTTTTTTTCTCAAGATGCTCCATTCTTAGTGGGGGCCCATGATTTGCATGGTCTGGATTAATGAGTATACAACCCACATGTATTGCAAATGTTTTGTTAGTGCTCCTTTTTGTGTTGCGAGCTCACGTTGTAGTGTAGCCCAAGTTAATATTTTGTTTGGTTTGGAAGAATTATAGGAAAAATAACATATGGGATGTGGAGAGTTTTTGTGGGTTTTTGCCAGTTGGGATTTTGCTCTTGTGTTATGTCGAATTTTGATTTTTTTAAATAATAATAATAATTATTATTATTTATAAAAGAGGCTACATTAGTTGAAATTTTTAGGAGAACTTATGCATGTCCATTGCATTGTTGCATTTTAGATGACTTTCTTTGGAAAATGCCTTAAAACTCGTACTATTAGAAGAAAGAGTTTCTTACTAATGGACCGATAGAAGATGGTCTGGTTCCAACCAATGATCATTCTTCTCCCTTTTAGATAGATTGTTTGGAATGTTATATACATTTGGTTACTTTCAATAGCAGTCTAAGATGTCATGAGACTTGTGACAACCAATGAAATTTACCATATGCACACTATTTAGATGTCTCACGAGACTTGAGAAGAGTATCAGTTTCTCACTACTTCTCATTGGAGCTGTTAAAAAAGCCAAAGAAACGTAGTCGTACTAACCAAAATTCAGCTTGTGCCCCCGTTAGAATTTGGTTAACCGTTCCATTTTCCTCATTGTTCCATTCCTCATGATGGGATTTAGTGCATAATTGAATTCCTAGAAAATGCACTTGAAGGTCTCTTACTCGTATTTCTTCTTAGTTGATTTTTAAGGCTCCATTCTTCTTTAGTTTAAGATGGATTATCATTATTCTCAAGTGCCAATGCATTGCACTGTACAATTTTTTATCTGAAATACCAAAAACATGTACTAGAAGAGGTTCTTACTCAACTAAAAATGTCTTTTTATTTATTTATTTAGTTTTATTTTTTTTTGAGATGGTGTCAGATGTACAAGGCAAGTAATACTGTTTTGATTTTGAATCTTGTAATTTTGATGAACTCCCTTAGGACCTGTTTGTATTTGGGCAAAGCTGTGACTAGCAATCCATGGAACGCTGTCAAGGCTAGCCAGTCATGGATATGCTGTTGCTGACTAATTGTTTTGTCCATTGTTTGTCAAATGCCTTGGATCATGGACAAGATTGATTGTGGCAAGTTGGGAAATTAAAATTTGGTTGGTGGTACCCAAACGTGCACATTGACACATGTGCCACATTTTTTTTTCAGTGTTTGAAGATTGATGATGGCACATATGCATGTGGGGATACTCAAACTTGGAATGTCGAACACGTGGCACATTGAAGCATGTCATGCATGTACATAGATAAATATGGTCCTCATGGTTGCACCGAAACTAATAGTGTTGTTGACAAGTAGTTCTATGTCTCCACTAGAGACACTAAAACCATGGTTCAATGGTCACGTACCATGAGTACTTGTCCAAATGCCCTCCGGTTCTCGTGCACAAGGATGTTGAAAAACCATGGACATGTGTGGTTGTTTGTGATTACTAGTCGGGACAACTTTGCCCAAATCTAAACAACCCCCTTAGAGCAAATAACGGGTCTGCATTTTGGTTGAAATATAGCTTTAGAGGTCTCAATGTGGGCCCAAGGCCCACCTAGGCCCGTGTCTTACTTAGACCTACCGAGGTCCACTATAGGGCTTGGTAATGACATAGGGCCCAACATGTGCTGATTTTTGGAATGTTTATTTATATATTTGGGAGTCTAAATCAAGAATTTGTATTTACTATTTTTGGAAGATATGGGGACTAATTTAAAGATGTGTTTGAAGATATGAGGGTGTGATTAAAGATATGGGGCTGATTTAGAGATGTTATCAGGATTTTCTATATTTGCTTTTATTATTGTTAGGCTTTTACCATGTTAGGTAGATTAGATTAATTTGAAGTTAACTATGATTGATTTGAAATCATTCTCTTAGTTGGAGGGTTTCACATCAAAGATTCACAGTCTATAAAGGCGGGGTAGGGGTTGGTCATTCCAAAAATTTCTTAGTGTGAGATTTTTTCTTAAGCATTATGAGAAGTTTGATATTGATAAAGTTATTTCTCCCTATCTACTCCAATATTCTTGTGAGTGTGATTCTTGTCAACTTCTTTACGTTCTGGTGTTGATATCTTATTGATTCGATAACCAGTTGCATTAGTTCTCTAAAATGTACATTAATGGCTTTTATGCTTACTTTTGATTTCATTCTCAAGAAAAAAGGTTCTTTATGTCATTTATGTTAGGAATAATTACCAAAACCAACTGTACTTGAGTCATGGCAACAAAAACTTTAAGGAGGAGGCTCCATCATGGGGATGTTGATGGAAGGAAACAAGAACATTTCGACACTGCAGGATCAGATGGTCTCAGTGAGCCTCTGCTTGGGAAGTATGGACATGATGATAGCTACTCAGAAGTAATGTGTTTCTTTCTCCCCCTTTTTTATCTGCTTTTTGTAAGTGCCATTTGCCGTTTGGCATCTTTTTAATAAATCATCTTGCCAATCAAAAAATGTGTTTTTCCCTGATGTGTTGTTATTCAATAAGAAGATGGAATCAACATTTCAAGTTTGAACACATCATCTAGGGCCCGTTTGAGTGGGCAAAGCCCTAATTTCTTGGATTTTTTTATCTGAACTTATTTGAATTCAAAAACATTTCATATTTGGCTTCTCCAAAACTATAAGCAGAAACACAATAGAGGAGCTTTTTCCAATTTATTTCCTTTTAATCAGTAGCTCAAATGACTTCAATATGATAGGCTGGCCCACATGCAATGAGGCCTTGGAGATTTCCATTTCATTTATGTTTCGTTTACCTTGTTTTGTTGTGTTTGCAGGCATATGTTCATGAAAACCATCAAGAAATATGGGATGAGCAAAGGAGGGAACGCCTCCACTGGACATTTCTTTTCTCCCAACTGATTGCCCAATGGGCGCAGTGGTTAGGTAAGATGTTCATTTTTTGATAATTGGTATGCCATCAGCACTGGTGGTATTGCCTGTCTGTTTGCGATAGGAAATCCACCAAAATTGGGATTAACATGTAGTCCCAAATTTGCAAGCCATGGTGTCCACATCAAATTAGCGTGTGTTACTGTGGCTTAATGTGAGCTAGTTTGATGCGGAGCGCATGGGGTCTGCAAAATCAGGATTAAGCATCAATGGTAATTTTGGGGGATTTCCTTCTTAAACTAAAATGGAAGCAGAATGCATGTTTCTGATTCACTCTATATTCATCTCCTTTGCACTTTCATCTTGTTCCTTCACATTTGTTTCTGTTCTAACACTTTCTCAAATCATGACTTACTGGAGGAAAACTTAAAGCTCAGTGCGTTCTAGTTTGACCTGGAGTTGCATAGGGTCATCACTTCTGATTTTGAGGAATTTCCTTTCCAAAAGGACTGTAAATGAAAGCAAAATGCATGTGTTAGTGTTCATTAGTCATTTACTTCTATATACCTTCATGACTTTCCTTCATATCTATTTCCATTCTCAAGTTCTTTTACCCCATACAAGCTTTCCTTTGTGCCATACCTGATCAGATGTGATTATTTGTTCCATTTTCTACTTGCCTACTTGGATTGGTGGAAATGAAAGGTCATTTCCATGTAACCATCTTTTTTTCTTTTTGTGAGAAAGGCATCGGCTCATTTATCAACACCCCCCCCCAAAAAAAAAAAAAAAAAAAAAAAAAAAAAAAAAAACACACACACACACACACACGAAGCTTCCCATGCTTGTAGGAAAGAGGATTTCCAATGTGCCAATATCCCACATGTGTGACATGTACTGATGTCTCTCCCCAAACACGCCACATTTGTGGCATGTGCTAATGTATCACTCTGCATCTTTAAGTGTCCCACATGTGCCATCGTCCATCTTCTGGCCCCATACAGGAGCTTATATGTCAATGTGCTACCATCCATACCCTACATGTGCCACATGCACCACCATCTATTTTCACTTGCCTGCACAGGTACCACATGTGCCAATGTGCCATATTTGCTAGCTTTCATCTTGAAGTGCCCTGCATGTGCCACATGCCAATGTTCTACACATGCCACATGTGCTACTGTCCATCTTCAAGCACCTCTCAGGTCATGTCACATGTGTCATTGTCCATCTTCAAGAACCTTGAATGTGCCACCATCTATCTTCAAACTGTCTCAACCAATTACCAAGTAAACGTCCCATGAAAAGTTTTGTTTGCCAATTTTGAAAATGGGCCCCAATTTTGATGGAAAATTTTATTGAAAACAAAAGATGGGGGTCTTCTTTTCCTCTCCACCAATTTCTTTTCCTTTCCTTTCCTTGAATCCAAACAGGCCAGTGGACTTTGTATGTGGATTGGTGTATTGTCATAAGAAAGTCATGTCTGCACATGGTATTTTTCCTAGGTAGAAACTCAAGTCCATTTTGTGTAGAAGATCAATTAAAAAGGGATCACCTCCATCATACAAAGTTCATGCCCTCTCCCATTCAGGGGGACCCTTAACTTATCCTTCCTCTTCAACTTCTTCAAATGCTCTTTTTGTTTGTTTCTACCATCACCAACTCCTCCCATCTTATCCTATCAAGCCTGCTTCTTCTATCACCTCCATAGATGACTCTATGCTCTCAGCCATTTCCCATTGCATTGAAACCACCTCATCGACAATGATTGGTAAGTGAACTACCTTATTGTTTGTTGTCTTCTGATCTTCAAATGGATCTCCGCCCTTACCACCACCTCTGCTGGAACTCAAGATGATCATTTGATTCCTTCTCTAGCTCGTCTTTAACCTCGGGTTTATTGGGATTTCATCTTATCAGCACACTACAAGCTGTCCAAAAAGCTCACCCTGTCAGGTGCAAATGGGTGGCTGGTTGCTCCTGACGTTTCAGAAGGCAATGATCCTATCAGATTTTGTTGTCAACCAGAAAGTTGGAAACTGTGAGTGAGAGCACTGGCCCACTTGCTCAGGGAATGTCTAGATCATGTCTTCCTCTTCCACTTTCTAACCGTTCATATCTACATCATATCTTCCTCTTTCAATTCCTTGACATTCTTGACAAACATGACTTCACCACTTCCAAGCTCAAATCCCACGTATGCTTTGTGCGACTAAGATCTACTCAGCACCTGGTCCTTTCACAGATTTAGGGCAGTGTGCGTTGAATCCCCCCCCCAAAAAAAAAAAAAAAAAAAAAAAAAAAAAAAAAAAAAAAAAAAAAAAGAAAAAGAAAAAGAGGATCTCACATGGCTAATGATGAAACCAACAAATTCACTATGGAAGCAATGACTGCATTTGGACTTCGCACTGGGCAGAGCAATAGCATTTTCTGCCTTGACTATGCTATTAAGCCTATCAAATGAAAAAAAAGAAAAAAAAAAAAGGAAAAAGAAAAAGAGGATCTCACATGGCTAATGATGAAACCAACAAATTCACTGTGGAAGCAATGACTGCATTTGGACTTCGCACTAGGCAGAGCAATAGCATTTTCTGCCTTGACTATGCTATTAAGCCTATCAAATGAAGATCCACTGTATTTGATAGGCATTTTCAGGAGTTCATCCCAAATCCCAATAACTGAAATGTGTTGGAGATGGCTAAATGAAGTAGATAATGATAGCATGGTTCTTTCCAGGAATTGTTATGGAAGAACTCTCTTGATAGATAGTAATTGTGGTTTCTTTGACATTCTGGAATCTTGAGTGGCCTCTTAATTTAGGGTTATCAGTAGATGGCCATTTGGAATCAACTATTCATCTCTTTTGTTCTATAAGAAAACTGACTTGGCGTCAAATATCCAACATGATGGGCTGTTACTGTGGACTCTCACATGTATTGCTGAATCCAAATTGCACGTCCTCTTCATAATCTGTGCTTCTTTGTTTTGATGATGTCTCATCATCGGTTTTGTGGTTTCTACCCTTTTGTTTCTGAATACAATTTTTGTTTCCTCTGAAAAAATGTAGACACTTAAAACACAGCTGAAGCTGGTGCTGTCAATGGGTGCCAATGGACCCGACCTGATTTTACAGGTTTAACAGGTCTGGGTCCAATTTTTGGACCCATCAACTTATTGGGTCGCGCTCAGGTCTCAGCTTTTGGGATCCAGGTAAATTTTCGGGTTGGGTCAAGTATGGTTTGGTTGGGTCCAATTAGTATTAATGGTGATGTTGTAGATAATAAATATATATTATTTATTCTAGCAATGGAATAAGGTTTCCCAAGCCATAGGCATGTAAGGGAATGCATTTACTCACCATGCATGTGTCAAAGTGGCAAATGCACGTGTGATCTAAAGCCATCCATCAAGTGAGCCTGACCATGCAAATGCTCTCATTTGACCCAAACTAACTAGAAACCTAAGTCTAAAGACCCAATGGGTACTCAACAGGAACCTAGACCCGATTAGATCTTGGTCTGGATCTTCAAGAATGAGACCCATTCTGACTGAGCAAGACCCAAACCCGGTTAGCCCAGGTCCATGCAAAAGACTTGGGAGCATCGTAGTGGATTGCTTTTCTCATCTTAATGCGGATAAAACTGGTATTGAGTGGTGTGAGTCTGGCCTGTTAATAATCCCTGTAATTGCATTTCCTTTTACAGCTTCAAGCTTCAAAATATTTCATGACTGATCATGGTCATAACTTGTTTGATGTGAAAACAGATCATTTCACTCTTACTAGCACAATAGAAAGTCCAGTGGTTAGAAAGTAATTGACTTATTTGTGTGGAAGTTTTTAAATGAAAAGGGAGAACTCACTGGGGAGGGAATTATATGATCTCAACCTGAGGATATGGATAGTATTCTCAAGTTTTCAGTTTGTACAGGTGGGCCCGTGGTTCAGTCATACAGTCAGTTAATTTGATAAGCCCCCCTTTCTATGGATGGACCATGCCCAAAAAGTTTCTTAATAGGAAAATCTTAGCTATCCATTCTTTACCCTTCTTTCAGTTGAATGTGGACTGTTGTTGTATTTCTCTTCTTAACTGTCTATTTGCATGCTCCCAATCAAGGTTTAGTTTTTTCGCATCGAGGAGATTTTTGCGGCAATGTCATTCATTGCGGAGCCCATCTGGTCAATGGTCTAAATCACCCAACCATGGACTGCACTAGTGCAAACTGGGGGTTCGAGGATCCTATGCATTTCCTCAAGTTGAGGATCATATAATTCCTCATTGGGTCTACCTCAAGGTATTCTGTAACGGTAACGATGGCTGTAACGGCCACCACTGTTACCTTTACTATACGGGTCGTAATGGCCATTAGAGCTCCTGTAATGGCTTTTATGGTTTTTTTTTAATTTATTTATTTTATTTAAATATATTAAATTGGAAAAAAAAACCCCCCAAAAAACCAGTCACTACCCCATAACAGACTATTACGGGGCCTTTATGGGGCGTAGTAGGCCATAACAATAGTCAGTAGTTACAGTTCATTTTTCCCATAATGGCTGTTATGACCCGTAACGTGTACTGGTTGTCACCATTACCTTAACGTAACGGTCATTATGGCACACCAACTCTATCTATGCGGCTTGTGAAATAAGGATTAATGCTTTATTATTTATCATCTTATTTGTTTTTCTCTTTACAATGTGATGTTACTCATCTTAGGGACGAGCTGGGAGTTGGTGTTTGATGTTTTTGATAATTTCAATTTTCTTCTCAGCAAACATTGTCATTGGATCGGGATCGCTCCTTGGAAGGCTTTTATCTCTTCCTTTCATTGGTCAAAACGGAAGTGATAGGAAGAACATTTCACTTTCTCTTAGCCCATTACAGGTAAGAGTCATACATGGCTTTTTCTATTCTTTTGGTGAAGCACTTCATTTCTTCCTTCTTGGCTGAGATTATGAATAGATAGGTTACATCAAGAAACTGAAGCAAGCCATATGGATTTTACAAGTATTTTAAAATTTTGAATGTTTTCTTCGTGGGTGCTTTTGGAACCAGTAGCGGGATCAAACTCGGTTGATACAGAGTCAACATCCCTAAATGTGTATGTTTTTGTATTGCGAGTTGGAATGAGTTGTGATAGGTTCGGTCCCTGGGTGAGTCATACACCAAAATGTTCTTCTGGTAGTCAGAATTGAATTTGCTGAAAAGTTTCTATGTTGCCTTCTCATTCACTGTCACTTCAGCTCCCATGCTTTTTCTCCATTGAAATTTTGGCTCTGTAACTTTACTTTTTGCTAATAAATGATTTGCAATGTAGGAAGAAAGATTGAGGAATCTGCAGCAGAGGCTGGAGGTTCCTTTTGATGGTACTCGCCTAGAGCATCAAGTAAGCCATCTTCCTAAACTTTTCACTTACTTCTATACCATGTTGTATGCATTGTTATTCAATAATGGTAATGGTGATGGTAACGACCATGCCATCACAGGCCGTACGGTCTTTTTTAATTTTAAAATTTTAAAATTAAATTATTATTTTTATTTTTTATGTGAAAGAAACCTATATTAGCCTAGAACGGGGTTCTAACTTGTGGTTCAGTGGTAGACAGAGTGTGTTTCAACACTGAGGTCATGGGTTCAAGTGCTCATGTGGGGTGTGTGCATGTGCGTGCGTGTCCGTGTGTGCCCGTGTGTGTGCGTGTGTTTGTGCGTGTGCATGTGTGCGCGCGCGCGCGTGTGAAAAAGACTTGTAGCAGCGGTTATAAGCTATTTTTCTATAACATCTGTTATGTAACTATTTTTGCATCCCTTAATACAGACCCTGTCTCAAGGTATTCCGTAATGGTAACCACCATTACCTTTAAGATATGGGTCGTAACGCGTTGTGGTCTTCTTCTTCTGCTTCTTTTTTTTTTTTTTTTTTTTTTTTTTTTTTAAATAATAATAATAATAAATTTTTTTATTTTTAATTTTAATTTTAATTTTTTAATTTACTTGAAAGGAAAAATCCGGAAAACATGTATCTACCCATGTAACAGCCTGTTACGGGTCATTTTTTTCCATAACAACCGTTACAACCCTATAATGTGCAACGGTTGCCACCGTTATATTTATGTAATGACCTTTACAGCCCCATAACGATTATTATGGAATATCCCCCCCCCGCCCCCCTTTGAGCTTTTGTGTTCTAGAGTGTTTGTTCTAGCCCCACACGTGCATTATCCATCCAGATGCACCTTTACATGCAGATATGTGCATAGCAGTCAGATTTGTGGGACGGTTGATCTGTGCACAAGGTATTTCGTATCGGTAACGATGGCCGTAACAATCACCGCCATTACCGATACGGGTATCGGCTATAATGGCCGATATAGGGGTGTAATGACTGTTACGGCCACCGTAACGGTTGAAAATTTTCTTTTGCCCAAAAAATTTTGAAAAAATATTTTAAAAATCAAGAATAATGTATATATTCTAAATATGTATTCATTTTTTTTTTGTTTTGAACATGTTTGTGGTAGTGTAACGGTCCACTCTTTGGTGAGAGTGTTGTATCGGGCTGTCTAGTGAATTTGTGAACATGATTATATGTATCTAATGTTTACACAGCAAAATCAAGCATTAAAACTAGAAATAAGAAAAATTGTATAAATACTACTTTTTCAATTTTTTGAAAAAAAAGGCCATCGGAGCTTCTATTTGCTCAAATCACTTCAATCTATGATTTTAATAATAAAAACTATAGTAAGAGGTCGAAATCTATTGTAAAATGATCTAGGAGAGTTTTTGGAAAAAAGAGGGGGGAGAAATGGATTTAAATAGAAAAAAAAAAAAAAAGTGGTCGTTTTTCGACTGTTATGGGGGTAACGGTTGTTATGCCCTGTAATGGTCTTTACGGCCACTGTAACGGCGGATATGGTCCCAAAAAATCAACTACCCCGTTTCACACCCGTATTGTGTAACGGTCATGGCCGTTACCTATACGTATCAGCCTTTATGGGCGTATCATAACAGAAACGGAACACATTGGCTATGCATGAGGTTGTCCCTGCCTTTAGATAACCTGGCATAAAAAAATAAATCAGGCCAGTTGACTCATGTGTGCCGGACGTGTTCATTGGATGTAGACCATAGGAAAACATCTTTAAACCACCCATTGTTTTACATGGTGGATGTGATGAGTGGGCCCAATAGCATGTGAGGTCATTTGAAACCTCATAAGTTCCAATGTTAAGATGCTGAATATTTGTAGAATATGGTGTTGGAGGTAATAATGTCTGGCAATGATATTGTGTCGCAGGATGCCCTCCGACAACTCTGGAGGTTGGCTTATCCTGATCGAGAACTCCCATCTCTTAAGTCGGAGCTTTGGAAGGAGATGGGTTGGCAAGGTCCTGACCCGTCAACAGATTTCAGGTGGGTTGGCATGCATGTGAGGATTTTCTTTGGGTAAAACTAGACGGTTGCAACAAAATGGTGTCTATTTTATTTTTCTTAACAACGCAATAGTATGAGTGAGGTCCACTTTTCAGTGTTCCAGATTGTTCATCTAGTTGGTCCCATCATGGATGGGCCATAAGCCAAAAATATCTTGCACCTGACGATCTTCTTTCCAACTCCAGGCCTTCAAATGGAAAGGTCAGTTAATGGTCCACTTTCAACAGGAACCAATCCATGGATCATATGGCTAAGAATTTCTAATGGGGAAAGATTCTTGGGATATGACTCATGACTCCATCCTGTGAACAATTTCAATCACGGAATGGTTGGCCCAATTGTAAATTCCTGGTCAAGCAAAAATACACCATTTTACTTGACCAAAATTGTATGTTTCCTCACATATCCACACCAAAAGTGAATGAGCTGAGGCATTCTTTTCTTTATTCCCAGTAATGTGAATAGCGTTGAGTCTCCTTTCAGGGGTGGTCGATTTATATCACTGGAGAATCTCATCTTTTTCGCAAACAAGTATCCGGTTTGTCTCCTTACCTTCTCTCCTTTTATTATTTTTTCTTTTCTATAAGCATAATTTTTAAATTGTGAATTTATACATTGGGCCCAAATGAGCCCACCCATGATCAACAAAGGTTGTTGGACCGAGGGTCCGGCATGGATTGCACATGGCCCCAATAAGCACACCCTGATTAATTAGAGACCCAAATAAGGGCAGAGAAAATTGACTGTAAGGCCAGTTCTGTTCTTACCATCCATTTTACCTGCCCTCAATTGTATGGTTGTGATTATCTGATCGTGATTATTCTTGGTTCATGTGCATTTACACTGTTCTTATCCAACATGGTTGTGGATTGTAGCCATCTTGGATGCCACCTTTATCGTGATAAATTCATGAACTTGGTTTTTTCTTTTTCTTTTTTTATTTTTAAATTTTTTATATTTAAACTTATCGGGTTCTGCGGGGGTGTTTGGAGGCCATGATATTGTGGAAAAATCAACTGATTTCCTCCATTGATATGGAAACCAGTTCAAGCCTGATTAGATACCATTTATGTCACATCAAGGGCAGTATTCATTTTTATCCAATATTCGTCCAAACACACCATTAGATCTAACACACTAGCAACCATGAAAAAGTGATTTTTAAGGCAATGTTTGTTGGGCAGGATTCGTTCCAGAGGCTGTTGCACAAGCAAGAAGGGAGAAGGGCGGAATGGGAATATCCCTTTGCCATAGCTGGAATAAATATTTCTTTTATGCTGGCACAAATGTTGGACTTGCAATCAGGTACAGGGTTCTCAATTTTGGAAGCTGATGATTAATTAGGTCCCGAGTCTCAACATATACAGTATTTGATGAGGCTCCCAGTTCGTGGGCTCCACGGTTCAGTGAATCTGGATTTTGGGGCCACTATGGATAAGGGATGGCCCAAAAATCTCCCAGATTGGAAGATCCTATCTCTATTATTGGTGGCTTACAAGTAGATATTAAGAAAAGAAAAGAAAAAATACAGCAACAGTATGCATTCAACGAGGAAAGGCCAAAGATCAAAAGGGCAGATGATAGTAGATTTTTGGGGTGTATCCCATCCAAAGTGGGGCCCATCAGATCAAATGTGTATTTGGGGGCTCTAGAAAAATGTGCATTTACTGACGTTCAGGACCCTAAAATGCAGACTACCTCATTTTCTTCTGTTATGAACAAGTAGAATATATCAAAGAAGATTATATGATCTTTGACCAGAGTATTTATTTTATGTTGCCGTGGGCTTTATTTGGGACAAGCAGGGCGCTTGGGGTGATCTAGGCCATTGTTGATTGGCCCTGGGATGGCTGGGTAGGGGAGCCGTCTCGTGATAGCAGCCAGCTGAAAAAGGCTAGTTAGCAATAGCTACTTATTTCATAGCAGCCAGCTGAAAAACAACACCATCAATAGTAATGGTGCGTGGACTATGGCCCCAAAATTATTGTTGGATTGATTCTAACCCTTCCACTGTTGGCCTGCAAATAGTTGTTCTGCTAGCCACTTGCACCTTGTTGACATGAACAGTTACGTGTGCCAATCTGGCAAGTGCTTTGTGCAAAATTCATCCAGTCCATTTATCAGTTGGACCACCCCTATATGGGACTGATGGATGGCCCACCCTCACCTTGTCAACACTTACATGCATCCCATGTGCCAACCTAGCAAGTGCTGTTTGCAAAAACCATCCAGTCCATGTATCAGGTGGACCACCCCTATATGTAAAATATGGACGGTTTAAATAAAATTGCCAAAACATCTTATGTTAGATGTGTGTGTAGTGCAACTGATGATGGACGGGCCTGATCGGGTTTGGTTCTTAAAAACCTGGATCTGATCTTGTTTGGGTACCCTTTGGGTCTTTGGATCTAAGTTTGGAGTTGGCTTTGGGACAGTTAAGAGCATTTACATGATTAGGCCTACTGCTGGATGGATTAGAAGCATGCCGCTTTGGCGGATGCATGATGTGTAAACAGTCTCTCTTACACGTGTGCAGCATAGAGAACCTCATTTCTTACTAGAATAAATTGACTGGACCCAACCCAATACCTGACTTGACCTATTTTTAATTGGATCCAAAAAGTGAGACCCAAACCTGGCCTGATTCCTTAATGGGTCCAACAAATCGGACCTGGACCCATTAAAATCAGGTCAGGTTGATTGGGTACCCGCAGGTCCTGGTACCATTGACAGCCCTACAAACAGGCCCTTAGTGTTCTTGTGACTATGTTCATTGAAAACAAAAATAACGTATGATTGGAACTTTCTTGCAGGCAGGCCAACTTCATTGGCAGGGGTTCACTTTCTGGAGCTGCTTGGAGAGGATGAAATGGCATTCGATAACCTCTACTGTGTGTCATTTCAGATGATGGATGCTCAATGGCTTGCGAAGCGTGCTTCTTATATGGAATTCAATGTAAGCACCATGACACTCATTTCATTGACAGTGGCTTCTTATCGGGCATACAAATGGCATACATCTGTGTCTATAGATGTCCAAATCATGGGTCCTATTGTAGATGGAGCATATCCTGGAAATCACATCGATAGGATGAATCTTAAACACCTTATATCAATCGTTGAATCTGTACTGCTGATCATCTCCATTCTATGGCCTCTATTGGATGGTCCACAATTTGGACTGTTTAGATCAGTGCCCACATGAATGGTAGATGAGCCATCACCCTATTTAAGAGATGGCGGAAAGCGTACCTGAGTACCCTAGCCTAGAGGATTGGATTCTCTTGAAATTCTGTTTACCTGATTTTTTTCTCTTTGATCATCTGTCTTCCTCATCTTTCTAGGAGGTTTTGAAATCGACACGAACACAGCTGGAGCGTGAGCTAGCATTGGAAGATGTCTCCAGCATTAAGGATTTGCCGGCTTACAATCTTTTGAACCAATAGCTGGGCCGCATTGGTCTTCTACATTTTCTTAGCTTCTTGATTTCTGTAGTTCTCTGTATACGCACGGTATAGAAATTCTCCATCCAAACATGTAAATTCAAGTGCTCAAAATTCTATTTCTGAGAAATCCAATTCACAGGTATAGGAAGTAGTCTGAAGAGTAAATACTATTAAAGTGTGTTGTTAATTAAGTGTTGTGCTTGATCGAGGGTGGAAACGTTTTGTTAAATGATACAGGTGGGGTCTTCTTTTCAGCAATCTACGGCCTACATGTCTTGGGTCCCAATATTATAAGATGCTTCATGATCTATATCACACCCGTTAGATGATCGTAGCCAATCTGACTGCTGGCTTGCCAATGGTGTACATAACAGGCCCATTCCGACAGTTAAGAGGGTGTGATATTTTGTAGTATCTCCCATCAATGATTAGTGGGGAAACAGTTTGGATCACCATCAGGCGAGCAATGAACTTTGTATCTTTGGTCATTCCTATAATGCAATGGGCTGAAGGGCTGTTGAAGATTGATTTCTGGAATGCAGAGAGGACAGTTTCTCTACAAGTCATTGAATAAGCTTATTCTAGGGCCATTGGGTTTATGATGTCCAAAATGTCCGGAAGGGTTACCCCATAGTGAAAGTACAAAAATCGAGCTAATCCTATCATCATGTGGGCTACCAAGTGAATTTGGATTTGGAGGTTTTGGGGTAATGGATTGTTTTTTTATGGTGTGGCCCATCCAATGATTGGATATGCTAAGTTGTTAGGGCTTCTCGTAATCATGTGGAGCTTACTTTTTATTCATGGATTTGGTGGCTGCTCACACTATAGAGGGCCCCACAACCTGCCCACCTAGTGTTTTCCCGGACATAAGTGGTTGGGCGTCCACATCATGCAGCGTCGAGAGTTAGATAATTATCTGGCTCACACAGCGTGGCCAAGCCTGTGATTGTACAATCAAAAGGGAAATCTAATTTGAACTGTCAGGATAACAAGTGATCTTGCACAATCATCATCATCATCGGCTAGACATGTAGAGCCGTTTACTAAGGTAGATGGGCTCACACAGGTCACGCCCCGAAATTCGGTATCCGAGTTGGCCAAACCCGACTCCAAATCTCAGGTCATGATTTAATATTAAATATTCACAACCGCATTTGATGAAAAAAAAAATCATTACAATACATAAACGTTCATCCAATACAATGTATAACACTATCAGTCTAGATTCACTTCTGAATTTTTGCTATACATTTTAATTTTTTTTTAATTTTTTTAAAATACAAATAGAGAGGTAACTACAATTAAGCCGATTGCTAGATCTTTACTCCGCTTTGTCCTGATTAAACTTCGAGCCCTGAAACACTGTTAATTTGGGCATGAGAATAACAGCTTGTGAGATCTTTTCCAACCCAAATATGAAATTTGTAGAATTAAATCATATGTATAGACAATGAAATACTTTGCTTAAAGTTCATATCAAAACACGAATCGAATACGAATCTTAAGAATACCATGCACGCAATGTTGGAATCATAAAGATTATTCTAAATATCATACTTTCCATGAATTCCATAAATAATGAAATTAAGTAACCATCATCTCTTACAACACCGTACCCAAGTAGATGACTACATTGCATTAACGCCCACGCACTAATACCTCACGGTGAGGGATCCATTTATACGTTAGTTGGTCAGACTACTGCTCCAGTTGTACCTTTGATGTATGTCCTCGTACACAATTATACTCATACGCTGTACACAAAGGATACTCCGAAGGATCCAACTGGTTTTAGGGTCTTTCACATAAGGGACATGATTGCCCTTTTTGTTGGCTTCAGGGATTTTCACCCAAGGGACATAATTGCCCTACTTGCTAGCATTAGGGTTTTTCACTCAAGGGGGACACGATTGCCCTACTTGCTCATACCCTCTTCTTTTTTTTTTTTTTTTTTTTTTCACAGTTCCATAATAAATAGAAATGCATGTTTGTTATAAATGAACCCAAAATTATTAATGAAATTATTCGGTAAATTATATTTCCATACAATAATACAGGTTTTATAAAAAAATTGGCAGAAATTCAGTGTTGTTAAAATTCAGTCCCTGAAATTGTTGAAAAAATTGTTTATTATAACCGACAATAAATTTAGATTTTCCGAGGGTATAGGCCGTGTTTTGTAATAGTTAGAAAATTTATGTCAAAGTCCCTTATTTTACTGAAAATTATAATTAAGTCACGAAATTCTTATTTTTGAGTTTATATATATATATATATATATATATATATATATATATATATTATATATATATATATATATATATATATATATTGAAATAACTTGATTATTTTATAACTAATTTTAATTTGTCTTTGATAATTCATTGAGAATGTATATTTAGGTTTAATCAATAAATTTATTTAAATTTTAATTTAAACAAAAATTTTAAACTATAAGGAGAAGATTTATAAGTTTTAAATTTAATATTATACTTTATTAAAATTTCAATCTAATAAAGTTTAAGTATATATTAATCACTAAATTCTAAAATATAGAAAACTAATCAATTTAGCTTCAATTGCAAAATTTTAAAATTTTCTTAAACTTGAGTTCATTTAAAATTTAAATTAATTAACTCTTTAAAATTTTAGAATTAAAATTCATATTTTAATATTTACAGAAATAAAATATTACACCGATTCTATAAATTTATAACATTAACAATATAATTAAATTATTATTTAATACTTTTAACTTAATCTATCTTAAATTAAAATTTAAAAATTTAATATAATTATTTTAGATCAAATATTCTAAATTCATAATTTTATTCAGTTTTTTTTATTTTTTTATTTTTAATATCAAATTTTAATAAGTTAGAGGAAGTTATTAATTTAGACTTTGGATACTATTATTTTTACACATTCAAATTTTAATTTATTATTATTATAATTAATTTTAAGTATTATAAATTATTGGAATTTAAATTTTGGTTTAGTTTTTAACTTAATTTTTTTAAAAAAAATAATTCGGATAAATTACACGATTAAATTTAATAATTAACATAATCATTAATTAAAAATATTTTGAAATTAATTCAAATTTACTAATTTAAATAAATCCATTCCTTCACAAACTTAATATTAAAATATATAATCCAGAATTTTCATTTATTCCAAATAGATTAACATAATCATTATATTTTCATATGCCCATCAACAAAATATATTCATAAAAAAAATATAAATTTCTTGAAAATTTCAGAGGGAAAATAAAAAGATTTTTAAAAATATATAAATAAACAAGTATATAAAAAGTTCACATCTGGGATTAGATCACCCACCTGGTTCGCTGGATTGATTTGAACATGACCCATAATTGACTCAGATTCAATCCTGAAAATAGCTTAATCGATGGTCTCTAGCACCATCCCTCTCTCTCTCTCTCTCTCTCTCTCTCTCTCTCTCTCTCTCTCTCTCTTGTTTTCTCCGACAGTTTCTGAATGCTATTTTTTTTTTAAAAAAAAAAGTTGTTGTATTCACTATGCCATTATGAAGATGTGAAGAAGGATAGTGGAAGGAGAGTCTCGGTAGTAATGGGTTGACCAAAAATAGGTATGTTATATTGTAACGCCGTGAAAATCGGGGGTCGTGCAAATGCCCGACTCCTGAGTTCCAACACATTACTTATGCAACATAATTGATAGTGATTGAATATTGTCTATGTTAGTACATGTAAACATGAATGGAATCATAGCAAAACAGTAATTCATACTCCAGAACAGTTAAGTTACGCAAGCGGAAGACTAAAAGAGGTGTATAAGCATAAATAAAACGTATAGACTATTATCGATCTCCAGAGTATGAATACATTGCCAAGTCAAATAAATACAAGTATCATTTCAAAATACAAAATATCAAAAGAGTGGTAGTTCTCTACAAAGCATGAACCCTGAAGCCCCGTCGATTTAGAACGGTCTACGTAAACCCGCCTGAATACTGCATATACGAGAATGCCTCCTCGTCATCACAAAAATCAGGTTTCGCCTCATGGGTCGCATCGTCATCTGCAACTATGATAGAGTCTGGTTAGTGTTTAAAGCATCATCCCAGAATGTGGGAGTGAGTGATCAACTCAGTGGAACAATAGAGCAAAGGTTAACATGTTATCAATTCAGTCAAGTAGTAATGATAAAGCAATACAATCACACATCCCTAAGTACTCTGATTAATGTAAAAATGGTATGTATAAATGATGCATACCATCGCCTGCATTCCCTTTGCGATCTTCATCTCACGATCGCGCTTGTCAGTTACTTCCTTAGTGCTCTACCCAATACCAAACGACACATGCAATGCGGTGCATGAGCATGTTTACCAAGTTCTTATTAGTCCTTTTCATACAGCAGGATTGGAAAACTAAGGTACCTCCCTTATATCATTTTCCAAACAATGATCCATTCTAGGGTCGTCAGTCCTAATAAATCTCATACGATGTTGTGGTTCTAGGTCACTACAAAGGGCTCGTCACCTTGATGCAGTATAGGCCTAGTTTATACTCTAATTGCTATGGGAAGGCTTGTCGCCTTAACGCAGGATCAGAGTATGCTCGAGGTCACTACAAAGGGCTCGTCACCTTATCAGTGTAGGCCGACAGCTCGCCATACCACTGTATTCGTCTCACGAGGTGATGTTGCTCACTGGACACTAAGGGGAGGCACGTCGCCCCAGCGTAGGCCGAGAGCTCGACCACGGTGTCCTATACTACTATGTCTGGCTCAAGAGTCTTAGCGGATCGAGATACCAAAGTTAACGGGGTTTTCACTGGTGAGTTTGGTACCTTAGGTTCAAGCAGTAGCGTCTAAACATGGTGAACATACATCGGGTCAATTGGGTTGCTTGATGAGCTCAACTAGTATGACATGAAGTGCGTAAGCACTCCGTGTGGCCTAACCACTGTCGACATCACGAGTACAACTCGGATTCATCAACCACATCCTGTATGGCGAAACAACTTTAACTAATGGTTAGAACCTGTTACCGATTGCCTAGACTATATAATAGTCCCAACCGCATTTAATTTCAACAAGTAATCATATGAGACACTCAAAGTAGTAATGAATCAATAATTCAAATCATACAATCGTTCGAGCATTTTATGGAATACAACTTAAACATGAATTCACACATATATATTCCATGCCTAAATAGACACTATAGTATAAATTACATGGAGGAAATCATACACATAGTTAAGATAGTTGAGAATCATATCTTAACACTCATACAAAGTACAATTAACTAACTACTAGTTCATTTAGACATTCTTACAAACACTTAGTCTACACATTTCAACAAACATGATGTATATTGATTATAATATGTATTAGGGTAAAACCTTTCGCTAAGGAGTTGTCACATATACAACAACCATATATGCATGACAGATAATCATGTCAACCGCGAATCCAAAAAACATATGTATTCAATTATTTCAACAAATACATAGAATACACTATACTTGACATAGTTCATACATATTCGTAAATCGAAACAAACATCACGTTTGGCATGTGAAATGACACCCATGTCAGTAATAAGTCATTAACAGACATTGAAAGTCTTGAAAACCATAACCTGAATGTATATAGTCCGCACCTTACGCCGATAAACGCGTAACGGATTCGTTTTAGACACTTAGTCTTTGTCACGGCAGAATGGCAACCTATAGCATGAATTAGGTTAGTTATTTCACCACTTATACTATATGATACCCTAAAACAGATTAGGGTTAGGTTTTCTTACCCAAGTACGTTGTCAGAAACGCCGGAATATCGCTACAGACGCGATAGATAAGCGTGTGGAGAGGTAGGATTAAATCCCAAGACAAACGTCAGTACACTCTCTCACTTCCTCTCTCTTTCCTTCTCTTTTCTCTCTTCTCTCTCCTAGGGTTTCCCAAATTCGTATGAAATGAGAGAGAGATAGAGGGTTTAAGGCCCTTATATAGGCCCAGAACTGATCGGATAGCCCTAGGGCCAAGGTATACTTAGGTTATGTAGGTTATGTCCAAAAAGCATTCGTTTCGATCTAACAGAGCACTTCTGGAGGCCCCTTTTCTATGTACAGTCGGACTTAAGCTCCCTGACATTGGATCTAGGTCAAGTTGAGTTGTTGGTTCGATCGGATTTACAGATCAACCGTGGCAGGCGAGTTTCAGTTCAACGGTCACCGCCACTCGATCAGGGCCACAAGTACACTGACATGTGTATGAAATTTTTCCTGATCCAAGAGTGTAATTGGGTCAGATTCTGACAGTCTAAATTATTAGATTTGGCCTGCAAGTGAAACGACTCAATTTACTTAAGTCCCAGTTCATTTTCTAAAGATATTCGTGTTTCTCACACACTTCGCTCCGGGCTCAAATTGTGCGTTTCTGGACACAGTCAGGACTTGATTTCCGAGATGGTTGTCAAGCCCAATAAGGTAGTCATAACGGATAGTTTCGCGGTCATCGAACTTTCAACGTGCGGTCCAGGTCCGATACGAAGTTTCGTGCTGCTCCCAAGAGCAACTAGGTTTTGAGATTGATCATAGATTATAGGGTAATGTAGCGTCAATGATTCTACAAGTTTTAGGTTTTGCATTCGTATTTAAAGTGATTAGTGTTAATTTCACAGGTAACCTAGTTTAGTACTTAGTTAATTTCGTCGAATTTCTAAAGGATTTGGTCTTGTGTGATTTCTGCCTGAGGTGGTACTCGGATCTTTATACGGACTTTTCCAAGACGTTACAATCTACCCCCCTTAAAGAAAAATTTCATCTTCGAAATTAGTACCTTTTCGTACTTCTCAAGAATCTGAGGATAGTTCTTACGGACCTTGACTTCAGTTTCCCAAGTAGCCTCTTCTTCAGTGTGGTGCGTCCACAGAACCTTCACAAGTGGAATCACCTTACTGTGCAACACCTACTCCTTCTTGTCTAAGATCCGCGTCAGTCGCAATGCATATATAACGTCCTCACTCAACTGTACCTACTCCCATCTGATAATGTGGGAAGAATTGGGAACGTATTTCTTCAGCATAGATACATGAAACACGTTGTGCACGCCTACGAGTGGAGTGGGCAAAGCAAGGTGTTATGCTACCGCCCCCACTCGATCAAGTATTTGGAATGGGCCAATGAATCTAGGCGTGACCTTCCCCTTCTTCCCAAACCAGAGGACTCTCTTCATTGGGAAAACCTTCAAAAACACATGGTCCCCAACCTCGAGCTCTAGCGGTCGCCGTCTCGTATCGGCGTAGCTCTTCTGTCTGCTCTGCGCTACCAGAAGTCGATGCCTGATAATGTCGATCTTCTCTGAGGTCACTTGTATTAACTCAGGGCTAATCAAGCTTTTCTCGCCAACCTCTGCCCAACAATGCGGTGCCCCGACAGGGATGCCCATACAAGGCCTCATAAGGAGCCATGCCAATACTCACCTGGAAACTGTTGTTATAAGTGAACTGTGCATATGAGAGACAGTCATCTCGACTGTCCTTGAAATCAAGCATACAAGCTCGCAACATATCTTCCAATATGTGGTTTACCTGTTCCGTCTGCCCGTCAGTTTGTGGGTTGAACATGGTACGGAACTTTAATTTTACACTCATGGCTTCCTGGATACGAGTCCAGAAGATAGATGTGAATTGCGTGTCTCAGTCCGACACGATCTCTAGGGGAACTCCATGCAGAAGTACAATCTCCTTGATATACAACCTGGCCAACTCGTCTGCAGAGTTCGAAACTCTGATAGGGAGGAAATGAGCCGATTTCGTCAACCGGTCTACGATCACCCAAATGGAATCATGACCCTTCCTCATCTTCGGTAGCCCAGAGATGAAATCTATAGAGATGAAGTCCCACTTCCATTCAGCAATGGGCATGGGTTGAAGCAGTCCAGGAGGTTGGCGATGTTTGGCCTTGACCTGCTGGCATGTGAGACAACATGATACATACTCTACTATATGGGCCTTCATGTTGTCTCACCAGTACGACCTTTTCATGTCATGATACATCTTCGTACTGCCAGGATGCATAACCATCCTTGAATTATGAGCAGCCTCGAGAACTTTCTTTTTCAAGTTAGGAAGGTTCGGGACGCATAGGCAACCACGGTAACGTAAGTCCCCATCCGCACCAACTCTCCATTTGGCATCCTCATCGTTACTAGCCTGCTCTTAAAGCTCAGACAATCGCTCATCGTCCTTCTGGGCCTCAATAATCCTATCATCAATAAGTGGCCGCACACGAACATGCGCAACGCTCTCGAACGGCTCCTCTACAGTGAGCTTCTGCTCGAAGTCTCGCACGAACTCTTCCATACCCCATTCTGCCACCATCAGCGGAGCCGCAAACTCTGTGGTCTTCTTGTGGCTCAACACGTCAACCACAAGGTTAGCCTTGCCCGGATGGTAGGAAACCTCAAACTTGAAGTCCTTCAAAGTTTCCATCCACCGCCGCTGCCTCATATTCAGGTCCCGCTGAGTGAATATGTATCTGAGGCTCTTGTGGTCGCAAAAGAGCTCGAACTCCTCTTCATAGAGGTAATGTTTCCAGAGCTTCAGTGCAAAGTTGAAGATGATAGGGTAAGCAATCACCCTGTCCATCCAACGACTCGGTCGATATATAGTATACTTAATCCCTTAATCTGGCAATACTAGCACAGGGGAGGACGTCAACCTGTCCTTTATCTCCTGAAAAGCTGCTTTCGCCTTCTCATTCTAAGCGAACTTCAGATCCTTCCATGTCAACTGAGATAGCGGTCTGACAATCTTAGAGAAATCCCTAATAAATCAACGATAGTACCTAGCCAAACTAAAGAAGCTCCTCACCTCAATAATCGAACCGGGTTGTTCCCAGTCCTGAACTGCGGCTACCTTAGCAAGGTCCATAGCTATCCCTTCCTTGGACATCACATGTCCCAGGAACTTGACTTCTTCTTTCCAGAAGTTGCACTTCTTGTACTGTGCGAACAGCTGGTTCTTCTTCAGAGTAGCCAAGACCGCTCACAGGTGTTCCTCGTGCTCTTCCCGACTCTTAGAGTATATCAGAATGTCATCTATAAACATAATGACGAATTGGAACAAAAATGGTCGAAACACCCTGTTCATCAGGTCCATGAACATGGCCGGTGCGTTTGTAAGGCCGAATGACATGACGAGAAACTCATAGTGCCCAAAACTGGTCTTGAAAGCTGTCTTCTGCACGTCCTCATCCCTGACGCGCAACTGGTGTACCCTGACTGCAGATCGATCTTCGGAAGTATCGTGCCCCCTTCAACTGATCAAGCAGATCATCTATCCTGGGCAACGGATACTTGTTCTTCACCGCACCTGGTTCAACCTGCGATAATCAATACATAGTCGTAGTGAACCGTCCTTCTTCTTTACGAACAACATAAGTGCTCCCCAAGGAGACACACTGGGTCATATGAAGCCCGCATCTAATAGATCATAAATCTGTTTCCTCAACTCCTCCATCTCACATGGAGGCATGCGATAGTGGGTAACGAGATGGGTGTTGTACCTGGGCGCCAGGTTGATATAAAGTCTATCTCGCACTGGGCGCCAGGTCGATAGTAAAGTCTATCTCGCACTGGGAAGGTAGTCCAGGAATCTTCTTGAACACGTCCTCAAACTCTTGGACCACTGACGTGTTCCCTAACATCAGCCCATCAACATGCTCTAGTAAGGTAGTGTAACAACCAATACGACAGGGCCAACTGACCTACACTGGAAAAGTAAAGGTCGCGCCCTCAGGTTCGTAAGTTGTCATGATCCTGGTGTCGCAATCTATTTTTGCCCTCATCTTGGTGAGCCAATCCATACCGAGAATAACATCGTAGTGCCATAATGGGGCCACGATCAGATCGACAAGCACTGTCCTACTACCCGAATCTACTGAGTAAACCTCACAGATCCGGGTGACATCTGTAAAGGTCCCAGTAGCCGTAGTAATCCTCATTCCCTTCGTACGAGCAGTAACCAACGATAGCCGCTTAACTACCGCAAATGAAATGATGGAGATGGTGGACCCAGTGTCCACCAACAAGAAAACTAGAGTACCTTGAATCTGCTTCGTAACTTTGAAAGCTATCGGTGCTATGTCTAATGCCTCGGATGCCTTAGCTGCAAGTGAGTGCACCCGAGCCTGCTGAGAACGATTCGGCTGTGGCGCCATAGGTCGTTGAGACGGACTAGATCGAGGTGCGGGTGGCCCGAATGATGGATGAGCTGGTGTCGACCGTAGAGGTGGTGCTGATATAACCTGGGGAAGCTGGCGATTGATCCTCTTGGGTGGTGAGAAGCAGCTATCTCTCATCCTGGTGAAGCAGTTCACCTCTGTGTGGCCAGGCCTCTTGTAGTAGGTACATTACACGTCTGGTCGCCTCATAAGGGTTGGTGGAGCCATGATCCAGGGAGGTGAGTCTGTGCGGGGCCTCTTACCGAGGAACGGCCCACTCGGCAACTCGGGTCGTGGCCTAGGAACTATAGGCCCACGAGTGCAGACCTATCCCCTTTCCTGCTTCACTCACAGAGACATGCCTAGTAGCTTAACATAGGTAGATATGCTAGCGCAACACATCTTGAGCGTATGTCGATCCGCAGACCCTCAGAAAATCGCCGCATCCGCATCAGCTAGTGGGCTAATATCAACGGAGCGTACCTACCCAGCTTTGTGAATCGGTTCTCATATTCTATCACCGACATCCCTCCCTGACGGAGGGGAAGAAACTCACACTCCTTCTCGTGGCGATACGTGATGGGATAGTATTTCTCATGAAAACAGGTCTCAAACGCTTCTCACGTCTACACATAGCCGACCGCAACGGTCCGCAGGAAGCTATCCCTCCATAGGCTGGCTTCCTTCTCCAACATATAGGTGACCAGCTCCACCTGCTCAGGCTCCATGCAGTGCAGCGGCTTTAACATCTTAGAGATGCGGTCAAGCCAATACTCAGCCTCCTCAAGTCTATGAGTACCCGCAAATGTAGGAGGTCGTAAGCGCTGGAATCGCTCAAAGTGGCCGCTGACACCTGCATTTCCTGAAAGATATACGAAAGGTGCAGGTGGAGCCACACCCATACTCTAGGCAAATATTCCCCCAAGGGTGGCCAAGAGCTGCTGCTGGTGTTGCATCTACTGCTGCTGCATCAGCAATATCATCTGCTCGAACCTATCAATAGGTGGAGTCGTCTGAGGCACGTACGGTGTCGAAAAAGACCCACAGGCCTGCTTAGTGGCCGGTGGGGCAATGGGTGGTGCCGCAGATGGTGTCACAGGTAGTGCAGTAGATGGTGGCATAGGTGTCGGCCCATTAGTGGGCCAGTGGCCAGCTAAGAATCTAGCATAGTGTCAGAGGGAGATGGGCCCGAACTGGGGTCCGTATGGCTATCGCTTAGGGGAGGTGCCCCGTCAAATGACTCGCAAAGTGTACCACGTGTTGTACTCCGTGTGGCCTTAGGTGGCATTCCCTATATAACATAGGGCGCAACCCGTGTCAGATGTAAAATAACAATACTGAATTCTTTAATCATTCAACGCACCTTATAACAAAAGAAACGGCATGCATTTCATTTAACAAAATTTATCACAAATGAATTATGACAGGAATGCATGCAGCTATGTTAAGCCCAAATTACCAAACACAAACACACTTTCTACTTACTACACTACTAGGCCCATCAACATTAAAACACAAACATCATAACACAACAATAATACAAGCTACAAGTCAACGGCATGGATGACTAGACATCCGAGTCTGTCGACAGAGGAGAGACACCCTATCCTGCAGGTAGCACATGATAGCTTTCAAGGTGCGAGTCACCTTCTTAAACTTGTATTTCACGAGGGCCTGGGTATCAATAATCTCTTGTCTCAGGACAGCCTAACCCTCCTCAAGTCGAGCTAAGCGGGCTTCCCTAGCAGCCCGATCAGTGTCATGCTCCAGTCTTTGTAGGAGGAGCTCTCATCCGTGTCCTGAGCCTCCTCTTCTTATTCCTGTTCCTCCTCTATCTCTTCCATGCTTTCCTCCTCGCTTTCATACTCCTCACTAGCCGTCTCGTCCTACTCTCATCAAGTCCGGCTTGCCGCTACTGTGGTCCAATTTTCATATGATTGAGTTTCGTTGATGTAATGGATCGGCACCGGCATTTTCGCCCCAAGTCTGTAGCCAAACTCACATGCAAGCTTGTATATGAGTCGGCCGAATGAGAGCAAATCAGACATTCTAGTAGAGCGTGTGGTAAGAACTATCTGTCGCTGAACATACGTAGGCACGCACAACTTCTCTCCCTATCCCACTTGATACAGAAAATCTACCATCAGGCGTGTGCACTCGTTGCGATTGCTCCACCTGGGGTAGATGTTGAACGTAAAAATGTGGTGAAGTAGGTGAAAGTCGTCTGTCATATTTGACGTCAGAAGACTATTGTTTGACTGCCAATAAACCAGTTGGCCATAAAGAAAATGCGTGCGGCGATCCCTTTCACGTGTACTCTTCAGATTCTTCTCGCTTGCATAGACCTCGCTAAGCGTCATTTTTATAAGCTGAGCTATCAACCCAACATCAATTGTGGTCTCCCGATCTCTACCCACTGGGATCTTGAATTGTAAGGGCTCTAGCATAGGCTCTCGAATGTGGGCCTAGAAGGCTCGGACAGTGCCCACATTTACGCGATACTTGCCCTCAAATATCGGACCCCACCTGGCCTCCACCAGGCGGTCCATCAACAGATGCTCTCCAAAGAGCCGCTCATCCACGTGCACTTCAAAAAGGACCCTTCGACCATGAAATCTCCCATGAGACATATCCGTCAGAAGAATCCTTTTGAGGGGAGCCTGGGGATCAAAATCCCGCTTGGTCCTTATCTCCTGATCGACACTTGAACTTGCGGCAGCGGCCCTCAGTCTCCTTGAATGAGTAGGGCGACTAGGCCCAGCTTCATCCACAGGAGCCCTTTTCTTTCCCATGATATAAAGAATGGTGGGAATCGAGAATATGGTCGTAACAAGCTCGAATAAGGCCATGGAAAAGGGAATGAAATAGGGAAATAGAATGGTTTATTGGGTTCCCCCGAATTTCAGACACAAAGTGAGGTTTGGATACTCAAATGAAAGGAAATGAAGAAGGTGAACAGCTATGAGAGAGAGGTTTGAAAGGGTGGCGTGAGTGGTGCACGAAAATGGAAGGAGAAGCACTTGGAAGGGCGATTTGAGTGAAGATTTTTAGGTTTTCTTGAGAAAAGGAGAGCTAGGAGGGGTGGAATATGAAGAGGCGCAACCATAGAGTGTTTTAAAATATCCCAACACAAAATAGTGGGCTACACAACGCCCTAGGGGCATCGGCCCACACGGCCCGCATCGGCCAGGCCCGCCAGGCAGCGAGGCCTCGCATAACTGGCAAGGTCCTCGCCGACCTTTGGACTTTTTGGTGAGGGGTCATAGGTGGGGTGAGGTCCTCCTAGCCCCTGGGTCCTAAAAATATGTGGGTCCCATTTTGGGTCCCTCTAGAGATGCCCCGTTTGGCCCCTGACTCCCTTTTAAGTCGTTCCAGGTCATTTCAGGATCCTTGCTGATGTATATTTATATTTATCGATTAAAGGCTAGGATGAGTAAATCGTGGTTTAAACTCGTCGATTGACGGTCTAAGGGTGATCCGGGGTCATCTCAAGCGATCACGAAGGGGTACGGACCTGATCTCGGCGATCGATATCGGTTAATTTCGCCGATTGGCAAAACTGGGAATCCTATGTCTGTTTCTACATTTTCTCGTACTCTCCTACGTCAAATTGCATCAGCGTACGTCGTGTGACCATAACCCAGGTCCAATTTAATTCAAATCATGATCTGATACCAACTTGTAACACCCTGAAAATCGGGGGTTGTGCAAATGCCCAATTCCCAAGTTGCAACACATCACTTATGCAACATAATTGATGGTGATTGAATGTTGTCTATGTTAGTATGTGTAAACATGAATGGGATCATACCAAAACAGTAATTCATACTCCAGAACAATTAAGTTACGCAAGCGGATGACTAAAAGAGGTGTATAAGCATAGATAAAACGTATAGACCGTTACCGATCTCGAGAGTATGAATACATTACCAGGTCAAATAAATACAAGTATCATTTCAAAATACAAAATGTCAAAAGAGTAGTAGTTCTTTACAAAGCATGAACCCTGAAGCCTCGTCGATTCAGAACGGTTTACGTAAACCCGCCTGAATACTGCATATACGAGAATGCCTCCTCGTCATCATAAAAGTCAGGTTCCGCCTCATGGGTCGCATCGTCATCTGCAACTATGACAGAGTCTGGTTGGTGTTTAAAGCACCGTCCCAGAACGTGGGAGTGAGTGATCAATTCAGTTGAACAATAGAGCAAAGGTTAACATGTTATCAATTCAGTCAAGCAGTAATGATAAAGTAATACAATCATACATCCCTAAGTACTCTGATTAATACAAAAATGGTATGTATAAATGATGCATACCCTCGTCTGCACTCCCTCTGCGATCTTCATCTCACGGTCGCGCATGTCAGTCACTTCTTCAGTGCTCTACCCAACGCTAAACGGCACATGCAATGCGGTGTATGAGCGTGCTTACCAAGTTCTTATTAGTCTTTTTCATACAGCAGGATTGGAAAACTAATGTATCTCCCTTATATCATTTCCCAAACAATGATCCATTCTAGGGTTGTCAGTCCTAGTAAATCTCATACGATGTTGCGGTTCTAGGTCACTACAAAGGGCTCGTCATCTCGATGCAGTATAGGCCTAGTTTATACTCTAGTTGCTACGGGAAGACTCGTCGCCTCAACGCAGGCTCACAGTATGCTCGAGGTTACTACAAAGGGCTCGTCACCTTATTAGTGTAGGCAGACAGCTCGAATACAGTGTCCTATACTACCGTATTCGGCTCACGAGGCGATGTTGTTCACTGGATACTACGGGGAGGCTCGTTGCCCCAACGTAGGCCAACAGCTCAACCACGGTATCCCATACTACCATGTCCGGCTCATGAGTCTTAGTGGATCAAGGTACCAAGGTTAACGGAGTTTTCACTGGTGAGTTTGGTACCTTAGGTTCAAGCAGTAGTGTCCAAACATGGTGAACATACATCGAATTAATCGGGTTGCTGGACGAGCTCAACTAGTATGAGCAAACGTAAAGTTGATCAACATGAAGTTCATAAGCACTCTGTGTGGCCTAACCACTGTCGACATCCCAAGTACAGCTCGGATTCATCGACCACATCCTGTATGGCGAAACAACTTCAGCCAACTGGTCAGAACCTGTTACCGATTGCCTGGACTATTAATAGTCCTAACCGCATTCAATTTCAACAAGTAATCATATGAGATAGTCAAAGTAGTAATGGATCAATAATTCAAATCATACAATCATTCGAGCATTTTATTGAATATAACTTAAACATGAATTCACACATATGCATTCCATGCCTAAACAGACACTATAGTATAAATTACATGGAGGAAATCATACACATAGTTAAGGTAGTTGAGAATCATATCTCAACACTCATACAAAGTACAATTAACTAACTACTAGTTCATTTAGACATTCTTACAAACACTCAGTCTACACATTCCAACATACATGTATGTTGGTTATGTATTAGGGAAAAACCTTTCGCCAAGGAGTTGTCGCATATACAACAACCATATATGCACGACAGATAATCATGTCAACCGCGAATCCAAAAAACATACATATTCAATTATTTTAACAAATACATAGAATACACAATACTTGACATAGTTCATACGTATTCATAAAGCAAAACAAACATCACGTTTGGCATGTGAAATGACACCCATGTCAGTAATAAATCATTAATCGACAATGAAAGTCTTGAAAACCATAACCTAAACGTATATAGTCCGCACCTTATGCCGGTAAACGCATACCAGATTCGTTTTAAACACTTAGTCTTTGTCAACGGCAGAATGGCGACCAATAGCATGAATTAGGTTAGCTATTTCACCACTTATATTATATGATACCCTAAAACAGATTATGGTTAGGTTTTCTTACCCAAGTACGTTGTCGGAAATGCCGAAATATCGCTACAAACGTGATAGATAAGCATGTGGAGAGGTAGGATTTAATCCCAAGAACAAACGCCAGTACACTCTCTCACTTCCTCTCTTTCCTTCTCTTTTCTCTCTTCTCTCTCCTAGGGTTTCCCAAATTCATATGAAATGAGAGAGAGAGAGAGGGTTTAAGGCCCTTATATAGGCCCAGAACTGATCGGATAGCCCCAGGGCCAAGGTATACTTAGGTTATGTAGGTTATGTCTAAAAAGCATCCGTTTCGATCCAACGGAGCACTTTTGGAGGCCCCTTTTCTGTGTGCGGTCGGACTTAAGCTCCCTGACATTGGATCTAGGTCAAGCTGAGTTGTCGGTCCGATCGAATTTACAGATCGACCGTGGCGGACGAGTTTCAATTCAACGGTCACCGCCACTTGATCAGGGCCACAAGTACACTGACATGTGTATGAAATTTTTCCTGATCCGAGAGTGTAATTGGGTCAGATTCCGACGGTCTAAATTATTAGATTTGGCCTGCAAGTGAAACGACTCAATTTACTTAAGTCCCAGTTCATTTCCTAAAGATATTGGCGTTTCTCACATACTTCGCTCCGGGCTCAAGTTGTGCATTTCTGGACATAGTCAGGACTTGATTTCCGAGATAGTTGTTAAGCCCAGTAAGGTGGTCATAACGGTATAGTTCGCAGTCATCGAACTTTCGACATGCGGTCCAGGTCCGATACGAAGTTTCGTGCTGCTCCCGAGAGCAATTGGGTTTTGAGATTGATCCTAAATTATAGGGTAATGTAGCGTCAACGATTCTGCAAGTTTTTTTATCTTGCAGTTCCTATTTAAAGTGATTAGTGCTAATTTCACAGGTAACCTAGTTTAGCACTTAGTTAATTTCGTCTAATTTCTAAAGGATTTGGTCCTGTGTGATTTCTGCCTAAGGTGGTACTTGGGTCTTTGTACGAAATTTTTTGAGACGTTACATAAATATATATATATATATATATATAAGGAGTGGTTGATTTGGTAGGGCAGTCCAATGAATGGTCCAGATCGTTGGTTTGACCCCACCATAATAGGATGAAGATGTGGTGGTTCCCATGAATAGCTTATGGTGAGAAGAAGACGGAAGTGATAGAGAAATTCGGGCGAGACTCCCTCATCACGCGGTAACGTGCGATATTTACTGTGAATGTTTTATATATTATTATTTTTTAACAATTAAAATTAACAACCCACTATGATGTTTGTTTAAAAAAAAAAATCCAACTCGTCTCCTTGATTTATCATATTAAGATAGGGCGCGATTCTAAAAATGAGGAAGGTCTAAGACTTAAGTAGGCCACACGCTGAGAGAAATTGAGCAAGATAACCGTTCATTTCTTCATTCTTATCTTCTTATTCTTTTTTTTTTAAAAAAAATTATTATTTTTTATTTTTTATTTAACAAAATTAATAAGAGAAACCGTTTTGAGTTGGAGGAAAATAAGGGATATGGACTCCCACATCCACTTTCTTGGTTTGATAACTGTGCACATACGTATGTGGACACACACACTCATGTGATGATTAACTGGTTAATTGGTGTACATGTGTGTAAAAAATTCATATAAAGTATGATGCACACAAGCATGCATGAACGAATGAGGTGAAAGAGTGGTTTAGAATGAAGACTTGGTTTGGATAGATGATTGAGATATATGAATAGTTTAGATGAGTGGATGAATAAGTAAATTGGATTGAAGGGTGGTTAGGGAAATAAGTTAAGTTGGATTGCCTTTGATGATAATGGTTGGGTAGTTGATAGGATCGAATGATGGATGACTAGATATGAATGAAATGGGTGCATGAGCAACACTCATCTATACTTCTCTATTTCATTTTTTTTTTTCCATTATTACTTTTACACCAACTTACTTTACAACCGTATGCTTCATGCCTTTTTTTCCTTTTCATCTTTCAATGTTTAATTGGATGTATTTTATACTCGGACCGTTAGATTGGGGTAGAACTTGACATGGCCCACTACTTGACAAGCTTTACATAATGAGTCTAATATCAACATATGATCTTTGATGGTGGACCGAAAATAGAATTACAATGGCTCCCTCTCTCCGGATCTCACATGACATGCACGGGAGTTCCATTTAGATACTAACAAGTGGATTTAGATTATACTTTATAAGCTATGAAATGGACAATTTACTTTGATAGTTGGGTGACTCAATTGAAGGATACAAGTGGGATATACGGTTAGATGGTGAGATATGATTACTTTGATAATAGAAATAATAAAAACATGGGATATATATATATATATATATATATACATATATATATATATATGGATTTGCCATATGGTTCATTGAATGAAAAGTTTAGACTGATGGTTAGAGAAATATACCATGACCATGCACATGGATAGACAAGTGAAAGGTTAGGTGAGTTTAATGCACGTTCAATAGTTAATATTGGATAAATATATGAATAGACGATTGGTTCTGTAGGCATAAGTGATGAGAGTGCAACTATATATGCACGTACACACACGCACACATAAATCACATAATTAACAATCACATAAGTCAATCTTCACCCTAATTAGATAGAAAATGCATATCAATAGTCACAAGTTTCATAGAATGATGGATGCATGTATGCATGGATGCATGGATGTATGCATGCGTGCTTCAATAAATGCAAGTGTACATGCATGCATGTGGACACTTATACACCGAAATCATGGGTCATTATAACACATGCCATCATGGGCTAGACATGTAGTGCCACCATCCACGAAGGTAGATGGGCTCCACACAGGCCACGAGAGTAGACGTTCAATCGAAACCATGATTTAAATTTTTTTATTTATTTATTTTAAAAATATATATATATTATGTCCAAATCAAACTCATCACCAAATGTATGGTTCGAATCTGGTGTCCTGTCAATGGACTATTTTTTATCAGATCTATATATGGAAAATATCTTTCCAATCTGACAGGACCATCTCGAGGAGCACATTGAGAATACCACTCACACTAAATTTCATCTCATTCTAACTAATAAATCATGAAATATGGCACACCATGATTAATCTTGTATATCCAAAACTTCGCAACTTGAACTCTCATATGGACAAGTGACTATTCATTTCAAAGATCTGGACAAGTAGACCAAAACCACTAGATCCGAACTTCCAAAGGAATGCCTTATTTGGGTCGAAAATAGCCTGCAATATGTTAAAAGAAGCTACTAGAATTGAGCTGTCCATTTTGTAGTAAAATCTTGACCACTTCCTGCTGAGTTTTTTTTTTTTTTTTTCTCATGGGTTTTCACAGAAAAATTCCTCCGAGTTCATAATATTTCAGAAATATTTTTTGACTTCTCATATTTAGTAAAACATTTTTTGAGTGAAAAGTCTAATTTATACTTAAAATGATTTAGGCATAACCTAAAACTTTTAGGACTACAAAATCAAGATGGGTCTTAACTTGAAGTGTTTCCAGAATCCAATCCAATCACCATTTACTAACCCCAATCTTAGGGGTGGGTCTCAAAATTTTGGTAATTCAAGTGGACCATAGGATTGAAAACAATGTAAAGGATATGGAAATAGTGTATAGGTGATTCCCACCCTCCAAATTGTTTCCCTTGATGTGGCCCACCTAAATCACAGATTGTCCTTAAGTTTGAACCCTAGGTCTAAATGTTTTTAGGGTAGTGGATTTCACACAATCATCATTGTGGGCTGTAGAAACCCTTTAATCTATGCTGGACAGGAATCTTCAATATGATCAACAGTCAAATAGATTTGATCGAGAAAATCCCGATTTTTTTCGTTTACTCCCTGGATAGTTTTTTGGGGGATCCTCGATCCCATCAAGGATGGCTTCAATCCTATTGACATGCACAAGACATCGATAGGATTCAATCCCATCGACAGAATTGTACGATTTTGCGTTAAGTGCAGGTTTTGTTTATAATTTTGTGAAGGGACTATATAAGTAGCTTTTAATTACAAATTAGAGTAGTATTCAGAGAGAAAAATCATGTCTAGGGCTTTGGAGAAGAGAGAGCTAGAGTTTTTCTACTTTAGAAATTCATCTGGAGAGACGGGGGCTTGATTGTAAGTTGATTCCATCTCTTTTACTTTCATTTTTTTACACTGGATTCTCTCGCTTTGTGTGGTGGTTTTTTCCACTTGGATTTTTTCATGTAAGTCGTTGTGTTTCTTTATGATTGCTTGTGTAATGCATTTCCCTATTATGTGTTTAACTTTTTTCTAAGGTTGCTTTCATGCCTAATGTGGGGTGGTTGTGCACAACAAGTGGTGTCAGAGTATAGGCTATTACGTTGGGATTTTAGATCAAATCTTAGACCTAGATTCTAAAAAATCGAATGTTAAATACGAGACAAAAAAATTACAGAAAATAATAATTTTGAATTGTGGATGTTAAAGATGAAAGTATTATAAAAATAGATGTCTTTCATCTGTCTGACCGCGCTACTCGATTGGTTGAGGGGCCTGCTCGACCAGTCATGGCCCGCTCGACTTGAAGTCCATTGACCTATGTTTTTTGGTATTCGAGACGCTTGACCAGTCGAGGGTCAGGCTCGACTGGTCGAAGCCCTCCTTCGACTAGTCAAGGATTACACAGCCCATGTGCTGACTACATAAATTTGATGCGATTTCCGAAAATTTCCAAACTAGGTGCATAAGTGGAGTTTCCTAAACTATAAATAAGGGTCCCTAGGGCTATTCTAAAGAATGCTTAAGGGTTTTCAAGGGTTCCTAAAAGGGTTTTAGGTTTTCCAAAGGGTGTAGCAAGGGTAAGATTTGAGGTTGTTCGAATCGTGTAAGTCCTTTCTCTTTGTAATTTCTATTATCATAGTGGAATTCTGTCGCTTTGTGCCGTAGTTTTTTCCCGCAAGAGTTTTCCACATTAAATCGTTGTGTTCTCTTATGTATGCTTGGTGCTCTTGGATTGCTATCCTAGATCTAGATCTGTGTGATTCCGTAGCACAAATCCCAACAAGTGGTATCAAAGCAATCGTTGGGGTACAGATCTGAATATGAGAGATTAGCATCAATGGGAAGCACTAGGTATGAGATTGAGAAGTGCTCAGGAAAAAATAATTTTAAATTATGAAAGATCAAGATGATTAGTTCCTTAATCAAGTAAGGAGAAGATGGTGCTCTTGAGGAGTGGAAGTATACTATGACTAATGATGATTGGAATACTCTTGATAAGAAGGCCTTATCATCGATCCATTTATGTCTCACGGATGAGGTTCTCTACAATGTCATGAGGAAAAAAACCTGCGACTAAGTTATGGACGAAGTTAGAGGATGTCTATATGAAAAAATCCTCTGAAAATCGCCTATACTTGAATCGGTATTAGTATAACTTCAAGATGGTAGAGGGTGGAGATCTGAAGACTCACATCAACAACTTTAATAAATTGGTTTACAAATTGTTAGATATAGAGGAAGTGATGAAAGATGAAGAACAAGCGTGTATATTACTGAATTCTCTTCCTGCGTCGTATGAGTCATTTAAGGATACAATGTGCAGCACGAATAAAACCCTGAGTGTCGACACCGTTATCTCAACCCTTTAAGGGAAGGCTATGAGAAAGCTTAACGTCGACATGAAAATATCTTCTGATGCACTACTTACAAGGGATAAGAATTCTGAATAAGGAACATGTTTTAGATCTAAATCCAAGGGCAAAGACAAAGGAAAGGTAAAGTGTTGGAACTGTGGGATGGAAGGACATATGAAAAAGGATTGTATATATCTTAAATTTAAGAAAGAAGAATCTGAGGCTTCGTACAGAAAGACCAATGCTGCCATGTCGAATGGATCGAGTGGATGTGATGGTGATGTTTTGTATATGTCTATGATCAGACGGCCATATGATGATCGTAAGGACGAGTGGATGCTAGAAATAGAGGCATCTTTTCACATGACTTCTCATCAGAGTTGGTTCACCAGTTACAGGGAGAACGATGGTGGACATGTGTTTATGGGTAATGACATTGTCTGTAATGTTGTGGCTATTGGTATAGTGTGCATTAAGATGTTTGATGGGACGGGGCGTACCTTGACTAATGTCGGGCACATTCCTGATTTGAAGAAGAATTTGATTTCTCTTGGTGTACTTGAGGCAATGGGCTGCAAGTTCATAAGTATTGATGGTGTCCTTAAAGTATTTAAGGGGGCACGGGTAATCATGAAGCGCAACGACTCGACAATATTTACAGGTTGATTGGGAGGACTTCAAAAGGTGGAGCTTCCTTGGCTGTAACGGATTCCACCTCTGCCCGTGTGTGGCATGTTGGGCATGACTACATGAGCAGGCAAGGTATGAAGGCTGAGACGCGCAGACAGGGATACAGAGCAGGTGGAGCAGCCACCTGTGAGAAGAATCACACAACATAATCGTAGGATATCGGCGAGGTATATGGACGACTCCAATATCGCAGGGGATTCATATTCTATTCAGATGGCTCTAGGTGAGCCTGGTGCTGAGAAGAGGAAGGTGGCTATGGGCGATGTGATGGACTCTTTGTACCAGATTGACACATGGGAGCTGATGGAGCTTCTAGTAGGCCGGAAAGCAGTTGGATGCAGGTGGATCTTCAAGAGGATACAATATAAATACAGAGCGAGGTTGATAGCAAAGGGTCATGCTCAGAGAGAATGGATCTGCTTCTTAGAGATATTCACGTCGACAATATAATATGTGTCTATTAGATCAGTGATTGACGCTGGTTGGCCAATGTGATCTTGAGATGGAAGGATGGATGTGGACTCTACACTTCTATATGAAAAATTGGAAGAGCAGATCTACTTGAAGCAATCAGAGCGGTTCGAAGTTAAAGGAGCTGAGAAAAAGAGTTTGCAGGAGGTTGTGATACGACCTGTCACCTAGGCAATGGTATAAAGTTTGATTCCTTCATGATGGGTCGGTTAAGTGGAATTGTATGTTGATGATATGTAGATCGCCAATTATGACATGTCTGAAATCAATATACTGAAGGCTCGGTTAAGTGGAACATTTAGGATGAAGGATCGAGGGGGCTGCAAAGATGGTTCTCAGCATTGAGACTATAAGAGGAGTAAAGTTTGGTTATTTCAGGCAGAATACCTTGGGTAGGTATTGATTAAGTACGTGATGGACCAGACAAAGTCGGAGAGCGTTCCCTGTGCGTCTCTCCTCAAGTTTTTCTTAGGACATATCCTAAAACAGATGATGAAAAATAGGATATATCTCGTGAGCCTTATTCAAATGCAGTTGGCAATGCATGCCATATTCTGTATTAGACCGATTATTTCACAAGCTATCGGTATTGTGAGTAAATACCCCGGCGAGCAATATTGGGTAGCGGTGAGATGGTAAGAAGACTACGTCTTACTTTTAGGAAGACAAGAGCAAAGGTAGATGGGCATGTGAATTTAGATCCGGTAGACATGCTCACCAAGGTCATTTCTACAGAGAAGTTCAAATTCTGTGCAACTTCTCTGAGCTTAGTGATGACATAAAAGGAGGATGGAGTGTGCATGAGAAGCTATGATGTGATGCAGAGATAAGAGAAGAGGTCAAGAAGCTATACAGTTGAAGATTGAAGACACGGTAGAGATTGTTGTAAAACTAAATGTCTTTAATTTATCTGACCGCGCTGCTCTATCGGTCGAGGGGGTTGCTCGACCAGTCGAGGCCCACTCGACTTGAAGTCCAACAACCTATGTTTTTTGGTATCCGGGATGCTTGATCAGTTGAGGGTCAGGCTCGACCGTTCGAAGGAGTCCTTCGACTGGTCGAAGCCCTCCTTCGACTAGTCGAGGGTTACGCAACCCACGCGCGGACTGCATAAATTTGATGCAGTTTTTAGAATTTTTCAAACTAGGTGCGTACATGGAGTTTCCTAAACTATAAATAGGGGTCCCTAGGGATATTCTAAAGAATGTTAAGGCTTCTTAAAGGGTTTCCAAGGGTTACTAAAAGGGTTTTAGGGTTTCTAATGGGTGTAACAAGGGTGAGATTCGAGGTTATTTGAATCGGGTAAGTCCTTTCTCTTTGTAATTTTTATTTTCATAGTGGAAATCTGTCACTTTAAACCATGGTTTTTTCTGTAAGGGCTTTCCACGTTAAATCACTGTGTTCTCTTGTGTGTGCTTGGTGCTCTTGGATTGCTATCCTAAATCTAGATTTGTGTGATTCCACAGCACAAATCCCAACAGAAAGCTCTCTTAATTCAACAATGGCTGCAACATGCACTCCTTGACAAAAGGGGGATGTCCTGAAACTATGAAGGAAAAAGATTGGGAAGACTTAGATCAAAAGGCAATGAACGCAATTCAATTGTACTTAGCCGATGTCTTATACAATGTGATGAAAGAGATGATTGCCTCTAGCTTATGGGCAAAGTTGGAGAACATCTACATGACGAAATCGCTCTCCAATCACCTATACTTGAAGAAACTTATGTATACCCTAAAGATCATAGAAGGGTCAGATCTTAATGAACACATCAGCATCTTCAACCAATTAATTTGTAAACTGATGAACGTGGAGGTGAAGATCGATGGAGAATATTAAGTCATGATCTTGTTGACATCCCTTCTGGATTCTTATAAAAATTTGGTAGATATTTTGTGCCATTGTAGATATACCTTAGACCTAGACACTGTTATTTCATCGCTTCAGTTGAAGCAATTGAGAAAAAAAAAAACAGTGGGGAAGGCACATCTACAGGCACAATGGTTGCTAGGAAAAGAGCATCTGTGCGAGAGAATGAAAAATCGCAATTGAAGTTCAAATCAAAGGGCAAAGGAAAGTTAAAGTGATGAATTGTGGAGGAATGAGTCATATATATATATATATATATATATATATATATATATATATATATATATATATATATATATATATATAAACTCAAAATCTCAAAAAGAGGATAAAATAGATTCTTCTACCAAAGAAGCCAATATAATATAATCGAGCGAGGAGGTTAGTGGTTGCGATGTATTGTCTGTGTCCAATACCGGACACTTGCATAACGAGTGGATTTTGGATACGGAGGCATCGTATCACATGTGTCCTCACCAGAGTTAGTTCACTATGTACAACGAGTATGATGGTGGCCTCACACTTATGGGCAACGATTATGCTTGTAAGATGATTGGGATTGGTTTGATTCGCATGCAATGTTCAACGAGGTGGAGCATACATTGACAGATGTGAGGCGCATTCTATAATTGAAGAAGAATCTGATTTCTTTGAGAGCATTTAATGCTCTTAGATGCAAATTCTCCAGCTATGATGGTGTCCTGAAGGTTTCTAAAGGGGCACTCACTGTTATGAAGACACACAGAAGTGGAAATCTCAACAAGTTGATTAGTAGCACCATATTGGGTGGAGGCGAAGTGACTGTAGTAGACTCCACTTCAGCACATTCGTGGCATGCACACCTAGGTCACATTAGTGAGTGCGGTATGAAGGTACTACTTGATCATAATTTAATTCTTACTTTTTTAAGATTTTTGATACGGATATATGTATTGCACATAGGTAAACATTCAAAATTATCATTTAAAATCGAGAAACATAATAGTAAAAGATTGCTTAACTATGTGTATTTTAATGTGCGGGGGCCATCGTCCATTGTTTCTGGAGGAGGGTCATCGTTTTTTGTCACATTCATAAATGACTACTCTAGAAAGGTGTATGTTTACTTCTTAAAACGTAAATCAGATGTTTTCACCACTTTCAAGTAGTTGAAAGTAATGGTGAAAAAACAGTCAGGGCAGAAACTTAAAGTACTTGGGACCAACAATGGTGGATAGTTTACTTCTACATAATTTAACCAAGTTTGTAAGGATGAGGGGATCATACGGCATAACACAATAAAGCACACACCAGAGCAGAATGGTGTGGTGGAACGTATGAATCAGACTCTCTTGGAGAAAGCCCGAAGATGTTAAGTAATGTTGGGTTAGGGAAGGAGCTATAGGTTGAGGTCGTTAATATAACTTGTTATCTATTGAATTGGTCTTCATTTACGCTGATTGATTGCAAATTTTCACAGGAAGTGTGGATTGGTCATGAAAGTGATTATTCAAGGCTACTTGTGTTTGATTGTATCACTTACTCCCATGTACCATCAGTTGAAAGAGATAAACTACAACAAAAGGCTAAAAAGTGTACATTTGTTTACTATGATGATGGAGTGTAAGGGTACAAGTTGTAGGATCAAGTTTCACGGAAAATCATTCTTATCTGTGATGCCAAATTCGATGCATGTATTTTATATCCACGATGTTCATCTAATTTGAAAGATCGTTTTAGAATATGAGCTTAAAATGAAGCAGATCCAAATCCAAGGTGAAACATACCAGTAGAAGTGATTGACCATTAGCAACTTTTAATAGGCCATAAAAGTTTTGGATCAAGTTGATTTTTTTTTCCCTTTAATCTAGGTTTATATGACCCTATCAACATGTCGGATGACAAATAAACATTACGAAAACATTATGGTGGACCTTAGGAAGTTTTTAATGATGGATGTTCACTCACCGTTGTTTTCTATTGTATGGTGGACTTGAGATTTGTGTTTACACCCATTTTTCATAAATTTCATGGACCAATGAGATTTCATCATGTATTAGCACTATGTGTTAAAAAATGGACAAATTCTACTCTTGTACTAAGCCCATTATTTACATCTAGCCTGGCGTGCCGAGATCAAACAATTTAGAATACGCCACATGACAGTCATGCCATGTGTGGTGTAGATTAACCTCAAGAGGAGTTAGAGACGTGCACATGAGAGAGTATTAAATACTATAGTCTTATCAAAAACAATCTTTACAGAAAGTAAGAGTCTTGTTAAAATATGTCACTCTCTCAATATTAAATGCCAAAATCCTATCAAGGCATATTTATATCTATAATTAAATAATAAAATCATGCCGCAGCTCTCTAACGATGTTAAAGCCAAGTAATATTGTGAGGACCTAACAACTTTCATATGCGGGAATCCAGAGATGCAAGGACTTAACCCGACACACACAAGAGTCTCTTTCTTGTACATATGGCCATACACGACAAGTTACGTTGATATGGAATAATCAAGGAGATTTCCACAATTGATCGCATAAATCATTCACGATGCTAAAGACTACGCAAGGTCACCGCCTCTTAGAAGCTTATATAAACAACACTCCATGAAGAGCTTCAGGCCTTACGCCATTACAATCAAATCTAGCTTTAAATATCCGTTCACTATGGTCATTTTCTTTTTTATTTTACTTTATCTTAGCCCTCATTGTTGCTCATAGCATAGGGCCATCGTTTTAAATCATTAGTTTATTTCTCCACCATTCATCTACGACATATAGCTATACATTACAAGGAAGATCACACAATTTCAAATGGAAGGCTGTGGGGCTTTCCTAATACGTGCTAGATGATTTCACAGCCATCTTGCTGCGAAGTTTGGTGCATACCAGACGACGAACGGATAGTCGAATCACGACCACGTTGCCACGTGCTTGGTTCTTACCAAGTTCATGAACATACTGTCACCTCATCACCTATCTCGCCATGGAGTTCGATTTTGATCGAGCAATGAACAAATTATCAAAGATCCTCCCTCCATCAGTCATCTCACCACAAGGATCGGTGTTCAATCGAACAATGGATATTCTACCATCTCACGCATCATGACTACCTCACTACAACGCTCAGTTCGCGATTGGGCAATGAACATATCATCATTCCTCAAGCCAATTGTGAGTGTCATTATTGTACAAATCATTAATAGAAGAAACTTTCCACTTTTATCTTTTTGTTCTATTGTTTTTATTGTTGAGCAACTATCATTATCACATTAAAAGAACGGATCCTTAAGACATAAGGAAAAAAAAAAGAATCCATTCGGAAGGACTAACTCTTACTCTTTTCAAAAATTACCTTATCACTTATCACAACCTATGGTTGAGCAGATAGTTAAATCATGCATCTAGTCTCTAATTAGTCTGATTCAATGCAGGGGGCACTGGTGTTCAATCAAACATTGAGTCGAGTACGACTCTGGCACGCTCACACATCATAATCACACATGTGGCCTTGTGTTTGATTGAATTGGCCGAACAAATTGGATTTCTTCATTTTTGGGATAATGGCCTAAAATGAATAGACAAGATCGATTTAGAATAAATACCTCAGGGTGGGCCCCGTGGTAAGAGCCGTACCTAATCTACTGTCATCAAATTAGTATGATCTCCAAGGCATCTGTTATCCATCCAGGAATTGCATGTGACCCAGGCATAGAAATACACCTGTGCCAGGTCTGTGTGGGTTCCACAAAGATGTTCGTGACAAATCCATTCAAGTCCATCCGTTTTCAAAGACCACAATATGTTAGGATTCTAAAAATCAGGTAGATCCAAAACTCAGGTGGGCCACCACAAACAAAATAGTGAAAACAGAAACATTGAAACCATCTTAAAGCTAACTTAAGGAATTGTTAAAAAAAACCTATTATGTGCACTTCTTTTTTGGGATATTATTATTTAAAAGTGTATATGAAGGTCTTTTTTAACAATCCATAATGTTTATATGCCACCCAAATCAATCATGTGGTTATTACCAATGTTTTAAATATCGATGATATCGGCTGATATATCCCACGATATATCTCATATCTCACCTATGCGATACGAAACGCATAAGCAGTGCCGATATATCCCGCATGTTTGATCCGGTGAGCATTTTCAATTTCCAATCTTTAAAAAAAAAATTTATGTTAAATAAGTTCAAATGAATAAGTTCTTTATATTTTCATGAAAAAATGATTAGTTTTGAAATATCATTGGTTTTTATGTTTTTCATATATATATATATATATATATATATATATATATATATATATATATATATATGTATATATTTATTTATTTAAATTTTTCATCAACCAGGTATCAATTGAGACTAATTTCGAAGTATTTAGGAGTATTTGATGAAATGATCATCACATACACTATAATTTCAAAATTTGAGTATAGGTGGTTTGGTTGGGCGAAATTAAAAAAATTTCCAATTTCTCCCAAATTGTTTGCAATATTGCACTCCAAACATGAAATCAAGCAATGCATGGGTGTTGATCTACTAATTTCTTAAGTTGTTGTCAATTTTCAAAAAATAAAAAATATTTTAAATTAAATTAATTTTTTAAAGATTTTTTTTGAAATTTCTCTTCAACCCGCTGTCAATTGAGACTAATTTCAAAGTATTTAGGAGTGTTTGATAAAACGATGATTACACACACTCTAAATATTATGCATTCAATTTGAATATAGTTGCATTAGTACAATTACACAACCCATAACTTAGGACCCTATGTTAAAAAAAAAAAACCTATTATGTGCACTTCTTTTTTGAATGTTATTATTTAAACATGTGTATTAAGATCTTTTTTAATAATTCTTGAAGTTTTATTGAAAAAGCCAACGATTTTCCTTATCTTTCCTCGTGGTTCTCAAAACTAATATACATCTATTTGGAAGACTGGTTATTAAAACTAATATATATCTATTTCGAAGACTGGTTATTACCGGCGAGATAAAAGGGCGGAACAAATATCATCCTGATGCAAAACTTGAATTTTGGATATACCTGAGTCTTAAATTCGCATCATGATATTTAAAAACGGATGTACCGAGTGGATTTGTAACGGACATCTCTGTAAGCCCCACACATCACCAGGGCACGTACAATTCACTCTCCTGGAAACGGATTGGCTCCTCCCCCTGTCAACGTCGGTGCTCCGTGGGACCCACCAATGATGTATGTATTTCATCCATTCCGTTTATCCATTTTTACCAATCATTTTACGCTTGATCTACAAATGAGAGGATATAAATCTCAGGTGGACCACACCACGGGAAAATAATAGTGATTAGATATCCACCATTACTGTATATTTGACATCCAATCTGTTGATTAGGTCATACAGAACCAGATGAAGGTAAAAACCAGAGATCAGCTTGATCCAAAACTTTTCTGGCCCCCAAAAAGCTTTTAATGGTCTACATTCATTTAATACTGTTTACTGTAATGTGGTCAACTTGAGATTTAGATATACCTCGATTTTGGTCTCAAACTATAAAATGATCTAAAGAAATAGATGGACGGCATGGATGAAACAAATACATCATAGTGAGGCCCACAGAGCACGGACGACTAGTCATTGGCTAGTGTCAGGGGGGAGTAGCCAATCACTTTACGGTTAAGTCAGGGTCTCACGTAACCCACTTCTCTCCCATAATGCCTGCCATCATTTCAAATGTCTTGAATACAGCTTTATCGTCGGCCATTGTGTGTAACAGCACACGGGATACTGTTTGAGCAGTATTGCATGGCTGAATGGTTTACCTATTAGCATGCTTGCTTAAAATGATATGAGAAACTCAGAAAAGCTATTAACGGCTTGGACAAAACACTTACATCACGGTAGGCTCCAGATAGTCCTGCTCGGACGGTAATCCTTCCGAGCGGGGGTAGGACGCAATCCGCGTCCGGGTTTTTTTGGCACCACAAAACCTGGTAGGAAACTCGTATGGACCCAATGGAGCTTCCATGGTTCATGCATAATGCTTTGATGCTGACTGGATAAAACTGGAGTCGGTGCATTAAAAGAAGCGCCAGGACTGGAGTTCCATCCAAGCCGTCCGTTTTAGGGCAGAATCTCTAAGGCGCTGGATAAATGCTTTGATGCTGACGCGATAAAACTGGAGCCGGTGCATTGCGCCAGGAATGGAGTTCCATCCAAGCCGTCCGTTTTAGGGCCGCAACCGTTTTAGGGCAGAATCTGAAAGATGCTGGATAATTTTTTATTTTTTATTTTTGGTTTTATCTGAAGGACGAAGATACTGAGTACTGCCATGTGTATATGGTACAGTTTTTTTCACATCGTGCGTGTCGTCTATCTTGCTGTACTTCTGCTGGGACGCGGATTGGTTACCACCTGTCCCTAGCTGGTCACCGACTGGGCCTACGAGGGAGCACAGTGATGTAATGGGTTTCATCCACACCGTCTATTCAGTTTTCCTAATCAGTTTAGGGTGGAAGCTCAAAAATGATGTAGATCTAAGAATCAGGTTGACCATATACACCACGGGAAGATGTTGTTGAAAATCAGTGGTTTTTTTTTTTTTTTAATTTTAAATTTTCAAAATTTTGAGAATTTCGTGCCGAAATGTTTTTTGAAAATTTTGAATTAAAAAGTGCAGTGTGTGTTTTGTTCCACATTTCCCCACATCAGAAATGTGAAAAAAAGCTTTGTGGTTTACATGAGATATTGTGAAGAGTATTCTTACTTGGAGTTTTTTTTAAGGAGGTGATACTTGGGTTGCGTGTTCCAGCACTGGAATACACGCGCGCGTGCGGGCTCAGGCTTGGGCAGTGAAGCAGTGTGGCTGTAGTTGCACTAGATGGCGCACTTTGCACTTTCCACTTCACACGTGCGCATCGTGTCGCAGAGTAGTCGCTTCCTTGTGACCTTACGCGAACCGGTACGATAGGTCTGGTCAGTGTCTGTGTGCGGTGGGGTCTGAAATGGTCTGAGTTTTTATAGAAGATTGATAACAGTTGGATCATAAATCCAAAATGTTCAGCAGTTTTTAAAAACGGCTCTCTGCCTTGAAAGCCAAACGGTCCGAAAACGGATAGACCATGATGATCCAACGGTCAGATCCTCTGATCCGACGACCAAAAACGGCCGGAGTTAATAATCAACGGTCAGAAACGTAATCCAAACATTCTGAACCATTGATAGTCATCTAGCAACGGTCCATTTCTTGATGCCTATATAAACTGGACCATTCTGATCTGATTTCATCATCTCAACACACCATTCTCCCATCAAATCAGACAATCCAAATTTTCATTATAGAATACTTAAAAAATCTCTACCGTCTGAGTCTGCCAGAAGAGATCTACTGCGTTAAAACTATTCCACAGTGGACCTATCGTGATTGCTGCACGCTGGATCCAGATAAGGCTTGTCTTATCTTGGAAGCAATTCGTCTTTTGCCCATCAGCAATTGATAAGGGAGCGAATCACGCTTTAAGGATAGCGTATTTTATACATGATTCAGCCTAGTGAAATTATTTTTCAATTTATTTTTATATTTTCGGTGTATCAAAACATCAATTCCTAATAGATGTCAGATAATTATATCCATTGCCAAAACCTTCCTAGGGCTCACCGTGAATTTTATTTGCCATCTAAGGTATTCATAGGGGAGGTTGATCACCGTATTCCTCAGGGATAGCTACTTCGAATCTAGGACTTCTCACGGAGACTTCTCGAATCCATGAGGAAAAAGTAAGAAAATAGGAATAGTATTCATGAGAAAAACTAGAAATAGTATTTATAAAAATTCATAAATTATTTAATATATAAACAAAATGAGTCTACAATCCTTTAAATAGAGATATCAAGACTTCGAATAAGTTTAGGAATTAAATTATAACTAAAACTCCCTAAAATTCTTAACTTACTATAAATAGTAAATTTTCTATTTATAGTAAGTGTCCTATGTGGTTTAACCATGTTATTTACCTAATTTTTCTAAACACTTTTTATATTGGGTGAAACTCCTAAAGCCGAACAAATGAAGAGTTATAATCAAACAGACAATATGATGGAATCTCGCAAATTTGGCATAAGTAACCCAACATAGCCAGGTTGGTTGACTAAAGTAGCTCGTCCTACCCCAAAATCATATATGATATGTTGAGTAACTCATTCCAGTTTGCAAGATATGCCGGTTTTAAGGTTCTAATGGTCCTGATGACTAACGCCTCCGATCGGGCCTTCTCTGGTCCAACTTGGACATGAAAGTGTTCGCGACCCTCTCTACATCAATCCCCTCCACTTCAAAAGAACTCGTCATCGAGTTCGACTTCTCGTGCTGCTTCAGTTCATGATACTCGATCTGGTGTGTCATAACGATACCTCGATCAAAAGTTATGATCAATTTACGGTCCACCTTTTGGTCCAACCATGATAGGAATGTATTTGCAACACATTCTTCATCAGACCCCTCCGCTTGGAAAAAAAACTCGTCCTCGAGTTACTCAAGGGACTTGGTTTATGATTCTGAGATAACTTTTGATACCGATGTTTATTAGTCATTTTCTTGTACTTGCCATTAAGATCTTGAATTAACACAATACATGAACTCATGCTTTCATTGACTTGTCTAGTATAGATCAGTTCCTTCACTTCTGCCTTCAAAATCTCACATTCCTTCTAATAATGTGGGCAATTAGGCAGACTTATCCCTATAACAAGATCAGTGTGGTTTTGTATATCTCGTATGAGAGGCAATTTATTAGGGAGTTCATTGAGCACAATTTCATTGAACTACTGCAACACTAGTTTCAGATTCCCTGGGATGTTCACAGGTTCTATATATTCTTTCTTTTCGACTAATGGATATATATCTCATGTTTCCTCAGATTGTTTAACAAAAGCCTATTCAGTTGTGACAAAATGTCCCTCAACTTTAGAAGTCTTGGGTTGGTTCTCCCTTCCCATAAAGACAAGGCCAATCTTTATACCGTCTTTAGTAAATATAAATGTGTTATCCCGACCTCTATACGTAGCAATAACATCAATATTATTTTTCCATGGTCGACCAAGTAACATATGATAAACTTCCAAGCCGACTACGTCACAAAGCACTTGATCATTATAATTTTTACCAAATGAAAATGAGACAGTGCATTGTTTGGTTACCTCTGTTTTGTTGACCTTATTGATCCATCCAATCATGTACGAAGATGGATGCTTTTCTGTTTTCAGTTGCAACTTTTCCACTATTATTTTTGACACAAGATTCTCACTGCTCCTGACATCGATTGTCACATTACAGACCTTTTGGCTTACAGTACACCTCATTCGAAAGATGTTGTCTCGTTGTAATTCTATTTCTACCTTTGACATTTATAACGGCTTCCTCATGATCAATTTGGTAGCCTGTGATTTACCATCATCTAATGGTGCTTTGCAGAAATCGGGGTTGTGTCATACAGTGACTACGGGCGGTTGAGCATCACTTTGAGCTTCGGGCGGAATTAGCGCATCCGCAATACGGTTGAGGATTGCCTGCAACCCTTGCATGGTCAACTGACTCTCTCGGTGGAAAGCTTCTATTCTTTTCAAAAGATATGAATTCTTAGATCACCATCCACAAGATTTTTGTTCATACCCTCGTTGTTTGTCATCGTCTAGGGGAGTCTTTGCTTTGATACCAATTGACGCATGGATAAATGTGATGAGGTTGATCACCGTCTTCCTCAAGGATAACTACTTCAAATCCACGAAGCGTTTTTGGACTCCTTAAAGAGACTTCTCGAATCAAAAAGGAAAAAAGCAAGAAAATAGAAATAGTATTCATGAAAATTCGTAAATTATTTGATAGATAAAATAAATGAGTGTACAACTGTAACGCCCTGAAATTTGGGGGTCGAGCAATACTTGACTCCCAAGTTCCTGGGTGTTATCTTAAGGATTAGTAATTTCGGGTATAATCAAACGAAATGAGCAATAAAGGGATCAAATGAATCATGAAACACAAACAACAGCTAAGTTACTGAAATAAAACACAACTAAGTAGGTGTAGATCCAACAAAGGAAATATCATACGGGGCGCATGAGGCGACACCCCAGCAAAAGATACAAAATATAAAGTCTAAAAATAGTGTGCAACTGTCCCCTCGCCTAACGACCCATCGCTAATCCTAAGCGATCTAGGGAGATCCGCCCAAAAGCTGGAAATAGAAAAGCTCCTCTTCCTCATCTATACTCGCCCCATCCAGCGTGTCGAGCTCCGTGACACCTGTATCTAAAGAAGGGTCTAGTTGGTGTTTTAAAACACCGTCCCAGAGTGGGAGTAAGTGATCAACTCAGTGGGTTCCATTAGCAATGAGTTACACAAGATATCAATTCTATAGGCGAGATTAATGAAAAGCATATAAACACAAATTCCTAACTACTCTTGTTAGTGCGTATGCATGTATTAGAAATGATACATGCCCTCACCAACAACACTCCCTCGATGACTTCGTCTAACGTTCGCATATGACAAACACTCTCTCATCGCGACCTCACCTGCCGAGTCGCTAATATAGCTAATGCGATGCGATCATGAACATGTTAACTAAGTGTTTAGTTATATTCATTCATACAACAAATTGGGGAAACTGGAACACCCCGACGAAGTCAATGCCCTTATTTGATTGCTAGGCCTAGGCCTCGCGGTCCTTGATCCCATCGAGTTCCTCACTCTCAATGAATGCACACGAGGAATGCTATGAAGGTGGGCTCACTTGTGGTCACTACGGGGAGGCTCGTCACCCCAGCGTAGGCTGACAGCTCGGGCATAGTGTCTCATTCCATCATGCCCGGCTCACAAGACTTGTGGATTATTTTCTAACTGTTGTCAGTGGGCGTCTATGGGCGTAGGGTGATTCAGGTTCCAAAAAGGCGTGATCATACATGGTTGGTCAGTTAGTGGACCAATCCGTCCAATTCAGGCGAGTACGGAACGCACGTAGTCCTACTATTGTCGTCCATTGGTGTTCACCCCAAATTGGTCAGTTTGGCCACAGGACGACCCAACCAGCGGGGCCACCCACATGGTCTTGTAGTTTCACTGGCCAACCCAGATAAAGGGGCTATATTTCTTAACATTTAAAGACAATTATGAACTATTCTTAGTTACAGAAGAATTTAAAGCATGCATATAATCATGGCTTAGGCTGCAAGGTACCACAACAAAAGTTGTGAACTACTCCTAATGGCAGTAACTAGACATTCATGCATACAGGGTTAGATTTCCTAATAATAAAGAAAGGATCACATGGTACCCTTATTTGTAGGAAATTCAGCCATGCATATAACAAACGACAAACATTCGAGTAAAATTAGATGCATAGATAAACATGGAGCACGATTTTCAAGTTCAATCAAATATGGGGATGTTCCAACTTCAATCTTTCATGATAAGAAGGAAAATTAAGGGAAGAAGTCAATGTTCAATTCAACCTAGTTTATTTGACTTGGGGTTGAGCATTGATTTCCCTATACATGTTTAAGCAACCCACGAGGAGAATTCATTAACGGATTTCCTACAAATCACTCATGTGGAGCAATTTCAACAACCACAATCATTAACTTCAGACTAGGTTTGATAATTGGTCACCTAAAGATAATGGTCCGCACCTAGGGGTTGTTAAGGGCTTGCGAAGTCGTCCTAGGGGTGCCGAACTCTTGAGTTAATGCGCCGGGGTCCTGAGTCAATTGAATCCACATGTTAGGACACATGCAAGAGCCTATCTTACTAAAATCTAAGGAGAATTTGGGTGATTACCTCCCAATTAGTGACAAATCACTTTTATGGCGGTGGAGGAGCGATCCCAAATGATTGGTTGTGGGAAGGGAAGGAGATCTCTCAAGGTTTCAGCTCCCTTGGGCCCCTTCACCTTCTACACTCACTCTCTCTCTCTACTCTCTTTCTCTCTCTTCTCTCTCCTCTCTCTCTCAGCTGCTGGGATTTGTTGTGAGAGTGAGTGAGAGAGAGAGCTAAAGGGTTTTATACCCTGGATTTGGTCCAGTTGGCCCTAGGTGTCGTTTAATCCCTCAAACGCCCCCTTGGGGCCCACTTATGGCTTATAGGGCTGCCTTGATGGCCCCCTGACCCATCTAATTTATGGGATTGGTGGCCCATGGCTCGAGAGGGGCTGTGCAAAGTTTGACGGCAAATGGTCGCGCGGTTTTATCGCAAGGGCCCGATTTGTGATTAACGGTCACCGTTCCTTGATCAGGGTTCAGATTTTGTGGACGAGTGTAGGGAAATATCTTTGACATTCAGGGTAAATTTGGATAAAATCCAACGGCTGAAATGCCCTAATTCACTGTCCTAAGTAGAGGGCCATTTGCTTTAAAATTTCCAACTTTAGGCCAAAGCTAGGGCGAGTCGCACTTGGCAAGTGCTGACTAGACGACGCGAATCGTCCATTTTCAGGCGTCGTCTGAGTCCATCGTCCGTGATGGACCACAAGCCCAGTGAGGTCCACAGCCTCCCAAAGGTTTCAGATTTTTCTGCCCTTCCTTGGGCGTCGCATGACCCGTACAGACAATCGCCAAGTACAAATGGGCAGACCATCTCTACAGTCTGCATTCTGCCCAAACATAATCAGACTCAACCGCATTAGTGGCGTAACCCGGGTTAATTGTTGGTGGTAAGCCCCACACGTGTGATCCAATCATGCGGTCCTATGATAATTCACACGTGGACGCCTCAGGACACTGTTTTGGTTGGGCTGGGTGTTACAACAACCCTTTAAATATGGATACCAAGACTTAGAATAAGTTTATGAATTAAATTATAACTAAAACTCCCTAAAATTCGTAATTTACTATAAATAGTAAATTTTCTATTTATAGTAAGTGTCTTATGTGGTTTAACCACGTTATTCTCCTAATTTTTCTAAACACTTTTCATGTTGGGTGTAACTCCTACAGTCCAATGGATGAAGAGTTATAATCAAACTAAAACTTACTATTTATAATAAAAACGTAATTAAATATAAAATTCGGTCGTCGAAATGATGGAATCTCGCAAATTCAGCATGGGCAACCCAAATAAGTTGACTAAAGTAGCTTGTCCTACCCCAAAATCATATATGATACGTTGAGTAACTCATTCCGGTTTGCGAGATATGCCTATTTTAAGGTTTTGATGGTATTAATGACTTCCACCTTCGATCGGGCCTTCTCTGGTCCATCTTGGACATGAAAGTGTCTGCAACCCGCTCTACACCTGTCACCCTAGATGAAGGGGAAACACAAATATCAGTTTGATACAAAGTTTCCTTAGCCCTGAAAAGTTTTCAATGGTAGATGTTTAATCCCCAATGCGTGGTCCACTTGAGCCTTGAATCATCTCACTTTTTTTTTTTTTAATGATACCCTAATATGATATGTAAAAATGGATAGAGTATGTGGATAAAACCCATACATCACAGTGGCCCTCATATCCCCCGCATGTGCCAGGTGGGGATGGACTAGGTAGTAGTACTCAATCCGTGTTAACCCGTTACACCTTTCAAAGGGTCACGGATTGACCTGAGGTCAGGACATGCAGGGTCTAACCATGTATGGTTTTGTGCGCACCATCTATTTATTTTATATATTTTTTAAGATATTAGACCAAAAATGAAGCAGATCAAAGGCTCAAAATGTACCAGACCAATGAAGCAACAGTGATAATAACACCCACAATTGAAACCTTCATAAGGCTCGCAATGATTATTTTCCATCTAACCTGTTCATAAGATCACACCGACCTAGATGAAGGTTACTGGTCGCTGGGTTTGTTTTTAATTATGTGGGTGTGCCATAATCGATACAACGATTCGATTCAAACCAATCAATTTTAACCCTAATTCAAACCAATCAACTTTAACCCCAAGAGCCAAAATAAGCAGATACGTCCAATACGAAGGTATATGACCAAAATATGAGAAGATCAGTTGCTTACTCAGCCACTTACAAAAGTTTATAATGATCAGGCGACATTCAAAGGGTGGGACTCTTCCTCTAAAGGTGAGTTATTTTATGCTTTCCACAAGAAAATATTTTTAGAATAGTAGTGCAAATCAGACAAAAGAAAAAACTTATAATCAGTTATTGAGAGCGATTGCGAGAGTGTCTCTTAAAAGAACTACTTGATATTGGATTGAGAACAAATCTAGCATATGAACTTAGATTACAATTAAATATTATAGCTAAGGATTACCGCTACTCTTAGGATTAGCTGAAATGAAAGATAAATTTGATTAAATTGTAATTTGATAGATTATTTGTTTGTAGGATTAGGTTATTGGTTGTCTATCTCATTCATCGGCTATTTATAGAGTTCTATTGCTGTTTGTTCTTCCATATCTTTCTTTCATTACTGCAATGTTACATTAGTTGAAAAGAATTTTTTTAGATAAGTCCCTTGTATAGATTCTTCTTTTGTTACGTTTCCATTTTGTGATTGTTACTCTTCCATTGGCTAAACTTCGTTTCTATCAGCTGCCTTCCATTTCTAGACGCTTGACTATGCTTCGGCTTCTCGGCCGTAATCCACTTGTGGATGCTCGACCGCGCTTCGACTGCTCGTTCTGCTTCCATACGCCTTTCGTCCGCTTATTCCGCTTCTAGACGCCTCTTGCCACTCAATCTACTTTTCTGGACACCCCTCGACCACTCAGCCTGCTTTTAGACACCCCTCGACCACTCAATCTTCTTTTGACATTTCTCGGCCGCCTCCTGAAGCTCCTTATCTTATCATTTTGTCAACTATGATTCCATAAAAAATATTCCGAGTATTCTTAAAAATCTTTAGCATGATATATCTTTCTTTTGTTATAACAATATGTGTCCTTTTTAATTAGGTTTTCGAAAAACAATTAGTGGTAGGGTACAAGTACAAGACAAAAAATGAGGTAGATTCTTAAGCGGACCACATCAAATGAAACACTGTTAATTAAACTCTCACTGTTAAAAACTCTTTGGGTGTCACAAAAGTTTTGAATCAAGCTGTTATTTGTTTTTTTTTCCCTTTCATCGAGGTCTGTATGACCTAATTAACATATTGGATGTCAAATAAACATTACAATGGGCCCTATGAGGATTTTCATGGTGGACATTCAATTACTATGTTTACTTAACATGATATTTAAATTTGCCTCATTTTTTGGAACAATTCCTAAAATAATTTGAAAAAATAAATGAAATGTACAGGTAAAATACATAAACTATGGTGGGGCCACAGTGCACTTACCACTGGCCAATTGGCTAGTGTCAACGTCACCCGCAAATTATCACATTAAAAGAGCGGGTCCTTAAGACATAAGAAAACAAAAAGAATCCATTCAGAAGTACTAGCTCTTACCCTTTTCATAAATTACCTTATCACTTATTACAACATATGGTTGAGAGGATAGTTGAATCATGCATCTATCTCTAATAAGTCTGATTCAATGTGGGAGCACTAGTGTTCAATCAAACATTGAGTTGAGTACGACTCTCGCATGCCCACACATCATAATCACACATGTGGCCCTGCGTTTGATTGAATTGGTTGAACAATTTGGATTTCTTCATTTTTGGGCTAATGGCCCAAAATGATCTGAAAAAATGAATAGACAATATCGATCTAGAATAAATACCTCAAGGTGGGCCCCATGGTAAGAGCCATACCTAATCAACTGCCATCAAATCAGTATGATCTCCAAGGCATCTGTCATCCATCCAGGAATTGCATGTCGCCAGGGCATAGAAATATACTATGCTTGGGCTGTGTGGGTTCCACAAAGATGTCCGTGACAAATTCACTCAAGTCCATCCGTTTTTAAAGACCACAATATGATAGGATTCTAAAAATCAAGCAGATCCAAAACTCAGGTAGGCGACCACAAACAAAATAGTGAAAACAGAAATACTGAAATCATTGTTGTAAAACAGATGTCTTAAATCTTGGTTCACCGTTATGCTCGACTAGTTAAGGGACTGGCTTGACTAATCGAAGGTCCCTTCAACTGGTTGAAGACAGTTCGACTTGAAGTCTAGTAACGATGTATTTGGGATTTCTGAGATGCTCGACCAGTCGAGGGATAGGCTCGACCAGTCGAAGCCCAAGCTCGATTAATCGAGGGTTACGCAGACGATGCGCGGTTTATGCGTGGATGTGTTCACTCCCCAAGTATAGGGTTGTGATGTAGTAATAAACTCGGTAAGATCGAGGTCGAATCCCACGAGGACTGGTCGTCACAAATCAAATCTGTGATTCCCCTTAACTAATCCAACGATTAATGTAGCGAATTGCTAACACAAATTTATGGAAAATAACTATTGAGAATAAGGAAGAAAATTCAATCAGAGAGAGCACTAGGACTTTCGAATCCACCCCTAATTATCCTAACCATTGTTTTGTCTGTTAATTCACCTTAATTTAGATTGATCTAACTTATCTAGAGAAAGCACAATCTGTGTCCTTAATCGGGCATACAAATTGTCTAATTCCTTCAAGCAATGCCATGAATAACATATCTCATGTCCTTTGTTGGGCACATGGAATATACCGTTCATTAAAGCACCTCTGTCTCTTCCTCTATAGGAACCTGTTTCATAATCGACACAAGTACCTAGCATAAGCATCCAGACCACATCCATGCATAGACTCGATCAAAGTTGATAGATGGAGAAGTATAGAATTTAAAACAATCAAGCACACTTAGGGAAAGAAACAAATCAATCTAATTAAAGTAAAATCAACATAGAACAATGGATGTTCAAATTAAGGGTTTCATCTTGCCCTAGCCGAGAGATTAGTTTCCCATAAAATCCATTCAGATGGATAAATAAAATTCATAAAAAAACATCAAACCAATTTCTCACTTTCTTCTTTCTTCTCTTTCTTCTCTCCTTTGCTCTAGATCTGGAATTCTCCACTTTTTCAATTTCGAATGCCCTTCCTCATGTTTTGCAACTCTTTATAGGCGATGGAGTGGTGGAGTGGTGAAATTCGGATTTGGGAAGTTGTCGCACGCTTGTTAAGAAAATTCCTTTTCGCAAAAGTTCAGGGACCTCAAAACACCATACTTTCCTCGTTCAAATTCCAACAAACATCGTCCCTTAGAACTTTCTTGGGTCCTTTACATGATAGACGGTTCAGATCTGCCATATGATCAAAGATGGTGGCCCACAACCGCCTGGAAAACCGGATTTCTAAATTTGTGCAAAACTTTCGCACCCTTTCGCTGTCGTGATCGGTGAGCCCCATGGAAGTGTTTTCTGGGAAATCCACCCCGTCCATTGGATTCAAGACGAAATTTCAGTCAAGAATAAGTAGTTTTGAACGTCCATTGATGCGGCCCAAAGAAGAAAACACAAAAAGATCAGGTTTGGACGTTGCAGGGCAGCCCTTTTGTGGCCTCTGTACCGGACACGTGTGCACGCATGGGTATAAAGTATTACCATGGTTTTGAAGTCCTCGAGCCCATCTTCAAGATGGACGGTTCGGATCATCCGTACAAGTGACGAGTGGGGCCCACTAGCGACCGTAAAAACGGAACGACAGCCGTCCGTTCGCCGCCAAAACGGAAGTTTCCGATTCTTGCGGGTGCTTGAAATTTTGGAAAGCGGGACGCGGTCGCGCGCTTCTAGTGCACGGACGACTTAAATGTGCAAGGTGTACATTCACCATGTACGGGATCCACTGTGATGATTTTCAGAAATCTTCACCGTCCATATTTTCTCATCTTATTTAAACCGTCAAGAACAATTTTGAGGCAGTTTCAGATATCAGGTGGGCCCAGAATCAACGGTTTATGGACTGATTTGTCAGTTGGGGCACTTCCCTACTGATCCGAGGGTGAAATTTGAAATGTACGGTTAATTTATGTCCCTAATCCCATGTATAAAGTTTCGAGCCAATTGGATGGAGGGAACCATGTGATCTTTCATTTCGACCAATTTCGGGCCTCTTTAAACGTGAACGGCTTGATTTCCTCGGGTCCCTGCATGTAAATTCTTCAATATTGGTCCTCTGGAGTCCATCCCGTGCTCGTAATTAGGAGAGTCAAATCCATGCTTTTAACATCATTTTTCAATACACGCTCCTAATTTCATCCTGTAATAAAAATACAATTAAAATATGGCATTAAGCATTATCATGTACGTAAAATCAGGTAATAGTCGGGGTCTGATATGCAATATTCGACCCTCATCAGGATGCATAAATTTGAGGCGGTTTCTATGGAGGTGCATAAGTGGGGTTTCTCCATCTATAAATAGGAGTCCCTAGGGCCATTCTCAGGTATGCTAAGGCTTTCTAAAGAGATTCTAAGGGTCCCCAAAAGGGTTTTAGGGTTTCTAAAAGGTGTAGCAAGGGTGAGATTTGAGACTGTTCGAATCGGGTAAGTCCATTCTCTTTGTAATTTCTATATTCATAGTGGAATTCTGTCGCTTTGTTCTGTAGTTTTTTCCCACAAGGGTTTTCCACGTTAAATCTTTGTATTCCCTTGTATTTTCTTGGTGCCATTGGATTGCTACCTAGATCCATATCTGTGTGATTCCGCAGCACAAATCCCAACAAGTGATATCAAAACAATCGTTGGGACGCAAATTTGAATCTGAGGGATAAGCGATAATGGTAAGTACTAGGTATGATATTGAGAAGTACTCAGGAAAAAATAATTTTGAGTTATGAAAAATCAAGATGATCAGTTCCTTAATCAAGCAAGGCGAAGATGATGCTCTTGAGGAGCGAAAGTCTACTGTGACTGATGATGATTAGAATACTCTTGATAAGAAGGCCTTATCATCGATCCGTTTATCACTCACAGATGTGGTTCTCTACAATGTCATGAGGGAGAAAACTACAGCTAAGTTATAGGTGAAGTTAGAGGATGTCTATGCCAAAAAATCCTCTAAAAATTGCTTACACTTGAAGCGTCAGTGGTATAACTTCAAGATGGTAGAGGGTGGAGATCTGGAGGCTTACATCAGCAACTTTAATAAATTGGTTTGCAAATTGCTGGATATGGAGAAAGTGATGAAAGATGAAGAACAAGCATGTATGTTGTTGAATTCACTTCCAGCATTGTATAAGTTATTCAAGGACACAATGTACACCACGAATAAAACCCTAAGTGTCGACACCGTTATCTCAGCCCTTCGAGGGAAGGACATGAGAAAGCTTAACGACGACATGATGACATCTTCTGATGCACTGTTTACGAGGGGCAAAAATTTTAAGTAAGATACAGAGTCTTCAAGGTCAAGATCCAAATCTGAAGGCAAGAGCAAAAGAAAGTTAAAGTGTTGGAATTGTAGGATGGAAGAACATATGAAGAAGAATTATACAAATCCTAAATTTAAGAGAGAAGAATCTAAGGCTTCATACAGGGATGCCAATGTTGCCACGTCATATGGATCGAGTGGATGTGATAGTATGTTTTGTCTGTATCTATGATCAGACACTTTTACGATGATCGTAAGGACGAGTGGATTCTAAACAAAGGAGCGTCTTTTCACATGACTCCTCATCGGAGTTGGTTTGCCAGTTACAGAGAGTGTGATGGTGGACATGTATTTATGGGCAATGACATTGCCTGCAATGTTATAGTTGTTGGTACAGTGCGCATCAAGATGTTTGATGGAACAGAGCGTACCCTGACTGATATGAGGCACGTCCCTGACATGAAGAAGAATCTGATTTCTCTTGGTGTACTTGAGGTAATGGGCTGTAAGTACACAGGTTAGATAGTGCCCTTAAGGTATCTAAGGGGGCACAGGTAATCATGAAAGCGCAACGACTCGGAAATATGTACAGGTTGATTGGGAGCACTTCAAAAGGTGGAGTTACAATGGCTGTAGCAGATTCCACCTCTGTACATGTGTGGCATAGTGGGGATGGCCACATGAGTGGGCAGGACATGGAGGTTGAGAGGTGTAGACAGGGATACAGAGCAGGTGAAACAGCCACCTGTGAGAAGAATCACACGGCATAATCGCAGGATATCGGCAAAGTACATAGACGACTCCAATATCGCATGGGATCCGTCCTTTATTCAGATTGTTCTAGGTGAGGCTGGTGTTGAGAAGTGGAAGGTGACTATGGGTGATGTGATGGACTTGTTGTACCAGATAGACACATGGGACCTAGTGGAGCTTCCAGTAGGCCGGGAAGTGGTTGGATGCAGGTGGATCTTCAGGAGAATACAACATAGGTATAGGGCGATGTTAGTAGCGAAGGGTTATGCTCAGAAAGAAGGGATCGACTTCTCAGAGATATTCGCGCTGACGGTATGGCAGGTATCTATTAGATTCATGATTGGCGCTAGTTGGCTAATGCGATCTTGAGCTGGAAAGGATGAATGTGGAGTCTGAACTTCTACAAGGGAAATTAGAAGAGCAGATCTACATGAAGCAACCAGAGGGCTTCGAAGTTTAAATGGGCTGAGAAAAAAGTTTACAAAAGGTTGTGGTACGACCTATTGCATAGGCAGTGGTTCGATTCCTTCATAGTGAGTTAGGAATTGTATGCTGATGACATGTAGATCGCTAATTATGATGTGTCTGAAATTAATGTACCGAAGACTCGGTCAAGTGGGACATTCAGGATGAAGGATCAGGGGGCTGCAAAGATGGTTCTCGGCATTGAGACTGAAAGAGGAGTAGGGTTTGGTTATCTCAGGTAGAATACCTTTGGTATGTATTGATCAAGTATATAATGGACTAGGCAAAGCTGAAAAGCGTTCCCTACGTGTCTCTCCTTAAGTTTTCCTCAGGACATGTCCTAAAACAGATGAGGAAAAGAAGAATATATCTTATGAGCCTTATTAGAATATGGTTGACAGTGCATGCCATGGTCTGTATTAGACCAGTTATTTCACTAGCAATCAGTGTTGTGAGCAAATATCCCGACAAGCAACAATGGATGGTGGTGAGATGGTTACTTCGATACATTTGAGGTAAGAAGATTACGTCTTTACTTTTAGGAAGACATGGATAAAGTTGATTAGGTATGTGAATTCAGATTATGTAGGCAGAGGATTCTAGAAAATCGACTTCAGGTTACTCGTTTGTACTAACAGGTGGAGCAATTAATTGGATGTCTATGTTATCCAACATGTACTTGAGGAAGGAGGCGAAACACTGGAGAAGATTTACACCAGCGTGAATCCGGAAGACATGATCACCAAGGTTGTTCTTGCAGAAAAGTTCAAGTTCTGTGCAACTTATCTGGGCTTGATAATGGCGTAAAAGAAGGACGAAGTGTGCACAATAACCGTTGATTGAAGCTATGATGTTATGCAGAGATAAGAGAAGAGGTTAAGAAGCTACATGGTTAAAGATTGAAGACATGGTAGAGATTGTTGTAAAACAGATGTCTGAAATCTTGGTTCATCGAGATGCTCAACCAGTCGAGGGACTGACTCGATTAGTCGAAGGTCCCTTCAACTGGTCGAAGACGGTTCGACTCGAAGTCCAACAACGATGTATTTAGGATTTCCAAGATGCTCGACTAGTCGAGAGATAGGCTCGACCAGTCGAAGCTCAGGCTTGACTAGTTAAGGGTTACGCAGATGGTGCGCGGTTTATGCGCAAACTGTGTAAATTTGAGGCGGTTTCTAGGGAGGTGCGTAAGTGGGGTTTTTCCATCTATAAATAAGAGTCCCTATGGCCATTCTCAGGTATGCTAAGGCTTTCTAAAGAAGTTTAAAGGGTTCCTAAAAGGATTTTAGAGTTCGTAAAGGGTGTAACAAGGGTGAGATTCGAGGTTATTCGAATCGGATAAGTCCTTTCTCTTTATAATTTCTATTTTTGTAGTGGAATTCTGTCGCTTTGTGCCATGATTTTTTCCCGCAAGGGTTTTCCACATTAAATCTTTGTGTTCCCTTGTGTTTGCTTGGTGCCATTAGATTGTTATCCTAGATCCATATCTGTGTGATTCCGCAGCACAAATCTCAACAATCATCTTAAAGCTAACCATGATATTTATATGCCACCAAAATCAATTATGTAGTTATTACCAATGCTTTAAATATCGACGATATCGGTCGATATATCCCACAATATATCTTATATCCCACATGTGCGATACAAAACGCATAGGTAGTGCCGATGTATCCCACATGTTCGATTCGGTGAGCATTTTCAATTTCTAATCCCTTTTTTTTTTTTTTTGAAATTATGTTAAATAAGTGTCAAATGATTATAAATTCATTGGTTCTTTATATTTTGCATGAAAAATCATGGAGCTGGAGCTTTGATTTTGATATCCATTGGTTCTTCCTGTTCCTTTTTTTTTTTTTTTTTTTTTGAAATTTTCATCAACCAGCCATCAATTGAGACTAATTTTAAAGTATTTAAGAGTATTTGATAAAATGATAATCACATACATTCTAATTTCCAAATTTGAGTATAAGTAGTTCGATTCGGCGAAAATTAGGAAAAAATTGAAAATTTCCCAATTTCTCCCAAATTGTTTGCAATGTTGTACTTCAAACATGACACCAAGTAATATATGAAGGTGATCTACTAATTTGTTAAGTCGTTGTCAATTTTCAAAAAATAAAAAATATTTTAAATTAAAAATTAATAAACAGTTTTTTTTTTTTTTTGAAATATCCCTTCAACTAGTTATAAATTGAGACTAATTTTGAAGTATTTAGGTGTTTTTGATGAAATGATCATCACATGCACTTTAAGTATTATACATTCAATTTGAATATATTACATTAGTTCAATTAGACAATGCATAATTTAAGACCCTATATAAATAAAAATTATTATGTGCACTTCTTTTTTAGGATGTTATTATTTAAAAGTGTGTATTAAGATCTTTTTTAACAATTCTTAAGTTCAATTAAAAATGCTAACCATTTTTACAATGTTTCCATATGTTTCTAAAAAACTGGGATAAATTACCCCGATACAAACAATATATCCCGTATGATAACCAATATATATCGGTTTGGAACAGGGCTACTGCCACTAAGATGGAAGGTACACAAAACTTCTGTCACCCGGGGTATTCAATCACCGCCGTTTCATGTGGTATGGCCTACATGAGTTTTGGGTCTGCCTGATTTTTAGATTTGCGCCCTAATATAATATTTAAAAACAGATGAACAGAGTGGATTTGTGACATCTCTGTGAGCCCCACACATCACCAGGGCCACATGTAATCCATTTTCTACGGAGGATTAGGTGAGACCCCGGCCTCACCCAAGATGGTGCGTCCCTTACCGCGGGGCTACCTAATTTATGTATCTATTATGAATCTCTACTGTTTATATGTTTTTCCAGATGCACATGATCCAAAAAAAAATAAGAAGATCCAAATCTCAGGTGGGCTACACTCTGTAAAAGAGTGGTGATTGAACGCCCTGCCATTAATAACCTCTTAAGGCACGCCTTAATGATTTCATAGTGTTTATTTGTCATCTAATCAGTTGATAAGGTCAAATAAGCTTGGATGAAGGGAATCCATTGATAAGGTTATATAAGCCTGGATCAAGGGAAAAAACAGACACCAGCTTGATACAAAACTTTTATGGCCCATTAATGGTCAAGCAATACTGTTTCCAATGATATGGTCCACCTAGCTATGGGATCTGTTTCTAATTTTTAGAATCATGCACTAAAATGATTTAGAAGAAAAGGTTAGACGGCCTTGATATAGATTATATAGATCAAGGTGGGCCCCGCGGTAAGGGACGAACCCTCTTGGGTGAAGTCGGACGATGTTTGGCCAGTGACGCCGCGAGCAGGCAGATGGCTAGGGGCACCAAGGTGTTACTGGGACCCACCATGACGTTTGTTTTTTTATCCACGCCGTCCATCCATTTTGAAAGATAGTTTTATAACTTGATCCCAAACACGAGGTAAATCTAAATCTCAGGTGTACGACACACGGGAAAACGGTAGTGATTGAATATCAGCCATTAAAAACGGCTCCTCTCCAAAATGCCTGACATCACTTCAAATGTCTTCATTGCAGCTTTATTGTCGGCCATTGTGTGTTACAGCACAGAGTCGGGATCCTCTGTTATCGTGTCAACAGGATTTTCCTGTTATCCTAGTGGTTTAGCGTCCGAAGCCTTATTTTTTTTTTTTTTTAGTGAGTGTTGACGTGGACCAATGAATTTTAAGGTATTAGGAATTCTCCGTTGACCGGGTAACAGAGGATCTGGACTCGCACAGCACATGGGATAGATTGAATGGTGGGCCTGAGGCATTTATTAAGGTTGGCTTATTATCATACATGCTTACTAATCGGACGCGGTTTGGCAAGCCGGTGTTTCTTGGATACGGATTGGCTACTCCCCCTTACACCAGCCCCGGGGCTGGTGGTCGGTGCTCTGTGGGCCCCACTATGATGTATGTGTTTCATCCATTCTGGTCATTCATTTTTACATATCATTTTAGGAATTGATACAAAAAATGAGGGATATAAATCTTAGGTAGACCACACCACAGGAAAATAATAATGATTGGAGGGATGGCCACACCAAATTAAACATTATATAGCCCATTAAAATTTAAGAATGGAGGGATGAGAACATTTCAACTGAATATCCATGATTAAAATCCTCCTAAGGCCCACTGTACTGTTTATTTAACATCCAATCCGTTGATTAGGACATAAAGACCCAGATGAAGGGAAAAAATAAATATCAGCTTGATCCAAAACTTTTATAGCCCCCAAAACGTTTTTAATGGTCAACGTTCATTCAACACTTTTTCCTTTAATGTGGTTCACTTGAGATTGAGATATAACTCATTTTTCTTTCTCACTATAAAATGATCTATAAAAATAGATGAATGGCATGGATGAAACACATACATCATGGTGGGGCCCACAGAGCACTGACCACCAGCCAATGGCGATAGCAGGGGGAGTAGCCAATCCCTTTCCGTGTTTCTTAGCCTAACTACGACGTATATGTTTAATCCACACCGTCTATTCTGTTTCTTAGAGAGGGCATGAGCTTTGGGCCTGTTTGGCCGGGCATATCCCACAGTATTAAGAGGGATGAGATCAATTTTAAGGTAACGATGATGGTGTCAGTGGATTGTCTTAAGATCTATGGGATTGCTTATATCCGGGACAAGTTCACTGGGTTTGTTTGGCATGCCGTGCATATCCCGGGATTTAACTGGAGATGGAATTTGGTACCAAAATCACACCAGTTAAATAATCCTAAGTATCTGATCGGTGTTGCCCGTCAAATGGACGGTTAGATGAGGTAAGGGTGAGAGAGAGGTGTTACGGAAGCCCTCCCTCGCACATTTTTTACACATGTCGCAGAACACCCAATCATATGGGCCACTATGTTGTAATTATAAAATCCTTTCCATCCAGTAGGTTTTATACAGGATTTTAATTCTGTAGATTAAAATCAGTGATCCGCAACCAACGTAGGCCCCACCAAATGAAAAAGTGGGCATATATTCTAATCGTAGGTTTTTGTGAGGTACCACCAAAACCTGGTAGGAAACTCGTATGGAGGCTCATGCACTGCTTTGATGCTGACTCAACAATAGTGGAGTTGGTGCATTAAAAGAAGCTAGGAATAGTGCAGTGGGTGCATTAAAAGTATCGCCACGAATGGAGTGGTTTATATATATACATAGGAAAATGTAGTATGCGCTCCACCTCACGATAAGCTCTCATAATTCTAAAAATCAGCCGTATATGGAACTCAAGTGGGTCATACCATAAAAAAGCATGTAAAAACATACCAAAAACAGATAAAAGCACTTGGTGGGGCCTACCTTAGTTTTGAATGCTGCTGAAACTTGGTTTGAACCCTCGTCCAAGTGGGACACACATAATGGATGGTTGGATTTGTAAACCACATCTCGGTGGGCCCAAAAAATGATTATGAATGTTTTGATGGTGCACGGCCCCTCTCAACTTCTGTACGTGGTGTGGCCCACAAAAGTCACGGATTGACTTGATTTTTGAGACCTAGGCCCATGATGGAATGGTACATCTGATTGATGGGGTAGATGTTCGAACGCATCACGCGGGCCCACACAACTCGACCTCATGGGACGGTCCATTAGCTCAAGCGCATGGTACCCCCCCCCCCCCCACACACACATATATATAGGGAAAAGGTACAATGCGGTTCAGCTGATTTTAACATCCCATGAGGTCGAACTGTGTGGGCCCTACCATGATGCGTTTCGAACATCTACCCCATCAGTCAGATGTATCATTCCATCGTGGGCCTAGGTCTCAAAAATCAAGTCAATCCGTGACTTGTGTGGGCCACACCACATACAAAAGTGGAGAAGGGTCGTGCACCATTAAAACATTCATAACCATTTTTTAGGGTCCACCGAGATGTGGTTTGCAAATCCAGCCCATCCATTATGTGTGCCCCACTTGAATGAGGGTTGGACCAAGTTTGCGCATCAAAACTCAGTGAGCCCCACCAAGTGCTTTTATATGTTTTAACGGTGTCTTCACATAATTTTAGATGGTATGGCCCACCTGAGTTCCGTATACAGTTGATTTTTGGGATATCCCATAATTTAAAGGGTACCCATTAAATGCACGGTGTTGATGGTTGAAACACATCATGGTGGGGCCCACACAGATCGACCTCACGGGGCTTATCGGGAAGTCGAGCGCATAGTACCTATATTATATTATATATATATATATATATATATATATATATATATGTATATATAATGCTTACACACTGGATCGTGAGTTTTGGTCCAACTACCCAGGCATTTAATGTTAATAGATGCTGGATCCAAAAAATTATTTTAAAAAAGAAAACGACTTACCCACTTTCATCGGCCCCACCATGGTGTTAATGGGAAATCCATCCCAATCATCACATGATTCACCTCACGCTGGACCCATGATCTGAAAATCAGCTCCATCCGTGGTTAAGGTAGACCACACGACTAAAAACAGAACACGGGAAGAGCTTATCCTCCAAATCGTCTTCCTTGGCATGGCCCAGTTGAATCATATATAGGCATGATTTCTTGGACACCAAGCCTAACTTTTTGCATGGTATATAATGGTTGGAGTGGATTTCCAAGGCCCAACCGAGTGGGCCCTGTAAAAATCAAGGGTGGACGCCTTTCCCAATTGTTTCCATTTGGTGTGGTCCACTTCATTCATGAATTAGCCTAGATTTTTTTTTTTTGTGGGCCAACATGGGATAAAACATATAGTGATCGGAGTGGATCCCACACACATATCACAGTGGCCCCCATTAAAAGATGAAAGGTTGAAGTCCGTGAGGCACTCGTTGGTTCCGAGAAAATTGGTATGTTACCGAGAATGGACGGGAGTAGATCAGGTGTTACCTGGGTAACATACCAATAGGTGCTTCCTTAACCGTGGGACCCACTTTGATATATTTGTCGTATATCTACACCGTCCATCAATTTTTACAAATCATTTTAACGGATGGTCCCAAAAATTAAACCGATCCACCTAACAAGTGAGCCCCACCACAAGAAATAGTGAACATTGAACGCCCATCATTAAAACCTTAATATGGCCCACCGTAATGTTTATTTTCCAACTACCATCCAACTTATTCATAAGGTCATGCAGACTTCGATTAGGAAAAAAATATATATCAATGTGATCTAGAATTTCCGTCACCCTAACAAGTTTTCAATGGTGGGGGTTTAATCCTCGCTGCTCTCTGTGGCGTGGTTTACTTTAGCTTTGGATCTCCCTCATTTTTTGCCTCATGCCCTAAAAATGTTAGGATAAAATAGATGAATGGTGTGGATATAATATATACGTCATGGCGAGGACCATGTAGCTTTGCCCCATCAACACATTCGACTGTGTTCCCCGCCTTGCCATCCGAGTCTTTCACGGAGCCAACACACACCATTCATCTTTTGATGTGGCCCACTATGATGTTTACATGAGATCCACTTTTTTCATTACATGTATAATTTCATATTAGACCTAGAGCTAAGAAATCATGATGATCTATAATTCAAGTGGACCATAGGAAGGATTACAATTTGGAAGATAAGCTTTTCCAGGGTGCTATTTTCTACAGTGTGGTCCACTTTTATTTATGGATGCATCTGATTTTTTTCCTCTATAACCAATATGGGGCCACTCATTTGATGGTTGGTGTGGATTTCATCTTAACTCCACCGTGGGTCCCACCCAAGCCATCAAGTCTTTCGCCTCTAGGAAACAACTTTCCCGAAACGAATTTATTAGCATTAATTACGCAACTAGTTGGACAGTCCAACTAGTTGGTGTGTGAGCATATCTCTCTCTCTCTCTCTCTCTCTCTCTCTCTCTCTCTCTCTCTCTCTCTCTCTATATATATATATATATATATATATATATATATATATTTGACAAAGCTACTCACCACTGTATATGTATATGGTACAGTTATCCATGCTGGACACAGATTTTTCATATCTTGCGTGGGGTCATCCTTGCTGGACTTTTGCTGGGACGCTGATTGGTTACCACCTGTCCCTAGCTCGACACCGACTGGGCCTATGAGGCGGAACAGTGATGTATGGGTTTCATCCACACCGTCTATTCATTTTGCCATATCAGTTTAGGGTGGAATCTCAAAAATGATGTAGATTCAAGTATCAAGTTGACCACACCACAGGAAGCTGTGGGATAATTACGTCCACGGCTAAAACCTTCATAGGGCTCACCGTGACTTTTATTTGCCATCCAACGGATTCATAGGGTCAACCTAGACGAAGGGAGACACAAATATCAGTTTAATCCCCAATGTGTGGTCCACTTGAGCCTTGAATCAGACTCCTTTTTTTTTTTTTTGGGGGTGATACCCTAAAATGATATGTAAAAATGGACAGAGCATGTGGATAAAAACCCATACATCACAGTGGCCTTCAGATCCCCCATATCCCCTGTTATATTTTGTTTTAAAATAATATTAAATTTTGGTTTTTCAAATTTTTGGTAATTTCCCTCCACATTTGAAAAGTGTTAGTACTTTTGTGTTGTGGGTTTTGTCCCACATCGGATTTGACAAAGTAAACTATCTTGTATATAAGATAGTATTTTTGCCTAGGGCTTGTACCCCTTTCAGGGGGCAAGTGACTTTGGTCCTGTGGGGGGGGCTATGCCAATAACTCTAATCTATGCCATTGACCATGCACTGTGAGCACTTAATGCAGCCGAGTCCGTGTCGTGCGTGCGTGCGTGTGACGGAGACGGAGGCCAGGCAGAACTAAATTTGAAATTTGGTGCAGTGCTTAGTGCGGGTGCGGGTGCGGTGTGAGTGTACTCGCGTGGGTGTATGTGTGTACGGGTACTCGCGGGACTTTATTTGCGAGAGTGTTTATACACCACTTCGGAGTCTATATAAAGACTACCGATTCCAATTTTATAAATATGAAAATACTCTTTCATATAAAACTCTCTCTGATACGGTTTTTATCACTGAGTTCATCGCTAAGTCAACTCAGCACTTTCGGATAAAGCGCAGTGGTTCGAACTGCGTCTGATGAGTGCACCATTGGGACCGGGTCATAGTTGGGGCCAGGGTCAATCGTTGTATCCTGGAGGTCGATTGCTCTGGAAACTGTTGCACTTGGGGACAATTTGTCGAGGGAGCAAGTCGATTTCAAGCCAAGTGACTCAGTCACGCCTCGACTCAATTCAATAAGTTCTTCTTTCTCAAAATCTTATTTTCTTTTTGATTCTTGATTTTAATAGTCTATTTAATTCAACCATATATTCCAACATTCTTGAAATCGAATTGTTGAATTACATAGACTACAGCTCTGATAATGATAAATGCTTCTCTTGAGTTAGCCAAAATCGAACGTTACCGGACAATGCTTTAAATGGTGGAAACAAAATTGATGTTCACTTTGACCACCTTGAAAGTTTCATACATTTATATCGAATCATTTACTATAGATCAAATAAATCAAAATCCGTGAATTGAGATGAAAATAATTGTAAAAACTATATTCTAAATTCTTTATCCAACGAATTATATGATGTGTATGCTTCTTACGTGTCCGCTAAAGACATATGGACTACTTTGAAAAGAAATACATATTGGAAGATGCAGGCGCTAAGAAACATGCAATTACTAATTTCCTTCATTATGAAATAACAGACGATAAACCTGTCACAAATCAAATTCATGATTTTCAAAGTCTAGTTCACGAACTATCGACAGAAGGAATTAAGTAGGATGAAGTATTTCTGTCAGGAGCGCTAATAGAAAAACTACCGCCTTCCTGGAAAGAATATAAGAATAGAATGAAACATAAAAAGAACGGTGTTTCTTTGGAAACCACTATCGTACATATACGAATAGAGGAGGCCAATAGAATCAAGGACCAAAAAGAAAATAAAAATGAGATAGATTCAAAGGTGAATCTTGTGGAATCAAGTAAGGCAAATATTAAGAAAAAGGGCAACTGTCATAATTGTGACAAACCTGGACATTACGCAAATGAATGCAGGCTCAAAAAGAAAAATGCAAATAATCAATTCAAGAAAAAGGGAAACTGCTACAACTGAGGAAAGCCTGAACATCATGTTAAAACCTGCAGGCTTAAGAAAAACAAATATAAGCCGCAGACTAATCTTACAGAAACAAGCAATGAGTCTGACATGGTAGTAGCTGTGGTGTTAGAAGTCTTCCTGGTAAACAACTTGGAGTGGGTACTAGACACTGGTGCAACTAGGCACGTGTGCAGGGATCGTAGCATATTTACCTCCTATGAAGTATCAGGAGATGATGAACATGTGTTCATGGGTAATGTTAGAACGTCTCCAGTTGTAGGGAAAGGGAAAGTACTTCTGAAACTCACTTTTGGAAAGACTCTGATGTTGAATGATGTCCTACATGTGCCCGACATTAGACGAAACTTGGTCTCTAGTTCACTCCTCAATAAGGCTGGTGTTAAGTTGGTATTTGATTCAGATAAGCTTGTAATGACCAAGAATGGAACTTTTGTTGGAAAAGGATACTGTAGTGATGGTTTATTCATTGTAAATATATCCAATGATAATAATAAGAAGGCATCTAGTTCTGTTTATATTGTTGAACCTTTTTATCTATGGCATAGTATATTAGGTCATGTGAATAAAGTATCTTTGAAGAAAATGAAAAGATTAGGTTTATTACCTAATATATCTAATAAAGAATTCGAAAAATGTGAAACATGTGTAGAATCAAAATTCATTATAAAACTTTTTAAACGAATAGAAAGATCATCTGTTCTATTAGAGTTAATACACAGTGACTTAGATAATTTTAAAAATCACATGTCTAGAGGTAGAAAAAGATATTACATAACTTTTGTAGATGATTATTCTAGGTTCATTAGAGTCTATCTATTAAGAAACAAAGATGAAGCTTTAAATGCTTTTTCTAAATACAAAATTGAAGTTAAAAATCAGTTAAATATAAAAATTAAAAGACTAAGAACAGATAGAGAGGGGAATATGAATCTTCTCAATTTAAAGAATTATGTGAAAAGAATGGAATAGTTCACGAAACTACAGCTCCTTATACACCAGAACAGAATGAAATAGCAGAACGTAAGAATAGAACCCTAAAAGAGATGATGAATGCCATGTTAAACAGTTCGAACTTACCCTCAAATATGTGGGGAGAAGTAATTCTATCTGCTTGTTATATCCTAAATAAGATTCCTTCTAAATCTTCTGAACAAACACCTTATGAACTTTGGAAGAATCATGTTCCTAGTTACAAATATATTAAAGTGTGGGGGTGTCTTCTTGCTAAAGTAGGATTACTTTGAAACTAAGAAAAGAAAATTAGGTCCTAAAATGAGTGATTTGCGTATTTATAGGTTACACAAAGCAGTCATTGACTACATGGGTTTCTAGTTTTAAAACGAAGGACAATATTCTGGATTTAATACAATTATAGAAAGCTAGGGATGCAGAGTTCTTTGAGAACATATTCCCTATGAAATCTAAATCTATAGGAATAGAGGAAGTCAATGAATCAGATATTGCGTCTACTAGTAAAAATGTTTACGAGAAAGTAGTAGAAGAGATACAACCAAGAAAAAGTACTAGAGTTAGACGAGAAACTAACCTAGGAGATTGTTTTTTCACATTCTTAGTAGAAGATGATCTTACAACCTATACAGAAGCTATTAATTCTCCAGATGCAGCCTTTTGGAAGGAAGCAATAAATGATGAATTGGAATCTATAATATCTAATAATACTTGAAAACTTGTAGACCTACCACCTGGAAACAAACCAATAGGCTGTAAATGGGTGTTTAGAAAGAAACTAAAACCAGATGGAACTATTGATAAGTTTAGGCTAGGTAGGTAGCAAAAGGCTTTAAACAAAAGGAAGGAATAGATTACTTTAATACATATTTCCCTGTAACTAAAATTACATCAATCAGGGTCTTAATAGCAATAGCCTCCATATATAAACTGGTGGTACACCAGATGGACGTTAAGACGACTTTCTTTAATGGATACCTATAAGAAGAAATATATATGGAGCAACCTGAGGGTTATAAGATATCAGGTAAAGAAAATAAAGTATGTAGACTAGTTAAATCACTATATGGTTTAAAACAAGCTCCTAAACAATGGCATAAAAAGTTTTATAGTGTTTTAAAATCAAATGGTTATCATATAAATGATGTAGATAGATGTGTATATAGTAAAATTTTTGGAACTGATTATGTTATTATATGCCTTTATGTTAATGACATGCTTATTTTTGGAACTAATATTAAATTAGTTAATGCAATTAAGAAATTCTTGTCATCTAAGTTTGACATGAAGGACTTAGGAGAGGCTAGTGTAATCTTGGGTATTGAAGTAACCAGGAAAAATGGTATTATTATATTATCATAATCTCATTACATTGAGAAGATATTGAAAAAGTTTAACCATTTTGACTGTTTACCTGTTAGTACTCCTTATGATTATAGTGTGACTCTCATGAAGAATAAAGAAAATAGTGTGTCTCAATTGGAGTATTTCAGAATAATTGGTAGCCTTATGTATCTAACAAACTGCACGAGACCAGATATAGCTTTTGCAGTAGGAAGGCTAAGTAAATATACACATAACCCTGGAAAAGAGCATTGGAATGCCTTGTCTAGGATTTTGAGATACCTAAAAGGCAGTATGGCTTATAGTTTACATTATAATGGTTATCCTACTGTATTAGAAGGATATAGTGATACTAACTGGATCAGTGATTCAGATGAGACAAAATCTACAAGTGGATATGTCTTCACTTTGGGTGGAGGAGCAGTCTCTTGGAAATCTACCAAGCAGACATGTATCGCTCGGTCTACTATGGAATCCGAGTTTATTGCCTTAGAAAAGGCTGGATCAGAAGTCGAGTGGCTTAGAAATCTCTTAGCTGATATACCATTGTGGCTGTTGAGGGTCAAATATTGCATATTAGACCCTAATTACTGCTTGAATTTACAAACATAATATCGTTTAAAATCCTAATTTAATCATGTTTGTAATGCAAGGTACATTTGCAAGTGGGGACTACAAAAAGGTGCTAAATGTGTGTATTTAATGCTCTGATGACACTACAACCAAGGGATGGACTCCAGAGGACCAATATTGAAGAAATTATATACCAGGGAGCCGAGGAAATCAAGCCGTTCACATGAAAGAGGCCCGAAACTAGTGTAGAATGCATGATCACAGGGTTTCCGCCATTCGATCGACACGAGACTCCATACATGGCTTCAGGACCATAAATTAACCGTACACGTCGAATTTTGGCCGTTGGATCCTATGTGGAGGCATTGACGGACGGATCGAGCCCACAAATCACTCATCGGGGCCCGCTTTGATGTCAGGATATACTTCAATTTCATTTTCGGCGCCTTAAATTGGATGGGAAAAAGGATGAGCAGTGCTGATTTCTCACGAACATCACGATGGACCCGCATGTACGGTGCATGTACATGGGTTAGACTTGACCACGCCGCACGGACGGTCGGCCGGTCAATGGGCGACCCGTCTTCTTCTCGCAAACGAGCAATGAACGGACGCTATCCGTCCGTTTGAAAGTAGTGGACCCCACCTATCATCCAGGATCTCCAATCCAGAACCATTCACTTTGTGTACATAGGGGTTATTAACTTCACCTAGGTTCCCTTCTGGTTCCATGCATACACTCAGGCAATATCCACCGTAAATCGCAGGATGAACGGCGGCTAGAAAGGTTTAGTGGACCGCGCGATCAACGCTCCAAAAGTGGCCACTCCTGAATGGTTTTTCGAGTAGAATTCGGTGGACGGCATGGATTTCTCAAAACGTCAATGAAGTGGGCCCCATCACACAATCGGCGGACTCCGTGCGAAGAGCACGGCGTCCCATGAAGCAGAGATCGGACGATCTCGGTGGGCACTGACGGTCCACCTTCACGGAGGATCTGGGCGTCCATCGGTCTCACATGGTCCCTCTTACCAACGCCTAGATGGCGCTTTTTGGAAAACGAGAATAAGATTGTGTTTTGTCCGTTCAAGGCGGATGGACGGTGGAAGAAGAAATCTTGTGGGCCACCACGTTTTGATCCAAACCGACCCAGTCTAAACGGTTTTCGGGAGATCACGGTGAACGGAATGGATTTGTTCACAAACATCAAGGTGGGGTCCACCGACTTTCACGACATTAACGCGGAAGTGTTTCGCATGAGCATTACGGGAGATCTTGATGGGCCACCACCGTTGATCAGACCAAAGATCTGACCCGTCCACCATGAAGGTCTTTCAAAAATGTTCCACAGGACGTTTTCCCTTTTGACAGGAAGTGAGAGAAGAGTGGAGTACAGGCTGACGTGTCGGTGCGAATTCCCTACGCACGTTTGGTTTCTGTTTTGAGGAGTGTGTAAACATCTCCAACAGGAAATCAAAGTCACTCTTCTGTGGTCGAATTTTTGAGGTCCAGACAATGGCTGGTGTGGATCTCTCAATAAGATAGTGAATTGGGGCCCACCATCATCACTGCGAAATGTATACGCAGGCTCTGTTGCGAGCTGGTTGCGTACATATCTGAGGAAGTAGTTTTCAACAAGGACACAGCAACGGACGCTGTGGCTCTTTCCACTTGGTGCATATATAAGAGAGAGAGGACGGCTGAAGGAGGGAGGATCTGGAGCAGCTTGGCTTGGGGCTTAGACGTGGATCTGTCGAGAGAGAGAGAGAGAGAGAGAGAGAGAGAGAGAGAGAAATAGTTAAGTTTTTATTTTATTTTCCTACTTGTTTTCCTTATTTATTTTTTTTAGATGTATAGCCTATCCATGCTAGGCTAAACCTCTTAGCTAGGGCTAAGAGGTGAAGCTTGTAGCGTGATGGGAGGCCTCTTTGCTTGTGCCTTTGTTTAGACTGAATTGATGTTGATTTGGGTTTTTATTAAGGGAATGTTTTCAGTCTTTAATGGTCTATTGTGACTGAAATTACAATGGGTCTGCAATGGCTTTGAGCATGTTCTTTTCCTCTTTATGTTTATGACGTCAAGAAGCCCTGTTGTTCACCATCGTCTCCTGGGTATGGTTGGATGTCGGTACCCTTCCTAACCTTCATGGCTTGTTGATTGGTTGGTAATTAGATTAATTCTGTTGTTTGCTTTGTCTCCTGGGCATGGTTTGGTGATGGAATCCATTCTAATTCATATACCTTTCATCTCTAGAAGACTATATCAAGGTCAGTTCAGTTTGATTTTTATGGTTACACCTTTAATCTCCCTGATCTCTACAAGTGGATCCTCTGAATCCCTAGTTTTCCACTTCTGAATTTTCTTAAGTTTTAGATAATTATTTCACCATTATTCTTCAAATTACAATCGGTTTAGATTTCATCTTAGCCTAGTTCTAGTTCTAGTTGGTTTCAGATAACGTACAGGTTTCAGTCCCTGTGGATTCGACCTCGGTCTTATCGAGTTATTACTACATCACAACCCTATACTTGGGGAGTGAACAGTGGCCAAAGCCTGTATCGGCCGTATCTATCCATTGTGACTGTCAAGTAGCTATAGCGAAAGTAAAGAGTAAAATATATAATGGAAAGAGCAGGCATTTTGGACTCAGACACAACATGGTGAAACACATGTTGCATGATGGAGTTATATCTATTAACTTTGTGAGGTCAGAAAAGAATTTAGTAGATCCTCTGACTAAACGAATATCTAAAAGATTAGTCAATGATATATCGAAGGGAATGGGGCTGAGCCTAATATATGAGCTGCTAATGTCGGCAACCCAACCTGTACAAGTGGAGATCCTGTGAGATAGGTTCAATGGGTAAACAACAAGACACGAGGTACACGATTACACTGAGTTATATGAGCCCCTTCTATGGTGTACAGTGCGAGCAGCAACGAAGAAGGATGAGTTGTTAGAACTCTTAATGAATTCATAGCCATATATTTGGTAGTGTATACAGTTGCTGCATACACTTGATGAAATTCACCTATATGGGTGTGGAGGTGAAGGACGCTTCCTATGAGAATCTGGGCGAATTCTCTAGAGCACTCATGAAATCCAGGTAATGGTGTATGGCCGAAACGCACCGAACCACAGAATCACTTGTAGAGAAAGAGTTGTGTGAGTGGCATGTACTTGCGATCTACATTAAAAGGATTCAAGTTCAAGACTATGGTGTCACCTGTTTCCTGTAGACCTGTCTTGCTTACTCTAATGTCGGTTCAAGTCTATGGTGACACCGGCACCATTGCACAACTATTACGCTTTAATTCGAAAGAGTTTTATTTTAAAACATGTGGGGGATTGTTATATTTTGTTTTAAAATAATATTAAATTTTGATTTTTCAAATTTTCAGTAATTTTCCTCCACATTTGAAAAGTGTAGGTACTTTTGTGTTGTGAGTTTTGTCCCACATCGGATTTAACAAAGTAAACTATCTTGTATATAAGATAGTATTTTTGCCTAGGGCTTGTGCCCCTTTCAGGGAGCATGTGAATTTGATCCTGTGGGGGGGGGGGCTATGCCAATAGCTCTAATCTATGCCATTGACCACACACGCGCGCGCGCCGAGCCGAGCCGAGCCCGAGCCCGAGTTTGAGTCCGAGTCCGTGTGCGCATGCGCGATGTGACGTGACGGGACGGGCCGGGCTGGGCTAGGCTGGGCGCGGGTGCGGTGTGAGTGTACTCGCGTGGGTGTGTGTGTACGGGTACTCGCGGGACTTTATTTGCGAGAGTGTACTCGCACTTGCGCCTTTTCGTTTTAAACCAGAGAGATGCATTCCTTCCGGTTGGTAGCACCTGTTGGGTTTAAACCCAACGGACCTAACCTTTTGTAAAGGGTGTTTATATACCATTTCGGAGTCTATATAAAGACTACCGATTCCAATTTTATAAATATGAAAATACTCTTTCATATAAAACTCTCTCTGATACGGTTTTTATCACTGAGTTCATCGCTGAGTCAACTCAGCACTTTCGGATTAAACTGCAAGTGGTTCGAGCCTGCGTATAGTGAGTGCACTGCTGGGACCGGGTCATAGTCATTGTATCCTGGAGGTCGATTGCTCTGGAAACTTATTCTACTTGAGACGCTGTCTAAGGGGAGCAAATTTGATTTCAAGCCGAGTGACTCAGTCACGCCTCGACTCAATTCAATAAGTTCTTCTTTTTCAAAATCTTATTTTCTTTTTGGTTCTTGATTTTAATAGTCTATTTAATTCAACCATATATTCCAACATCCCTTGCACGTGCCAAGTGGGGATGGACTAGGTAGTAGTACCTAATCCATGTTTGCCTGCTACACCTTTCAAAGGGTCATGGATTGATCTGAGGTCGGGATAAACATGGTCTAACCATGTATGGGCTTGTGCACGCCATCCGTTTATTTTATAATCTTTGAAAATATTAGCCCAAAAATGAAGCAAATCAAATACTCAAAACGTACCAGACCAATGAAGTAATAGTGATAATAACACCGACAATTGAAACCTTCATAAGGCTCGCGATTATTATTTTCCATTTAACTCGTTCATAAGATCACATGGACCTGGATAAAGGTTCTTGGTTGCTCGGTTTGTTTTTAATTATCTGAGTGTCCCAGAATCGATACAATGGCTCAATTCCAATCGATCAATTTTGACCCCAAGTGCTAAAATAAGCAAATACGTTTAATATAAATGTATATGACCAAACTCTAAAAAGATAAATTGCTTACTCAGTCACTTGCAAAAGTTTGTAATGATCAGAAATTGGGGGTCGTGCATACACTCGACTCCCGAGTTCCTGAGTGTCACTTATAACCGGTTTTCATTAATGCGTTTAATCAGGTTTAAATGCGCAGCCTGAAATTTCTTGGAATATGAAGTACAACCACACAAATCTGCTGAAATGAAAGAAATCCATCATATATATAGGTCCAAAAATATAAATGGGTCGTACAAGGCATTGCCCAACAAAAATAACAAAAGAATACTATGTCCAAAAAGAATAAGGCTGCCCACTACTCCGTAATCCACTTCCGCCTCTCAAGCTGGCGGAGAACCGTCCATCAACTGGAAGTTGGACGACCCGTCCTCCTCCTTAAAGCTCTCCTCACCAGGCTCCTTAAGCCCTGAGTCACCTGCATCTATGAACGGGTTTGGTTGGTGTTTTATAACACCGTCCCAGAGTGGGAGTGAGTGATCAACTCAGTGGGTGTTATTAGTCTCAAGTGATAACAAACATCAATTATAATATGAACTTAATGAAAAGCAGCAAATCATCAACACCTAGCAACACTTATTAAAATGCATGCATGCGAGATGATATGATGCATGCCCTCACCACAATGCTCCCTCAAGCGACTTCATCTAACGATCGCGTATGACCATACTCCCTCAGAGTGGCCTCGACTTCCGAGTTGCCACCCTAACTGATGCGATGCAGTGCGATCGTGTTAACCGAGTTATTACTTAAGTCTATTCATCCAGCAGGTTGGGGAATCTGGTACACCCCATGTATCAATGTCCTACACTGGTTGCGAGACCAAGGCCCCCTAACACGTGAGGCCGAGACCTCGGGTCTGTGATCCCATCAGGTTCCTCATCCCCAACTTCAAGCACATGAGGAGTGCCGAGAGAAAGGGATCACTCGCAGTCACTACGGGGAGGCGCGACACCCCAGCGTAGGCCGACAGCTTGGACACAGTGTCCCTTTCCACCATGCCCGGCTCATGAGACTGTGGACTAGTTGTAATCAGTTATTTGTGGGCCACTTATGGTTGTAGGATATTCCAGGTTCCATACATGTGTGAGCAAACAGGATTAACAAACAAGATTGGTCAGACAGTAGGCTAGACCGCGTGAGTTCAGGCAAGCATGTGGTGGAACGACATAAGGTACAAGTGACCCATGTAGTCTAACTACTATCGCCCACATGCACTCGCCCAAATTCATGGGTTTAGCTTTAAGACGGTCCTACCAACAGGACCACCTTCGCTACCCTCGTATTCCTGAGCAATCCAAGGGTTGGGTGGTGATTCATAACATGCCAAGTATACAAGTTATCAACTAACGTATCAATACCATGTTCTCATGCATCTCAACCGTACAAAACGAATACTCCTACCAAGAAAGCAAACATTATCAAGAAACAAGGTGCATGTGAGTGTGTGGGTTTGTTAGGAAGTTAAGCACTTCCTCCATCTTAAGAAATCATGAGCACAAGGGTAATAAATCATACGCACAATGAAACACCACATATGAGGGAAAAGAATAAAGTAAACGACTTCCTCCATCTTAAGAAATCATGAGCACAAGGACAATAAATCATACGCACAATGAAGCACCACATATGAGGGAAAAGAATCAAGCAAACATGAGCATACTATCATTCATACATAATATCATGTGAGAGGCAAGATCAACACCAGATTTGAGAGCTAAGCATGCACATCCATACAATTCCAACAAACGTATAATTCCTAGGCTTCCTCTAGAATTTCGAATACAACATCCAAGCAAACAAAATTTTTAAACTCGTACTAAATTGGTGCTAGGCCACCTAAGAACAATAGTTCGCACATATGGATCGTTGAGATCTCGGGAAACGACCTAGGAGTGCTCGGATTTGGGGTTGATTGGCCGGAATCCCTAAAGCAAAGCATTGCATGTTAGAACTCATGCAAATCCTCTCTCATCATAAGGGTTTCAAGAAAAAGGGTGATGGATCTTACCTAGACGATCAACGGAACGAATGGGCTGCTGCGGAAGAGGGTTTCCTCTTGGAGAAAAGGTAGGGAGTTGTGGGGTTTGATTTCCTTGGGCCCTACCTCCTACCACACACTCCTTTCCTTCCCTCTTCCTCTCTTTCTCCTCCTTTATCCTCTTTCTCTCTTCTCTCTTTCCTTCTCTAGGGCAAAATCGTATGGGAAGAGAGGGTGCCCAAATGAGCCTCTTTTGTAATGCTAGATTTGGTGTAAATGGCTCCAAGGGCTAGGTTTTTACTATACTAGACCTATGGGAGGGTCTTTCTAAGCTTTAGGGCCCATTATGGAGCGTAGGAGTCGACACCCACCATTGGATAGTTGACCCTAATGATGATCTACGTATGTATATGATCGGTCCGCCATTTGGATGCACCGATCGACAGATATGATTAGAAGTCTATTCAACGGTCACCGTTTTAGGCTATGCTCACTCTAAACCGTCGATTATGCTCACTCTAAACCGTCGGTTTTAGGCTAAAAGAGTTACGGGGTTGCTATGACGGGTCCCTGGTCACAAAATTTATAAGATAGGTGCTTCATGGCTTAATGAAGGGCCATGCAAAATTTGAAGGTAAATGGATGCGGGGTTTTATCGCAAAGGTCCGATTTGCGATCAACGGTCACCATTTCATGATTGGGTCCCAGATTCTGAGGGCGGGTGTAGAAAAATATCTTAAACATTCACCGTAAATGTAGAAGAGATCCGACGGCTGGAAAGCCTAGTATCTCGATTTTATTTACAAGTGCCAGATTTCTATTCTGGCATTGGTAAGGTGCATTTGACAAGTGTTACTGGGACTAGGGGTGTACACGAGTCGGGCCGAGTCGAACTGGCCTCAGCCCGTCCAGGCCCGTTCAATAGCCACACAAGGCCCGAACCCTACCGGGCCTGGTCACCGGGCCAACATCTCCAGCCCGAATCGGGCCCGACATTCGGGCCAATTTCGAACTTGAGTTCAGGCCAGTTTAGTGTGAAAGTTTCATACTCTAGTGTGTGTGAAAATCTAAGAAGATGAAAGTTTCATACTCCAGTATAGTGTGATGGATGATACACAGGCACTGAGACATTGTATATTCGACACCTAATTAATTTAAATTGAAACATTGCACAAAACCCATTAAAAAAAAGAAAATTTGTATCCATTTAAGAGAGAGAGAGAGAGAGAGAGATCATACCTTGGTCGGACAGCTTCCACCCGTTGGTCGGACGAGAGAGAGAGTGAGATTAGAGAGGTGAGACCGTGAGAGCGTCGAGTAGGGCGCCGGGCTGTGGTCGCCTGGTGGGACAACGTTCGCCCACCGGGTCGACGAGAGAGAGAGAGAGAGAGAGAGAGAGAGAGAGAGAGAGAGAGAGAGAGAGAGTGAGGGTGTCGAGGGGCGCCGGTTGTGGTTGGACAAAGATCCGCCGCTAGTCGGGAGAGATTAGAGACGAGAGAAGAGAGAGAGAGAGAGAGAGAGAGAGAGAGATTAGAGAGATTTGGTAGGGTCGGGCCGTCGACGAGGGAGAGAGGAGAAGGGTTTGGTGGGGCTTGTGGCCGTGGGGTCGGGCGATTTTAGAAAGTGAAAGGGGAAAGGAAGGGTAGGGTTAAGTTTTATATATATATATATATATATATATATATATATATATATATATATATATATATATATATATATATATATATATATATATATATATATATATATACACCCGACCGGGTCGAGGCAGGCCGGGGTGAGTCGAATTTCGGACCGAGTCGGGCCGAACTGGGAGGTATCCGAACTCGGCCTAAACTCACTTTCGGGCCTAGAAAATTGGCCCATCCTGACCCGAACTTAGTTCCAGGTCAGGCCAAGTCGGGCTTTTTCGGGCCGGGTCAAGCGAGTTAATCAGGCTAGCCCGGTTTGTGTACACCCCTAACTGGGACAACGTGGATAGTTTATTTCTGGGTGTCCACTGGGTCTGTGGTCCATGATGGACCACAAGCCCAGTGAGGTCTACAGTTCCTCAAATTTTTAGATTTTTTCGACCTTCATCGGTTGCTGCACGCCCTGCACAAGCTGTCGCCGAGTACAAACCGATCATCTGACTTGATGGCCTGCACACGGTTTGATCGTGACCAGACTGGTACACCCGTGTATAAGCTAACGTTGAGTGCTAATGGTCAATAAGTGATAATATAAGTTAATAAAAAATTTTCAAGGATTTTTAGAAATCCAAAACAATGAAAATCCAGGATGTTACAGGTGGAGTTCTTCCTCTGAAGGTGGGTTATTTTATGTTTTCCATAAGAAAAGAATTTTAAAATACTAATGCAAATCGGGCAAAAGAAAAAACTTATAATCGGTTATTGAGAGCGACTGCAGGAATGTGTCTCTTGAAAGAGCTGCTTAATATTGGATAGAGAACAAATCTAGCATATGAGCTTAAACTTAGATTACAATTAAAGATTATAGTTAAGGATCACCGTTACTTGATTACAGCTACCCTTAGGATAAGCTGAAATGAAATATAAATTTGATTGAATTGTATTTTGATAGATTATTTGTTGTGTTGGATTAAGTTGTTGGTTATCGATTATATTTATCTACTATTCATAGAGTTCCGTTGCAATTTGTTCTTTCATATTCTTCTTTCATTGCTACAATGTTATAGTAGTCATTTTAAAAAAATAAAAATAGAAATTATATATCATTCTTTTGTCTAGATTTTTCTTTTGCAATGTTTTCATTTTATAATTGTTATTCTTCCATTGGCCAAACTTTGTTTCTATCGACGGACTTCCATTTATAGATGCTTGACGTTTCTTCGGCTTCTCGGCCGCAACCCACTTTTAGACGCTCATTCTGCTTCTATACGTCTTTCGTCCGCTTGTTTTACTTCTAGATGCCTCTTGCCGCTCAATCTACTTTTTTGGACACGCCTACTTTTGGACACCCCTTGAGCACTTAATTTACTTTTGACATTTCTTGGCCGCCTCCTGAAGCTCCCTATCTTATCATCATATGGTATATCTTTCTTTTATTATAACATGTGTCATTCTTAACTAACTTTTTCAAAAACAATTAGAGGTAGGGTACAACGAGTATAAGCCAAAGAACAGGATAGATTCTCAGGATATCACATGAAACATTGTTAATTGAACTCTTACTGTTAAAAACTCTCTGGGTGTCACAAAAGTTTTCAATCAAGCTAATATTTGTTTTTTTTTTTTTTTTTCCTCTTTCATCCAAGTCTGTATGACCTAATTAACCTATTGGATGTCAAGTAAACATTACAACGGGCCTAGGATGATTTTAACCGTAGACATTCAATCACTATGATTACTCTGCCTTTGCCTGATATTTAAATCTGCTTCGTATTTTTTTATCAATTCCTAAAATAATTTGGAAAAATAAATGAAATGTATTGGTAAAATACATAAACTATGGTGGGCCACCGTGCACCTACCACCGGCCAATTCGCTAGGGATGCGGATTTCCTGCGAAAGCCTTTCGCAGGAAGTTCCTGCGCAAGGATCTGGTGTAGGGCCCACTACAATGTATGTGAGAAATCCATTCCATCCGTCTGTTCTGAGATCTCATTTTAGGGCGTGCAACAAAAAATGAGGCGGATAAAAACTCAAGTGGGTCACACGAGAGGGAAAATTAGGGAAAGAAATTTCTACAGTTGAAATCTTCCCAGGCTCCACCTTGATGTTTATATGTTATCTAAACCGTTTATAATGTCATTGTCAATGGGATGAAGCGAAAAAACTATAAATACAGACTGATACAATAATTTTTTGGGCATAAGAATGCTTCAACGGTGCTCACTGAATGATCACTGTTTCCTCTCGTGTGTCCCAATTTATTTCTATATATACCTATTTTTTTTTATCTCAGGTCCTTAAATGATCTCGAAAAACGGATGAACGGATTGAATTTGTCAAAAACATGTCGGTGGGCCCCACCCAGATCCTTGCGCAGGAACTTCCTGCGAAAGGCTTTCGCAGGAAATCCGCGTCCCACCCAGTCCTTGAATCATCTCTCATCTCTCTCCCTCTCCCTCTCCCTCTCCCTCTCGTTTCTTCGATCCGTCTATATCCTACAATATAATCTCTCTCTCATCTCTCTCTCCTCGTTTCTTCGATCATCGGTCTCTCCCTCTCAATTACCTGCAATCGCACCCTCTCAATTTCCTGCATCTGATCTCTCTCTCTCTCTCTCTCTCTCTCTCTCTCTCTCTCTCTCTCTCTCTGTTCTGGAACAATGGCGTATGCGCTTGTTTCAATGGTTGTGAACAAACTTCGAGAAGAGGTTTATTTGGTGGGTGATGCGAAAGAAGAAGTTGAAAAGTTATCTTCTACATTGGAATCCATTCAAGCACTTCTTAATGATGCTGAAGTTATGCAATTTCACGACCCAAGCATTCGAGTTTGGCTAAAAAAGTTGAAAAATGTGGTTTACGATGTGGAGGACGTGGTTGATGAGATGATTCCATTCCCAAAATCTGAATCAGGAACCCACGACGGTGACGATCAAATCATGGGAAACCAGGCATGGGCATGCTTATTTTCAGTCTTTTCATGTTGCGGTCTAGAAGATTGGATAAGGTTGGTCCATGAATCAATGTCCGACAGCGACCATACTGATAATCGCAGCATCAGAGATAAGGTGCGGACATTTTTCAGTAAAGTCGCATCACAACGCGATTTTGCTCGTCAGATAAAACAAGTAGGGGCGAAGCTGGATCAGATTGCAGATGCCACACGTATGCTCAATTTTCAGTTGAATCATAGTTTCAGTGGTGGTAGTGAGCTTCGCAAGGCCGAGTATCAAACCAGTTCGCTCGTAGATGAATCCAGTTCACTCGTAGATGAATCGAAGATTCTCGGGAGAGACAGAGACAAAGATATCATAATAAGCCAGTTGGTCAGCGGGACCAGTGGTTTGGAGGGACGGATTCGTGTAATTTCGATAGTAGGCGTTCGCGGGTTGGGCAAGACTACTCTTGCTCGATTGATCTGCAATGATAAAAGGGTGAGGAGCCATTTCCATAAGGTTGTATGGGTTTGTGTGGATGATGATTTTAATGTAAAAAATCTTACAAAAAAAATTATAAAAGCAGCTGGAGGGACAACTTGGCCGCGTTCTCTGCTAGACTCGTTGCAAAATCAGCTAATCCAAACATTCCAAGGAAAACGGTTCTTGCTTGTCCTTGATGATGTGTGGAATGATAATAGTGAAAAATGGGAGAAACTATGGCTTTCCTTCCAAAGCGGTGCTTTTGGAAGTAAAATTTTGGTCACCACCCGCAGCTATAAGGTTGCAAATACATGCATGCCCTCCGCCTACATACATAAATTGAAAGGTTTATCCGATGATGATTGTTGGTTACTGTTCAGTAGCAGAGCTTTCGCCAGGAGGGAAATGAAAGATTGTCCGGTGTTTGAAAAGATAGGAAGGGAAATAGCGATGAAGTGTAAAGGAGTTCCTCTTTCAGCAAAGGTAATCGGAAGTGCAATGTGTTCCAAGATGACCACACAAGATTGGAAGGACATCTTCGAAAGCCAAACATGGGAAATACCAGACATCGCGGAAGGTATCTTACCAGCTTTGTTGTTGAGCTATTATAATCTACCCGTCCATTTGAAGCAGTGTTTTGCATATTGCTCAATATTTCCGAAAGATCATTGGTTGGAGAAGGATATATTGGTAAAGTTGTGGTTAGCACAGGGTTTCATCAAGCCACAGGGAAGAAGAGAGATGGAAGCAATTGGGGGAGAATACTTTGATGATCTACTGGGGCGGTCTTTGCTCCAAGATGCGTCTGTAGGTAAGGAAGGAGTAATTGTGTGTAAAATGCACGATATGCTTCAGGATCTCATCCAATTCATTACAAAGAATGAATGTTGCATCTTTGAGAATGGAAAGTCGTACTCCAGCTCTGTACTTACAGTCCGTCATTCATCATTTATTGCCACCGGGGAAACCTCACTCATTCCTGACCCTCTATGTCATACAGAAAAATTGCGAACACTCCTCCAAATCGGAGAGCCAGAAATTCATACCATCCCTGATAATTTATTCCAATGCGCTAGGTCCCTTAGGGCATTGGATTTCCGTTTTAAAGAATTGCCAAGCTCAATTGGGTTGCTGAAGCATTTACGATATCTTGACTTGTCTTATTCCAAGATAGTTGAGTTGCCGGAATCAGTGAGTAGTCTCAGCAATATGCAGACCTTGAAGTTGAATGGGTGTGGACGCCTCCAAAGACTGCCAAGTGGGATGAGTGCAATGGTCCGCTTGAGACATCTGGAATTTAAACACACAATGGGACTAAAGTACTTACCAGAAGGGTTGGGGAGAATAAGTTCCCTTCGAACGTTGAGTAGGTTTATCGTGGGAGGCGATGGAGGATGTAAGATTGGAGAGCTGAAGCGACTTGACTCTCTCCAAGGAAAGCTACAAATAGATTGCTTGGAGAGAGTGGCTAGTGTGGATGAGGCTAAGGAAGCACAACTGGAAAACAAGTTACAACTTCGCGTATTGTCTCTAAATATGTCACCAGATGATGCTCTTGAAATGTCAGGAAATGGTGAGGTGGAGAGGATGGAAAATGTAGTTGAAGCCCTCAGGCCGCCCCTTGCAAACCTAGAAAAGCTGAAAATTAGGCGATACATTGGTTCCAAGTTCCCAACTTGGATAGGAGATTCATCTTTCTCAAATTTAGTCAAGCTGATATTAATGGATTGCAATAAGTGTACACAGTTGCCTGGGCTAGGGAGACTACCTTCACTTAAATACCTTCAAATAGCGGCAGGTCTTGTAAAACGGGTGGGAAGTGAGTTTTACGGGAATAGCAGTGGTGGGGGCATAAACGGGGTGGCATTCCCGAAGCTGGAAGAGCTCCAGTTCAATAAAATGTATGAATTGGAGGAGTGGGAGTTGAGATTAGAAGATGGAGATATAATGCCGTCTCTACACTCATTAACAATCAGAAAATGCCCGAAATTGAAGGCACTGCCGACACACCTCCCAAAAAGTCTAACGTCCCTCCACATCTCTCACATGACGTGTCTCCCCTACGGATGGAAACAATCGGAGTCACTAGAGACTCTTACTATCTACCATTGCTCTGAATTGAAGTCTCTTCCTGATGATTTGGGACAACTCAAGTCACTTAGGAGTCTCGAGATCAATGACTGCCCCGAGTTGCGATCATTGCCTCAAGGGTTGTGGGGCCTTACCTGTCTCGAAATCATCTCCAGTCCAATGCTGGCGGAGAGATGCAGAGGGGAGGATTGGAGCAACATATCACACATCCCAAACATCATCATTGATTACAAAAGAATCAAATGAGGCGCTGAAGATGAGAAGATCCATCAGGTAGACAAGGTTCAAAGAATACCACGGCCAACCAGGTACTTTCTCTCTCTCATCAGATAATGTGAATGAGATCCACACTGCCTTGTGCTCACCCTGGAACTCAAAAATTAGGCTGGCCCAAAACTTAGGTATGCCACACCATAGGGAAGGATTCGGATGTGGGTGCCCACCATTAGTTGTGTGTGGGGCACACAAAAATGTGAAACTTTCCATTATGTGGGCATGAAAAACACTTTCCTATGTGTATGTTTGTCAATGTATAATTAGTGAAGCTCAGACAAAGCCTCTCTATCTACACCACAAAATATGGCCACACATGCTAGCATCTTACCTGCACATCAGGTAAATACCATAGCGATATCAAGATTAGTGGACCCAAAAAACTACTTTTATTAAAAAATTTGCCTCTGCTATTAATTGTGTTTATAGTAGTTTCAAAATAAATATAATGCTTTGAAGCAGGGAAGGACGTGTTGAGGTCGAGCACTGTCTTCCTCAGGGGGGTAACTACTTTGAATTCATGGAGCTTCTCTGGACTCCTCATAAAGATACCTTTAATCCACGAGGAAAATAAGAAAATAAAAATATTTTTCTAAAAATTTGAAATAAATTGATTGATGATAAAAACGAGTTTACAACCCCTTAAATATTGATATGAATTCTAGGAAGAATTCTCAGAAAAATTAGGAGAATAACATGGTTAGGCACAAATTGGACATTGGCCGAAAACCATGAAGTCTAGTAGGAATCATGATTGTTTGTCAATAGTAAGTTTACTATTTATAGTAAGTCATGTTTTTAAGGAGTTTTGAGTTTAAAACTTCTTCCTAGGTTTGAGTTTACTATTTAAAGGATTGTAGTTTTGTTTTTTTATATCATAAATCAATTTATTTCGAATTATTAGAAATTATTTCTATTTTCATCCCTCGTGAATTTGAGGAATCTCTGTGAGGAGTCTAGAGAAGCTCCGTGGATTCAGAGTAATTATCCTTAAGGAAGACGGTGATCGACCTCATCACGTGCTTCCTTACGTCAATAAGTCTCATATAGATCAGTATTACTTTAGATAAAGTTTAAGTTATAGAAGTTGTTAGAGGATAAATCTATTTATAATTAATTTTATTTGATTGGAAGGTATGAATGAAATCACTTTTCTTAATACGTAATTTTTAATGTGTAGTTGGGTAGTTGCAGATAAAAATTGATGCGGACACAAGCGCATTCAAGGTGTACCAACGAAGAAAGCGTCAACCACAAGTGTCGTCCTTGTGAATAGGTGACTATTGAGGAGCTGAAGACCTTTCACATATGATTGGACATATAGAAGACCCCATTCAGGGAAGACACATGTGAAGGAAGATTGGAGAAAGAAGACCGAGCGCCCGCACTTATGTTATTTGCGCGTTTTTGCTTAGTTATGGGTCTTTTAGTAATTTTATGTCTTTATTAGGGGTCTTTTAGTAATGTTATGTCTTTACTTGCTTATTCTATGGTTATTTTAGTACTTTTATGTCTTTATTTGTTTATTTAAGTGGGTTAAAGCCATAGATACGAATTTCAACTATTGATGAATGAAAAGCAAACCCTTTGGTTGCCTTCCTCCTCTCTTCTCTCTAATGGTGCTTCTTCTCTTCCCTTGATCTTCCTCTTCTAATTTCTTCTTGTGCCCCTCCAACTTCTTCAAGGTAATTATTTCCTTCTTTCTATTTTTCAGTTTTGGCTATTCCTTCTTCGATCAAAATCTTGAGAACCGATCTAACCCTAAACCCCCAAATTCTCAAATCCCTATTCCGAAAAACTTCTTGGTTCTTCGGACTAGTGATCTTCATTGATCGATTGGGTGTGACCATGCAAGATCGGGAGGTCTCATCCCTCGCCGGATCCAACCTAAGTAATAATTGAATGCCATACTCCATGGTTATGATGATGGCCCGCTCCATTGCATGTTTCCTTTATGATTTTCTCAATTATGATGATTACTACTAGAATTTTAGATCATTTATTCCTTTTATTTTCGCTATTTAATTATGTTCATGAGCATGCATCATAATTAGGGCTGTCCTGCGTCAAATTTGGTATCAAAGCATAGGCTTGCATGGTTTTTGTCTAGATCGAGTTATCAAATTAGGGTTTTGATTTTTAGGTTTAATTTTGGAAAGTTTCAGATTTAGAAAGTTTTCAATTTTAGAAACTTTCCAGATTTCCAGATTTAGAAAGTCTCCAGATTTTGAAACTTTCCAGATTTGAAACTTTCCAGATTTAGAAAATATTCCAGATTTGAGTTGTTTCCTATTTCAACTTAATTGTGTCAATTCATAGTAGTCTTGCATTCATCGCATTCATCTTGAAAGTCATAACACCTAGTAGTCTAGTTGGGTAGAGTTTGGTTCAAGTCTTCATTGTATGCCCACAAGAAGAGGTAGAGGTTTCGGACTTCAACCTACCATGAATAACGAGCAGTTATCTGAGCAACTTGCTCAATTGATACAAAAGATAACCGCCCTAGAAGCGGGTCAAAGGCGTGAGTTTGCCTGCCTTGAGAACCAAATTACCACTACCATGACTAAGGTCGAGCAACTAGAGGCGTCCCAAAAGGAAAACCCCGCTGTAGGGGATGATGCGTACTCCCAAGTGGGAGGAATCATTGAAGAACGTGCTGCCACACGTGGTGGTAGTGAGGATAGATATCGTGGTAACAGTCGTGGTGTGGTGCGAGAGGCACGAGCCACATGTGATCATCAAGACCGCTATGATCCAGATGAGCGTGCGATGAAGAGTGTGAGAGTTGAGGCCCCGAGTTTTGATGGGCGCTTGGATCCCAAGGCATTCCTTGACTGGGTCGCTGACATGGACCACTACTTTGAGTGGTATGACATGTCGGAAAACCGTCAAATGCGGTTTGCTAAGATGAAGCTTGTGGGTCAAGCCAAGCTCTTCTGGACCAACACCGAGCGTAGGATAGAGAGAGTTGGTAGAGCTCCTATCACACATTGGTATGAGATGAAAAAGAAGTTGAAGGAGAAGTATCTTCCTCTCTCATACCGTTAGAAGCTCCTTGACCAATGACAATCCTTACGCCAAGGGTCAATGTCTGTCGCTGACTACATCGCTAAATTTGAAGAATATGTGATGCGATGTGATATCCGAGAAGACTCTCTAGTAACGCTTTCGCGTTTCAAGACGGGCCTTCGTGCGGATCTTTAGCGCGAACTTATAACTCGGCCCTTAACGGACTTGGATGAAGCATATCAAGTCGTGCAGGAGTTAGAGCAATATCTGAAGGCTCCCGTCGTTCGTCGTTTTGAGTCCCGAGACTCCAGTGCTAGATCTAGTTCGCAGGGAACTAGACCTAATATTAGTAGTCAACCTAGGGCACAGGTGACCATTCCACCTAGGCCTAGGGAGGACAAGGGCAAAAGGGTTCTTGGTGCCGGTCCTAGTAACATGAGCCAAGTGAGGTGCTATGAGTGTGGCAATCTTGGGCACATGTCTAATCAGTGTCCTACGAAGAGTCGTGGGAGAACCTTAGTTATAGGCGAGCCCCACGAGGGTGGAGATGACCAGGGTGATTATGAAGTTAAAGAGTATCACCCGGAAGGAGGACTTACTGATGAAGAAGAAGTGGATGGAGAAGCAACGCTTGCAGTAGTCAGGCGTGTGCTAGCTCAGTCTAGAAGTAGTGCTGACTGACGTCGAAGCACTATCTTCTACACTATTGCCAAGTGTAGTGAAAAGAATTGTAAGGTGATAGTGGACAGTGGAAGTTATCAGAATGTGATTTCCACTAACAACTTAGATCGCTTAAAACTGAAATCCACACCTCATCCAGACCCGTATAAAGTTTCTTGGGTTGACAAGACATCCCTACCTGTCACCCAGCAATGTCTTGTCCCCATCGAGTTTGGGTCATACAAAGAGTCCCTGTGATGTGATGTTTTACCTATGGATGTGGGACATGTTATCCTAGGTAGACCGTGGCTATTCGATAATGATGTCATGATCTTTGGCCGTTCGAATGCGTATACCTTTATGTATAACGGTAAAAAGATCAAACTTAATCCCATGTCACCTGAGAATACACTAGGGAAGAAGAAGGATGAGAAGGCAAGTGAGCCTAGAGGAATGGGTAAATCCAAACCTAAGTCTCTAGTGTATTCAGCGCCGATTTATAAGTTCGTGCACCCAAGTAGACCTTGGGACAAGATCAATGGCATGTTGTATGTCCCTCATAGGTGGCAACTCATTCGGTAAGTCTTCAGGAAATACATCACTGTATTCCTTCAAGACCGAGGTCACCTCACGGGGCAACTCTAATGGAATTTCAAGTGTAATCTCTCTAGCCACAAGGGCATACACTATAGAATCCTCCTTAGCCTCTTTTTCAAACTCTCTTGCGCTGATTATATGTAGAGACTTAGGTTTGGATTTCCCCATTCCTCTAGGCTCACTTGCCTTCTCATCCTTCTTCTTCCCTAGTGTATGTCTTTACTTGCTTATTCTAGGGGTATTTTAGTACTTTTATGTCTTTATTTGTTTATTTAAGTGGGTTAAAGCCCTAGATGCGAATTTCAACTATTGATGAATGAAAAGCAAACCCTTTGGTTGCCTCCCTCATCTCTTCTCTCTAATGGTGCTTCTTCTCTTCCCTTGATCTTCCTCTTCTAATTTTTTCTTGTGCCCCTCCAACTTCTTCAAGGTAATTATTTCCTTCTTTCTATTTTTCAGTTTTGGCTATTCCTTCTTCGATCAAAATCTTGAGAACCGATCTAACCCTAAACCCCCAAATTCTCAAATCCCTATTCCGAAAAACTTCTTGGTTCTTCGGACTAGTGATCTTCATTGATCGATTGGGTGTGACCATGCAAGATCGGGAGGTATCATCCCTCGCCGGATCCAACCTAAGTAATAATTGAATGTCATACTCCATGGTTGTGATGATGGCCCGCTCCATTGCATGTTTCCTTTATAATTTTCTCAATTATGATGATTACTACTAGAATTCTAGATCATTTATTCCTTTTATTTCCGCTGTTTAATTATGTTCATGAGCATGCATCATAATTAGGGCTGTCCTGCGTCAAAAATTAATTTTTTGGCAGGCTTTTTTAGGACCATACCACAAAAAAATAGTGGTAATTGAACACCCATCATTAGAAACTTCTTGAGGGCCATTGAAATGTTTATTTTCCATCCAACCTGTTGATGAGGTCACAAATACCTGAATGAAAGACCACATAAATATCAGCTTGGTTCAAAACTTTTCTGGCCCTCGAGAAGCTTTTAAGATCAATCACAACTTTTGCATATAGTATAGTCCACATGAGATTTGGAGTTTGGACCTGTTGCATTTTTGGGCTCATATCCTAAAATGATCTATCGAAATGGATGGACTGTGTGGATATAAGGCACATACTTATGAAAATGCCATCTTTAGGAGACGTAGCCAGGTTCTACCGCTTGATACTACCTATTCTTGAGACTTTCAAACATTGTGTCACTTTACTATAAAATAGAAATCAACATTGCTTTCTGCTAACATATGCATTTACTATTGCAATTTCTTTAATTGGTAGAATTTCTTATAGGAACTTAAGGAAAAAATAATCAAGTGGCTGTAATTCTCTATGTAAATCATGTACTACATTTAGAAACTGATTAGTCCTTGCAAGGTTTCAAACCAGGAGGGAGGATAATGTTAAATTAGATTTGTAATTTTCGCCTAGAAGCTAATTGTTTTTTTTAAAAAAAAAACTCATCTTATTGGTATGCTTCGTGCACATATTGCTAATTGAGGTTGCTTATTCTGTGTTTTTTTTTTTGTTTTTTTGTTTTTTTTAGGTGGCAAACATGAAGGAGAATGCATATTTCTATTCTATTTTATTGTTGATAGGTATCCTTTTCATCTAGCTGTTTAATCACTTGGTTTGGTCACTAAGTTTGGCAATAGTTTGATTTTTTTCAATTACAGAAGAAAAAGGAGATACACTTTCAGAATTCTTTGAATATCAGGCATGGCAGCAATGGTGGCTCGTCATCTCAATGACATGTTGAGCAGAGGAAGGCATCGAAGGATTTCTGGTCATTTGTTAAGCACACGGGAACACAAATTTCTCAGTCCTCACAAAGTGTGAGTATTCAATATTAAATTACAAGCTCTTATTTGTGATCCATCAAAAGAAATTGTGAGCGGGGAACAAACATGTATTCAGTATTCTTCATACTCATGGCATTTTATTAAAGATACAGCTTGAGGTGAAGGAGTTATGGAGCTCAATGAATGGATTTCATTGTATGGTTTCAAATGGTTCAGAATCCAGTGAGGCAATAGTTGTTAAGGTTCGTCATGTCATTTAAGATCATGATACCCAATTCCTGGGGTTCATAATTATGTGCTCATTCAAGCTTAAATTTAACAGATAAAGCTGGGAGAAGAAGGGTTGAAAGAAAGGTACTATGCTGAGAAGAAGGGTGGAAAGAAGGCAATTGGGGGTATGGTGAGGAGAGGTCCTGATAACGTAGCCTGGCATATGTGGTTGTAAGACACAAAATATTCACTGTTTTGTAGTAGATCATGTTTCTTTGCCTTTGCTAATAACCATTGCCCTGTATTTTTCAGATACATCTGGTATTATGAGAAGGGTTGGGGGAAATTTTAAGGAAAGATTTCAAGAACTTGGAGGACTTGATGCAGTCTTTGATTTTGCTGTAAGTTGCCACTCTGTTATGGAGGTGAGCTTGCATGTTGATTTGATCTCATCTAAGACATCCATGATCAAAGTATCTTGAATGCGTAAAGTGGAGACAATAGTTATATGTCATTACCATGCAGGAATTAGAAATTTGCAGTTATATATATTACAAACAAACAACCCCTTTCTGGATATGATGTCAGTTCATATTCTAGGCATTCACCAGACCTATTACTTGGACACTTACTTTCTGAGGTTTGCCAAGTTGACATTTTGAGACACTTGGACAGTCCTAGACACATGCCACTTCAAAATCTATATGGACAAAGAGTCTTAGCAATGTCATAAAAAATGTTGCTTATGGAACAGTTTAATTGAAGCATGAAAATTCTCTACAAACTTCGTTTCATCATTCTTAGTTCTTTTTGTTATGCAATTTCCTTTGTCAAACCAAAGATTCTTAGGCCTCATGCTTGCCTCAATTCTCTTGTTGTGAAGAAATTTCTTGCGAGGACTTACTCTCACTCTTAAGTTTTAGTTCATTTTCTTTTATAGCTACGATGACCCACGTGACGAAAGAGCGCAAGCTTTGTTGTCCTTTTTACTCTTTTGTTCTTTTGTTGGAGTTCTGATTTTTTAAGAGAATAGGTAATGTTCAGATAGTCTGCTAGTTCTTGAAATGATCATGGATGATTTTAATGTTTCATTAGCTAATTATTTGTTAGTTTAGATTACTAACTTATTTTTATTTGAACTATGTGAATATTCTTTTCTAATTTCCTTTGTCTTTGTTGTTTTCATTGTTAGGTTTTTCAACCTTACAACACATATACATGACTTCCAATATTTTGAGTGATGTACATTGCCTTTTTATTGTTTGGCCGACCTTACGATGAATCATGTAGATTTTGTCTTATCCAATAATCAATGTGGCTTGCATTTTCCTTTTTGGGTGAATGGTTGATCTGATTCATTGAGGTTTTGCTTCAGATCAAACTGAAGAAACCCTATTAGCAACAAGTAACAACAACTTAAATCATGGTATCAAAAGCTACCCCGACCTGTAATTTTATATTGTTCTTCTTCCATTGTCTCTCTTTTTTTTAAAAAAAAAAAGAAAAATCTTTCAGGCCTAACCTAGAAAAATACCCTTTTTAGATTAGAAGCAAAACCCCCTTATTTTTCAGAAGATCGATGCTTTGAGTGCCAAAATCAAGGTGAATTCTAAAACCATTCACTCTTTCTTTCCAATACAAACATGAAATAGTCTTGAAACATAAATTCGAAAATCCTAATGTGTACTAGTCATGAGTTGAATTTTTGAGTAAGATGTTGACTTAGCTTGAGTTCTGCCTTCATTGTGTTTTCTGTCAAGCTGGGCTGCTTGTTTTCTGTCTAGCTGGCATGAGATATAGAATCCACTCAAATCAAGCTGCCAGTCAGTTTTATGTGGTCTTTTTGCAGCAATCAGTTCCAGCTGCTATTTTAGAACAACTCCCAAATTTGGTCCAAAGTGGATTTGGACCAAAGTGAGGATAGTTCCATTCCATTATTGATATATGTCTAGGCCTAAATTGAGATTATAATAGTTTCCTGTTCAGCTTCAAATGCATGGACTCACAACTAGCTGTCATTATGAAATTATGAACTAAAAATGGCGCCATTCATGTGTTGGTCATTTCTTCCATATTGAGTTAGATTATTGCAGTTCATTTGAAATGAGCATCCCAATGCGACCTTTGAACTTGATTTAAAATATGTTTTTCATGGCACAAATGCTTACATATGATTATTGTGCATAAAGAATTTTTCTTCTGTTAGGAAATGCTATCATGTTACCTGTTTCATAGAAGTTATATGAAGTATATCCTGCACATGGCAAGTATATATGGTAATTGGGACTGTTTGCTGGTTGTCACTACATTGGTGAGCAATGAGCCAAAAATGACAGAGATCGGACTGCTTTAATCACCCATTTATGGCAAGTTTTGCATGTTGAATGTGGATGGATGTTTGTATTTTGAGTTAACTGTACCTTTTCAGCCCACTGACCGGATGGCTACCCAGTTGGATTGCCTTGCCTTTTGGGTATTGGCAGTCCACCTGGTGACCACAAAGCAATTGTCCTGATCACTGTACACATGTACCACACATACAGTTAAAAACATATTTTAACTGTACCTTACCACATGTACACATATATTTGTTGTATTCTGCCTTTGTCTAATTTTATTTTTGTTGATGTTTTTTTACTCATTTTATTTGGGTATGTTTGATTTAGAACTTATAACTGAAAAGTTCTGACATTCAATATACATTTCTTTGTGTATTTAGGTCACTGAAGAACAGCTTGCAGGGCTCTTCCAAAGTTAAGAGGTAAATTTGGGCAGTAGAGGGATCAGCACCAAATGGTTCGTGACTGATCTTGAAAATTGAATTTTTATAAGAATGCTTGCTCATTGCGTTGTATGTTGATGACTAAATCTCAAGGAGAATGTTGCACAAAAGCTTCCCATCATTAGAAATTTCGGTCAGAAATAGAATTGACCATCATAGCGTGTAAAAGAAAAACCAAAAGATTAATTTGTATGCTATCTGCTGCATAACATTTACTTGCCGAGACTATTAATTGGCAACAGTTCTATTGTAATTTTTGATCAGTTACATACCAATGTTTACTGACAGACATTTTGAAAGTAGCCCTTGTGTGTAACTGCTTAGTCTAGCTTATTTGAAGTGGCACTGCCATTCGATTTTTCTCATTATGCATATAAGTATTTAGAGATTGTGAGGTTGGTTGCAGGAGATGTATGAGGAAGCCAGTCAAGTGGCAAACGATGCAGTTGGTGGTATTCGGACAATTGCATCTTTTTGTGGAGAATACAAGGTAATCGATCTTTACCAAGAGAAATGCGAGGTCCCAACGAAGCATGGAGTCCGACAAGGAATTGTAAGTGGCGTAGGCTTCGGTTTCTCCTTCTTCATGGTCTTCTGCACCAACACCCTCATTTTCTATGCCAGTGCTCATCTTGTACAAGATGGGAAGACAACATTTTCCAAAGTTTTCAGGGTAAGTAGAGAATCTTTGCATTCTTCTCATTCTCATTCTTCTTGTCCTTAACTCCGATTTTCATTTGTTGTTGCATGATGGCTTTCAACTGCAGGTTTTCTTTGCTTTGATAATGGCAGCATTTGGAGTCTCATAGACCAGCGCAATAGCTCCAGATGCAACCATTCACTTTTAAATGTAGGACTGCCATGTAAAAATAAATAAAAAAATCAGTATTTTACTAGTTTAATGGGGCCTTCTATTTTTTATATGGGAAGCATGTTTCCTGCTCAAGTTTGTAAGTTAAAAAATTAACTTTATATGGACTGATGTGTTTATATTGGTGAGTCCAATCTGTATTACTTTCTAATGGTATGAATAAAGCCTTCCTTTTTTTGGCCATTGTCGAATTTGATATCTTGTCTGTATTTAACACTGACATTTATGGCCATGTCTAAGTTTCATACCGTATCAATAACTGCAAAAAATATTTCATAGTATTAAAATTAGTTAGTTTATTTGTTGATGGTTGTTTTTGTTTTGTTCTTAATAAGTTGAAGGTGTTTTTTTTAACCTATTGAATTTTTTTTTCCGTTTAGCCCAAGTTACCGTGTACTCTGTTTGTGCTATGTTTAGATTCCCTGAAATGTAGAAGAGGTAGAAATATGCTTATCTACGTTGCTGCCTTAGTGGCTAATGCATCCAAACGTGCAGTAAAACGTACTTGCTGACGAGAATTGGGTTTTCTCTCCTGTACCTGTAATTTATTCTTTGCTTTTTTCAATACATTTCATGCTAGAATCATTCTTGTTGTGGAAGTTATCAATGTTGTTTCTGTAGTTAAAACTGAAACTTCTTTGGCTGACGAGGTTACATGTCTTTAATTTCAATTGTCGACTACCTCTTTAAGTGGAAAGCCCTCACTCCATATAACTGCGATGCCATTTAAGAAATTGCTTGTCTTCCAGATGAATTCTAGTGTGCAGCTCTTGTTGTAGTCAGTTCTATGTCGCTCCGTCCACATGGTTTACATGGAAAACATGTGGTGATCATGAATGTCCATCTGATGGGTCACCATGTGGACAGCCATAGCTGACGCAGGGATGAGCGTGATGAGGTCGATCACTGTCTTCCTCAAGGATAACCACTTTGAATCCATGGAGCTTCTCTGGACTCACAAAGACTTCTCGAATCCATGAGAAAAAAAGCAATTAAAATAGAAAATAAATTCTATAAAATTCATAATTTGATTGATATTGAAATAAACGATTCTACAACCGTTTAAATAGGGATACCAAGCCTTGAAGAAGTTTCGGAATTAAACTACAACTAAAACTTCCAAAAATTCGCAACTTAAATTTACTATTTATAGTAAGTATCCTATTTGACTTGACCACATTATTTTCCTAATTATTTTAAGCACTTTTTACGTTGGACACAACTCCTTAAGCCCAATGGATGAAGAGTTACAATTAAACCAAAACTTACTAAAAATAGTAAAAACAAAAATAAAAAGGAAATTCGACTGTCGATCTGATGGAATCTCGCAAATTCAACATGGGAAACCCAGCCTCACTAGGTTGGCTAAAGTAGCTCATCCTACCCCAAAATCATATTGGTACGTCGAGTAACACATTCTGGTTTGCAAGATATGCATGTTTTAAGGTTCTAACGGTCTTGATGACTTCCGCCTCTGATCGGGCCTTCTTTGGCCCATCTTGAATATGAAAGTGTCCACGATCTGCTCTACATCAATAACTCAGAAGGGAAAAGGATTGGACTGTGGTGCCATCCAATTTGTTGCTTGCAATAGGAAAGCTTAGATGCGGGAGTTTACATTCAACCAAAAAGATTCACAACAAATGGTGATGATAAGAGCCATTAATCTTGAGAAAATGACCACTATAGACGCCACCTTTTACCCGACGTCTTATATGAAGCATTCAAAACTTAACTTCCCAACTTGGACCCTGCACGTACGGACAACAAAGTTGAGGATGAAAATGCCCCTCCTTTTTCACTGCCATTCTCTTCCTTTTCCTTTAATGGAAAACCCACGCGCGCATTTGCAAATGACGTGCCTTTCACTCCATTGCAAGAAAAAACTAATGCACGCACATTTCCTTTTCTTTTTATTTTCCCTACTAAAATCTCCATTTATCATCTATATATTATCATTCTACATTTGCCACTTGCCACTTTCCATCTTGGTTAGGATTACTGGAATCCTCGAAACTAGTTGCATCTGCAATCTCTGAAAAGGTTCAAATTATTCCCTCACTCCAAAGCACCCTTTGTCAACTTGCATTTGACTGGTACTACGGTTGCTGGAGGTAGAGATCTTTAAAAAAATCCTAATGTGGTTTATAGTTACTTCCCTTTGAAGTATTGAATGACAAATCAACGACAATTCACGTGAAACTCGCTCAATTCCATTTGAAGCTCACTCAATTTCATGATAGGCTCTCTCAATTTAATTAATGTTTACCCAGTGCAATTTCATGCTAGGCTCACTCAATTTAATGTTTGTCTCGATAAATTTAATGCTAGGCTCGCTCAATTTAATGTTTGCCTTGATAAATTTAATGTTAGGCTCGCGTAATTTAATGTTTACCCAGCTCATTTTCATGTTGGGCTCGCTTAATTTAATGTTTGCCTGGCTCGATTTCATGCTAGGCTCGCTCAATTTAATGTTTTCCTAGCTCAATTTAATGTTTGCATTGATAAATTTCATGTTTGCCTTGATGAATTTCCTTTTTGTCTCACTGAATTTCATATTTACGTTGCTAAATTTCTAGCTTGCCACGCTCAATTTTCAGTTTGCCTCGCTCAATTTCTAGTTTGCCTAGCTCAATTTTTGCTCTTCCCTCACTGAATTTCTACTTTGCCTAGCTCAATTTTTGCTCTTCCCTCACTGAATTTCTACTTTGCCTCGCTGAATTTCTAGCTTGCCTCGCTCAATTGTCATGCTTCCCTCAATTATTTGTTTTGCCTCGCTCATATTCGAACTTCCCTCGTTCGTTTTCATGTTTCCTTCGCTCAATTTCTAGTTTGCCTTGCCCAATTTCTAGTTTACCTCATTTCAATTTTCGCTCTTCCCTTACTCAATTTAAAGTTTGCCTCGTTCAATTTATAGGTTGTGTCGTTGAATTTACATGCTTCCTTCCCTCGTTCAATTATTTGTTTTGCCTTGCTCAAATTCGAACTTCCTTCGCTCGATCTCATGTTTCCCTCGTTCAATTTGTAGTTTGCCTCGCCTAATTTCTAGTTTGCTTTGTTGAAATGCATGTTTGCCTCAATCAATTTCATGTTTGCCTTGCTTAATTTTAGTTGAGGTTTATTCCATTTTATCTGAAGCTCGCTCAAATTTATAAAGTGCTTGATTATTTTGCTTATGTGTTTATGTCTTGTTTCATCTCAATGAATTTTGTGTTTGCCTCGCTCATTTTCATGTTTGCCTCGCTCATTTTCATGCTTGCCTCACTGAATTTCATGTTTGCCTCGCTCAATTTCCTGTTTGCCTACATGTTCGAATTTTATGTTTGCCTTGCCGAATTTTCAGTTGCCTTGCTCAATTTCTAGTTTGCCTCGCCGAATTTCTAGTGTGCCTTGCTCAATTTCTAGTTTGCCTCGCCGAATTGTCATGCTTCCCTCGCTCAATTTCTAGTTTGCCTCGCTCAATTTTCATGCTTCCCTCTCTTAATTTCTATCTTGCCTCGCTGAATTTTCATGTTTCCCTCACTCAATTTCTAGTTTGCCTTGCTCAATTTTCATGATTGCCTCGCCTAATTTCTACTTTGCCTCGTAGAATTTTCATGCTTGCCTTGCTCAATTCCATGATAGATAGTGTCACTGAATTTAGCGAGCACCACATGAAATCATTCGTATCTTTGAAGTCCTAGTCCATATAAGCTTACTCTCTTTGGTTGTTTATTTAGAAAATTAACGCATTGCTTACTTTTTATTTCCTTAAGCTCTGTATCATTCTCATCTATTATGGAACGTGAGTACTCGGTCTTCTATTATTTAATCGAGTTCTGTATTATGGCAAGCTTACATTGCTTGACGATTCACTGATATAATGTCATTGTATTGGTTTTCAGATAATGGCTACAAGAATCATCTGCTGTTATGGCGGGGAGTTAGAATGCGAAAATAAGAGAGACTCGTACACTAGTGGAAATTCGAAAACTTTTACTCTACGTGTCGAGACTATGTACGAGGAGCTTCTATCTACAATTTACAAGATTATTAAGAGTAACCTAATAGATTGTGATATCATGATGAAAGTATTGTATCATTGCTCAAATGAATCAATCCCTTCAATCGAAATTGAAGATGACGATGACGTAAGAGAGTTCCTGGCAACATAGTTGGAGCATTCAGATAAATTCATCCCTTTAGTCATGGAGATAACGCAACATATCAATAGGACAACACACGTGAATAGTATGGTTGAGGAGCATGACGTGGAATTTGAATATATGGCATCGCCATTACAAGTGGGAGTAAGTAATGATCAACTACTCGAGCCGCCTCAAACATAAAACTTTGTGACTAGCCAAGTCAACGAGGCACGTGATCTTAGCCTCATTTATGGATAAATGATACCACAATTAGTAACAACAATAGATCTGCCATCATCATCCACCACCTGAGCTGTACGTGTAAGTAATATTCCGCTTCAAGACCTTGCTGAAACATCAAACTTCATCACTCATCAAGTTCCCGAACCATTCGATGATGCTGCGTTCACCAATGCAGAACTGTTGGAATATACAGGTTCGTTGGGTGAACCGATCGATATAGTCGTTGGGCAAACGTTTAAGGACAAAAGTTGGTGCCAGTATGTTTTAAGCCAGTTTGCAATTCGCAGTAACTTCTAGTATAAGGTACTGTACTTAAATTCTAGGAGATTCACTGTGGTGTGCTACGAAAATACATGCGAATGGAGGGTTCATGCATCTCAGGCGAATGATGCAGGGATATTTAAGATACGGAATTATACATCAAAACACACGTGCGATATGTCATGGATGAAGAGCGATCACCAGCAAGCAAGCAGCAAGTTAGCGTGTGATCTGGTAGTTAGCCGTATAGAGTAGCGCCTAGGGTTGAGGTCACATGATATTATCTTTGCTATGCAAGAGAAATATAATATTCTGATCAGTTATAAGAAGGCATAAAAAGCTAAGGAGCTCGCAATTAATTACGTGACGGGGTCTTACAAAGACTCTTACAGTCAACTCCCCTTGTATTTGTATGAGTTGAGGGTGGCCAATCCGGGAATAATGATTACCATGGTTGTTAACTAAAAGACTTTTAGGTTCGAGAGGTGTTTTGTAGTGCTAGGACAATGCGTTCGAAGTTTTCAGAATTCTATGCGGAGGGTATTGACCATTGACGGGACACACTTAAAGGGCAAATACAATAGTGGTCTATTCATTGCCACGACCTTAGATGGGGACAATCATATTTTTCCAGTTGTGTTTGGCATCGGGAAATCAGAGAACAGCAGTAGCTGGAATTGGTTCCTTAATTACCCCAACCATACATTAGGGTCTCTTCCGAGTCTTATGATAATATTCGACTGATATAAATGTTTAATGAAAGAGGTTCTCTAAGTCTTCCCACATGCAATCCATGGCTACTGCACATACCATATCTATAGAAACTTGGTGGACACTTTTAAAGATAAGTTGTTGAAGATATATTACTGGTGGGCTGTGAAGACATGTAGAAGAGCTGAATTTGAAAAGTTAATGCATGAGATCGAAATGGCTAATCCCCCAGTTCATGCATGGTTGAGAGAAATCGGGTACAAAAGATGGGCATCTTCACACTTTCCAAGTAAAAGATTGATAGAGACGATAAGATTTAAGATACAAGAATTGTTTTACAAGAGAAGAGAATATGCAACATCATTTGTAAGTCCGTTAACACCATGGGCGGAGGAACAATTAAAGGATCTTGTATAAAAGGTGCGATATGTTCGCTATCTTGCTATTTCTCGAGATGAGCACTATGTTTTGGGAGATGATAATGATACAATCAAGCTCAGTGAGCTTTCGTGTACATGTCGAGAGTTTGACGTGAAGGGGTATCCTTGTATGCATGTCCTGTCAGCATGTATAAATACAATCTTCCTCATTACTCATACTGCTCTCCATTCTACATGGCGCAAAATTACTTGACCACGTATAACAAATTGGTGTACCCAATACGTGACATGAGTGAATGAGAATCTACAGTTGATTTCAAGGAGTATTGTGCGAAGATTAAACCCCCAGGATAGAGGAGGTCATCTGGACGACCAAAAAAGTTAAGAATTCTCTCGTGTGGAGAAGAATGTCAAATAGTCAAGTGCGGGCGATGCAAACAAACAGGGCATAATCGCCGGAAGTGCAAGTTTCTGCCGACAAGTAGTGTACAACTCAGATTCATCGAGTGTGTCGGTCGTGGCTAAACAGTTCGACCACCGACCACAGACCATTACCGAATGCCTGGACTACATCGTAGCCCCAAACACAATACAAATAACAGTATATGCAGGTATGAACTAAGAACAGCATGTGGAAGTTAAAATCAAATATAAATTTTACTCTAAGCCATTCAACAAAACACATACTACACATGTATCGTACAATAGCATTTCATCCTTAATTCACATAGTAGTAAATAGGTTACATGAAGAATCCTATAACCCTAGATAAAGGAGTTGAGAATCTCATCTCAACACCCTCATTACAAGCGTTTATACAAACATTTTCACATTCAGGTATTTCATCAAACACTTAGGCTACACATATCATATACATATAATATAGTAGTTATAACAAATATTATAGCAAATCCCTTTACAAGGGGTTCACCATACGTACACCAATCATGTATTGTTAGTCAATGAACATGGCAAGCATAAATCATAATTCCGTACACATTCAAACATTTCAACAAACACATGGAATGCATTAAAATTCACATAATCTACATATACATGCAATATATGGAAAACGTCGTATTTATGCACACGTGACAGCAATCAAGTCAGTTATAAATCATTACTGACATTGAAAGCCTTAAAAATCATAACCTAAACATTTATAATTTGCACCTTTCGCTGGTAGACTCATAACGAACTCAGTTTAAATGCTAAGTCCTTGTTTATAGCACAACAACAACCTATAACATGGAATCGGTTAAGTACTGCACCTTTTACTCTATTTGAATATCTAAAATAGATTAGAGTTAGGATTTCTTACCCAAGTACGGAGTCGGAATCGTTGATATAGCGATACAAATGTAGTGGTTAAGCACGTGGAGCAGTAGGGATCGAATCCCAGGAGCAACTCCAACTCTCTCTCACACTTTCTCGCTCTTTCCTTCTCTTTCTTTTCTTCTCTCTCTTAGAGTTTTAGCAAATTCGTATGGCAAGGGAGAGAGAGGGTTTAAGACCCTTGTATAGGCCTAGAACTGATGGGAATGGCCTCAGGGCCAAGGTATACTTAGGTTATAACCAAATACAACCTGTTTTGGTCCAACAGAGCTGTTCTGGAGGCTCCTTTTTTGTGTTCAGTCGGACTTAAGCTCCCTGACCATGGATCTAGGTCAGGCTAAGTTTTCGGTCCGATTGGGTTTGCAGATCGACCGTGGCGGACCAGTTTTAGTTCAACGATCATCGGTACTCGATCAGGGTCATAAGTACTATGACATGTGTTGGACATTTTTCTAGTTCCGAGGGTGTAATTGGGTCAAAATCTGACGGTCTGAATCCTTAGATTCGGCCTGCAAGCGAACTGACTCAATTCACTTAAGTTTCAGTTCATTTCCTAAAGATATTCACGTTTCTCACACCTTTCGCTCCGGGCTCAAGTTGTACGTTTCTGGATACCCTTAGGACTTGATTTCTGAGGTGGTTGTCAAGTCCAACAAGGCGGTCATATCTGTATAGTTTCAGGGTAATCGGACTTCCGACGTGCGGTCCATGTCCGATACGGAGTTTCGTAATGCTCCCGAGAGCAACTGGGTTCTGAGATGGATCCTGGGTTTTTAGGTAAGGTAGCGATAGCGATCCTGCAAATTTTGGGTCTTACAGATCATATTTAAAGTGGTTAGTGCTAATTTCACAAGCAATCCAGTTTAGCACCTAGTAAAATCATGACTAATTTCTAAAGGTTTTGGTCTCTAGTGATTTCTGCCTAAGGTTGTGCTCGGGTCTTTGTATGGAATTTTTCGAGACATTACAATCTGACACAAGCTTCCCACAGCCGATCTGTTTATCCAATCGCACTGAAACGATGTCCTATCATAGATCCATTGATAGGGAACCTACCCCATGGCATAGATGAGCCTGTGGGCCCTCCTAAGAGCCCCGTTGATCAGAAATAGAAGCCAATAAGGTATAAATAACATATAAAGTGGCCTTAGGGCCATTTACACACCGTCTGGGGCTATAAATAGCTCCCAACTCACCTCCTCTCTCCAAAATACGAATTTGAAAACCTAAGGAGAGAAAGAAGAGAAAAGAGAAAGATAGCGAAGCGGAGAGTTTGGAGTAGTGCTTGCAACAGGGGGAAATTCACTCCCATGGATCCACAAGCCTAACCACCGCCATGTCCACTACTGAAACTCCTCCGGCTATGACCTAAGATAAGTAATTCAAATCCATATAGTGATGTAGGTCCCCGAATGACTTTTCTCTAACCTAACTAACCCATATACTCGTTTAGGCGACCAGCGATCCTTTCTTGGAAACATAGTCCTGGGATCGAGTCTGAGTCGAGCGTGCTACCAAAAGGCGCGAACTATAAATGCTTAGGTTACAGTTTATCAATGCTTTCATTATAGTTATTGATTTATGTTTGATATGATTACTACTATACGATCTCTTGTTGTCTTAAATATGCTTATTTCTCCATGTAATGAATCGATGAATTGCAAGTTGTAGCTAACGTAGTCTAGGTGTTTGATGGAATGCCTAAATGAGTAATCCATCAATATTGCTGTTTCGAAAAAAAAAAAACAAATGCGTTGGATTTGGGGGAAATTATTTTATTCGAACGTAACAAAGAGAATAGACATAGAATAATCATCATATTATTAGTGCTGAGTTCGTTTACATCCCTCTAGTATTCCTTGATTCCAAGATAGGTCATTTGAAAAGATGAACTCATCCTCTTTTGAGCTTGTCCTTTATGTAAAGGATAGCTTTGAGCAATGAAGGTCGAACCGGACGATTTCGGCAACATCTTGTTCCCTTTCTAGAACCGGCCACATAGTAGCCTGGTTGCACGACCCGCGTAACTAGTTTATCTGTTAGGCGGTCTGCGCAACCAATTAGTGGATTACGCGGCCCGCGTAACCAATCCTCTTCTTCACTCTTCACCTTCAGCCTTCTTTCAAAGCTCTACTCCTCTAGAATTCTTCTCTTTCTCAAATGAGAGGAGTGGGGTATTTATAGGCCTTCACACTTGCTAACCCTCGATCTTTGTGCCATGGGGCCCACTTTGCACCAAATCTGACCGTTCATCATGATCATTCTCTGCTCTTGATTGCGCTACCCGCGTAATAGAAAAGTTTGTTACTCGACCCGCGCAACGTGCAATTAGTTGCGCGATCCGCGTAAAAGATAAAATCTGTCGCTAAAATGTTAGGCTATTTGTGCCATCCGCCCAACTACTTCAATTAGTTGCGTGATCCGCTCAACCACTACTGGTTGCGCGATCCGCGCAACTGCCAAGCAAAGTACTTGGTTCTTCTTTTTCATTCCTTTCACTCCATGTCTAGTTTCTGATCTTCAATCTTTCTTCATGATTTTTTATGCTCCAACAATTGCTTATCAAATGTTAACCTATATAGTATGAATATATGACAACATGATTGGGATAGGAATGGGGCTATGACCGTAGCTCAGACAACCAGTAAACTTTAACGTTTGGGTAGCCGAATTGGGTTGGCCACCTTGGACAAATTTGAAAGATACGGGTTGGACGTTAACTATCGACATTGGATAGGTCATGAGGGGCGCTTATGCGCTCCATGTCGGTTACGTCAGCATGCGCTCATACTAATCGAGCTAGCCCAAAGAACCGGTTGACCTATTGTATGTTTACCATGTATGAATGCAATTGTTTAAATCTAGGGTACCCCTCACAATTGTAAAGATCCACCTTTAACCACAGTACTATGATCCTCAAGACTCATGAGTCGGGCATGGTGGGATGGGACACCGTGTCCGTGGTGTCGGCCTGTACTGGGGTGACGAGCCTCCCCGTAGTGACCGCGAGCACCACTTCTTGCAACTTGTATATCGTATATATTTATCCAGGAATGACGAACCTAAACGAATTAAGAACACAGGAGTAGGACCGCTGCGGTTGTCCGATGCCTAATGATTCGATTTAGATCAATATTCGAAAGGGTGGTATCCTAACTTCCCCAAGTTACTTGATGAATGAGAATAATTAATCACTTAGCTAACATGATCATGCACCACATTGCATTAGTTAGAGTGTGGCAAAAAGGCGTTGGAGTCGCACGTTTGAGGAAGTGTTGTCATGTGCGAAATAGGTGGTCGGAGTCGCGTGTTGAGGGAGTGTTGACAGGTGAGGGTATGCATCATTACATAAACTCCATTCTTGCATTTAAAAAGAGTAGTTAAAAAGTAATTGCTTATTATTGCCTTATCATTACTGCATTGATTGACTTGATAACATGTGTAACTTTTGTTTTATAGAACCACTGAGTTGATCACTCACTCTCACTCTGGGATGGTGTTTTAAAACACCAACCAGACGCTAGTATAGATGTAGGTATGGTTGGCGTTGATGCATTGGAGCAGGACTTCTTGTACGAGGAAGAGGAATTCTCCTATTTTCTGCTCTCGGGCGGGCCGATGTAGGCCACATGTCGTTTAGTAAGAGGCACCGGGTGTCTGGGCTTAGTTGGACGTTACATTTACATTACCACATTTTGTTTATTTTTTTGGTATCGCTAAAAAAAAAATAAAATAAAATAAAAGTAAAAAGTAAAAGATATGGACTATAAGAGACTTCTGTTGCAGATATAAACGGTAGAGTTTAGTTCGTGGGTAAAGGCTCCTTACTCATCAGGTCTTAGTCATAGGCCAAGGATCCAATAAGGGGCTTTATGGGCCCACTGCAATATATATGTTTTTATCTAAATCGTCCATCCATTTTGAAAGCTCATTTTAGGACATGGCCCGAAAAAATGAGACAGATCAAGGCTCACCACACCGTAGGAAAAAGTGGTGATTAAACACCTACCATTAAAAATTTGTTCAGAGTGGTGTGGTCCACTTGGGCTTACAATATTCCTCCTTTTTTAGATCATGTCTAAATTTAACTGTCAAAATTAATGGACGGCGTGGATAAACTACATACATAATTATGGGCCCCACGGAACCCTCGATAGGAACGCATCCCTAGTACCGTCGAGATGTAATCCATCCGCACCGAAAAAGAGCCCGCCATTTTATTTTTCATTCTGGCGGGTTGTTCCTCTCTCTATCCCTCTCTCACCCCTCTCTCCATCTCATTCTAACAGTAATCTGGACTGGAGGAGATGCTTTCTCCATGCGGTGAAGAAAGAATCGCATGCTAACAGCAATCTGCAGAAGCTTGACTAGCAACTCCAATCCCTCTCCTTTTTACTTTGGTAATCTCTCTCTCTCTCTCTCTCTCTCTCTCTCGATTTTTCATTTCTCTTTCACCCATGGAGAATTCGAGGGTTTGTGGATCTTAAAAATTCGGTCGTTGTGGATTTTGGAAATTGGGGATTTGGGGATTTTAGGGATTTGAGGATATTGGGGACTTTCATATTGAAGGAATTTGGAGAAATTGGGGATTCCTGAATATAGTACCCGAAACAATAAACATTTTGCATTTTGTGGGGAGTGCCTGGATGGATGGCTTCAAGGTTGATCGTGTGGATTTTTTTTTTTTTTTTTTTGCATAGGAGGTGATGCATGATTGAAACCCTTTTAACTAGTTGTCAGATGTGCAATACGTTATGCCGTGGATGTAAAGGATTCCCTATTGAATGATAGTAGGGAAGCACATCATGTGATGTGGGTTTTGTTTTTTATGGAAACAGTGAGATGCTTTATGAAGAGGCCAACGCTGCTTGGGTTCTAAAAAAAAAAAAAAAAAAAAATGATCAATAAGCCAGACCATTGATCAGGTGGCCATGTTGTTGGTGGACAAAAATCTCACCATGTGGGCAATCAACCTTCAACCAGTTTTAGGAGAACCAAACAATGGGCCTTTCTGACTCATTGGCAATTCGACTCATCTATATACCATATGATTTGGTATTTAAACCTTGTATACTATCCAATCAACATTCTCACCAACTCTGATTGTCATTATTTTATCTTTTGTACAGGAGCATCTGTATAGAGATAATTTATCTTTTATTTTATTTTTCCATGAAGGCTAGTCATGCATTCCTATTACTTTATTTTTTGTTCATCAACTATATTATTGTTAAGGTAGAAATGTACGACGGAATTCTAGTAGTGCTATGTTTTGTAATGATATTTTTATGTTTTACAATTAGGGATCCGTGTCATTTTGTAGGATTTGGAATCATGTGGGGACTTAATCATTTTTCTTGGGGTCAAGTACTCTTGAATCATTTTCCAAGTGACAAGTGGTACTTTTAATGGTTGTATCAGAATTTTGCAGTTTTTTTTTTTCATCTAATATAAATTTTTTAATTGACATTTCTAGCTATTGCCTACTCATAATCAACCAATTTAGTTCTTCATTTATTTATTTTTCAGTTTCATATTCTTTATGAGAATCTTTCTAATATTGCTTCATAACTTTCAAGGGCAGTCTTAAATTTCCATGGTCTCATAGGAGAGGAAATCATGCCCTTTTACTCCAACAATGGGAAAGTCTACTTTCACCAGATGGAAAGCTTTGAGATGGACTGAAGTTTTTGTAGAAAGTTTGCAGTCTCAGGTGAGAGACTCCTGATTTTACATGCCTGCACACTTCTTTGATCTATTTTCTCCCTTGCTTGTCATATAATAACCATGAACTATTTGCAGGTTCTTGACGAAGCTGATCGAATGCTTGACATGGGATTCAAGCAAGAAGTTCGCTTCACATTGAGCTAGACATCCTCTAGTATGTGATTTGTACAAAAACCATGAAAGAGTTTTGTTGGTTTTTGTTGTAGAATGAGATATTCATGGACATGAATCCGAATGAGCAATGTTGCAAAACAATCTATGGGAGGGACACATTTTCACTATTTTGTTTCTGTTGCAATGTATTTTCCTTTTGTTCCTAGATATGGATATATGGAAACAACTTTGAGTCTTTCCTCATCGTTGTTGTCAATCCCAACAAGCAAGCACTTGACTGTTGGGATGAGGAGAATGGGCAAAGTGGGGATTATGCCGCTCTCTATGAGAATCCCAAGGCAAAAGAATACATTCTTGGGGAACTTACAAAGCATGTCAAAGCAAAGAAGGTAATTAGTAGCTAAACTGTCTGAAGTGATATTTGCTCATTCTTGGGTTTTCAATACCATTTGTCATGTTTTTACTTATTTGGAAGCTGAAAGGTTTTTTTTAACTATCCCGTAGTCCACTCAAAGCTGAATCATAACTTATTCATGCTTGGCAATTAAAAGCTTTCGATATCTCGAAAGCCGTCCATCTTGACCTAGTACCGTTTGACATGGAGCGAGACCTTCTCACCCAACCAAACCTATAAGAAAATGCGGCAACAGTTGCTCAAATATTACCTAGTTAGCCCTTCTTCACCCTTTCTGGGAGGTCCCTATGAGAAATAACTATGATCTCTCAACCCAGTAGCATTACCTGACTTGAAGTATCAATTGATGATAGCTTTAAAATAATTTGCTAAAAATCATGCATTATTGCCTGTATGTTTTTGTGGACATAAAGGAGTGTTGTAGATTAAAGTATAGAAAAATGAGAGTGCCAATATCTAGAAAATGGTTTGGTTTAGGTCTCAAAAGAAATCTCCACTGTCCATTCTGTTGTGGTGGTGATTGGAACTTTTCAAGAGTTGGGTGGGACACTAGATGGGCCACGGGCCAAAGACTACACTGATGAATCCTGTCTGATTGATGGTGTGATGTTTGTTTAGATTCAATGAATGATTAGGATGGCCAGTGTGTTTTTGTTTTATTTTGTTGTAATTCCAGGTGTAGCTTTGAAAGAAGTTTCTTTTAAATATATATATATATATATATATATATTTTTTAAACTGTTGTTTCTTTGGCTAATGGCATGAGAACTATTTTTTTTTTTTTTTCAGCTAGAACAAATCATAAAAAAAAAAACGTATGTTTTTGTTTCATTTTGTTGTAATTCTAGGTGTAGCTTTGAAAGTGGTTTCTTTTACATTTTTTCTTTTAAAAAAATGTTGTTACTTTGGCTAATGGCATAAGAACTAATTCTTTTATTTTAGCAAGATGAAAAAACTGTTGTTTCATCTGCACTTTTCTTTTTCTTTTTCTTTTGGAATCTCTACGAATGTCAATCTGAGTTCATACTTCTATGCAAGTTTGATTTACCATTCCTTTTTTGGTTGAAACTAATGGACAACCTTGATGCTATGGAAAAGCAGGTCTTTGAAACTAAGTTTGCCAAAATTGGAAAGAGATTTGCTAATTCCACACACGTGTGAGCCCTGCCATCCATGTGTATTCCAGGTTTGGACAATTTAACTTAATTGCTTGAATTCCAGGTATGTAATTTTTTTTAGCAATTTTTAAGTGCCTGCCTTCCATCCGTCAACTCTGCTAGATTACTAACCTTTTTTCTTGTTAGAATGTATAAATAAAAGACAGTCCACTGCTAAATACACCCAAAGCACAAACCGAATGGTTAAGCTATGTTTTTTCATTGACAAAAAGAAATGTACAGTGGACCCACATGTTAAGCTATGTTTCTTCATTTCCTTTTGCTACTATCTTTTCTTTTTTTCTTTTTTGGAAAGACTACTGTCATTTCTGTTATATTATAATTATATAATATCTGTAGAATTTTGTGGGGTTTTTTTTTTTTTTTTTTTAAATTTCTATTTTTTGAATACTCTCCTCTATTTTTTCCCATGTAAAAAATTCATGGGTATTGTAATTTAATGGATTTCTTAGTTAAAATTACATGTTGGGAATCCAAGTCAGCTTTGATTTTGAATTGAGTATCCTTCTTTCTTCACATTCCCTTATCTCCTTTTGGAGGAGATGCAGCTCATAGAACTAGAAAGGCAGCTACAACTGGAGATGGAATCCCGGAACAGAGTGGAAAAGAAGCTGAAACTCACAACAAGAAAGCTACATATCCTAGGATGCGATGAAGTGCTAGGAGGTTGAACTCTTACTTAATTTTATTCGGATTTTATGAGGAATTTTCGAGGCAGTTTCAGCGAGTAGCTTGGAGTCATCATAACAGTAAGATTTTTTTGTAGCTTGTGGACACATTTGATGAGTGAACGATATAGATTTTTCTGCTGCCTTTTTCCTTTTATTAAAATGAACACTTGCAAGGAAATGCTTATCTTGTATTCTTTATAAGCTAGCATTATACTAAAGAAAGTTGTATAAACTTCTCGCAGAGGGTATGCCGATTCACTCTCACTTATCTCATAATTCTTGTTTTCTATGCCCTACAACTTTGCATGTCTTACACCTTTGTATGATGGTTGTTCTTTCTTTCTTATCCTGAATCATTGCTGAGAAATGACTGATGGTTATCATACACATTAATTTGATGTGAAGCTTACCAGAAGAGCTGAGGTTTTGGTGCAAAGCAAGTGCCATAGAAAAAGGTTCAATATTTTAACATTTTTTCATGCATAATTCTCTATTTTCATTGATATTTCATTGAATTAAAGTTGGGTTTTGTTGTTGTACGAATTCCAAAGAACTCAAGTGGCAATTGGAATCTTTCATGATTGGAACTACTAAACATTTTGAATTTCAAGAATTAGATGTAAACCATTTATGGCTTGTAACTTCAATATTGTATATAAACAAGTTACAGTTTTTTTTAATAGCTATTTTGATTATCTGTTACTGTGAGTGATGAATTTCTAGCTTATTGTGAAGCTTCTTAATATACAACAATGCAAAGATATTGCCATTTTTGTTGTTTATATTTGTAGCAACCATAATCTATTTGTTTTTTTCCTTGTACTAATTGATTTACTATGGATTTCCTTCATCCTGCAAATCAATCATCTGTCACGATGGGTTGGAAATTTCTTAGTAGCTTATAAGGTTTCTTGATGTGGAATGATTTGTAAAAGTTTGCCATTCAAATTCAATTTGCAGTCCATTTCAATTCTGCAACTAATTTGATCATGATGTAATCTTGGAAATGGCATTAATCCATTCTCAGCTATCTATTTCTAGCCCATAGTTTTAATGGAGAAAATTGTTGAGGTGGCATTGATTTTGGTAGCTGTATTTTCTTTTTCATGTCATTTTTTTCTTTGTATTGCTCCATTTTTGGTCTGTTTTGCCAGAGCATAAAAGTTTTTGTCAGAGTTACAAATTGCATTTACTTTCTCATTCAAATGAAGAGATGGAATTCTAATTTGTTTTTGGAGGTCTTTTGGAATGTGGAACCTTGCACATCTTTTACATGTTCTACATAGAGATACACATGCACCTGATGTACCTGAGGCAGAACCTGTTATAATTGAGCTTTATTGGTATTGTGAACTTTTTTCTGTACAGGACATACATATGAATGAGCGCACTATTGAAAAAAATGATTGGAATCTTATTGCAAATTCTTTGTTGTTGCCAACCAAGACTGCAAGGAATTGTAAATCAGGAAATGTTGCTGACTCTGAACAGTTTATAGAACCAATACTCAATTCTCTCGAAACGTTGATGACATTGAGAAAACCCTTAAATAAACTCATACTTAACTACATAGTTTTCCTCTATTGTATTTTAGAAATTCCAATCCCTGAATTGCTGGGATAATGATGATTACGGTGTCACAGTTCGTAGCTCATTCATGAGAATTTAGCATTAAGTACTGTCCAGCAGTTGTGATATTAACACTTCTTTTCTTTTTGTTTTTGTGAATTGAATCAACACTGAACAGAACTAAGCAAATTTCATAGTTTGAGAAAAAGGTTAAACAAAGATATCTATAGCCAAACAATAAATACAATGGTTCATCAATTCTTTTTTTCCCTTTATATTTACAGATTTCCCAACTGAAGTTTCGGAGTAGTGAAACCTTTTTTTTGAGTTTTCTCATTGTCAAAATCATTCTTTTCATGTTTGAATTGGTTTTCTTTATATTATCGCACTGCCAGTCAGTGCTGCTATATATATGTTTTCACTAATGTCCCCCACGGAAACCATTGCAGGTGATCAGTTGGCAATTGTTAAGAAACTGGGCGTCGGTTGGGAATGGGTACAAATGTGTACCCATCTTCATCTCTTGGTTGTTCATTAATCTATGCTAGTTATATTGTGAGACCTGACCCGAGTTCGTATGTGTGCATGTCTGTGTGTGAGCATGCATCTCGTTCATCTTGGTCTCGTGGTCCTACCGATCGAATTCCGGTGACCCGTGATCTTCGGGTAGTGTTTGCGGTCATCCTTAAGTTTGGTTACGTTGACACGACTCGGATCAGATCGAAACCTATGCCATCTTATCCGCATTGTCGCCGTGGTTCCGATGCCGCGTCCCGTGCGTCCATCCGAGTTGTAGATCATAAATTGTAGGTGCATCATTTTGAGCCTTTGATCATGTTTGCGGACCCCACCTAGTAGAGTGTACATATTTTCCCATAGGGCCCACCCTAATGCACTTTCTCCCATAAAAGCTACCCTAGCTAGCTACCTAGCTTACCTAGAGCCTAGCAACTCATGATAAGATTTCTTCCCCAAAAACCCATCATTATTTTTCTAAACAAGAAAACCCATCATTATTTTTCTTCCCAACACCTTACATGGCCCATGACTCCTCTACAACTACTTTTCTCTCTCCTTTTTCTTTCATTCTCTTTTTTATTTCCTTGCTAGCTTGGGACATCTAGCCCATCTTCCCTCCATTCTAGCCCATTTTCTTCCTTGTTTCCCCTCCATCTCACCATTACAATCTTATTTTGGGCCATTGATCCATGACCTTTGAAGCTTGAGACACATGATGATTGTAGAAGCTTGAAGATCCCAGAGGTGAGTGCTTCTTCTTCTTCCTTTTCTCCTTTTCCTTTTGCTACATGTATAGAAGCATGTGGGGCCCACCAATTCATGGTGGAGGCTCTATATGGCTCCTAGGATGAAGGCCATGGGCCTAGATCTTATTCATTCCTTCCATGGTGGGCCATTCTCCATCATGATGTACTTCCTCTTCATTCTAGCATCTCATAGGTCATCTAGGCCTTTGCATGCATAGTGGGGAAAGGTGTCCCCACCCTTCAGTAACTTTTCCTGATGTATGGTAGCTTGCATGTAACATATGTACATGGTGGATGACATGGATTGTAGTGTAGAAGGTCCATTAGTGGCGGGACCTTCCACCAATGGTCGGATCTCTGTCCTTCTGTCTCCCTCTCTCTCCTTTTTCTTCTATTTATTTCTGATGATGTGTGGCCCACTAAGAAGGTCAGCAACATCTCAGATCCATCAGGGAGATGGGATGTCCAAGCCTACTTTGTTGGACATCCAGGCCCACCATGCATGCATTGGTTGGGTGGCCTTCAAACTTGATTTTTTATGGAGATTTTAATGCACTAATGGATCTAAAATTTTGCTAACCCATCAAGGTGGACCCCACTTAATGGATCAGGGTAATTAATCCTTGGATTAATTTATATGGGTTGAAATATGGACAACATATGTTGCTGTCCAGATTTCAGGTCAAGTTGGAGCATGACTTTTGAGATAATGTTTGGATCTGTTTGCATGCCTCTTTCACCCAAATTTCTTTTGGCATTTTGTAGTGCATGGACCCCACTTTGATGTGTAATGGGACCGACATCATTTCTTCCATGATTGAGACTCACGAGATGGGCCAAAGTGGGCTAACTGTTCAGAAATTTTTGGACAGTTCAGCAACACTGCAAGTTGAAAATGGGCATTTTTACCTGAGTTTCTGGAATAAGTGGGTCACCCGAGTGGACTCCATGTGTTGTCCATGAGTAGGACCACCCTTCCCACTAATTTTTTAGGAGTTTAGACTAGCTTAGGCCCACCCCATGTGGTGTCAAACATGGGGTCAACAGGATTTCTGCACTACCAGATTTTTTTAACGTGTATTGTTGTCCTAATTCTTAAAAATACTTATCATGCTTGTAAAATTCTAAAATTATTTCCTGAGGTGGCCCACCCTTGCTGGGACCCACCTAAATTGATTTTGGGCCAATTGGGCCACTGAAAATCAGATTGCAGTGGCTGGACCGGCCCACCCTACTGGACGTCCATGGTGTTGACATCCAACAAGGCTGGCCGTCCCACCATGATGTTGTATTTTATCCATGTGTCCACCCATTTTTGTGGCCCACTTGGACGTGGCCCACCTTGGTGTGGGACGTCCAAGGTGGGGCCCACCTTTAGCCTTTGCATAGGGCTGGGCATCCAGCCCATTGGACCACCCGGGCCCAATTGTGAAATGCCCATTGTGGGCTGCTGCTGGACTTCGGTCCAGCAGTGTGGCCCACCTATTTCTTATGTACATTGGTGTACTCCTATGTGGTGGGACCCTTTGATCTTATTGCTGGATCACCTGGACTTGTGTCCCAATCAGATGAACATTTTACTGGGCTCCAACAGGCCCAGAAAGTTAGCGGAATAAAAATCCAGCAAGATATTATATATGTGCATTGCTTTTGGGCTGAAGTTTTAAGGAGTTGGGGCCTACCATATTGTGAGGACCTTGGAGGAGTAAACTCATGCCTTTATTTCCCTTAATTTTGGGCTTAATTAGTGCATACTTAAGGCTAACTTCAATTGGAATTATATTGGAATAATAATCATAGTTAATTGTTGTGTTTCTTAGGCCCAATGTCTTGAAACTTTCTTGATAGGCCCCTGATCTTTGGACTTATATTTAATACACTATTGTGATGGGTTTTATGAGCCAAAATACTCAAGTAGTTAGGCTCTTGCTAGCCCATTAAATTAAACCTATACTTGGGCCAAGATGTGAGGCCCAACTCACTTGTTTTAAATATAAGGATTTTCTATATGGTTGGAATAATGGGCTGCCCATTAGGCCCACCACAATGAGTGGACTCGTGATCTTTATGGTTAAGCCTAAACCTTTCTTAAGCCATATTGCCTAAGTGTTGGGCTTGGTGTATAGCTCACCAGGCTATGGATTGGTTTAGGCCTTGGGCCTTGATTTGTATTTGGTTAGAGGCGGGTTACCTCTTGGGAACCAGTTGAGGTTGGATGTCCTCCTAGGTGGTCGTAAGGTAGGCCCATGGGTTCTTCTATGGATAGTTAAAGGCCCACTATAGGCCTTAGGCCATTTGTTTAAGGCTCAATGTGAATATATGTGGAACCTACCTCAACGCATGTTTGGTCCAGGCCGTCCAAGCCTTGGATCGCCCTATCATGGAGGCACTCTCTACCTTGGGTTGCTGAATTCACAATCCAATAGCAGGCCCACTTGATCTTTTCTTGATGTATACACACCCTCCATCTGGTGGGGCCCCCTGTGAATATTGTTGGCCTTTATGAGATCATTCCCATTTATTTAACTAATTTTTGGGCTTTAGCGAGCCCAGGAAGTTGAGTAGGCCGAACGTTTATCAAGGGGCCTTAAATGTACATCGTTATGGCTGAAACTTTATTGGACGTGGGACCCACCATATTGAGAACTTGTGTATGTGTTGCATGCTTATATTTTATAATCCTTGGGCTTAATTAGTGCATTCTTTTGGATCACCTTTAGTGATTATATGAGGACTCCATCTTAAGATCAGAATTTTGGGACATCCAGTGGGCCCAGAGTGGGCAGGAACGTCCCAGCTTGGCCCAACCATATATCGGGCCGACTTCCACCATTTTGATGTACTTGTGGGCTGAGATAAAGATGGTATTGGGCTCTTGGTTGCTCGCTTAAATTGCTAGTTATTGGGCTGATGTAGTGGGGGGCCATTTCAACCAAACTTAAACTTATTTTGGACCATACATTGTGTACGCAGGCTGCCCACCAAGTCCAACTTAATGTATAGAATTTCTATGGCCATTGGGAATTGAGCCTTAGCCTTAATTCCCCTCTTGGGGCCCATGTTGTTGAATGTAGCATTAGACCGTTTTTCTTATGACCCATTATAAGGGATATATGTATGTGACCGTCTATTTTTATCTTGATTATGGGCCTTGGGCCTTCTATCCATATAGTTCGTGGTTGATATGCCTTTTGGGGAATGATGGTTAAACGTCCCCATTATAGACCCCCCTGGCTCGGTAGTATCTAAGTGTGATTGGATGCCCATCTTAGACTCTTGTTAGGGCCATTTTTGCATTATTTAGTCCTGTAGCTTATATGCTTAGTCTCATGGACTACCCCAGGTAATTGGGCCTCCACTAGAGGTTGGTTCTTTATGGATATTATCTAAATATCTAGTCTTGATCCCTTCTTAGGAGGAATGTACCGCATTGTGTATCGTCGCATAACGTGTTTAGATTCATCTTCATGACCCATGTGCATCATTGTATGCTTGAATGACACTGTATGTATGGTTATGATTGTACCATTGGGCATTGCATGGTACCTTCCTCGAGGGACGTAGTATCCCCTCTTGAGCACGTTAGATGCTTGGAATTGATGCATGGTTAATTGTGTGATTCATGCATTTGGCATTGCATAACATATGAGCATTATCGCCCTTGCTTCATTAGGGTTGTAGTCTTCACAAATATATCGTGGATGACCATGTTTAGACACCGAAAATGTTACTTGAGCATATAGGGTGCATAGGATGTCCATGGGTGAAATTCACAAAACTTTTATGGTACCAAGGATCTGCTCCAGCACCGTGACCAGGTGAAAACATGAGCGCACGAGGGCCTTACACCTTTTGGCCGCGACTCCCACTGTCGTGTAGTCAATTGGATTGGGGTGTGGCCTTACCTGTTTGAGGGAAAGAGGGCAATAGATAGGCTAAGTCTGACCAGCTCGTGAATTGGTCCGCTACCGTCAGGCCTTGCTGGTGATTGAATGTCCATAGGCGGGTAGTGAGGTCTCCTATGCTCGTTTGACTGTATGAGTCTGTAGAGCGGCAGTCATTTTGTAGTGTATTAGACCCTGATGATTTCTTTATGATTGCATAACATATAAGCATTATTGCCCTTGCTTCATTAGGGTTGTAGCCTCCACAAATATATCGTGGATGACCATGTTTAGACATCGAAAATGTTACTTGAGCATATAGGGTGCATAGGATGTCCATGGGTGAAATTCACAAAACTTTTATGGTACCAAGGATCTGCTCCAGCACCGTGAACAGGTAAAAACATGAGCGCACGAGGGCCTTACACCTTTTGGCCGCGACTCCCACTGTCGTGTAGTCGATTGGATTGGAGTGTGGCCTTACCTGTTTGAGGGAAAGAGGGCAATAGATAGGCTGAGTCTGACTAGCTCGTGAATGGGTCCGCTACCGTCAGGCCTTGCTAGTGATTGAATGTCCATAGGCGGGTAGTGAGGTCTCCTATGCTCGTTTGACTGTATGAGTCTGTAGAGCGGCAGTCATTCTGTAGTGTATTAGACCCTGATGATTTCCTTATGATGGAAATGTACTTGATATGTGGATTGAATATGAGCACTGACATTACTTCGCATTATATTTGCGTCGGTTGTATAAGCATCATATTACATTGCCTTGGCATGACGTCCAGTACTCATTGCATTATATTGCCTTGGTATGACTTCCTGCATTATTGTATTGCTTTGGTATATCTTCTTGTATTCATGACAGCCTTAGTAAGGCTGGTGGCGTTGCTTTTGATCATGTTTCCTTCTTGTATTTCCTATTATTCTTCTTTGTACTATTATCATACACCTTCACCACCCTCTAAGCTTCTATAAGCTTATGCAAAATTGATGCGTGTAGGAGATCGTAGGTTGGTGTCGTAGCAGCTGAACTTGAATTAGAGTTGCGCCGAGGACCCCCAGTGTTGCAGATCTTCTTCCTACTTCATTATTAGATGTATTTCTTTTCAGCTATGCACTTGTAAAAGTTTAAATTTATAGTGGATTTTGTAATGTGTCCTTTTGTTATTTCTGAAATTTACTTGCTGTGATCTTAGGTATGCTCATATTGAAAATGGTTATACGGTTATGGAAATCCTCCTTGTGGGATCCCAGGATTGGAACATGCCTTAGGAGCAGAGAATGGGGTATTATGGAGGCTGTTACGGCCAGAACAGGCTATCAGGTTCCTTGTGAGTCTGGTTACCAAGTCTGGGGCGTGACATATATCCTCTCTACTGGCAGCAAGAAATCTTGAAGGAAAAAGAACAGCTAGATGGAAAGGTATTGCCTCCTACAAAATAGAGAGAAATGTAAAGGAGATTGGTGCAAAGGGAAGAGGATCTTTGTAGCACGTGTCAGATCTGGGATATTCATCAATTAGGGACCAAAATCACCAAGAAAAGTATGATGACCTGATGACATTTTCTTTGTATTTTCAGTATTATTGTAATTGTAATTGTAATTGATCGAATGAAGGATTGTAATTGATTCTTTATTGAATGAATGATTATAATTAAATGAATGAATGATTATGCAGGTGGTAATTGAATGAATGAATAATTATAATTTTTTAATGTAGGCAATAGCTACGGATATTGACCGTAGCTGGTAATCTGACGACCATAGCTGTTATTAAATTTGACATATTTCTATGGATCCAGCACTACTTTTAGTTACAAATACTATCCGTAGCTGCATGTACTTTTCGCTACAGAAATAGTTGCTACGGATTATATCTGTAGCAATTGTAATCTATGGCTACAGATTAAATCCGTAGCCATAGGTTTTAGACCTATTATTACGGCACCTACGACTACGGTCGTGCAATGGACGAAAACTGTAGCCATAAGTCTTTAGCTGTGGCTTTTATCTATAGCCTTTGTCAATTTACCTGGTAGTGACTGGTACATGTATACATTAAACTCAGCTGCGAACCCATACTCTGCAAGAAACTTTATGATATGTGTGTATATATGTGTGTGTGTGTATATATATATATATATATATGTTTTGGATTTATGCTTTTGCTTAATTTCATTAAATCTGGAGTATGATACACTGGTTAGTAAAATTCTATGCATGCTCAATTGCTCAACATAAAAGAAATTAGAATATTGTCTTCTACAGGACATAAGTGATGTTCGGAATCTCGAGAGTCAACCTTTGCTCGACCCTTGAAATTTAGAGCGTTGCAAGTTGGTATCAGAGCATGAACTGGATTAAACTGGGCCTAGGGTAATAGGTTATCATGACACACTTTGACGCACTCTGACTTAGGAAGGGGGCGATGGAACTTAGAAATGATATTAGAATCCCAAGGGTTCGCCGACTGGCGAGACCGAGCCCTATAGGTTAGTCGAGGACTTACACTTAGTGAACTTGGATTATGTGAAGTGACCTAAGTCACCTTTGACCAAAGATAACGAACCAAGTCGACTCGACTTTAGTACATTAGGACTAAATGACACAAGTAGCTAGTGAGGCCGAGACAACCTAGCCGTTTGAACTTCATAGTTCAAATTAATTATACATCCTCACAAAATTTAGGAGCTTCCAAATAACTTAGGCGACTCTAAGTCTATCTGGGTTGCTAGTTGACGGATTTTTAAATCTAAAATGGATCTAGAAGATGCGATGAAACACCCTTTATACTGCGATAGGTGGACTCGACCTATCAGGGACCCAAACCAATGTGTTAGTGGGGCCCAGGGGGTCCCACAGAGCATAAACAGTGACCCAAGGGGGGTGGTCACCGGCGAATGGAGGGGGCGCTACCAAAACCTCCAGACGGGCACGGCAGCACCACCGATAGCTCCAGAGGAGGGCGGCGGCATCACCATGATGGCGGCACGCCGCCATCGGCTCGTCGTGAGGGCCTCTCCCACGTGCGGGGGTCCCCTTATACAGACCTACCTCCCCATTTTGGCTCATTTCCACCCTTTTCAAACCCTCTCCTACCTCTAAATCCCTCCAAAACCTTCCCTCACTCCCAAATCACCATTTCTAAACTCCCAAGTTCATCTTTTTCCTTGCATACTCCATCCCTAACTCCCATTCCACTTCAATCTTCCAAAGCCCTACCTATTTTTCCCTATTCTCATCCATTTGAGCACAAATCCTCTTCTTAGGGCCCCAAAAATCCCTATTTTCTTGAAATCACTCCATTCCACCCACCTTTCTACCACCATGGCCCTTTTTGAGATGATAAACTTTATTTTCTCCATCTCTATGCTCCTTTCCCTCATGGAAAAGAAACGAGCGGCCCCGGACAAGGCCAAGCCAAGTCCTCCGAGTGGTTCCAGGAAGAAGACGAGTACTGGGGTGAGTTCGAGCACCGAGCGCAGGTCAAAGTGGGACCTTGATCTCCAAATCTTAATAGAGAGGTCTCTACCGGTGAGCATTGTGCTCGGTAAGTTCCGTCAATGCAAGATTATTTTTGAAGCTCATGTGAATGAGAGGCTATTTGGAGAATACCTAGTGATCGACCACCTTCTGGTGAATGGTTGGGGTCCTATATTTGAAGGAAATTCTCACGCTAGTGAGGGCTCTGTGCGAGCCTTTTACACACACGTGAGGGACCCAACCCTTGAACCTCTCCAGTTTATCATTCCTCTGGGAAGACAGGAAGTTAAGGTTGATGTAGATGATATTCCCCGCATTATGGGAGTGGAGCGCGACGTTGTTCATGCCAATGAGACTAACCTCACTGAAAGGCAGGAGAGATATCGCCACACATGCTTCCTATGCAGCTGACTCATTGATTGGAGGCGAGAGAACAGCCTTAAAACGACTCGCATGACTCCTGACTATCGCTTGCTCCACCATATATGCATGTATAACGTGTATCCCAGGTCGAGCAACTGCACGGAGTGCACTAGGTTCACGGTGGACTTCCTGTACCGGGTAGGATAGGGATATAAGGTGTACCTGCCCACTCTTGTCTTGACCCAGATTGTGAAGGCGACGCAATCTGCTCGGGGGGATCAGTCCCTCCCATTTGGCCGACTGATTTGCAAGATTGCCCATAGTTATGGGTTCAGGCTGCACATGGACAATCTCACCCATATCCATTTCATCAACGAGAACACCCTCAATAATATGAAGATAGGCCCCAGGCAGCGCTAGGCCCGACTTGAGGAACTCAGGGACGTGATAGAAGAGGAGGCTGAAGAAGAGGAAGAAAGTGAGGATGAAGAATAGGAAGAAGAAGTTGAGGCTCAGGACTCCGACTGGGAGCCTCCCACCTCTCATGACAGACGCCAGGATCGGGTCGCTCACGACTCCCTCCTGGCCAAGATTGAAGAGAACTAGGAATATCTGAAGAAGAAATTCAAGAGGATGTCTAGCACTCTAAAAGCCCTCCTGTGCTGCATGCAAGATAAGGGAGCACCTCCATCGTTGCTAGAATCGTAGGACTAGGAGTGTATTATGTGGTTGTTTGTTTTGTCGTAATAGCCTTAGATAGGCTTAGTTTACTTGTTGGGGTTGTAAATGCTGAAATCCTTTTGTTTACTCAGTAATTGTGCATTCTCTGTCATTGAACATGTAATGACTTAGCATATGTAACTGTGACAAATTTTGTTTAATGAAATGCATGGAGCTAGTTTTTCTAAAACACTGTGTGGACTATTTGGAGAATGGATGATGTATGTATTATATCACTCTAACTTAATGAATATTATACCCTACGTTATATATAGGGAATGCCGCCTAAGAGTAGCCGGACATGATACATCTTCCACATGGTGAATTGGTCGACGAGGCCCCTCCTGAACGATAACCAACAGGGCCCTAGTTTGGGTTCAAATAGGGAGGCAATGTCGGACTCGCAACCGGCCCTCGGCACTACAGGTGGGCTAATGCTAAGTGTGCCACTGATTCTAGGCCAGAACCACGCCTCTTCTTCAGCGCCACCCGTGCCTCAGGTAGCCCCACCCCCAGATAGATTGGAGCAGATGATGCTTTTGATGCAGCAACAACAACAAGTCCTGACAACTATAGCAGGGGCCATTGCACAAAATATGAACGTGGCCCTGTCGGTGCAACACATGCACGCTACCGGGACAACGGCTACATGTGGGCTATTTGAACGTTTTTAACGCCTCCGTCCTCCCACGTTTGCGGGTACCCATCGGCCCGAGGAGGCTGAGTATTGGCTGGACCGAATATCCAAGATGATAAGGCCATCACACTGCTCCGGGGCAGAACAAGTCGAACTCGTTACTTATGTGTTCGAGAAGGAAGCTAGCATGTGGTGGGACAGTGTGCTAAGGACCGTCCCCACTGGATTTGTGTGGACGTGGGACGGGTTCGAGACATGTTTGCACGAGAAATACTTCCCCCTCACCTATCGCAATGAGAAGGATGGCAAATTCCTCCGCTTCAAGCAAATGTAACACCCCGTACTTTTCTGTACTCGGGTGTTACCAGGAAGACCAAATAATTCATGATATGATTGTGTGTATGTGTGTGTGTATTACAATACAAAATAATTTTATAATTATTTGTAATAATAGATATGTTTACTTAATTATTCAAGTTATGTATATTATTTATTTTTATTATTTAAACTGTATATAAATAAATTGCATACCAATACATCACAATATAATTGATGCATATTAATTAACGCTTGCATTTTATAATTTTAAGTTATGTATATTATCGTATTATACTACACATATAAAATATGTATCACTTAATATTAATTTTCCTATACTAATATATGCATAAATAATCACAAAAATACATTATAAGTATTAATGATTTTAAATAAATGCTTATCAATAACTTGTAATGTATTATACCAAATAAATATCTAAATATATTTTTATTATATAATTTGAAATATTATTTACAAATATTTATTATAATGGATATATAAGAATATTATATTAATTAACTATAACACATTTGGAACATTATTAATGATATTTATCTATAATATCACCAATTAAATACTTTATTAATTGATAAATGACTACACACACACACACACATGAAAGATGATGCCAACATGAAGCGGTAGGGAACCTGATTGGCTCACCAGTTAGGTGAATGGTTCTGATCACGAGAGTGGACCTCAGATCATCGTAAATCGTCGGTGGTTGGCACTTAAGGGCCACAATTTAGATGATATGGCCCACCTAAGCCATGGATCTACCCCATTCTTTGGGCCAGGCCCTAGTTTAACCCGACAAAATGAATGAGTGGAGTGGATTAGATTAAACACAATTGTGGACCCCACCCTATATTGTATGTGCACAGCCGATGCAGGCACCTACACTGCACAGGACCGGTCAAACCCGGTCTGATCTTGAAATTCGAAAGAGGAAAGATTTCCCTCTTTTCCCTCTTTTTGAATTTTCGTCAGACGGACGGACTGAGCCTGTTCTCGACCTGCTGTGACCCACCATGATCGCTCATGTGGGTGATCTGATCTGTGCATCTGATGCGAAACAGAGGCCTGACCAAAACCTAGTGGGTCTCGCAGGAAGATGTGATGGTGCGTGCATACAAACGCTGGCGCAAACAGGGCTTGAAAGCACAATGTTTTCAAAAATGGAAATTGTCCTCACGCCAACTTGGCGATCCACGTGAGCTCGCCCTCCCTACATCTTAACCATTCAATCTCGAGCAATCCTAGCCGTTTATACCATCTTATTAGGGCTTTGCAAAAGAAGAGACCCAAAACTGGTTGTTTCTTTCTCCCTTCGAACCCACCACCCAAACGAAGGTGAAGCTTCAAAACCTTCGTTCTACAAGCTCCAATGCATCCTTAGGAATCATTCCACATTGTCAGATTGAAGGTAGGGGCAATGGAAAGAGATATGCCATTATCGCCTGTCTTCTTCCTCATCATTCACTCGTTGCCACATTGTCTCAACTCGGCCCAAGATCAGTCTGAGTTGGATTGCATAGCTTGGTGATCAATGTAGAAGAGAAAGAGGAGGGAAGAAGGTAGAGAGGGCGTGTGCAGTTCGTGCACCAACTCAGCACGACTGGGCTGCTGGCGCGACTTGTCCGAGCTCGAGTTAGAGTCGGGGACTGCCACAACGGTCGACTCGGTTGGGTGATCTGTCTGAGCTTGCTGACCCACCAGCACTGAGAAAGAAAGTGAGAAAAGAGAGAAGAAGAGGAGAGGGAAAAGAATATGAGTGAGGACAGGGACCGATTGGCTGTTGCACCACCCGACTCGATCGAGTCGTGCTCGAGCCAGACTAGGTCCAAGTGTTACTGGACGTCCTAGCAAGGAGAAAAGAGGAGAATTAGAAGGAAGAAAAGAGAAGAGGAATAGGAAGAAGAAGGGAGAGAGAGAAGGAGGTTGGGGTTGCTGTCTGGTCAAAAATCGAGCTGACTCGGTTTTGGAACAGAGTTGACTGAGTCGAGTGGCCCAATCCAACTGTGATACTAGCAGGAAAAAAAGGGGGAGAAAGAGAGAAAGTAAGGAAGAAGAGAGAAGGAATATGAAGAAGAAGAGAGAGAGAGAGAGAGAGAGAGAGAGAGAGAGAGAGAGAGAGAGAGAGAGAAGAAAATAAGGAAAGAAAGAAGAAAAGAAAGAAAAAGAGAAGAAGAAAGGTTTGGAGATTGTGGTTGCACCTGTCAAGTCGACTCGGTGGAGTTGGGTCGAGATTGGGTTGGCCTACTCTAACCCAGTATCTACCAGGTGGTGTAAATCCAAGGTAAATAAAAAATTGTCTATATTCATTAATTACTAAATGAGTTTTTACTTAATATATTGAGCATAGGATCTAAATACTAACCATCATCCTTGATGTTTTGATTGGGTCATGGTCGCATGTTTATTGACTAGATTTGACTATATCGAATTTCACTCGTGCTATCTAGTGGGCCACGCAACTAGATTACTTGATCGAGGTGAGGACTCACCCTTTGAGCTTCCCACTTAAATTTACTAATCTGGACATAAATGATACTTTAATCCTATGTAGTTAGTAACTCTAAGTTATTTACTTATTTCTTTTCATGAATATGCTAATATGGTGCATGATTGGCTCATGTAACATATGAATGTTGTGTCTCTTTAATGCTAGTAACATGAATGATTCGGTTGCCACTAAGGGTGCACACGGTTCGGTTTGGTCCAGTTTTGGGGTGAAACCGGAACCGAGCCGTTCCTAACGGTTCTAGGAAATTCGAAACCAGACCGTTGTCACCCTAGAACCGAACCGGAACCGAACCGTTAAAACCGGTTCGGTTCTGGATCGGTTCCATGGTTCTGGGCTTTTTATAATCCAGCCCAATTGCAAGCCCATGTCCATCCATGTTGTGGCCCATTTGATGAATGGTTTAGATATTGTATAAGGTGTGCAAAAATACATTTACGAAAATAATTGTTCTAGAGAAAATAATTATAAGGTGTGCAAAAATACATCGGTTCGATTTGAGGTTCAGTTCTACGGATCGGATTCATGGTTTGGTTCTACGGATTGGTTCACGGTTCAGTTCGGTTTTACATACCCCCAAACCAAGAACCGAACCGATGTCACCAGTTTTTTTATTTTTTAGAACCGGAATCGGAACCGGTGCACTTTAGAACCGGACCAAACCGGACCGTTTGGTTGGTTCTTGTCTGATTCTAGGGTTCTACCGGTTAAATGTGCACCCCTAGTTGCCACATGTTGTAGAGTTTGCCAATTAACTAATGTGGTTGTTTGTGATTGTCTTATGGATTCAATATAACATGTAAAAGACTTACCATCTTGCGGGCCTTATTTGACTTATACAGGCTTGATCACACACCTACCTTATATAGCTTCGACCACACCTTATCTTACATGGATTGGACCACATAATCACTCCATGCGACTTGGACCGTTAATTTACCCTTGGTGGCCTTATGGAACATTGGTGCCCTTGGTGGCTAGTTGATTCTCTCTTCATCTTGCGGTGTTTAATCGTATAGTGATTTTCAAGTGGAGCTGGTGTTCTCTTAGTGATTTCCTAGCCATCTTGCGGTGTTCACGTATAATATGATTTTCGGGTGGTCTAGAGTTTGTATATTGTTTGTCTCTTCATCTTGCGGTGTTCAGTTGTACCATGATTTACAGGTGGAGTGGGTGTTCACTTAGCGATTTCCTAGCCATCTTACAGTGTTCATGTACGATATGATTTCTGGGTGAAGTAGACGTTTGTATGTTGTTCTCTCTTCATCTTGCGGTGTTCAGTCGTATTGTGATTTCTGGGTGGAGCGGGTGTTCGCTTAGCGATTTCCTAGCCATCTTGTGGCGTTCACGTACGATATGATTTCTGGATAAAGTAAAGGTTTAAAGCTTGATTTTTTAGCTATTTTATAGAGTTGTAAGGTTGATTACTTGATTGTCTAGACATGTTCCCTTGCATTGCGATTGCTAATATATTTTGATTGTGATGAGATTATGTTGATTGACTTAATTTTTCTGTATGTGACCATAATTATGAATTACCCTGTTTAATATATCTATCCTCATGAATTGCGATCTATATTGAATTATGAATTATGGGTGCATAATCTTAGAGGGTGCTCCTCACTGCGATAATCATTGACGCTATTAAACCGTAACAGTTGATGCAGGTATAGGGCGAGCCGATGCTGTTCACTAGGTTGCCGGAGCAGATCAAGTAGCTAGGGAGCTAGGTAGGGTCCTTGTGGCCCATATTGAGCCCCACCACTAGCTGATAGATTCTTGTTTCTTCTTATATGAACTTTGATATTTGAGATTGTATAAGTCCTATATGGGCACCACATTTGGAAATTGGTGATGATCAGAATGTTTTATTTAATGCATGGTTTATTCTAGCTTCGTTGCTGTTAACTCTAATTTATGACAAACGGTTCAAATTTACATTGGATTTTATAGGCTAACACTTGGGTTTCTAGGAAACGAGTTATATACTCAGGTCCTAAAAACACGGGGCGTTACAAGGAATGACGGTGGTGAAGTATGAGAACCGTTTCACGGAGCTATCTAGATATGCTCCCCTAATCTTGGCTAATGAGCTTATGAAAATGTGGCAATTCTCGGAGGGTTTGCGGGCTGACATCCGCATTAAGATGTGTTGTGCTAGCATCCACACGTATGTTGAGCTAGTGAATATGTCCCTGCGAGTTAAGCAGGACGGTGAGCGGGTGTCCTAAGCATGCTTACCAATGGGCCCGAGACCTAGGCCCGAACTGCAGATCCAACTGCTTCTCGCCAAGAGGCCGCGTATGAACTCGCCTCCAAGATTGATGGCTCCTCAAGCCCAGCAAAGGAGTTCCGATGGTGTGTGCTCCTTCTGCGGCAAGGCAGGTCACACTGACCCCTTCTGCTTCACTAAGATGAGGTATAATGGTTACGTGCCACCCCAAAGGATAAACCGCCAACCTCCACACGCTATTTCGGCCCCTCCTTTGTGAGCCTTGGCATCGGCAAAACAATTCAATCGGCCTCCTACACTGCAAAATAGGCCACCTCAACGGCCTATGACAGCGTCGCCTAACTGCCCGTAATAGGCTGCGTACATGCACTTGCCACCAAGACAGTCGAAGCAGCGACTATGGTGCCTCTAGCTTTTGAATTAATGGCTCACATCCAAGGTACACTTGTGTTTCTTTTGGTGGACACCGGGTCCACTATTTCTACGGTATCATGCTTCGCAGTCAAGCGTATAGGGTTGGATACTACCCCTATAATAGGGGTGAGGGTCATCGCCGTGGCAGGGACCTTCTCAGATGCCACAAAACTCTGTAAGGGTTATCATATAGACTTAAGGAACAGAGTGGTGCACATTAACCTGATCGTAACCAAGTTTACCATTACGACGTCATCCTCGGCATGGATTGGCTCACCAAAACGAAGGTAGAGATTAACTGCAAGACTAGATTGGGGACTGCCCATGGGCCCGAGGACACGACCTTCACCTTCCCTGTTTAGGTTAGTTGTCCATTTTAGATCCGTTGTTATGCTTTCCTATTAGAGAATTATGACGGTCCGTCACTTGGGGCCACGCTTGTGGTCTAAGATTTCACGGATGTGTTCAGGACGATCCCTCGACTACCTCCTCAACGCGAGATCGACTTTACTATCGACCTCATGCCAGACGCAACACCCATCTCCTTGCCGACGTATCGCATGCCTCTGTGTGAGATGGAGGAATTAAGGAAGTGAATCGATGATTTATTGGACTCAAGTTTTATACAGCCGAGCGTATTTCCTTAGGGGGCTCCGGTATTATTTATGAAGAAGAAAGATGGGTCACTACGATTGTGTATAGACTATCGCAGGCTAAACCACGTTACGATGAAGAACAAATATCCTTTGCCCAGAATAGATGACCTTTTTGACCAATTGAAGGGGGCCCAATACTTCTCCAAGATAGACTTGCATTCCGGGTATCATCAGTTGCGTGTCAGAAATGAAGATGTGCAGAAAACAACTTTTAGGACTAGCTTCAGGCACTATGAATTCCTCGTGATGCCGTTTGGACTTATGAATGCGCTGGTCGTATTCATGGATCTCATGAACTGAGTGTTTCGACGTATCTCTACCGATTTGTCATAGTATTCATAGATGACATTTTGATATACTCAAAAAGTTGGGAAGATCACGAAGAACACCTATGAGCGGTCTTTAATACTCTACGACAGAATCAGCTGTTTGTATAATACCGAAAATGCGACCTCTAGAAAATAGAAGTCAAGTTTTTAGGACACTTAATTTCAAAAGAAGGAATTGCTGTAGACCTCGCTAAGGTAACCGTGGTACAGGACTGGGAGTAGCCCGGGTCGGTTACAGAAGTGAGAAATTTTCTCTGACTTACCAGCTATTATCATTGATTCATTAAAGATTTCTCCAAGATAGCCCGACCGTTGTCCCAGCTTACTCGGAAGGATCTTAAATTCGCTTGGAATTAGAAAACGGATGTGGCCTTACAAGAATTAAAAGATGAGCTGACGTCTGCGCTCGTACTAGTGCTGCCAGAGCAAGAGGTCAAATATACCATCTATACCGATGCCTCTCGAGTCAGTTTGGGGTGTGTGCTTATGCAAAAGGATAGGGCAATTGCCTATGCCTCTCGATAGTTGAGGAAACACGAAGAAAATTACCCTACTCACGATCTAGAGTTGGCGGCGGTCATTTTCGCATTGAAGCTTTGGAGACATTACCTTTATGGAGAGGAGTTCGAACTCTTTTGCAACCATAAGAGCCTCAAGTACATCTTCACACAGAGAGACCTGAATATGAGGCAACATCATTAGATGAAAACATTGAAAGACTTCAAGTTCGAAGTCTCCTACCATCCTGGCAAGGCCAACCTTGTGGCTGATGCGTTGAGCCGCAAGAAGACCATGGAATTCGCAGCCCCACTGATGATAAGAGAGTGGAATATGGTGTAGTTTGTGTGAGATTCGAACAAAGAGTAACAGTGGAAGAACCATTTAAGAGCGTCATGCACCTCCATGTACAATCACTAATTAATGATCGAATCATTGTGGCTCAGAAAGAAGATGAGCTATTGTTGACGATGAGAGAGTAGGCAAGTGACAGTGAAGAATCAGAATGGAGGATTGGCTTAGATGGAGGTTTGCGGTATCGTGGCCGCTAATGCATCCCAAACCTTCACAATCTGAGGAGAGAAGTTCTAGATGTCGCTCACAATTCAAAGTTAGTAATGCACCCAGGTAGTACAAAGATGTATCGAGATATGAAGCGTTCCTACTAGTGGGACAACATGAAGTTCCAAATAGCATATTTTATGTCCTGATGCCTTGCATGTCAGTAAGTCAAGGCCGAGCACCGTCGACCCCCGGGTTTACTTCAACTCATGCCCATAGCCGAGTGGAAGTGGGATTTCATATCTATGAATTTCATTTCCAGATTACCAAGGACGAGAAAGGGGAATGACTCTATTTGGGTAATCACGGACCGGTTGAAAAAGTCAGTCCATTTCCTCCCTATTCGGGTTTCTAATTTTGCAGATGACCTAGCCAAGTTGTACATCAAAGAGATTGTACGACTACACGAAGTTCTCTTGAGATTGTGTCGGATCGAGACACATGGTTTACATCTATTTTTTGGACTCGAATCTAAGAGACGATGGGGGTAAAGCCGAAATTCAGTACCGCTTTCCACCCTCAGACCGATGGGCAAACTGAGTGGGTGAATTAGATATTTGAGGACATGTTACGAGCGTGCTTACTTGACTTCAAGGACAGCTGGGATGACTTCCTCCCTTATGCTGAATTTGCCTACAACAACAGTTTCCAAGCAAGCATTGGCATGACTCCTTACGAAGCCTTGTATGGACGCCCATGTCGGGCTCCACATTGTTGGGCGGAAGTCGGCTAAAGGTCTTAGTTGGTCGAGACCTGGTTCAGGCGACCTCGAAAAAGATAGATATTATCAGACGTCGACTCCTTGCGGCTAAGAGCAGGTAAAAGAGCTACGCCAATACGAGATGGAGACAGTTGGAATTCGAAGTTGGGGACCATGTATTCTTCAAAGTTTCTCCAATGAAGGGAGTACTCCGTTTTGGCAAGAAAGGGAAGCTCACGCCGAGATTCATTGGGCCTTTCTAGATCTTGTACTGAGTAGGCATTATGGCATACCGTCTCGCCTTGCCGACGCCACTCACAGGAGTGCATAATGTGTTTCACGTGCCAATACTGAAGAAGCACGTTCCCAACCCTACTCATATCATCAAGTGGGAGCAAGTAGAACTAAGGGAAGACGCTACCTATGTATTACGGCCCACACGTGTTCTAGATGGGAAAGAACAAGTGTTGCACAGCGAAGTTATCCCACTCTTGAAAGTACTATGGACACACCACACCGAGGAAGAGGCTACTTAGGAGACAAGCTAAGGTCCGCAAGAACTATCCACAAATCCTTGAGGAGTAGGAAAAGGTATATATTTCGAGGACAAAATTTTCTTTTAAGGGAGGGTAGATTGTAACGTCCCAGAAAAATCCGTACAAAGAACTGAGTTCGACCACGGGCGAAACCACCCGAGGTCCATACCCAGTTAGCTAATTTCGTCGAGATTTACGTAGATGCTAAGCATTAGGTAGATTAAGCTCGGGCCACCATTTTCACAACTGGTAAAGGGCTAGAATCATAAGTACCATTAGCCCAACACCATCTGAAGACCTAGGAGAAATCTCGAGGGCCCACCCCTCTCGAGAGTACCCTGAAACTTCGTAATAGACTTAAACCGCACGTTGGGGGTCCGCTAGCCTTGAAATTATAGAACAAATTCCGTTTTACTGGGCTTGACAACCATTGCAGGAGTCAAGCTTGGATAGGGTCCAGAAATGCTCAACTTGAGCCGAGAGTTAAGTGCATAAGAAATGAAAATACTCTAAAGAAATGTGTTGAAATTTAAGTGAATCTGGTCGTTCACTCTTACGTAAAGTTGAGGATTTCGAACCGTTACTTTGTACCAAACTTTACACATGGAGAAAAGAAAATTTCCTGCACAAGTCCATATAACCATGGCCTTGATTGAACATTTATAACCGTTGATCTGACACAGGCTTTTCACGGCCGATCTGTTTATTCGATCGCACCGAAACGATGTCCTAGCATAGATCCATTGATAGGGAACCTACCCAATGGCATAGATGAGCCCGTGGGCCCTCCTAAGAGCCCCGTTGATCAGAAATAGATGCCTATAGGGTATAAATAGCATACAAAGTGGCCCTAGGGCCATTTACACACCGTATGGGGCTATAAATAGCTCCCAACTCACCCCCTCTCTCCCAAATACGAATTTGAAAACCTAAGGAGAGAAAGAAGACAAAAGATAAAGATAGAGAACAAGAAAATTTGGAGTAGTGCTTGCAATAGGGGGAAATCCTCTCCCATGGATCCACAAGCCTAAACACCGCCATGTCCGCTATCGAACTCCTCCGGCTACGACCTAGGGTATGTAATACGAATCCCTATAGTTTTGTAGGTCCCCTAATGACTTTTCTCTAACCTAACTAACCCATGTACTCATTTAAGCGACCAACGATCCTTCCTTGGAAACATAGTCCTAGGACTGAGTCTGACTCGGGCATGCTATCGAAAGGTGCGAACTATAAATGCCTAGGTTGCGGTTTATCAATGCTTTCATTATAGTTAATGATTTATGTTTGATATGATTGCTACTGTAGGATCTCTTATTATCTTAAACATGAATCGATGAATTGCAAGTTGTAGCTAACGTAGTCTAGGTGTTTGATGAAATGCCTAAATGAGTAATCCATCAATATTGCTTATCAAATGTTAACCTATATAGTATGAATGTATGATAGCATGATTGGGATAGGAACGGGGCTACGACCGTAGCCCAGACAATCAGTAAACTAATACGTTCAAGTGGCCGAATTAGGTTGGCCACCTTGGGTAAATTTGAAAGATACAAGTTGGACGTTGACTATCGACAGTGGCTAGGCTACGAGGGGCGCTTATGTGCTCCATGTCGGTTACGTCAGCATGCACCCATACCAATCAAGCTTGCTCAAAGAATCGGTTGAGCTATTGTATGTTTACCATGTATGAACGTGATTGTTTGAATCTAGGGTAGCCCTCACAATTGTAAAGATCCACATTTAACCATGGTACCATGATCCTCAAGACTCGTGAGCTGGGCATGGTGGTATGGGACACCGTGTCCATGCTGTCGGCCTTCGTTGGGGAGACGAGCCTCCTCATAGTGACCGCAAGCACCACTTCTTGCAACTTGCCTATCATATGTATTTATCTATGAGTGACAAACCTAGATAGATCAAGAACATAGGAGTAGGACCGTTGCAGTTGTCTGATGCCTAGTGATTCGATTTGGATCAATATTCGAAAGGGAGGTATCCTAGCTTCCCCAAGTTACTAGATGAATGGGCATAATTAATCACTCGACTAACATGATCATGCACAACATTGCATTAGTTAGAGTGTGGTAAAAAGGCATTGGGTCGCACGTTTGAGGAAGTGTTGTCATGTGAGAAACAGGTGGTCAGAGTTACGTGTTGAGGGAGTGTTGATGGGTGAGGGCATGCATCATTACATAAACTCCATTCTCGCATTAAAAAGAGTGGTTAGGAAGTGATTGCTTATTATTGCCTTATCATTATTCATTAATTGACTTAATAACATGTGTAACTTCTGTTTTATAGAACTACTGAGTTGATCACTCACTCCCACTCTGGGATGGTATTTTAAAACACCAATTAAAAGCTATTGTAGATGCAGGTACAGTTGACGCCGATGTATTGGAGCAAGACTTCTTAGACGAGAAGGAAGAATTCTCTTATTTTCCACTCTCGGGCGGGCCAATGTAGGCCACATGCCGTTTGACAGGGGGCACTAAGTGTCTGGGCTTAGTTGGACGTTACATTTACATTACCACATTTTGTTTATTTTTTTAGAATGGTACATGTATATATTAAACCCAGCTGCGGACCCATACTCTGGAGGAAATTTTATGATATGTATATATGTTTTGAATTTGTGCTTTTGCTTAGTTCATTAAATCTAAAGTATGATACGCTGGTTAGTAAAATTCAATGCGTGTTCAATTGCTCAACATGAAAGAAATTAGAATATTGTCTTCCACAGGACATAAGTGATGTTCGGAATCTCGGGAGTCGAGCTTTGCTCGACCCTTGAAATTCGGGGCGTTACAATTAATGTTCTAAAATCATGATGACTTAGATAACACAACTAGAATCCGAGCACTATGGTCGGCCTAATTGGAAAATAAAATAATTTAAACATTTTAAATAAATGATATAAAAGATTAGAAAATCATGGATTTGTATCCTTAATATATATTCTCAAGCGCTAGTGATTATAAGAATTCATATCTATAAGATAATGAATTAAAGAAACATTGTAGATTGGGAACCTCTCCTATCTAGAAAATCTAATTAATCCAGGGTAAGCATATCCATCAATGTGGATCTCATATGATGGAAACATATGGATCTCACATTAGTATAAAAAAACTAAACTTAAACAATAAATAACATGCATACACCATTCTTCTCATTATTAAAATAATCAATCATCATAACTATGAAAACATTAAACTAATGTGCTTCCCTTCTAGCTTGGGCTAGAGGGAACTTAGAAAAACATAATTAAATTGCAAAGTAGAAAAGTAACAAGAAAGAAATAAATGCAAATAAAAAATATCTAAAAGAATTTTTTTCATAGAACTTTAATAAAATTGAAAACTCTCTAAAAACCTAAATCTTGCTCTTGAATGCTTTGAATGATGCTTAGGAATGTCCTAGGAAGCTCTATTTATAAGTGGGGAACTCCAACTGTCGTACCTAGTTGGAAAACTCTAGAAACCGCTTCAAATTTATGCAGTTTGCTAAAATAGACTTCACTCTGCTCAGTTTTCCAAAATAGACTTTAGAGTTTCAGAATATGTTTTTTCAGGACGATTTCAAGAGTCCTTTTTCTTCACTTCAAATCTTTGATTCTCTTCATTCTTTACTTAGTTTTCCTGGATCTTTGGCATGTGAATTCTTCAATCTTGATCTCCTAAAATCTATCCCTTGCCTTGGTGATTCTTGAGAATCAAATTCATGTTTTTAGCACCATTTTCAGTCCAAGCTCTAAATTTACCTTGCAACACAGATATGAGTTAAATAGAACATTAAGCTGATTCATGTTTATAAAACTAAGATATAAATAGGAGAAATTATGCATTATTTATGTCTCAACACCTGCTAGCAATCATTCCTTCTTTATAAGGACGGACGTTTCTCTCCGATCATAAAGAAAAAACAAAAATGAAGAGAGAAGATAAAAGGAGAGAGATTGGATAAAGTTGAAGAACGACTTGCAAGGTTAGTATTTATTTTATTTTAAATATGTTATTATGCTTTGGGTTTGCATGATAGACGATGTGGATTTACCATGGGTGCAATGCCTGTACACATATATCAATATGTGTGCATATGCATGGTGCACCTTGGAGCACTTTACGCATGTAAATAAGAAAGAAAATGAAACACGTGAGTACTTTTTTTTTTATACTTAAATTAAGTGTTAGGCTTATTATGCATATGAGGCCCGATCAATTCGGTCCATTAGGTTCTAAGGATCAAAATATGGTAAACCTCTAAAAATTAGGCCAAATTAACATTTTGGTAGGCCATAATATGCAAAATAGAAGTCATGATGCATTCGTCGTTGGAATATTCATCGGGGCCGCATGGATTTCCGATGGAGATACTAATTATTTTGACCATTAAAAAATAATTTGGTAAACCAATGAACAACTCGGATCTTATATAGACAGTTAGGAGGGTCTAAAATAAGAAATGTATATGTTTAAATGGTAGAAGAACGGTCAGTGTTATTCATGATGGTATGACCCACTATAATCACAAATTTGGTTCATTTTTTTACCAGTGTCTTAAAACTATGTTGGTAAATTAGTGAAGGAAATAGATTTAATGTACACACATTATGTGTGGACCATAAGGAAAAAATATAATAATATAAAATAGGTATAAAAACACTATAGTGCACAAAAGTGAAGTTCGTGTATTTTCAGAACGGATTGGTGGGCCTTCTATACTAGGCTTTCTTGATATAAGTGGCAAATCCATATCATCTATTAATCTTGTCACTTAATAAGAGACATGTGGTTGAAAATTTTATTTAAAAGAAAACTCATGTGGACCACAGTACCTTAAATAGTGAAATTAAATGGTTACCATTGGCTATTCATGTGGGCCACAAAAGTGTTTCGAGGAGATTTTTGGGGCTTGTCCTTTATAAGAAGATTACCCATCTCACCCATGGTTTAAATTATCAAGGGACCTATTCAATAAACAAATAAATACAAAAAATAAAGTTTTGTTTCAGTGCGGTTTCTAACGTTAGAGACTATCTTGGGCCATGAGATTGTGGACACAGTGATATATGTATTGTATCCACTCCATCCATTTGATTTGAAAGGCTACTTTGGATTAAGAGTGTAAATTTATGACATATTCAACATTTGTGTGGCCTATACAATAAGAAAACAATGGTGGTTGTATAATAATCTTTTAGGTTATTATGGGTCCCACAAATTTCGAATTGGATTGAAATTTCTTACCAATGGTCAATACAGTGGTGGTAACCATGTAATTAGTCCATATCCTTGTAATATATATATATATATATATATAATGTGTTATCTATATAATATATATATATATATATCTAAGAGAGAGAGAGAGAGAGAGAGAGAGAGAGAGAGATGCTCACACATAACTAGTTGGACTCTCTAACTACTTACATAAGTAATGCTAATAAATTTGTTTCGAGGAAAGTTGTTTCCAAGAGGAAAAGGACTTGATGGCTTGGGTGGGATTCACTGTGACGTTCCGGTCACTGCTTCATGTGGGCGGGCACACGTGGGCGGGCACACATGTGGGCGGGCCCCTCAGTGTGGTGACAGTTACTCGTATGGTCGACAGACAGGCTCTTGTCTTTGAGCGAGCTACTGTTGCAGTTGACTGTAGCGTAACTTGTCCCACATCGGAAGAGTTGTTTGGAGTTGTGGTGGTTATATGTTGGGTTCTTCCCTTAACAGACATGACGCGTTTTAAAGCCGTGAGCTTCGGCAAAGCGGACAATATCATGTGCTGTGGGGGCGGGCCTTGTGATACCATTTGTAACAGCCCACGCCCACACTGTATGATATTGTTCGCTCTAGGCACAGCCCGCACGGTTTTGTTCTCGAAATTTTTCCCAAAAGGCCTCATACAGTATAGGGTGGCAACTCCACATATAACCACCACAACTCCAGACAACTCTTCCGATGTGGGACAAGTTACGCCTTCTGAACAATCGCAACAGTAGCTCGCCCAAAGACAAGAGTCTGTCGCACCACACAAGAGTGCTCGTCACCACACTGGGGCCCACCCACATGTGTGCCCGCCCACGTGTGCCCGCCCACATGAAGCAGTGACCGGGGCGTCACAGTATCCCCCACCGAGGGCAGAGCCGTCCTCGGCTCTGATACTATTTGTAAGGCCCACCCCCACAACACATGATATTGTCCGCTTTACTGAAGCTCACGGCTTTAAAACGCGTCATGTCTGTTAAGGGAAGAACCCAACATATAACCACCACAACTCCAGACAACTCTTCTGATGTGGGACAAGTTACGCTACTGATCAACCGCAACAAGAGCGCTTAGCACAAAGCACCCACCACACACAAGAGCTCTGTCGGCCCACACTGGGGCCCACCCACATGTGTGCCCGCCCACATGAAGCAGTGACCGGAGTGTCACATTCACGGTGGAGTTAATGTGAAATCCACACCAACCATTAGATGAGTAGTCCCATATTGGTCATGGGGGCAAAAAATCAGCTCCATAAATAAGGTGGGCCACACGACAAAAAATAGTGCCCAGGAAAAGCTTATCATGGTCCACTTGAATTACAGATCAGTGTGATTTCTTAGCTCTGGGTCTAATATGGAATTAGACATCTAATGATAGGAGTGAATCTCATGTAAACATCATAGTGGGCCACATCAAAAGATGAAAGGTATGTGTTAGTTCTGATAAAGACTTGGATGGCAAGGTGAGGAACATATCCGAATGTGTTGACGTGGCAAAGCTACATGGTCCTCACCATGATGTAACTGTTATATCCATACCATTCATCTATTTTATCATAACATTTTTAGGGCATGAGGCTAAAAATGAGAGAGATCCAAAGCTAAAGTAGACCACGCCACATAAAACAGTGAAGATTAAACCCTATCATTGAAAACTTGTTAGGGTGACGGAAGTTCTGGATCACGTTGATATTTGTTTTTTTCCTAATCCAGGTCTGCGTGACCTTATGAATAAGTTGGATGGAAAATAAACATCATGTTGGGTCCAGGGAGGTTTTAACAACGGGAGTTATTTTCTACTGCTTTTTGTGGTGTGGTCCACTTTAGCTATTGTCTTATGCCCTAAAATGATCTAAGAAATTGGATGGAGGGTGTGGATATAATACATACATTATATTGGGCCCACGAAATTTGTCACACCAACATTATCACCTGCCGGTCCACTATTCAACTGCAATCAGATATACCCACGCCAGTAATATCTCTATTATTGCCAATGCCTACCAACGGTAGAAGCCCGCCGAGTGCAAATGCAAGGTTGTTGATATCCAACTGAAGTAAGTGGACGGTTGCTATTTGTACCCACTTGATGCATCATCAACATTATTGATCACAACATTCGCATTAATTATATTATTTGCGTTATATTTCTGATTTTTATACTTGTGTGTATTATTGTAGTTGTATCGTGCACAAACCATGATGGGTTCACTCACCGGGCTTGACCAACTAACGATGTATTGATGTAAAAATCATACAGATGAAATTGAAGTAGATACAATGACTCAAGAACAAGAATATGAAGCCAAACCAGTGGATGATCTACATGAACAATAGTTGTATTTAACCGAAGATGTGCTTACCTTACTGGATTAGTAGAATAACTAAATGGGACATGTGAGACTCGTATCCTAGCCCGTACCGTTCCGTAGGCTTCCACGGTCCTCCCGGTCGAATTTCGGCAACTCGCGATCTGTTATCGGTGTTTGCGCGCGATCCTGAGTTATGTCCCGTATATCAGAGTCGACTCGGCTCAAGTCTTGTATCTTTGCGAGATGTGAGACCGCGTTCAGTTGAAGAAAAACGCCACACGTTGCTAATCCCAAGAGAATCCCGTCAATCATATCAATCAAGTACACATCGTTCCCATCACTCACACCCATCCCCAAGTACAACTACCCATCCCCAAAAGTCAACTCTTCCCATCACCCATCACTCACCATCCCTCTCTCCCATCACTTCTCTCCCATCACCTCTCTCTCTCATTCTCTCTCTCACTCATTCTCCCAAGCAACCCAAGCACCCAACGTCCATGACTTCCATGGAGAAGCTAGTGTGGCCCACCTTTTTACCTCCCATCTCCACCATCCAAAGACCATCTCAACCATTGGAATTGTTTCCTTAGAGCTCCAGAACCTATAGGCGTAAAAAGGAAGATGAGATCTAAGGTTGGTGTTCATAGTATTTGATCTCATTTTTTTATTTATTTAGGGCCCACATGGTGGGACCCATCTTGATGTATGCATTGTATTGAGGGGCCCATAGTGGCAGAGTCCCTCCGCTACTCCGATCTCCCTCTCTCTCCTTCTCTCTTCTCTCTATCTCTCTTGATGTGTGGCCCACCATGATTTTGGACGATGGAGATCCACCACACCATGATGTATTTATTATATTTGCACCGTTCAGCAGATTTGGACGGTGGAGATCCACCAGGCCATGATGTATGAGTTTTAATCCACCTCGTCCATCTGTTGGACGAGCAGGAGGCAGCTGTTGTACATCGTTAGCAAGCTTCATGTGCCACCTTGATTTATGTATTATATTTCAGCTGCCCATTTGGATGGTGGGCCAGCTGCCAGCAGCCAGCAGCTACATCTGCTGCTTGACACAGCAAATTCTATGGGTCCTGCACGCTGCATTTGTTTCATCTATACTGTCCAAACAGTGGAGCCCACCTGTTGTGTAGGACGTCAGCAAGCCACATGGGCCAATCATGAGGTATCCTACCGTCCATCATAAGGCCCGTGGGATGAGGACTCCACAATGATGTATGTGCTAATATCCAGGCCGTCCAGGGCCTGGACGTTAGCAGCAACGTGAATCTACTATATTATTATTATTATTATTATTATTATTATTATTATTATTATATCATATGTGGTGGGCCCCACGTGGGACCCACCTGATGAGATACTAGATTAGTTGGGTAGCTTATACCAGCTATATTGCAGTGTGGGACCACACGTGTTGGGCAACCACGCATGATGTATGTATCCCAACATCCACACCATCCAGACCTCTGGACGGTGGCCTGATCACAATGTATGCGTTGTATCTAAACCGTCCATATCTGTGGGACCCACCCCATGTATGTGTTGTATATCCAGTCCATCCATCCCTGGACAGTACTGTTTGGGGCCCACATTAATGATGTGTTGCACGTCTGCACCATCCATGGGATGCACAGTGGTGTATGTGTTTCACCCTTGCTATTCCGCCCACATGTGTGGGTCCCACCATAACATAAGTGTTGTATCTACCTGGCCCACTTTGCCCGTGTGCTACATCTAGCACGTGGGGCCATGATGTATGTTCTTCCAGCCATGCATCTGCAACGGTGTAGATCAACACCAACCATGAAGTGTTTTATACACATATTGTTCATCCGTTTAGGGCCTTGGGCTGTCTATGAGGCCCACCATGATATCTATGTTTTATCCTTACCATTCATCAGTTTTTGGGCCCATGGGATGTGACCCAATGCCACGCATATGAGGCCCATTGGTGGGGCCCGTTGATGCGGCCCATTTGATGGATATGAAACCCATTGGTGCGGCCCACTAGATGTATATGAGGCCTGTTGGTGTGGCCCATGTGATGTGATCCATTTGATGTTTATGAGGCTCATTGGTGTGGCCCGCTGATGCGGCCCATTTGATGTATATGATGCCCATTGGTGCGGCCCATTGATATAGCCCAATTAATGTATATGAGGCCCACTGGTGTGGCCCACTGATGCGGCCCATTTAATGTATATGAGGCCCATTGGTGTGGCCTATTGACGTAGCCCACTTGATGTATATGAGGCCCATTAGTGCGACTCATTGATGTGGTCCTCTTGATGTATATGAGGCCCGTTGGTGCAGCCCATGTGATATGACCCATTTAATGTATATGAGGCCCATTTGTGCGGCCCGCTAATGTGGCCCATTTGATGTAAATGAGGCCCATTGGTGCTGCCCATTAGTGTAGCCTACTTGACGTATATAAGGCCTATTATGATGTATGTGCGGCCTACGAGTGAGGCCCAATGTAATGTATTTATGGCCAACGTGCCGAGGCTATAGTGATATGTATTAAGCCCTTTAGAGAGGCCCATGGTGATGTATATTACGTCATTGTGTGAGGCCATGGGCCCACTGTATGTTTGGTTCTATATGGGTCACTCATTAGGAGCAATGTTGGTTAAATGTCTACATTAATGGGCAATGATGGTTAAATGTCCACATTGTGAGCTTCCCTTAAGCTTTTTATGAGGCCGAATCAGATTGTCGAGGCTGATTTCGATTGTTGAGGCCGACTGTCGAGGCCGATTCCAATTGTTGAGGCTGATTCTGATTATCGAGGCCAATTTCGATTGTTGAGGCCGACTATTGAGGCCGATTCTGGTTGTTGAGGCCGATTCTGATTGTCAAGACTAATTCCAATTGTTGAGGCCGATTCCAATTGTTGAGGCCGACTGTCGAGGCGGATTCTGATTGTTGAGGCCGATTCTGATTGTCGATTTCGATTGTCGAGGCTGATTCTGATTGTTGAGGCCGATTCTGATTGTCGATTTCGATTGTCGAGGCTGATTCTGATTCTTGAGGCCGATTGTCAAGGCCGATTCTGATTCTTGAGGCCGATTGTCAAGGCCGATTCTGATTGTTGAGGCCGATTGTCAAGGCTGATTCCAATTGTCGAGGCCGATTCCGATTGTCGAGGCCGATTCCGATTGTCGAGGCCGATTCCGATTCCGATTCTGATTGTCGAGGCCAATTCTGATTATTGAGGCCGATTCCGATTGTCGAGGCTGAGTCAGATTATCGGGGTCGATTCTGATTGTCGAGGCCAATTCCGACTGTTGAGGTTGATTTCGATTGTTGAAGCCGATTTCGATTGTCGACGCTGATTCCGATTGTCGAGGTCGATTCCGATTGTCGAGGCCGATTCCGATTGTTGAGGCTGATTATTGAGGCCAATTTCGATTGTCAAGGCTGATTCTAATTTCGATTATCGAGGCCGATTCTGATTCTGATTGTTGAGGCCGATTGTCGAGGCCAATTCCAATTGTCGAGGTCGAGTCAGATATTCTGATTGTCGAGGCCGATTCCGATTGTCAAGGCCGATTGTTGAGACCGATTCCGATTGTTGAGGCCGATTCTGATTGTCGTGACCGATTTCGATTGTCGATTCCGATTGTCGAGGCCGATTCCGATTGTTGAGGTCGATTGTTGAGGCCGATTCCGAATATCCAAGCCAATTTTGATTGTCGAGGCTGATTCTGATTCCAATTGTCTAGGCCGATTGTCGAGGTCGATTCCGATTATCAAGGCCAATTGTTGAGGTCGATTGTATAGGTCGGTTATCGATGCTGATTATCAGTGCCGGTTATTGATACCGATTATGTGTATATGACAGCATGACATCATGATACATACCCATACGCATCATCTGCATGTTTGTTATGAGATATGGTTAATCATTGCATATGTCATTAGACAGGTTGTTATGAGACTCCCTGATATGCGAAGGATATCTTACATGAGTGCACGGTATGTGCAAGATTGATGCATGTTTGGATTGTATGACTCATGCATCTTGCATTGTGTGTTGTGATTACTATACGCCCTAGCGACATCAGGGTCGTAGCCTTCATATGCATATCGTGGATGGCCAAATGGGATACCGAAAATCTGTTATTAGCATCGGGCTATCATATATGGCCATGAGTGAAAATTCCTATACTCTCTTGGTACCAGAGGACGCCCCAACGTCGAGACCGAGTGGATAAATATGAGCGTATGAGGGCCCTATACCAATAGGTCGCATCTCCCACTGTGTCGTATTCGGTTGGGAGGGGGTGTGACCTTATTCGCTTGAGGGAGTAGGAAATGCTAGGCTGAGTCTAACTAGCTTGAGGAATGAGTCCGCTATTGACGAGCCGAGCCCGATATTGGCTGGCAGATAGTGAGGTCTCTTCCACTTACCTAGTTGTGCGCTTGATGATGCGGCAAGCTGGCGTAGAGTGTACTGCACCCCGATGATGATCCCAGAGATGTACAATACTGATTTGTGGAACAAGAGTTGCATACTCATTCATTCATTCACTCACTATCCACTCGGGCTGGTGATGCGTAACTATTTGTTATGTGTACCTTTTTAATGGCCAGGATTTTAGTTGAGGTGTGCGACTAACTTGAGATCAGGAGCTTACTACATTGAGTCTATCTATCCAAATTTAGGTATGAGACTGGTTTGGATAGAAGTCCTTTGTGATAGGCCCCATAGCCTGCGATACCACGTACTATCATCCCGAATTTACACTGCAGCTTGGTCATTTTATTCGCACCACATATTGCATATTGCATTACATCCTCGGCATATGGCATTCTGGGTTGCTATGTTTCTGCATTTATATGACCTAGATGAGGTTGATGGTATTCATAGCTTTTCCGAATTGCATATTGTATTGCATCCTCGATATCTGATATCTGGTTCATTATGTTTCCGCATTATATAACTGATTTACATTACTTTCTCAGTATATGATATTGGCTTACTATGTCTTTTCATCGCATATCCTGGATAAGGTTGATAATATCCTTTTGGACTTGTCAGTATTTCTGCTCACTCTGATATCGTGTGATTCATGATCTTACCAGTATTTTTGATATTGTATGATTATGGCATTATATTGAATACTTGACACTTACCTTGTGCACACACTTACACCACCCTCTTAGCTTTTTATAAGCTTATGCACGATAGATGCGTGCATGTGATGTTAAGGTTGCTGCAGCGTGGAGCTTGGAGCATGTAGCTGACTTCTGGAGCTTGATTTTGACATATGTATTTCCCTTTCAGCATTGTATTCAAATGTTTATATTAGCGGATATGTGATGATGATGTTGCCTTTGTGATTTAGGTAAACTTGTGGTTATGCTTCTTACGAGATAAATGTATGTTAGAAAACCCTTCTTGTAGGATCCTAAGATCGGAACCTAGCATATGGACGCTACGAGCTGAGAATGGTATACTACGGAGGTTGTCGGTGTTTACTCCCCAAGTATAGGGTTGTGATGTAGTAATAACTCGATAAGACTGAGGTCGAATCCACAGGGACTGAAACCTGTACGTTATCTGAAACTAAGTAGAACTAGAATTAGACTAAGATGAAATCTAAAACGAGTGTAATTTGAGGAATAATGGTGAATTAATAATCTAAAATGTAAGGAATTCAGAAAAAAGGACACTAGGGATTCAGAGGATCCACTTGTAGAGATCAGGGAGATCTACGGTCGATTCACGAACTCAACTGGACTTCGAGTCCCATCTTCATCTAGTTGGAAGATATAACCTGAAAATCAAATCTGAACATCTTTTGATCTAGTTTTTAAGAGATAAGAAGGGCATAATTTAGAATGGATTCTATCACAAAACCATGCCCGTGAGACAAAGCAAACAATATAATTAAACCAATTCATAGCTAATCTGAGTGATGTATGAATGTTAGGAAGAGTTCCGTCATTCCACCATGTCCAAGGGGCGATGGTGAACAACAGGGCGTCGTAACTTTATAATCACAAGAAGGAAAAAGGAAATACTCAAGCCATCGTAGATCTACTGTAATGTAAGTCACAATAAATCATTAAAAACTAAAGCATTCCTTAAAATCAAACTAACATCAATATCAGTTCAAACATGAATCTGAGTCGTAGAAATCTTCCATTACGCTACAAGCTTCACCTCTTAGCCCTAGCTAAGAGGTTTAGCTCAACATGATGAAGCGAGATCTCTCAAATAAAAATAAAATAAAATAAGCAAAAGAAAAATAAAAATAAAAAAACAACTCTCTCCCACGTCTGCTTCCCAAAACGTCCCAGCCGTGGCTCTCCTAATCTCTCTCTTATCTTTCCTTTTATAAACATGAAGAACGTTGGATGGGAGGTCCGCTGCTAAAGAGGAGTCAGTGCGGAGGTTTTTCGCACTACGTGTATAGCTGGAGTCGGTGCGGACGTCAGTCACTTACCCGTAAAGAAACGCAAAACAGTTTGCGTTTTGGCCTAGTTTGGGATGAACGACCATGATTTCTCTAATTTGGCCTTCATGGTGATGATCACGGCCCCCTGTTGGTGCGTTTGAATGGTTTGGATCTTCCAACCGATCGTGATTGGGATCACAAAACCGGCCCACCGCGGCCGATTTTCTCAGATGTGCGAGCAGAGCTGCGGATCCTCTTCCACTGTTGAAGTCGGTGGGTCCCATTTGACTGATGTTTTGAAAAATCCACGCCGTCCACTGCGTTCTATTCGAAAAATCGTTCGAGGATGGCCAGGTTTGGAACATTGATAGTGTGGCCCACCTGCTTTATCGTGTGGCACGATTCTACCGTTCAACACACTTTGCATCTTATTTCTATCATTCTTCAGACAAAAAACCACCACATTTAGGTTAGAATACTCGTACGGTTCAAATGGACGGATCGGATTTATCTTGTAGATCACGATGATGGCCCACAGGCATTGTTGGTGAGGCCCTGTTTCCACATTTACGCAGCCAAAACGGAAATATCCGTTTTTCCTGCTGGAATAGCGGGTCAAAGCTGGTTTGGCCTGACTTTGACTGCTATACACAGCTGGTGCACCGGTGATTCATGCACCTGCTGCTCGAATGGGGTCCATTGTGATGCAGTCTAAAAATCTGATCCATCCAATCAGTTAGTCTCCCCATTTAAGGCGTTGAGACCAAAGTTGAAGCATATCCTGTGATCAAGTGGGCCCCACTTAATGAATTAAGGGGATGATCTGGCGGTTGGGTCTCTTCCACAAGGATTTGAGATCTACAATTCGACGTGTACGGTTAACTTGTGGTCCCTTGGCCATGTATGAAGTTTCGAGTCAAACGGATGGTGGGAACCCCGTGATCTTGCATTCTGAACTAATTTTGGGCCACGTGAGCTTTAATTTCTTGATTTCCGCGGATCTCTAGCATGTAAATTCGTCGATCTTGGTCCCCTGGGGTCCGTCCCATACTTTTATGAAATCTGATCATTAAATCTCGGCTGTTAGCATCTTTTTCAGTCTACGCTTGCAAATGTACCTTGCATCACAAACACGATTAAAATAGGGCATTAAATGGTATCATGTTCGTAAATCCAGGCAGTAATTGGGGTCTGATATCCAATATTTGACCCTCAACACAACCCCCAACCAGCATTTTGCTAGTCCCGAGCAAAGTATGCGAAAATTAACTTGAGAATTACAGAACAATTTCTATGAACTCAGGTGATCTTTGAGACATAATCTAGATACTAGAATTCAAAAATTCATGAATGTTGGGCATTACTTTCTTTTGGATTCAAGTGCACGGTAAATTCCATAATCAAGTTCAAGGTATTAATCCATCAATCAGACAAATTCTGAACATTAAGATCCATGAGTGTAGAGTGTAATCTCAGCTTATCACATTCAGTTTCCGTCTTTCTTTCATGATATCATTGGTAACCAACGAGGTCATCCATGACAACCAAAATCTAACCCAAGACTTGCCTCACGAGTCATTTTTCCATTCTTTTATTTTTTTTATTTTTTTTATTTTTTATTAAAAGAATGTCAAGAGAGGAATTAAATTTTCACTTATAGGGAGCAGACCTACGGTGAAACTAGTCACCTAACTTTTTCAATTATCAACCATGAGGAATCAAATCTCACTTATAGGGAGCAAACCTGTGGTGAGGTTTGTTCACCCAACCCTTTCCACAGGCAGCTATTTTTGTAGCTGGGTATTTTCTTTTTCTTTCATTCTTCTTATCGAACATGGTGGACAAATTCCCCAGGTCGGTTCCTTTCATGCTTACTGATTACTAAGTCGACCCTTCAATATCAAACTGAACCTTTAATGTGAAAGCGAGATGTGACATGTGAAATCATGACTCAATCAATGTTTAAAACTTCTAATCATGGATTAACAATTCAAACTTAACTGTGAAATCTAATAGACACTGAATCCAAGAGTCATAAATTACCAACATCACGTATCTTGAAATTCTAGTGCTTTACATGGCTGTCAAGATCACTTCGAATGTACAAGAAAGTCCAGAAAAATTTTTAAAAATTTTCACAATTTTTGCTCAAGACCAAGAAAACACTGATTAGGTTACCTAATCTCCCCAACCCCTAACCTAAAATCTACATTATCCTCAATGTAAAAGATATGAGTATGCAATGCACTTGGGGCAACGAAAAGTAAATATGAAGTGATGGGAAGATAGTACCTGGATGATGAATCGAGAGACACTTTCTAAGAGATCGCAGCATGGACGCCGGTCAGCACGGGAGAGAAAGCAACAAAAATAGTAAAAATAAAATCCTACCTATACCACTTTCGCAAGTACTCTTGATTGCATTTAGCATATGTAACAAGCCTTTAAACCCCTAGGTTGCCCCTAGTGGACGAGTTATAGTCTCGTGAGGGTTTGCAGCAATGTTACCCACAAACATTGAACTAACTAATTATGAAAAAGAAATGAAATGAAAAGCTGGGTTGCCTCCCAAGAGCGCCAAGTTTACTGTCTTCAGCCAGACAAATAAAGCAAACTACCTTAGTCCTAAGAAAACAGGGAAAAAACTACTCAGTCATACCACAAAGTTCCTCTTCCGGCGAATATCTGGATAAATTTCTCAGTAGATTTCTCAACAGGATCATCCAAAAGCCCTTTTTGCAATAGGCTTTGATGGCCTGGAGCATGAATGGCTAGAGAGACTTATGTACCTTAGCAAAAATTTATCGTTGATCCGCCTGAGGTATCCAAAGTATACATGATTCACCTGTGTCAGAAAAAGTCTCAAAGTTAGTATCCCATGGTGAATCAAAGACTACAGGTAGATAAAATTCATAAAAATTTTTGAGAAGTAATGTAGTCTCAATGCATTCCGAAGTTCCAGGCTTCGGTTCAATTTTCAGTTCTTCCTCCTTTAATAGTAGACGTTTAGGATCAGGGGAAGAAGGGACTTCAGAATAAGGGTTCTCTCGATCAATGATGACTACCGAGACGTCGTCTTGCAAGGCATCTACTTTCTCTTTTAACATGGGATCGTTTGAATCTGTAGAGTGTACCAAGTAATCATCCAAAGAGTCTAAACATTCAGTTGAAAGGAGTTCATTCATTCTATCGAGATCTATGATGATATGTCTAGTAATTCCTTTATCTTCTTCGAGAGTAGAAATGAGCATACTCTCTTGTTTGTTCTCAAGGCGGGATGAAATCACCATTCGGTATGTTTCTTCTTGACCTAAATAGGCGTATTCCAAATCAGAGGGTAAAGGTTTTAGGTCAAGATTCAGTGCTTTGAGGTTAGACGGTAGATGCACTGTATCGGTTTTGGGCAACTCTTCAAATTGTGGCTTCCACTGGTTAACTTCAAGTACCGGCGCTGTATCAAGCACGGCGCACGTCTCTCTAATCATGTCATAATCCAAATCATGGGAGTGTGTTAGGTATGTCTCTAGAGGGTTAGAGGATAAGGTCAGAGGCGTTTTATCTTCCACAAAAGAATTAATCATGTTAATGTCATGAAAATCGTCATCATCCTCTGAGTTTCGACCGTTATTGAAAAAGATGTTTGACTCCAACGTTATATTCCTGAAAGACATAGTCATGACATCATTCATACAATTGATAATCATGTTTGAAGTGGCAAGGAATGGGCGACCAAGAATGACGGAAAACTGAGTGCTCATATTATTGATGGGTTCGGTGTCAAGGATGATAAGTCTACAGGATAATAAAATCTATCGACCTAGACCAACACATCTTCAATTATCCCTTTTAGTACACGAACAGAGCGATCAGCAAGCTGTAGTGTGGTTAGGGTGGGTTTTAATTCACCCAAACCTAACTGTTTGTATACCGAGTAAGGAATCAAATTGACGCTCGCTCCTAAGTCAAGAAGTGCGTGATCAATTCGATAATCCCCGATTACACATGATATGGTTGGGCTACCGGGATCTTTGAATTTCTGCGGCACATCTTGCTTTAGGATGACACTCACTTTCTCAGTCAAGAAGATCTTCTTTTGAATACCTTGCCGTCTTTTGGTCGTGCATAGGTCTTTCAGAAGTTTGGCAGATGAAGGTATTTGTTTTACGGCATCAAGTAGAGGAATGTTGACTTTCACTTGTTTCAACACCTCTAGAATATCCTGAGAGTTAGAGAGAGGTTTTGGTGTAACCAACCATTGGAGAAATGGAGCAACTGGCTTCTTTTGAAGTTCCGGTTCTAATTCTTGTGGAGCAATGCTAGGTCTATCATTGTTATCCTCTTCCGGGTCCTTAGGTTTTTTAGCCCTAACCGGAATAGTTTTGTCAATGGTCTTCCCACTCCTAAGAGTGGTGATAGATTTAGCCTGCCCCATCTGATCTAAAGAGCTTGGATCACTTATCTCATATTGCGGTTTAGGATTGGAGAAAGGTTGAGCAGGAATCATCCCCTTCCCCCAATCATTATGTGTGACTCTATCCTTTGAAGGGATGATGTAAGTGATCCTATTGCTGATTTGATATCTTGGTTGAATAGCTTTTGGTCTTGAATGTGTTTTAGAACTGGATCCTCTTGAGGTTTCCCTTGAATTGGAATTTGATTGAAGAAACCTTGAGAGGTAGTAGTTTGTCCATTCCTCCAACTGAAGTTTGGATGATTTCTCCAACTAGGATTGTACGTATTAGAGGTGGGTCCATTGAAAGGTCTTTGGTAATTATTTACGGTATTGGATTGCTCAGTTAGAACCTCTTGAAAGGCAGATATGGTTGGACAATTTTCAGTTGTGTGACTGCTACAACCACAAATACCGCAAACAACTTTCTTACCCTTATCTTTCCTCGATTCCATGGCCTCGAATTTCTTTATGAGATTAGCCACTTTAACATTGATATCATCATCCTCTTTCAGCAGGTATACTTTGCTCCTTTCCTTTGATTGAGTAGGCCTAGAAGTGGTACTCGATTTTAGATATGTGTCCCATGATTGTGCGTTTTTAGCAAGTCTATCCAAGTAATCCCACACATCATCGACATTTTCATTTATAAATTCTCCATTGCACATTGTCTCGACTAATTGGCGCATGGAAGATGTCAGCCCATTATAGAAGAAGTGCGTAATGCGCCATGTTTCAAAACCGTGTTGTGGGCAAGAGCTGACAAGATCCTTGAACCACTCCCAACATTGGAAGAATGTTTCATCCTCCCTTTGGGCGAAGTTCATAATTGATTTTCTAAGAGTGTTTATTTTATGATATGGAAAAATTTTCTTTATGAACTCTCTTTGTATATCATTCCATGTGCCAATAGATCTAGGACGTAGTGAATGCAACCACATCTTAGCCTTTTCTTTTAAAGAAAAGGGAAAGAGTTTCAGCCTGACTGTGTCCTCAGACACATTTGGAAAATATAAAGTGGTTATAATCTCATCAAACTCTTTCAAATGTAGATACGGTTCTTCAGATTCAAGCCCATGAAACTTAGGAAGGAGTTGGATCACCCCTGACTTGATATTTATGTGTCCCGTATTTTTTGAAAAAAGCATGCATGAGGGCATGCTCACCCCTGCCGGTTGTAAATAATCTCGTAAAGTACGAGGCGAGGGTGCTTGAGGTTGATTTGCAGCCACAACCTCAATTCAGATTTTAGATTTAGACCTAAAAGAGATAAATGAAATACAACCTAGAAAGAACGAGAAGATTTGGAAAGAAATTACCAGATCGAAATTCCTAAGTTAAAAACCTGTCAAACAAACCACAACAAGTTAGTTTCTAAAATTAGAAAGTAAACTAGTTTGTAAAGAAGAAAATAATTCTAAAAAGGAAAATAGAGAGTTTTTAAAGGCAAATTAGGAAACTTCTAAACCTAAAATAGAAAGAAAGTTAGTTTCTAAACTAGAAGAAATCCTAAAATTAGAAAGTTTCTAAAGATAATCTTAATCTAAATTAGAAAATAGAAAGGTTAGAAATTTAGAAAGAGATTACCAATTTAAGAAGTATATGTCAGAATCCTACAAAAGAGGAAACAGGTTAGTTCGAGAAATAAAAAAAATAAAATAAAAATAAAATCTAAAACTAAAGTTAGTAAAATCCGAATCTTAATATAATTCTAAAACCAATTAATTTCAAAATTACATAGCTGTCAGTCCCCGGCAACGGCGCCAAAAAACTTGTTCACTCCCCAAGTATAGGGTTGTGATGTAGTAATAACTCGGTAAGACCGAGGTCGAATCCACAGGGACTGAAACCTGTACGTTATCTGAAACTAAGTAGAACTAGAATTAGACTAAGATGAAATCTAAAACGAGTGTAATTTGAGGAATAATGGTGAATTAATAATCTAAAATTTAAGGAATTCAGAAAAAAGGACACTAGGGATTCAGAAGATCCACTTGTAGAGATCAGGGAGATCTACGGTCGATTCACGAACTCAACTGGACTTCGAGTCCCATCTTCATCCAGTTGGAAGATATAACCTGAAAATCAAATCTGAACATCTTTTGATCTAGTTTTCAAGAGATAAGAAGGGCGTAATTTAGAATGGATTCCATCACAAAACCATGCCCGTGAGACAAAGCAAACAACAGAATTAAACTAATTCATAGCTAATCTGAGTGATGTATGAATGTTAGGAAGAGTTCCGTCATTCCACCATGTCCAAGGGGCGATGGTGAACAACAGGGCGTCGTAACTTTATAATTACAAGAAGGGAAAAGGAAATACTCAAGCCATCGCAGATCTACTGTAATGTAAGTCACAATAAATCATTAAAAACTAAAGCATTCCTTAAAATCAAACTAACATCAATATTAGTTCAAACATGAATCTGAGTCGTAGAAATCTTCCATTACGCTATAAGCTTCACCTCTTAGCCCTAGCTAAGAGGTTTAGCTCAACATGATGAAGCTAGATCTCTCAAACAAAAATAAAATAAAATAAGCAAAAGAAAAATAAAAATAAAAAAAACAACTCTCTCCCACGTCTGCTTCCCAAAACGTCCAAGCCGTGGCTCTCCTAATCTCTCTCTTATCTTTCCTTTTATAAACATGAAGAACATTGGATGGGAGGTCCGCTGCTAAAGAAGAGTCAGTGCGGAGGTTTTCCACACTACGTGTATAGTTGGAGTCGGTGCGGGCGTCAGTCACTTACGTGTAAAGAAATGCAAAACAGTTTACGTTTTGGCCTGGTTTGGGACGAACAACCATGATTTCTCTAATTTGGCCTTCATGGTGATGATCACGGCCCCCTGTTGGTGCGTTTGAATGGTTTGGATCTTCCAACCAATCGTGATCGGGATCACAAAACCGGCCCACCGCGGCCGATTTTCTCGGATGTGCGAGCAGAGCTGCGGATCCTCTTCCGCTGTTGAAGTCGGTGGGTCCCATTTGACTGATGTTTTGAAAAATCCACGCCGTCCACTGCGTTCTATTCGAAAAACCGTTTAGGGATGGTCAGGTTTGGAGCATTGATAGTGTGGCCCACCTGCTTTATCGTGTGGCAAGATTCTACCGTTCAACACACTTTGCATCTTATTTCTATCATTCTTCAAACAAAAAACCACCACATCTAGGTTAGAATACTCGTACGGTTCAAATGGACGGATCAGATTTATCTTATAGATCACGATGATAGCCCACAGGCATTGTTGGTGAGGCCCTGTTTCCACATTTACGCAGCCAAAATGGAAATATCCGTTTTTCCTGCTGGAATAGCGGTTAAAGCTGGTTTGGCCTGACTTTGACCGTTGTACACAGCTGGTGCACCGGTGATTCATGCACCTGCTGCTCGGATGGGGTCCATTGTGATGCAGTCTAAAAATCTGATCCATCCAATCAGTTAGTCTCCCCATTTAAGGCGTTGAGACCAAAGTTGAAGCATATCCTGTGATCAAGTGGGCCCCACTTAATGAATTAAGGGGCTGATCTGGCGGTTGGGTCTCTTCCACAAGGATTTGAGATCTACAATTCGACGTGTACGGTTAACTTGTGGTCCCTTGGCCATGTATGAAGTTTCGAGTCAAACGGATGGTGGGAACCCCGTGATCTTGCATTCTGAACTAATTTTGGGCCACTTGAGCTTACATTCCTGATTTTCGCGGATCTCTGGCATGTAAATTCATCGATTTTGGTCCCCTGGGGTCCGTCCCATACTTTTATGAAATCTAATCATTAAATCTAGGCTGTTAGCATCTTTTTCAGTCCACGCTTGCAAATATACCTTGCATCACAAACACGATTAAAATAGGGCATTAAATGGTATCATGTTCGTAAATCCAGGCAGTAATTGGGGTCTGATATGCAATATTTGACCCTCAACAGTCGGCACCGGGTTCGGCGATCGGGATTCCTGTGAATCCAATTTTCGGGTTTGGGATGTGACAGGACATGTGTTGCTTATTATTATTATTATTATTGTTTTAAAACGACTTCTAATTTAGATTTTATAAATTTTGAATAACTTGATTATTCTAATGACTTAATAAAAGTATTAATTAGGTGAACAAAAATATTTTAGCTTATATTCTTAATTATTATGGATACATGGTGGTGAATGTTTGTAAATAAATTAGTAATTGATATGAGTGTATTGAAGGAAGTTAATGAGAACATAGAATTCAGATTATATTATGCCTCTAGTAAATAACTTGACTCATTGATTTACGTACATTAAGTGTACGAGTCATGAACCGTAACTCAGGTCTGAGGGTGCACACTTAGTACCTAAATTTCAGGGCATGCCACTTAACCACGCTTCGACTTTTCGGTCGTAATTCACTTCTGGACGCTCGACCACGCTTCAATCGTTCGTTCTGCTTCAATATGCTTTTCGTTCGCTCGTTCCCCTTTTAGACGCCTCTTTTTGATCAATCTACTTTTTGGGACATCTCTTGACCACTTAGCCTGCTTTTGGACACCCCTCAACTACTCAATCTGCTTTTGACATTTCTTAGCCGCCTCTTGAAGCTCCCTATCTTATCATCATGTCAACTATGATTCTACAAAAAAAACACTTCAAGTATTCTTGAAAATTTTTAGCATGGTATATCTTTGTTTTTTTGCTATAACATGTGTCCTTTTTAATTAGGCTTTCCACATAGATTGAGTGGTCCACCTAGCTATGAGATATGTTTCTCATTTTTGGAACCATGCACTAAAATGATTAGGAAGAAAAGGTTAGACGGCCTAGATACAGAATATATAGATCAAGGTGGGCCCCACGGTTAGGGGTGTACATCGAGTCAAACCGAATTGAGCTGGCCTCAGCTCGACTTGGCTCGAACACTGGCTAACCTCAGCTCGAAGTCGGCTCGGTCCTCAAGCTTGATTGGCCAGCTCGGTTCAGTTCGGTTAGCAGTTCGGGCCAGCTCGGGTTGAGTTCGAGCCAAGATCGAGCTGAGTTCGCCATTGAGGCATTTCCACAAACACTTGAACTGGTCGTGGGAGGGAACTCATATGATGGTTTCTAATTTTGCAGGGATCAATTCGATCTTGATGGACATGAAAGAGAAGAAATTGACGGTGACTGGGGACGTGGATCCAGTAGACATTGTGCATAAGCTTCGGAAGGGCTGGTTCACCGAGATCCTTTTGGTGGGGCCTGCAAAAGAGCCGGAGAAGAAGAAGGAAGAACTCGAAAAGGATGAGGGCAATAAAGAAGATGCAAAGAAGAATGATCCGAACGATCAGATCGCTGAGCTTGTCAAGGCCTACCAGGCCTATAATCCTCATCTCACCACGCATTACTACATCCCGAGCACCGGAGAGAATCTAAATTCCTGTGTTATTTGTTAGAAAGATCCCAAAGAAAGGAAAACGACGTTGGAAATATCAGCTGTGGTGTTAGAAGGTCGATTCCCAGTAGGGAAGAAGATGGTCTGTACATGAGTGTTTTTATTTTTGGGGATGTATAGAGGTTGAATTATAGTATTTTAGATTTGCGGCAGTCCAATCTTATGGGACCCACCCAGCCAAAACTTCCTTGCCCCCAGCCACATTTTGTTGAGTCGTTTTATCAAACAGTTGGTGAGCAACATCAATGGCAAAGCAACCGAGTCACCAAACTGATTCGATCTGAGTTCGATTCGAGCTGGATTCGATCCGAGTCGAGTCAAGCTAGGGCCTGCTCGAACTCATTTTCGAGCTAAAAAAATCAGCTAGACTCGGCTCAAACTCAGTTACGAACCGAGTTGAATTAAGCTTTTTTGAGTCGAGTCGAGTGAGCTAACTGAGCTAGCTTGGTTCATGTACACCCCTACCCACGGTAAGGGATGAACCCTCTTGGGTAAAGCCGGACACGGTTTGGCTAGTGACGAGACCACCGACCAGGTGACCAGTGGTCGGTGCTACGTAGACCCCACCATGATGTATGTGTTTTATCCGCAGTCCATCCATTTTGAAAGATAATTTTAAGTCTTGATATCAAACATGAGGTAGATCTAATGTCAGGTGGACCACATTACGGGAAAGCAATAGTGATTGAATATCTACCATTAAAAACTTCCTAGGGCCGACTGTAATGGCTATGTGACCTTATCAACAAGTTTTACAGGTGGATTTTCAATTAAAAATATTTTCCTATGGTGTGGTCCAACTGAGATTTGGATTTTCCCCATTTCTTGGATCATGCTCCAAAATGAGCTAGCAAAATGGATGAACGGTATGGATAAAACATATACGTCATGGTGGGGTGCAAAGAGCTTTGACACTACATTGCTGGCTAGTATTGTGGTCACTCGCCAACCGCGTCCAAACCAACCCAGGCCGTCCAAATAGTGGCACCGAACTGGAGATGGAATTTCGCACGAAAATCAAACCAGTTAAATAATCCTGACCATCTGGTTGGTGATGGCCGTCAAATGAATGGTTAGATGAGGTGTCAGAGAGGGGGTACATGAACCATAGATCCATCACATATTTTTTTACACATGGCGTAGAACATCCAATCATATGGCCACCATGTTGTAATTATAAAATTCTATCCATCCAGCAGGTTTTATACAGGGTTTTAATTCTGTATATAAAAAATCAGTGATCCACAACCAACGTAGGCCCACCAGATGGAAAAGTGAGAATAGATTCTAATAGTAGGTTTTTGTGGGGCACCATCAAAGCCTGGTAGGAAACTCGTTGGACGTTCATGCACAATGCTTTGACGATGACTCAATAAAAGTGGAGTTGGTGCATTAAAAGACGCGCTAGGAATGGAGTTACATCCAAGCCGTCCGTTTTAACGCAGAATCTTAAAGATGTTAGATAAGATTTTTTTTTCTTCAAAAAATCCTATTAATGAAAGTGCTGTATATGTATATGGTACAGATTTTTCATATCGTGCGTGGGGTCATCCTTGCTGGACTTCTGCTGGGACACAGTTGGTTGCCACCTGTCCCTAGCTGGGCACCGACTGGGCCTCGGAGCAGGCACAGTAATGTATGGGTTTCATCGACACCGTCTATTTATTTTGCCATATCAGTTTAGGGTGTAAACCCAAAAATGATGTAGATCCGAGGCTCCCCATGAATTTTATTTGCCATCTAACTTATTCATATTGTTAACCTAGATGAATAGAAACACAACTATTGATCACTTTAGAAAGCTTCCTTGGCCCTAAAAAATTTTTGATTGTACGTGTTTAATCCCCAATGTGTGATCCACTTGAGCCTTGAATCCGTCTCTTTTTTTGGTTGATACTCTAAAATGATGTGTAGAAATGCACAGAGCATGCGGATAAAACCCATACATCACGGTGACCTTCGGATCCCTCTCTGTAATGTCCCGAATTTCAGGGGCCGAGTAAAAACTGGGCTCCCGAATTCCTGGGTGCCACGTGTGTCTTAATGGGTTTCAAATTTCAATTACATTTGGATTATCTTATAAGTAATGAGGAGTTTAGCAAATCATGAAGCATAAGTAATTCATAAAACAGTAACAAGTGTTGCTAAATACGTAAAATATTCAAAATACAATTCCAAGAAAATTCAGGATAGGGAACTAGTCCCACCCATACAAGTGTCCCAAAACGACCAGGGCTCTGACTCATACCTTGTGATCGTCCATACACAAGCTAGAAGAAGCCACCGAAAGTCTGGTAATACGCCTGCTCCTCCTCCTCGTCCACGCTGGAGTCTTCCAGTGCATCCAGCTTCGTCATCCCTGCATCTATGACAGGTTCTGATTGGTGTTTTAAAACACTGTCCCAGAGTGGAAGTGAGTAGTTAACTCAGTGGTGCCATTAACAATAAGTTGCACAGATTATCATACACAGGAATGTATTTAGTGAAAGACATATATTTACAGAATCCTAAATACTCTGATTAATGAAAACGCATGGTTCAATGATATGATGCATGCCCTCACCATAACACTCCCTCAAGTGACAACATCTAATGATCGCGAATGACCAACACTCACTCAGTGTGACCTTGACTGCTAAATCGCTAAAGTAACCAATGCAATGTAATATAAATGTTAGCCAAGTTAATTAATTATGTCCATTCATTCAGCAATTTGGGGAAACCGAGATACCCCGACAGATCAATGTCCTAATCCGATCGCGCGGCTTTGGCGGTGGTGCCTTATGGCGTTGACCCGTTTGGGTTCGTCATTCCCATAATTAGAATCATAGGAAGGCGATTAAGACAATTAAAGTTTTACTCGCGGTCACTATGGGGAGGCTCGTCACCCTAGTGTAAGCCGACAATTCGAGTATAGTGTCCCAACTACCATCCCCGACTCACGAGTTATAGTGCTCGCTAGTCACTATGGGGAGGCTCGTCACCCCAGCGTAGGCCGACAGCTTGGACATAGTGTTCCATACCACCATCCCCGGCTCATAAGTCTTGTGGGCCGCAACTAATGGTTGTCAGGGGGCAACGGGTACAGGGTGTCTTAGGTTCCAACAGGCGTGTACAAACATAGTTAACATATAAGGATGACAAACTAGTGGGCCAATTTATCCCCACAAGATGAACCATAGGCTGTACGGCATGAGAGCAACGTCTCGTGTAGTCCAACTACAGTCGAAAACTCGTAGTTTGGCTAGTCAGGCCAAACTTATCCGTGGGTTGATGTAACAACCTCAATTCTGGCAGCTAGCGGTATATATTCGTACAGACAAACAACATTCATAGGAAAATAACGAATGCTTAGAATCACCACAAGGTATATTATAATTGTCCCTAATCCTATTAGAAGCACTGAATCTCGAGGATGAGATTCTCTTTAAGGAGGGTAGATTGTAACACCCTGTACCTTTCAGTACTTGGGTGTTACTGTGTAACCTAATGTAGAATAAGTACAAATCTAATTCATCTAAACGTTCATCTGTTTTGATCCAAATCTGACCATTAGGAGTAATGTTAATCTCCATGACTAGTTATACATTCATTGATTTTTTAGATGGATCACTACATCATCGAATCACTCTATTTTTAGGAGTTCAAACACCCTGATAAACCAATTGCTCTGATAGATAAATCAGACAATTCATTATGAATCATAGAAGGCCCTAATTTTGGATCATCTTAAAGAGTGGGACCCGAATCGTCAAATCCACCATTCATCATATCTACACTATTCAAGCTGAAAATCCATCGCTTGACCACTACAATCAAGCCATCTGATTCCAAATCAACTGCAGAACTCAGCCCTGGTTAAACTAAGAAACTCTACTTTTGATAATCAAATTACGAGCAGTCCAATGATTGGATCGCATAGCATCACTACTTAGAACCCAACTTTCGCACGTCAAGGACCCTGGAACAAATGTAATTAAACATTTGTCATAAAAATGGGGCCTAGATCATTAAGTCCACCTATCGTTAGGCTAACCTCACTAAATGTATGGATTTAATACGGATCATTTTAAATAAATTATATAATCCTTAAATCCACTCCCAACTAACCTCAAACAAGTCCGAAAACCCTAATTTTTAGCATGGGTAAGATTTAGGGTAGATCCGACCATTGAGTCATCAAAAAATCGTCAATTGGTTCTCAAATCAGAGAATTTTGTGTCACCTGAGCTTTGGATCTCCCTCATCTTTATTCCCTTGTCATATCATGGTCTTACAAAATGAATTGATGGACTGGATTCATCAAAATCATCATAGTGGGCCTCAAATATATGGAGTGTGTACACAACCCGTGCACAACCGCGGAGCACCGAGCCAAACTCACGGTCAAATAGAGTTTGACCCGATCGAAACTCAAAAATTAGGAATTTCCACCACGTTTCCCGCCCGGCTGCGGTTTAAACGGAGAGAATCCGCTTGCAACAGTCGTGGCCCACCCTCCGATCATGTCCAGGTGATCTAAACCGTTCATCAAGTGCGGTTGGGGGATTATGATCAACGCCCTAAGACTCCTACGTGTGGACGTGTTCAAGCATGCGAACAACCTTATCCGCAAGCGACGTTGCATACGACAGTTCTCTTAAACGGAACTTTTCCGCTTCTGGCTCGGTGAGCTGGCGAAATCCCATCCATTCCCACCTTTAACAATCTCCCCAAATACATCTTAGCCCTAGAAACTAGGGCGTTCTCAAGCGTCCAGCTTGGAGATCTCGCACGAGCGAGAAATTCGACCGCGGCTGAAAAAACTCGGAACCCATCGAGTTTTCGTCGCTGACCATCCAAAACGTGGGTCCCTCAATGACCAGTGGTCTCATCCAGTCCGTCCAGAAGCACTGGATCAAAGAGTAAAGCCCTGGACAAGAAATCGACATGATCAAGCCGGTCATCTTCCTCAATTGGCTGGGAAAACCGCACATCAGCTTTGGGCCCTTAAACCTTGATCAAAGCTGACCCTTAGGTGGGCCAGTGTCCCAGAAACCCATCCCTGACGTCGGATTGAAGCCGTGCAGGCTGTCTGAATTAACCCAACTCAAATCAGTGAAATACCACCGTATTACAACCGGACTCAAAACGACCTCTGTAACTAATCCGCTATTAGTTGCGGGACCTTCTAGATGTCTAAGAGGCTATAAATAGCCTCTTTCCTTTAAGGGCAACGAATTCAAAAAGGGGAGAAAAGAGAAATAAAGAGAGAGGAATAGAGAAAGAGCGCCGTTTGGCCGCTGCATTGAGTGGAGCTAACTCGGACTGAGTCGCTGCTTGTTCGGGCGAGTCCAGATCCACTCCCTTTCAATAGAAGAAAAGAATCAGGAAGAAAAGAAAAGAAGAGGAGAAAGAGAAGGGAAGAAGCAAAGAAGAAGAAGGAAGACGGAAAAGGGAGAGGTGAGCTCATGTGTTGCTGGGTCGCTACCGAGCCAGCGACTCGATCTGTGATCGTTGCTGACCCAGACTCACAACAGAGTTCTGGAGAAGGGAAGAAGGAAGGAAAAATGAAGATGATGAAGAAAGCAAGAGAGATGGGCGTCGGACTGCCATCGGGCGTGATTCAGCGGAATCGAGTCGAACGTGCTCCACTCACCGAGTCTGAGCTAGCTGAGTTTCAACTTGAAACCGGTTGATTCGGGCAAGAGAAGACTCTCTATAGTCCAGATAGAGTGAGAGAGAGAGAGAGAAGAAGAAAAGAAGAGAAAGAAGGATGGTGTGGAGGAATGAGTCACAGTCCAGGTGACTCGGTTCAAACCGGGAATGCCACTGAGTTGACTCGGTTGTTCTACCCGAGTCTGGGCCATTTGCTTCATGTCCAGATCTGGACAATTCAGAGGAAGGAAGAAGGGAGAGAGAGAGAGAGAGAGAGAGAGAGAGAGAGAGAGAGAGAGATAGAGAGAGAAGAAAAAGAAATAGAGAGGGAGAGTGAGTCAAGCTGAGTTGACTCAATGAGTCGAACCACTCATTTCAGGCTTGGGCCAGATTAGTTGCGGGTTGAGTTTGGTTGGGTTAGCAGCATTGCATCAGGTAAATGCCTCTTTTACGTTTCTATTTATGCAAGTTTCATAGTATTACTAGTTAATTAAATGCCTTGCTAAGTTGACTTGGTGAGTCGTAGTGGGATTTCAATTAAATTGGGTCCAGCCAACCTGGGACCCTAGTCGGTGTCAAACTCATATTGAAACATATAGAATTCCTAAATATTCATTTTCGAGTCACTACACTGTATTGAGTTGAACTGAGTTGGGTTGAATCCCTTCCATTTCAACTTAAAAAGTAGGCTTATAATCATTTCTATGTGGAGACTTTCATGTTATATTAATATCTAATACAAGTTTAGGTTTTAGATAGAGTTAGGTCTTAATTCCAACTTAATTTTAATTCTAATTGTGGGATAATCTAAGATAATCAGATGATATTCAGGAACTAGGGATTGGAATTAATTTCAAGAGCCATTCACAGCTTCTAAACCTCATTTGATTTAAAGAGAGTCCACACTCTAAGGTGAGGATTACCCTTCAAGCTTTTCCACATCTTGATAATTAACCTTGCTTACTTGTCTTTGTTTATGTACTTTATTAATTGCTTAATGCGGCTCATTGCTCTTATTAATTTTGATTCCTTAAGATAATTGATGAATGGGATTCGATATGAATTAAATACCTCTAACCTGATTTGAAATGTACGCTTTAGATATGCATGTGCTATCTCGATAATATAATACGTGATTTAATTTATTATTCATGATTACTTGATGGAATGATTGGAGGTCCTAGAACTAGTGGCCGTTTTGTCTAATAAATTAAATGAAACATTTATTGTAGACTATCATCTTATGGATCATTTGTTGCCTAAGTGGCTTTTGGGATAATCCCTTTTATTTACATCATTCGAATTGGCTATTTGCCCTTGCGGCTTTAATGAATTATTATTAAATAATCATTTGATGATAAGTTCCACTTGTAAAACTATAATTGGCCACTAGTTGAGTAAGTTACCTTTAAACATCCTATTCGTTAACCTCATGAGCCAGGGATGGTGGAATGAGACACTATGCCTGATCTGTCGGCTTATGCTGGGTGATAGACCCCCCACAGTGACTTTTGAGATTCCTTAAAATGATTGTTTGAAATTGGATTAATAATGGTTGGGCTAATCATGCATTCTCATGGCATATATCATGGTCTTTTTCGGGTGGTTGGTCTTTCTTAAGCGTACCTTTGTATACTTTTCAAGATAACTAGTCCTCCTTGGGTGATCTATATATTATTATGGCCTTTTCCGGGTAGTTCATCTACCGCGGACAGTCTACATGGCCTTTTCCAGGTAGTTTATCTACCGCGGGCGGTCTACATGGCCTTTTCTAGGTAGTTCATCTACCGCGGCCGGTTTACATGGCCTTTTCCAGGTAGTTCATCTACCGCGGGCGGTCTGTATGGTCTTTTCCAGGTGATTAGTTCTCCTTGGGCGACTTTTTAACAGCTAGATGTGCATCCTTAAGTCTGTGAGCATGTGCATGCATCCATACATTTAAACAAGATCATCTTTATAAAATTTATTTAATGAATGTGTATTTGATGAACCTTATCTGATTTTTATGATAATCATTGTGTAATATTTGTTATACACTGTCTTTGTTAACTATACTTAATTATCTTGATGTTACGATAAATCTTGAGGGAAATACCTCACTACGATAGCCATTGACGCTATCAAACCATACTCAGTGTGTAGGAAATGCAGATAATGCAAGATAGAGTTCATGCGGAATCGGTGGAGCCTGACGATCTTGCGTCTCTCTGTTATTGATTTCATTTTCGTTTAAGTTGTACTGTCATGTATTATTAGACTTAAGACATTGATTTGTATAAGTTTTTGGGTAACCACTTGAAATCTTGGTTATGTATATTTGGACTCCCTCTTATACTTGAATTGTTTCATCCCGCTATATTACTAACTCTGATTTAAAAAAATGTATGTGAAATTTGGGATAATTCAAAGGTTAACACTCGGGTTTTTGGAAAACAAGTAGTGTACTCGGGTTCCGGAAACCGGGGTGTTGCAAGATGGTATCAGAGAGAGTCTAGACAAACTTTGCCTTTGGGAAACAAACTTATACAAACCTTTAATGTGTTAAGTTAGGATGTTGGAATTAGAGATTTGAACTTAGGAAAATTTCTTCAACTTACGGTGAAAATTTGGATGAAATCTAACGGTCGGAATGTCATAATTTATTGTCCTAGGTGGCGGGGTTAATTGTTTTAAATTTCATATTTTTAGGCTATTGACTTGGAGAGTCACGTCTGACAAGTGCCGGCTTGATAATGCAAATTGTCCATTTTAAGGTGTCGTTTGAGTCCATTGTCTGCGATGGATTACAAGCCTAGTGAGATGAACATTACTCTATAATTTCGGAGCTAGTGGCCCACTAACGAGTGGTTTAGAGCTTGTTTGGGTAATCGAGGCATTTCTACAATAAATTGGGTATGGAAATTTCTTCGACGCAGTTGTTAAGGTCTGGATTAACTAAGTTCACAGTGTGGCATATTCGAAATTAGCAAAAATGGTGATTCGGTCATGATCACTCTAAACTGTCTGTCTTAGGCTAAAAGAGTAACTGGGTTGATTTGGTCCATTAGTCAAGATCCGGGGCATAGTTGACTCGGCTTTGGGTAGATCTTTAATTTAGTTACAGTTGTTTGATTAGTCAGTGGTAGGTTGGTTAGATTTGGGCCCTATGTGAATAAATTGTGGGGCTAAACTTGATGTTTAAGTGATCGGTTGGATTCATTAATTTTCTACGGTTGATCAATCTTATTTATATGGTTTTTTATCGATACCAGCCACGTATAAGCCTACCTCGAGCATCAAGGGTTAGTGACGTGGCCAGTTTTTATATATATATATATATATATATATATATATATATATATATATATATAATTTTTAAGGATTTTTGGCAATCCAAAATAGTAAAAATTTGGGGTGTTACACTCTCATATGCCCGGTGGGGACCGACTAGGTAGTAGTACCCAATCTATGTTGGCCCACCGCAGCTTTCAAAGGGACATGGATTGACTCGAGGTTGGGACAGGCAGGGGTCTAACCATGTATGGGTTTTTGCCCACCATCCATCCACTTTATATATTTTTAGGATATTAGCCTAAAAATGAAGCAGATCAAAGGTTCAAAATGCATCAAACAAATGAAGCTGCAATGATAATAGCATCCACAGTTGATACCTTTCTAGGGCTCGCGATGATTATTTTCCACCCAACCTGTTTATAAGATCACATGGATCCGGATGAAGGCTCTCGGTCACTTGGTTTATTTTTAATTATGTGGGTGTGATAGAATCGATACAACAACTCGATTAAAACAGATCAATTTTGACCTCAAGCACCAATATAAGCAGAAACGTCCAATATGAAAATATATGACCAAAATATGATAAGATCAGTTGCTTACTCAACCACTTGCAAAAGTTTATAATGATCAGGTGACAATCAAAAGGTTGGGCTCTTCCTTTGAAGGTGGGTTATTTTATGTTTTCCACGAGAAAAGACTTTTAGAATACTAGTGCAAATCAGTCAAAAGAAATTTTTTACAATCGGTTACTGAGAGCGACTACAAGAATGTGTCTCTTGAAAGAACTACTTGATACTGGATAGAGAACAAATCCAGCATATGAGTTTAGACTTAGATTACAATTAAAGATTATAGCTAAGGATTACCGCTACTTGATTACTGCTACTCTTAGGATAAGCTGAAATGAAAGATAAATTTGATTGAATTATAATTTGATAGATTATTTGTTGTGTTGGATTAGGTTGTTGGTTGTCTATCACATTCATCTACTATTTATAGAGTTCTCTTTTATATCCTTCTTTCATTATTGCAATGTTATAATAGTCAAAAATTATTTTTTTAAGATCATTCTTTCGTTTAGATTTTTCCTTTATTACGTTTTCATTTTGTGATTATTCCTCTTTCATTAGTCAAACTTTGTTTCTATCGATTGCCTTTTATTTCTAGACGCTTGACCATGCTTCGGCTTCTCTACCGCAATCCACTTATGGACGCTTAACTGAGCTTCAATCGTTCGTTTTGCTTCCATACACCTTTCATCCACTCATTCCACTTTTAGAAGCCTCTTGCCGCTCAATCTACTTTTTTGGACACCTCTTGACCAATCAGCCTACTTTTGGATACCTCTTGACCACTCAATCTACTTTTGGCACTTCTCGGCTGCCTCCTGAAGCTCCCTATCTTATCATTATGTCAACTATGTGATTATATAAAAAACACTCCAAGTATTCTCGAAGATCTTTAGCATGGTATATCTTTCTTTTACTATAATATGTGTCCTTTTTAATTAAGTTTTTCAAAAATAATTAAAGATAGGGTACAATAAGTATAAGCCAAAAAATGAGATAAATTCATAAGTGGAGCACATCACATGAAATATTGTTAATTGAACTCTCACCGTTAAAAACTCTCTGGGTGTTACAAAAGTTTTCAATCAAGCTGAATTTTTTTTCTTCTTCTTCTTTCACCAAGGACTGCATGACCTAATCAACATATTGGATGTCAAATAAACATTACAATGGGACCTAGGAGGATTTTAATGTTGGACATTCAATCACTATGTTTTTTTTTACCGGATATTTAAATCTGCCTCATTTTTTGATCAATTCCTAAATAATTTTGAAAGATAAATGAAATGTATCGGTAAAATACATAAACTATGGTGGGGCCACAGTGCACCTACTACTGGCCAATTGACTTAGTGTCACCCTCACCGGCAAAACATTATCCCCACGACAATTGGCTATTGTCAGCTTCACCCGCAAAACCTTATCCCAAAAATTGTAAGGCAGGAATTGGGTGCTAGTACTACCAATAGCAGGGTATAGATAGAGACTAATGGTTTGGCGACCGATTCTATGGGGCTCACTGCAATATATGTGCCTTATCCATCTTGTCCATTTATTTTGACAAATTACTTTAGGGCATGAGCCCATAAAAGAGGCAGACTGAATGCTTAAGTAGAGCACACCACAGTAAGTATTGGTAATGGTATGGCCCACCGTTGAAACCTTCCTTCTTAAGCCTACCAATGATGTTTATTTGCTATCCAACCGGTTCATTAGGTCACGTAGACTTGGAAGAAGGGAAAACATAAATATCTGCTTGATCCATTACCTTTATGACTCCCAAAAGATGTTGAACCGTAGGCTTTCAATTCTCACTATTTCTTGTAGTGCCGTCCACTTAAACTTTTGATCTGACTATTTTTTTGGCCCCGCTTAAAATGATTTATCAAAATATATGGACGGTGTGGATAAAAAGCATAAATCAAGATTGGCCCACAGAGCCCATGCCAGGACTGTCCGTCTCTAGCTAGGTCCATGTGAGGGTAGTATCAATCGCTACTATTTCTTATTTTGTGTCTCATTTGAATCATGGATATGGTTCATTTTTGTCCTACAAATGAAGCATGAACTGGAGAAAATGATGTATGGAATGGATTTTACATGGACATCTCTGCCGGCTCCACAGGGCTTTGTTGGATGGTCTCCATTGATGCATCAAGCCTCTCTTAAGCTGAAGCATCGGAAAATTCCTCTCAATTTCCTGCCATCTCATCGCTCTCTCTCTCTCTCTCTCTCTCTCTCTCTCTCTCGTTTCTTTGATCATCACTCCCTCCCTCTCAATTTCCCGCTATATGATCGCTCTCCGTCTAAATTTCCTTCAATCTAATCTCTCTCTCTCTCTCTCTCTCTCTCTCTCTCTCTCTCTCTCACACACACACACACACACACACACACACACATCTATCTCTCCTCGTTTCTTGGATCATCGGTCTCTCCCTCTCAATCACCTGCAATCTCATCGGTCTCTTCCTCTATCTCTCCTCGTTTCTTGGATCATCGGTCTCTTCCTCTCAATCACCTGCAATCTCATCGGTCTCTCCCTCTATCTCTCCTCGTTTCTTGGATCATCAGTCTCTCCCTCTCAATCACCTGCAATCTCATCGGTCTCTCCCTCTCAATCACCTGCAATCTCATCGGTCTCTCCCTCTCAATTTCCTACATCTGATCTCTCTCTCTCTCTGAGTGTGTGTTCTGGAACAATGGCAAATGCGCTTGTTTCAATGGTTGTGAACAAACTTCGGGAAGAGGTTTATTTGGTGGGTGATGCCAAAGAAGAAGTTGAAAAGTTATCTTCTACATTGGAATCCATGCAAGCACTTCTTAATGATGCTGAGATTATGCAATTTCACAACCAAAGCATTCAAGATCGGTTTAAAAAGTTGAAAGAAGTGGTTTACGATCTGGAGGACGTGGTTGATGAGATGATTCCATTCCAAGAATCTGAATCAAGAACCCACGACGGTGACGATCGAATCATGGGAAACCAGGCATGGGCGTGCTTATTTTCAGTCTTTTCATGTTGCGGTCTAGAAGATTGGATAAGGTTGGCCCATGAATCACGGACCGACAGTGACGATACTGATAATCGCAGCATCGGAGATGAGGTGCGGATGTTTGTCAGTAAAGTCGCATCACAACGCAATTTTGCTCGTCAGATAAAACAAGTAAGGGCGAAGCTGGATAAGATTGCAGCTGACACAAGTAAGTTCAGTTTTCAGTTGCATCCCAGTTTCCCTGGTGGTAGTGAGCTTCACAAGGCCGAGTCTCAAACCAGTTCGCTCGTAGATGAATCACAGATTTATGGGAGGGACGAAGACAGAGATACCATAATAAGCAAGTTGATAAGCGGTAGCAGTTGTGAGGAGGGACGGATTCATGTCATTTCGATCATTGGTTTTGGGGGACTGGGCAAGACGACTCTTGCTCGATTGATCTACAATAACGAAAGGGTGACGAGATATTTCGATAAGGTTCTATGGGTTCATGTTTCTGTTGAGTTTGATTTAAAAATGATTACCAGAAAAATTATAGATGATGCAGGGGAGAAAGCTGAGTTTTCTGAGCTAAACTCATTGCAAAACCACCTTCTCAAGACATTACGAGGAAAACGGTTCTTGCTTGTCCTTGACGATGTGTGGAACGAGAATAGTGAAATGTGGAAGCAACTATGGCTTTCCTGCCGAAGCGGTGCTCAAGGAAGTAAGATTTTGGTCACCACTCGCAGCAAGAAGGTTGCAGATACATGCACGCCGTCCGCCTACATGCATAAATTGAAACGTTTATCCTATAATGATTGCTGGTCACTGTTCAGAACCGAAGTTTTCGCTGATAGGGAAGTGGAAGATCGCCGGGCGTTGGAAAAGATTGGAGAAAAGATAGTGGAGAAGTGTAAAGGAGTGCCTCTTTCGGTAAAGGTAATTGGAAGTGTCATGCGTTCCAAGGGGAAGGAAGAAGATTGGCAGAACATCTTGGAAAGTAATACATGGGAAATACGGGACATCGGGGAAGGTATCTTACCGGCTTTGTTGCTGAGCTATTATAATCTGCCTGTGCATTTGAAGCCCTGTTTTACATATTGTTCGTTATTTCCGAAAGATCATGTGATTGAGAAGGATAAATTGGCTAAGTTGTGGTTAGCTCAGGGTTTCATCAAGCCCGATGGAAATAGAGAGATGGAAGCAATTGGCGAAGAGTACTTTAATGATCTTCTGGAGTGGTCTTTGCTCCAAGATGAGGATGAAGATAATGAAGGAGTAACTAAGTATAAAATGCATGATGTCCTCCACGATCTCATCCATTTCATTGCAAAGAATGAATGTTGCATCTTCGAGAATGGAAAGACGGACATCAGCTCTGTTAAAGTCTGTCATTTATCATTTATTGCCACCTGGAAAACGTCACACATTCCTACCTGTCTATGTCAAGCAAAAAAATGGCGAACACTGCTCCAAATCGGAAATTCAGTAATTAATAACATCCCTGATAATTTATTCCAATTCGCTAGGTCCCTTAGGGCATTGGTTTTCGTTATTGAAGAATTGCCAAGCTCAATTGGGTTGTTGAAGCAGTTGCGATATCTTGACTTGTCTTATTCGTAGATAGTTGAGTTGCCAGAATCAGTGACTCATCTCCGCAATTTGCAGACCTTGAAGTTGAATTATTGTCGGGAGCTCGTTAGATTACCAAGAGGGATGGACAAACTGGTTAGCTTGAGACATCTGGAAATTGCAGGCACAATGAAACTAAAGTGCTTACCTGAAGGGTTGGGGAGAATAAGTTCCCTTCGGACGTTGAGTAGGTTCATGGTGGGAGGCAATGGAGGATGTAAGATTGGAGAGCTTAAACGACTTAACTCTCTCAAAGGAAATCTAGTAATAGAAAACTTGATGAGAGTGGGTAGTGGGGAGGAGGCTAAGGAAGCTGAACTGTACAAGAAGTTACACCTTCGTGAATTGTTTCTTCAAAGTTCACAAGATGATGATTTTGAATTGTCAGTAGATTATGTGGAGAGGATGGACAATGTACTTGCAGCCCTCCAGCCGCCCGATAAATACTTAGAAAAGCTACAAATTGAGAGATGCATTGGTTCAAAATTCCCAACTTGGATGGAAGAGTTGCCTTTCTCAAATTTAGTTGACTTGAGATTAAAGGATTGCTATAAGTGTACGCAGTTGCCCGGGCTCGGGAGACTACCTTCGCTCGAATTCCTTCTAATAGAGGGAGGCCTTATGAAATGTGTCGGCCATGAGTTTTACGGGAATAGCTGTGGTAGGGGCATAAACAGAGTGGCATTCCTGAAGCTGAAACATCTCGAATTCTGGCATATGAATGAATTGGAGGAGTGGGAGTTGAGATTAGAAGACACAGAGATAATGACGTCTCTACGGTCATTAACAATCGGCAAATGCCCGAAATTGAAGGCACTGCCAACACACCTCCTGAAAAGTCTAACGTCCCTCAAGATTCAGGAGTCTTCTGAAATTAGTGGGATTTTGTCGATGCCATTACCAAACCTCCAAAGCCTCAAGACGTTTCAGATCAGTTATTTAGGGAACATGACATTGCTCCCCGACGGATGGGAGCAATTGGAGTCACTAGAGACAGTGACTATCAGCCATTGCTCTAAATTGAGGTCTCTTCCTGGTAAATTGGGACAGCTCAAGTCGCTTAGGAGTCTCGAGATCAACTACTGCCCCGAGTTGCAGTCATTGCCTCAAGGGTTGCAAGGGCTTATTTCTCTTCGAATCTTAGAAAGCAGCAGGATTTTGTCTTGGCCGTTACCAAAACTCCCAAGCCTCAAGATGTTTCAGATCAGTAATGTCGGTAACATAACATCGCTTCCTGACGAATGGGAACATTTGAAGTCACTAGAGAGTCTTACGATCAAAGATTGCTGTAAATTGAGGTCTCTGCCTAGTGATTTGGTACAACTCAAGTCATTTAGTAGTCTCGAGATCAACTACTGCCCTGAGTTGCAGTCATTGCCTCAAGGGTTGCAAGCGCTTATTTCTCTTCGAATCGTCAACAGCAGCGGGATTTTGTCACGGCGGTTGCCGAAACTCCCAAGCCTCAAGATGTTTGATATCAGTGGCTTCGATAATATGATATCGCTTCCCGATGGATGGAAACAATTGGTGTCACTAGAGACTCTTACCATCAGCGATTGCTATAAATTGAGGTCTCTTCCCGATGAATTGGGACAGCTCAAGTCACTTAGGAGTCTCGAGATCCACAACTGCCCTGAGTTGTTGTCATTGCCTCAAGGGTTGCAAGGCCTTACCAGTCTCAAAATCAAGTACAGTTGAAAGTTGGTGGAGAAATGCAAAGGGGAGGATTGGATCAACATATCGGACATCCCAAACATCGAGATAGGTTGATTTCGAAATAATCAAATGAGGTGCTGAAGATGAGAAGATCCATCAGGTAGACAAGGTTCAAAGAATATGGCGGGCAACCAGGTACTCTCTTTCTCATCAGATAAATGAGTATAGTAGCTATATAGTTGATTGGTTCATTCAGTTACTGCTATTTTCATGCTTTCATATAATACAATGGGGCCCACGCATATCTAGTTGTAGAGATAGTTCTGAAACCAGTCTCATGTGTGTGCTAGGAACCCCATTTACATGCCACCCACATGTCCGCTTGAGCTTTGGATCTGCCTCATGTTTGGGCTCAGCTACCTAAATAAATGGATGGAGTGGATATAACAAATATTTCACAGTGGGCCCCACAAAGCTTAGTTCTGTAGCAGCCCCTGCCGTGTTCCATGTTCCGGCTACAGCAATCTGCCCAGGTGGCAGTGGGCCAGGTCAAGCTAGGCACCACCCAATGTGAAACTTAAGGTTCAAGGACTCAGCCTGGACCAAGCCCAGCATGTGGCACAAGCCCGACTCAAGAAAGTTTGTTGCGCCCACCACAGGCCAACCCAACCCCATCAGCCCAGACTGAAATTGATAAAATTCCTATTTCCCACCTGATTGTTTTTAATTTGTCCATTGATCAAGTGGCCTCACTTATGTCTACATTCAATATGCGTGAGTTGCCTAATCAAGGATTGGAATGGAGTATTTGTAGGATAAAAAATATGCATGTGAAGATAGGTAAGGCCAAAATGACTTGAGCCCAAGGCTGGTCCAAAATTTTGATCAAGCTATGCATGGCAGGCCCAAACCCTGCCCATAGGCCATGCTAACAGGTCCAAGCCCATTCCAAAGCTGGGTTAAGTTTGTCGGGCTGGGCAGGTCGCCCAGCCCATTACCACCCTTATTATTGACCTGATGTAGAGCAGGTCGCAGACACTTTCGTGACAAAGATGGACCAGAAAAGTCATAACCTTAAATCAGCCATATCTCTCGCAAACTCGCAAACGTGATGAGTTTTCAACATCTAGATATGATTTTGGGGTAGGACCTAGTTAAGAAAACAAACCCCGCTATGCCAGTTTGCCCACGCCAGATTTGCGAGATTCCATCGATCGACGGTCAAAAGTTCCGTTTAGTTTCGCTTTTACTATAAATAGTAAGTTTTAGTTCGGGTATTAATTTTTATCTATTGAGCTGTAGAAGTCGTGCCCAACATGAAAATGGCTTAGAAAAGTTATGAAAATAACATGGTAAAGCCAAATTAGACATTATTTTTGGCCAAAAACCAGGAAGTCTAGTTGGAATAGAGGTCGTCTAGATAGTAAGTTTACTGTTTATATTAGTCACATATTTAGTATGTTTGAGTTGGAGAGTCTAAAACTTTGTCCTAGGTTTGAGTTCCTTATTTAAACAGTTGTAATTTCATTTTTTTAAATCATCAATCAAGTTATTTCAAATTTATTAGGAATTATTCCTACTTTTATCCCTCATAGATTTGAGGAAGCTCTTCGAGGAGTCCAGAAAACTCTATAGATTCGGAGTAGTTATCCCCCGAGGAAGATGGTGATTGACCTCATTAGGTCCCACTATGTTCCATGACCCTAAACAGAGGAAGATTCAAGCTATTTATTAATTGTGGCATCTCATCTACTATGCACATAGGTTTATATGTAAATCCAGACTGCCCAAGTTGTAGGCCCCATTACATATGATACACAAACAATGCATAATCTTGACAATTCAACAATACCTGCTGATTTTTGAAAAATAGACCATTTTCTTCTTAACAGTCCATTCAATGGGACACCAAGTGCATGGTTAGGATTGTCCGATCGCTACGATTTTAAGGTGTTTTAAAAAAACTATGAATTCATGTAGAAATGAAAATTGTTTTCCACTAACAACATAGTTGTCCTTTTCATATATATATACATGTACTTTACACAGTAGTCATTACTCCTATCCACAGTCAAAAACCTTCTCCACGAAAAATATGGTGACCGTTGTCTAATACAAGATATCCAAACCAAGGTATCAAAAATGTACATGGTCCTATGGTACAGGGTGGTAAGGGCCCTTATTGAAAAATGGTTCTTAATTGTCCTTTATTCTTCAAGATGTCGACCATTATGATTGTATCATATGGATAATGATGGTGGTTGTAACATTACTTTTATTAAGTATCTTCTTCTTTTTTGTAATTTTTTAAAAAAAACCAAGAGTTGTATATTTCATCTATTAGGCAACTTTGTAGAGGAGATACAAGTAACGTATGTCCCTCCATAACAAACAGGAGAGGGGGGCTGAGATACAAGTAAAGTATTTCATCTATTATAACAGTCAATTCCATTTTTGAAATCCTATTTTCTATAGCAAGGATGAAAATTCTCATTAGTGGGTCGCTACCATGCACAAAATGCTCATCCAGTCATCGTTTCTTGCGGTAGGTACAACAATCAAGGATGAGCGCACACAAAAATTTATAATCGATGTTTAAAGATTTCATTATCAGCCAAAGTCTACTAATTGTGCAAAGATGCAGAAGGTAGCAAGAGGAGGATGGGCACAAGATGGCACACTTCTCCAATCTCTGAATTGAAAGAAGTATGTCCAAGGTATAGATGACAGTCTCATTCTATTAGGTCCAAGGTAGCGTAACTCATGTAGCCACGTGCAGGTGTGCCTACTGGATGATGTGAATGAGATCCACAACATCCATCAGGTACACTGCCTTACGCTCACCTGGAAAATTAAAAATTAAGTTGGCCCAAAATTCAGTTATACCACACCACAGGGAATGGTTGGGATGTGGATGACCACTATTATTTATTTATTTTTTCTGCCAACAGAAATGCAACTCTTTATTAATCAGAAGTGAAGCATAAGCACTCTCAAAAGATACATTGGGGTAGCCTGAAAACACAAAAAACTGCCTATCATATAGGAATGCTCAAATGAAAGCAATCAAGGAGGATACCTAGGGTAGCTTTCTAGGAGACTAGAAATGCCTACTCGATTGGGACTCACTACCCAAGCAAGCCAAACTGTCCACAATCCCATTTACCTCAGGCATAAAAAGAGATGGTGACATCGACATTTCTCGCATGTGTGGCTACCTAGGCCCACCAGTACCACATATTCTAGCTCACCAGGTAGTCCTTATTTAAGAATATGAAAGCAAATCTTCCATTAAAAAATTAGCCTCTATTGCTTGTTGTATTCAGTGTCTTCAAAATAAACATGTTGGTTTTTTTTTTTAAGCTCTTATGTTTGTTACACATTGAATAGGAAAAAGCTCAGAATCACCTTTATAGGAAAAAGGTTCTTCCTTAGGGACTTGAGCCCCTTCTATCTAGAGACTATACATTGATGAGCATGGGATGGATGTGTCTTATGCAATTTTCCACACACACCTAGCTTGGGCTGTGGCTGTGGCACAACGTGGTGTGGTGTAACGGTTTTCTCTTTAATCTTTGTAATGGTTTTCTCTTTAATTTTTCATTGTCCTAGAACATTATAGATATAAATTGTAATGAAGTTTAAATCAATGCAGGGAAAATGCCTGATCGCTCTGTCTCATTGTCAAATTTCAAATTATTTTGCAGCCAAAGTCCCCTGTAGTTTCCTGGCTCGATCTAGTAATGCAACCAGAACCCAGTACACACATCCGAGGTGGGCCTGCTCATATCTTAGAGACATTTTTGCCATTGATTCAGTGCACTCCTGTGGGGCAGAAGTAGTACTAAAGAAAGTGACCTGGTCAAGTTCAGTACCTTCCAACCACACTGCTATTGCTCAAAAATGCTAAGAGGATTACTGGAGACATTCTTATATAAGTAAGATCTCTCTAGTTCTTAGTCTTTTTCCATTATAGATAATAGAGAAAAAATAATAGTAAAAAAGTATGAGTAATAATTTGAATACCTTGTGAGGGATTTTTTTTTGTTCATTTTTATTTGATTAGATGTTTACAATGGATCCTACAATATATTTGAGTCATTTGAGCATGGGGTACGTGCCATGTTTCCAGTCATGCATAAAAGGATTGAAGATTGATTTTGGCAATACTGTATCATTGTACTACCAATATGGGGTTGTATCACCCTGTATCATGTTGTGTGAGCCGATACAGATGTGCCATATATATATATATGTATATGTATTGATGTGGAAAATGATTTACATCCATTTGGGTGGACCCCATAAAAATAAAAATAAAATAAAAAGCCTCAACTATCCTATAATCTACATAAAAAGGAAAACAAACGAGATTGCCTTGTTAAGGAAGTAGCTAAATACGGGGATATACATAGCCACTACAAAACACCTTTATACTATGTGTCTCAATATCAGAAAACAGGACAGCATAAAACCTACACCAAAATTCTGGCTTGCGTTCATGAACCTTAGCATAGGCTTCTTCTTAGGTTACTCAAAACCGCTTCATCACCTGCCATAGCAGATCCCAGCAAGTAAGCTAAACACCTACATAGTATGATCCCTGAAGTCCCTAACAACCTCTAATTTTTTTTTATTTTTTTTTCACTATAAGAGGGAATGCTCTAATTTTTCATTGCAAACTGCGATTGGAGATAATCAACTATTTTCTTGTCAACTTGCAATGACTTGGCAAGAACATCATTTGAGATGGGTGGATTCAGTCCAAACACAACATTTGCAATGGTGATGGTTCCAGGGTTCTCTGTCCTGCAATGGTTATGGCATTGGTGTCCCCGATGATGAACTGGAAGTGAATGAGGCCTACTGAGAAGACAAACACATCGCCTTTATGAAGGATCTTGTGGGCCCCTACCTTCAATATGGGTCGTTCATCATGTGGTCCCACCTTTGATGTCAACCTTCTATCATGTGGTCCCACCTTCAATGTCCACCATCCATCATGTGGGGCCATATTATGATGCATGCCCTCCATCATGTGGGGCCTACCTTTGATGTGACTGTGCATTATGTGAGCTTTGATTATATGTTCTGTTGTTTATAGGAAGGGAGCTTTGATTTTCATTGAGGCACCAATGTTGAGATACTTTACCCAAATTAGTAAAGCTTTTAATTCTCCATTTTTATTTTTGTCTTGCTAGGTTTTCCTTAAAGAGATTGGATATGATGTTCAAAATGCGGATTCAGAATGGAGAATTATATTACTAAGATACTTCAACCCTGTCGGAGCCCACATCAGTGGTCAAATTGGTGAAGATTAAAAGGTTATTCCAAATAATCTCATTTATTTACTATGTAACATGAACCAAGTCATAGGATATGCTATCCAAATCATAGGAAATGGTTGAAATGTAATTAATTTCTTTTGGTTATCTTGTCTTACAGGTTGCAGGCAGAAACAGATGACGGCTGGATGGAGGGATTTTTTTTTTTATATGTATTCAGAACATTTTCAACTTACAGCGCTTCAATGGACTTATATTGGCGCTTTGATATGTGTAAATGATGGCGCTTAAGTAAACGTTTACTGGCGCTTTGTCAGCTTTTACTAGTGCTTCTCCATGCTTTACCTATAGCCAGCAAAGACTTATACCGGTGCTTTGATATGTCTAAACAATGCTTTGGCAACCTTTTTAAAGATCTTTTTTGGTGTTTCTGAGGATCTTTTCCGGCGTTTCAACAAACTTTGTACAGCGCTTACGTAGACTTTTACCAACCCTTTTCTAGATTTTATCGGCACTTATCCAGTCTTTATCTACAGCGAGCAAAAGTGTCGGTAAAGGATGATAATCGCCGGTAAAAGTCTTCTTTATAGCGGCGGCCATAAAAAACGTCAGTAAAAGAACCCGACCGCCAGTAAAGGATTTAGCGACGTACTCCTTTACCGGCGCGTGTCTGGACGCCGGTAAAATGTTTACCGGCAGTTTTTGGGACCTTTACCATCAGTTTTGGCCACCTGTAAAGATCTCTTTTCTTGTAGTGCTTGATGTGGAGCATTTATCATGTGGAGCCTCGCTTTCAATATGGGTTGCTCATCATGTGGGTCCACCTTAGAGAGATTGTAAAGTGAAAAGAGGAAGGTAAGATAGATATTAACTTAAAAAGTTTAAGGGTAAATTCGTCAAAAAATTAATAAAAAATGTAAAGCTGTAGAAGAAAAACTGGCATTCCCATTACTGGTTTTTTTTTTTTTTTTTTCCTAAAGAAATTTTTTATTAGTTTCTAAAAAACTAAGCTTTAAAATTAGAGCTTTACCAGACAATTTATTTTGAAAAGAAAAACTTATTTTTTTAGAATAAGCAAATAAACTTATTAATAAAGATGCCAAATGGCCCTCGGTCACATCGACCCAACTGAGTTCTTGAATCACGAGTCAGACACATAACTGATTTTGGGACCGTCTCAGCTCGGGTTGTTGCTGAGTCAATTTAACTCGCCTGAGTTTTGAGTCCAGTTAGCTAATTTTAGAAGTTTGATGACAAATAAATGATGGGGCCTACTTGTTGAATGCCTTGATGTTGCATAAACTTTCTACGAGGACATGTGTTGGCCACTTGTGTATCCACGCATGGCATGGTTCCCAACTAATAAAGGAGAGAAAATGATAAGACATGACCCACTTTATGTATGGACCGGCATTATATTTGGGCCAGTACATCTTAACAAGACAACTCACTTGATGAATGTACCTGATCTCAAACATCGACCATGTTGGAATATGTGCTATTAACGTCTCTATTTTTTTCATAATATGGCCCACCCGATAATTGGACCATCCTAATTATTGGGTCACAAAACATATAATTTAGGTTCCACGTGATGAACGAGTCCAGTCCAATCAGCTCAGCACCACGAGTCAGAACTGAAAATAGAGGTGACTCAGTGACTCGGTTGGACTTGGCGGTGTCACCCTGCTTGTGACTCTGATAAAGATACAGGCAGTTTAACCTTAAGATCCCAGTCATGAAAACCACGAAGCCTTTGTGCTGCAATGCCAGGTGGACAGGCAATTTCAAATAAAGGGGGTTGGATAGGCAATTTCATATAAGTAGTTCACCACCATTTTAAATATAGTGTTCAATCCTCAGCCATACATGTGGCATAGTTAAACTGAATTCTAGACAGTCTGGAATCCCCTATATTAAAAATCCAGGGCCATACCCAACTGAAGGCCTCTATTACAGGTCGGGCTTCAAAATCAGGCCCATACACAAACCACGGGCCTCTATTTGAAAGATGGGCCGGACCTGCACCAGGCCAGCACTTGACCCACGAGCCCATCCTTCTGTTAACCCAAGTGCTTAGGCCTAACCATAGACCGCAACATAATCTGAACATTTATACAATGCACCCCACCATGTGTTCGTCAAAATTTTCAGATGAGACCGATCAAAGTGAGGCCCAGCAGTTGAATGGTCCAGATCATCTGAAAATTACATGGGCCTCCCAATTAAGTGGCCTTCAAGTAATAATAATGGGCGTACATCTTCCAACATCTAATCGGTTGGTGGGAATCTGACAATCACATCAAAAAGCAGGTTTTTAACATTGAGAAATTCACTTCAAAACCTGACATAAATTAGTCAGGACAGCAATCACAAGTTTCAAGCAGATGGTGTTATCATGAGCCCAATCCTAGACTCGAGTGGGCCGAAAATGTAAGGTTTGAATGTCTATGGTTGAAATATTCGCGAGGCCATGGAAGTTTTGGATCAGGATAATATTTGTGTTTTCAATTCACCCAAGTAAAAATTTGGTTATGAAAAATATGATGGCCATATAAACATTACTGTGGACCCAAGAAGCTTTCAATGGTACGAATTTCTCAACTCACCTTTTCTTTTAGTGCAGCATGTCCTAAAAAGAGCTCAAAAAATAGATGAGCGGGTGGATTTATCACAAACATTATAGTGGGCCCACCTAGGTTATCAGTGATGGAACTTCCTGCCAAGGTTTTTCAAGAAATACACGTCTCTTTTTTGATATATACAACGTGGTGGACCACAGGGAGCTTCCATGGTTCATGCACAATGCTTTGATGCTGAGTTGGACAAACAAATAGATGGTATGGATAATTATACATACATCATGATGGGCCTTGCAGAATTTGCTCAATATCCCACTGCTAGACCTGGACAACCACCTTGAATTGGTTTTAAAACGTTCGGTTTCGATTGATTTAAATAAATATTCAAACCAAATCAGGTCTTAAAGTCAAGCTAATTTTTTTTTTTTTTAAAACCAAGCTCAAACTATGTTAGTACAAGATCGGCCCTGCTTGATTCAACTCGATTTGATTCGGCTTGTTGATTGTGCGCACATTATTTCTATATTGTAATCCACTTGAGCTTTGGATATGATTTAGTTTTGAAATCATGTCCTAAAATGATATGAAAAAACAGATTGACAACATGGAAAATACATGCATAATATTTGTGTTTGTATTTTCCCTTCATCCAGGTCCGTGCATTATAGTGTGCCTCAGGAAGTTTTAACAGTGGATGTTCAATCAAGAATATTTTCCTGTGGTGTAGTCCACTTGAGATTTGAATCTTCCTATTTTTTGGATCATATAATAAAATGTGGTAGCAAATTGAATGAACAGCGTAGATAAAACATATAGATCATGGTGAGGTACATAGAGCTTTGACACTACCTGGTTGGGTAGTGTTGAGGTCACTAGCCAAACCACGGCCATATAAATAATGGGACTGAACTGGAGCTGGAATTTGGCACGAAAATCACACCACTTAAATAATCCTATCTGATTGGCCATTGCCGTCAAATGGACAGTTAGATAAGGTAAGAGAGAGGAGGTACGGGAACCCTCGATCACATGTTTTTTACACGTAGCGGGGAACACCTAAATATATGGGCCACCATGTTGTAATTATAAAATCTTCTCCATACAACAGGTTTTATACTGGGTTTTAATTCCGTTGATAAAAAAATCAGTGATCCACAGCCAACGCCGGCCCACCAAATGAAAAAGTGAGAAGAGATGCTAATTGTCCGTTTATTTGTGGCACCATCATGTGATTTGTCTTTCACCAAAGCTTGTATATTCGGGCCTGTCTTGTCTACAGTTGAAATTTTGGTCCTGTCTTATAAAGTGTCATCGGAAAATGGACGGACAGTGTTGATAATAACCATGCATGATGGTGGCCACTCAAAGCTCTTGCCCATTTTCAGCTAGAGAGGGGAGGGGAGGATGAGGCGTTCAAAACGATGATTCCCAGCTGATGGACAGAGCGATTTTAAAGTTCCTGCCAAAGCCTTTGGCAGGAAGCTATGGCCACCGTGATGTTGTTAGAAATCCACTATGTACATCCGGTTTGTGAGCTCATTTTATTACATGAGATTAAAAATGAAAAGGATCCAAAACTCATGTGGGGGCAAAAACGTGGGGATTGAACATCCATGGGGCCACAAAAGTTTTGAATCAGGATAATTTTTGTGTTTTCAGTTCATCCCCTTATGAACAATATAAATGGCATAGAAACATCACCCTAGACGACCGAGGTTTTAATGGTAGTAATTTCTCCACCCACCTTTTACTTTAGTGCAGTGCAGCCCACTTGGGGCTTGGATCTGGCTCATTTTTGTTGGTGTATCTTAAACTAGAGGTCAAAAAATAAATGGCCGGAGTGAATTTATCACAAACTTCATGGTGGGTCCCACCCAGGTGAACTTCCTGACAAATGCTTTAGCAGAAAATCCGTGTCCAAAAATGGACGGAAATGGATCGGCTACTCTCCCTGCCACACGGCATGGGGCTGGTGGTCGGTGCTCTGTGGGTCCCACCATGGTGTGTATTTTATCCATTTCGTTCATCCATTTTTACAGATCATTATAGAGCTTCATACCAAAAATGATAGGGATATAAATCTCAGGCGGACTAGACCATAGGAAAACAATAGTGATTGGATATCCACCGCTAAAATCCTCTTAAGGCCCACTGTACTGTTTATTTGAAATCCAATCTGTTGATTAGATCATATAGGCCCAGATAAAGGGAAAAAACAACGATCAACTTGATCCAAAACTTTTATGACCCCCAAAAGGTTTGTAATGGTCGACGCTCATTCAACACTTTATCCTGTAATGTGATCCACTTCAGATTGGGATATAAATCATTTTTGGCCTCAAACATAAAATAATCTCGAAAAATAGATGGACAGCATGGATGAAACACATACATTAAGGTGGAGCTGGTAAGCACCGACCACCAGCTATTGGCTAGTGGCAGGCCGTGGCCAATCCGTTTCCCTTTTGGACATATACAGTGTGGTGGACCCCACGAAGCTTCAGTGGTTCATGCACAATGCTTCGATGTTGACTGCATAAAAATGGAATTGGTGTATTAAAAGAAGCGCCTTGAATGGAGTTCAATCCAAGCCATTCGTTTGGGGCAGAATCTCCACCATGTCAAATAAGAAGCTTTAGCTTTTTTTTTTTTTTTTTTAAAGGATAATTGCAAGAGCAAAGCCACTCAATGCTATATATGCTACAGATTTTTCATATCTATCCTCGCTAGACTTCCACTAGAACGCCAATTTGGTACTCATGTCCCCATCGCCGCAAGCCTGCATAGTAGAGTTGGGTGGCTAAAGTAGCTCGTCCTATCCCATAATCATACATGATACTTAAAATAACCATTCGGCTTTGCGAAATACGCAGGATCCAAGATCCTACTGACCGAGTCACTTCAGCTTGCCATATGCCCTTTTCTAGTCCATCTTGGCTATGGAATTATCTTTCTACATCACAGGTGTGAATGTCCTGGATGATGAGTTTATCAACGGCTGTCCATTGCTTTCCATGCTGCAACACACTCAATGAATGGATCTTCATCCTTTCACACCAATTGATCTTCCCATCCCATCTGATCTTCCACTTCTATTTCCCACCGTTCTTGTATCAACCATTGATCCAGATGTCTCTAAAGGTGCGTTGCATTGCATTAGATAAAATTACAACTACCGTTGAAAACTTCTCTACTTCCCGAGGGGTAGAGAAGTTTTCGATCAAGCTGATATTTGTATTTTATTCTATCCATGTCCGTTCGGCATTATGAATACAATTGGATATGATAAATAAACATCACTGTAGGCATTAGGGAGGTTTCAACGGTGGATGCCATCATCCCCATTATTTCCTGTGGTGTAATTTACTTGACCTTTAGATATGTTTTTATTTTGAGTTAGATATGTTTTTATTTTGAGATCCTGACTTAAAATGAGCTGGAAAAACAGATGGACGGCGAGGATATGACACATACACCCACCGTGGCCCCACAGAGTTTACTCAGTGGTACTCAATATGATATATTCGGTTGGTGGGCCGGGATCATCGATTAAGGGACCCGGTTTCTGCAACATCTGTTTCATGGACTTCCTCGAGCATGAAACTCTGTCGGGATATCCTCCATGTCTACGTAAAATCCACTCCATCCATCAGTTTTGATGCATTATGTTAGAAAATGACTACAAAAACCAGGTGGATCAAACATTCAATTGTGCCACACCGAAGGAAACAATGGTATGAAAACACCCACCATTGAGCCTTCCTGGGCCTCACCGTGATGTTTACATGCCAACCAATGACCCAACCCGTTGAGAAGGTGATCACCGAGATGAAGGGAAAACACAGATATGATCCTCATCAAAAACTTCTGTGGGCTCCACTAATGTTCTAATGGTGGGCTCTCAATAATTATTTTTCTTTTGTATTGTGGCCCACTTGGGTCTTGGAGCTGGACCCTTTTTGGGCTCTGGAGAAACTGAGGGACGAAATGGATTTTACACGGACAGACACACAGGACTTTGTTGGACGGTCTACCTTGATGCATCGACCCAACCATCCCGCTCTCTCTGCTCTTTTTCTTCTACCAGGTTTCGGAGCTCTCTCTCTTGTGCAAATTGATCTCTCCAATCCTATCAATTTCCTGCAATCTTATCTATTTCTCTCTCTCATCTCTAGCTCTCCTCATTTCTTCGGTCATCGGTCTCTACCTCTCAATTTCCTGTTATCTGATCACTCTCTCCCTCTGAATTTCCTGCATCAATTTCTGCATCTCTCTCTGAGTTCTCTCTCTCTCTCTCTCTCTCTCTCTCTCTGCTTTATCTGGGTTTCAAAGCTCTCTGTCTCTGGTTTATCTGGGGTTTCAAAGCTGTCTGTCTGTCTGTCTGCCTGCCTTATCTGGGTTTCAAAGCTCTCTCTGTCTCTGCTTTATCAGGGGTTTCAAAGCTCTCTCTTGTCTCTTGTCTCTGGTTTATCTGGGGTTTCAAAGTACTGTCTGTCTGTCTGCTTTACCTGGGGTTTCTCTCTCTCTCTACTTTATCCGGGGTTTCAAGGCTGTCTCTGTCTATCTGGGGTTTCAAATTACTCTCTCTCTCTCTCTCTCTCTCTCTCTCTCTCTCTCTCTCTCTCTCTCTCTCTCTTTTCTGGGGATTCTCTCTCTCTCTGTTCTGGAACAATGGCGAGTGCGCTTGTTTCAATGGTTGTGAATAAACTTCGAGAAGAGGTTTATTTGGTTGGTGATGCCAAAGAAGAAGTTGAAAAGTTATCATCTACGTTGGACTCCATTCATGCACTTCTTAATGATGCTGAGATTATGCAATTTCACAACCAAAGCATTCAAGTTTGGTTAAAAAAGTTGAAAGATGTGGTTTACGATGTGGAGGACGTGTTAGATGAGATGATTCCATTCCCAGAATCTGAATCAGGAACCCACGACGGTGACGATCGACTCATGGGAAACCAGCCATGGGCCTGCTTATTTTCACTCTTTTCATGTTGCGGTCTACAAGATTGGATAAGGTTGGCCCGTGAATCAATGTCCGACGGCGACGATACTGATAATGTCATGAGCATCGGAGATAAGGTGCGGACATTTGTCTGTAAAGTCGCATCACAACGCGATTTTGCTCGTCAGATAAAACAAGTACGGGTGAAGCTAGATCAGATTGCAGCTGACACAAGTTCAGTTTTCAGTTGAATCACAGTTTCCGTGGTGGTAGTGAGCTTCACAAAGCTGAGTCTCAAACGAGTTCGCTCGTAGATGAATCGAAGATGCTCGGGAGAAACAGAGACAAAAATATCATAATAAGCAAGTTGGTCAGCGGGAGCAGTTCTGAGGAGGGACGGATTCGTGTCATTTCGATAGTAGGCGTTGGCGGGTTGGGCAAGACAGACTCTTGCTCAATTGATTTACAATGATAAAAGGGTGAAGAGCCATTTCCATAAGCTTCTATGGGTTTGTGTTTCTGATGATTTTAATGTCATAAATCTTACCAAAGCAATTATAGAAGCAGCCGGAGGGACAAGTCCACCGCATTTTCAGCTAGACTCATTGCAACAGAAGCTCATCCAAACATTACAGGACGAGCTATTCTTGCTTGTACTTGATGATGTGTGGAACGATGATACTGAAAAGTGGGAGAAACTGCAGCTTTCCTTCCAAAGCTGTGCTCGTGGAAGTAAAATTTTGGTCACCACTCGCAGCGAGAAGGTTGCAAATACATGCATGCCGTCCGCATACATGCATGAATTGAAAGGTTTATCCTATGATGATTGTTGGTTACTGTTCAGAACCAGAGCTTGTGCTGGGAGGAAAGTGGAAGATTGCCCGGCATTGGAAAAGATCGGAAAAGAGAGAGTGAAGAAGTGTAAAGGAGTGCCTTTTTCGGTAAAGGTAATTGGAAGCGTCATGCGATCCAAGAGGACAGCAGAAGATTGGCAGGACATCTTGGAAAGTGAAACATGGGAAATACCGGACATCGCGAAAGGTATCGTACCGGCTTTGTTGCTGAGTTATTATAATTTGCCTGTGCATTTGAAGCAGTGTTTTGCATATTGCTCGGTATATCCGAAAGATTCTGTGATGGAGAAGGATATATTGGTGAAGTTGTGGTTAGCTCAGGGTTTCATAAAGCCCCAGGGAAATAGAGAGATGGAAGCAATTGGGGGAGAGTACTATGATGATCTACTGGCGCAGTCTTTGTTTCAAAAAGTGGTGCTTGAATATGAAGACGAAGAAAAGTCAGCTGTACAATACATGATCTACTTCATGATCTGGCCCAATTCATTACAAAGAATGAATATTGCATCTTTGAGAATGGAAAGTCAGACTCCAGCTCTGTTACGGCCCGTCATTTATCTTTTATTGTCAACTGGGAAACGTCTCAAATTCCGGCCACTCTAAGGGATGCGAAAAAATTGCGAACACTCGTCCAAATTGGAAAATAAAAAATTGATACCATCCCTGATAATTTATTCCAATACGCTAGGTCCCTTAGGGCATTGTATCTCAGCAGCTAACCTTGAAGTTAAATTTTTGCATTAAAGAATTGCCAAGCTCAATTGGGTTGTTGAAGCATTTACGATATCTTGACTTGACTTTGTCAGATATTGTTGAGCTGCCCGAATCAGTGACTCATCTCCGCAATTTGCAGACCTTGAAGTTGAAAGGCTGTGGATACCTCCAAAGACTGCCAAGTGGGATGAGTGCAATGGTCCGCTTGAGACATCTGGAAATTAAAGATACAAGGGCACTGAAGTACTTACCCGAAGGGTTGGGGGGAATAAGTTCCCTTCGGACGTTGAGTAGGTTCATTGTGGGAGGCGATGGAGGATGTAAGATTGGAGAGCTGAAGCGACTTAACTCTCTCCAGGGAAATCTAGTAATAGAAAACTTGATGAGAGTGGGTAGTGGGGACGAGGCTAAGGAAGCTGAACTGTACGAGAAGTCACGCCTTCGTGTATTGTTTCTTCAATGGTCAGGATGCTTATGATTTTGAAATATCAGATGACGATGAGGTGATCTTGGAGAGGATGATGACGACGATGAGGTGGAGAGGATGGACGATGTACTTGAAGCCCTCCCGCCGCCCCATACAAACCTAGAAAAGCTAGTAATTGATGGATGCATTGGTTCAAAATTCCCAACTTGGATGGAAGATTTTCCTTTCTCAAATTTAGTCAACTTGAGATTAATCGATTGCTATAAGTGTACGCAGTTGCCTGGGCTCGGGAGACTACCTTCACTCAAATGCCTTCAAATAATGGGAGGTCTTATAAAACGTGTGGGCCATGAGTTTTACCGGAATAGCTGTGGTGGGGGCATAAACGGAGTGGCATTCCCCAAGCTGGAAAAGCTCAAGTTCAATTACATGTATCAATTGGAGGAGTGGGATTTGAGATTAGAAGATGGAGATATAATGCCGTCTCTGTGGACATTAGACGATCACGACTACCCAAAATTGAAGGCACTCCCAAAAGTCTAACGTCCCTCAAGACTCTTATTATCAGCGGTTGCTATAAATTGAGGTCTCTTCCTGATGATTTGGAACAGCACAAGTCGCTTAGGAGTCTCGAGATCTGCAGCTGCCCTGCTTTGTGGTCATTGCCTCAAGGGTTGCAAGGCCTTACCAGTCTCGAAATCAAGTACAGTCCAAAGCTGGCGGAGAGATGCAGAGGGGAGGATTGGAGTAACATATCACACATCCCAAACATCATGATTAATTACGAAAGAATCAAACGAGGCACTGAAGATAAGAAGATCCATCAGGTAGACAAGGTTCAAAGAACATCACGGCCAACCAGGTACTCTCTCTCTCTCTCATCCATCCAGATGCCCCAAACGCTTTGGATTCTGGACATGTTTGATGGCTTTCATATATGACAGTGGGGCCCACACACATCTAGTTGTAGAGGTGGTTCTGAAACCAGCCTCACGTGTGTGCAAGGGAGACCATCTACATGCCACCCACATGTCCGCTTGAGCTTTGGATCAGCCTCATTTTTGAGCTCATTTAAATGGATAGAGTGGATAAAACAAATATTTCACATTGACCCCACAAAGCTTGGGACTATAAGTCAAGCTCGGCACCACCCAATGTGAAACTAAAGGTTCAAGGACTCATCCTGGACCAAGCCCAGCATGTGGCCCAAGCCTGCCTCGAGAAAGTTTAGTTGGGCCCACCACGGCCCAACTCAACCCCACCAGCCCAGCCTGAAATTGATAAAATTCCTATTGCCACCTGATTGTTTTTAATTTGTCCATTGATCAAGTGGGCCACTTAGAAGAACAAAATCAACTCTCTACATTCAATATGCATGAGTTGCCTAATCAAGGATTGGAATGGAGTATTTTTAGGATAAACAGTATGCATGTGAAGATAAGTGAGGCTAAAATGACTTGAGCCCAAGGTTGGTTCAAAAATTGATCCAACCATGCATGGCAGGCCCAAGCCATGCTAACAGGTCCAAGCACAATCCAAAGCTGGGTCAAGCTTGTCGGGATGGGCAGGTCACCCCACCCATTACCACCCTTATGATTGACTTGATGGAGAGTGTGTCGCAGACACTTTCATAACAAAGATGAGAAGGCCCGGTTTATTTTTAAAACTCTTATGTTTGTTACACATTGAATAGGAAAGAGCTCAGAATCACCTTTATAAGAAAAAGGTTCTTCCTTAGAGATGAGCCCTTTCTAGAGACTATACATTGATGAGCATGGTATGGACGCGTCTTATCTAATTTTCCACACACCTAGCCTGG